>OZ007564.1:161113028-163513028 GCA_963931875.1 Pollenia griseotomentosa | reverse complement strand
TAGGTATAAAAATGATCCGATTCCATTAAAACTTGTTAAGATGATTAAGATTGCATTAGAAGAAGTTTTGAGTAAATTTAATGTAAGCGCGAACATAAGATTATTTATGGTTACAAGGATCCTATTCCGGAAAGAAGCTTGCATGGGGATTGTGTGAAATTATTGACCGATTCTGCCACTTTTCAATAGAATTTTGTCAATTTGAACCTACGTACCCATTAGGGATGCCAAACGGGACTGGTTTTCACGAATCCCGGGATTCGAGATTTCAAAAAATCGGCAGTCGGGGTTGTAGAAAATTAAAAGATAAATGCTTTTTATAGATATTTATTAAAAAACGTATTTAAACCTCTTTTAAACAAAAGTTTAAGAATTAGTTTATTATTTTAAAGTTAAATATAATGTTATGTTGATTACTAACCCCCAATTTCACCAAGTTGTTTTGCTGTTTTAATGTTTTTTGTTAAATGTTTCTGTGCAATTTAATTTAATTTCTTTAAAAATCTAATGTTTTTAATGTAAATTAATATATAATTTTTGTAAGTTGTGTTTGCTTGTTGTGAAAAATATTTTGTATTAATATTGTTCTTTTGTTATTTTTATTTAAATAAAACCCTTTGAAAAAGTCACCAAAAAAGTGACGCAACGTCGGGTGCAATGTAATAAATTTGGTTTTATTTACATCAACTTCATTAGGTCTTATTAGCTTACAAAGAAAAATAAACTGAAAATCCCAAATTTCAGTTATAATTAAAATTGTGATTTTTTTCTTAATTAATGATCAATTTGATTAAAAATATGATTAAAAAGTAACGTACGATTTCAAACAATGTGTTAATTGATTCAATTAAAAAATAATCACATTAAACTCTATATTTTATTCAATTACCTCAGTTGATTTAAGCTAAATAAAAAAATAATTAATATTGTAATTGAATAGAGCAAACTAGTAATTGATTTATTTGCAAGATTCTATTTAACAGTTTTTAAATAAATTAAAATCATAATTTAAGTTTGAATTCAAAATAAATTCACAAATTAATTTATTTAGTTCACCATAAAAATTTAATTTTAACAAAAACACATTTTTATACCCACACCAGTAGAGGAAGGAATTATGTAGTGTATCAAATACCCTACACCACTTAATTTTGTAAGATCGCTCGAAAAATTACCGTAGGTCCTATTCCCTCCCTCGGAAAACACGTTTATAATCCTAACCCTGTAGAGAGTAAAGTTTAAATTTGGTGCACCAGTGGTATGTTTTGTGCATTTCTTTAATAAAAGTTTTTCTTGGGAGTCAAAAGTTCTTTAAATATTTTCAGCACTTCCCACGTTTACACTTATTTATAATTGTTGGACACGCTTAAAAGAATAACAAAGTTTAACTTTGTTCCTTCGGTTTCAATGACAGTATTAAAAGAGTAAATTAAATAAATATTTAAGATCAATATTGTGTGCCCTATCCTCTTAAGTTGGAGTTTCATGCTGAATTTCTTTTTATAAAAAAAGGTAAAACAAAAAAAATTTAGTCAACAATTTCGGGATTAACTAAATAAATATTTTATTTTATCGACTCAAAACGTGATTCGAAGTCGATCGTAACACTTTAAGGTCGAGGATCAATATTTTAAGGTGTTTCAAACGTCAACACAAACACACAATACCCTCTCCACATATTGTTATGTTGGCATAAAAACATAAATATGTGAGTATAAATGCTGAAAGAGATTGAACTAGAATAAGGGGTGTTCTGGAAATCGAAAGCGCAAGAATTTGGAAGTTGTTTTTAATACATTTTTAATCTAATTTTTGTTCTAAATTTCTGCTTAATAGAGCAGTATTTGCCATAAAATTCTTTTATTACAGAAATCTTATTAAAAACGACGTTTAAAATTATTGCGTTTTGCGTTTTTGATTTGTGACATTTTCCATTTTGCTTATTTTCAAAATGTTAATGGATAAACACTCAAGCCGCTCATACACTTGCAATATAATTGTTCAATTTTTCGTATTGTACAATTATATCGTCAATGTGTATGTTATATTCGATGGTGACACAATATATTGCCAAAATCATAATCCTTTTGATTTTTATTGCACAAAGAAAAGAAGTGCAACATTGGCAACAATGTACGATGTTGTCTTGATTTAAAAATTATGTTTTCATTTTATAAGAGTTTATAATTGAAAGCATTATGCCACTTATTGAATAATATGGGACAATATAGAAGTAATATGGCGAATAACATATACAATAATATTGTAAATGAATAGGGCGCTTTAGCATTTGGTAACTACTTAAGTTTAAATTACACAGTGCAACACGAAAAAAATAACCATATACGGACACCACTATGTGATAAAAGATCAAAAAAATGGCCCGTGTCTCTCAGTTTTGCCCAAAGTCATGCACTTTTTTGTGGGTCCCCAAAGATTTGGGGCCTCGGTGTCATTTTTGCAAAAAAAATGATAATTTTCTCAGGCTCATATCTTGCAAACCGTTCGGAATTTTGATTTACCCTGTGAGACAAAGTTGTAGCTCTTCCCAAAAAAAACTAAAATTGTGAACATAAGAAATCAAAAAAACTCCATCTTCAAGATCAAAATCGCAAAAAACTTTAATAAATTCGATTTTTTTTACCTTTTTTTCCCCTGTTAACAATCAACTACAAAAATATACCTTAGATCTCAGTAAACAACTTTTTAGAACATATGAACTTCCTAAGAATGATTCTTAGTAAATGTCCATAATTGTGAATGACCTCTTTGGTTTAGTTTGCAACGCTTATTGCAAACCCCAAAATTCACAGCTGCTTGATAAATATAATTATTTTATACTGTCTAAGAAAATCTTTTAAGAACAATTATCTTTTGTCCACTATTTATTTGGCTTATTCCATTTCATTCGTTTTTTAATTTGTTTGATCTTCCATGGTACTATATTTTAACTTTTTCTTTTTAATTTTTGTTTTGTTATTGCCAGCAATATAAACCAAGCTAATACACCACAATAGGCCGCGGCGATAAAACAAGCGGCTTTTAAAGCCGCCTTAGCTTTTGATCAAAATAAAGTCAGCATTGGCGGGTATGAGTGAGATGTAAGCGACGGCGTTCAGCAACCGATTGCAAGCCGATCGACTTGGTTCACTGAGTGTAAGCTGTCGGTTTGCAATCAAGTATTGCATAAATCGAGTAAATATAAGCTATTGGTTTTAAGCGCTGCATATTTGTAATGAGTAGCAAATGCATTTCTTTGTATTTTGTTGGTGTAGAGTAAAAATATACTAAACCATTTTGCAAATGCTACGTTGCAAGACCATTTGCACAAGATTGTGAATTGGGCTAATGTAGTGGTAAAGTAATTCGTCACACACTTTCAGTCGCTTTGTGTTCCTGCATTTGTTGTTGTTTCTCTGTAAAAGTTTGTCGCTTTTATGTTGCGTCCAACATCTGTCCAAGTTATATTGTCGTATTGTTTGAGTTGTTTTTTTCTTTTATTCTTGTTTTGCTATTGTATTGTGCTGCTGTTGTTTTTTTCCAACTTCCTTTTATTCCTACGTTCGTATGTAACATTCTTGCAAATGCACACAGATACATTTGCTTACAAATAATAGTGTGAGTATAAATTTTCAGCTCTTAAATGTAGCGGTAAAATTCTAATGAAGTACGAATATTTCTATATTGTATTGTGTGCGTAAAAAAGGTTATTTATTTTTACACTTAAAGAAATTATGAGAAAAAATTAAAAGTCATAAATTTTATAAGCCTAACCACTACATATTTAAATATGGACGAGTTTAAATACTAAAAATTTATTTTACAAAATGCGTAATACGGGCTTAAAATTTGGCCATGCCCTATCAGAATTTAGTCCGGTATAACCGCTCATCAAAGGATTCTGAGCTATTTAGTGTGTGAAGCCTCTTTAAGGCTCACATGGTAACTTTCGTTAAAACCTAAATTGCGTAAAGGAAGAAGATAGAAGTCTCTAAGAGGTTTGTCCTGACAAACTTTAAGGTATGTTTAGACCTATCAAATATTTGACGAAAAAATCGAAAAAGCGGGACCAGTAAATTTATCAAATTTTGGCTCTATTTTTAAAAATTTTTATTGATTTACTAAACTTTATTTTGTAAGAAGATCATTGTATAATTTTATCAAGAAACTGTTAAAGGCTAGTTTACACGGTAATACAATGTGATACGACATTGCAAAAAATTATGTAGAATGAGAAAAATCTTATCAGTAAAGCTTCGTACAGACGATGGTCAGATCTTACAAAGTTGTCATTAAAATTGCCTAAAAATGTCTTGCAACTGTATGAACATTGTAAGATCATTTTCTTTTGGGAGATCTGTGAAATTAAGGCATCTGACAATGGTGACATCAGTACGAAGCTTAAGAGCGAATACGAATACAAAATCTGACAAGCAGTCGGTAAATGTTTTTTTTTTCTAAACCATTTTAGAAACTTATGTTATCTCATCACATTAGAGGTGTATTTTAACAGCATATATTAAAGGTGGTAACATTTTTATACAATTACAACATCAACTCAGGAAATTTTCATGTTGTTTATTTATTTAAAAATTGTAAAACTGCAACCATCTGCTTTTTTGTTATTATTTTTGATTTTACTTATACATACATACCATCCGTGCAAACATGAAATACATATACTTACAACTGACTTTTATTTTTTTCTTTTAAACACGCAGAGAATTTCATATTATTTTGATTCTACAAAGTCGTAATACATTTTATTACCGTGTAAACTATCCTTAAATGATGTTTGATTTAGCAAACGTTTTGCATACAATTGTTTAATAAAACAAGTAAGAAAGTATAGTCGGCCAAGCCCGACCTGAAAATTTTTTCGAAAGTGTACCCTATACTACGTATTGATTAAGATTTATGCTAAAGTTCCTTCTGCCAAATATTGCTTAGATATCTTCATCTATAAAAGATTTGTTTGTCTTTAAGTAATTTTAAGATGGGGGTTTATATGGGAACTATGATTAATTTTGGACCTACCAGCACAACATTTTGTCATGACATATTAGATATCATAAAAGTTATATTCTTATGGAAACACCAACTTTTATAAGAAAGTTGTGGCACCAAAAATTATAATCGCGAGTAATTTGCATGGGGGCTATGGTAAAATATGAATCGATTGCAATAAAGTTTGGTAAGATGATTTAGATTGCAATCAAAAAAGTTTGCACAAAATTTAATCTAAATTCCATTTTAATAAGATGGTTTAAGGGTACAAAGACACTATTCCGAAAATGGCTCCTTGTGCCAATTTGAACTTATGTACCAAATTTCATCAAATTATCTCCAAAATTGCGATCTCTACTTTGCGCGCAAAGTTTACATGGATAGCCAAGCCAGCCAGATGAACATCGTAAGGTCGACTCAAAAAGTGATTCTCCGTCGATCGATATACTTTAAGGTGGATCTAAGACCAATATTTTAAGGTGTAAAACACATCAGCACAAATGCATAAAACCGTCTCCAGTATTTTGTTTTAGGTATAACTAGTGGTTACGTGGACGACATCAAATATTCTTTCCAAATTTTACAAATATCTGTGACGCGAAAACAAACAATAGAAACTCCGAAAGAAAATCCTGGCAGTTATCTTTCTATAAAGGGAAGTCATACTAACTCTCACCTTTGACCAGAGTACACGTATATAATGCATGAGGTTAATCTGTATTGCTTTGCGGTTCAGAGACATGGCTTGTGACCAGAAAAATTAGACATAAGCTTTAAAGCTTTATCAATAGATGCTTGCGAAACATCTTAAGAATATGGAGGTCTCGAATAATAAGGATGAATTACTTTAACTTGCGGTTCAAGATGATATTAATACCTAAATACGACGTCGTAAGCTTACATGGTTGGGGCACACCCTAAGAAAACCCTACCACGAAATCTGCCTTACAACAATTGAGTGGAACCCTCAAGGCACCCGACGACGCTAAAGACCCAAAACTACATGGAGTCAAAGCGAAACCAGAACACCATTCAATGAATAACGTTCTTGGCAATTCAAAGACAAAAATTGAGATTTTATGTTAACAGTCTATGTTCCTGATGGATTTTGAACAATATTTATGTATCCATAATGCTTTGTATAACTCGCTTTGCAGTTTGAAAGTTTAACTGTTAATTAGGGCTAGTTTACACTATTATATTTATTAATACATACATATCAAAAACTCAAGTAATATGTAAAAGTCTAATAGAGTGAATGCATTTGTGATGAAAATGCCAAGTATTATGAAAAAAAGTTTGACATCCCATACGACTTCTTCGTTTTTTGAAAAATTTTCTAAACAATGATACTTTTCATTGGATCAGGGATGCACAAACACAAACTGTCATGTTAAATTAGATTTTTTGACAGTCGCAACAAAACTTATTAGATTTCTATCTCACAAAGTATTATGGAATACGTAAGACTTGTGAGATAGTGTAAACTAGCCTTTATAGAGGATTTTTTATTACTCTTACCCGGCTAGCTTAAAAGATGCTTCATTCAAAATATGTATGACACAGATCTAATTTTATCTAGGTCGTCTGAATTGGATCTTAAAGGTTCAGTTTAGATGCTTAATCCAGCGTAAATGCTTGCAACTTAATGCTAACTACCTAAGAGACTAATCAAAATTAACGAACTAGATTACTTTTTACTTAAGTTAAATAATATAGAAGTTTTGTCAAAAGGATTATCAATCCCGAAATATCTAAAATACCCGATATAAGTGATCCAGTTTACATTAACATACTTGTCACCATTATTTTTCTTAGTGTAACTTGCTTTACCCTACAAAAAAGGACTACTAGTACTTCTTAAAAGAACAATACACCCAAAAAATTAATATACCAAGATGTACATACATACTACCTACGAATAAAAAGTTGTAGTGGATCGAAGTGCTGTTATATGCAAGCAATACACGTTTTAACAAACGAGGAAAAAAAGGTTCAATGTGAGTTTAAAACAACCAACGATAAGCCAAACTTCATTCGCAATTGAACCTTACAACGTGAAGGACGTGCACGAACGAATCCAACACAAAAAAAAAACAGTGCGAGCCCTTTAAAAGAAAAATAGTTTTTGTTTTATTTTGCTCTCACATGACGCAAAAGAGAGCATTACAACAAGAAAAGAGAGTGTAATTAAAACTTATGACGTAGTAACGAACAAAGTAGAATAAATGTGTGTGAATGAGTGTGCAAATGAAAATAATTGAGGGTTTTTGCGCAATATTATTTGTGTATCCTAAGGATTGTTATAGAAACCCAATAGAGAAGATACGAAGAATACAAACAAAAAATCATATATAAAAACGAAAAATCGACTACACGTTCGGTGCGGCATAAGAAAAGAAGAGAATACCTCTAAAAATAGTGAATAATTACAAAATTTTAAAAAATAGTCAAGTGATTATCAATATTTATTATATTAAGCAAATAGAAAAAAATACAACAACAAAAATGTCAGATAATTCATCGGAATATTTAAAACGCACCTGCCTCATCTGTGGTTGTCATACAAATCAAACCATCAACATTTATGAGCCACGCAGTGGACCAAATATTGTACAATTAATACAAGCCAAATTTAAATTCCAGGTACATTTTTTTTTATTTATTCTTCTTAATTTTAAGTTTATTTAATTTCATCGTTTACTAAAACATCGAATTTGCCATTTAACTTGTGATAAAATATAAAAATTTTAAAAATAGTTGAAATAATTTATTTACTCCATTTCACATGGAGGAAAAAAATCAATATTAGACTTTATATTCCTTTAAAATTTTTATATAAAATGAGTCATTGTATCTTTCGTCAGCAATGAGCTGAGTTGGGGTGATTGACTTTCCAATGCGAACACCTTTTGTCTTACTTCAACTGAGTCCTAACCAACCCAACCACCCTTTTAACTGTAGTTATATGTGTATTGAACATCCCTTGACTATCCGCTACCCTACCACCATCTGGAGTTAAAACAACACTTGTCTGTATTTTGTTATTGTTGCTAAAAATGTCAACAACAACAACAACAACAGCAAGAATAATAAGAGTACGAGTACAGCATCCTGACTGGTGATGATTATGTTTAATCATTAAAAACCCATCAAATACGTTTTGGATTAGTGATTTCAGAAGTGTCGGTGGATGTGTGTGCCTAAAAAAAAGGAAATGGAAAAATGTTGACATATTTATAGGTCAATAATGTTGATATTAGTGCAAAAAGTGGCAATCCATTTTATGCATGTCAATGTCAGTAATGACACTTCTCTTTTCAGCCAGCAAACTTATTTAGCCGTTTAAATTAAAATCCTATAAGGAAGTATAAAAAAAAACTTAAATTTTATGTACAAAACTTTAACCTTATTTGTCATTTTTTATTAAGAAATCTGAATTAAGTTTATATTGAAAAGTAACATAAAAGTAAATTTTGTATTTCCGAAAAAAATTTAATAAGTAATTATTATTGTTTAGTATTATAATAATAATGGTAAAAAGTCTTAATTCAGCTAGCTGAATATAAATCAACATGCAATATAATTCTAAGTATGTATTGAACATGCATAACACTTTTTTTAAAATTAGCAACAATGAATTGGAATTCAGCCAGCAAAATTAATTTGATGTTAATAAACTAAAATAAAACAGTTGTTTTGACTTAACTGCCCTTTGTTTAAGTGCACTTTTGACTTAGTTGCACACAATTTATAATGTTTGTCATTATTGTTTAAAATACCATACAAAGAGATAAATTCACAACATTTTTGGCATTTAAAATTTTTTTTTTCATACAAAATAAATATTTTCTGTAATTATTCTTCAAAATCCTTGTTTACGTGAATTATGTATACCTGCATATTTATCATATTTTTGGCGGCTTCAAAATATTTTCATATGACATCAAAGTTAGCTGCACACATAAAAAATATGGTGGCCACTTGTTCACATAAATATCCAATTTAAGCTGTTTATAAAAACAAAAATCGCAAACAAGACAAGTTGGTATCATTATAGTTCATTTATTTTGTTTGCATGTACCTAAATGTAAGCATATGGGTTGTGGTTACAGCACCTTTACCACGATTATATGAAAGGAATAGCAAATCTTAGGCCTCGAGCAGAATAAAGTAGTTGTAGTAGTATCTGAAGCTGACGAATGCTCTGTAGCGCAACAAAGTTCAAAATTTCATATTTGGGCTTAAGGATAACTGCATTTTTGATTTATCTGCAAAATTATCTGAGAATTATTTTATTTTTATAAGTTACTTTTTATAAAAAAAAAAAAATTAATAAATGAGGTAAATAAAAATTTTTTTATAAAAAGTGTTCTGGAAATCGAAAACGTAAAACGCTAGAATTTTAAGCGTGATTTATTAATAAGATTTCTGTAATAAAAGAATTGTATGACAAATATTTCTCTATTAAGCAGAATTTTATAACAAAAATTATAAAAATTAGTTTAAAGGTTAAAAACAACTGTAAAAACAACTTCTAAATTCTTGCGTTTTGCGTTTTCGATTTCCATAACACCCCTGATAAATAAATAATTCTCAGATTATTTTTATTGAAAATTTAAAAACTCGGTAATTTTTAACGAATATTTTAAAACAAGGTACCATTTTCTAATAAATAAACATTCCATTATAACAAATTCATTATTAATATGTTTCCTAAATAAAAAAAAATGTGCAAAAACATCTTCAAAGTTAAATAATAGAGAAATATTTTTAAAAAATTGAGTTTGCTGGAGAAATACGCATAGTTACCTCAATATTACTTAAATATCATGTTTACATCTTCGAAAGGCCTCAGTTTGCTCTTTTCAAATCTGCTAAGAAATTTAAAATCGGTTGACATTCAACAAAGCTACTGGCATATATGTGCCAAAGGTACGAAAAACCAGTTTTTTCCCCGTAACTTGAGATTTTGGAGGTGTTTCGCAAATTTCAAGGACAGAGTCTTGTTGTGCTCGGCAAGACCTACTAGAAAAAGGGTATCGCAACCCAGGTATTTTTTCCTGTAGCACTGTGTAATTTTCGGCAGAAAGAACTTTTATAAGTACATGGATCTTAGCCATATAATATAATTTAGTCTTGGCGCGTCCATGATTGCTCATTGGTTCCAAATATGGTACACTCTCGAAAAATTTTCGAAGTGATCCCCTACACTTACAGTATTTGGTGTATCATATAGTCGGGCTTTCTCACTTGTTTTTATAATTCTGTAAATATTTTTAAATTGCTGAACTATTCCCAGCAAACAATAAAGATTAATGTGAAATTAAAAATTATATTAAATTAAACCAATAAATATCAAATAGTAATCGCAAAAAAGAGTACTGTTTGTGAATTTCGTAATACAATTCAAATAATATTATTTGAATAATATTATTTGAATGATATTATTTTTCGGACCCTTAATTTTTGTTTGCTGGGAATGTAAGGAATATTTATTTCATACTAACCCTATGATATGATTTTTACTAACACATTATCATCACTTGAGTTCTTGACAACCGAGTTTTATATCTAGTTATTAATCTATGGGTATGGCAACTTTCGTCAGTTGCCATTTTGACAAGTCGGCAAACTAAAAAATGTAAACAATTAAAACATATGACGTAGTAACGAAGTAAAATAAAAGTGTGTGAATGAGCGTGCAAATGAAAATAATTGAGGGTTTTTGCGCAATATTATTTGTGTGTACTAAGGATTGGAAGATGATGCGACTTATTAAGTAGGCACTATAAGGACTAAACATACATTCATCGGTCAACAGCAATATCTCTACTGTTAAAAGTTTTCAATTCAATTAAATTTGTAAAACTAGTACGTTAAATTCAGCCAGAAAAATTATTTTGATGTTTATGAACTAAACTAATCACTATAAAAACATAAGCAAGGAAAGATCTATATATGTATGTGGTATATTGAACTTTCTGAATAGTTTCTGGTAGGAAGTTTTGTCTATTTTGTTAATCGATATAAGAAATGTGTAATAAAATGTTCAATATTAAACAAAAAACGTACTCATTTTTAGCTTTTGGCGCCTTTATATTTAAAAGATCAAACAAAACTTTACGGCTATCTAAATATTTATTATTTTTCAACTGAAACTAACATCAGTTGCCATCTTAAATATTTATTATTTGGCAACTTAAATTGACATCAGTTGTCATCTGTAATATATTTTTGGCAACCGGCAACACAACTTAAGTTCGGTTGTCATACATTTTCGACCCATAAGTAACACGAAAGGTACTACAATAATTATTTATCTAGCTGAATATGGTTTAATTTAATTTTTTTTAATCATTTTAACATATTTATGATTCTAAAAGTAATACATACATACATTCTTGTACACCGGATATTTAAACAAAATATGTACAAAAGCAAGTTGTGAATTTTTGTTTTTTTCTTAAGACAGCAGATGTCACTTGTTCTCATAATTCCCACATATCCCGTAATTCGATACGGACTCTCTGCCGCTACGAGTATTCCTCTGCTTTATATAAAAAAAAAACTTTTTAAAGTGGCTCTTCTGTCTTGTTTAATTAAAAAACAAGAAAAAGGAAAAAATGATCGATGATTTGTATTCTATTGATTGCTAACAGTGTATCCTTACACATACACACTTATATATACTATATACATATATACTGACTTGCATACTACGAGTAGTATAATATGGATCACATGTTTCCTTAAACTCCTGTTAATGGTGTTGGCAAAGTGGCTACTTGTTTGAAATATGATACATTTCATTTAGCCTATTCTGCTTGCTCTCTAGCTGTTTGTAAGAGAGAATTTCTTAAAGAGCCTTATTTTTTTTTAATATTACAACCTGCATGTTCTTCTTCTTAAAAGAAAAATGTCAGCTGCTTTAACCGGTGATAAACAAACCTGAGTTTTCTGATGTTGAAGATCATTATGCAGGTTGTATGATTGTTTAGCATTCAAAGTTGCAGCATAATGCAGACGAACATATAATAGCAGCAGCAGCTGCTGCTGTTTATTTTCTTCAACACTTTATTAGCACTAGTACAGGGATTTGATAAAAATTTTAGTTTCAGGTAAAAATTTCGCAAGCACAGTAAACTGAATGCAATTAAATACATACATACAATCTGACAATTTTTAGTGGTTTCAATAAAATTTTCAAAAGTTTTGTATGAATTCAGCTAGCTGAATTTGTCTTTTGATAAGTTAGTACATATATTTTTAAAATCGATTTATAATTATTAATAAATAAAGATGGCATTTAACCGGGTATTTACCTGATGTCTGGGTAAATACTGGGTATATTCCTTTTTGGGAATTTATTTGAGTATTTATAAAACACAAATGACATCAAAATGGGCTGCAATTTGAGTTTAAATTTACTATTTTCTTTATTCAGCTAATTTGCCTGAATAATCATGTTGATATTTAAAACGGTATAAAGAAGTTTTGAATTAAGCTTTTGTTAATAGTTGCACTATCGAGCGATGCTTGAAAAACTATACAGACTGGTCACGTTGATCATCACTGGATCAATGCGTTCCACTTGCACGAGAGCGCTGTTTACATTGTTAAACTGGCTGCCGGTGAAAATGACGGCTAGACAGATGGATCTTTGCGCGTCGTCTCGTACATCCCGGAGCCCTTCTTCGGTGCGATGTACGCAGCACATACATATGAAAAACGACAATGGGCTGTCTGTGTGAAATGCCGTTCCGTGGATCGGACCTCAGGGTCTATACTGACGGTTTGAGGAAGGGAGTTAGAGGTGGCAGGGGTTTCTCCATAGAGGAACTGGTTCCCTTTCGTCTGCCGTATATATGTAGTGTCTTGCAGGCGAAAATCTCTGCTATAAGGGGGTGGCTAACTGGCTAAGTTTCTATTGCATATCGAGAGATATATGTATATTTACTGATTGCAATGTTGCCACTGCTTCCCTAGCGGGTGTCAATACGACATCTAAGTTTAAAGCAGAATGTCGGATGTCTTTAAATGAGGTTGCGAAGAATTCGAAGGTAACGTTAATGTGGGCATGCGAACTGCCCGAGTAACCAGATAGCAAATGAGTTGGCCAAACGGGGTGGTCGTCTGGATGGCCCATTCACTGATTAATTGGCTTTCGTTGGCTTCCCAATGGCTCACTGTAAGTCACTTAACAAGCGCGAGTCTCATATCTAGGGCATTGTGACCTGGCTATTATAAACGGAAAACTTGCACTCTACTATGTTTCATTAGGGACCAGATTATAATGGTAGTATCAGTTGTGACTGGGAACTGATGCGAGAGGAATAGTTTGAAATTCAATGAATACTGCAGAAGTTGTAATGACGAGGAGGAAGAGGAAACTGTGATTAATTTTGTATGTCAATGTCCTGGAATTTGGGAGATTAAGGAAAAAACAGGTGTTTGAATGAATGAATGATCAATCTAAGAAATAACTGAGACTGTTTCTTCTCTTACATAAGCAAGACCAATTTGTTGAACTTTGCAACGACGCCTATTAATTAACTGCTCTGAAGGATGGGCATTGGCGCTGGGTATTAAAAAGGGACTTCTGAAGGACCTTAGAGACCACCCTCTCTTTATGGCTACCCAAGGAATCTAACCTAGATGTTTAACTTTTATTCAGCTATCTTAATTGAAGTTAAAGTTTTATATAGTATAAATTAAATTAAAGACTAAGTTCAGCGAGTTTTTTGTAATGTTCCTTTAAAAATTTTTTAATTAAGTTATTTACTAAAGAGCAAATGACTGCGATTGGACTTATCAAAAGCTTAAAAAGGTTTTTTCACTTAAGATCTTTTTGCCGAACTTCAGAGAATTCATTTAATAGATATTTTTAACTCATTACCTTTTTACAATTCAGCTGACTAAGCACTAATAAAATTTACATTTTAAATTAAAAAAAATAAATTTTACAAGTTCTAAATCATTTTTTTCATATCAGGTTAAAAAATGCAAATTTATTTAGCTGAATTGTAAAGAATCTATGAAGTTTTTACCAATATGTATATATTTTTTGATTATAAAAATATTTAATTCATTTTATTAAGCCCATAATGGCTTTAGGCAGCAATCTTAGGCAGCAATCTTATGATATTCAGCTGAATGTAAAATATAAAAAAAATAAAGAAATATATAAAAACGTTTTAAACATTCTACCTGTGCTAAATTTATCTACGTTTATCTAATAACTAAAACAAATCTGAATATAAGTTCATCTAGCTGAATACTAATGTTTAGCATAAAAATTAAGCATATTTCATGAAAGATGACGTCTTTTAAACAATTATTTTTGTATTCAGCAAGCTAAACAGAATTTTAAAACGATTTTGTTTCGTTGTGATTTGTATGCTCTCCAAACCACTGTTACGCATAGTTAAGTCGAACGAATCATTTTCTATATACCAAATATTTTGTGCTCCAATTTCTGCGGGTCAGTGTTTAGCTCTTCATTATCTTGAGAAGAATGTCTGAAGTAAAAAAACAAACTGCATTAAACAAAACGTATTTGTTTTTATGTTTTGATTTTCTTTAAAGTTCAAAAGTATACATGTATGCACATATGTTTGTATCTTAAAAAAGAGTATGTGTGTATCTATGTGTGGATTCAAAAACAACATGCAACATAACGACAGCTGTATTTGTGGCAAAGTAATAGCACCTTTTGCTGGGTGCTGTTTTTTTTAACTCAAAATTATTTTTTATCACATTTTTTTTTGGTTTTATACGAATATGAAATTTTTGTATGCGTATTTTGCACCTGGTGATCGATTCTTGTGCATTTTACAACAAACTCACAGCATATGACGTCTGTCCGTCCGTCCGTCCGTCCGTTCGCCCGTCTGTACACTGTGTGACTTTTTAATACAACTCGTAATAATTAAACCTTTTTGTTTATCAATGTAAATCCTGTTGGGCTGTGTGTTAGCACACGCGTCATCTGTCATTTTTTCATGCAACAACAACGTTTTTCTAATACATTTATATGCCACATGGATCTAGTAATGATCGCTTAGCTAAACAATAAAACTAAAGCTATTGTTATCACAAATACTGGGCATGCGCGCCAAACACTATTTGAAACAACTTTGAAACTTTTTTATTGCATTCTTATGTAGATCGATTTAAGCAGACCAACCTTTGGCAGGCAGCTGTTATCAGAGACATTCAGCCAGTTTTTATTTGAGTTCGTTGCTATAATTACAAACTTGCGTTGCGAGCAGTTACCGGCTTTTTTGTTAAGCTGCTGCTGTTGTTGGTATAGGTTTTTGGTGGCGGCAGGTGATTTTGACGAAAAACAACAACACGCAGACATTGCCACGTAAAATATATTTTATTGGTATGCTTTCCTGTGCAACGGTAATTATCTAGACGTTTGTTTTTGGTACTTAAAGAAAAGGATATATTTTTCTTAAATTTCACCCTGCCTATTTTGAAAATTTATGGGGCGTTACAATTATGAATTTCAATAATTGATTTGTGGTTACATTAGCATGATTTCTAATTGGTTTTAGGAAAACCATAAAAACGTAAAAAAAAACATTTTTGGTTTTTGTATATTTAACGAAATGTGCCAGGAATAATTTTCTTGTTTTAAAACAAAAGAATGTTGTAACCAAGGCGAATTCAATATTTTTTTTTTATTTTGTTCTATACGTAACCTAACCACATAGCTCTTAATTTTTTTTTTTATAAAGAAACTAATTTTTCTTTTTCTTTTCCAGCCCCTAAATGAAGACAAATATTTATGCTTCAGCTGTAATAATTGGCTTATTAATTGGCATTCGCTGCAGGCGTTGAACAGCAATGATGCCGAAAGTCCTTCGGGTACCTTTCGATCCCACTTAAATAGCGGCAATGTAATGCACGATGAAAAAAGTTCCGGCTCAAAAAAACAAGTTGCCGTTTGTAGACCCATTGCCCAAGTCAAGCCCAGACAACTCACAGAACTTGAAGATGTAACACCAGCACAACAACAAATTGCACAATCATTAGTAGAGACTATACAAGAGCAACAACAACAAAATGAAAGCAGCAAGCCTCTGAATAAAGTCAATTTCAATAAGCGTAACTTCCGTCTGCAATTGACCAAACGTGGAGGAGCTCGAGTGCAGCACAAAACTATGCATCAGTGTACATGCGGCAAATACATTGTGATGCGTAGCCATAAATACTCTACAAAAACCCCCACACCGTCTTCACTGAAATGCAGCAAGTGTCGGGAGTTTTCACGCTTAAAAGCTTCTTATCTGCGCAGTATTGTACAAGTAGAAAAGGAATTGGCCCAACGAGAGCCTCCACTTCTTATTACACGTAATTCACAAAATCTAGTCATTGAAACACAAACAGAAAGAGACACAGCAAACAAAAACCAAAGTATTAAACAGCAACAACAACCACCTCAACAACTACGTCATCATTATTTGCCAAAACCCAGAGTCGATGGAAAAGTTGTGTCCATGTTAAGGCGCTTGGGTACTACGCTGTCACGTGAACCACAAGAAAACGGAAGCGACACAACCACCACTACATTACCGCAAATTATGAGTCCAACTAAACCAAAATCAAAGTGGTTGCGTCCTCTAGAAGATGATGAGATTTTAGTTAATTTCGATTCAAGCATATCGGAAGTTCTACCCTCTTTAACAGATCAATTTACACACGTTAACAAGCTGGCAGCCAGAAAACGTCTAACGTTTCAGGTTTCCGAGACGGCGGAAGTAATCGATTTGTGCGATGAAAGCGAAGAAGAGGAAGAACTGCTTGAAATCGATACAGAACATGAGAATTTTACCACTGCATTCAATTTACCTAAAAGCTTAACAATTTCGTTGGTTTAGAGTGCCAAATGCAAATCATGAACAACCAAAAAAATGCAAATAAATATAAATTATTTAAAAAGGTATGGTGCAGGAAAAAATTTAAAAAAAACATGGGACATTAAAAAATCTCTGTTCAAGTTACCAAAAAAAAAAAAAAAAATAAATAAAAAACCAATTTTAGTCAAATTTCTAGCCATTTTAAAAATTGATTGGAAAGTTAAAACGATAGATCCTACCATTAATTGTATATTTTCGTCAAACACTCATTGTAAAAAATTGTCCAGCAAATCAAATAAAAATCAAACACATTCTCAAAAAAAAATGTTTGAAAACGATTTGATAGCACTGTGCAACAAAAAAAAAAAAAAAAAAAAAACAGCCTCAATAGTTGCAATGCGAAATGAAACTAGACTACTGTTTAAGCAAATCTGACTAAGTGTTTTGATAACTTAGCTCGGGCTTTCGAAATGTCGGCCCTTGAAATTCTTAAATTTTTTGAAAAGATGTTTCGAATAATTCAAATAAAATATACTAAATGTACTTCTGAGCTAAAAAATTATTTCAGATGTCAGTAGAATTATATGCCGATTCTTTTTTTAGAATAAATTAACCCTCTAACACTAATTCACTAATTCACACTTTCACACAAAAGTATACGAAAACGGCACTTTAGAGGGTTAAAATGTTCTACCAATATTATCAATATTATTAATATTATTTCACTAGTAGTTTTTAATATTTTTTGCGGAAAAAAATTCGTTTAGCTTGGACAAAAAAGAATCGCCTAACAATTCTACGAAGACTTCGTAAATCATTTTTTAGCCCAGAAATACATTTAGTATATTTTGTCTGACTTGGTAAGCCTTTTAAAAAAATTCAAAAACTTTAGAAGCCGAAATTTCGGAAGTCCGAGCTCACTTTTCAAAACCCTTTGACAGATTTGCTATACCAATTGTCTAGTGAAATTTTGCATTACAAGTATTGGGGCTGGCTGCGATGACCCGATTTTGTTGCACGGTGTAATTAATCATGTTTAATGTGGCTTTTTCACGTTTCCAAAATTATTTGAAGTAAAAGAAAAAATAAGTATTTTTTAAGTGTTTAAATTCGTGTTTGCTGGGACACACAAAATAAATATATATATGTTTATAAATATATATTACAATATCTATGTTTTTTTTATCAATTCCACCGTTTTTAACACAAGAAACCCTAAATTTATGCAAAAAATTAATTAATTAATAAAATTTTAAATTGTTATTTAGTTACTTTTAACACAAAAAAAAAACAAAAATTATGTTGTAACTAAAAAGATATTTAGGAAATTTTAAGTTTTTTTTTCTTTTTTGCTTAATTGCAAATGTTATAATTTGTTTGTAAAATAATTTATTTCTAATTGTAATTTATTGTATATTTTATTTAGAACAATTATTTTTATTCAAATTTAATTAAGTTGTACATAATTAATTTACTTAAAAAGAAAAACAATTGCTTATTTACATATTTAACGTTAAGTCACAAATAAACAATGTTAATGGAATTAGTATTTAACGTAAACTAAACATAAATCTAATGAAAATAAATATATACCCTTTCCACCTGTGGTGAAGGGTATAATCAGTAAAAAGAGACAAAGATTTCATTAAAAAGAACTCCCAAATAAAGCAAATATCATGATTGAAATTAAAATATCTAATAAAATGTCTTTTATTTAAGGCAAGGCTATTACTGTAGCCCAATAGTTATAATGATAATTAAGAAATGTATAAGGAATTTAAACCATAAAGCTCATCCTGTGCCACCCTGTATATATAGACTGTTATAATTTAAGGTGTTGATTAAACAACATTAGTTTTCTAATGAAAACAAGGAAGTATAATTGATCAAGCCCATATCAAGAAAATATTATACCCTACACCATTGTACTAACAAATTTCGAGATATTCATATCTTCATGAGATTTTTCGTCTTAAGTTATGGGAGGGAGTTTATAATTGGTCCCATATATTGTCAATTCTGGACCTTTTAGCACAACATTTTAACATGACATAGAAGCTGGTATAGAAGATATTGTCGCCAACTTGTAAATCAATACAAATATTTTTAAAGGTATTCTAATCAGTATTTTTACAGTCAAATTTGAACCGATTCCAATAACAAGATGGTTTACAGACACAACAACTCTATCCCGGTGTGAAGTTTTTATGGAGGCTATGTGAAATTGTGGACCGTTTCACACCATTTTTAAGAGACTTCGTCCATGTTATAAAGTAATTTTAAGTGGTTCCATTTTTTAGCCCTTTTCTCTAACTTGACTCTAATATAAATTACGTTAATTATATCTTGAGGTTGCGCCTCCTTTTTTAAGATTTCATAAAATTATTTTGAAAAAATTGTTATTTTTACAAAAAGTAGCAAGAGTACATAACTTTGCCCCTTTTGTCCCTCCCATTGGAAACTGTCAAATGATATTTTGTAGTAAAAAAAAGCATCTTTTTCAATTTCAAGTCTTTGGATGTTTTATTTAAAAGAAAACTGAAAATTCCATTCCTGTGGGGTAATTCTGTAACTTTTTAACGACAAAAATTTGTCGTTAAGTAGAAAATTTTAATTAAAAATTTTAAAAACTTTTAATGTATAATGCACTTTTTTGTACAAGAATATACATAAATGTTTTTAATTTGGATTGTACTCCAATTATATTTTTGAAAGGCGTGTTTTCAGGAAAGTACCATTGAGACAATTTTTATTTCTTTTTGTCACTTTGAATTTATAACGAATTTCATTTAAGACATTTTAAATCTTAATTAAATATGTATGTATGTTATTACAATAGATAATTGGGGTATTCACAAGGTGTACTATCATGTTGTATTGTCATAATGTTCTAACATTTTACAACAATGGTTTAAAAATATTGTTGTTGCTTTGTAAACAAAAAGTGTCTTAAATTAATCAAACTTTGCTTGCTATGTTTATTGTGCTGTCGTTATTAATCAGAAGAGACCTGCGCCGAGCAGGGCTAACATCCGAATTTAACCTGCGGCTAGCATTTTTTGCAACAAAACACCCGCGGTGTCAAATTGGATCGGCCTAGGACTCTGATGTTTGGTAAACAAACAAAATAAAATATTTGTGGTTAGCGTCTGAAAAATGGAAAATTGTCAGGAAAGATTTAATTTAATTTATTAATTCATGGATTAGAATTGAAAAACATTTTGATTTTAGGTAATTATTTATTTTTTTTATATTTGTTTTAAGTCAGCTGACTTAAATTCAAAATAGCACACTAAATTATGAGGGGTTGTTCACAACAGTCTTATTTTTTCATATTATTATTTTAAGACATATTATTTTATGACACCTTGTGAATCCCCCAAATAATATTTCTTTTTTACCCATATTGTCTAACAATTCGTTTACTGTACTCAAATGCACTATATTTTATTTGCTGCCTTTATGTTAAAGAACATTAGTTTTAAGATTGCACTATATTACTTAAGAAAAAACTCCTTTGCCATAAGTACCATAAGTACAAATTTTAAGCCCGTTTTTACGCCCAAATTTATATTAAAGGTCATAAGTTTCAAGTTCGAGTAAATCCGAAAATTCGTCGCACCCCTAGTTTTAAAAACTTTTAGGTTTTTTGCTTAAATTATTTAATACATTTGATATTTTCCTTTAAATTACGAAATTTTGAACAGTTAAATTTAATTAAATCATGTATAAAATGCTTCCGTAAGTAATACAGAAACTCCGAATATTCATATTAAAAAAAGTTTACTAAGTTTGTCATTCCGTGAAAATGTTCATCTTGAACGACATAAAGTATATACATATTTGTACATTTTTGGTATTTGAGTAATTCCAAGTTGATTTAGCCCAAGTCTGTCTGTGTAAATCACGCCCACTTTTAAAAGACTCAACAATGAACAATTTTGGTATGAAATGGTCTAAGATTTCTTAATAATAACACAAATTATGAGAAAAAATGGGCAACTTTAAAAATAAGAAAATTTTTATATTTATTCAGTTATTTTCACTGAAAACATAAACGTTACAAAAAATAAACCTCTTCTTATGTAAAAATAGTACATAATATATGTACATTAGAGCGACTCAAAATGTATGGAAGCAAAATTCGTGCTCAATGTACCCTCCTAAAAATAAACCTTGGACTTTTTTAAGATACCATTTTAAATATTTCGGCTCCAGCTTTGACCTCTCGTGAGCTGGACCATTTTGAAAAAGAGTCTATTTTTGCATGTTTTGTTAATTTGAGAATCTCTTTCCTTACCAACATATACAAATTGGGTATCATAAGAAAGGTTTTTTTAAGGCGCGTCCAACTGTATATACAATTTGTCCAAGGACGATCATCCATATCCTTTTTTTTTAAGGATTTTCTGTAAAAAAAACGGTTTTTGAATTTTTTGTTCGGCGTTGCTTGTAATAAAAATGCCAAATTAACAAATTTTAATCTTTAGTCGATTTAATTAAATACGTGTTTCAGCTTTTTTGGAAATTCGCGCTAGTTCGCGTTTTGACAAAAATGCAATGGGGTGGCAATCCTTCAATTTAAATATAGCAATATGGGTATCAAATTTCTTCTTTTACCAAGTACATCATCTTTGTATGTAAATAATATTATTTTTTGCAAATTAGATGCATTTTACACGGTGCTCTGGAATATATATAAATGCAATTTCGTAGTAACTGTAATATGTTAGCGGATTTAGTTTCTAGATCATGTATGGATAAAAATAGAACTAAAGAAAGAAAAAAAGAAATGATCTACGACTTAAATTTTTTTTTAATTTGCAAAAAAAATATGCCGCCAAAAAGTCGTGGATCATTTCTTTTTTTCATTCTTTAGTCCTATTTTTATCCATACATGATCTAGAAACTAAATTCGCAATCATATTAGAGTTACCACAACATTTCATTTATATATATTCCAGAGCACCGTGTAAAATGCATCTAATTTGCAAAAAATAATATTATTTACATACAAAGATGATGTACTTGGTAAAAGAAGAAATTTGATACCCATATTGCTATATTTAAATCGAAGGATTGCCACCCCATTGCATTTTTGTCAAAACGCGAACTAGCGCGAATTTCCAAAAAAGCTGAAACACGTATTTAATTAAATCGACTAAAGATTAAAATATGTTAATTTGGCATTTTTATTACAAGCAACGCCGAACAAAAAATTCAAAACCCGTTTTTTTTACAGAAAATCCTTAAAAAAAAGGATATGGATGATCGTCCTTGGACAAATTGTATATACAGTTGGACGCGCCTTAAAAAAACCTTTCTTATGATACCCAATTTGTATATGTTGGTAAGGAAACAGATTCTCAAATTAACAAAACATGCAAAAATAGACTCTTTTTCAAAATGGTCCAGCTCACGAGAGGTCAAAGCTGGAGCCGAAATATTTAAAATGGTATCTTAAAAAAGTCCAAGGTTCATTTTTAGGAGGGTACATCGAGCACTTTTTTTGGTGAGTCGCTCTAATGTACATACATAGTCGAACTTCCCTATAATGAATCTGCATGGGACCAAAAAATCACCTCATTGTACAGAACTTACTTTTTTCCACTTTTGTTTATAAAAGCTGGTATTTTAGTTAATATAACACTTCCACGGTAATCGATTTAATATTTTCTTCATTAATTGCCTTGAAAGGACAAGTTTGAAGACCTTTGCGTTAAGTGTTTAATTGCTTGTATCTTTATTTTTAGAATTACATACGAACTAAATAAAGTGCTGGAAAACAAACAGCTAGGCTACAAATCTTATTTGTGCTACTTCTTTAACTTTTAATAATCAAATTTATTTTAAAAGAAATGCTGCTACATTTTCGTTCACTGGAAACGAGCGACTGCTGTCGAAATCGTTATCACAGATGCATTTTTTCTTTTAATCCTATTTTTCTTTTTGGGAATCGCCTAACAGAAAATTTTTTATATGGAGACAAAAATGTATGAGAGTCAAATTTATATTTAAAAAATTGCTTAATTCTGAAGAAAACTTAACGTTATGGAAATTCATTATAATTCACTAACTGGCCCGGCAAACGTTGTTTTGCCATATAATTTACTTCTTTCAGATGTTACAGTGTCTGCATGCCAAATTTAAAGAAAACCTGTTGATAAGCTAAAAATATATTGGGAGGGGGAGCTTTTACCGCTTTTGCCATATTTCACGTCCTAAATAATAAAAAATATAGGCTATGATTCCTTCCAGATGTTACACTATTTGCCTGCCCAATTTCAAGAAAATTGGTTGATTATTTAAGAAGATATAAGGAGGGGGAGGTTTTACCCCGTTTGTCCTATTTCACGCCCTATTACTTATTTCCTTTCTGATGTTACAGTATCTGCATGTCAAATTTTAAGAAAACCGGTTGATTAGTTAAGAAGATATAGGAAGGAGGAGCTTTTACCCCCGTTATCCCTTTTTCCCTATTTCCCTTCAAATCACAAATTTAATGATTAGATGTTACGGTTTCTGCATGTCAAATTTTTAGAAAACCGGTTGATTAGATAAGAAGATAAACTACACAGAAACACTACTCACGGCCCGTAGACACAAAAAAACTAATTATTGCGCCATATTTCGGATGAACTTCAAACTATACAGAAACTACTACTCACGGCCCATAGAGCATGCATATAAAATTTGGTCAAAATCGGTCCAGTAGTTTTTGAGTTTAGCGATCACGAACATACACGTAATTTTTATAACTATATGTATGTAGAGAAGAGATTATAAGGAGACCAAATTAACTTTGTTCATTGGAAAGCTTCATTGTATAGAGAAGTTTACTATAGAAAAGTTCGAATGTATATATTCACAATGAAAATACACGTCTTGTTTGCAAATTAACGTGTATGAACTGTTGCATATAATTTTACCCTTCACCACAGCTGGAAATATATAAGTTCGTTTTTATATAAGTTTGTCATTCCATTTTAAATTTTACAATATTAATCTTAGAAGATCCCATAAAATATATATATTCTGGATCCTTATGAGGAGCGGAGTTGATTAGATTATGTTTGTCTGCTCTTGTGTGTGTTGAAATTTATTTTCCAAAGAGCCCAGAAATCATTGTTATAAATTTATATTAAATATAGCCTGAAATCGTTTTCTGTTGAAATTTAACTAGATATGTCTGTCCACAAATGGCTGAAATATGAGCGAAAACCCACACGACCGCATCTTATTTTTATCCATAATCCTGTGCTTATTGATGTCTTACTAAAACCTATATGGACATGTTCTGGTAATCGAAATCACGTGAAATAAATCAAAGATGATTTTCAATTGCATTTTTGTAAAAATTAACGTAGCTTTTCCTGATTTCAAAAGAAGTTTATGTATAGCAACGTGGTTCTCAAAGTATGAGGTATATAAAAGGAAATATTTTTATAAACTTTGAACACGGAGTTTTCAAAATTTGTTCGATTTTAATTTCACGTGATTTCTTTTTCTAGAACATGCTCAATAAACTTAATTTTTTTACTTTCACCTTAAGTAAACTTTAGTGGAATAGTGAAAATGAACCAAGCCGCTTACCAATTTACTAAGTAATAGACTTATAAAAACCTTATTCTTCCCAAAATAAGGGTTTTGCCACAATAGGTGAGAGATAGGTGGAACGAATTTAGATAAGATGTTTATTATTTGGAGAAGTTAGTACACTGAAAGAATTTTCTTCACAGATCCAATGAATTTTGACATTAATCCAATGAAAAATTACATTAAAATTCAACCTATGTAACGTTTCAATGGATTAATGAAAAATTAAGAATGTTAATGAAAAGTTTCATAAAATCGATACAAATTTTAATTTGTTTAATGACATAAATTCATTAAATTACTTATTAAAGTTGGTAAGTTATTGAAAAGTTTCATAAAATCGATACAAATTTTAATTTGTTTAATGACATAAATTCATTAAATTACTTATTAAAGTTGGTTATTTTTATGACCATATATATATTTATGTTTATTTATTTCAGACATTTCAATGTGCGTTTTGAGTTGTTGTGAATTTTATTTTTTTTCCTGTTTCAAATCATCAAGTTATATTAATTTTATTTCGTTTATATATTTCTGTTACGTCATGTTATGTTCTACTTGTATAAGCTTACCTTTTAGTAAATTGTATTTAATTCATTTTCCAGACCGGGACGACCTTCATCTTGCTTCTTTCCATTTTGCTGGCTTGTACTGCTGCGTAAATTTTGTGTGTTAAAATAAACAATTGAAGAAAAAAGAATGTGAGAGTTGTTTTTGAACCGTTTACTAACATTTAGCTTCATTCAGTGTTTATTAATCGTTACGAATTTTTTCATTGATGTTATGAAACATTGAAATTTACAATTTTTTTCATATATTTACATGTATATCGCTTAAAATGGAATTAAAAATACTTTTTTACAGAAAATATAGAAAGAAAATATTTTCTAGCTATAAGTATTTTGAAGTAAGAGAACTTTATCTTGTTTTCATTGATTTAGTGACATTTTGCATGAAAAATATGAAGTTACTCTTTCTCTCATTAACTGAAAAATATTTGAATACATTCATTAATAGTAAACTTTAATCTTAAAAAACCTATTGAAATAGTGTATAACAATTAGTTGGATTTTTCTTTTGAAAGAGATATTAAGTTGTCATTAATTTAATGAAAAACTTTACCAAATTACGAAACTCAATTTCGTAGTGGTAATGAAATTGCTTCATTATTTCTGTAAACTTTCATTCCCGTAATGAAATTTTTCATTGGATTAAAGAAAAAAAATTTAATGAAATTGATTCATTAGATTTATGAAGCATAATTCTTTCAGTTTAGTGGAACGATTTTTATTAATACCATGCTAAAGAATATATTAGATTCGATACAGCCGAATAAAGCAATATTTCTTGTTTTTATTTTATCAATAATACAAAAACACTAACTGAATTCTTGTTAATAGGACAAGCTTAAAGGAAATAGTTTAACATTACTAATAAAAAGAAAAAATATTAATTAATAGGGTTTAACTTTTTTTGCAAAAAAGCAAATAAATAAAATTTAAGGAAAAACCTTATATGTAAAAGTTTTGATTGAACTGAACGTTTAATTCATACATAGGAGGATAATAATAAGAACAGGTCAAATTGTTTATGCATTGCATTGTTATATCTATATTCTTGAAAACATACATCTATATTTATTAAAAAGTTCATAAGTTCAACATGGACTGCCAGGTATCTACTTTCAGTCTATTGGACAATTTATTGTTTGATAATGGTAATTTGGAAAAAAATCCGTTTAGCGGATTCACTACTATGTGGTTAAGTAAAAACATACGAACATATAAAAGCTTGAAGGCTCGTCTGCGTTCATTGATTGCCAATATAAAAAAGTTAAGTTCAAAAAGGGGCGAAAGCGGCACAACAAACAAAATGATACAAAAGAGGATTTTAAATAAAGGGGCATAAAAATAATATTACTGTATTAAAATTTGTTCTATACCATTTTTTTAATATGCACTAGAAATCACTTTACCGACTGTTGCGATGATCGGTCCGGTCCGGGTATCTATCTATACCTGGTTTTTTATGCACCGATTTCACAAATTTTCACCACCAGACTTGAAAAAGTAAATTTTTATTTATAACAAGTAAGAGTGCTATATTCCGCTGTGACGAATCTTTGATACCCTCCACCGACAGTTCAAATATTTCAGGAGTGAGATCTATATGATAACTATATATTATTGATTTATCTTTATAAAAATGGACGTCAGCATTAAAATTGATTGCGGTTTAGACCTATATTAAATTATTGACCGACAATCAGAGAGTTTTATGCTTTTTTTAGAAATTTTAACTAGCTTGAATAAAGTATCATGATTCGTAACAGTTTAAGCGGAACTTAAATAATTTTTAAGAGGATTTTCCGCGCATTATATTACCATTTATGTTAGTTTTTGTAACAAAATTATAATTAGGGTGGTGGTTCCACATTTTGATTCATAGCTCTGATCCTACTGAACCGATTTTGCTGGATTTAAATCCAAAACTGCTAAGGATAGACGGACAGACAGACGGGCATGGCTAATTCGACTTAGAATTACTCAAGGAGCCAGAAAACACATATATACTTCATGGTGTCTCAGATGTACATATAATAAAAAAGTTGCACACGGAATGTCAAACTTAGTATACCATCTTCATTCACCACTAGTGGTGTGGATGGTATAAAAATTAAGAAACGTTAAAAAGTTTCAATATTTAAGTTAATGGGCAACTTTGTAAATAAATTTATAATGAAAATTTACTCAAAAAACGATATTTACATATTTTTTTTTTTACCAAAACGACAAATTTTTAGTTTTTTTGTGTTTTTTAAATTGGCAGAATTCACAATTTTTCTTTGTTATTTATTATCAATAATTATTCAATAAAATATTTACAATAAATAAATAAAATATAAGTGTAAAACACATCAAATATAGAGACGGTAAGTGCTAGAATAATTTAATTCTATAGAAAAATAGAATTTTTTAATGTTTGTACGCAAAAAAAGAGAACGGATTATGACATCCTCCTTGGAAAATTGTATTTAATTTTTAATTTAAACCAAAAAAAAAAAAGGTTATAAATTTCGCTTAAATTTCGATGTGAAAAGAAAAGCGAACCGCTGAAATAAACAATTTATCAATAAGAATCGAACCACGGGTTCAATAGATCCAGAAAATCGTCTTAACTTTTATAAAATAAGTACTTACATTAATTTTTGTACGAATACCGCCAATATCACAAGAAATTACGTTTACAAATTAATAATGACCGTTTAATAATAAATTAAAGCTGTGAAAAAAGGTAATTCAAGAAATGTCTTAACCGCGAACAAAGTCGTCACAAATAATGTTATATGTATACCAAAAACTATTGCAAAGCTTTATAAGATTCAGCCCATTTGATCTTATCTTTTATATAATAAAGCTCATTCCGAAAAAGGCTTGGCCCTAAGAAAATGATGAACAATGTTAGCATAGTTTTAAAGCTTAATTTCAATCACATTTTCGTTTATCGAAAAAGTTATCGAGTTTAAGCAAATTGTTGAAAATAAAAGTTTCGAAAGAATCAATTTAATTTTAAATGTATTCGATGAAATACAGAGTTCAGCTTGATATAATATAATTTACGATATGTGTTAAACAATTCTTTATCAATAGTATTTTTTTAGCTTAATATTTGCAAACAAATTTGAATCATTTTTAGAAATTCAACATCTCATACAAATAAATATGTCTGGGAAATAATTCTTCTAAAAGTAAAACATCAAGAATTAATTGTGAAATTTTTTTTCTTTAGGAATTTAATTGCTGAATAAGTAATTCTGCAGTATTTGATGCAATTTTGTAAAGATAATTAAGAAATTCAGTCTTTTGGATATACATTCCAATATAAATAATACCTTCATGGTTTTCTTTTTAACGATAACTTAAAAAAAGACGCAATTTTCCCATAGAGAATATCTAAATTGTTAACAGAAATCTTTTACATGAATTATGTCTAGTAATTAAAAACTCCAAAATATTGGATTAACTGCCTGTTGTTGCAATAAAAACATTCGCTTGGTAATTTTTATTGAAAACAACAACCAATTTGAGTTTTTTTATTTCTGTTTTTTAATGCAAATTCCCGTACGAAAATTTTTATTACAAAAACAGGCAGTACCATGCGGGGAATTTGTGTCAAATGTTCTTAAAGCACTAATCCTGTGAGCAGTAAAAACAAGACAATATGGTTCACTCGGGACAATATCTGCGACAGGCAGATATTATTTAACCGAAATTCAATGTGTCCATTTGGGTTACTTCAGCGTCCTGTTACAAAGTTTTAAAAAGGTGCCAATTAACCCCCTCCTAGGACAAAGGTTGACTTAAGTTAAATTTAATTTAAAGTCACCTTTTTATCTCCATGTTAATTGTTTCTGAATTAACCCCTTTTTGCCTAACGCCAAAGAATTATGTTTGTGTTTTTAAATTAATCATTTAATTTGAAAAAAAAATAACATGAAAAAAATACACAACAATTTTAATAATTTTAAATTTTCTAATAATATTTAAAAAAAATTCCCTTACGACGAAAGTTTAAAATTTTATATAAATTTTTTTTAAGAAAAATTTTTTCGACTCGAAAGGAATAATTTACTAGTTCGCACAATTTGTATTACGATTTTAGTAATGCTTCGAATAACTTACAAAACTAAATAAATTTTGCTTTGAATATTTATAAACATTACACGCTTTTTAATAACGCTCTGGCATCTCTTTTTTTATTGGTACACAACATAATGCAAAGCATACTTCTAGGCCCATAATAATAATAATAATAATAATTAAAAAGCGCAGTGTTATCGTTCAAGTTTTAAGTACATATATACAAGTACAAGACGATAATGCAGTTACAGTACGTCCATTTGTCGTCCATCGTCCAGACCTGCATTTTTTTAAATTTTGCTTTGAAATTGCATCAGAGTTAAGACTTGCAATTTTTGTTGCTGCAATTCCAGATTATGAAATTCTAGTCTGTTAGTTTTTTTGTTTTCATCTTGTCTTTCTTCTTCTTCTTTTAATAATTTACATATAAATGCACATGAATACAATACAGCCAACTTCAAGTTTAACCCTTCGGCCTACGCATGTTTAGATTTTCTTTACAAAACACATTAAAAAAAGGTCTTGCCAGACTCGAGCGTACAACGAAGGGTTAAGTGTGAAAATTACAAAACAAAACAGAATTACAGAGCACGTGCAACTGAGAACCCTTCCCCAATCTTCCCACCCCTCTCACTCTTATGCTGGATACAGACAGTGCTATCTACATGCAATCTATTTCAATGCAACCTCAAAATATCAAAGCGTTTTGATGTTGATGCAATCTGGAATGAATGAAAAATGAATGAAAATGAATTTAATTTGCTAGATTGCGTAATTGCATTGCATAGTGTGTACCCAGCATTAAAATCATGAATTGCTGCAACAAAAATTGCAAGTCTGGACGGTGACTTTGTCAGTAGCGCCGTGTCGGTAGTGCAGCGCATAATTTGAAATAACGGATTTTGCAGTGTATAATTTCTTATCACGTGCGTGGTGAGTTTCACAAAAAATCACCAATACGTTGTGGTGAGTATCTAAACTAACCACACTTTGTATGGAATTTTATATAGTGAAATTACTACAAGGTGACAGCACTAGGTGTTGTTGTACAACAATTCAACAACAAACAGGCAAATTTTTTTGTGTAATGAACTCCATGCTGTCAAAGGCTATGTGCAACAACGTTGCCATTGTTTGTCTTGTCTGACAAAATTTGGTTTGGATAATTTTCGCTTGGTAGGATAGTTGGCAAAGCCTTAGGGCAATGTTACACGTTTAATAAATACACATGGTCATTTCCTGGGGTCACGAACGTACGTTCGTACGCTTTTGATGTACAAATAATATGGAAAACAAAACTTTTCCAAGCATTTTTTTGCGATTCGATAGCATCTGGGTAGCTGTATGTTTAGTGCAAAAGATGGATTTGATCGAGTTTAAGTTTTCATAATGATAGTTATAAACATGTGGTTACAAACGTACGCAAAATAGAAGTCAACTTTGGCTGACAGTAGTTTAATGTACAAACCGGCGTAATGGAACGTAAAATCTTTATGTATGCCGACGATATTTGTTTGTTTTATCCCTATAAACATGAAACGGCTGTCAAAGCATATATTGAACGTAATGCTGCTTTAATTTGTGAATTTATGAGAATAAATAAACTTGCCTTATATGCAAATAAAACACAACTATTAAGGTTTAAGCCAAGCCGTCATAATAGCAACTTGAAAAGATATTTATGAAGTTAACTCAATTAAATACTTAGGCTTAAATATTCAAAATAATCTTGGATGGAATACTCATATATATAACCTTAAAACAAAAAATTCACAAGCTGTTGGCTTTTTATATAAGTTTATAAATAAGTTTAATCAGGAAGCAAATCTTTTAATTTATAATGCAACAATTGGATTCATTTAAATTATTTAACTATTATATATGGTTATAAAAAAACTAGTGAGTTAAAGGCACTTCAGCGAATGCGGAACAAGGCTGTTAAAGTAATACACAATATATTATTATTATTGAAAAGTGATTAATTTATAATGTATAATGTAGGTCTCCATCTAGTATTTGCAAAATAAAATATCTCTCTTGGTTTTTGTTTAATTGGCTTATGTACTGGTCGCGAACGTACGATTTTTCCATATGTTTTTTTATTGTCACCACCATGCATATTCGCATAAATATCTTTAAATTTCCTCAACAAAAAAACTTAATATTCCCTTTACAATTGATTGTAATGGAGAGATTATGAAGAAAGAGTGTAAACATAACATATTTTTTGGATGTAAAATAAGTATATAAAATTGTCTTTAGAAGTAGAAAATCTAAGAAAATATAACATTTTCCAGTTTCCAGTGCAATTTTCTTTTCTCAAGTAAAACAGCTGAGATATGCTATGAAACCTCTCTTTTTTAATAACATAGACTTTTTTTATAATAATAAATAATAAAAGACGATGATTATCAACATTTTATTTTTTCATCCTAGTAGACCATTCTGGGGAAATGCCCATATATAACAAAATCGAAACATAAATTAAGATTAAAGCTATTTTAAGATATTAAAGTGGATATTTTTGATGCTAAAAAGATCATAGAAATCAATATACGTATAAACATTGCATAATGAGAATGAAAATATTGAAGTCTAAGGGGAATGTTAATTCTGGAAGGGCGAATAGAAACAGAAAGCTAAACATTACGAAGTAGGAATTCTGAAACAAGTTCGATATTAAACAAATTGTGCATTAAGGAGAAATTTAATTTATCATATTAAATAACATTTTTTTTACAGTTTTATACCCTTAATCAGCCGTGGTGTAGGAAGGGATACTACGTTTATCATTCTATGTGAATCTTTTTTTTTATATTCATCGAAGATCCCATAAGGTATATATATTCTGGTTCTTCTAAGTCGATTTAGCCGTTTGGGTTTCAAATTGTTTCTAGTTCTTCAAAGATGTTTTTATTAGAAAAAGAGTTAAGCTTCCAAATGTGAAACTACCTCCCTAAAAAGTAGCATAAATTTGAAGCGGAATGCACTGATTGTCATTAAATTTAAACAAAAACCTTTTTATGACACCAAATATGGTGAAGGTCGGTCCATAATTTACCTACGGCCCCATGTTAACTCAAAATTTAAAAATTTTCAGTAGAAGCAAAAATTTTATATTAAAGGTATATAAAAAAGAAATTTTAAACTAACGGCTATAACTGGTAGTTAATTATAACTAAAATTGCTTAAATTAGCCGTTAAATGTATCAAAAATAGAAAACTGGTCGAGTCCAACGGATTTTGGTTAATAAGTTTGGTCGAATAGAAAATTTTCAGTGGCAACGCTGTTCTGCAACAAATAAAACGAAAAATATTATGAAAAAAATACTTAAAAATTCATACTTAAAATTTTAATGTTTTTTGAATTAAAAACAATTGTTTTTCCACTTTTTTCATTACAAGTCCTTTGGTTTAAAGTTTAAAGAAAGTGGCGCACAAGTGCATAACGAAAATATAACCATTTTTCAAACGTACACACGACGTGGTCGGTCACATACACAATTATTTTTGTTTTTATTTTTTATTAAAAAAAATGTAAGCACAACTAAAGACGCACATCAAAAACCAAATACGATTTATTTTTTGCAAATATTTTTATTGTTATGTACAATTTTCATTTAAAAACCGCACAAAAATTAATTTTTTTTTAATTTTTTTTCAAGAATGTAAACATAAGCAAAAAAAAAAAAAAAAGTTGACATCTTTGGGTTCTCACCACAGTTAAAGAAAAATTACCAGATGCCGTAGTGATGCCACCTAGTAGTAATTTCAGCATGGAAATTTCCACAACTGAAAAATAAATCTACAACCAGTGTGACCATTTTTGCATTTCCGCTGCTTAATTCTGCATTAAAATTTTTTATTTAGCTGCAAAGTTTTCATTTACCATTTGGCATTTTATTTTGCAATGTTATTAGGTTTTTTAAGAATTATTTTAAAAATTTGGTTTTATTGTCTTTACATAATTTTTTTTATAAATTTTATAAAATTTTGACTACAAATAGATGTATTTTAAATGAATTTTCGTATCAGAAAGGATTATTCGTATCTTAAGAAACATCTTACCTGTCGTGTTCACAAAAATATTAGAAATGCCCTCATCGTGAGACTGAAAAAATTATTTGTCATTTGATATTAAGATATAAAGGTGCAAAGAAATTCCACGTTGAATTAAGACAAAAATCCTATAGTGTAAATAAATGTTTGAAAAATTGTTTACCCTTAAACTACTGAAAAAATAAAAATATTCAAACTTCAACTTTTTTAAACTATAAGAACTAAAATGATATAAGAAATTAATTATTGAATTTTTTAGATCGGAGATAAGCATAGAAAAAAACGTTTCTATCTTGCTTGTATCAGAGGTTTCCGGGCCCCTTCAATAAATAATATTATTTAGTTTTGAATCAAAATGTCAACAAAATAATAATATACATATGTATAATATTGTTGTGGCTAAAATTTGCAAACTGGTTCATAATGCAAAAGAAATTGTTGCTCTATTAAACACCAAGTAAAAATGTTTTTTTGATTGTGAACGAAGCTTAAAGCGAACGAACAACAAAAGTTTATTATTGCTAGAGCCAAAAATCGTCAAAATGGTGTTCTAGTTGAGAAAGTTTTAAACGGGAAGTTGGCAACCAATCACATCTGTTTATTCGTTGGGTTTCGTTAAGCGCATTTTGTATACATTCGTTCAGTCAGTTGGAGTCATTTCGCGAGTGAGGTTCGTGTGTTTGCATATTTCTTTTTTTCTTGTTGCTATTTATTGTTATATCGTAATGTGTATTTGTCAGTTTTGGTTAGCCTTGTGTATTTTCTATTAACAAAATGATCAATAATTAATTTTTCCTTAAAAATAGTGTGCAAACAAAACAAATGATATTTGGATAAACAAGTTTTGCAAAAAAAAACTGAATAGTGCAATAAAGAATCAACAAAAAGGGACTAGAACTAAAAGAGAAACACAAACAAATAATGGCATTGACTGCTCAAAGAACAACAACAATTGCAAGAAAAACATCGTTGTTTTAAAATCAGTGCGTGTGTGTTGGTAAATGAAACAAACAAAAAATTCTTGCATTAAAATTTGTCTTTGTTTGTTGTTGTTTTTTGTGTTAACAATAAAAAAGAAAAATTAATAAAAAACAAGTGCAAGTATAAAAAAACAATTCTGTAATGAAAAAATAACAACAAAATGTGTATTTAAAATATGTAGATAAATATTTATTCTAATTTAACTCGAATACTGTGTCACAGTGGGGAACAGAGAAATTAACAAACTTTAAAATAACTGTAATCACGTTGTGTATTTTTATTTTATTATTTTGTCATGTTTTTAATTAAAAATGTTTAAAATAGAAATACGGGAAACGAACAACAAAAAAACAATAACAACAGCCAATTAAACCATTAACAATTTCAATAACATTTAGATATTAGTTATGCTTTTTGTTTAAACTATTTTAAAGAAAAAATTTAACAAAAATAAACGTAAAACGGTCATGTGTAATTAACAATTTTTTTTGTTTTTATTATTCATTTTCTTTGACACCAAACAACTAAGAATAAAAAGAATTCCGAGAATTCATACTTCTGTTTTTTAGACTTTAAAGGGTTTTAAAGTTTAAAAAGTATGTAGTTGTTACCATGGTGAAAATTATTGATACATACATACCCATTTCCATTTTTTCTTAAAATTTATGTGATTCTAGTCAAGAGTGATTGATATATTTACAGACATATGTTAAAAACACGAAAACAAATATTTCCAAACAGGATGCTTTTTGCAGAAAATTTTGGAAAAAAGATTTTTGAACCAAATTTTAAAATCAATAAATTTCTTTTAAAAGTAACACAAATTTATTATTAAATCAAAATTTAAAGGCGAAACAATAGGTATATTTTACTGTGAGAGAGGCGTACAATTTTAGATGTTAAATAAGTTTTAATGCAATTTTTAATAAAAAGATACAACAAATTTTTAACTATAGCTCCCTAAAATTTTCAAGAAAAATGCGTTAGCTTTTTAAAAAAAGAATTTAGTTACGCATTTTTTTATATTAAGCTACCTATCTATACAAAAAACGGCCGAAGAAAAAATATGTTCAAAACAAATGGATCCATTTTTTTGTCAAATTTTAAAATTGTTTTGCGTTCCATTAAGAGTTACTAGGCATAGGATTTTAAAAGTTCTTTCGTCTGAAGTTAATATAGATTGGTGGAAGTAACTAGGAAATGGTTTAAAGGCCGAAGAAGTAAATAGAAGGTTCGAAGGTAAATACCTATAGGTACAAGGCCGGTCAAAATAATAGCAATAATAATAGAATAAATTATGTTAAAGAAAAATGGATGGGTGCTATGACCGATCAATCAAAAATAATCATTTTTGGTAAAAAGGGTTCTAGATCTTTTGTCCGAAGACCACATAATGAATTCAATCCGCGGTGTAGGTATACTGGTGGTTGCAGTATGACGGTTTGATGTCGTTTTTCATATCAAAGTGTGTGCCCCATACATTGGATCAAAAAATCCTTCAAGGGATAATGTGGCTGGTGCACTGTGGGAGATTTTGGAAAAAATCTTAATACCTACAGTACAACCCGGTCATTTACCCCACGCTGAAAATCCTTTCTCGGTTATTCACCTTGAGTTTTAAATCCCCGTTTTTTTTCTTCCATTTTTCAAACAAAAATCCACGTTTAATTGCCTTATGCTTAATTACCCAGCTCGGGAAATTGCCTTAAAAAATAAAATCCAAAAACAAAATTGCACCTAAATTTTACTCGTTTAATTGCCTCAGTACTATTTGACAACAACACAGCAAGTAACACAATAGTAACAAAATATGGCTTATTTGAAAGCAAAATTTTCCACAATTTCATATTTGCATTAAAATAAAATGTATTCTGTGCTCACCAGAATAATCTTACGTTATGAGGTGCTGACTTATATCTAGAAACACCAAATATGTGAGATATTTTGTACTAAAGGGATAAAAGGAAAGGTCGCTAAATTCTTAATTACATAAACATTTAAAAGGATAAAATAGCTTGAATATTTTAGGGATTAAAATTTGAATAAAAGCTGTATGTTTAAATCTGCACCGATTCAACAATAGTTAATTTGCTGTAAGATATTTTGGGCCAAATTTAATCTTAATACAAACATGATTAAATAATTTATGGACAAAAAGAAAGAAGTTTGCATGGGGACTATGTGATATTCTCACAATTTACATAGACAATTAAAACTTATTTACCAAATTTTATCAAATTATCTAATAACTGCTACTTTTACTTTCCGCACAAGGTTTACATGGACAGACGACCAGATCACATTAAAAAGTGTTTCTGATTCGATCGGTTTACTATACGATGCGTTAAAATTTCAATGTAGGTATTAGCAAAAATTTATATAATGGCTTTTTTCTTAATTTTTGCATATAAATAAAAATTAAAAGTGAAAAACATTTATCTTCACAAAAACTTTCTTTGACTTACAATTGTAGAGTGAAAATTAAATGTAGATGGCAAAATTAAAGCAACAGAAAATTCATCTGTTAACCAGAATTTTAAGGATTTTTTTTATTTGCTGACCATGTATAAAAATATGCTTTAAAAACGTGATATATGCAATAAAAATGCAGCAATAGCTAAAATATGCAAATTATTCACAAACAGATCGATACCAAAATTCATAACAAGCTCTAAATGGATAAATATATTGTTTCTGTCTTCATTGGTCGCACAAGAAAAACCAAGCAATTCCGTATTTACGGTTTCCCTGATCATAAGTTTGTAAATATGTATGAGTACGCTTTTGTTAGTAAGATATGACAAAACTTCTCAAAAAGCATTACAGTTAAAAATACAGCAATCCCATTGCTTTTTATTGTTATCTCTTTAGATTTAGCTGATACATTTAAAAATTCCTGTCAACTTTTTTTCATACATCAAAGTTAAGGTATCTAGTAAATAAATACGTTTAATTACCTCACAGTGGTATTTAAACGTATTCGCTTAATTACCTCAATGAGGTAGTTAAACGTATTATAATTACCTCAACGAGGTATTTAAGCGTATTCTTTTAAATGCTTACCCCGCATAATTACCAAAAAATATTGGCATTTTTGGAGAGGTAATTATCCGTGGAATACTGTAGGTACCTAATTCTGTATTTTCTTAACGCTTAGTCCGATTGAAATAAACATGTGAAAATAAAGAACTTGGATTTCTGGTCTATAGACATATAAAGAGGACATATAAAGAGGAAATAGGGCACCTCGGCTATTGCAAATTCACAACTCTTCGTCTTTAATTTTTTAAATTTCCAATTTCCCCTATTTTGGGTACCTTTGGCGGTCCAACTGAAATTTTATTTCAATTGTGCTAACGGTTTAGAAAATACAGAATTATTTAAATTTTTTTCAAAATCTCCCACTCTTTGGTGTGGGTCTTCCAACAACCCAATGACCTCAAGCACATCAGCAAAATGGAAAAAAGTAATTCGTTAATAATTCAATCAGTGTGATGGTGCGGCCAGCATTTTCACTAGATTTTAACCCCATCGATGGGAGTATCTGCAATGAAACCAGCAAGTTGATATGAAAAGAGGTCAGGAAGGTTACCGCATATTTCGATTCGAAAGAAATCATTTACGAATTCGAACAATTCGTACTGTGTATTACGATTTTCGTAATATTTGTTCGAATAAACGGACGCTTTTTATACTTTATTGAAAACAAAAAATCCTTTTCTTAACAGCCACTCTCTATTACGAACGCAAAGTTTTCATCAAATTTCCCTTTTTTTTAAATACAACCCCTGTCATCGTTTCGAACGGTTGCGAAAATCTTAATACACAGTACATATTGTTCGAACTCATAAATTATTTCTTTCGAATCGAAATACACAGTAACCCCCCAGAACCTTGTAAACGTGATGGAAACGTGTTTTGCGGCTGTAATTGCAAACAAAGTCATATTTTTATATTTTTTACGAAGTAAAGTGCTGCTTTAGCTTTCGCAATTTTTCTTTTTTAGCCAACAAACTATTTGTATAAAGATGGGACGAAGTCCTATTATTTTGACAGAATAGTTCTTTAAGTTGCTCTATAAAATAATTGGCGTTTATTAAACCATATCAATAAAATGATATTTCATGTTATTATAAATAACTTCATATATCACAGGATTTTTAATTCTGATTTGGTTAGAATCACACCAATATCTTGGAAGATTTAAGTAGACTAACTAAAATTTTTCAGTTGATAATATTATTTCGAACGCAGCTATGCTCTGAAAGTTCTGAAAGGTTACTTTGTAAGGTATAAGCTAGTAAGCAACTGTAGAAGAGCACTAAGGGTAATTATGGAAGATGACACGATATGGTTGTGTTGGGTACCGGGCCACTGCAGGTTAGGAAGGGTTATGTGCCCAAGGGCATACTTCCACTCGAAGACCCATGCGGTCCATTGTGAAACCCTTCAACATAGAGGAAACGAAAGAGGAAAAAGAAGAAAGATAATAGATACCACATAGAACAAAAACTTCAATTACTGTACAGTATATGCTCAATCGTCTCTAGATCCTCAGAATCATCGCATTTAGAACTTACCATGCATGAAAATGCAGAATGGACTGAAAAGTATCACGGAAATAAACAAAGCAGGGGTCTAATCACCGCATTCGATATCAAGTAAACTATCGTATCGAGTAAACTATCGTATTTTTCTGCAAACGATAGACACTGATGTATCGAATGAAAACTCGAAGGATATAATGTCTTTGGTTAGTCGATATCGAATGCTATTATCTCAAATTACGATACATTTCATTCGATATCGAGTGTCATGATACCTAAGTAAAAAATTTCGATCAATTTTGTGATTGGATCCCAGATTCCCAGTCGGTGGTTGTTAAGGGACCATGATAGGTGTTATAACCGGTCACTGCATGATTGGTAAAATGGTGATATTGGGGATCAAAAACATCGGACAATTGTAGAATGTTAAGGGATACTGAGGACATAGTAAAAGTTGAGCACATTTTGTGTCACTGTTTCATGTCACAAAACAGCAGCCAGAAATGGTTAGGCAGTCCCTTCTTTACGATTCTTAGGTTCAAAAAGGGCCAATTGACGATTAATGCCCTAAATTTAACGATTTTTTAAATTACAAATTTTGTACTTATTTACGAAAGTTTGTAATAATAAACCTATTTCCATATTTTTTATTACCTTTTGGACACGTTCATTTTTTGGTTGGCATTTATTTTCATGGCATGTAAATATCTCTCCTCAGTTTATGTTTATGTGGCACCCAAAGTTTTAAATTTTTTTTATAAATGTTAATATGTACTATAGAAAACTTTTTGTTCGTGCTTCTTCAATGATTTTGAATCTAATTCGAGTAACCAAAAGAAGTTTAAACAATCATTGGAAGCGAGAATATTTTTTTTTTATTACACAAAAGTATAGTTAGTTATTTACCTATTTTTTGTTTTTTTTGTTGGGGGTTTTACGATTTTCAACCAATTATCTCTGGCAACTATGTTCGTAATGGGCATAGCAAGGCGAATAGACTAGAAGGTGAGGTCAACTCTTCAACTACAATGCTTCTGTGGTCTGGTTGTCAAAAATATTGCTAGTAAAAAAACGGGTTTGTTTACATAAAAAACTATTTTGTATACAAACTTTGACAAGTCGACCACCGAAAAAAAACAGCATATGTTGACTTGACCCCACCTTCTAGTCCATTCGCCTTGGGGCATAGCCTGCCCCAAAAAAAAATCGTTTTTTCGATCGACTTCTTTTTATTTCGTTTTGTCAAATCCACTTATTTATCTGACAAATTTTTATTGATATAATCCTTTACCGTTTTTTTAAGAGTTCATCATAAGTTTATTAAAAATAAAGGGATTTTATTGTAGGCTAGTTAAATAATGCTGTTTTACGTTTGTAATTTATTATTGCTTCTCGTTTCTACTTTTAATATATAAAATTGAATAATCAGCAAATAAAGTAAAAGAACACAAAGTAAAAATATAAAAAAAATATCAAAAAAAAAAAAAAAAAAGAATAAATAATCTTAAAAACAAATTTCTATAAACTTAAAGCAACATAAACAGCGAGTAAATAGCAGGCATAAAAAAGAACCTGAAGCAACTTTGGATAACTATTTTTTACTCGATAAAATACTAGAAAAAATACGAAACAAAAAATAAGGGTAAGTTAATGAATAATTAAAGTTTAAAAAATTACAGAATTTAAATTAAAATAAACATGCACACAGAAATGTTATATAGGGTTTCTTATTTCTCGAACTCTTTATTCCTGGTAGCGCAGAAAATATTTCTTTCTTTCTCGGAACTTTTTTTTGTAAATAATTTTACTATAAATAAATTGGAAACATAGAAAATGTCTTGTGTTGCTATTTCAAGTTTCTAGGGTCATCGGTTTGGGCTGGGCGATGATGAATGAGTCAGTCAGTCACTCACGCAACTCTTTTATATATATAAATTAAATAATAAGGGGAAAAAATGTTTTCTATTGATGCTGAACTAGCAGGGTTTGCTGGTAAAAATTTTAAAATTTTGACCATTGTTGTTCAGTTCAGATTTTTTTGATTGCAAAATAGGAAAATGGAAAATTGCACTCATGTTGAATGTCTTTATTATAATTTAAAAGTGTAATTTTGTAGATATTTGTAGTGTCAAAAAAAGTAAAACAGCCTGTCATCTTATTATTACGTCGTTAATGGAAATAGATGATGTATATGAAAATAATGGTAAATGGAAAAAGCTTTAAAAACTGCAATGTTTCAACTTTAAACCTAATTGTTTACACTAGGTTCAAGGTTGTTTAAATTGCAGCTTTAAGTGTAAATACTTTTCCTTGTGTTTGTTATAAAAAAAGCATTTTTCCATTTTTTCAATCAAATAAAATCTGAACTGAATACCGTTATTGTGAAAAATATTCTGCAACTTAAATTTTTAATGCCAAAGAGGGTGCAGGAAACAAGAGGTGCTTTTGACTTTTCCATTCTTCTGCTATTCCTGTTGAAACCAAATGTTGCCAATATCTTCCTCCTGTGCACAAAAATTCGTTTAACATGGCCCGATAACGATCGCCATTGACTGTAACGGCCACTCCTTGCTCATTTTCGAAGAAAAATGGCCCAATTATGCCTCTGGACCAAAATCCGCACCAAACAGTGACTCGTTTTGGGTGCATCGGCTTTTCAATGTATGGGTGCGGGTTTTCTGTACCCCAAAACGACAATTTTGCTCGTTTACATACCCGCCAAGATCAAAATGAGCTTCATCTGAAAAGATGATTTTTTTGGCAAAATCGATCGCAGGCCCACTTAGCGAAGCGAAAACGCATTGGATGGTCAGTTGGCTTCAAATCCTGAACCAATTGGACTTTGTATGGCGTCATACCAAGGTCTTTATGCAAAATTCGTCTCTATGATGTCTCCGAAATGTTCAATTGTTGAAAACGACGGTGAATTGATGTTGATGGCGCTTCACGCACACTTTCTGCCACAGGACAACGATCCCAAACAAACAGCCTTTGATGTTAAACTGTGAATTCTTTATAACACCAAACATTTGCCAACGCCTCCTCAAAGCCCGGGCTTGAACCCAATAGAAAATTTACGGGCGTATTTGGAGGAAAAGGTTCTCCACAAATCTTCGAAAACTACGTTGAAACAAGTTTTGCAACAAGAATGTGGAAAAATACCTCAAGAAAAGTGCCAAAATTTGGTGGAATCTATACCACGACGATTAGCTGCAGTTTCTAAAAACAAGGGATATGACACAAAGTATTAACTGTGATATATCCATTGATATTTATTAGAGGCACTACCTCCGAAATTATTAACAAATTATCTTTTTTTCGTTTACTTTTAAATCAAAACAAACTTAAATAAACGAAGAAAGAGAATTTCCCAACGTACTGGAAGCAAGTTCTGCCAAAATTACTTTTTTCCTCATGTTTACATAATAATACATTATATATTTTTAATCCAAATTTTTAACATTTTAATAAGGCTTAAGTTTATCAAATTTAATTTTCATTAAATTATGTTAATGAAGAAAGAAAATTTACAACATGAAAATTAATTAAAATTGTTATAGATTATCTTTCATTCTTGACCGTGGCCGGACCCGGGCCGGCAGGTTACCATGACATGTTTCGATCGCAACCACTCGATCTCCTCAGATGGATTTGCCGTCTTACACTCGCAGCCATCGACGACTGCTGACGTCAATAGTCAAACATCAATCCTTAAACCAAATTGTATTTTAACCTTTGGTAGATCGAAATTTGCTTTTTTGAATGATTATCTATTTTAATTGATTTCACATGTTTTTCCTTACTTCTGCTTTTTCGTATTTAAAAAATAATAAAAATTTGGATTAAAAACCATAAATAGTTCAACAAAATAACCACAATACTAATACATTATATATTTACATAAAATAAGAAACACAAAAAAAAAAAATAATCACGAAAGCTGCCGGTCCCGTCTATTATCGATAATCGAGGTCTCACTGTATTTTCAACCACACACTTCAAAGTAAGAAAATGAATAAAACGTAAAAAGAAAAAGTTAAAAGAGTAATATAAAAGACTACATGAAAAACACAAAACGAATCGTGTTGTTTACCCCTCTTTCTTCTCTACAACGCTCGCTCAAGAGCTTTTTCGCCAAAAAAAAACCCCCTAGGGCTTTTTCACGAAATTAATATCCCCAATTACAAAAAAATACCCTATTTGGGGACAAGTCTCCAAAACTGAGAACTCTGCTTGGAATGAATGAGTTGTTGAGATAAAGCTAAAACAAGTAAATGTTAGTTTTTAAGGTTTTCTTTTTTAACTTTTTCATGTTGTAGGGTATTTTTTCCATAGGCATGTCTATTTCTTCTTTTGTTTATATTATTTGTTCTGAAATCTTACTTCCTTTATTGCCGTTATGATTTTAAGAAACAACCAGTGTTACCAACTTGTCAATTGATATGCATTTCTTTTTATTTCATATCATTTGTTGCAGTTTTTTCTTTCGTCATTAGAAAAACGATGAGTTCGTGTCGTTGTAACCTTATCGATTATTCACAGTAATTTCCTTAACCGGCATTTTGCTCTCTTTTTGTTTAAATTTTTTAACTCTCTCGTCTCCCAATGTCGATTGAGCTCAAAATTGTGTACATATTTCAATTGGTGCGTGATGACTTTTCTATTCAAGTTGCTGTTGTTGGCCAAATACTTTACGAATTGATTTTTATTGTAATTTTTTTTTTTACAACTTTTCCATATTTTTTACAATTGTTTTTTTGCTTACAATACCTATTTTAATTAATTTTTTGAATCTATAGAACATATATCAAGTTAAAGTTTTCATTATTATTATATGAATAGAATTTTCTTTATTGTTTGTAAATTGTATATTTAATAAGTAAAAGAGATTTCGTTTAAAACTTATTCAATATGAAAATTTTTTTAGGAAATATGTACGTGTTTCGTTGAAAAGCCTTTATTGATTTATTTAGAGATTAGTAGATATTAAAAATAGTTAATAGAATTTATGGAATTTATTTGTTATTTAATTTAATGACAGATATTTTATTTATTGAATACGAGGGCGGGTCAATAAGTATAACTTTCCCGCTACTTAACTGAAAGCAGCTTTAACTGAAAGGAGAAAGGAGCTCCTGTCAACTGTCATCTGTCAGTTAACTCCTGTCAAAAATGGCTTGGTAGAAAAAGATTTGACTCCAACGACAAAAACTATAGAGACTTCATTTAAAAAGTCACGAACTTTTTAACCCGCCCTCGTAAATGCAATTAATATATGTTTTGTGCTATAAAGGACTTTTTAAGGATGAAATTTAACACAAATGTGAGTGATTATAAAACTCGTCGTCTGTACATTTTAAAGCTAAAAAAATAAAATTTAAAAATTAGTGATCTAAATTTTTCAAAACGCATTAACAAATAAAATTTTACATGTGTAACAAAATGTTTTTAAAAAAAAGTTTTCATCCGTTTGTGAGGTACATATCTGGGTTTCAATTATTTTTCGGGAACGAAAAAATTTTTAAAATAATAATGTGTACTGAAATCAATATTTCATTTTTTGTTTGTTTTGACTTTTGATCTATCCAGTACGTATATAAGAAAATGAAGCATCCCTGCCAATGACTTTCCCAGCAACTGCAGAAAATATAAGATTCTGCAGAAAAGCCTTAAGCAAACTCGCTTTTCAGAAATGTATAAATTGTTTGAAATTAGAAAATGAATTTGGAAAACAAACATTTTCTCAAATTCTACATAATTTGTGCAACTATGTGTATGGTAAAAATTGCTTTAAATACCAATATGTTTTAAGAAAACCCTACTTACATAATCAATAAGTTAATTGTGTTAAACTAAGTTAGGTTTTTCTCCTTTCATATATGGCTTTCAGCATTGTTATTGTTTTCCTGTCTTCATATTTAAAAAAAAGCAACGTTTATTTTTGCAAAATTTTTATTATAAAAGATTCAAAGTAAAGTAACATAAACCAAAATATTTAAATGTTATACATACATTGGAACATGACACTTTGGCGAAATGCTTTCTTTGTGGTGTTTGCTTTTTAAATTGGTGTAATTTCGTATATGAAATGCCATAAAATGGAAATCATTTCCTCGAAATTATATTTTTTAAGTGTATCTCTTTATATAATTCTGTGGCATTTTGACAAAACATCTTAAGTCGAGATAAGATAGCAAAAAAGTTTTTAAAAAAATCTCGGTGAAAAAATCATTTTTATCAAATAGTAAAATAAACGAAAATTAAAGAAAAATTTCTTTATTAACACAAAATTTTAAAAACGTAAACGAAAATGCTTTCTAAATGACAATTCGTATGATTTACAACTTTTTTTTCAACTTTTTAAATTTGACTTAAGATGCTTTGTCAAAATGGCACAGAATTGTTGTTGCATATTGAATCAAAAGTTTAAAATATTTAATTATTTAAATAAATGGTTATATTTTCGTAAAAAAATGTACTGTTTTATTCTTAATTGTTCTGTTTTTTGTATTCAATGTACTCTTTTTCCGAAATTAAAATCTGGCTACCCTACAAGCGGTACACCGACAAAAATGTAAGAATATGAGTTTTTCGGTACACTTCCCTGTTACAATTTGGAAGATTGTTTTATCAAAAATCACCTAACTAAGTCTTTCTCGAGTACTTTTGACGAGTAAAAACTGATTATTCACTTGCTCGTTTGAAAAAAGTAATTTATTGAAAATGCAATAACAAAACATACAGCAATCGAAAATGGATCATACAGGTGTTTGAAATAAGACTGTTTTGAAGTTATTTATGAATAATATTTTGCTCATCTAGATGATGAAAAACTGATTTTAATTATGTTATTTTTATTTGTAAAAATAGCTAGCTTTGAAGCAAGCGTAAACTTGAAGTATTCAATTATAATTTTTAAAAGTTTAAATTGAAGTTAATATGTTATACTAAAATGCTTTAAATATCTCGTGTATAGACATAAGGACTAGACGTAAAACAATATGTTCCCAAACAAATTATAGAAAAAAATCTTTATTTGAATTATCCCAAGCTTATGAAAAAGTACATGAACCTGGTGAAGAATTGATAAGCTTAAAAGAATATAAAGAGGAAACTAAACAAGAATTGTAGCTATGTAAATTCTTTGTTGATACGGATTTGGATAACTTTATAGTAAACTATGGTTATGATGAAAAGGATAGTAAGTTTGAAATATCATGCATAGCAAATCACAATCATTGAAATTACATAACCAACGAATGCAAAAAACTAGTGAAGATGACAGCTCTTCTTCATCTAACTCATCAGCTTTTGATTATATAAATTTAAGAAAACGATGCAACAGGCGTATATTATCTAGTTCCTCAGAGGAACTGTCAAACTCCTCTTCTTCACTTTCAAAAACTATTAAGACTAAAAAAATTTCACCCGCTCTACTGCTCGACAAATTGCCTCAACATAATTATGCTGCCTTTAAAAAACATAATTAATCCAAAAGATCCTCAAGTTCAAATCAAAATGTTATTATAGAGTGACCTCAGTGAAAAAAAAAACCTAGAATTGGTACGGTAAATGTCAAAATAGGCTAATTCTCCTTAATAAATAATGTAAATAAACAAAGACAATTGACATCTTACGTCCATCCACCCGGTATGCATATTTTACAATTCGTTTTTTTATTTTAACTCATTTTAAGTTTTATATTTATTGTTTTTGACAAAAATAATTTATAAACTCACTATATATTTTCATATTTGTGTGTGTTTTATACAAACGAATTGAAAATACAAAACAAATTGTAAAATTAGTGTTTAATTCAATAAATGAATTGGGTTAAACTGATTTGTTTAACCTTTGAATTGGGTTTTATTTACAAGGCTATGAGCCAAGTAACGTTAATAAGATTGTCTAGGCAGTATCACCAAGACAATTGTACAGAGTAACACAAGCACTTGAAACTTGGTTACAGCGGAGTTATAGTAGAGAAACAACTTGTCAAATAAATTGATTTATTATTTCTGATTTTATTAAAATAAAATTGATTCTTATATACTAATTAATTACTAAATACAAATAACAACAAAGCTTATAAAATTGTAAATTAAAGAAATTCCAGAAAAAAATGTGAAACCGCCGACGATGCAAAAATAAAATAAACTCAAACAGTAGTTCAAGGTTACTAAATGAAAATATTTAAATGAAATTGGAGTTCCTCAAACTTGGTAAAAAGTAAAAACACAGGCAAATTGCAATTAAACTAGAAGTTCAAGGCACGAGTTAAATTAAAATTGAAACTTTGCAAAAAAAAATATGAGAATATTAATTTAAGATTGTTCACATAATTTCGGACAGGCACATGTACGTAAGTAAGTTTGTAGATTGGTACAAACGTACTTACAAACGTGTGAAAGAAATTCAAGTTAAATAAAAATAAAAACATTACAAAAAATAAAAGAAAAAACATGAAACTGACAATTTAAGGTTGTTCACATAATTTCGTGCAGGCACATGTACGCAAGTATGTTTGTAGACTTGTACAAACATAGTTACGAATATGTGAAAGAAATTCTTTGTGAAGGTTTGAACATACACCCCGCCGTTGAGCATTGATCAACAAAATTGCAAATGCGACAACCTTACATTGTTTTTATTAGAATTATACGCTTAAGTTATTGATACTTCAAATTCTTGAGTTGGAATATGTTGGCGTACTGCTGGACTTGGGGGTTGTTGAGCTGCTTTAATTCCTTTACAACGTGCCTTTTTCCAGGCAACCTTCACACTGATTATGATTGCGATGACGAGGGCGACATAGGCAATGGTCCCGTGGTGGTATTGTATGCTTTTGATTTGTGATGGAAACTCGGCAGATACCATTCGATGTAATTTGCTCTGTATGTCGGAGATGTTTTTAATTTGGTCAGCATAGGCTTTGGTGTGAATTCTTTCAAATTGTACCTCATCTGGGTAGCTGATGTCAGTGCTATTGCTCATTACAGTGTAAGATGTATGAAGAGATGTGAAAACAGTTTGATGACCTTTGATGATGATTGAGTTGAATTTGAGTGTGCAGTCTGGTGATATTTTTAGGACACCAGATCCTTTTAAGGTGAGCTGTGATTTTTCTTGCCCACATACGGCGCTTATTCGGGAAGGCTGCTGCATTGTGTATAGCCATTGATTGTTATATTCCAACTGTGTAAGTGACGTATTGTCAGTAACAGGAACAATGTAACAACCTCTTTGCGTGTTGTAGTTGAGAAGTGAAAGTTCGCATAGGCATTTGTCAGCGTTTGCGTTGAATGTTGATTGCATGTGTTGGCACAAAAGTTCATCTTCTCTAATTATTGCACATGTGTCCCGCTGTTTTTCTGTCATGATGAAGTACTGATCCCTGTGGGAATTTATAGCTAGGAAGTTGCCGCATGGCCTTATAGCGAGCATTGTGCCATTTGTCAGAACCGGAATTGGGTGTGGTTTCAGAAGCTCGAATGGTTCAGGATCAGCTAACGGAATAGATATATGAAAGATGACGTGGTCTTTTGTTACGCCTCCTCTTACACTCATAATTTTATACAGTTGTAGAATATTATCTCCGCCTACTGGTAGTTCTAGAGACGTTGGAAGATGGTTCCTCACTTGCATAAGCTCGGCTTGAAGTTGGGACGGTGATAGAAGTGTTGGGCTGATTTTTCCATGGTGTGAATCTGTTAGTGCTGATAAGATTTCTGACTGGATTCGATGTAACCTTGCTGATGTTAGAGAAAGTTGAACAGATCGCGACATAAAAATCCGAAAAAGTCTTGCTTGATACTGTTCTTTTTCATTGTTGTGTAGTCTGGATGTAATTTCTGTTAATTGGTTTTCTACGCTGTTGAACCTTTGTTTTATATTCTCTTCATCTTGTTTAAGTACGTTTAGAGTTGCGTCGACAATTGATGTTTGATTGCTGAGGAGTTGTTTCAGATGGTTTTCATTTGCGTTTACTGCGCTGATGGTGTTTGACATTTGTTCAGCATAATCTGAATCTAAAATTCCGAACAGTGAATTAGCAATGTTACCAACAGCGTTTATAGCGCCACGTTTAACTCTTCTTTTTAGCAAAAGATTATTGTTATTAAGACTTGCTATGCTGAAGTCTACTGCTTGGAGAACGCTCGAGCAAGTTGTCCTTTGAACTAGCAGGTCGCATAAGTGGTGCAATGCCGTTGATTCGTTCATGAAGCTGGATATTTCCTGCCAATATGGGCGTAAGTTATAGTAGGAAATAATGTTCCATTCTGATCGCGATACTCGGATGTTGCTGATACCTTCAAAGTACAAGCCGATGTTGGGTTCAAATTGGGTTATTTCAATTTTATCTGTGGACACGAGTGGGAGTAATAGCAAGATTGCGAGTAGTGTAGTCATGATTGAGTTTACCAAGGTTCGCTGTTTTTTGGCGAGTGGCCTTCCGTCCGATGATGGTTTTGGTGATTGATTTTCTGCTGACAATTCGGATTCTGGGATTTGTGGAGGAGATAGTTGTCCTTCTTCTTCGGGTTCATCGGTGAGTTTAGGGAGTGGAGCTAAATATTGAATCGCTCTTTTAAGGATGCCTGAAGCGGTCTGAACATCTGCTACTCTTACCACACCGTCGTGTCCTTTATATGTTTGTATAACACGCCCCAAGGGCCATTTCATTACTGGAACATTATCTTCTTTAATGAGGACGGTTGCCCCTGGCTTCAGATTTTTTGACTGTTCTCGCCATTTGTTTCGATATTGCAGTTCATTTAGGTAGTCTCGTGACCATCTCTTCCAAAATTCATGCTTGAGATGAGAAACTAATTTCCATCGTGTTTCCAATTTAAGATTTGTGGGCTTCGCTTGAGCATCAATTTGGGCAGTTAGTGGTTCGCCAATCAGAAAATGGCCCGGGGTAATTGCGCCTATGTCGTTTGCGTCATTTGACATTGGTGAAATCGGTCTGGAATTAAGTATTGCTTCAATTTCCACAACTATGGTTTCAAGTTCTTCGTAAGTTAAGGATGCATTCCCCAATGTCCTTACCAGAAGATATTTTGCGGATTTAACAGCTGCTTCCCAAAGGCCGCCAAAGTGTGGTGCTCTTGGTGGAATAAAATTGAATTGAATACCCTTGTTGCTGCAAGCATTCATAATGGTAGCTTGTGCTTCTGAAGAATGTATTATTGTGGAAAGTTCAGGCAATTTGTTTTTCGCGCCGACGAAGTTTGTTGCATTGTCGCAATATAAATTTTGACAATGTCCACGACGAGATATGAACCGTTTGAGTGCACCTATAAATGCCTCAGTCGTGAGGTCGCTCACAAGTTCCAAGTGTACTGCCTTTGTAGCAAAGCAGCAAAAGACAGCAATGTAGGCCTTGTGTGGTCGTTTTCCCCGAAGTTTATAATGAACGGTGATTGGGCCACAGTAATCGACTCCGGTATTAATGAAGGCCCGGGCGGGTGTGACACGTGTTGATGGCAGGTTGCCCATTATTTGTTGGAATAGCTCAGGCTTGGCTCTGCTGCATGTCGTGCATCGATGCACTGTGGCTCTTGCCATAATTTTGCCTTTTATTGGCCAAAATTTTTGTCGAACTATGCCCAGGAGTGTTTGCGCACCACAATGTTTGTTGTCGTTGTGGGTCATTTCAAAGATCAGCTTTGCAATCGGGTCATTATATGGAATCAAGAGCTGGTGTTTGGAGTCGAATTGAAGCGGTGAGGCTTCTAGTCGACCTCCAACACGAATTAAACCATCTGTGTCTAAAAACGGTGACAGATTGCTTAGATTGCTGGTGCCTCTTAACTCCTTGTATTTGGTGAGTTGTTGAATTTCTTGTTGAAATCCTGATGCTTGCATTTGTGCCACGATTGCGACTAGTGCTCGGCTGAGTTCCATTGTTGTTATCACCTTTGATGTCTGTCGCATCTGCTTTTTGCATTTGGTGTGGGTGATGAAGCGCAGAACATATCCAACAATCCGCTGCAGACGGTGGAATGAATTTTTATGGTTAATTTTGTAAATGAAGTCAGGTTCAGTTGTAGTCATTGCTCGTGCCTCAAGCAGTCTTGCCTTTCTTTCGAGGTTTGGTGGACTGTTGGAACTTAAGTTGAACCTTGGTGGCCACACCTTCTCCACGCCATGAAGAAACGTTGGACCATAAAACCAAAGAGTGCATTCCTTAAGGGCTGTTGGAGATATTCCACGAGATAACAGATCTGCTGGGTTGCACTTGGAGTTTACATGACGCCATTGTTCTGCCTTGGTTTCCTCTTGGATTGCTGAAATCCGATTTGCTACGAATGTGTTAAAGGATGCCGACGATGAATTTATCCATGAGAGCACAATTTCAGAGTCAGTCCAGAGCCATACTGGGCTTGTAAATCGTAGATCAGACCTGATTCTGGTGGCTAGTTGGGCTCCAAGTGTAGCTGCACATAGTTCCAATCGTGGTATTGTTTGCCGCTTAAGTGGAGCTATGCGTGATTTAGCACAGAGTAAGTGTACCATAATGGTGCCATCTTTGAAAACTGATCGAATATAAGCTGCAGCTCCATAAGCCTTTTCGGATGCGTCCGTAAAAATATGTAATTGTTGGGATTCTGGAACTTTGCCCTTGAAAATGTGTCTGGATATTTGAAGCGTTTTTAATACGTTCAAATCTGTGCGAAATGTGATCCATTTAGTGTGCAGTGATTCTGGCAAAGATTGATCCCAATCTAATTTTAACTCCCACAATTCTTGAATAAATATTTTCGCCGTTACTATGATGGGAGATAGAATCCCCAAAGGGTCGAATAACTTTGCAAGGTCTGACGTTACTGTTCGCTTGGTGATCCTCTTGATGTTGCCAGGATTTACCTTAATCCCCAGTTTGTCGGATTTCGGTAGCCAAACAAGTCCCAACGTTTTGATAGTGTCGGCTTCTGTGCTTTCAAAATCTAAGTTTACCTCCAAGTCGCTTTGTTGAATATTATGGAGTAATTGTGGGTGGTTTGCACACCATTTGCGTAAAGTGAAGCCACCTTTCTTCATAATCTGAACGAGTTGCTCTTGCAATTGTATTGCGGTTGCTAAGCTATTTGAACCGCCCAAACCATCGTCCACGTAGAAATTTTCTTTAAGAAATTGGGAAGCAAGGGGATAATGTATGTTGTTTTCTTCAGCCAGTTGTTCTAGACATTTCGTTGCTAAATATGGAGCAGCTCTTGTGCCATATGTGACGGTATTGAGTTGGTAGTAGGAAATGGGCCTTGTTGGATCCTTTCTCCAAATGATGAGCTGAAATTGACGATCTTCAGGGGCAATCAATACCTGTCTATACATCTTTTCAACATCAGTGGTAAACACAAATCTTGGCATTCGAAACCTTAGGAGTATAGAGAAAAGCTCGCTTTGTAAAGTTGGTCCCGTGAACATCAGATCATTTAAGGAGTATCCTGATGAGGTTTTGGCCGATGCATCAAATACTACTCTAAGCTTGGTGGTTGAACTTTCGGGCCGCAATACGCAATGATGTGGGATGTAGTAGTTTGGAGAGGTTATGGATATTGGTTCCCATTTTGTCATGTGTCCCATCGATTCATACTCGTCCATGAACTCAGTGTATTTAGTTTTTAATTCCGGACTCTTTTGAAGACGACGTTCCAGAGCAAAAAATCGGTTGAGAGCGATTGCATGTGAATCGCCTAGGGTATTGGGGTTTTCATGAAATGGGATCCTGACTACGAAGCGGTCTTGATGGTTTCTAGTTGTGTTTTGGGCAAAATGTTCTTCGCATTGTCTGTCGGCTATTGACAGTGGCCTTTTATTAGTTTTGACTTCATCTAGTTCCCAGAGTCGAGCGATGGAAGCTTCAAGCGCTTCATCTTCAGTGCATACTCCACAAGATGCATTTGGTGAATGTTCGCTTTTTATTTTTCCAGCTACAACCCAACCAAAAACTGTGTTCTGTAAAGTCGGGAGTTGTGGGGATAGTTTTATTTGCCCAATTGCGAGCAGTTGGTGGTAATGCTCTGCACCTAGCAATATGTCGATTTTATTTGATCGATTGAACGCTGGGTCAGCTAACATCAGGTTTTTTGGTAGCGGCCATTCATTAATGTCGATAAATTGTGATGGTTGTGGTGCGATGATTCGAGGCAAGACGAGTGCCTCCAGGCGCGTTGAAAACCCGTTAATTCGAGACTGCAGGGCAACATTGACTCGGTGTTGTGTTTTGGTGTTGGAATCACCAATTCCGTTGATGTTTACTGATGACGTATGTTTAGCAATGTTTAGTCGTTTTACCAGGCGTTCGGTGATCAAATTTACTTGTGACCCAGAGTCAAGTAAGGCGCGACATTCCATCTCCATTGTCTCAGTTTTGATTTTTACTAGAGCTGTGCTGAGAAGAACGTACGAATTGGATAGTTGACCGTTTGCTGCCGCCAGTGACGATGCTTCTGGAGAGCTGGTTGGTTCTTCACTGATGTTGGGTTTAATTATTTCAGGTGGAGTAGTCACGGCTGATGATGTCGTCTGCGATGTCCTTCCACTAGGTGATTCTTGTTTTGTTGATTGAGTGTTGTTCTCCAGATGAAGTAGCGAGTTGTGCTTTTTCTTGCACGTTAAGCACAGTCCTGATTTGCAAGTTTTTGCTGTGTGTCCTGATTTTAGGCAATTGACGCAAAGGTTCTGGTTCCGAACGAAACTCAGGCGGTTGGGTGTTGATAGTTGTTGAAACTTCTGACACCGATACAGTGGGTGAGAGCCGCTTTTGCAAAGTGGGCACGCGATCTCTGTTTGCTTTGCTGATGTAGCAGAAACGTATACCTTTGATGATTTTTCCTTCTGGGTTATAGCTTCCAAGGACTGGAAGCGGTTTTCCAGAAAGTTTAAAAGGTCTTTGATTTTTTGTAAATCTTTTGGATTACTGATGGTTCTCTCATACAGGACAAGAGTGCCACGATCCAATTTTTTGACCAGTATGTGAAACAACATGGGGTCCCACGATGTTGTGTCGATCCCGATGTTGTTAAGTGCATGTAGACATTCTTGTGTCGTATCATGCAAAGTCTTGATGGCAGCAGCTGACGGGCCAGCATTCGGTTGATCTAAAAGCTGTTGAATTAGCGTGGTTACAAGAACCCGTTGATTATTGTATCGGTCTTGCAATAGATTCCAGGCGGTTCTGTAGTTTTCGGCAGTAGCTGAAAGATGGCTTATTAACCTTTCAGCTTCGCCCCCCAAGTTTGATTTCAGGTACCACATCTTTTGTGCCGCAGGAATATGTTGGTTGTCTACTAGTTGTGTAAACAAGTCGTAAAAGGCCCTCCATTTTAAATAATCCCCATTAAATTTTGGGATTGTGACTTTTGGCAGTGGCAAAACATTGTGTTGCATAGGTCCCAAACCTTGCTCCGGAGTGCGTGAAGATAGCTTGAAATTTTCAATGACCATTTTCTCCAGATCTTCATAGGAATCCATGTCATATCCTTCCTTCAGTGGATCAGTGCTGGATTCCCAAATTAAAAAATGTAGTTCTTGTATTTCGTCCCACAGTTTTTCTTTTAGCTTCATGTTGGTTGCTGTGGGGTCCGTGGCGAGTAGCCGTTTGAGGGACGTCATCATGACATTTTGCCTTCTCATTGTAGAATTTGTTGAGGTGAGAGTAACAGGTTTTTTAATAGGAACTGTGGGCTCCCTATTGGTGTTTTGTTGAAAGGGATCAAGTGTTGGCGTTCTCAATGTTGCATCCATGGCTGATTCAAATACTTCCCGGTATTTGATGACGAGTTCCTCAATTTTTTGGTAGTAATTTTCGGTAAAATATTTATGGTCTAACTGGGGCTTCTCCAGACATCGTATTTTGTTATCAGTGAGCTCGAATTCGGTCCAAGCAGCGTCTAGCCTTTTAATCCTTTCTTCAAAATAGTGGACTGTCTTTCTGGACGCTGAATCCCTTTTAAAATTCCGAATAATGGATTCTATAAGCTCTCCTGCTGCTCGCTGGGAAGTTGTTAGTTGTTCCATTGGGGTGATCTCGCCTGTAGCCATTATGTTGCTTGCCCGTGATAATTGCGCCCTTTGAGGAATTTGCTTCTAGTGAAGCAGCTGATTATTAATCACGTCTTCTGGAGATGTCCTATGGCTTGTTTCCTTGACAGGAGCACGTCTTCTTGAGCTGTCCTGCGGATTTTTTTTTTTTTTCTTGACAGGAGCACGTGGTGTTGTATCCTATTGACTTTCAGGACCCTTACCACTGGTGGGGGGAATCTTGAATTTCAAAGGGATCACGTCGGGGTCACCAGATGTTTAATTCAATAAATGAATTGGGTTAAACTGATTTGTTTAACCTTTGAATTGGGTTTTATTTACAAGGCTATGAGCCAAGTAACGTTAATAAGATTGTCTAGGCAGTATCACCAAGACAATTGTACAGAGTAACACAAGCACTTGAAACTTGGTTACAGCGGAGTTATAGTAGAGAAACAACTTGTCAAATAAATTGATTTATTATTTCTGATTTTATTAAAATAAAATTGATTCTTATATACTAATTAATTACTAAATACAAATAACAACAAAGCTTATAAAATTGTAAATTAAAGAAATTCCAGAAAAAAATGTGAAACCGCCGACGATGCAAAAATAAAATAAACTCAAACAGTAGTTCAAGGTTACTAAATGAAAATATTTAAATGAAATTGGAGTTCCTCAAACTTGGTAAAAAGTAAAAACACAGGCAAATTGCAATTAAACTAGAAGTTCAAGGCACGAGTTAAATTAAAATTGAAACTTTGCAAAAAAAAATATGAGAATATTAATTTAAGATTGTTCACATAATTTCGGACAGGCACATGTACGTAAGTAAGTTTGTAGATTGGTACAAACGTACTTACAAACGTGTGAAAGAAATTCAAGTTAAATAAAAATAAAAACATTACAAAAAATAAAAGAAAAAACATGAAACTGACAATTTAAGGTTGTTCACATAATTTCGTGCAGGCACATGTACGCAAGTATGTTTGTAGACTTGTACAAACATAGTTACGAATATGTGAAAGAAATTCTTTGTGAAGGTTTGAACAATTAGCATACCGGGTGTAGAAACTTTTTTCTAACACTATTGTGTTTTAGTTACACACTATACAAAATCTACGACGAATTATGAATACCACTTTTATTATGTTTTTTTTTTTTAAATTCAATTCATTTTTACTTTAATAAACATTTTTATATTATTATTGATTATATAATTTAATAACAATTTAATTTATAATATAATTTAATAATAATTTAATTTATATAATTTTAATGAACTGCATTAATTAATAATTTAAATCGAAAAATATTTCTTTTTGTAATCTATTACAAATTTGACTGAAAAAGTCAAAAAAGACTCGCAAACGATCAGAAATACAACTAAAAAACAACTCATAAATCATTCTCAAACGATTAGAATTAGTACTAAAAAATGAGTCGAAAAAGACTCTTAGACGATCAGAAATACGTTTAAAAAATTAGTCGAAAAAGACTTAAAAATGAGTCGAAAAAGACTCGCAAACAATCAGAAATACGACTAAAAAATGACTCGCTAATCATAAGAAACATGAGCCATAAATAAGTCGAAACTGATCAGAAAAGCGGGTAATAAAATACTCTTCAAGAAGAGTCCCGAGTAGGGTACCATTTCCTCCCGAGAAAACAATCAATGACTCGAATATGATAAATTTTTTCATAAAATGCTTGCAGGGTTGTCTGACTTGAATTGCCATGGTACAATTTGGTATTATAAAATTTTTTCACAGAAATACCATTTTTTTATTATTAAATGGCAACCCTACAAATACATGCTGGTTGTTTTTACAAACTTAAAATGTATTTCAAACTAAAAAAAACCTATTGATCTTCAAACTGATTATCATAAAGTGCCGGAGGGATCGAAAATAATGCTCTGGACTTATGTTTATCGTTACAGTGTTTAGTTTTATGTTTCGCAGAATCGGCTTATTAATAGAGCTCTGAGTACAGTACATATCTGCTCATACGATGAATATATACTGCACTTTTGGTTAGGTTAGGTTAGGAAGGGATATGTGCCCAAGGGAAAGACCCATGCGGTCCATTGTGAACCCTTCAATATAGAGGAAAAAGAAAGAGAAAAAAGAAGAAGAAAGCAGAAAGATAATAGATACCACATAGAACGAAAACTCCCTCTACAGTCCCCTCATCAGGTTCATCAACCTATTTCCCTGACAAACCCCAGTTGATCGACTAGATTATATCCAGCGATGGAACCCAGTTCGTCGTGAAATCTATCTAGCCATTTCTGCATCCTAGGGCAGTGATACAGTACATGCTCAATCGTCTCTAGCTCCTCAGAATCCTCGCATAACCTGCAAAAGTCCGGTATGTTATTGTCCCATTTAATCGTAAAATCCCTGACAGAACAATGACCCGTTAAGAACCCTATAAGCGTGAATGCCCCATGAGCTCTCAGAGCATTCCTACACTATGCGACCAGGCACGATTGCACCGTATAATTTGGCAATGCCATGTATAACCTCCGTCGCCCTCCAGATCGCTAGGATCTCAGCCTGGAAGACACTACACTCATCCGGGAGCCTGAATGACCGGCACCAGTGCCAGTGTCCATTTTAATTAATTTTTTGAATCTATAGAACATATATTAAGTTAAAGTTTTCATTATTATTATATGAATAGAATTTTCTTTATTGTTTGTAAATTGTATATTTAATAAGTAAAAGAGATTTCGTTTAAAACTTATTCAATATGAAAATTTTTTTAGGAAATATGTACGTGTTTCGTTGAAAAGCCTTTATTGATTTATTTAGAGATTAGTAGATATTAAAAATAGTTAATAGAATTTATGGAATTTATTTGTTATTTAATTTAATGACAGATATTTTATTTATTGAATACGAGGGCGGATCAATAAGTATAACTTTCCCGCTACTTAACTGAAAGCAGCTTTAACTGAAAGGAGAAAGGAGCTCCTGTCAACTGTCATCTGTCAGTTAACTCCTGTCAAAAATGGCTTGGTAGAAAAAGATTTGACTCCAACGACAAAAACTATAGAGACTTCATTTAAAAAGTCACGAACTTTTTAACCCGCCCTCGTAAATGCAATTAATATATGTTTTGTGCTATAAAGGACTTTTTAAGGATGAAATTTAACACAAATGTGAGTGATTATAAAACTCGTCGTCTGTACATTTTAAAGCTAAAAAAATAAAATTTAAAAATTAGTGATCTAAATTTTTCAAAACGCATTAACAAATAAAATTTTACATGTGTAACAAAATGTTTTTAAAAAAAAGTTTTCATCCGTTTGTGAGGTACATATCTGGGTTTCAATTATTTTTCGGGAACGAAAAAATTTTTAAAATAATAATGTGTACTGAAATCAATATTTCATTTTTTGTTTGTTTTGACTTTTGATCTATCCAGTACGTATTTAAGAAAATGAAGCATCCCTGCCAATGACTTTCCCAGCAACTGCTTGGGCAGTGATACAGTACATGCTCAATCGTCTCTAGCTCCTCAGAATCCTCGCATAACCTGCAAAAGTCCGGTATGTTATTGTCCCATTTAATCGTAAAATCCCTGACAGAACAATGACCCGTTAAGAACCCTATAAGCGTGAATGCCCCATGAGCTCTCAGAGCATTCCTACACTATGCGACCAGGCACGATTGCACCGTATAATTTGGCAATGCCATGTATAACCTCCGTCGCCCTCCAGATCGCTAGGATCTCAGCCTGGAAGACACTACACTCATCCGGGAGCCTGAATGACCGGCACCAGTGCCAGTGTCCATTTTGAACCCGTCCGTAAACTATACTTTACTATTGCTTTGGCAATGCTAGCAAATAGAGTTGATCGGCAATCTGGTTCTGGCCCATTTGTAGTATCAATCTATATGTCCAATTTACATTTAGTTTTCGAAAAGTTTTTCACAATCAATAGAACTGTGAAAATCAATATGAGAGGGTAATTTTTACAAACTTAAATAATATTACAAATTAAAATAAAAAATTTACGTTTTTTTTTTGTAAATTTCAGAACTCAATTTGCCATCCCCAATACAAGGGCCTTCTTTTTGATTGTCTATATTTGGCATTAGAGACAAGTGCAATTTTAATTTAGAAATAAAAAAAACCTACACCACCTAAATTTTTAATCAATAAAACATGACACTCGTATTAAAGAAGCCTAAAGCCATTTTCTATACTCATTTGAACAATTTTTTTGAATTGCTTTTTATTTGGAAACAGTCTATAAGTGAATTTGAATAAGCTATTAGAAAACAAAACCTTTTTACAGACATATGTGAATTTGTATCTATCTCGTTAACAAGTTTTTTCAAGTCACAAGAAATATATTCTTAGAAGAGTATAAAAAAATCTTGCATTCATATGCATGTAGAAATATGCAATATTATTCTGTAATTTAAGTCTTGCAATAGTTTTTAAATTAAAAGTATCATACAATTATATCATTCAACCCTTTAATGTTTAATGCAATTTTAAATGTGCATTGAAGTCCGTTACCTAAATTAAGAAAACAATTAACAATTATTTCTTCATTCAGTCATCCATCCAAGCATCACACCATTTAATTGTAATTGCAATGTATTTTTTTCTTTCTTTCTGGTTGGTACAAAACTACAATTATATTTTGTTTGCAATAAACAAAAGTACACAGTTGCTTATTCGAGTTAATCGAACAAAAAAGATAAAAAGGAAATAAGAATAAAAAAGTATAAAAGAAAAAAAACAATTTAATTCAACTATAGAAATCGAATAAAAAACAAACAACAACTGCCACAGGATTGAGAACTAAACACGTGTGAGTTCGAATTATTTGTTATTTTGAAAGATCAATAAAGCTATTGAAAAGTCTTTAAATATTCGTACAAATTTACTTCAGATTCAGTCTTTAAACTAATAGCAATTGCTAATAAAGTTGCAACATATAAAACACACGCTTAGAGACTCATTTTTTTATGTGTATGAATCAACAATCAGACATGGACATACATATCGGCAAATGAGTAAACATTTTGTATGTTAACGTGTTATAAAATCTTAAACCTGGTTACTGTACACAATGGAACAATTATTTGTTATTTTAAAATTTTTACCTTTTAAAGTGGCCAGTCCCGTTGCAATTTGAAAAGTTAAAAACCCCATTTTATTCATGATACAAACGTTAATATAGATAAATATAGTAAATCCCTTCAAATTGCTTTAAGAATTCCTTCATATAAAATGTATTGAATTATTAAAAATTTGTATAAAAGTATTTTTAAGTGTTTTAGAAAATAACGTTAAAATTTTACGAAATATGACATAAGGCTTATTACTTATTGGGGGTATTCACGTCACAAGTTGCACCCTTGCGAAAAAGCAAAAGTGCAAAAATATAACTACAACCACGCAGACAATTAGTTGTGCGTAAATAATTGTCTTTGTGGTTGTTGTTATGTTTTTGCACTTTTGCTTTTTGCAAGGGTGCAACTTGTGACGTGAATACCCTTATTATAATAAATAAATAATAAATCTTTTCGAAATATGCAATTATATTTTTAGAACAAAAATAAACTCAAAAGTACTTTTTTATACCTACACCACAATAGTGAAGAGGGTATTAAAAGTTTGTGCAGATGTCTGCAACACCTTGAAGTATTGATCTTAGATTCACCTTTAAGTATACCGATCACTTTCTGAGTCGATCTTACGATGTCCATCCGGTTGGCTGTCCATACTGAAATTACAATCCATCCGTACTTAAGTCAAGCCGAAGCGGTGTCAAAAGTATGTGCCCCTTACTTAAAATAATCCGAAAACAGGATTGACTTATTTACAAGTGAAATAATATTAATCTTGATTCAAGTATTTCTAAGATGGTTAATTATAGATTCGCACTTGAAATAATCCGAAAGTGAGATCATGTTGATTTTAAGCTTAACACTTACCCCACATAACCAGAGAGAATATTATTACTCGTTACACATCTTTATTTCGCATTTGTTTTATTCCGCCCTTTGTTTACAGACGAATTTTCAATTATAAGACACCAGCAGCATGCGTAATATGGTTTTCGTAATTATTCAACTTTGAAAATAGAATTTGGGAATTATTGCTTCTTATGTTTCTTTTGAAACATGAACAAATTCTATAGTTTTCTTCTGATCCCCCTACCCTGGGGCTGTAAGGGGATCATCTAAAGGATATATAACCTTTTGGTGTTTTATCCTCCCGGGTAAATCGGCTTGGTTAATTTAATTTAGCTAAGCGCATCTGAATGCACTGGGACACTTTGTATTTTATTAATTTTTAAAATTAGTTCATGCATACCAAGGATGGGACAAAAGAGCCACTGAAGGACTCAAGTGAGCTGTCTTTCTGGATGGGTGCCCGTGGAACCTAACCTATCTGTATGTTGTAATAATTCTTAAATCAAAGAATCACAAAAGGCTATCACGATTCGTATAGTCTTATAATTTGAGTCATTTTGTACACAAGTGTCGCGCAATTGGACAAATCTTAAAAGCAATATAATTTCCGCTAGAAATTATTTCATTGTTTCCATCTGTTGAATTTGAAAATTTTGAAAAGCTACCTGAGGCATCGGTTTTCAAAAAGTAAATGATTATTAAGATAAATGAATAAAAGCTTCTGCCTTACGGGGTATGCAATAACTACTCTGCGCCTGACTTCTGACATGTGTTCCTATTGATCCAGTGCAATCTGACAAAAATACCATCCACGTTAGTCGGTCAACGGTATCAACATTTTTTTTTGTTTCAAGCCTTTTAAGATGAGCATTTCTTTTAAAGGCGAATCCATCTATTCCCATAAAAATTGTACAGTTAAATAATGTGGTATGCTAGTGTTTTTTTAGCTGCATTAGAGATTAAAATGATAATAAAAAACAAAAATATTGTTGGAATGAAATTTTTTTATAATCTGGTAGATAATTTCTTTGCATTTATTTTTTATATATGATTTCCGCCATATGTTGCCGAGGCTACGAGTAACATGGTCCATTCTATCAGTCCAATTTTTGAGTACTTTTTCTAAAAAAATCTGACCGTATGGCGTCAATGGTGGCTTGAATATTGGCTTCTAATGCTGCAAGAGCCCTGTTAAATCGCACGAACGAGGGGGCCTGTGAACAGGATCACTTCTGCAAATAAAGTTGAATTGGTTTTAAATAAATCGATTGTTAAGCGCGATTTATAGGAAGTTGCGCAGCGCCGTCTTGGTAAAACAAAATGTCGTTGATGCTTAGCTGATTAATTTTCAAACGAAAATGAAATCAGCATGGCTCGATAGCGATCATAAATGTCAAGACAGTTTGCCATTCTCAGCTGTCAAACTATACTTATCGATATCGATAGTTCTCATGTAGTTTGAAAAAAACACTTGATGCAAATAAATAAAGTCTTGATTTGCAATTTCTCGCTGTGACTATGTATGTATTTTGGAGCATGGCAAGACATTACTTTTATAGTTTTGGAAACATTATTCACTTATCACGAGTGGTCAACCTACTTTTTTTATGTACTGGTCACCTCTTTATTTTTCAACAAAATACATAAAAACATGTATTTAAAATCCAAATAGATTTTGAACAAAGCTTAAACAATTTTTTACAACAGTTTTTTTTATTGTTTGTCTAATTTGTTTTTTTTTACAAAATGTTTGTTAATTGCATATAATTTGCAGCATGATTGCATTTGTTTAATAGAAATAATTGTTAAGTTTATTTTTCTACTATAAAATCGATTTTAAAAATGGTGAAATCGAACATAAAAAATTACATTCAAAGAAGAAGGAAAACTAAATTATTTAATGAGCACAAAAGTAATTGTAATTGAAAAAGGCGGAATTATTCATTAAAGGAAAAAAGGCTTGTAGTAAAAATGTTCTTTGTGTGCTGTAAAAATGATTCATAAGTGATTGTAAGTAGATCTTTAAACATCTTTTGTTGTCTGTTTGGCAATTCTCATCCTGTAACACCGACACACATCTTCGCATCGATTTATAACATGCAATTTGAAAAAAAAAAAAAAAAAATATTAACTGTTTCTTCCCTTTTTTGTTTAAATGAACAAAAAGAAAAAACTTTTGGCACAATGCGCAAAACTTCGCCAGACATATTCGTAACAAAGAATACAACGTGTTGGTTTACAATACCAAAAAAACTGTATTCCTTAATTTTAAAAAATATTCAACATCAACTACATCAAACGCCTCCACATTTTTTTCTTTTTCTAAACATGTGAATCAAACAAATCATCATTTAATTTGTAAATAAATAAATACGAAAATATAGTCGGCCAAGCCCGACCATAAAATAGTGTAGGGCTTACAGTCAAATTTTCGAGAGTATACCCTCATGGACACGCCGAAACAAAGTTAAATTATGAGGTTAAGACTCATAAGAGTTCTTCGTGTCGAATATTATATACTGGGTCTGTAGGCCGTTCTTCTTCGAAAATAAGGTACGCCATGCGCTTACCGCAAATGGTGTTCGCTATCGCGAGATAATAACGGAGTTCTTGTGGCCCGAAATTAAAGATATGTTCCTGGACGATATGTGGTTCCAACAGGATGCTGCCACTTGCCACACATCCAACAAAACAATGGCTTTTTTGCGCGAGAAATTCAATAGCCGTGTTATCTCACGTCGTGGTGATGTTAATTGGCTGGCACGATCATGTGATTTGACACTGTTGGACTTCTTTCTTTGGGGGTATTTAAAAGAAAAAGTGTACGTCAATAAGCCAAGAATAATTCAAGAGCCACAGGATGAGATAATTCGGCACATTAACGACATTGAACCTCAATTATGTCTTAGAGTTATGGAAAATATGAGATCGAGTGGTTGCGATCGAAACATGTCATGGTAACCCGCCGGCCAGGGTTCCAGCCCCGGCCACGGTCAAGAATGAAAGATTATCATATCTATAACAATTTTAATTAATTTTCATGTTGTGAAATTCCTTTCTTCATAAATATAATTTAATGAAAATTAAATTTGATGAACTAAAGCCTAATTAAAATATTAAAAATTTGGATTAAAAACCATAAATAGTTCAACAAAAAACCCACAATACTAATTACTTTTTGTTTTATTAATTTTATTTACAATTAACATCAATTAACATGCGTTTTGGTTGGAACACCCTTTAGAAGTTATTGTCGTTAAATTTTATTTTTAACAATTATAAAGAATTTATAGCATTAAAAGCGTTTTTCAGGAGAGGCAATTCCAAAAAAATTGGCTGCAATTTTGGGCCAAATTTAATCTAAATACAGACATAATAAGATGGCACAAAGACTCTATTCGGGGAAAAAAACGAAAAGAATAATACCCTCTTCACGTATGATGGATGGTGTGGGTATAACAAACAAATAGAAAAATATAACAACAACTATTCTAATGAAGACAGCGACACACTGACATGCCATCTCGTTGTCATCTGCCGTGCAACAGACAGAAACTGACTGAAAACAGTCGGTCTGCCATTGAAGAATAAAAATGTATTATAGTGTAGTTTTAAATTGTGATAGTGTTTAAACAAAATAGTTGTAATAAAAAAATTAAATACATGGACTGAAAGGAATTTGTTCACAAGGGCTATTTCCACGATATATTTGAACTCTTCTAACTACGTGTTGCCAGAACTTTTTGAGCTAAAATCAGCAAAATTTATTACATTTACAATTAATTTCAAAATATAAGGCCAATGTTTTGGAATTTGAAATCGATGGTAGTGGTCCTCGAAGTACGAGGTATAAAAGAAATATTTTTTTGAACTTTCAACACAGAAAAGTTTTAAAAATTTGTTCGATTTTAATTTCACTCGAATGCGGTTTTCAGAACATGGCTACTAATGTTTGAATATTTTTACATTAAAAATATCTATCCAAATTTAATTACTCAGGATGAGTAAGGATTAATCACATGTTTGTTGTTTTTAACAACAAATTAAAAGTTAATTGCTTGTCATGTTATTTAAACTATCAAGGGTCTTATTGGAAATTTACAAGATATTAAATATTGAAACTATTAAAGATATTTATACATAAGTACATATGAATATGTACGTATAACGTATATTTGCATCTTACACTACGTGACAGTTTTTTGACCAAATGAATTTTACAACTAATCTTTATTGTCAAAAGAATTGTCAAAAGTAGAACAGTTTTTGAGATATTCCAAAATAACCTGTATTTGTGTTTTTAAAAAAGATGATGTAACTAAAATTCAAATATCTTCAAAAATTTCAAATAAAATTTCTAAAATAACCATGGATTGCTAGTGAAGATTAGTCAAACAATGACAGAGTTACAGTTCAAGCTTCATTGAAAATTTTATGATTTTCTTCAATTTTGCTCTTTTCAAGTTATTTTTTTTAAACCAATGATTTAAAAATCCTAATGTTTTATTGCATGCGACATTAGACATAGATTGGTACAAAAATGACAAGCTACAAAAGATTTAGTAAATTAACCCACATAGAAATTCAATAGTTTTAAGCTATTTTTAATATTTATTTTTACAAAAAATTTAGCTTTGTATATTTATTTGTTGTGTTTTTCTTTGATTTGATAAAAATCGAAAAGTGGGTTAATTCAATTAAGCTTCTGTAACTTTGTCACCGATCTGGATCCTATTGGGCACAAAATGTTCGTATTGAAATAGGCTAATGTCGTAAGGGATAAAACTAAAAAAATTTTATTGTTTGGTTTAAAAAAAATAACTTGAAAAATGCAAAATTGCAAAAAATCATCCAATTTATAATGAAGTTTGAAATTTTGTCCACTATGACTCTGCCATTTACTGACGCATCTTCACAAACCCCATGATTATTTTAGAAATTTTATAACCTTTCACTAAATAGAAAGAAATCCATAATCCGTTTAAAATTTTTGAAGTTATTTGCATTTCAGTCACATCATCTTTTTTTAAAACACAAATAACGGTTATTTTGGAATATCTCAAAAACTGTTCTACTTTTGACAATTTTGACTTCATATAGATTAGCTGTCGGATTGATTTGGGGACGACTTTGTTAAAATTTTGTCACGTAGTGTTATCAGATGTAAAATATCAGAACACATAAATCCGGCGATATTAATGTGTCAAGAATGTGGGAATAAAATTCCTTCTAATGAATCTATTTCCACACGGTTCTTCCATGAATGGTTAATGTATTTCGTTTATCAATGCAAGAAGAGCAAATAGTACAAGCTTAAGTGACAATGTAAAGAACTTTCTACCGATCTTAAAAATCTGCAATTTTAAACCAAAAATCTTAAAATCTGCATTTTGACAATTTTGGGATATAAAATCTTCAAAATGCAGAAAAAACTGCACTTCTGGCATTACTGTTCTCACTCCGTTTTATTTTATTTTTTTTTTTGACAGTTATAAAGCTTTAAAGTGGAATCTCTCATGATCGGATCTCCAAGGATCCATTGAAATGGTTCAGTACATATGGAATATTCTCTCGAAAGAGCTCAACTCTTATGAACACAACAAACGAAATTATGGATTTTTTATATAAAGTTTATAGACTTGTATAGTTGTTGGGTCACATCCCAATAAAAAACTCGTCAAAAGCACAACATCGAGATTTAACGCGATTTCGATTTTTTTTTTTTTCATACAAACTTTGACAAGTCGACAACCGAAAAAAACACCAAAGGTTGACTTGACCACACCTTCTAGTGAATTCGCCTTGGTTGATCCCAAAACGCAATTTATTGTCTTAATAACTAAATTAACCATGGGACAAATTAGGGCGTTCGATATCGATCTAAATTGCAATACAATTTAAATGGAAATTACAATCGATATCGAATGCCGTCATTTGCTTCTAAATTGTTGTTCTGTGCAGCGATTTCAATGATTCAGTTCTTTTCCATCTCTGATTTAAACACATAGGAAGCTTTCGCAGTTTAAGTACAATTATATCAAATCGGTTGTTTTTTGCTTTTATTTTTAGTTATAATTTTTTTTTGTTTCTGTCATTTTGATATGAATCAATTATGGAATTGACAAATAAATTTCATTTAGACTTGCATTTATGTTTTTGTGTAAAATTGTTTTAAACATTTACACATTCGAGCTTACGCTTGAGTTCACTGAACTCTCCTGCGAAAAAAAATTAACAAAAAATTTAAAATAATTAAAATGTTCATTTATTTTTACCGCCTCGTTGACATTAATAATTTTTTTTGATATGTTTGTTTTGTTAATTAGCAAGTTGGGGAAAAAGTTGTAATAATTTTTTTTTGTTTTATGACAGTTGGGATTTGTTTTAAATGTGCTCTGAAAACAGAGATAATTTTTCACAATCAATTAACAAAGTTGAGGGTTTTAAATGTTTGTTAACTCTAGAATCGTCACCGTCCGCCGCTTTTGCAAAAAGTATTTCCTATTCTTCGAAGTATGTTCTGTAAAGGGGTACAAGAATGCTGAATGTAGGGAAACTACATGATTTAGATATTTTGTCACATAACATTAGAAAAGGTAATTTATTCAAACTGGTACTTAATATTAAAAAATATCATAAAACAGCTTTTTAATTAAAATAAATAAACTTGTAAAGTGTTAAGATATCATCTACATATTTAACGATGTATTTGATAAAAATGTTCTTATTTTTCAATTCTTCTATCGCACTGTCAAGCAGGTTGTCAAGTATTATGTCTACGATTATAGGGGATAGTGGGTTGCCCATGGGCATGCCAAAAATTTGGTTATATATTTTATCTTTGTATATAAAATAATTATTATCATTGAGACAAAATTGGAGAATTTTAAGAAATTGAGAGCTTGACATTTTTGTGTGATTTTTTATTACGTTCCATTTTCCCATTATTGTTCTTATCGCCGTTCTAACTGGAATGTTAGGAAATAATGAGATGACATCAAATGATTTGTTATATTAATTGTATATTTAACAGAAATTAATTTAATCAAAAAATTATTATTATTATTGCTCACAAAAACTAAAAAAGTTTATGTACTGCTAAAAACTTGCATCGAATGAGTTGTTAAAAATGTTTCGTTGACTACATCAAATCAACTTTGCAGCTACTTTAAACATTTTTCGATAGTATCGATAGTGATAAAAACTGTCGATAGTCCGCCAAAAATAAAACTATCGAAAGTACTATCGATTGAAGTGTTGTGGAATAAAATAATATACTTAAATAGATAGTTTTGTACCGAAATATTAGGGATACAAAATGTTAGGTCTTGTAAAAGTGTTTGTTTTATTTTTGTTAAAAGTAGTTTATTTCTATAGCCAACATAAACTTTTTCAAAAGTGGCGCCATTTTTTTTGTGTTTACGATCCATAAATATAAACTTTGCATAATCTTTTGATAATGTTGGCCGTGGATTGCCGTGTTTTTCATTAATGAAAAGTGTTAAAAGGAGAATTCTGAATTTATTTTTTGCTATTTTACGTTTTTGATTTTTTTCGGTTTTTGAATTGTATTATTTTCTTTCAAACAGCCTCAGCTTAAAATATAACGAACTTTCTAATGCTTGAATTGGATTTGTGAAGAAACTGATGTTTAAAACTTTAATATCAGTGAAATTAATTTAAATAATGTTAAGGTGCCACAAGGCTCACGAAAAACTAATTGACTTTTTCAGGCAAAACCAAAACTGATTTTGTCTGCATGGCTTATACGCCATTTTGCGTATTTTCATCGTGCCGAATTTCAAAAAACTTATTTTTTCGAGATACACATTCAGTTTTTTACTTTTTTCCATATGTTGGCAACCCTAAAAATATCAACTAATGGGTGATTTTTTAAGCGTAGTTTTATTAAAAATCTAATAAAACACTCAAATTTGCATCATATATTTAAAATTTTTATTGGAATCGATAATTGGTCTTTGCCATTTACTCTTTAAAAATAACCATGTAAATGTTGCCCACGGCTCCGGTTTAAATAGTCCACTCGTAAGGTTCAATTTTGCACCGCTTTTTCGAGCATTTCGGCCTGTATTCCATGAATAACACGTGTTATGTTATACTCTAAAGCTTCAATCGTGCTTGGCTTGTCCACATAGACCAACGACTTCACATAACCCCACAAGAAATAGTCAAGAGGCGTCAAATCACATGATCTTGGCGGCCAACTCACAGGGCCAATTCGAGAGATAAACTGCTCACCAAATTCATCCTTCAATATGTCCATTGTTTCACGACCTGTGTGGCATGTGGCACCATCTTGTTGAAACCACATATCAACCAAGTCCAACTCAGCCATTTGGGGCAAAAAAAGTCGCGTATCATGGCTCGATATCGTTCACCGTTGACGGTAACGTTTCTTTCACGGTCGTCTTTGAAGAGAAATCGACCGATGATGCCACCAGCCCATAAACCACACCAAACTGTCGTTTTTTCAGGATGCATCGGCAACTCTTGTACGGCATGTGGCTGTTCTTCACTAAAGATGCGGCAGTTTTGCTTGTTTACGTATCCATTTAGCCAGAAATGAGCCTCATCGCTGAACACAATTTTTCAATGTAACAAACGATGGACATTTCTCACAAAGCACGAATTTTGATAAAAAAATTCAACGATTTGCAGTCGTTGCTCGTTTGTGAGTTTCTCCATGATGAAATAGCAGAGTATAATGAACACTTTTAGTGTGGACACAATTACCACCCAGTGCTGCCAGCCCGAAAAACTTAATTCATATAAAATCACCCTTTATAACAAAAGTCAAAACCCGAGCGTGCCTGCTCATGAAAAACTCTTAAATTCCAAATTTCAGACATATCGGTTTCAAACTTTGGCTAAATTAATTTTGGCCTAAAAAGAAGCACAAATTACCCAGTGTGCAATGGTGTATCAGAGTATGGATCATCTGTCGAAGTATGCAAAATACTCGATGTAAAAAAAGCGACTTAGGGCCTTTTTATAGTAAGGTAACGATATGCATATAGAAAAGGATCAAAAGGATGATTTCTGTTATGAGTTACAAAAATCTAGTGAGAATATTACATGAGCAACAATTGATTCGAAACCTGACGCAAATCTATATTTTTTTTTATCGTGACATTGTTTGGCCTCATGGTGCTGTACCAATAAAAAAAAGTATAACTGGAAGTTGGTCCATAATTTTCCAAATCTCTTATTTTTTTCTTAAACGATTTTGTAGAACCTAAATGGAAAACACCATCTTTCAGTCGAAGGTATCTACACTTGCCCTAATTCAATTCTCTCTTCAAAAGATAAGTGGTTTTTTTAGTGCGAGTAGAATAGGAAAGTTAAAATACTTTCAACGACCTGGTAACTAAAAACTTAATTAAAATAAACACAAATTGTTTACGAAAAGTTATAATTTTCTTACTAATTAATAACCATGCACTTAAGTTATTTAAAATTATTGAACTTATTGACCGCAAACTTTTAGAAATTCCAGTACAAATTAAAAAACGTGATTGAAATAGTACGTTTTTATTTTTAATAAAATTTAACAATTCCAAATTATCCAGTCATCTTCATATAAATTCTAAAGAAATTGCATTTATTGAGTCACTCGAAGGCGAGCAACGTGTTATGTGTAGCGAGATTTTTGATTTGTTGTAACTGCCTTTGTTTGATATGTTTTAAAACTTTTTATTATTACAAACTCAAAGTGCTTTTTTTGCAAGCACAGGGCAATAAAATTGTGTAAACACTAGAACAAACAATAGTACTATTGTATGAATTATATAAAACAGGAATTGTTCTAAAGTTCTTGAATAGAATGATTTTGAAATGTATGTATGTAAATACATTGAAATGAATGGTACACAATTTCCAGATATTGCATTCTGTTTAATAACTGCCTGTTACAAATCATTTTGTCTTTAAATTGTTAATAATACATATAGTTTGTGTTACTAGAGTAGTTTTTTCTTTAGACAAAAATAAATCATTCTGTCACCGAATAAAATTGTTAAAATTTCCAGTTGTTGTCAACTCATTTCCCACAAATAACTGCTATAAGCCCTAAACTAGTTGCTCTCATATCACCGCAATGTTTCCTAAAGGTAGTGATAGCCGAACGTCCACGTACCCTAACGGAACGTCTGGGATCTGTATGAAATAGATTTGTATGCTGTTGTTACGTGACAGTTGTAAAGCAGTGATGGACTGACTGCTTGTATGTTAAATTGATGAGGGTATTCCGCTTTCTTGTTTGGTACTTTTTTTTAAGTATATCTATAGAATTTCGACAAACAAGTTACAATACAATATATTTCGATATATACAAATATACATTAGTTAAGATGTACAAAATAAACAAATGCATATATGCATACAATAGAAATGTGAAATATATAAAAGTCTTTTTTTAATTGGTAACAAAACCTTATGCAGAATCATATACATATGAACAATAGAGCGACTCAAAAAAAAAAAAGTGATTTTGTTACCCCTCTGAAAATGAAGCTTGATATGTTTTATGATGATTCCCACAATATGTTGGTTCTAGCGTTGACCATCCGTGAGCTGGACCATTTTTAAAAAAGGAATTTTTTTCAGTTTTTCGAATTTTTTTGTACTTTTAAATTTGCGTGTTCCTCGCAACAAAAAAGGCTTAGTGAAATGCTCACAGCTTTGATATACGTTTTATCATCCATTATTTCCAATTCAAACAAAAAATTTGTAGAATCAAAACATTTTTTGTCTGAAATCGGTCCTACAAACAAATTCGCATATTCAAACAATTTATTTGCATTTCGTTTATTGAAAAAAAAACACTGATTTTTTCAAACAAATATATTACTGAATCAAACACTGAAATTCATATAAATTTCTAACAAATAATTTTGCTGAATCAAACAAAAAAGTTTTTGCACAAGCAATGACGCACACACAAGCAAGCACTGTAGGAGAAGATGAAGGAAGAGCAGAGCGGCGGCTGGCTTTGAGACACATTTTTTTGTTCGAATAATTTTTGAACCAAGTCTTGTTTATACACAGAATGTTTTTCTTCTTTACTCATAAATAAATAAATAAATAAACTATACAGTTTTAAAAAATTGAATACGGGATTTGGTTTTTCATTCTTTTTTACCAACTTTGAAACCAACCAAAAATTTATTTTGTTTCTGTTGTTTAAAAAGAGTGAAACGTTTTTTACCTGTTATTGTTTTGGTTGTTTTCTACTACAAACCTCGCCACGCTATTTTATCATCTTTCTCATTGTTGTACTTTTTAAAGCGTCCAAAAAGAGACTGTATGTGTTTTTTGTAGTTGTTCTTATATTTCACATAAAGCAGTGTTGCTTACGATCAAATAAAAAAACGCAAAAAACGACAACATTCAAGAGCGTTAAATATTCCATACAAAATTATGAAAACTTGAAACCAATTAAGCGTATATGATATTTTTGAATAGTTGTCAACATTTTTGTTGGTTAAAATAAAAATCAAACAAAACTTTTAATTGAATCAGTGAAAAAATTTGTAGAAATTAAAAAAATTTTCAAATAAGCGTTTGTTTGAAAATAATTCAGCAATAATTTTTTCTGTGTACAGCCTTTAAAATTGTTGAGAACTGTCTTCAGTAGTTTTCTTGCTCGTTTTTTTTTTTTTGCCGTAGCATCAACTTAATCTCTTCTGTTTAGTACTTTTATTACTTTATATGACCTTAGCTTATATTTTTTCTTTACTTTTTGTACATACATACATATGAGAAACGTTGAATTTTCTTGCCAAACCACGAACCGACATGTTTGTTTTAGAAACCAGGGCATTCCTTACTTTTAACGTCAAGTTTTTGTGAACAAATCCGGGAGTTCGACCAGATTCATGTTTTCTTTCAGTAGAGTGGGTGTTTCAAAACCGGCTTATGACGTTCCTTGCAGTCGCTCGGGTCGTCCCTGTAAGTTTCCAAAATTTTTTTCTCTGATTTTCTGATAATAAATGATTAAAAACTAAAAACGTGATTGCATTTTATGGGTTTCAAATCATTACAAATAAAAACCAACGGAAATCTTCTTGTTTTGTTTGTTTTGTTCGCAATATTCGCATTCCAATTTGTAAAAAAAAATTTCGTTTAAAACTTTGGAAAATTACCACTCGCAAACTTCGTGAATTTTTAATCGAGAAAATGTACCTAATGTGTCAACCATTCGAAGAGAATTCAAAAAGTTTGAAGAAACTAGGTCGGTTATGGCCAGAAGAGTGCTGTGTGTCAACGTACCGGTCGGTCTCTTGAAAACATTGATGCTGTCAACGACAGTGTCGCCTGTAAACGGCATTCGTTACAATAACATGATAATAACGTTCTTGTAGCGTCAACTGGACGGCTTGAATATGGACGACATGTGGTTTCAGCAAGACGGCACCAACTGGCATACCGTTCATGAAACAATCGATTTATTGCAGCAACGATTTCCAGAACAAATTACCTCAAGAAATTTTGATGTCAACTGGCTACTAAGATCATGCGATTTAACGCCGTGCGATTTTTTTCTTTAGGGTTTTGTGAAATATCGGGCTTATGCGAATAAACAAGAAACAATTTCTGATCTCAAATCCGAGATTAAATATGTCAACGGTGAGATACAGTCACATTTCTGTGAAAAAGTCATGAAAAATTTCATGAAAAGAGCCATGGCCTGTCATCAGAGCCTTGGGGGAATTTGACGGACTTTTTATTCCATACTTTTTATCCAGTTCTTACTGAGACAACCTTCAAAATACTGTTTTAATACCATTTGAATTACTTGGTACCTTTTTCTGCACAGCGGTCACCATTTGAACATTTTTGATTCCCATCACTGTTTGTGTTATTTTATGTGTACAGTAATTTTGACTTAGCTGCACAATCTCCTTTGCACGATTTTTTGTGCAGGTAAATCAAAAATGCAGCTATCTTAAATGTATTTAGCTGCCTAAATGTGCAGGTACGCAATTGTGGTTACCTGCATAAAAGTGCAGCTAAAGTGAAGTGTTTGAAAAAGGAGTATCAAACGTTCAAACAACCGGTAGTCATATGTTATGCATTTTTATAAAGAACGAGATAACCAAATTGTTAATAACAAAGTGTGGGACAGAAAAGTCGCTGTAGTACAACGTTAAGAATAGCGCTGCAAGCTGTCAAAAGTTAAAAACGGCAGTTTCAAAGTAGTGTCAACAGAATACGTAGTTGTAGTAGTCGTTGCCGTTGAAGCGCAAAATTCGAAATTTTGAACTTTGTTGCGCTACAGAGCATTCGTCAGCTTCAAAAACTACTACAACTACTTTATTCTGTTCCAGACCTAAGATTTACTATTCCTTTCATATAATCGTGGTAAAGTTGCTGTAACCACAACCCATATGCATAAATGTAGGTACATGCAAACAAAATAAATGAACTATAATGATACCAACTTGACTTGTTTGCGATTTTTGTTTTTATAAACACCTAAAATTGGATATTAATGTGAAAAAGTGGCCACCACATTTTGTCACGTGTGCTGCCCAAAATTATGAAAAATGTGCAGGTATACAAAATGCACGTAAACAAGGATTTTGAAAAATAATTACAGAAAATATGTATTTTGGGCAGTTAAGTCAAAGTGCAGCTAACTTGATTTTTTTTGTATGAAAATAATTTTAAAATGCCAAAAATTTTGGGTACTTATCTTAAATGTGCAGGTAAAGAAAGTGCACTTAAAAAAGGAATTTGTATGGGATTATAAAGAATAATGCCAAAAATTATCAATTTTGTGCAGTTAAGTCAAAAGTGCACGTAAATAAAAGGCAGCTAAGTCAAAACTACTGTACTATTGCTTTTTGTTTATGTTTGTGAAAACATATGAAACCTTTTTAATTGCCTATTTCACACTTAAAACAAAAACAAATTCTTAAAACTTTGTTTTTGTTTCAAATGCATTTTTGAAAGAAAGCTTTTTTTTATCATCGTGAAATTGGCAGTAGATGTTGTATTAGTGCACCAACGTGCTTACAGGTAGGGTACGGCAACGTTCGCCTAACTTGGCATTTACTGAAAACTTTTTATTGAGTATGTTAAAGAATCTTGGACCTTTTTTATTGCATAATGTTTGTGGTCTTGTTTCTCCCTTATCTACTGAATGGCTGGCTTTTGTTGCAGCAGCACACATGTCCGTCTGTTTGACTGAGTTTCTTCCTTCAATATATTTTGTGGACAAAAAGTATCGTATTTTATAAACCAGGTAAAACAAAGAATCAAAAAAAATATAAAGACTACTCTAAGAAACTTATACATTGTAACAAACTAGGGGAATTTTTCTTTTTATTTGCTTTGTAATATCGTCCATAAACAGTTTTGTGTCCCTCGTCTGTTGAATCTTTCAGCATATTTTTCGCTGATGTTGGCATAAAGTCCAATAACTATTTGTTAACTAACCCAATACTAATATTTAACAAGCACATACACATTAATTCCTAGTGTACATACTAAAAATCCAAAGTAACCCAGCAAACCATTCAGATCTTCTTTTCTGTCGTTGAATAAGTAAATTCGATAAACAAATTAGAATCCCGCCGTTATGTTATGGTGAAAAATAAGAGTAAGCTTTTGATATATTCTGGTCGGTTTTCGTTAATTGCTCTCTTCGAAATGTTGAGACAGGTGTTGCTGAGTTAACAATCCTTGGTCGTTGTTCGTTGAACTCCGATTTGTTCCGGTGCGTAGAACCGATTAAAGAATTATGGTTTTTTTTTGTTGAGTTTTCGTGTAAAAGTCTAGCCAGGTTTAAGCACTTTACAAAATACATAAATCAGCCTTGTAAAATTCTTTAACTTTTTTTGTAACATTGCAGCAGCAAAACCGGCGTTCTAAGTTTTTCAACTTCTGTTTATGTGGTAGCCATTTCTGTGGCTTTTGAATAATTTATAACAATAAACATATGTATATCTATACTCTATATCAACGGTCCGTGCTAGATTTCTAGGGGACTCGAAAAAGAAAATACAAAAATATATTCTTTTTGAAATTTAAGTTTTATTTGAATATTAAAAATTCAGAAAGTACAGAACTTTTTTTCGCTAAATATTTTTTAATATTTTTTTTTTTTCAAACTACGATGGAATGCATTAAGCAGAAACCCCTGCTCTATATCTACAACAAATAGAAACCATTCGTTCGATATCGTGAATATTTTCATGTGAGGAGATTTTCACGCCTTTCGACGTTGATTTTCAAGACAGGAAGGAGTTCGTCGATCAACTAACTTCGATTTTTGGCCACGACCCGTATCCTTTGCCATTGAAAAACACTTGTATCTGTAACGAATTTACCCGTAGCCACAGTTCTCTCACGCACGAACAGGTCGTACAGGTCATTCCAAATCAATTGTTGGCATAGATCGGCATGTGACATATCGTGAGATTGGGACACTCTTAAGAACTAGTACGACAAAAAGATTTGTTCTTATATCCTGCATAATTTGACAAAAAAACTATCGCAGTTTCTTAAAAGCTGCATATAACATCTACTCAGGTGATGAATCTAGGATCCATACATTAGACCCCGAAAGAAAACGAGCTAACTTTTTCGGTGCCTGAAGAAGACATTCTTACATTCCTAAAACCTCATGGAGGTACTACAATCGGAGTGGAAAAATTGCTACGAAAATTGGTTCCAGCGCATGCAAAAGGTTATGGATTATCAAACAAATACTTCTTTTTAAAATTTTACTCACAAGTGGCCACTGTGCCAATTTGGGTACATCCCTTCTAGGCCCTAATTTTTTTTCTTAAAATTTTATTTCGTCACCCTTAGGCCCGTTTTCACGACTTACCTTTAAAGTTCGATATAGTTAACGCTACCTTTAGCACTAGTGAGGAATAAAGTTACCTTTAACTATTTTTCGTTTTCACAACTTATGTATAAAATAAACTTAACATTCTTAAAAAAGTGGCAATACTAAAGAAAATACCGATTATTTTTGCCAAAATAAAAAAACGAACTGGCAACTACGTACTTTTTTACATTTACAAAATGTACGTATAATTGGAGTTGCCATACATAAAAAATATGTGAATATAATATGGCAATCTCAAATCTAAACCTTACGACAAAAGTTAAAGGTAGAACGTTCCTCTCTTTAGCTTATCCTTCACTTTTAGGTTAAAGAGAACTTGTGATAATTAAAAACTCATTATCTGTTCGATAACTTCCTACATTTAGCTATCGGTTAGTGGTGAAAACGGGCCTTAATCTGTTAACAAGCTAAAATTCAAAATCGATTTTTTTAATGATTGTGATTTATTTTGGTTAATAACACCATAAGCAATAAAAAAATCGATCTAGAATTTTCTACGGCATTTTGAAATTTAGGCGACGACTTCTGTTTTGTATTTGTAATTTTATATAAATAAATAGCTCATCCGGAAAACGTTGTTCTGCTATACATCTTATTTCTAGTGAATATTTTGGTTGTTAAATAAAAAATTACAAACGGAATGACAAACTTATATATACCCTTTTCAACCACCTGTGGTGAAGGGTATAATAACTAAGTACCCTTTTAGACAGTCAAAGTTTGTTGAATTCTCTTTTAAATTTTCCTTCGAGTTTAGACACACAAAGTTTAATTTGTTAAATTTTTGTTTTCTTCTGTTTGAACCATCTTTATAATTTGACATTTTTCATTGACAAAAAGTCTAATATAAAGTTGCAGCCAACTTCAGGTATAAACTACGAACGAAATACAAAACGAGTTGTGAGTATAGAAAAGTATGTTTTCCCCCGCTATTCTCTTTTCTCCTCCCTTCTATAAACTCAAGACTTTGCAAAGTAAACTTTGACTGTCTAAAATTGGTGTAATGAATTTCAACTAAGTGAATTTCTTTAATACAAACAAAAAGTTATGGCAAACAAAAAGGAAAAATATAGGGATAGGGACGTTCTAATGACCTAGCGGTTAATATATATAAAAAGTTCAAGTTTTCATTGTCGTTTTGAATTGGCTTTAAATGGATGAATAGAGTTCGACTCATTCAGCCCAATTATGAATAAAAATTGTCCGGGTGTTTTCTCCCTTCTCCCATTTTTCCTATGTAAATTAAGTTGTTAAAATGGGGAAAGGGAATAATCTCCCGGGAAATTTGTATTCATAATTGGACTGATTAAGCAATACTGAGGCGATAAGTGGACCATTATTTGAAAGATGTAACAAAAACCAGCTTTATTTTATGGTGTCGTAGGGTACAACAATTTCAGCATCATTTAATTATTTTACACTCCATCTTAGAACATTATACATACATACATACATATTATTAAATAATGCTGGCAGCTTGGACATAATCTTTAGCCCGCTTAATATTACACCAAGTTTTATTTTTTATGTTTTCTAAGCCATAATTGCTTGTCAACGAGTTAACGTTCCTACACGTTGTTCATCACTTAGTTAATGGACACCAGTGTTTCTTGTACCCCATTCCAGTAATAGGATTTGTCATTATTCATTTAAACAAAATATTTAATTTTTTTCTTTGTTTGAAAGGTTGTTCGTGGTGTAAACAACAACCAACCATTTGGATAAAAAGATCATTTAAGGCTAATTTGCAAAAAATACAACTGCAAAAAAAAAAAAAATAAGTAAATATTTTAATAGTTTTTAATTTACAATGTTTTTATTGCTCTTTTGAAGGGGATATGTTCTTGTTGTCTCATGCCACCGATGTTGTTGTTGGGTCTGGCTATCTGACTGTTCATTTACATTGCCAAACCCTTTTTATAGTTTTTATTTTGCAAAACTTGGTTTATTGTCGTTATTGGTCTTGAAGTTTTTTTTTTTTTGGTTTAGCTTCTTTGTGATTTTGGCAATATTTTTGTTCTTGTTGTTGCTATAGACGTATCTGTTGCTGCCGATTTAATTTTTTTTTCTTCTTTGGTCTTGTTTGACTAGCGGCTGCTTGGATGACTATGACTTGACTGTTTTTCTATCTTGTTTTTGGTTTTTTGTTTAGTTTTTTACTTTGGCTCGTTTTTGTTTCTGCCAAGGTTGAAGGTCGGTAGCAAACATTTATGTACAAGAGAGTAGAGAATTTTTGTTTTGTAGTTTTTATTTTTAAAACTGGCGTTTTATTATTTTAATATTTGAGGTTAAAATTGTCATGTTTTAAAAATTGTTTTTAAGTTTATCATTTGTCCAAACTTAAGATGTCTCTTATTATGTGCAAACAAATTAAAATTTTCATAATTATTAAAAAAATGTTTATTTTTTTTTTAATGACACCTAAAATATTAAATTATTTAAAGAGTTCTTGAATTAATTAAGAGTTTCTTTTTTTAGCTGAATAACCTTATTGCGCATAGTTGTTAAGTCAAGAAGTTTTAAAAAGTCATTGCTAAAAACACTTAATTTACATACATACATACATATGTATACTGCCACGCTATGGAAATCGAAATCACGTAAAAAATCGATGACGATTTTCAATTAAATTTTTTCCAATGAACGTGGTAAAGATAGATGGTCCTCAAAGTATGAGCTATATAAAAGATAAAAAATTTATTTGTTTCAATTTCACTCCGATTCGGTTTCCATACCGAAAATAGCTTTTAGTGCTATAATTTCCTTAAACATATTGGTATTGATAAACAATTTGGCTACGACAACTTTTGCTTAAAATTAGATCAAGACAAAACGGTGTTAATATTACGGAAGTACAGATTTCCTTAAATCAAGAATGTTTGATTCAAGTACGTATTTACACTCATAAAATTATTACAGTAACTGATTGTGGGTTATTAAATTCGTTTTCCGTACTGTTAAAATTGAATAAAAATATAGTAATTTTACGAATAATTTTATTTTTTAACATTTATGCTTGTTATGTAGTTTGATTTTGTCGGTTAAAATATATTTTTTAAAAGTAAAAACTATTCAATTTTAAGGAATAAGCTGTTATATAAATAAATAATTTAAAAATGAATGTAAAAAAAATCATTTGTTTTAAATGAAATGTAAATGATTCGTTTTTTAAATGAATTTTATGTTGTTTAAAATGAATTATCGTTTGAATTTAACTACATAATATTTTGAGTGTATTTAAAAAAATTTAACCGGATGGTGACTTTCGGCCAAACCTGTAGAATGCAATGGGTTTTAAAAGTAAACCCATTTTGGATTGTTTTAAGTCCTTTTTGGTTTTATTCATACTTAAATTTTTAAGTACGACTCGTACTAAAAGAAAGTGGGAAAAAAACTTAAAAAACTCGTAATAAGTTTTTTTCTTTCTGTGTATGTCATGTCAGTTTTGTGCTCGAAGTTCCAGAATTAACAATAGGTCATTAAAACCCAGCCCCTAAAATCACAAAAAAAACTTCTTATGGATGTTGATATGTATCTATGAAAACCAACTTTTAAAATTTAGCTATAAGCTATGATTGCCCTTGCACAGAAAAAAATTCTAAAATCCGAGTAAAACTTTGTCTACAAAATAATGTGTTGAGTAATCAGAAAAACTTAAAAGCACTACAATTCTACTGAAAGAACCGATAAATTTTACAAGGGATGTCCCAAAATGAACGCATTAAAAAGCAAGTCATTATTTTTTTACCTACATATATTCAGAAATAAGTAGTTTTAGAAGTTGGCATAGAAGCAGTTATAGAAGAAAGCTACTAAATAATGAGTGAGAGAAGCTATTCATTTTGAAAAAGTAAGCGAAGTTTTTACTGGGCTGGTTCACAAATTAAAGAATTAATCAAAAATAAAATCAGTTTTAAAAAAAAAATATAATTAAATAAATTAAACGTTTAATCAAGTAAATTTAACGTTTAATCAAGTTAATTAAACGTTTAATTGATACTTTTAATTTGTTTACTGGCGCAAATTTAATAAATTTTTTAATTAATATCTCAAATTTTAAAATTTGTCTGTAAATACTGTGGTGTAGGGTATCATTCTGTCGGTATTGGCCTTCTTTACTTCATTACTTGTTAAAATATTAATTGAATTCACAACTAATAGCCAAAACAATAAAATAAGTGTGTTGAACTCCGTTAAAGTTAAAATAAAACGTTACAGACTTAAATCTGTTAATTAACCTTCCTTATAAAATTGCACAACACAAAAAACGATAAACACATTTTTTCTAATTCTGAATTACTAATTGACCAAAATATAGGGCACAATTTTAAAAAGTGCTTAAAGTTCTCCTAAATTTTTAGGTGAACTAAGTGGTTCTTAAGAAACCACATACTTAAGCTGGGATCACACGATTGCCGCAAATGCACCAATATTTATTGTACAATTTTTATTGTGCTTTATTGACGCACAATAATGAAATTGGACCAATAAAATATTCTTAAATCACACGATTGCCCTGTTTTAAACAAACATAATTGCCGCTAGTTGGTACAAAGCGAAATGGTTACAACAATTGCCGCAGCACAGTCACACGATTGTTCTTACTTGACAACTGCGAAAACAGCTGTTGTGATAGCTTTTTTATTTGTTTGAAAGTTCTTGTTGGTTTGTTAATTAAATAAAATTAAATATGTATCATATATGTATGTACTTAAAAAATTTTTTTTTTAATATTTTTATTTAAATTTTTTAAGAAATTCCAAAAATTAAGTCCGTTCGTATGTTAAGGTTCGCTTAGAAACTTAAATAAAAATATTCGCACTGAACAGCTAAATATGCTTGTGAACATACATACATACATAATTTGGTAATAGCAATAATTAAAAAAAAAATTAAAATGCATAATAAATAAATAAATATTTATCTTCATTACCTACTAAAAGAAACACAAAAAGTAAATTTATTAAAAAAAAGGCAAATATTGGTGCGTATTGTGTTGTTTAATTTCCGCACAAGAACACAATAAATATTGGTGCATTTTATTATTATTATGTTATTTTTATTGACGCGCGGTTGCATAGAAAACAGTCACACGATTGCCGCACCAGGGTTGCATTTGATTAGTAAAAGTAAGCACAATATTGTCCTTGATTGTTACATGAGCCAATTGGTTGTGCTGTCACACGATTGGGGTATTAAAAAGTATGAAAATTGGTGCATTGCGGCAATCGTGTGATCCCAGCTTAATTTAACAAATAATTAGGGTTTCTTATTTATTTTAATTACTGCTGAAAAGTCGACAACAAAAAATGTTTGTATATTGTTTTTTTATGCTCCCAATCAAAATTTTTTGTTTAACTTGGACAAACTTAAGTTTTCATACATCCAATGAAAATTTTTAACGTAATTACGAAATCCAATGAAGCGATTTTAACGACAAAACTTCATTATAACTATGAAATTACATTTAGACAATTAAAGTTTTCATTTAGCATATGAAATTTTTTTTATGAAAACGATTCTTTAAATATATGAAGCATTTTTCTTTCAGTGTATGTATGTATGTGAAATGGTTGCGTTTTGATCAGCTTCAAAGTAAATTAATTCGTTAAAACAATGACTATAGGGATTTAAGTATGTACAATATTATTTAGTAAAAAAAGAACATTAAATTAAAAAGTGGTATTGTTGCGTTCTGTTTTGGACTTCCTCAATTAATGTCGGGAATACCCAACCAATTGTAGTGGGGAATGTAGGAAAAGATAAACTCACTGTGTATTGCTGCTATTTTGTTAAAGCTTTGATATCGTGGCAAATAAGATTTGAGTGTTTGGAATTCTTATTCACCCTGCAGGTGAAATATTTGCATAATATTTTCCGCTTTTCTAAAGTCTTTGGGAATAGGTTTCCTAATGATCTGGCCTAAACAACCAGCGAAATGCGCATAGGAACTAGCTTATCCTCCAACAATAATCTTCAGTGTATTTATCAATAATTTAAATTGGGAACTGCACTGAGTCTTCACCTGATAAAAAATCTAATATAATATGTGAGAGAACGTCGGCAGAATGAGAGAACAAATTTATTCATGTTAATCTTAATCTTGAACAAGGGGAACACGTATCTTATAAGATTTCATAACTGAATGACTTTCGTACAGGAAACTTGTATCGTTTTTATTCTTTTTCTTAGTTTTTTCTTTTTTTTTAGTTAAAAATATTGTTTTTTAAACATTTATCACACGATTTTCACTATTTGGACTAACAAAATTAAACATTTTAATGAATGCGTCTTATTATTGTTTCATATGTATGTGTATTTTTGACAGCTCATCTTATAAGATAGTTGTTATAAGATTTCTCATAACAACTGTCTCATAATATTTATTATAATATTAATATTAACACTATTTTGAGAGTCCACACTTAAGATAATACTCTGTGCGATTGAATTTGACGTTTGCTGACATAAAGATCGTATATCTTATCTCAGGTGGAGACCCTGTGTTAAGCACAGCAAACAAAATCGTAATAATAAAAAATTATGTACTCTCGAATATAACTTTATACTAATAAGTTTGAAAAAACTTTAAAAGCTTCTAAAATATTTTGTTTTAAGTTCTCGAGCGACATATTTGCCCTTATTTTAAAAGATCTGGTGCAATTTTCTGCATATCGTAGCCCAATACTTTTCTGAGTACTTTTTTCTAAAAGAACGCCAATATAAAGTTTACCTTTTATCGCTTTATTACATTTTTTAATCATTAATAAATTTTAATCCAAACGTTAGAAATTTGTTTTAATGTATTAAAATTTATATTTTTCTAAACTTTACCAAACATATAACTAACGGATTTTTCTTTCTTTGCAGGTAATTACCTCCTTTCATTTTCATACGTAAGTTAAGGTCCAATTAGACGTGACATAACCATAGCAAAACTGTATTACCAAAATGACATAAACATACCATACAAACCAATTCAATTTTGGTTTCTAAATTCGCCGTTACGGCTGTGCCATTATGGTTATGTCACGTCTAATTTAAGCTTTAATTGGTAATTTTTTATTTAGTATATTAATTTTTCTTAAAGGGCCAAATACATTGGTCAAATTTCCCATCAAGCATTATGGTTGTAAAGATTTAAAGTAATTGCAATTGGAATTTCTGAAAATTAAAATTACAAGCAATTGTGATTTACATTGTCTCATTAATTACGCCTGTAGTAACACAATTACATGTAATTGTAATTTGAAATTTTCAATTTTTAAATAAAATTAAATATGGTTAGATTGAAACAGAACTTCTTTATATATCACAAAGTAATTGTAGCTTAATTATGATTTCAATACTTGTAATTTTTAATTGATTATTTTAAATTACTGTTTATTTACTTTGAAAGTTATATTATAGTTTGTTTACCAAATTGCAATTCTCAACAATCTGGCACTATTATTTTCTTTAACGATTTTATTGTGGTCAGTTGTACATAAAACTAAAGTATATAATTACTTGCTTGTATCTTTCATCTGTTTAGTTACTTTCTGGGAATTAAAACTCATAAAACAAAAAACTTTCTTTCCAACATCCTTCATTTCCTTGGGGGGTCAATCACTTCAGCTGCTGCTCCGACTACAACCACTGCTGACATAATTTTAAAAATAAAAACTTTTGTGTTTTTAATCATACTTAAGAACAAGTTAAATCAAAAACCCAAAAACATACTTTTGGATACAGTGAGACATACTCATGCTGAACACTATAATACAAATTATTATCTGAATTAAAGAGAAACTTAAAAAAAAATTTTGCACTCAGATACTGTTGATGTTGTATACGCTTTTACTCATTAGGCCCGACTGCATACCAAAGAGTGGCCAGCAAAGCCAAGTTAGTCGCCATAGCGGACGGCTTAAAAAGGGCTGTGGCCAAAGGCCACTGACATACTTACGCTGCTGTTTTTGTTAAGATTTTTATGACTTAAACATTTTTTGTGGCCAAATTACAAGAAGGTAGAAAGTGACCGAAAAAAGTGAATTAAGTTCACGAAACAAAAAAACTGATAAATTGAAAAATTTACGACTGCTTAAGCCGTAACCAGGTGAGACCGTCAACACAATATTATTTCAATGCAACAAACAAACATCCAGTACGTGTTCATATTCGGACATAAATACAAAGTGGAGAAATACTAAACAACAACCACTCCGACGACTACAATGTGTTGGGGATAGAAGTGGCATTAGTCTCTAGAAGATCGAAGTTGCTGCACGAGAAGAAGCCAAATATCATGCCCCATACACAATACAAACAACAAAGTACCAACTAGAGTTTGTTTGTTTACAGCATAGTCGCCATTGTCTGTCAGCTTGTCCGTCGGTCCGGTTCAACCATACTCAACATAAAAACTCATTTAACTTCAAAGTCAATTGGAGTCATACCATCCCATTTCAACCCATCTACTACTAGCCGAACTTCCATTAGAAATCACAAAACTCGCATTCATTCCACAGCTTGATCATCATATAAACACATTCGTACATACAATATCGATAGATAAATGGTGTGTTTCCACATACCTGTAAAACCCTAATGGCAGTTGGAGTTGACTGTCTGGCTTGCTGGCTGGCTGATCTTTGGAAAATTGTTTACTTTTTTTTCTACTGTCTACGTACGATCGTTTGTTTTTTCTTATTTTTTTTTTTTTTTAGGTATGAAGATTTTTTTGTCCAGACCATATTAATCCATACAAAACTTTAACAACAACATGACTATTGTACAACTACGTCTAATAGTTTACTACTCGTAAGTCTACTTCTGCTCCAAACAATAACAAAAATAATAGTGTTTACTTCTGTACAATTCTCAAATTCACAAAAATAAAAAAAAAATTAAAAATAAAAAATTTTAAAACACAGCTGTGTGACCCACTCCCATTTGAGTGCAACGTGTTAGACGTATAAGTTCCATTCAACTGGTAAACTACTCCTCGTACGGCGGCTATAAAGCGTGTTACTCGCATTTTTCTAATTTATACAAAAACATAAATACAGCGAAGTTAAATAATGCTTTTTCTATATAACAACAACTCGTTATTTCGATGAAAATATTTATATCGGAGCAATCGGCTCCCCGTTCTGAATTATTTCAAAACATCCTACATTCAAAAATTCATGTTTTAAATATCAATTTAAGCCATGAATGCAGAACTAAATTTTTTTTAACATTAAGGTAAGTACCTAAAATTTCCATTTACAAAAGATAAATTTTAAAAAAGTTCTTAAAGAATCCAACTTCAAACAAGTTTTCTTATTGACGATTATCCGATTTAAGATAACAAGTCCTTTAATATAGTTGGCCCTATATAAACCTTCAAATAACGATATAAAATTTTTATTATTTTATTTTGTAGAATTAAATGCCAAACTATTGTATAGTTCGTGACGTATCTAAAAAAGTTTATTACATCTCAGCCTTAAAATACTGACATCAACAAAAAGAAGTTTGCAGAGGAATCTTTTTGTTTTTAATTTTGTAAATTTAAATTATAAAGTTTTATGAGATTACCATCTTACTTACAAATCTAATCGTGTGTCTAGGATCCATCCATCAATTTTTTTTTTCCTTTAAATTCTTTCCGCCCTCGTCCTTGGTCATTATGGCACACCAAATAGACCTTGGACATTATGACATGCCGTTAAAAATGCAAACGAACGAAAGCGGTCGACATCGGGGACCAGTGGAATTATAAATAAAAGCATATTCATTAAATTACTTTAAAGCTCTGTCTTCCATTTGATACAAAGAGCCTCGAAAAATATATGCACATTTGGCGGTGGGGAGTTAAACAGCGGCGCACAAGCGCTGATTCACAAAATGACCAGACACATAGACGTTTTAATGCATCCAGCATTAAGCTTAAAAGGCATTTTGAATGCGGATATATTAAGTAAACAAAAACAACAACGACATTAAAAAAACCATGAAAAATAACAAAATGCAACAAAAAAGTTTAACTATTTATTAGCGATGCATGCCATTATTTTTTGGTGCAATTGGTTGTTTGTATAAAAAATAAATAAAAATTAACAGGCAAAAAAAACTGAGAGTTTGTTTGGCGATTGAGTGTTAATTAAAATGGATTTTCGATTAATTGGACTAGAAGGATTATAAAGATAGATACGAAATTTTAATTGGTTTCTATGGTACTTAAGCGTCACTCAACGTTAATTAGCTCGTTCTTGACAAAAGAGTTTCATTTGAAAAATAAAGGCAATTTATCTTTGTTCCTCACTTTTGAATTTATTGTTACCATTTATTTTCCCAAAAAGTCATGTAATCACTTAAATCTGTTATTTGTATGTATACTGAATTTTGGAAATAGATGACTTTTCGGAGAGAAAGAACTAAATATGTAATAGGGCCAGTAGCGAATTAAAGATTCTTTGACTGAAGTTTATTCCAGCCAGGTTGTACCGAACCGATCGACCACAACCTTTGATTGATTGCTTAAAACGAATTAATTGTATAACGTGTAACTATTCCATGTTTAAGCAGCTGACAAAGCCTTCCTTCCAAAACAAGCCTCCACATTCTTAATGCTTAATATAAAAAGTTGATTTTTCCATTGTTTAATTATTTTGCTTTTAACATTTTTATAAAATATACGCATTTTTTCAAAGCTCGTTTGAAAACAACAAACCTAAAAGTCGCACTTTACATTATTTGGTATAGCCGACGATGGTATTTTCGCCGCCGTCGTTGATAAATTTTCAATTTTAGTAAATTTTTCTCACTTTTCGAGAAACGATGGAATATTTTGTTGCACATCTTTTCGATGCGAGAAGTTCGCACTAAAGTTACAGAACATGGGTACAGTTTTCGAAAATAAACCGAACATTATTAAGCAAACGGTACACACACCCAGAAACGATATCTATTTTTTTTTATTGTTTGTGGACCACAGTATGAATAGCTTGTGTGTTTATTTCTATTTTGTACGTGTTTTTGTAAAAACCAGTGTTCGAAAATAAACAGAACATTATTTAGTGTTCGGCTCACACACCCAAGAACGATATCTATTTTTTAATGTTTGTGTAGACAAATACAACCCTTATTACCGTTCGTAACTATTTTCAAGAAAGAGTCGAACACTATATAGTGTTCTGTTCTTCATTAAAAAACAGAACAATTGTAGTAATACTGTAGACAAACATTATATTTTAATGTTCTATAATGTTTTTTTTTACATTGATAACGAAATGAACAAACAAAAATTTGTATCAACGACTACACTACAAACAGATTGTGTGTGTATATGTTTTGTTGTAAAATTATTTTTCTGGCTTTTTGTTTTTCTAGCATGTGTATTTTGTTTTTGTAAAAAATGTTTGGTGTATTTTACTACCCAGTAAAAACTTCTCCTATTTTTTTTGAAATGAATAGCTTCTTTCACTCATTATTAAATACCTTTCTTCTATATAACTACAATAACTACTTCTATAACAACTTATTTTTCAGATGAATGTTTGTAAAAAATAATGACTTACATTTGAATGCCTTCATTTTGGGACATCCCTTGTAAATTTCATCGGTTCTTTCAGTAGAATTGTAAGTAGTGCTTTAAGTTTTTTTTGTGATTACTAAACACATTATTTTGTAGGCGAAGTTTTTACTGGGAAGTTTGTGGATTAAAAAAAACCAATGGGAATTTAATTTTCTCATCATTTGTTGAGTTTGATAAAATTTAAGGAATATAACTATTACAAAAAAGCTTTATAAAATACATAACTGAGATTTAGCTAAATACATTCAATTTATAAAGTATCACTATCCAGTGTAACACAAAGAATGCTGACGAAGGCCGTAGCGGGCCAGGAAATGCATTGCATTCTGCTGGTGTCTTATAATTGTAAATTTTTTGTACATACAATATACTTCATTGCTATCCAAAAGATAGCTAAGGTAAAATGTAACAAGAAAATACAATTTAATAGTCTGGTAGTCTATAAAAGTCATTCCTAAAAATTTAAGGAATAGAACTATTACAAAAAAGCTTTATAAAATACATAACTGAAATTTTGCTCATAGAATAAATTTGAAAAATAAAAAATGTTGAATATAATATAAAGTAACTTACGAAAGGAAATAATTCCCAGTTTCTATTTGTTTTTAATAAACATTGAAATGAATATAGGTGTTTTTTGCAGCACTTTTTTAATAAAGTAGAGCAATATTACATTTTTGAATCAAAAATTTCCAACTTCAATTCAATGATTGAAAGTTTTTTAATTTTTCAAAGCTCTTTATCTTCAAACAGCCGGGTAAACTAAAATAATTTTTTATAAAATTAATTCTGTAAAATCAAACTAACGATAATTTTTTAGTTCAATTCAATTCAATTTACATTTATCTACATCATTTTATTATTTTAATTTAATAAATAAATTTTCACTTGGTTAACTTTGTTGTTAAGATTTTCTTTCCTTGGTTTTGGTTTTGTAAACTTTTCAAATCTTTTGAAAAAGCAAAAAATAATCTGCCAATTTTCCATTTTCAATTTCACCTCCGGTCAATTTATTGACTTCACTTTAAAACTTGACTGCTTTAACAATGATTGAAATGTTTGACAGGCTTAAAGATAAAACCATGAAACCAAAAAATTAAAAGTAAAAAAAAAAAAAAAAAATGCTGCTAAATTATTGACGTCCGTTCATTTGTCCATTTGAGACTTTTAGGCCGCTTTACATGAAGGAAAGTAAAAAAATTTTTAAAAAAATGTAAACATTTTAGGTTTTAACCAGCGTTGCCAAATCTTCCCGGCCAAAAACGAATAAAAAAGATTTTCTTACAAAAACGTAAAAATTGTAATCGTAAAAGTGATAAAAGTAATTTTTTTTACAACAAAATTATAGAATTTTTTTGTACAAAAGGAGAAATATTTTTAAATACCTAAAACCGAAAATCTTCAACAAAATGTATGTTTACATAATGTAAAGTAGTTTGCATATAAAAATAATTAAGACAAACGGTGCTTGAAATCTTAAATAGATGCAGCTACAATTTAAGCTGCATTTATTTAATATTTCAGCAGTATTGGTTGCAAAACGATTCCTTAAGCGGTCTGTACACGGTCAACATCGTCGTGTACGTGTGCTGGACTTAATATTTACCGTCATATCTAAATTTTTCGATTTTTTATCCAGCATCGTCGGTGTCACACATACAAACACATTTTCACTAATACTACCATAGCGCTTGATGAGAAATGCTAGATGCTGGACGAAAAATCAAAAAATTTAGACACGACGGCGAATATTACGTCCAGCATACGTACACGAGAGAATTCGCCTGCTGGACAAGCATGCTTGACGTGTACAGAACCCTTTAAAATTTTAGTGGACGACGCAAAAAAAATTCAACTCAATTGTTCTGACAGCATTATTTATACCGGGAAGAATTGAACCTCGGATTTATAAACTTTTGCCATGATTTTGCTTTTGTGAATAGATGTAGTGAGGATTCTTGCTATTCACTGAGGCTTCTTTGCAACAACAACATAAAAGTTTCTGTACCAGATGCCAGTTTATTTTGCACGTGGAGTCACACGTGTTATACCCACACTACAACAGTGGAGAGGGCATTATGCATTTGTACTGATGTTTGTAACACCTTAAAATATTGGTCCTAGACCCACCTTTAATTACACCGATAAACTTAGAATAACGATGTCCGTCCGGCTTGCTGGCTGGATGGCTGTCTATGTAAACTAAGGCGAATTCACTAGAAGGTGACCGTACCTCAACATATGGTGTTTTTTCGGTGGTAGAGTTGACAAAATTGGTATACAAACTAGATTTTTATGTAAACAAATTTTGTTTACTAGCAATATTTTTGACAATCCGACCACAGAAGCAGTGTTGTTGTAGAGATGACCTCATCTTCAAGTGAATTCTCTTGATGTTAACCTTGTGCGCAAAGTAAAGGTGGCCATTTTTTGTTAATTTGGAACATAGGTTCTAATTGGCACACGGACTAATCCTATTAAAAATGGGGCGAATCGGTCCATAATTTTTGATAGCCCCCATACAAGCTTCTTTCCGAAAAAGAGTTTTTGTGTCTGTAAACCATTATGTCGGTATTTAGGTTCAATTTGGTCCACGCTTATTTTATTGCAATCATTATTCCGGAAAATAGCTTTTAGTGCCATAACTTCCTTATTAATGTTGGTTTTAACATAAATAATAATAACAACTTTTACGGTAGCTTCAATGTTATCACAAAATTTTGTCCTGGTAGGTCCAAAATAAGCCAAAGGTCCTATGTTAACCCCCATCCTTAAATCTCATATAGATGAAGATATCTAAATAATATTAGGCACAAAGAACTTTTATATGAATCCTGACCTCATAACATAATTTTGATAAGGCGGGTCCATGATTGCCCATGGGTCGCAAATAGGGTTCTTCTTTTTTTAATTACAAACTGAGTGATGTCATCTTTTTACCAGTAGGATGTTTAAAGTGAAGGTAATGAAATTCCAAGTATTTTTACCGTGAGTCCAGCGTATATTTATAGTGGAAATGCAGTCAGGGCAGCATTCAACCCTAATGTCAGAAACAGATTTCAAACAATAAAAACCGCGCGATATTATCTGATGTATTCCAAAAAAATTCCAGGAAATAACCGCTGTATATTGAGTTGTTGACATTTTATTTACAATACTTAGTAAACTTTAAAATAGTTGATATGGAGCAAAATTAATGCTAAATATCTCATAAACCATAACTGGTGCTTATGATTAAAGGAATTGTAATTCCTAATTTTTTTAAATTTGTTTCAGCAAAATCGGACTAGTGGTTCTCGAGTTATGTCAAAAAAAAAGACCACCAAAGGTGAGAATTTCCCCTATATGAAAGTTACTAACTTCAAATCGCTATATATCGATTCCTAGACGTGACCCAGCCAAACGCCGGGACACCTTTAACTTCTTTTTTACCGATATAACATTTTCCGTTGGTTTCATCCAATCCCGATTTTGACTGTCGCATAGTGTTTTCATCTAAAAATTAGTCAAGATTTGTAAATTCATTTGTCATTATGTTTCTTTTATGGTTTTACACCAAAAATTTATTTATAGAACTAAATTTTTTGCTCTATTGAGAAGATTTATTTAACATGATTAAAAATGTCAGTTCTAAGAAGATCTCACCCAGCTTCGTTCCCCTTTCTACTCCTTCAAAATTTTGTTTTATTCATTAATTATTTTGTTAGCTGTGTACGTGAATGTTCTAAGATTTAACTTGAAGTGCCTTTTAATCTAATGTTTTGATTTTTTTTGCCAAATTGATTTTTTATTTATTGCCAGTTTGACTGGCTCAGTTGGATGGATGAATGGATGGGCATGGCTGGTTATTTGATTTGAATTTTAATCTGCCTAAACGGAATGAATAAGAATTGCATCTTTATGTGTTTAATGAATAAGCGACTGGCGGACTTACAAATATACAGATAGTTGGATGAATAGATGTATGGTTAAATTTATAAATACCAGGGCAAGTTTTTATATGTACAAACTTTAAAATATGCGAACAAAAAACAATTAAACGCAAAAATAAGTAAACAAATATTATAAAATATACATTTCAAATAAAATAATAAAAAAAACTGTTGTTTGTTGACGAATATTATAGAAAATGACATTTTATTTGAATTTTTAATTACACTGGTAAAAATTAGATGTTTTCTAAGGTAAATCGGGGCGGGGAGGCTGAACAAGAACATGGCACTCATTTATTTCTCTCAAGAAAGGTTTTCGAGATATTCGGGAAAATCGAGTTTTTCTGTTAATACAAGCTGGTTTAAAAATCTCAATAATTGTTCTTCTAAGGTCCATTATTACAACTTACAAATAGTTATTTTTAGGATGCTATCTGACAGATAAATAGTTTTTGGTTATTACAAGTTAACATTAACCTAAAAAGTGACTGATAAGCTAACATCAGGTTTGTCCTCATGGTAACTTTACAAGTGAACTTTAAGAACTTGAAGATGCCATATTTTCTGCTGAAGATATGGTAACTTCAATGATAGTCTTAAATTACTCAACTTTTTCAAAAAACACAATTTAACACAAAAAACAAAACAATTTACCATTAAAACCAAAAAAATTTACTTTTGTTTTTAATTAATAAATAAAACAAAACTGAGTCGTTGCCACTATGTATTTTAAACAACCAAAAGTAGTCGGTATATACTGCAATGTTGCCACAGTATATAAATTACATTTTTTATTTTATCGGACAGTTGTAATAATGGAAAAAACTTATTGGTCACTTTATCGTTCAAGATAGCTATTTTTCACGTTAACTATCAGCAACTTTATCATTAGGTTGTAATAATGGCCCTAAGTTGTACAAAATTTAAAATATTGAAAAATGGTTTTTTTTCTCTTTCCGCACATATTTATACTGTGTTAATCGGATAAAAATTCACTGAGTTACAGTACAGGCTTTAGAATTGAAAATTTTTAATTTTTTTATACGTTTTTTTCAATATTGAACACTTTCAGTCTCTTCATTAAAGCAATTTTTTCAAATATAACGGTTTAAATTTTGTACAATTCAGATAAACAGTTCTCGAATGCCATATTCGGCTTCAATTGCCCCAATTTAGCTTAAAACAGATCTCATGTTAATTTTTTTATGGAGTAGTGTTATCGTACAGACAAGTAGAATAAATCGAAAATAATCTCTTAATTTTAATTAAAATGCCAAATTTATCAAAAGTATTTCTAATACTCTTAGAGATTTCCTTCAAGATCCCAATATAGTTATTAACGGAAACAAATCATAGGCGTAGTTCAGTAATTGATGAAAATGAAATGAATGAAGGGCAAATGCGAAATATCGTAGTTCTTTTGTTCAATTCAACAACGAAATACACAGAGTTTCCGTTAGATTTTATACAATAATTCCAAGCCAATCAAAAGTATACTACAGTATTTACTATACCATTTTGCAAATGCTACGATGCAAGACCATTTGCACAAGATTGTGAATTGGGCTAATGTAATGTAATCAAATGTTAGTTAGATTCTATTTTATTTAAATGTGTAAAATGTCTGTAAGGAAAAATCCATAGACAATAAATAATAAAATAAAATTACATCCTCAAAACTATTTAAGCTTAAAAAACTTACCCTGATAATTACCAAACTAAAATAAAAACGTGTTTATTTTTGTGTTTTTCTTTCTATTAATTTTTTTTTCTTATTTCAGCGCATGTGTAGCGTTCTGTTTCATTTCGTTACGTGTATTAATTTTTTTTTAAATAGAAAAGCCAATCAATCTTTTATTTGTTTCTAGTTTTTTTCGTGTTTTTTTTTTTTTTTTTTTTTTTTTGAAAACAAATTCGTGTTTGGAGTTAATCATACGGTCATTAGACGAATCAATCCCTCAATTCGTTTTTATTATTCATTATTGTTGCTGCCTTTTTTATTTGGCTAAAAAGACATTGAAGATGGATTTTGTTTGTTGTAAGTTTTTATGTTGTTGCTGTCTTTTGAATGTTTTGCTTTTTTTAATATATATTTCATTGGGCTTGTTTTCAAATTTTAGCAGTGGTAATTCGTGATTTTGCTATTTCCATGCAATTAAAGAGGGAGTGTGTTACTGTGCCATATTGAAAAAGCAACAGAAAACTTCACTTAAATCAATTTAAAACCCAAGAGCCATAAAGCACTTTGAGGTGTAATCAAACACACCATATTGAAATCCATCAATATCAAAAGTTTTAATAGTCTATTCCTCTTCCTCCTTCCTCAAATTTAGTGATCTTTAACTTTTAACCTTCTCTCAAATCTTTTGTATTTGCAACAGGAATGGAAAATTGAGGTTTTGAAATCGTAAGAAAATATTTTTGAAAAACAAAATTTTAAAATTAAACGTATCTTAAAAAAAAAAAATTAACTTTTGTATGGCCGGTCAAAATATGTTCTGACACTCTCACGGTTGTCAAATCGCATGTGAGTGAAACTCACGCGTTTTGCGTGCGGTTTGGTATTGCGGTTTGGTATCGCCAAAGCAAAAGAACACAATGCATGAAACTACAGAATTTATACATTTTAAATTTCCTATTTTTTTTTTTAATAAAAATATGCTAATAATATCAATTCAAAAAAAATAATGTTGGCTCTTTGGATAAAAACCATTCAAGACTTAACTCATATCCGGGAACGTATAAAAATTTTGAATTTTTTGTAAAGAACAATTTTAAATTATTTACATACATAACAGAATTTTTGTAATTTAATTCTAGATTTAAACAACGAAACGTGCTTTATCCGAAAAAAAATTCAACTTAAAATTAAAGTCAAACAATTGAAGCTGAGTGTAAAAAATTAAAAACTCACTGTTTATTGTTGCTGTTTTGTCTAAGCTTTGATATCGTTGCAAATAAGATATGAGTACATATTTGCAATTCTCGTTCACTTAACAGTTTTATTTGCATATCCAATATCTTTAGCTGAATTTAGCACATCATAATTAATGAAAAGTGGTTCACTTTTCAATTTATTTCAGAACTCTTCTCATCTTCACAAAATCTTAATAAATGTGCCTTTATTGCACATGTCGCACAAGATTTAAACAGTTGAGCACATTCTGTGCCACTGTCCCAGGCTGGCTTGGCAGTAGATTCCTGGGCGAATTAGGGGATGTCTCGGGTTGTGGTCTCGAGAATCTGATAGGATTCGTATTGGGAATGGCCTGGCTACGCGAGAGGAGACTAGGTGCTGGCCGCACGTAGGGTGAAACTGGATGACTATCTCTAAATAAGGCGTCACAATGGACCATATTGATCACTGCATAAAGGTGTGAAGAATTTCACAATAGCCTTTCTTCCTACCTACCTACCTAAACAACAACGAAAATCGTGATTGAAATGAAAAAATCGTAATAATAGACATTCGAGCTCGTATCATGCAGTATTAGGTTAAAATATTTTGATTTTTATTTTATTAAACCTTTTGTATTGTGTCTGCTTTTAAACTTTAGGTCAGACAAATCCTCTTGGCAAAAGATCTAGTATATAGTTTTAAAATTTGGTACAAATTTAACAATAATATAATTCATAAATATAAAATTAGATTTACAGCCCAATCAGGAATAAAAATTCCCCGGAAGTTTTTTCCCTTTTCCTACTTTTACAATTGAATTAACATAAGAAAAATGAGAGAAGGGAGAAAACTCCCGGGGACTTTTTATTCATAATTGGGATGTTAAAGTTTGTCCTTGGTTCATGAAAAAAGTACTTTTGCAAAAAACATCACGGGTGGTACTGCATTATTAAGTAAAAAGTTCAACAATACTCAATTTTCCATACCTGATTTACAGTTCAATAGTTTCGTTCTAGTACTCTGAACAAGAAACTCCCTGAGGCAGGACAAACTAGACTTTTTATTGATTGATTGACATTTACAGATAGACATCTATCTTATCTCTGATTTTCAATGGAATCCCTTGTTGTATTTGACCATTTTCCCATCGTTTGTTCTCTGCGCTATTCTACAATGAAGTGTTTTTATACTTGTAGAATTATTTCATAATTTCACTTGCATTTTAGTTGGTTTCTGATGAGAAATAAGAAATCAGAAAGAAAACTGGTTATTTTTATTTTCATTATGTCTCTGTTTTGCTGTTTCTACACAGTTTTTTTTTTAGTTTAGTCTCATACTTTATTTACATCATGCTGTACCACACATTTGTTGTTAGAATTGTTTTTGTGTAAAAGTTTTTTCACCCTACACCCGGGAAGCAAAGCAAAATTTAATTTCTGTATTTTAGATTTATTAAAAACTATTATTTAAACCGCTAATTGGTTAGAGTCTCCATTTCTTTCATGGAAATATTTATATACCAACACTTTTCATTTTATAGGTTCTCGTTCACTCAGGACCCTACACCTTAAGCCCTTTGTTTCTAAGTTCAACACTATATAAATTCAAAAGTACCACAAGTAGAACGGAAAAGAAAAAATAAGAAATGAGATTTCCGGTATTTCCTCTTTTTGATAATTTTTTTCTGCCTATTTCAGTACCTAAACATATTTATATTGTAGCGGGAACCCATAATATAAGACGTAGGCATTAATGAATGGAAAAACTGTTTTGTAAAATAAGTACCAAAAATAGGTATGATTTTCACCCCTCAAAAGTTCGAATTTCGAAAAAGTACTTAGTTAATATTTGTATTTTTTAGATAAGTTACAAATGTGATATATATTTTATTTCTAACTCTATTGGTTTTAAAGATAGATGGGGATACAAAAAAGTTCCAAAATACAGGTTTTACCCGTTTACTCCATATTAAAAAAAAATTTCGAGTGTGTGTAATTCTCATTCCCTCTACAGTTTTATTTGCATATCTAATATCATTAGCTTTTCCAAAGCCTTTGGGAAAAGGTTCCTGTTGTTCTGGCCTAAGCAACCATAGGAACTAGCCAATCCTCCACCAATAAATTTCAATGTGTTTATCAAGAATGAAAATTGGGAATTAAACACAACAAACAAATTATTAATTATGTTTATTAAAATTTTTCAAACCGTACGTTTAATTTTCTGAGATATGACAATTAAAATTCTTAAAAATACAGTGTTTCTTAGGAGTTCGGGCTAAATTACTTAGAACTAGTCAATAAAAAGTAAAGCAGGCTTTTATTAAATTTTAATAATATTGCTCTTAAAAATATATGAATATTGTGGCTTATTTGCATTGACCAGCGATTTAAGAAAATCCACAAAAAAGTCTAACGAGGGAAAATCTCACGTTCGCGGTATCGAATTCACATCACCTCCACGAAAAATGGCCTCAAATCACTCGTGCAGAATGTCAAATGTAATGGCCTGCCCCTATGGTGTTGTTCCAAATACTTTAATTTTTTTTGCTGCCGTAACTATATATGTAACTCTGATCTGAAATTAAATCTGGACAAAACATTTGCAGTTGTGCAATGGTTATGGCCTTGGCTTTCCGCCCACAATTTTAATTTTACCCCTTTTTCTGCAATTTTCAATATGTACCTACGAAAATTCAAGAATAAACAATTTTAAACTCTAAGACCGGGTTTTTGTGATGTGGATTAAGCTTCAGCTTAGTTTTACGTAGTCTGAAACTCAGATTTTTCAGGCGAAATGTGATTTTTTTATTATTATTTCATTAATGGCCAACATTTTAAGCAAAACTAAACTGTTCCGTCAAAATGTTGTATACAAACTTGTTAATGGCGGCACAAAGTGCCCATTCAAATACGTTGCCGGAATACAATTGTGAAGGGCATATAAGATTAGGCGAACCCGAATAAAGTACTTTTACTAAATTACATTTAAATGAAAGCATAGACCTAAGACTCGGCAAGTTAGTTGCGCAAGTTACTTGCCAACAACAAAGTCTGTAAAACATTTTTTTGCTTTACCCCGACCTTACCGCTAACGTCTACAGACCAAGCAAGAGTTGCGCAAGAGACTTGCGCAAGTAACTTGCCGAGTGTGAAAGTGGTAATACCATTCATAGATTGCAAATATTTAAAACTTATGCCATTTAATTTTACAATGGTTGAAGGGTATTACTCTATTCGGGCCTTCTCATTCATTTTTTTTGTTTGTCTCATTTGATATCTTTAGCACATTTTTTATTGTTGTTGTTGGTTTTTATTGGCATTAGCTTTAAATCAAGAGACGACCACAAAATAATTTGTATCATTGAGTCATTCGCAATTTTTTTTATTTATTTATTTATTTTTGATAAAAACAGGTTGGCGGTGGTGTTGGTGTTTTGTTGTTGCTGGTTTCTTTGGTATTTGAACAAGTTAATAGAGTTGCCATTAAACATTAAAATAAAAGAAATGTTAATTTAATACCACTAGAGAAATTTACACAAAAAATTTGCTTAGGTTTTTTGATTCTTTGTTCTTTTTTATACTTTAATCCAGAGTTGAGTTTATCAGGCCTCCTGATATGTCATTAGACCTTAAATCCAAAACTAAATCTCTTACTGTGCGGTCAAATTGTACAACTAGTAGCAACGTTTACAATTGTAAGATTGTTGGGGATTTTTTTATAACTAGCTGTGCCCGCGGCGAGGCCCGCCCAGAATTAATTTTTGACTAACTATAAAAGTAAAATTTTTTCCTATTGGTTAAAGGTTTGAAAAAAATATAACCCCTTTGTGTTTTATTTGCGCTGATTTATCTATGATTCAAATTTTATTTCAAAATTGGTTAGATATATTATCAGAAAGGCAGCAATTCTCCCTATGCGCCTCTTGGTCCTAGTTAAAAAAAGCCTGTATTTCCAATTTCATCAAAACCGGTAAAGCGTAAAAAACGCAAAAGTGACTTTCGCATTCTGTTAGGGAACTGTAGAGCGGACAGATAGACCGGAGGCGGAATGGATATATCATCTTAAAGCATGATATATCAATCACCCCTATCGCGAATGTTATGAGAATACGTTATATGGGAGCAAACCTATATGTCCATCCGCAACAAATCGGTATCGCAAATATTTTGCGAATAAAAATTTCTATTGTGCATTATTTGTCATTGCTTTATAAACAGAAGTCTCTATTGTGAATAACTTGTCAGTGCTTGTGTTGTGAAAGAAAAATATTCTAAATAAAATACTAATAAAATATAATAAAAAAAATGGTGGGTGTTTATCTTCATTTTCTTTATTTACAATCCTTCAATAAAAGGAAAAAGTAATTATTTTAGTCCTACTTTGGAATAAAAATTAAAATTTACATGTTCCCTTCTCATTTACATTAACACTTGTTGGGAATTTATTTAGTACCAATACTCGCGGGAGTAAACATTGGCGATGCCAAATTTTTTAAGTTTTGGAATTCATTCCCAAAAAATTTTTTATGGGAATCATTCACAATACAAAATAAAAAAATATGGGAATATTTTCATGGGAGTAGTTGTTTGCGATAGGGGTGAATGTTTTTCGAGAAGACCAATGTTTTGCTCTTAGGGGCCATTGAGCTCAAGTATCCCGTTCTAGTATTTACCCACCAGATCTTTGTTCCTACCACCCTAATGTCAGAAAATCAAAGCTCGCATGAAACTATAAAACTTTTGCTAAGGAAGTTATTCGATAATTCCAGCAGAAACATTTTCAAATTGTATTAAACAAAAATAATTAAAAAAAAATTTAGATAAGATAAAACGTTGGAAATTTTAATCAGTCATATTTCGACGTGATTCATGTTGGCTGTATTTTTGGCAGCTCTCTAGCTTAGAAAAAATATGACCCATGAGTTGCTTATCGTTGACCTGCCTTGGAAAATTCATGTACAATGTACATGAACATATCGATCGGTGTTTTGTGAATGCCATGGGTAAGTGCCGGTTCACACACGTCAAGTTTGACTCGTCAAGTCTTGAGCTTTTAGGAGAGAGGGGAAAATAAATGGCATTCTCTTTTCCCTTCTCTCCTAAGAGCTCAAGACTTGACGAGTCAAACTTGACGTGTGTGAACCGGCACTTACCCATGGCATTCACAAAACACCGATCGATATGTTCATGGAAAAGAAATGGCATTCTCTTTTCCCTTCTCTCCTAAAAACTCGAGACTTGACGAGTCAAACTTGACGTGTGTGAACCGGCACTAAGCTGTAAAAATAATTAAGTTTAGCAAAGAAGAGTATCAAATGAAGTTATTTTCCTTGTGCTTACCGGGTAATTCGATTATTTTGTTGAAACACTGAAATGTTTTCAGCTGGTCTTGCGTATAGAACTGCAAACTGCTCTATTAAACAGCTAACTTACGTTAAAATTGCTTTGTATTTCTTTTGATTACGGAAACGATAATTAATGGAGGTTAAGCGCCCCTGGACTCCTGGATAGGGCTAAGGATACTTTAATGGAACCTTATATAGCCTATGTCCGTTACAAACATAGAAACATACCAGGGTTTAAAAAACAGGCGAAACCAAAAACTGTCAAACAAAAAACGAAAATTTGTGTACAACTTTTCGCTTGTTGAGTTGGTTTGACAGCGACTGTTTATATTTAATGAATCAAAAGTAAAAGTAACAGTTTTTATTTGGCCAATGCCAAATGAAGAAGTAGAAGAAATTGTTTTTTAAATGCCGAAACGTACAAACTTTTAAGTTTTATAATATTTATTTATTTGTTATTGTTATTTATTTATTTTCATTAAGAATTAAATTCTTTTATAGTCCAGAGGATTACATAATAAACACCAATATTAGTATATATAACAAATTTTTCGGAGATAGGGTCGAATTTGTATGCCATAACTTGTTTATGAGCAAGTAAATGATTAATGTGGGTTAAATAAAGTATAAATTCTGACTAAATTTGGTAAATTAATGTTTACATAAGAGTTCCAGATGAAAATATTTTTTCTCTTTTTAAAAAAATTTTAAGGAATTTTTGAGGCTGAAAAAGCGATTTTTTCCAATTTTTATATTGGTGCCAGAAATATTGTTTACAAGCATGGTTCTGGATAAGATATCACATTCTCTACTTCTTAGGACTAATAATTCAGTGCAAGTTAAACTCTCTTTTTGGGTTTTAATGTTTTTAAACCAACAAATACATTAATCAGTAAAAACTTCGCTTCCTGTTTCAAAATTAATAGCTTCTTAAACTCATTATTTAGTAGCTTTCTTCTTTAACTACATCTATAACAACTTCTATAACTACTTTTTTCTAGATGTATTAAGGTAAGAAAATAATGACTTCCTTTTGAATGCGTTCATTTTGGGACATCCCTTGTAAAATTTATTGGTTCTTTCAGTAGAATTGTAAGTAGTGCCCTTATGTTTTTCTGATTACTCAACACATTATTTGTAGGCGAAGTTTTTACTGGGTAATCAGTAAAAATATAAACTATCTCTTAACGCATAAAGCGTTAAAAAATTAACTGATTTATAAGTCATGACTCATGAGTTTAAAACTAGGCTACTTTGGCAACTCTGTTAAGTTATAACTGTTGCCAACTAACGTTAAGTTGCTAGATTGTCATTGTTGTTGGGAACATAAAAAAATGATGCTGCAAATTTAAAATTTTTGTTAGTGTTTGCTTTTTATACAGGGTGGCGCATAAGTAACGTTCTGATGTATTTAATAACAAATTTTTTTCTTTCTAATTTTTTTAACGTTGGACCCTTACTTCTCGGATATTCACCTTAAGTTGTTGGATGGTTTTCGGCTTATTGGGTAACCCCAAAGAAAATATCGGGAGCCGTTAAATCGGGCGAACACGATGGTCATTAAAATCATATTATTTGATCGCCAAAAAGAACCATAACTGCAAGAGCTGTGTCTCCATCTTGTTGGAACCACAATTCTGGATTGTTCTCTACCTCGGGCCTTAAACAATTTTAAATCATTGCCGGGTAATGAATGCTATTGACATTAACCGCAACTTACTCGTCGTTTTCGAAAAAATATCGTCCAATGATGTCTATATAAGTGGGTGCATTTGATGTTTAACAATTATTCTTGAATTTTGGTAGCCTTATACTTTTATGCAGGTCACCATTGAGGAGAAAATTAATCGATAAAATTAAACAAATTTGGTTCTTTGTTCTGTGATGAGTCTTTCCAAGTTTTTCAAATTTAATTTTGAAAAAAAACCCAAACAAATTTTTTTTTTTAAATTGATTCACTTATTAAATTATAACGTTACTTATGCGCCACCCTCTATTTCAAGGTAATATTTTGTTAATATTTTGTTGTTACTGTTTTGCTTACCTGTGTGGATTAACACACTGAATATATATTAAAATTCAACTAATACGATAAAACAAAAAAATTTTTTTTTATTTTAAACAATTTTAGATTTTTAATCTTGTAGGAAGTTAAACAATCAAAAATACAAATAAATAAAGCATACAAATTAATTTATTATGTACCAGTCACAACCAAAAATCATTTAATTAAATAACAATTCTTAAAAAAGCTCATCAAATGATAAATAAGGAATATAATTTTACATGTGTAAAAAATCTGAATTTTAACACGCTTTTATGCAGATGCTGTTATTGTTTATTAAAAATAATTTCAAATTAATATTTATTGACTCTTTGGGAACAAAATTTTTGTTTTTAATAGCAATTTGAATAGAAGACAACGATTAAACCACTTGTGATTGTTAAGGGTATTAAGCGGATTGATTTTCTATAACAATGCAAAGCAGAAAAACTAAATAATTAGTACACACTCTAAAATTGTTATGATCATGTTTTGTACGAAGCGCCAGTCATTTTTTCCGTTTTAAATACCAAGTCGATCCACAATGTATACATTTACATAAGTGTAAGGGGGCCTTAACTTTTTTTAAAAGTAATTTTTGCTAATTGGATGCGCTGAGCTTTACAAGTGTGAGTACGTTGGTAAATACAGTTGTTGCGCATCACTGTCGCATCGGTAAAATTTAATGTTCGTAAAAGCATCACCTGCAAAAAACTTGGCATCACTCTCATACGAAAAAAGTTTTTTTATGCAGTGATGCCGCAGCTCTGTAGCAAATTTTGGCAATTATGGCATCAGTTAATTTTCTGGCGAAATAACTTTTGATATAAAAGAAATTGTTTTATTTTTTCTTTTTTGATGCTTTTTTCTGCTTATTTATAAGAAAACTGTCACTTTTTGGTTCATTATTTCAATAGCACTTGTCATTGCTATTGTTGATAACATATTTAACATATTTAACCGCAAACTTTACACAGCTGTTGTGCTGTAGACTGCAGCAGTGATGCACAGTTTTTATACATTTACGAACGTGCCCTGTTATTGAATTGGGATTTCTTCTTAAGTTCTTGACGGACTTTGAATGAATGCTACTTTGAAAAATTTTCCTTTCTTTTCTCGCTATTGCCATTTTTGTGGTCCTTTCATATTTCTACCTTAACTTCCTTTTAATATTGCTCAAATAACTGTTAACAAATGTCTTTCCTTTTTTTCTGCTATTTCGGCCCACTAGAACCTGTAATTAAAATTTGTACCTTTTCGGAAGTATAAAGTCGTTTTGCACCTCCCTCTTTTTGAAATTTTAAATAAAACTGTTGCATTTTTATAACATTCATCGATTAGAATTGCTTTAAAAACTCCTTATTCAAGTGATTCATAGCACAAGGAAACAAAATTTAACTTTTTTTGTGCGGCCTAAAAATTTAAGGTCGCTGATTTCAAATCTAATCTCCGTTTTCCTCCATCAGCTCGCATTTTTAAGTTACAGGTAATAATCGTATTTATCACTTTTAAAAAAGTTTAAAATATCGTAACTTTTTAAAATTTTAAGCTTTTTAAATGTAAAATTTTTGAAATTCACCAAAAAATTGGCTGAGTAATGGTTGCTTACGTAAAATAAAATAAAAAAAAAAAAATATATAATTACAAATTTTGTATTAAAAATATCATAAAAAATCCAAAACTTTGACGTAAAGTATTCACATAACCTATAAACAAAATGAGACACATATGATAAAAATCGATGAACGTGTTTCGTTCTTATTCACAATGAAGTGAAGGTACATAATTTTTAAGTGAAGCGAAAAACGTCCATAAATAGAATAGTTGCAAACACACACATAAAAATGATACTTTTTGTATGGAAATCGCGATTTTTATCAATTGAAGTACAGCCGCGAATATCGTTGAAAAAGCCACTTTTTGCAAAACCTGTTTTTTTGCAAATTACCGTTAACATTACTCTCTAACACTGTTTAAACATCAAATCACCTAAAATTATGCACCTTAACGCCGTCAAAATTCGATACAAAGACTCCGCCATTGAAAGAACGTTGTAAGTTACTAACAAAATGATTCAAACTAAATGGTTTCGCAACGTGAAAAAACGTGTTAAATAATGACATCGCGATTGTGGTACGTTTTTCCAATTTAAAAAAAGTATAAACTGTAAATTTGCGTGTTATTTTAAATTTGAATTTCTTGATATTTTGCACACAAGTTTTTATTATCATTAATTTTGGTAATCTTAAAAAAAATTTTAAAAAATTTAAAAAAAAAAAAATAATGAAAAATAATTATTTTGTCACTTACAACGTTTTTCGCAGCTGTGCTTCCATTTTTTTTAGTAAATTGTGAACAAAATCAAAAGTTGTGCACCGATTACAGTGAAATATAGATCATTTGATTCGAAATATGTTTAACTAAATTTTTTTTAAACCAAAACTGATTTTGGTGCATTTTAATTTTTTATGAATTTTTTTTTTTTTTTTTTTAAATTGTTCTTTTTTTCGAAACTTCAACGATATCTGTGAAACAACTGTGCAAATTTAAAACCAATGTAAGCACGGTTTGCGATAATATTACTGAATATGGTGAACTGTTTTCAAGTTATTCCAATATGGGCATTTCCGTCAAAAGGTCCACCGTGACCGAAAATTTAAAAGTTATTAAAAGCTGATTATTTTACGATATTGTTATAGAGAAATATTTAGATTTTACTAATTTTATAAATTTACCCCTAAATTTGTTCACTTAGATGAACAATCAGACTGCAAACTTGTGCAAACGTAATTTCTTATTTGTAAGAATGTTTTATTGCATGTTTTCTTTAATATTATCTTCCTTAAAAGAGGTGATATTTAATGAAAATTATTCCAAAAAAATTTACTTACATGGTCTGTTATCTAAAGAAGAGTTCGAAGAGAAATATGTTATTCGGATTAACGGTAAATTTTTATTTTTTTTAATCATTATTCAGTTAAATTATTATGGAAAAAATGTCACGTTCGAAATGTCACATATCGAACCATATTTTGGCTTAAACAAAAAAAAATACAAAAGATTTGGGAATCAAGCCAAAGTCATTTTAATGTTACATTGCTACGTAAAAATCTGAAAGAAGTTTGACTAAAAAATTGTGCCAGGTTTCGCTGAATTACGCCTTTTTATAAATGGCCACAAAAACTAATTCTATTTTTTTCACGTTCGAACCGCTACTTCTTTTGCCATTATCTTTGACCTAGAATAGCGCCCCCCATAAACTTTAGCATAGATAGTAGTGCTTACATAGTGCTATATCTTAAAGGTTAAAAGAACGTAAAAATAATTGTTGTTTAAAATGTTATTGCATTTTTGATGCGTACGACTGTCACGTTCAACACTTTGGAATTACCCATATATGAAGTGAAAGTGCCTTAATTTTGGACATAACTTATGTCTCGAAAAGTAGAGCTGATAGAAAAAAATTGATTTGAAATCAGCGACCTCAAATTAGTAAAAATTTGCAATAAAGTTCCAGGCCGCAAAATGACTGTTCCCCAGTGTAATTGACAGTAAGAATTTGATACTAAAAAGTCCAACATTTTGTAATCTCCGAATTTCTGGTTAATATTTGTCTAAAGTTGATATAATAAAATTTATTGGTGTTTTATGCTTCATAACATAAAATTTCGTTATGAGTCCCACGCATATTTTACAAAACAAAAAAATTATTAAGGAAAACGTGTTCTTGTATCTCGATAAAACTGTTATTCAAACCTAATGGGGATTAAAACATGCGCAGTCATACACTTCATGCTTTTAAATAAATTCGTTTTTTATTAACAATAAAAATAGTTTTCGTTTTCTTTCACACAGAAAGAAAGAACGAAAAACAAGTATGAATGCTATATTCGGCTTTACCGAATCTTTTATACCATTTGCCATTGCAGCTCTTCTAAAATCAGATTGTAACGTTTTAAGCAAAAAAGTTCTGTAAGTCTTATTTGATGATGAAAACTAAGAAGTTACTAAATAAAAACACCTTTCAGGTTTTCCTGCTAAAATTTGATAGTTTTTCAAAGCGGTGTTTTTTTTTAAGTTTTCTAGAGGAAAAAACCCCATCTGTTCAATCGAATACAAACCGGATTGTGTAGGAACTCCTAAGCTTCGATATTAGACATGAAAATTTATATTTTGGGTGGACATTGGTATTTGACCTATTGGACCCATTGTAATTACCAAATAAGTAATTACAATGAATATATGGGCAAAGTTAAAATAATCTAGCTCTTTTTTTCTGATCGTTTTAGTCAAAAACCTCTATTTCGGATAGGACATTTGTTTGTATGTGGACTTGGTGAAATCATTAAGAATATTAAGGCCGAATTTCAACATCCCAGGTTGTTTTGTCAAAATCCTTATTTTCGGGGGAAATTTGTATAGAGGCCCTGCGTAAGATAGGGCCTTTTGCTTTTTAGGTGACGATATACTTTTTGGGGTCTTAGATCAATATTGTAGAAATTACAAACGAAATAAGAAACTTAAAAATACTTTTACTACCTGCGGTGAAGAGTATAATGAAACTATGTAACAAAACTGCCGGCAAACAAATAATTATGTAAAAGAACACAAATTCGTGTAGGACGCAATAAATTTTATACTATTTTCTCTTACATGTCCATCATTTTGTTTGTTGCTTTCGTGTCTTGTTTTTATTTTACATTTTTTAAATGTTTCGTATCGTTTTTAATGAACTTTTACCTTAAAACAAATTTTTTCATAAATCAACCAGTCATTAAGAAAAATAACAAACAAACAAAAAAAAAAAAAAAAATAAATAATAATTAAAAACTATTTGTTGTTGTATTTTTTTTTTGACGATTGTTGTTTAAAAAACGATTACATCTAAATGCCTGGCAATTACTCAATGTAACATTTTTTATGCCAGTGCACAAATTTACAGAAACTTTCTTTCGGTGTGACTGCAATATGACGAATGTCATTCAGTCAATTATGGTCTCTGAAATATTTTCGAAAGTGGAAAAGGTTTTGGACAAGTGAAAATTTGTAAACTAATTATTGATGTGAGTAAGAAATTAATTAATTTTTAAATAAAACGATTGGTACTAATTTATTTTGAATTGGGAAAGTACAACAATATCTACCGCTTGAATGCGCACCGGTTATGAGCTTTTATATAATTAGTTTAATATTTAAAATAGCCGAACTTGTTTTGTTAAGGGGACTTTATTAAGACCGATAGAACAGAAAGTTTTAGAAAATAACACAAATACAAAAATTTTATTAATAAAAAATCATTTCTGCGAAAGATACATGACATAAACATTAAAATTTCGGGTATATGAGCTCGCGGCTGTTCTAGAAGGTGCGTATTCTGGACATCCAATTTTGTGAAACTTTTTCGAGTATTGCTGGAGTTTTTGAGTTTAACCAGTATTGCTGGAGTTTTAACCCCACCAAACGGCTTGTTCTTTTGGATTAAATAAAGTGTGTACGGTCTATTGTGGGTCGGGCTTATTACTCATTTTGCGCTTGCAAAAAAATTAAAAATACGGGTCAATAAGACCGTGACTTTTTTTTTAATTAAACACGTGTTTTTCTGGCAGCAAAAGATGCCTAAAGTCAAATCCGGAACCGTTAGACCCATTTACTAACACCACTTACCCCTTTTTTGCCTTTTACATTTCTTTTTTCTTCTTTTCAAAAAAAAAATATGTGTTTTAAAAATGTTGCCAAATCACAAGTAACAATTCTCAGACACTTTTTTTTTTAAAAAAAAGGAAAAAAACGCCTTAAATATCGGCAAGAGAAATCATGAACTGAACGAGTTGTCTTGTGCTGCAAAAATTCTAAGCGTCAGACTGTTTCCCCGCTTAAAAGCGGTCAGCTTACAGCATAACGATTTAAAATCACTTAAAGTTTTTTAAAGCATTTTTCTTTGAAATCTAAAATAAAATTATTACATACACTTTAAATAATTTGCTCTTTATTTGTTTTTGCAATAAAAATCAAATTTGCAAATTTTGGAAGATACTGTATTTTTTTTGCAGACGCTGTTTTAGTTTTGTTTACATTTTCGTGATTTCCTTTGCCTTTTTATACCCTCCACCACAATTAGTTGTGAAGAGGGTATACTAAGTTTGTCATTCCGTGTGAAACTTTTTTATTATTCATCTCAGACCCCATAAAGTATATATATTCTGGCTGCTTGAGTAATTCTAAGTTGATTTAGCCATGTCCGTCTGTCCGTCTGTTGAAAACACGCTCACTTTCGAAAAACTCAAAAGAAATAAACAAACTTGCTTGTAGTTATCCTAAGCAGTTTGGGATTGAATTTCAGCAAAATCGGTTCAGTAGGACCAGAGCTATGAATCAAAATGTGGAACCACCACCTTCAAAAACTTGATAATTTTGTTACAAAAACTAACATAAATGATGCAAAAATGCACGGAATGACATAAGATTTTGCACAAGTCCGTTTTATTCGACTAGAAATGACACTGTAAAATTTCGTGAAGATCGGTACATAATTTACCCTAGGCCCCATATATGCCCTACTCCCGGAAAACAGTTTAGTCTCCTAAAACCACAATTAATAACAAATCGTCACAGTTTAAGATAATAATAATAAAAAGACATCATACAGATATTACTCCTTAAACATTCGAACTGTCGGTGGAGGGTATCAAAGATTCGGCACAGCCGAATATAGCACTCTAACTTGTTTGTAGTCAACTGATATTGTTCATCAAAAAGATTTCTGCCGTTATCAGAGCAACAAAGTTTTTAAGTCGTGTAGCATATGACTAACTTATTCAATTATAATATAAAATCATTAAAAATAAAAATTTAATTAATTTGCTAAAAACAATTTTAATATACAATATATATACAAAAGAAACTAAATGAAAATGTCAGTACAGTAAAAAGAAGCGCACAGTTGTTTGCTCGTGATTTTCAGAACACCAAAATATCCCTTCCGTGGTTTCAAAATCGTTCGTGATCTGAACATTTAAAGTTAACCAAGAGTAAATTCAACATTTTCAACTTAAATATATAGAAGCACATCTTGACCACTAGCGCGTTTCCGCTCCACATTTGCATATTCCTTTAAATCTCTTAAAGTTCTGACAATTCTCCTATCTTTCAGCAAATATAAATATTTTGATTTTATCTGATCCATAAATGGGATCCTAATGAATTCTTCACGAACCACAGAGGAACTAGTGTTTGTTGAATCTAGAAAACCTGACTCATGATATAAATGATTTTTTTTAATAAATAAATTATTAAATTACGCTTAAAAAGCTTTAACACATATTAACTTTTACTTAATTTGTTTAAAAAGAAAACATGTCACTGTTCTGTCAACAAAAAAATTTTAAATTAGTTTTGAAAAATGTTGCTGGGTTTGCGTGTTGTAACAAACAGTCTGTTTTAAATCACAGCTGGCTGGTTAAACGCAAGACATCAGATATTTAAATAGACATCATTTGTTTGATGAGTTTTTGTTTTGTTTTTTTGTTCATGTTTTAGTGGCTGTTGATAAATTAAGTACTCGCTTTTTTTATTTAAACACTTGAAATATGTTGGCAATTTAAACTTTTTGACCTTATGAGCATTTAATATGAGAATCCCAAACATGTATTACATGCAGCTAATCGCACAAAAAACATCTTGAATGGACCTTTTGTTTTTTTTTTTTTTTTTTTCATATTTGAGTTTAACCAGTGTTTTTCTGTTACTCTTGGTTGCAACATGAGTAATTCTATCTGTGAGCAGGCATTTTTTAAAGAAAGAAAAAATGATAATCATGCAACTTATATTACAGTGTTCATATTGAGTTTATTTTTTTCTTTCTTCAGTTTCATACTCAAGTGCAGTTCAGAATCAGAGTAAAACGCGTTCTACTTATTTGCTGGTGTTTTGTGGCCGTGTTAATATCTGAAATACAATCAGTGAAACAGTGGAACGTGACAAATATTCTAGATTTGTTTAAAGATGTTTTTATTTCGCTTGTGTGTTCGTGTGTGTCTGTAAGCTTTATTTACACTTTTTGTAATTGCATAAAAGCATCAGCATCCGCAACATCAAATACAGCAAAAAAGCAATTTTTACAGCAGTCAACAACTTAGTCATGATTACAATTTGTTAAAGAAGTTGCCACAATTTCTATATTCATTGTTAACTACCACGCTGAATTGTCGTTGTGTAAATTTTGTTTCGTTTCTTTCCATTTTTTTATTTTTTATTTTTCATACTTGCCACATTCGCTAACTGTGTATTTTGTGCTGCAGCGGTAGCTGTTAGCAACGGCAAATTATGATCACCACTGTTATGCAGCATAGACAACAGCTACACAAGCAACAACGCCAAGAAACACATTTATTATTTGGGCCATACTTTGCCTGTCAACAAATGATTTCGTGAAACCATAAACCTTAAATGTCCAAATGTCTCGACCGCCACTAATGGATTATCACTTGGAAGTTAGAGATTTTGTGCGACCAGTTTTAGTTGTACTGTTTTAAATTTTCTGATTTCACAATAGATATATGTATTTATAATTTTAAATACAAGCGATAATTTTATTTAAGTTGAGTAGAGTGTTTGAAGCAAATGGTCTTGCGAAAGAGCAAATGCAAACTATCGTAGTTTTAAATTTCAACGAGTTCTTATTGAAGCATTCAATCAAGTTATATCCACTCCACTATGCTGTAGCGTCCTAGAGTCACCTTTTAGTATACTGATATACGCAGAATCACTTTCTAAATCCATTTAACGATCTTCGTTCGTCCGGCTGGCTCACTGCCTAGCAGGCTAGCTGGTATTTATGTTAACCGAGCGCGCACGTAGCAATTTTAAAGATAATTTAATGTAATTTAGCATGTACGTTTAATTGCTATAAGGACCAAGACTACTAAGTGGTGATAATCGGTCCTTAATTTTAAATAGTCCCTATACAAACTTCTTTCCGAAATAAAGGACTCAATTTCCATTAAATTCGAAAAGAAAATCTACTGGCTATTTAAGTGTCATGAAGTTTTTGAAGTAGATTCACCATTGATGTCAATTCGCGACGACCGATTTTGGTAAAGTTTTTTTTACCTCGTCTTTTCTTCTCGTTTATTCCATAGTCAATGAAGCTGAGGAAGACATTTTTATGTACATCCCGCCAATTTTGAATTACATAGTTTCTGAATACCGATTACCCATTTTCGATCGAACAAACAGCTGTTTTTCTCACTAAAATGTGTCTGTAGCTTTTTTTGACGAGTTATGACTGGCCCGAGTGAAAATTATTCTCCAATTTACAGAAAAAGTGTGCCTGTAACTTTTTTGCAATACATGAAGATAATGTTTTTGTTCTTAAGTGTTTTTCATTGTTTGATTACACTCGTTCATATTTTTGCCGTAACCTTCAAAATGAGATGTTTGCTAATAAGCTTTTTACACTGATCAACATCTAACATCAAAGGTGTAGAAAATGTGAAGCACTCGTTTACATGGCTCACATCTAATATCTACCATCAAAAAAAAAAAATATTTTTTTAAAATAAAAATTTTTTTTCTACAAAAGTGCCAAAATTTTAAAAGAAAACACAAAAATGTATTTGGGGTGTTTAAAATTATAAAAAATACTTAATGAAAAAATTGCAATAAAATAGAAAACTTGACAAATGGTAACGCTGCTTTTAAAACAAACCTCTTTTTGTCGGCGATGCCACAATAATAATGGAACTTATGGCCACTTTTCTAGTGATGACACTAAAATAATCGAAAGATGTAGAATGGAATAAAATGAGATAGAAACATCTTTTTAAAGTATTAGTTTTTAGCCCCTTGTTTTTCTTATGGAAAGATGTTAACATCTTCGCAAATTGATGGTAGATGTTGGATATTTATCAGTGTAAAAAAGCTATAACCTAACTAAGGGCGAATATGGCATTCATTTGTTTTCCTTAAAAACACCTAATTTTTAAGGTTTTTTTTTGTAGCATAGTGTTATTTTGCTTTTGTTATTTTAAAAAAATATGCGAATTTTTCAAAGCTATTTTGTAACCAATAAACATGAACAAATTATTTGGTTTAGCTGACGGTTGCTTTTTCCCGCCATAGTTTAAAATTTTTTCATGTTTAGGAAATCTTGGTCGCCGTCAACGATATTTGTGATTAGCGTTCTCAGCGTCTGCAATTTCACATCGGCTTCGAGTTGTTTAATATTTCATTTATAATGTAACGACGTAATTTCTTTTGATAGTTTTCGACATGAGTTACAAACATATTTTCTTTCACTTTTCGAAAAACAATGAAAAAGTTTGTTTTACATCTTTTCGGCGCGAAATGTTTTCATCAAAATTACAGAACATGGGTACTGGGTGTCTTGAAATTAACATGCGTCGAGTATGTTCGCTGAATGTAACATTAACTGCCTATTTCACAGTGTCACTCGAACGATTTCTTTCCCACAAATAACATGTAAAACAAAAACATACTTTGAGAATTTGTTTTTTATCTACATGTATTTTGTGCGAACGAAAACGTTTGAGTGACATCGTGAAATATGTAGTAATACTATAGATCTTTCAAAGATAGAACTTTAACAAATTTCAGTCTTGAACGTTTAATATTTTTCCCAGCTAGGTGAAATTACAAATTCCATTAACGCAGATTAAAGCTAGTTTTCACTATCTCACAAGTCTTACGTATTCCATAACACATTGTGAGATAAAAATCTAATGAGTTTTGTTGCGACTGTAAAAATAACTAATTTAACATGACAGTTTGTGTTCACACCATCACACAAAGTATAAACACTCACACATGAAATAAAATGCAACCCTGATCCAATGAAAAGTATTATTGCTTAGAAATTTTTCAAAAAACGATGTGTCGTATGGGATGTCAAACTTTTTTCCATAACACTTGTCATTTTCGTGACACATTGCATTCACACTTTCACACTTTGTCATATTACTTGAGTTTTCGACATGTATTAATACAAAGTACAATAGTGTAAACTAGCCTTTAGCTAAGACCACCCGTATACTCATGCTGATTTTTGAAAATGTTACGGAACGGAGAGTCGAGTACGCAACTTTCATCTACCAGTTAGCGGCAAGGCAAAATTTAATTGATGCCTGTTAAACCGCTAAAGTAATTTGAAAAGGATTTTGTTACTCGCTCTCAGTTGACCCCACCATTTGCCAGTTATACGTCAACAACTAAGATCTTACATGGCTTAATCTAGATTTTCAAGCACGTAATTTTTCAAATTTGTGACATGCCTGACGTTTCCAGAAAATTTTGCAGACCTGAAGTTAACAATGTTAAATACCTGCGTTTTCTAATTAAATAATTTTAATGAAATTCATCCATATCCTGCAATTAACACCAACAGTGCTTTCAGAAACACTGCACACTACCTCAAAAGGGGCAACATCATCGTTAAGCCCATTAACTTCTTATTTTTGCTGTGTGTGAAATATTCAAAGATTTGAAAATTCCATATTTATGGACTCGATTTGCCTAGTAATAGGACTTTTAAGAATAAAGAATGGTACTTAAAGTTAGTAAACGGAATACCAGTATTTTAAATTCGCCAACCGCGATAAGGGTGAATAATTGCCTTTAAATATTTCTCTGTATTTATTTCTCTTTGAACTCTAAATAAATAAAATTTATTTGGAAAGGAGATCCTATGTTCTTATATTTAGCGGCATTAGAAAAACCTAGATTTTGCTTTGTATGACTTCTATTTGTTTTGACCAATTTAGAACAACACGATTGGAATAATCTCCACTTTAGACAAAAGTGTCAGAAATTTCCATGAATGGTTGCTGCCATCGTCATTTACATTTGCTCTCTACATAATATACACTTAACACACTTTATTATTAAAATAAGAATCATTATTAATCTTTTTCCAACGGCTTTTTGATACTGAATTTAACATAAATTAAATTTTTGTCACCAAGTGTTTGAAACTGCAAAGTGCTTGAGACCGAAATTGTTCGCCAGCTTTGTATCACTTCGCCTCGCCTTTAATACAAAAATTTGTTTACAAGATTTTTAATCTCTCCTTCTGAGCCGCAGGTGATCTTTAACTCTGTGATACTTGCTGCACTCTTGTTGTGTTCATTGTGACGTTTCTTTTTATTATTTTTATTTCGCTTTTCTAGCCTTTTATTACATACAAGTTTTTATAATACACATTATTCGATGAATATCATCGTAGTCATCGTTTCCACTTGGGATTTGTTTTTGCTGTTGTATTTTATATTTTGTTGTCTCTATTTTTTGCTGCTGTTGACAATTTCCCAAGCTTAACACAAATGTCAAGTTTGTATGTTTCGTTAAACAAATTTAAATTAAAGTTAAAATAATGCAACTAAAAACAGCAACAAAAAAATGTTGCATTTTGATACGGTTTTATGATTTCTCTTCATTGGTCATATCACTTTACTTGTCACCTCACCGGTGATTCACTGGTAGTGTAATTTAAATAAATATGTAGTCACTGTTGCAACAAGTACCCCTACACATACATATGTACAAATAGACATACCCATTGGACCAACGATGCACTCATTTTGACATGCAACTGTGCAACATATTTACAACATATTGTGAGGGTACATGTTAATGGTACAGTAGAACACAGTTATAAGGATCCTCAACTGTAAATTCGTATTTATAGTCAATTTTAATGAATTTTTTTTTAATAATTTGTCAAAAGTTACACATGTTACTTACGAGAATTTTCTGTTTATTTTGGAAAACTGTAAATTTTTTAACAAAATGAATTTACTTTTAATTTAGTATAAAAATCAATCTAAATACAGAAATATGTATGTAGAATATCTTAAAACATTTGTTAAAGAAAGAAAGAGTATAAACGCAGTTTTTGTACAAAATGCTCTTTTTGGGACATCAGAATGGATTCAAACAAAGGGGATGTCAAAAAGAGAAAAGGGCCCCATACACGACTACAGTATGCATGCGCAATCAAGTGATTGTGCCAGCCGATGAACCGAGTATGTGCATTTGGTGTGTACGCTTTGCTGTAGCGATTTCAAACAGACTTTGATATATTGCTGATGGGTACCAGTTTGTGGTGTTGTGTATGGTGCAATTTGCTCAGTTGAGAAAAGATGTCAAAGAGTAAACATCAGGGTGCTATGCCTTAAAAAAACATTATTTGCTTGAAAATCAATTAAAAAATTATTAATTTATGTTAAGAAAATTTTAATAACAAACTGTTCTATTATTTATTACGAATCTTTAATAAAAAACAAGAACATTCTTAATATATATATTTTTTTTTTTTTTTTTTCAAAATAATAAAACGAAATTTTTTTAGAAATGAATATTGCTCCAGTATGATTGTTTTTTATGTGTTACGAACGAGATTCTACATTACTTATTAGTGCCAGATGCTGAATGCAAGTATAGTTAAAGCCCTGCTTCAGGTCTGATCTGAAAAATCAGATTTTTTAGATACACCACAACGACTAATATGTTATGGAGACAAATTATAGATTTTGGACTATCATCGTTGAGTGTTCTTTAAAAACGAACTTTCCGTTGGTAATAGAGCTATCACGTGATAGGCAAACTATCTGACCAACAAACACAGCCTTATTACGGTTGCCGGTATCTACTAAGTCGTTTTTTGTAGTGGATTATAGAACACAGGTTGTGTTTTACTTTAATCTGTTACACAAAACGACGCTGTCGCTTACGACAACGACAACCGTAAAAACAGGCTGATAGTGTTTTTTTATTAAGTGTGACGCCTTAGGGTTTTTAAGTTTTAAAGCAGTGTTCGAAAATAAACATTAAATATCGTTCCTTAGTGTTCAGTTCAGTAGACTTGTGGAAAACACAAACTCAAATAGTGTTTGTGTAGTAAATCATTAAAAAAGTAACGTTTCTGTGTTTGTGATCTTCGAACACAAAAATAATAACTCAACAAAAGATTAGAACATTTAATTCCGTTCGGTTTTTTTACCATAAACTTTGTTCGGTTTAGCCCATGCTCATTCGTTTCAGTTGTGCTTAGCGCCCTTTTGGTTGGTAAAAAAAACCGAAAAAAATAAAAAGCCATCGAAAAAATTTTACAAAAACAAAACAAGTACACAATACACACAGATATTTATGCTGTGGACGTTGCTAAAATTTTTTTGTTTGCTCATTTTTTTATCGATGTAAAAAAGAATCACTACAATTGTTCTGTTTGATAACGAAGAACAGAACGCTATATAAAGTTTATATTAAGGGTTGTGTTCGTATACACAAACACTAAAAATCAGATATCGTTTCTGGGTGTGTGAGCCGTACGCAAAATAAAGTTTTGCTTATTTGCAAACACTAGTTTAAAGACTTGGGGATTATTTTTGGGAATTTTTTCACAAATCAGCCGAAATACCAGAAATGTCACGTTTCTGCAGCTCTTCTGACAAATTTTTGGATTTTTCGCATAGACGAACGATCCGTTCGCTGAAATTTTTCTTAAATAATTCGATTGTGTTGCGTCGTCCAGTTCGCACTACATATCGCCCAAGTTAATAGCGTCGACAGTAACAATCGGTCATATCGTAAAAATATTTGCTAATGACGCCGCCAAATTAAAAACCGAATTAAACAGTTAATTTTTTCAGATAAATTTATGCTACTTAAATTCCATCGAATTCAATAGAAACAGTTAAAATAAAGCTAAAGTTTGATCAATTTACTGGTCACGCTTTTTTTCGACAGATATTTGTTAAGCCTGAACATACCAAAGCTTAAGATTTACATATTTTTAATGCTATTATTTTTTTAAAATTATTTATTAATTATTTATTTAAATATTTTTATATGTACATGATAGTAAATCTTTTATATTTATTTATTTAAACATTTAAAAGTCCTTATTAATAAATTTAAGTATTTCATGTAAAATTCATTTCCATGGTATCTGAGTTGTCATTACTACACACAAAAAAATAATTTCCATAAAATTTATGAATAATGTTCATACTTTTTTGTGTTCATAGTATCTATGAAAAATTTTTTATATTTATGAAAAATTTCTATTTTTTTGAATTGACAAGCGAATCCCGGTATTTAATTATGAATTTTGTCATAACTATTATGAAAAACGTTCATAATATTCTTATTTCCAAAAATTCTTAAATATTATGGAACAAATTCATAAATTATGCGAAATGTGCATAATTTAGGAAAAATGGCGAAAATTTCCCTACATTTCTTTATTATCAACTACATAAATAAAATAATCTTGTACATATTGTTTATGTACAATTTTATTAATGGAAAAAAATTATATTTTATGAAATTGTTCATAAATATTAAAACAATTTTATATTCTTTATGAACATTGTTTATAATTTTTCTAAAATCGATCTGATGCATGTTTCAAAATATTTAATTTATTAAAAGTTTCTTATATTTATGAACATATTCCTATAAAATAGGAATTTTTCTTAAAACATACATGTATGAATTAAACGAAAACTAACGGTTTCAAGTTGCAGAGTATTGTTTGGCCTGCTGTGAGTAAGAAGAGTATAACATATCATGTTCTCCGTCTTACACACTGCATGTAATGCAGTACGTTTACGTACGTTTACGTACGTATACGTACGTAAAGCAGGAAGAACTTGAAAAATCTTTGCATTTCACACGCCAACTATACTTAATTTATATTATTAATATTAAATCTGTGTGAAATTGAGTAACAAATAAAAAACGTTTTATTTTTAGGACACTGCACTTCGAAAAAAAAAACAACGACATCATCATTTCCAGCGCAAAGTGGCGGCAGCCAAATAAATTTCTTTTTCTCTCAAGGCTTGTTATAATTGTTTAGTCATTATAAACATAATCACTAATTAACATCTGATACTTGTTTTCCTGGCCAATCACTGACAGTCTGCCGTTTAACTGTGGGGCTTAATTTAATGATTGTAAAGTTCGTTACGTCTAAAGACAGTCAGTGTGGTCACTCGGACAGACTGTTTTAAGCAAGATAGCAAAACTCTTCTATCATAAAAAAGGAGAAAATTCCAGTTAATTACCATAAAGCTTTTCTTTCACTTTTATTGCTTAACGATTTTTAGTCTCTTTTATTTTCTGTTGAATTCGTTCGTCCGTTTTATTGGCAGTCTGTAATTTGATGAAACATTATCATTAAATTGTTTTATAAAAGGTGGCAAATTAATTGGATTTGCTCACTTGTATAGTGCCATTACTGTGAAAATTAATGGGAATGTGTGACCATAGTGATTACAATAGCGTTGATGATGACATGCGCTGTAAGCATGCAAATAATGCTTTTTTTTAATGCCCCCACTTGCCATTCTTTACACCCTGCTTTAATTTTCTTTGTTTGATATTTCCATCAAGCGTTCGAATTTAGCAGTTTTTTTTTTTTAAAATTCTAGTTTTAATATGAAATACATTTTCTATTATTCTTTATAGAAATTTTATTTGTTCCGTCCTTGTGCAATGTCTCAACTACAGTCGCTATTTTAAGAATTAAAAATCTTTGTGTTTGCTGATTATTAATTTGCGTGGCTTTTGCTGGAAGTATTTAATTAAATCAAAATTATTTAATTAGTATTAAATTGGCGTAATAAAAATGTTGTTGTATTATTAAATGTTTTCACATAAATACATTTATATTTATTTTAATTGTGCTATGATTAATAGCACAGGGCTACAAAAAGTCAATTCCGATATACTGTGAGTGTCGAAATGAAATAAACACCAGACAAAAATTTAAAGTTTTTTTTCTTATTCTAATTTCACGAAGCTCTGCGCTTTTATGCAGGATACTCTGGCAGGAATCGAACCCGAAATCCTCGAACTGATAGTCTAGCTCACTACCTACTAGCCTACCGGGGCACCTACTTACGTGGTACTCTACCATGCAAGCCATTTTGGTATAGGGATCTCCTTATAATCTTCGAATATTAATAATTTAAAACCAAAAAAGGTTTTTGTCTATTGGTGCATTTACACTTGTAATTTTCAAACTAGTTTATGATCGTAAGCTACTTTCATAAACTATACCGTTTACATCAGTATTTTAGACAGTTAAGTTGTTTATTATCTTTGACAGGTCAAAACATTTTTAGCCCCAATATTAAAAAAAAAAAACGTTGATGTACGTGTATATGGACATGTAAACATACCTTTTTTCCGTTGTCCTTATTAAAAAAAACTATTTAACATTTCTTAAAAAATTTGAATTTTCTTTGTTTATTGTATTTTTCTTATTGTTTTTTCACAGATAAAAGTAATTTTTTTTTACTTTAATTTTTTATTCTTGATGAAATGTCAAATATCACTAGCGTTGCCAGAACAAAATTTGAAAAAATAGAGTTGCATTAACAAAAACTGGTTGTTTGTAACTAGTGTATCTCAAAAGCTAGTTACAAACGTGTTTATAATTTGTATGGATAAACTAGTTTATCATCATAAACAACTTATCACCTGTTTATGGCGTAGTTGTAAATGAACTATAAAATAATGGTTATTTGTAACAAAAGAAAAAAAAATTCTTACTTTAATTAGTTGCCATGACTAAAATAAAATATATTTAATCACCCTTATCGCGGTTGGCGTATTTAAAATACGCCTGCGATTGTTTGGTAATAGAATAATGGAAATAAGTCCACTTTCTCTTTAATCTATTACCAAACACTTGCAGGCGTATTTGAAATTCACCATTCACGATAAGGGTAAAAGATAACTATTAATGATAACCTTTTTCTAAAACTCATAAATATTTAAATATACAGACCTGTTCTTAAAATCCCTTTAATTCAAATCACATGTGCCTTTTAAAATTACACGTGTGATATTTTTGTGTTCCGTTTTTGTGTGTTTCGGTGTGATTTTCAATTGCCGAAAGCAGACAGAGAAACACAAAAACGGTGTGATGTTCAGAACATCAGCAAATTCCACGTTTGATTTTTAAAAGCACGTGATTTCCAGAACAGGCCCGATATTTGTTTAAAATTATCAGAGTTAGCTTTATTTCTAGAAGAAGGAGTTTCATTAGAAGAGAACGAAGATTTTGATTCAGATTTCATTTTGCCATAAAATCAGTTACAATTAAATTGGATTGCAATCATTTACTATATAAATTTGCTTTAAAAAAATTTGTTGCAATCCAAATCAGAAAATTAAATTTAAAATTAAAATCATACAATTGATTGTATGATTTAAAATAATCTATTTCAATGTGGTTGTGAGTGGTCTACTCATCAGCAAAAATTCAAGTGATCATCGATTTTGGCGTGGCTATAAAACTCATAGAAAGGATTCATTTTAAACCTTTCAAAGAATTATATTCCGATTACACACCTACAGTTGTTATATAATGAACTTGAATAGAAGTTGATTAAGAAAATGATTCTTTAAATTTGTAATGCTATTTTAAGCCTTGAATACTACGCTCAAGAATGGAAAGTTTCGTTAGCTACCAAAGCCAGGAAATTATTAGTGTCAAAATTAACCCTGAATTTTAATAAAAATAGATGTATTCCAAACCATCAATTCGGTTTTAGAAGAAAACACGGCACAATTTAACAAGCCCCATATATTAGTTAACGTCTTAAGAAAAGTCTTTAGAGATATAAAATATTGCTTTGTACTGGACTGACTACTTTGTGTAAAGTAGTCTCATCATACCGAAATCACGTGGGATTTTTTTTTTATCGAGATTGTGTTTGCTTGATGGGAAACAAGATTGAACCACCAGTAAAGCAATTTATGGATAGTACTGGTACAATTAAGGGACTCTGAGAAGATGGTTTAGATTTAAGTATAAAAATATTAAACTCCAACTCAAAATAATTTAAGAATTAGCTCGCTGGAGATCATTTTGTGTTAACATGCAATTTGTTTTCCATATTATCGCTCTTAACGCTTTCAATTTATTAAATTCTATAAAAAACTTCTTTTTGTTTTTATTATGCCTCTTTGGTGATGATAAATTAACTTGTTCAACATGATCGTCTAACACTTAATTTCATTATGTACAGTTGCTTAGTTAACTGGTCTCTTGACTTGCTTCGAAAGGTTTTTCCTTCTTCTCTACTACCATTTTTCCATTATTGTTGAGTTTTATTTTGTCGACATCATGTTACAAAGTGTTAAGGTCATAATCTTTCGTGCTCTCCTCCAATATCACTAAATACGATCAATAAATTAAGCGATTAAAGATGAAGAATGGTGTTTTTTTCGCAAACAATTGCATTAATAACAACAAAACTTTTTTCTCTTCTCATTTATATAAAAAAAAAAACTTTTTCTTTACAAATTTACTATTCGTACTACTTTTGCTGAAAATTGAATTCTAAAAATACAAGAAAATAAAACGTGATTGAACTTTAACTTATTTTTTGTAGTTAGATTTGCCACTTTAAAAAATTAAAGAGAAATAAAAAGCTGATCTACATCTATCTTAGTAATTTGATGACCCCATTTATTCATTTATTGTTAAATTATTGAATGACTAGCTGACTGACTGACTGAGTGAACGGATCATTGTTGAAAAACGGTTATGAAGTTTAGCTAAATTGTTGTTGAAGTTGCCAGATTTGGCAATTGTGAAATTAAAAATAGGACATTTCTTTTAATGCATTTAGAATTGTCTTAAATTTAAGGTACAAACGGAATTTGTTTAGATTTAAAAAATAAATTGCATTTTGTTTAAAATGCTTAACTTTCCGATAGGCATCGCAGTTTACATGTTAGCGGGTACAGGTAGAGAATGGTTCAAACAATATTTAGGGGGTAGTGATCATATCTCTATTATGCCCTTATTTTTAAACTAAGTTAAATTAACCAGTTAAAATAAACCACACTTAAATATCGCACATTAACGCTGCGATCATCTTGGTTGGTATCCAGATTGTAACAGGAGTTTATTTTAAAGGCTTGACAGGAATGCCATTTTTAAGTTAGAGAGGAAATTTTTTTTAACTCAGCGTTGCATGGGTCACATCTAATTCGTTGGGGCCGGTATATAGTTTGACATCAGCAAAACTAATGTGGTGCTTTTAGGCCCAACTATAATATGCTTAAGTTGGCTGAGGCAAATGGGCGAATACATGTTAATCATATGTGTCAAACCATTTTGAACTTAAGGAAAATTTTTGTTAAGTTTTATGAATATGTCATTTGCTTAAGCAAGGTTTGAAACAGATCGCACTTTCCGTACGGAATCAAATTTCTTTTGGTTTTGTTTTTGTGTTTTTAAATGCATTGGAGAGGATTTTTGTTAATTTTTGATAGAAGCTTAAGCAAGCTTATGCATATTATAGTTGGTTCTTTATTTAACTTTTGGATTTCCTACTGTAAACAATCAGCCTTATTCCGGTTGTCGTTGTCGTCATCGACAGTGTCGTTTTTTGTAGAAGATTAAAGAACACAGGCTGTGTGTCACTTTAATCTATTACAAAAAAAGACACTGTCGATGACGACAACCGGAATAGGGCTGAATATAAATTCCATAACCTTCAGTTGCAACAACACAAATGGTCCTGACCAATTTTGATAAATTTATACCAAAGATCTATATTTATGCAAAAAGATTTCTGCCGGGAGATTCCGAGAAACCATGGCTTCTTCGCAAAATATATCTGAACTTATATTGGCTTATGGCCCTATGTTCTTAAAGTACTACGGGAACAAAGGCGTTAAATCTTGCTTGACAACAAGATTTTAAATAAAATATCAGTAGCTTGGAAATATTTCTAAGTCCAAAGTTATTCCTTAGTTCTTGGGAAAAAAAGACTACAAAAAAATCACTCATCTGTTCTACAGGACTGACATAAAACGCTAGCCTTTGCATCATAATTCAGCGTATTTTGTTTTGTAAAAGATAACTTTTAAAATTACAGCCATACCTAAATAAAAGCGGAAAGCGGAACGTTTTCTTCCGCTTTGTTCTTATGCTGAAATGCCATACCTAAATAAAAGCGTCAACGTTGTGTAGTTTTACCTTTCATGTTTAATAAAACCGACATAATAGAAATAAAACATGGAGATAAAACCGCTAGATTGGCAAAAAATAGCTTAATTGCCATTATTTATTAACAACTTCACTTTAAAACGCGCTCTCAAAATCGGATTTTCCAAAAATAATATTCTCTCAAAGTGCACTTTGACTTTAGTCAATCTTAATGACTCAATTTAATGACAGTTTGCTATTTACTTGAGCCTAATGAGTCCTTTCTCCGAAATTTATGAGTCCTCACATTGATGACAGGTTTTAATAAATGGACTTCGATTCGTCATTTCTGTGATGATGATGACGACTTGGCCAAGTGATATTAAGGCTGACATGGGTTCAAAAACGAAGACACTTGTCATAGTACTGTTGTCAAAATACATCAGCGTTATTACGTCCTTTCTATCAGTGTATCGGCAGGCATTGATTGGATAAGGTGTATTTTATCATCCTAGTCAATATCCATTCTTCGACCTTAATGCACTTTAATCTGGCAACTTTTTTGAGCTTATTTAAACAAATTGTCATTCTTTTGACTCTTTCTTCTTGTTGTTGCTGCTGCGGCTGATTAAAGTTTATTATTGTCTGACTTTAATGGTTTTTGTTGAAACAAGAGAAAAAATGCAGTAGTTGCTCCTGTAAATAATTTTTGCACCCATAATGTCTGACTGTCAGTCGTAAAATAATGTTGACAGTGATGGCTTTTCTTAGATGTGATTATGCCCCATCTGCTTAGCGCTAAGCCAGGTAGTCATCAACAACCATCATCATCGTCTTGGTAGTCTCCGCTAAGCATCAGCATTTTCAACGTTCAAGCTATTGCTGGTTTATGTTGTTATTGTCTGCAATTTGAAAATTGATAATGAAATTTATCCAGATTAGACAATTTTTACATTTTCTTCTTGTTTTAGCACAGGTTCACTTGTTGTTGTTTTCATTTTCTTGTGATACGCAAGTTGTTTGGAAAATTTATGGACCATTAAAAATTTCAATTTATAGCGAACAACTTTAAACAACCAAGATCTTTGGCAAATAGCACACCAGCATTGGAAACATCATTCTTCTTGTAGCACAATCATGATGATGACCAGTATCATTATCGTCATCATCATTGTGATATTTGGTTAGTTTGTTACTGGTTGCTTAGCATCTTGTTTTATTAAAAATTGTATAAACTAAACGAGCTATAAACATGATTATGCATTACGCTTCAAGCATTATAGATCATCATTTTTTTGTGCTTCGCCTTCAAGATCAGTATGGGATATTTAAAGCATTTGTTATTGCATTTGAATGGTAACTGGAAACAAAGTGGCGAAAAAAATATTTAATAAAAAGAAGTAAAAGTTTTGCGCTTGAATAAACCGAATCTTGTGTACCCTCCAATTGACAGGTGAAATCTGTTTAAAATGTTTCTTATGACTGAATTCATCGGTTAAAATTCAATTAACTGATTCGATTTAATGAAACTGATTACATTTATTTGAAATGAATCTTTGGGGAAACGGGTGTAGCTAATACCTGAAATTCGGCGGAATTCAAAAATGAGAGATTACTTGAGATCGCGGCTGACTAGGGATCCTATCTTTTACCCCAGCAGTCTGTAGGCACGGCACCAGACTATTGGCTGGGCCTCTTCTGGTATCATGTAGAGGTTTTAGTTTTGAATCAAGGTCGTGGAAAGGAAAATATTAAAAAGCCTACTTCAAGGACGGATTTTTACAACTTTTGGGAAAATGTCGGCCTGTTGGCGGATCTCCCTTATTCTGCTGGATTGTACACTCAACCTGGTGGTTGGTAAACGCATTGTTACCCAGTGATTAAGACCACCCTAACGCGCAGGTGTGGTTGGTAAACGCATTGTTACCCAGTGATTAAGACCACCCTGAGATTAAGTCAATACGGCAGGTGGCTCAGGTAAATATTTTCTACTCATGACACAAGAAATAATTTAAGACAATGAACGAATTTAAAACAAACCTAGTGCTTAAAACACATTTGATCATCAAATATCATGTTACAGAACTTCAGCACATTACTTTAAAGACAAATAATAGACAACAATGTCAAACCATTTCAAAAATATCTTTCTTTATGAAACAGCATTTTTTTTTTTAATTTTACTAACCAGAAAGCCAACAGTTGTATCAAAAAATATCACTTTTTTCACTAAATAATTGTTTGTTTAAAATTTTCGTTCGTTTTTTATATTAACCAAATAAGTATCTTTGGTATTCGTAGTGATAGTTATTCGCTGAAATAAGTAACCGATTAACATGTTCAAAAATTCCAAGCATTACTCAGCCGATGGTGTTAAAAGGAGGTGGTGGAAGATGACAGTCGTTTAAGGGAAAAGGGGGTATGGTAGCTGCTGCATTACATTGTTGATGGCAACTGGTAAAACTTATGTTTACATTTGTGTTGCAAATGTTTTCACAAATTATGTTCATTGAATATCTGACTCCCCGTCTCTCTGGTAGTAAAACAACTTTGGCCAGCAGTTATTGTTGTTAAAAACTTGTGGCGTTTTTTCTGTTTTTTTTTTTTGTTTGTTGTGGATTTAATTTCTATAGACCAGACTTGTTGGCTTTCAAAGTAAATACTAGAAAATGTCTTTATTGAGATCATCATCATCTCTATAATCGTAATTATCGTCAACATCTTCGTCATCTAATTTTTTTTCTTTTTTATTTTTTTTTTTTTTTTTTTTTTTTTTTTTGAGTTTTATCAACCAACGTGTAGTCAGTCATAATTGTTTTTGTTGATGTTGCTGTTGTTGTAGTCATTAAAAAGTCAGTCGGTCCGTCACTGAATTATTTTTTTATCGTAAATTTTTTTAATGTATGAACATGAACTTGTTTAATATATTTTATCCATTATTGGTTTGAAAACTGCCCTTGTTTGTACAAAACGTAGACACGTTTGTTCGATCATCAGAAAAGTGAAAAATAAAATCGATTGTATCTACCGTTGAGACGTGTTTGTGTCATTATACTCACCATCAAATGTAGGGGATTATTCGTTTGGTCGTGCTCTTTGTAAAGCACTCTAAAAAAATTGACATGCATATTTATGAATTTTTTAATTAAAATATGTATTAGAATTATGTATTACACATTATTCAAAACATTCCTGTCCTAAAGACTCGGCAGTGTTGCCAGATAATTTTACCAAAAGAACCTACGTAGTCTTCATATAATTAATTGTTAAATTAATTATTATGAAATATTCATGTTTGAATAAATTTTTTATTTTGTTTGAAAAGAGTTTTTGTTCTAGACAATCTTACACCAAGAATGACGAAAATAAAGATTACGCAATCACAGAAACAAATTGAAATCCTCTGCACATGTCGATCAAATTACATTAATCAAACTACATTCCTATCAACTAATCGTTTCAAGTTGGACAACACAAAATAATTGTTGTTTAATTACGGGGTTTCGAGCTCTTAAAAAGTGCATACAGTTATTAAAAAAAAGTCGTGAACCTTAGGGATTTAAGACTTGGTAACCCTTGTCAGGGACAAACTACGTCATCTAACGCGAAATCATGCGCATGGCGTAATCTTTTATTTTTGCCTTAAGCGGCTATTACACGATCATACTTGGCATGCCAAATTGTTACTAGTGTTATATTGCATGAAGCTTTTCTAAAATGTTTGATATAAGCACGCACTCTCTCTCTTATCATACCAAACTGCCATGGCAAGTATGACCGTGAAATATGCGCTTTACACCAGAGAACTGCAAAAATCACTATTTTTCTTGATTTACTCATACGCTTAAATTTACATTCGCTCTATGCCTGCAAAACAAAGTTCAACGTTGGTAATTCTGACATCGTTTCTCGTACACATTTGATTTGTGCATGTGTGAGTTTTTTAGAAAAAGTGGCCCAAAATTGAACGCCCATAATATGTTTTGCCCAAAAACATTTACACAAGTTAATGCCGTGTATTGATTGATCTTTTGAATAGAAGTTGCTTATTAGGTTTTATGGGCTTTAAGAAATATCATGGTTTTAGAGAATAGTCTGTTTTCTTAAATCAGTTTTACAACTGTAAAGGGCACTAAATATTCTTCCAATGGATGTGACAAAATAAAATTTATTACTTTTTGGAAAATTGGAAACAAATTTTTTAATTAGAATACCTTTTTCTAATTAACTCATATTTATCGCAATCTAGGAGTTCATCTGGCGCCATTCATTATCAAGCTTTTAAAAATCTTTATTAAACGATGAAACTCTCTTCTTAATAAGAAACCGTGACTTTGGTTGAAAAGATTGTGCATTTTTTTTTGGATCAACAATTTTTTAAAATCTATAATTTTTTTTTTTAATTCTAATCGAATTCGTTTTTATTTGACCTTTTTAGTTTAACATAAAATTAATAATTAATCGAGCTCAAGGTCCAGGATTGTATTTTCATAAAATCATATAAAAATATATAAAGTATGATTTAAAATGAAAATACAATCCTGGGCCTTGAGCTCAATTTATTTTTACTTTTATGCTAAAATCAAATCAAACATTAATTGTTTTAAGAAGAAGGGATTTCAAAATATACCTGATCTACACCTTTAAGAAATTACCCACGCTCTAACCATGACAGTAAAAATTACACCCAATTCGGGAAATTACTTACAAAGTGGCAGCACTGAAACATACATTAATTAAACGTTTAAAAAGTAAAATCAACAGCAAAAGTTCTTATTTAGTTTATATTTTTAGTTAATTATATAGATAAAATTTTAAAAGTAAAAACCATGTCGGGCATGATGCTGTTATTTGATAATTGAAATACTGTAAAGTGTAAAACGGGTAAGGAAATCAATCATAAAAATATTCTCCTCTTGTCTCTGGGATAAATGTTTTAGGTTAGAATCAATCTAATTTCACTTTCGAGGTGTTTCAAGTACGAATTCGGGATTAAATCAACTTTATAATTTTTAAATCAAGCACATTTTGAAATTGATTTAATCTTAGTTTTACTTAAATCAATGTCATTTTCGGATTATTTCAAGTACGAATTCGGGATTGAATATAAGTAAGTTAAGTATTTCGCATTTGAATAACCTGTACTTGTATCAATCTTTCTGTACTTAATTCAATAAAATCCGTATTCACCGTATTATTGATACCGCTTCGGATTGGTTTCAGTACGGATGGATTGATTATTCTTTCAGTGTAATAATATAGAAAATTCTTAACATTGAATACGAAAATAAATTCACTTTAATTCGAGCTTTTTTTCTTTAGAAATTAAAAAAAAAAAAAAATTATGAAATGTCTGCAAAAAAAAAAATGCAGAATATCCGGAACAGTTCCATAACTTAATTAGATGGCCCATAAGATTCAGCTGAAATCAAAGTAGTTCCTAGGCTTGTTTTGTTTTTATTTAAACTATGTACTTAAAAAATTAAAAAAAAAAAAAAAATGTTGCACAAAATCTGGTCTTGATCACCCGCTCTCTGCATTGTCCTAAGTGTCTAAGCGTATTCTAATAAACCAATATAAAATAATTTTTTTGCTATTAACTACTCAAAGACTTTGATTTTATATCGTTTATTTCTTTCAAAATGAGTCGTGGGTAAAAGCTGTTTAAAACATTCGCACCATATTTACAAGTACTCATTCATACTCGTTTACATTGGCGTACTTGTGTTTGTTTCACAGTTTGTGTTTATCCATTCAATTGTCGCTTTGTCCGTCCAACTTTCCGCCAATGCAACACTTTCTTTATCAAGTTTTTGTTAACTTCTCACTCGTAGACGATGAGGATGATGATGATGGTTCAAAGTGTTTGATGTCTTGCAGCCATTGTCGTCATCGTCTTTAGATCTTACAATTTATCATAGAAGTGCTAATACCGTGCCAATATTTAGTTGCTGTTTTTGCATTATTTTTTTTCTTTTTTTTATAAAATTGTAGTTGTTATTTGAAAATGTGTTTATTTTTTATCGACATTAAAAATCTTGTAGATGATTTGTGGTCATTTCTTTTTTTTTTTTTTTGTTTCATGTCTTGGGATTTTCGTTTATTTACGAAATTTATTTATTGGCATTTTTTTACTAAACATTCCGTTTAGAATCAATATTTTTATTGAACACCCACCTTCGATTTAGCAGTGACTGTTTAGTTTCATGTTTTCTTCTACCCGCTTGATCTAAGTGAAGTCATTGAGATATTTTTTTTGTTGTAAAATACAATTTTATTCAGAATGTTAATTTAGCATCCAACCGAGAATTTTATTTATGAGTATTTAGAACTTTTTATAGATATATGAGATTAGAAAATTTCATACTCGGTTTCATATAAAAGTTAAAGCTTAAATCAAAGATGGCTATTAGAGTTTTTAAATTATACAAACTTATTTCTAAAATTGTACTTTTTTAGTGCTTGATTCTATTGAAACACACTTTTATAATTTTGTAAAATTGATTAAGTTTGTACAAAAAAAACTTTAAGCTCAAATATTAACGAAACTTCAAGAATATTTGACAAGAGCCAGCTTGACGTCATTTCGAATGCTTATAATTTATCGATAAACTTAAAAAATTTAACATGTGCCGGTTAAAGAGTTCAAAGTATTCGTAAATCCATATCAAGTGAATCTAAAGATATAGAGCTAATAAATTCTCTGAAGTATAGGTATTTTTGTACCATATCCTACTACACTGATAGAAAAAGCGTATTTTGACATCAGTACTATGAAAAGTGTCTTCGTTTTTGACCCCATGACACTTTTCATCATTGTGATGTCAGCCTTAACAGCACTTGGCCGGCATCACAGACATGACGAATCGGATCCAGCTTAAAAAAATTTCATCAGTGCGATCACTCGGCAACATCAGAGAAAGGAATCATTAGGCTTTATTTAATGACAACTGTCACTTAATTGAGTCATTGGGATTTACTCAAGTCCAAAGTGCAGAATATGATTATTAACTTACCCGTTAACATGTTTGTTAAACATTTGTTGTATTCCGCTCTTTGTTTACAGAAGAACTCATAATTATAAGATACCTGCAGCAATCTCGATATGGTTTTCGTCATCATTCTTCTTTGAAAATTTGATGTATTTAACTAAATAGTTTAAACAAAGAGAATATGGAAATTTTGGTTTCTTATTCGACTTCTTAAACATTAAAATTGAATGCCGGATTAATGTGACTGTAGTCATAGCATCGATGACGAAAGTCGATTTGCCATGTCTGTCTGTCCGTCTGTTAAAAACACGGCCACTTTCGAAATTCTCAATAAAAAAGAACCAAACTGGTGTCAAACTCTTTCTAGTTCTCCTCTAAAGCCCTTATGACACTACATTTTTTATTCATTAATTGATATAGAATTGATAGAAGGAAACAGTAAATGTTAGAAAGAGCGAACTATAAAAAATGTTAGTCTGGGTTTACACTATGAAAGTTTTCTTTCGGAAAGCCTAAGCTTATTGGTGAGAGGGGAAGAGAACATGTTTTCTTCTCTCCTCTCTTACCCATAAATTTAGACTTTCTGAAAGAAAACTTTCATAATGTGAACCCGGACTAAACAAAGTTTTTAGTTTTTTTTTTTCTCTTGTTATGGTTTTGTTTCAGGGATGGCGTTCAGAATTTTTAAAATTGTACCAACAACCTTTAAAAATTGTACTTTTTTACCCTAATTTTACTAAAAGATTTTTTTAGTTGAAATTAATTTCATTTATGTTCATAAAAAACACCACAAAAAGGTATTATAAATCTTAGTTTAAAAAGTATCAACAAAAAAGTACAATTGAAACAACTTAGCCATCCCTGTTTTATTTATTTTATTAAATGTTGCCAACTTTTTGTTTATGAGAAACCTAAAAACAAAAAGCGGTAAATCGCTGAATTTGGCCATAAACCGCTGATTCCGCAACACTTTTAATATTTCAAGCTTGAAATGTCAATTTTAAGTTAAACAATTTTACATTTTTTTTGACATAACTTCATTTTTTATCGATAACTTTAGTAAAATTTTTGACGGTTTGCCATTTATCTTAATACAGCTTAACTCTTAGCACTTGGTAAATTTTTGTATTACATTATATTTGTACTGTTCACCAAAACTTGAACAATGCATTAAAAATATAGTGTCATAAGGGCTTAAGCAGCTTGAACTTGCAATCCATCATACTCGGTTTAGTAGTAAAAGAGTTATGAACCCAAATTTGAAACAACCTTCTTAAAAAATTTATATTATTGTTATTGATGAGCGATACATCGGCGCACAGTGGCTTAAAATCGTTTTTCATTGGCCAAAAATCTGTTACTTTTGAACCGAAGGAGATATTTTAATCGACAGATAGATTAGATTCTTAAACTTTTTTTCACTTTAAATTTCTTTAAAATCGGTTGAGTATTTATGGGGGAACTTAAGGGCAAAGTGGAACTTTAGATTTTTTTAACTTTAGCGTGAAATATGGTTTTTTTTATTTGTTTTAATTATTTAAAAATGTCATTTTTGAAATTAAATAATAATCATTAACATTTTTTGTAATAATTGGACACTCAAAAAAATTAAATGTTAACACTAAAAAAAATTTTAACATTAAAAAAAAAAATAGTAAAATCAACTGGATATTTTGCTGATATTACTGAAAAATTAACAATTTTTTGCTTTCAAATATGTTTACACTTAAAAAAACTTTAGAAATATTATCTAAAATCTTGCTATTACTACAGAAGAATCTATTATTTTTTGCTGTAAAATTTGTTAATATGAGCAAAATAAATCCGCTGAATTCTGATTTTTTTTTTAAATTTTGATACGAAAATATAGGTATTTATTTTTTTAATATTTCTTATTTATTTAAACATTTCATACATATGTGGATAAAAACGTTTAAAATAAAAGCAGCAATAGATTTTAAAAGCTTTTGTAACTGTGTGAGTTTCTGTTTATTATTATCTTTTACTAATACAATGTCTGTCTTAGATCTAATGAATTATAATTATTGTTCATTTAATTGAAAGATCGATTGCAAATATTCCATATTCTGTTCTGTGTTATTTCTCTTCTTTAGTAGTTTTTTGACTTCTTCATCTAAATCCCGATGTTCCACTTTCCATTGATTTCGAATACTGGAGATGAACGGATCTGGCGTTGCCAATAATATATTAAATAGATCTTCATTAGTGAAATTTCGTGAAATTTTTCTAGTATTGGGCTCTCTATAAAATGTGTAATCCTTATTCCTTTTTTCCTGAGCTTCCTCTGATAAATCTCCAAGTGGCACCAACTGATATTTAATGACATCTTCTCCATGATAAAGGATTTTGTGAACTGTAGCAGACATATTTCTCCATGGGTACTTGGTTGTATATATTTTTGCAGTTTCCTTAGCAAAATCTCCAAATTTTTTAGAGTCAATTTCTTCATTGCACGCAAGTACTTCTAGGATTATTTTAAATCTAAAAATGAGCTTAACATCAACACCTGTTATTTTAGATGCTGTTTCTGGATCTGAAAAGAATCTTCTTGCGGTATTGCCATCATTTGTATTGCCTGACCCTTGTTTCGGCTGATCTATAATCAACACAAATTTGCGATATTCATCTTGAACATGTTTCCTTTTTGAACTTCTTAACTCCTTATTGGTTTCGTTGTTTCTTATTGATCCAGAAGATCCGAAATCCAAATCATAACTGATTTTTAGTATGTGTTCCATAAGTCGTATTCTTGCATGTAGTGGTGATAAACCAAATTCATATGCATCAGTATTAATCTCATATTTAACAAAACCTAATACCGTGTTCAGATATGTACCTTAATTGAGTTTTACGCAATAAATGACATTATTGAGCTCAATTATCCATATAAAATTGCAATTTAGTTATTGCTCAATTAATACGAAATTGTTATAAATATTGAGTAAAATTAAAATGCAACACTGTCACAAGTGTGTTTAGTGAGCAAAACACAAATCAATAAACAAAGTGCTTTGACATTTGAAAACTGAAACTACAACAAAACAAAGGCCCATCTCAAGGTATATTTATAGCAGGTAGCCGCGAGATTACAACAATTGTACAATAAAACAAACAACCGGGCTTTTTATTGTTGTAATGTGGTACGAACTGTCAAACAGCAAAGGGGTTGATAAGAGACAAAAAAGACAAAAGATAAAGACAAAAAACTTGTTTACTTTTTTTCTATACAACATTTGACAGTTCGTACCACAAAACAAGCAAATAAAAAATAAACAGCTGGCTTTCCGAGACTACCTGGTATAAATATACCTTGGCCCATCTATTAGGTCTGCGCCAAAGCCAGATGTTTATTCCTAAAAATGTCAAAAGTTGTTTACATGTTGCTTATACATGTACATTTTTTTTACGTTGAATGTTGTATGTAGTGGTAATATAAATTGAGTTAGCTAAATTGTGTATATGTGAACAGAAAGATAATTGTGTCAATAAACCGAATATTGACTTAATAAAAAAGGTATACATATCTGAACACGGTATAAGAAAATAAAAAATAAGCAAACAGCAGCATTGATAGAATGGTGTTCGCTATCGCGAGATAATAGCGGACATCTTGCGGCCAGAAATTGAGGATATTGACCTGGACGATATGTGGTTCCAACAAGATACTGCCACTTGCCACACAACCAACGAAACAATGGCCCCTTTTGCGTTAGAAATTCAATGACCGTGTTATCTAACGTCGTGGCGGTGTTAATTGGCCGCCAAGATCATGTGATGTGACACCGTTGGACTTCTTTCCTTAGGGATATTTAAAAGTAAAAGTGTAAGTCAATAAGTCAAGCACAATTCAAGAGCAAAGGATGAGACAATTCGGCACATCAACGAGATTGAACCTCAATTTTGTCTCAGTCATTAAAAATATGGACCATCGGATAGAGGTTTGCCACCGAAGCCGCGAAGAGCATTTGCCCGATATTTTTTTCACACATAATTGTTATAGATCCTTCTATCATAATAAAACATATTAAGATAGTTCTTTTATTTTTTCTTTTCGTTTTATTTAAAATTTACATCGTGCGTTTTGGACCACCCTTCATAACTATTTATCGTTCCATTTAATTTTTTAAAGATTGGTTCATAATTTGCCCACCGTCGGAAAACACTTTAGTACGCCTGAAAGCATTACAAATTAGGCTATTGCAGTAAAATTTGGTCCGCCATACTTTCATACAACTGGAAACTCCTCTGCCAAATTTCAGGCCCCATATTAAGCCCACTTTAGAAAATCATTTTAATACGACTTTAACAAATACAGATATTGTGTTAAAATTTGGCCACAAATAATACTGTGCAATTTTGTGATAATCGGTCCATAATTTACCATAGGCTTCATATAAAGCTGTCTTCTGAAAAGCATTTAAAGAAGCATTAAATTATAAAAAATTTTTATTACTGTATATGATATTTGGTCTAATTTAGGGTTTTAAAACTAAAAATCACTCTACCGAATTTTGTAATGAGGATCGGTTATTTACGGTAGCTTCAATATTAAATCCCCTACTGAAAATTACTTTAATACGCCTTATAATATTTCTGAAACAAATCATGATATATTATTTTATTAAGGCACGAATTATAGTACTGTGTGTGAGGTTATGTTTTATAAAGATTGACACATAGTTTATGGATACCATATAGAGCCCTCACCTAAAATATTCGAACTCTCATTGAAGGGTATCAAGAACTCCTACTTTTTTATTTATACATTTTTGAGAAGGGTAACACTTAATGTACACAAGCTTAAGAGCTCAAATGTTCATGAGTTGTTTAAGTTTTAATCTTATCAGTATTTGTTGGAAATTTCTTATTATTTTTTTTTTGTTTCCCAGCGAAAACTAAACAACTGTATAGAACATATGTAAATAAATTTTTTTTAAAACTTTGTAAACATTTTTTAAATATTTTATTTTTCTTTCCAGATAATACCCAAATAATGTCTTGTTTTCTTTCCAGGTAAGAAATTAAAAAACACAAACATACTTATACACATACTTAAAATGTTTATTGCAAAATATAGAAAATGTACAAACAAGAAAGAAATAAACACCTGGATAGCAAGTATTTATTAAATGGTTAGTTGTATTACAATTTTAGTTTCCATTAAACAAATATTTTTCATATCGCCTATCAATGATTTAAATGCCACAGCCATAAACTAAAGCCCCATTCAAATGTGTAACGAACACAACGTCATGACTCAACAATTAAATAAGTGCTCATAGATAAATTTTATAGAATTAGAAAAAAAAAAACTCAAAAAATCTAAACAATTTACGGAAATATTTATTCTAATTTACTACAAGAGCCAACAAAATAATCGCACGCATACACTCCCCACTCCTCACGGATAATTTTTTCTTTATTGTTCATTTTGTGTGTGAAATTCTTGAAATATTTCCAAATAAAGATTTCATTGATGAGGTTGATTGAGGAACAAAAAAAAAAAAATTAAAAATAAAGTCAAAAGTACTGCAAACAATTTGCATATTTTTACAACGTGCCATAATTTTTTGCACAAAAAAATAATAATCCAAAACCAACAAACACACATTTTTGTATTGACGAACGAACAGACAGGCAAACATTCTTACTTTTCTGTACATAAATATATTTGCTTTTGACGCCATTTAATAATAGTGACAGGAAGACAAGATAAAAACTGACCAAAATCGCCAGCAAATAAATAAAAATAAGAAAGCAACTGAATTTATTTTTATCTGCAAACAAAACCGAACACATGGCTTTTTGCTCTCTTGCCCATCGATGTCGACGCTCGCTTCGACTTCGCGCCATTAATTTGCCGGCATCGTTATATTTGCTGATTTTTAATTTCGAATTTTCTACCTCAAAAATGTATTTGAAATTCACTTCATATTATTTAATTGGTAAAACGCACTTGTGTTCAGTCGTTCAGTCCGTAAATCCGCTGCATTTCAGATATTATTATATTTTTTGGGGGTGTTAAATTATTCAATTAATCGACTATTCGAGTTTTTAATATTATGGGCCATGTCACAGAGTACAATTATGTTCGGAATGATTCCGTAAGGAACCGAAGAAAACATATTTGTTTACTGATAGAAAGTGTATTTTGATAGTTTTTTGACCTTTCAGATACAGAAAACTCCCACTTCGTTCATGAAAACAAACATTGTTTTATTCCGAAAAATTATTTCGTCATTTTCTGAAGCACCAAATTACGTAATGAAATCCGTTTCCATACAGAATTGTACTCTGTGACATGGTCGTATATATTACTTTAATCAAAATTTTTATATATTATAATTATGATAAAATTCATCAAATTTAATTTTCATTAAATTATTTTTTGAAGAAAAACATTTAACAACATGAAATGAATTCAAATTTATTGATAATTTTTCATTGCTGACTGACCGGGGGACCGAATCCACGTTCACGGACAGGTCGATTGATATGTTTCGATATTAACCACACTATCTCCTCAGAAATCTTTGCCGTTTACCACTCACCGCCATTGACGACGGCTGGCAGTCAATAGTCAAACATCAATCTTTAAACCAAATGGTATTTTTACTTGGCGGACTTTTTTATTTAATTATTATTAAATTTTTTAACAAAATTATATTTTTCAAACAACTTACTTTATGCTTATGTTTGTAACTTATATAAAAAGTAAAGGCTTATCCAGTTTTCGGTTTCAAAAGTAAAGTTGATTTAAACATACGGCGGTATCTCGGCGATAAGTTGACGAATGATGGTTTTTCAAATGTTCCAACTTAAGGGGATTATCCGAGTAGGCACGGTCTTTGGTGTAGCCCTACACGTTTCACGATTCGACACGAAAAAAAAAAATTGTATCAAAGAATTGATATTTTAAGGAAATATAAGAAGAAAAATTTTTTGCAAAAGTACAAATGTTTGCAACTAAGCGTTAAAGTTATTTAAGTTCAAAAAGTACAATATAGTAACCCAAAAGTCCACAATAATTTGTTTAAGCATTTGACAGGCTTTTCGATAATTTTTGACAGTAGCTTAAGCTAGCAAAAGCATATTATAATTAGGCTTTTAACCTTCTTACATAATATTGTTCTGGTTGGTCCATGGCGGGACTACAGCGACTATTCTGTTCCCCACTTAAGTTTAAAAACTTTGAAAGAATCTTTGTTATTTCCCCTCTTTCTATTCTAGCTGTTTTCTAAGACTAAAGGGCTGTCTTAGAAAACAGCTACCACCAGATCTAATTACAAACGAAGTTCAAATCTGCCCTACTGTGCATTGATATGAAAATTGATTTCATTCTGTAATATTGAGAGCTTCTATCAAGAACAAAATTCGATTAAAAGCCAACACAATATTTTAAGCAAATAACTTTCTGCAGATTTCGCACTTGATTGTTTTTAAAACTTTTCCTTGCTTATTATACATGATATTTTAATCTTTTAACTGCTACCGCTGCACAAGTACTTCTTCGGTTTTGCCTCTTGACTTCTGCTTGTCTTTCATTTCATAAATTTATTTTTAAAAACTATTCGCTTTGCACCCCACTTGTGAATATTTTATTTCGGCTAAAAATAAAACAATTTTTTTGTATTCCATTCAATTTGCTCATTATGCCTGTGTTGTGATGATCGTAAAGATGAATAAGAATAATGAAAGCGATTATAATGTATACAAATTTATTTTATTGGTTTTTTGGATTCGGCCACAATTTAACTCAAATGTTAATTTGACCATTTGGGATAAAAAAAAATTAAGATTTATTAAACATTTTGGTATTTTTTTTTTTTATTTTATTTTTAAATGTGTGCGAATGTTTTTGTTTAAATTTTTCTAAATTTAGTCTACAAGTGATTTTATTTGTTTGTGTTTGGTCTTCATATGGCGGAACAGGTACAAAATATATTTTTTATTTTTATTCCGTTTTTTTACAAAACACATTCAGTATGTAAAATATTATTTTGACTCATTTAAATTTTAAAAAACATTTATAGACAAAGTGCATAAAAATACCCATTTTAGAATCTTGAAATTGTTTAATGACATTGAAAAATGTCTTTAAAGCTTCGCAACTTTGTAATTGTTTGTACTTTTTATTTCAAAAGGAACGTAAAATTTAAACTTTTATGCACTTTTTGTTTACAATACGACAAGTTAATTTAAATTGTGCTCCAAAGTTTTTTTTTCTAGGTTTAGGGTTTTGCAAAATTTTGGATTTTAATATTTTGAATACGTTGATTCAATAATTTCAAACACAAATTGTTAGAGAATCCCCTCAGGTACTGTTCTTATTAAAATTAAAAAAAATTTTAAAAGTCTTATTTTAACAAATAAATCAGGGATGGAAAATGGCTTCTCTATTTTTGTACCATCTTTAATCACTAAAAGCACTTTTCAGACTTTCAGACCAGAAATAGCACCGGGCATTTGCTAAAGCCGGCAATACACTATCCTATTCAGGGCTGTCAGACTTGGGGATTTCATGTGAGCAGAAAGGGCAAAGAAAGTCATTTGGGGATTGGGTATTTTTTTGGTGACTTAAAAAAATTTCGGGGATTTTTTGGGGATTTTACACTTTTTTATTATCAACGCTTATTTTTCTTTGTTTCGTATATAAAATATGAAAAAAGTAGCAAAACTTTTATCTTACTCTTATATAGTGTAAAGGGTCCTAATTAAGATTACTTGTTATTTTTCTTGAGTAAGTGTTTAAAAAAAATAATTTAAAAATTGAATCTAAAACTGTTGACAACACGAAAAATTTGTTGATTTTTTAAAGGCAAATATGTATGTATTCCCCAAAAATAAGTTAATATGAAAAATAATATAATAAAGATTGGGGAAAAAATGCTAGGCTATTGGTTAGTAGTTATGATGCATCGAAGTACTAAATAAATGACGGATATAAAGGGTGTTTTTTTAAGCCCGAAAGAACTTGAAATTGTAAAAAATAACACAAAAAATTAAATTGTAATCAAAATTTTTTTTTTATTCGAAAGATCAATACGTGACATTAACATTTGAAAATGATTTCGGGCATATGGGCACCGCGGCTGTTCTTGACGAAGCGCTTTCTGGACGTCCAATTTTGGGCCACTTTTTCGAGCACTGCCGGCCTTATGTCACGAATAACACGAATCCTGGCCTCCAAGGCGTCAATTGTTGCTGGTTTATCAGCATAAACCAGTGACTTCACGTAACCCCACAGGAAATAATCGAGAGGTGTCAAATCGCACGACCTTGGAGGCCAATTGACAGGTCCATTTCTCGAAATCAACTTATCGCCAAATTTTGATTTCAATAAGTCGATGGTTGCGTTCGCCGTATGGCACGTAGCGCCATCCTGTTGAAACCACATCTCCTCCGGATCAATGTCATCCATATTTTCAAACAAAAAATCATTGATCATGGTGCGGTAACGATCTCCATTGACCGTAACGCGAGCTCCGGCCTCATTTTTGAAGAAATAAGGTCCGATGATGCCACCAGCGTGAAAACCGCACCAAACGGTGCATTTTTCTGGATGTAATGGAGTCTGTGGGGTCTCTTGTGGATTGGTCTCGCTCCATATGCGGACATTTTGCTTATTAACAAACCCGTTAAGCCAAAAATGCGCCTCATCGCTGAACACAATTTTGCGATTTAAATTTGGATTAAATTTTTAAATTTTTCAAAGTAAATTTGGATAATTTCGTAGCGTTGTTCAAGCGTGAGTCTATTCATGATGATTTGTCAGAGTATACTGAAACGATAAAAAAAAATATTTCATCAAAATTTAATTTTTTTGTGTTACTTTTTACAATTTAAAGTTCTACCTAGCTTAAAAAAACACCCTTTATGTATTTTTACTGTTGATTATAAGGATGGATTAAACCGATTGAACAAGCTCCAAATTCTTATAAATTGGCTTATTCGTCTTCAATAACAGCATATTGTTTTGCTTGTTATTCCTCACTGGAATCGCATAAAAAGGATTAAAAAAATTGCCGAAACCAGTCGCTACAAACAAAATTAAATGATTTTTATGACTAAAAATTTTTATTTGGGGATTTTTGGGGCTTTCTTATTAACATTTTTCTTACTATTTTTTTAAAAAAAAACTTAAAATTTGGTCAGAAAAAAAAAACAAAAAAATATTAACTTTTTAAGGTTTTGTTTTTTGGGGATTTGGGGATTTTTGTGGATATTTATTGAATTTTTTGGGGACAAGGAAAAAAGTACCTGGCAGCCCTGATCCTATTCTTTCGTAAGATTTGTAAAAAAAAAAATTGTGTGTGCTTATAAAGTATGATAGATAGTGTGGCTTAAAAATGAATTGAATGACAGATTTATTTGACAAGTCTGTCCAAATTGCAAATGCTTATGAAAATTTTCATAAACTTATAGATTCTACGCGATCAGAGTCGCATTTTCTTGTAAAGTAACTGAGTCATTTGAGTTTGCATCTTTTTTGTGGGATAGTGAGGCATTGACAACAGATTTTGCAGACATTTTTTATGCCGGATATAATTCCATCAGTCGTATCTCTGAAAACATAACTCTTTGTTCACTAGAAAATCTCTGAGCTAATTACAGAAAACCGTTATTTTTTATGTTTTGTTCAGGTCTCCTCGCCGGGATACGTGAGATATCCCTGGGAATACTTTCACCTTCGGTGTTACAAAAGACAGTAGGAGATTTTGAAAAAAAAAAATCGAAATAATTCGGAATTTTGCAAATGGTTAGGCCGGTTAGTTGTATTCAAGTTAAAGTTTAACATTTCTTGGCTATACTGAAAATCGCCTGTAAAATTCACTTTCTGCCTTTTTTAGTTTTGATGCCTAATTAGACAAGCCGGGTACATGGCGTTTTAGCATAATTCGGGTACGCTGAATCCAATGGTGCCCACCGTTTTTTTAGGTTAGTTGTTGTTTTCGAGATATACCGTTATTTCGAAAATGGAGGAGGTTGCACAACATATATTCCCGTAGCTCAAAAACAGTTTAGTCTATTGGAATAACTAAACAACCGATATTCCGCAATAAAATTCTCAATGTTAAATTGTTCCATACATGCCATAATAGCTGTTTTCGAAAATAAACATAATGTACTGTTCTTTAGTCCTCGTCCATATTATAAATCATTTGCTGCAGAATCTTTCTTTAATTCTTTTTTAAAGCTAAGATCCCACTATCGGCGCAATGTACCAATTTATTTTCTTATTTTATGTGCCGATAGTGTGAACGGTCAACATTTTTTAATATGCGACAATCTGTGCCGAAATTGTGCTGACTGTAGACAATCAAAAAAATCAACACTTATAATTATAAAATTAACGTTGATGCGCCGATAGTGTGAACACATTTTTGCACAATGTGGAGCAATCAAATTGTTTAAGATTTACCGATTTTTATCGGCCACTTGTGCGCCGATCACTGTCGCCAACCAGCGCCGATACAAGGAATGGCAAAACGAAATTTTTAAATTGAACTGGCAACTAAAATTGTACTTTCTTGAGCTTAATTGTACCAAAATTACATTTGTTTTATCTATTATTTATGTATTAAAACGTTAAATAGTACATTTGTACTGTTTAACCCAAACATTGCAGTTGTATCGATGTTGCCATCCCTGGCTTGTAAACAACAATGTATGTATTTACAAAACAATAATTACAACAAAAAAAAAAAAGAACAAATGCAGTAACTTTGATTAAAATTGAATAAATTTTTTTATTATTTAGGTATTAATATGTTATTTAAAATTGTTATGAAACATAATGGAATATTCAGACGGAGAATTTTGCGAAGTTCTTAAGTAAAATTAAGTCTGCCAACAAGCAAATAAACAAAAACATATGATTTAATTTGCCCAAATAGCACGATAGTTTGACCGCATTGTACCGATTATTGTCGCAGTTGAGTTTTAGCCGATATGAACCGAAAAAATTGTCACAATGTGCGACGATAATGGGACCACCCATGAATTAATTCTGCAATGTTTTTAAATGTGCGCCGATATAGCACGATAAAAATCGTCACAGGTTGTGCTATTTGAGCCGATAGTGGGATCTTAGCTTTAAACTGCATTCGTGTCCATAAAACAAAACTTTTGTTTTGCAGCATTTAAGCATATTGTATGACTTCTCTCTTTCTATCAATAACATTCTCTCTTTCCTTCAATAACAAACTCATAAAAACTGCTTTTACACGAAACAAAGTAAACTTTTCCATTCGTCTTTCCCCTTTCATTTACAAACTCAAATGTTTCGCAGCAAATGTTTAATTATATGGACGAGGACTTAGTGTTTGGTAGATATGTGGAAAACACAAACGCTAATAGTGTTTGTATAGTAAATTATACGTTTTTCTGTTTGTGATCTTTGGACACAAAAATTATACTGTACTTATCCAACTCTGAAAAAGATGTGAACATTTTATTGCCTTCTAATTTTTAAACCACAGATTTCGTTGTGTTAAGTTTAACACATTAACGTTTGTTAATTTCAGTTGTGCTTAGCATCCTGGTAAAAAAAAAAACAAAAATAAAATACACATAAGAAAAAGAAACAAAAAGCCAGCGAAAACATGTTACACTAACAAAACCTGTACACAATTAATACACAAGTTCTTCGTGCAGTAGTCGTTGCTAAAATGTTTTGTTTGTTAATTTCTTTATCAATGTAAAAAAGATACATTATAGATAGGGATGCAACATCGCTGTGAAAAACATCGATGTTTGAAGACATCGATGTTTTCTCGATAAGCATCGATGTTAAAAAACATCGGTAAAAAACACGATACATCGATGTTTAACATCGATGTTGAAAACTACTTTGCAATTATAGTTACGGACTGTTTTAATTCTTCTTTGCTACTGAAAATCTTAATGCCCAACTATAATATACATATGCTTGCATATATATATATATATATTAGTTCCTTTAAACTCCTACAAGGAGCATATGCTTGCATAAGCTTTTGTCAAAAATTAACAAAAAGCCTGTCAAATGCATTCAAAAACACCAAAACAAAGTGCAATCAGATTCATAAAATTAATCAAAAAGTTTCCATAAGTGCAATATGGTTTGACAAATATGATTTTTATGTATTCGCACAGTTGCTCGAGCCAACTTAAGCAACTTAATACATACATATAGTTATGCAATGCACAGTATGCATGCATGTACATACATACATACGTACTTTGTATGGCTATCAGGGGTGTGCTGGAAAACGGAAACGTAAAACGCAAGAATTTGGGAGGTCGTTTTTAATACACTTTTAATAAAATATTTTTAATTTTTGTGTTAAAATTCTGTTTAATAGAGAAATATTTATATAATATTTGTCATAAAATTCTTATATTACAGAAATTTTATTTAAAACCGACATTTCAAATTCTTTCGTTTAACGTATGCTTTGAAAAACACTTTTTTATATTTTTAAACAAAAGGTTTAATTGAAAAATAGAAATTAAAATTGCTAAAAATATTATAAAAAATATTAAATTAATGAAAATATTAAATGGACGATGTCGATGTTTTTTAGTTTTGACGACGATGTATCGCCGATGTATCGTAAATCAAAACATCGATATTAACATCGATGTTTATGAACGATATATCGATGTTTTCTAAACATCGATGTATCGTTTGCATCCCTAATTATAGAACATTTAAATATAATAATGTATGTCTACAGAACCACTACAATTGTTCTGTGTTATAACGAAGAACAGAACACTAAGTAACGAACATTAGTAACTCTCTTGAAAATAGTTATGAATGGTATTAAGGATTGTGTATTAATACACAAACACCAAAAAAAAAAATAGATATATTTTCTGGGTGTATGAGCCGTATGCTAAATAAGGTTCTGTTTATTTTTGAAAACTAATATATTTCAACATGTTACGAAAAAGTACAATTGTACCATGTTTTCCATCTCTGAAACGTGGTCATAAATAGACTCCGCGCAAATGAAACAAGAATTTTGTTGTCAGAAAGGTACAATTAAATTTTTATACGTCCGACTGTACTGAAACGTATTACATATATTTTCGGCACTAAAGCGACCATAGAGTCAGAAATTTTCAAACAAGCTTTAAAATTTTCAAGTTGTTTTTCTTAGGTTTCTATTCTAGAATCTTTAAACGTTTTAAGGAATTCTAAACTATATCTGAAAATTTCTGACGTAAAAATAAAAACTTTGAAAGCAAATTTAAAAATGTTTAACCGATATTTATGTGATCAGTCTTATTTTTCTTTGCCAATTTTTTGTATTTTAAAAATAATTCATATCTATAAATAAATGCTGCTTACTAAATATTCTGTTTATAATTAATTTTTAATAATACTTTTGCCAAAAACATTTATTTTTATCTAAACTCGACAGAAGATTTATCATCACCATGATTTTAATTCTTGTCGTTGTAAGTGTTTCACCCTAACAGCTTCTTTGGTGGGAAGCATATTATGGGTTTGTCTTGGTCTGTGTAACTAACACCCAGCGTTTAATATATCGAATCTCATAATTTGTATCGATCTTACGGTGTCCGTCCGGTTGTCCGTTATATTAACCTTGTGCGCAAGGTGCAGTTTTAGAGATAATTTGATCAAATTTGATACACATATTAAACGAAAAAACTTTGTATGTCATGGCAAAATTTTGCAATGATGAGTCTAAAATTAGCCATAAGTCCTCCCTTCCCTAAAATCACTTTGAAACGACACTCATAATATCGCCTAGATGTTGATATCTAGACAATATTCAGCACAAATAAATGTTAACCTTATAACATAATTTTGTTTTGGCGGGCCCATTATTGCCAATGGTTCTTTAATAGGTTACACTCTCGAAAATTGGTCTGAAAGGGTGATAAATGGCATCATATGATCAGGCATGATCGATTGTAGATTTCATACTTGTTATTGTATTGAATGGAAAAATTTTCTTCTCTTTTGTACATTTATGGCCACAAATTATTAATTTGTGAAAATAAACAAAATATTTGGATGTTTTTTAATTTTTATTACATTTAATTTTGTTGTCTATTAATTTGTTTATTATTGCTGATGTTAAATATACAAAACAACTAAGAAAAATAAACAAACTTAAGATATAACAACATTAACAATACCACAAACATGAACATTAGGGTGGTTCAAAAAAAAATTTTTTTTGAGTTATTTTGCGATCATATCAAACGTTTCTTACAATTAAAAAAAAAAAAATATTTTGATCGCGCATTCGCTCAACGACTTTCAGTTGGGCATATTGCGTGTTGTTGTAGGAAACTACATTTTCTGCCAAAAAAAACTCTAACATGATTCTTTGAATACTAAATAAAAATGAGGAACAAAAACCAAATTAATTATAAGTAGGGTTTTCTTTTCCCAGACTTTTTCATTTTTTTTTTTTTTTTTTTTTTTTTTTTTTTTTTTTTTGAATTTCCCGGGAATTTCCGCCCAATACAAAACGATGCAAAATTTTGTTTAATTTAATTTATTTGAACAAAAAACAAATAACAATTCATGAAATCTATATGTTTATCAATGCGTTTAAAGTTTATTTTTAATGCAAAACCAACAGCGTTGATATAAAACCAAAAAAAGTTAAACGCCTGTATTTATAAAAAATTTTGAAATTTAATAATGGTTAACAAAACAAATTTTGTTTGAAAATTCTCCTTAATAAAAGTTTGTTAAATTTAATAACCGTTTATAAATACGGGGGAAAATATTTAAACCAAATATTACAAAATATTTCTTTGAAAAGAGGAATTTAGTACAAAATAAGAATCGTTTGACAGCCTATTTCTAGCTTTTATAAAGAAGAAGACATGTTCCTTTTCTACGGATGTTTTCCCTTATAATCAAAAGAACGATTCGCTCCCCAATGCAAGCGAACGATAAATTAATAGTTGTCATAAAAATTTGTGCCCCACTAATGTCAAAATCAGTCACTTGTGTTGTGGTTGTCAACAGAGGCATTTTGTAGAAATATGAAGCAAAATTATTTCTTGGAACACCAACACTAAATATTTTTCCATAATTATATATTTTTAAAACAATAAAGTTTAGTGACTTTATTGTTTTATAAAATATTTTTTACAAAATCCTTTTTTTGAAAACTGATTTTTGTTGGGTTTCTGGTTCATTAGTAGCAAATTGAAAAAAAAAAACAGAGCTGTGTTTTTATGGCTTAATTTTTCAATTTGTAGAATAGTTAATGTGACAATAAATAAATGTATGTATATCGATAGAGACGTCAAACCTGTCGACCGACAAGTCGATAGTTAGTGGGCCCCTTATAAGAACGATAATGAGTGACTTGTTGTCGCTCGCTTAAGCTGCCGATCGACATCCTGGGCATGGCTGCATTTAGTCTCGAGATTCTTTCAATTTTCTCACCACTTCCTTTAAAAACTTGTATGTAATCAATTTTTTAAAGAAAACTATTTTCTTTTAATCGAATTAGCGTTTTCCTTTACTAATTGCTGCATTCAAAATTCCCTTAAAGGTTAATTTTACACTTTTGGCATCATCTCATACAGAAATAGAATTAACTGCATTTTCAGAATTTAATCCAAAAAATCTTTTATGCAGCTGCACATAAAATCATAAAAGTTTTTGAACAAGTTGAAAAAAAAATATTATTGTTTTTAAAATATAAACCTGGGTTTTTAAAATTTTAAAATTGTGTATATTTTTACTACTTTTCTTATTATAGTTCGAAATTTCAGAACATCAAACATTAAACTTTGCCGAATTTCACTATATATATATTTCTTGACATAACTTATTTATCAGCAGTAAAGTTGCCATGATTAAATAAAAAACCCCCGGGAATTCCCGCACATGTCATTTATATGAAAAAACTGAAAGTCAGATCTTACTACTTACCAGAAACTTTTGAGACGATAGTCAAAAAACTTTTTTTCTTTGGAACACCCTAATCTGCATACATATACGAAATTTTGTTTGAGTGTGTGTGTTGTTTTGTAATGTTATTTACAACAGTAACATTTTACCACAACAACTCACAAATGAATACAGTGAAAACTCCGTATAGTGGACACTCTCTTTAGCGGACACCCCCTTTGAATGGACAAAAACTCTGAAACGTAGCACCAAAAAATAATTTTCATGTAAACGAACCTGCGATAGGTGGACACTCCCTTATATGGACATGGACAAGCATTTTGTATATATTTTGGTTGAAAACCCTCCATTATGTGGACATCTTCATGAAATCGCTGAAAATTTTTTAAATATTTTTGTATAATTTTTATTATCTGACATCGCTTTTGCATATTTTCGTTTTGTTTTCAAATATTATTCATTTAGTAACTCTGAAGCAACTAAATATCGTTACCTAAAACGCAAAAGGCCCTAACTAACAACAAATTAAAAATCGACTTTTTCAATAAATCTGATGAATTGCATCAACACTAATGGCCACACAAAATTTTATAATCTTTCAACCAAAATTACAGATTTTATTAACAAAAAACAAATGGCCCTATCTAAAAAGATTATATGATACGCGCTGAGAGACCTTACTAACAGTTTGCATAATATGCAACATTGTCAATTGTCGAAACAACTGGTAGGTTTTACAAAAAAAAAATGAAGAAAAATAAATTATAAACAATTAAAGGCAATTTATTGATTAACATTTTTAGTAGTAATTTGCTTCTCCTGTAAAATTTTCAAAATGTTAGATAGGGCGTTTTGCGTTTTAGGTAACGATATGTATGTATATTTTTCTGCTGTGTATCGGGAATTCACGAAATTTAGTTTTTGTTGTTAAATTAACTTATTGGTGTTGTGTCAAAAATGGCTTCACAGAGAAAGTGTTTAGCATTAAAAGAAAAAGTGGAAATTATTGAATCCTCAAAAAGAGATAAATGTTCGGTTCGGAAATTAGCAGAAAGGTTTGTTATTATAAAATTGTATGTGCTATTTAGGTGTAGATCAAATTAATATTGATCTTCTTTCAGCTTTCACATCGGCTTTCATATAAACAATTTTTTTAAAGCGATTTAAAATTATTAATTACAAAACATTATAAACTAGTGAAGATGTATGTATTAATGAAATTGGAATGATCTCTTTTTGTTTTTGTTATTAAATAAAATAAAAAAAAATATTATGCACTTTGTATTAGACCTCCCCTTAGGTGGACACCTCTCAATAATGGACAAATTTCAGGCGACCGCAGCTGTCCACTATAGAGAGTTTTCACTGTATAAATAATTTATTATTAAAATGTTTTAATAAAAAATAATGTGTTTAAAAATACACGGCACTTGAATTTAATGTTTTTCCTACTACATGTAGACAATGTTGCCAACTTTTCATGGCCAATAATGGCGAAAAAAAATGGTTAAAATAAATTTATACAAAAAACGAATCAATATTATTAAAAAAATTAAAATAATATTTTTATTTTTTCAGAATAAAGATAAAAAAATAAGCTGGGGGCTTATTCTGGCAGTCGTAATCGAATACTTTTTCGATTCGAAGGCAATTTTCTTTCTTATTCCTTTAATCAATACTGAACAAATCGAAAATGTTTTTTCAGTGTTGAAAATCATTTATTTGAGTTTTCACAACACTGACAAAATAATTTCGATTCGTTCAGTATCGTATTTAAGAATATAAATTAATCGAAATGAATCGAAAAGTATTCGATAACGACTGCCGGAATTAGCCCCCTGATTTTCTTCATACTAATAAATTGTTTATAACAATCAATAGTGTCCGAACAAACGTACTTTTCAGACCGAAACCGAACTCGATCTTAAGTAAATTTTGTCTAGTTCGGCCGAACCCGACCTTACACTTACGAACACTTAAACTTTTGTTAAAATTAAAAATCCAAAGAAAAATTGCACTTAAAGCAGAAAACGATTTTAAAATTAAAAAATCAGAAAATATAAAAAGTTTAATGTACACGCAAAAAAAAACTAGTACCACGTTTTTAAAGGAGTACAGGAGTTTAATATAGAATACACATCGCGACCTTAGGACAACAAGGCTCTATCTAAAATGTAGTTTCGGTGCAAATAAAATATTTTTGTCATAAAATCTCGATATCAGTGCTAAAAATTTTAATCTTATAATGGCTAGATTATTTCCTCGGTCTGAACAGGGTTGTCCAGCAGCAACTCGGTGGTTGGTGGAGCTAAAATGTTCTTGCTGGTCACAGTCTTCAGATTAATAAATAGACAGGAGTTCCATTTTTGAATTTATCTGTATTTCGAGGACTTAAAGGTTTAGTCAAATTTATTCTGATTTTATTTTCAACAACATTTTCGTCGTGCTGTTCTACATGTGGTGTTTCGTGTTTTTTTCATATGAAAACATGATAATAAATATGTTATTTCATAAAAAAGTTTGGCCAAACTCCGTAATCAAATCCGAAATTTCAGTCGGACACTGACAATCGAATAACGAAAAAATTAACTCATCGATTAGAATTAAATTTTATCATCGCTTGCATAAATACACTTAGAAAAATTCTATGTTAGATGATAATCGCGACATGGTTTGGTCCAAATTTTTTAAAAATTTAAAAAAAAAAATTTGCAAAATCTTGTCATGACCAAACAAAATGTAAAATTTCTAAATTGGCAACACTGCGTGTACATGTGTTTGTGTTTCATTCAATTATTGAAGAAATTAGATGTACATACTTGCTTATACACATGATGCTGCCAGGGCACAATGGGAACGATTTGTACTAGAGTCAATAGACATTTGAATTAAGAATATGTAATAATAGTTATTATCTTAAAATCTTATTTCTTTTAGCTGAGTACATTTAGGGCCATTATTACAACTTACAAATAGTTATTTTTAGGATGCTATCTGACAGATAAATAGTTTTTGGTTATTACAAGTTAACATTAACCTAAAAAGTGACTGATAAGCTAACATCAGGTTTGTCCTCATGGTAACTTTACAAGTGAACTTTAAGAACTTGAAGATGCCATATTTTCTGCTGAAGATATGGTAACTTCAATGATAGTCTTAAATTACTCAACTTTTTCAAAAAACACAATTTAACACAAAAAACAAAACGATTTACCATTAAAACCATAAATAAAGCACAAAAATTTACTTTTGTTTTTAATTAATAAATAAAACAAAACTAAGTCGTTGCCACTACGTATTTTAAACAACCAAAAGTAGTCGGTATATACTGCAATGTTGCCACAGTATATAAATTACATTTTTATTTTATCGGACAGTTGTAATAATGGAAAAAACTTATTGGTCACTTTATCGTTCAAGGTAGCTATTGTTCACGTTAACTATCAGCAACTTTATCATTAGGTTGTAATAATGGCCCTTAGGGCTAAAAAATCAGAGCAAGTTAAACCCTCTTTTTGGTTTAAAATGTGTTTAAACCAACAAATCTATAAATCATTAAACATATAAACCATCTTTAAACGCATGAAATTGGGCGTTTAAACTACCAGTACAAATCATATGAATTTGCCAACATTTGTCGTAGTGCTGCCACATGTTATTTTTTTAACAACATATAATACATGGGACACTGATTTATGGTTGATGAGTTTAAACTACATATAAATTCAAGTTTAGTTCAACTAAACCAGCGTTTAAACCATCAGTGATTTATTAGGCATTAGTGTATAATAATTTTTTCGGTGGACTTTAAATTTTTCTCCCCAGCTTTACTCTAAGGCTCAAAATTTTAAAATACCTTTTTGTGTAACTTCCTACAATAGAATAAAAAGGTAAATAAGAAAGCAGTTTATAATGTTTTCAGTATCTTTAAAAATTGATTTCTAATACATTTTCCTCTTATTTCTTGTCTATATTCTTTAAGATTTTAAATCATATATGTTTGTTAACACAGTGCAACACGAAAAAATATAACCATATACCACTACGTGATAAAAGACAAAAAAAAAAAAAAAACGTGTCTCCCAGTTTTGCACAAAGTCATGCACTTTATTTTATGGGCCCCCAAAGATTTGGGGCCTCGGTGTAATTTTTGCAAAAAAGGGATCATTTTCTCATGCTCATATCTTGCAAACCGTTCGGAATTTTGATTTACTCTCTGAGTTGTAGCTCTTGTCATAAAGAACAAAAATAGCGACCATATAAAATCAAAAAACTTCATCTTCAAGATCAAAACGTTTTGCGATTGTCAGAACATGCCCGTCAATATTAATTAGAAACTAGGTAAATTCAATAAGTTTTTTATACCAGAGCGAATCGATTTTTCGAGTTTTGTATGAAATTCTTATACGAGATGCAAAAAAACTACATATCGCTCATTTGCTGCAAGACCGGCATAACTCAAAAAACGAAATTTTGGAGTTAGAGATGCAGAATTGTTCGCTTTGTTTTTCTTTATATTGTGTATTAAATTCATCTTTATATCTTTTATACTTTCCCAGTTTGAAGTGAATGTGTCTTCTTTTTCTCTAAGTAGTTAGAGCAAATCAAAAACTTTAAATGCGTTTATCTCGAAATTGATTTTTTTGAGTTATGCCGGTCTTGCAGCAAATAAGCGATATGTATACAGTTGTTTCCGGTTATTTAAGCTCTGCTTAATTGAGTTTCCCGTTTTACGGTACCAAAAATAATGCAACGAAATCATTCAGTGTAACTGTCTATGTAAAAAATACCCTTTTAGTTGAGTTCCGTTTAATTGCGTCACCCGCTTTATTATTTCGCAAAATAAGACCGCATTGCGAAAAACAAGAGCAAATGTTTCGGTTAATTGTTTCCGTCTACTTAATGTGTTTTTGCTCCACAAACGTAAAAAAAATTATTTTGCGGCAAGAATATCATGTTTCATGTTTCTGTTATATAAAATAAATAAAGAAATTAGTTTATTTTTTAACTACACATGGGTGTTTCGCTTTATTGCACATTGCTCAATTAAGCAATTTTCGCTTTAATTGCGTCGGCGATTCAATTAACCGAGTACTGCTTAATTGAGTTCCCGTTTAATTGCGTCAAAAGTCGTGTGTTTTTAGAAACTCAATTAAGCGGAAATAACTGATTTCAAAAGTGCCTTTGGCCTTCTGAATTTTGTTAAAAGAGTAAATAGTGCGGATAGTCGTAAATCAATATAATTTTGACCAAGACGTGTACTATATGGTCATTTCTACAGTAAAGTGTACTTTTTGTCACGTTACACCAGCAAGCAGTTAAAATTTTTTTCAAAAAAAAAAAAAAAAAATGTATTTTCTGGTATGTAGAGCACGTTATGTAAAGCTGCTACAATTAGTAAAAGAGGGGAAAAGTTTAAACAATACGGGTCTGAAATACAAGTTTATTATGAGGAAATGGCCATATTCCAATTTTATAAGTAATATAAAGCCGAAATCCCGAACAAACTACATCTGAAATGACAATCCGAATTTTGTATTTGTACTTGCAACGCTTAATTAATAAATAAATCGCATAGTTAAGTATTTTTGATAGCAGTTTGAAAACGGGTATTTCTTTTACCTTTATGTAATAGTGCAATTTTCGTTTTTAGTTCATATATTTTTCCTGGGCCGTATCTCTAAAAAAAATTCAGCATACAAATTTAAAAAAAAATGTTATTTTAAGAAATTATAAAAAATTTCTTAAGGAATTTTGGAATTTCCATTACCGAAATACTGCGGCAAAAATTCTACTGAATACATTTTCAATGTTAATCCAAATTTTTAACAACAAAATTATTTTGATTGCTATTTTCAAAAAGTTTCTATGGGATATTATCTAAAAAAAAGTAAGCTCTTGCTATAAAAGGAAACTTTCGATTTGTTTCTCCGATCCACTCTGGACAAAACTTTGGAAACAAATTCTTACAAGCAACAAATCGCTTAGACAAATTCTCAGCCTTATCTTTTTAACCACCGAAATGTTCTTTTAAAGTATTTTTTCGATCCACCACCATTGTGCGACTATTTGTGTTATTTACATACATATGTACATATTCCCATGTGTTTGTGCATTTTTTTTATGTGAGTCCGTCTATAAACGATCTCTTATTTTCATTTCTTTTTCTTAATTCCGGTAAAATGTGAATCATTAAGCAATAGAGCGCAGTTTAATTAAAAAATATTGTGTGTAGCTTTTTTACGACTTTGATGATGTAGAAAGATAAAAAATAAACTATAAAATAAATAAAAATAAAAAACAAACGTGTTGACTGTGAGTAAATTGTACTGACTGCCACCAGTATGAGTACATTAAACAGAAGAGCAGCAACCATAAAATAACAAAAATAAAAACTTCTACTAGGAAACTTGATTTATTGCTAAAATTCTATTACATTTTAAATGTTTAATAACTGAATTTTATTTATTGTTGTTGTTTTTTTAGTAATTTTATGCCCGACAAAACAAACATTTTTGAGAGGATACGACAAAAAAAATTCAAAATCATACAAAATTTGTATTTTTAAAGCCACGTAAGTAAATTTATTGTCAATGGGGTGGCTTTTATGTTACAGAAATGGAAAACTTAATTTACTAGATTAAAGTTTTAAACTTAACACTATAAAGAGATGTACCTATTAAATGTATTATTATTGAATCAAATTGTACAACCACTTGTTACGTTTAAGGTCTGATTGACTACCAGTTGATTATCGGTTGGATGAAATATATAAAAATAATAATATTGGATGCCTTCCTAAGCGTCGGTCTGTATGCATTGTCAAAGCAGTGTTTAAATAAAGCAATTTATACTTTACACTGCAAATCAATGCATTGTCATTTCAAAAGCATCGTCATAATCGTGAATAGTGCGATAGTTGCGTTTGTTTGCATATCAGCTGTGAAACAGGAATGCCATTCTTTGTCAAAGTTTACATGTTTGCGTTTTGAAATACGTGATATTAGCGGAGTTCAGTGTTTGATGCTTATGGTCTTGCAGCAAATGAGCAAATGATAAATATTGTAGCTTTTGTTTGTAATCCAACAACAAAATACATAGAGTTGCAATTATCAAATCATTGCTTTAGCGCTGTAAAGCTTTTTTTCCTACGTTTTTCGCTGATGCTCGAACAGCTGACATCTGTAAGCAATAATTAAAAATCGTCAATTAAATAATCCAATTATGCTTCGAGACTAGTTCCTTTTGCACACTTTGTGACATTTTAAAACAATTTCACGAAAAAATCAAACACCTTTTTGTAAACTTTTACGACCAAGAATTTTGTTTATCACCTGTTTTCTAATTTGCATTGCAAATTTACCTTAAATACCGCTCACTGTCAATGACAAATTTATTACAATAACAAGAAGTTGCACTCTTTAACGCACCATTTAATGAATACCGGTATTGTTGCAATGCCAAGAAACATGTGTTTAGGCAGTCAGCCAATAATATTTAAAGTAATGCAACTGTGGGCGACTCAAAAAGAAAATCAAACATGCATACCCATAATTTCTTAATTAAAAGTTGGTTGAAATTTTTGTCTAATTTGGTTGACAAACAGAGGTGGAAAGTGTTTTTTACTGGTTTGCCTTTGCCGATTTATATATAGATTCTAACTTAGGACCCTATTACGGTTCACAACTCAACTCAGTTGAGTTGTAAATAAAACAACTGGTTGTGTTAAGTTGTAATATTTTGATGTTTTTGTTCGCCGCAATATAGCAAAGTTGTAAACAATAATACAAAAATTAAAAAACTACAACTCTACTGTGTTGAGTTGTGAACCGAAGATCCTTAATAAAACGAGGAATAGTAATGAAGACCTTTAGACAATTAAAGTAAGACAGGCTAGAGTTCCTGGCGGCAATCGAACTCAGAACCCTCACACTGAAAAACAACTATCTCCATTAACAAGATAGCTAAAAGTATTGTCACAGAAAACGGTATTTCGGATGAACGCAACTCTACGTATTATTATCATTTTATGTATGGAGGTTTGTACAGCTCTGTTGAACTAATAAATTTGCAAATAATGAAAGAAAAAAATCCATAACAATTAAAATAAAATTATGCAATGCAAACCAAAGCAACAGTGAAAAAATGCAAATAAACTTGAACTTGAAACTAAAAAAAAAAACTAACAAATTGTATCTTATGTTTCCGTTTAACAAAATGAGGGCAATTTAAACTGCTTTCATGGCTACAGTTTAAAAAAATCGATATAGAAAATTATGAAATTTTGAAAAAATTTAAATTACTTTGAAAACTTAGAATATGTCATTTATTTAATAGAACGTACCCAAATGTGGCCCTTTTACTACATAGTATTTTAGGGATTGTTCTTATATTTTCTTAAAAAAAACTTGTTAACTCATCCATTTCGATGTTGAGGGGAATTGAAATGAAAACTGCTTGTAAAATTAATGGGCTTTAAATGGTCACAATTTTCTCGTTAGAACGGTCTAAAGAACAATTTTACACAAGCAAAGTTTACTTTGCAAAGTCTTGAGTTTTTAGGAGACAAGGGAAGAAAAAGTGGATGTGAGCCTGCCCTCTGATGTACAATCTGGCAAAGTTGCTGTGTTCTTCGTTTAGTTGTATTTGGTTGCATGTTTAATTTAACAAACAACAGCAAAAGGTAACAGAAGAACACAAAAATTATTCAAGTAACATTTGCGCGTGCAAAAAAGGGTTGTTATGGCATATGGGCTTGAAAAAAGGCAAAAAAGAAGACGATGAAAAAACTCAAGGGTAGGCGACACACACAAGCGCTCTCTTACGTACCCAGTGGTATGGCGTACTAGCTCGCTACGTGTATATTTGCTAGCTCATTAAAAACTACCGCTAGTCCCACTACAATCTACCTCACATGCTTTTGAGTGGCGAATTTAACACGAGGATGTCCTACGAGGTGGCGATGGACCCCTGTCTGTATAATCTTTTCCTACCATAAGGGTTAGCTACTTATATCTTCAAAGCGTGCTAGCAAAAAGCAAGCGATTTTGTTGTTCCAATAACGGAATCTATTTCGGATACACATTTTTTTGTGTTGTCGTTGAAAAAATTGTTTAGTGAATTATTTGAGCTATTTTAAAATGTTTACACTAGATATTGGTGTCTAGAGAAAGATTTAGGTATGATTTAATTTAAATGCCACATCAGTAGTCCCTAGTACAAATTGAGTAAAGGTGCCAACTATTTCGCCTGTCATTGGTGGCGATTGCTACTTTTTATACCACTGGGGTAGAAAAAGTCGTTGGGCGCTGGCGATCTTGTCTACAATAAGTGTTATTGCAGTGTATTTATCAAGAATAAAAATTGGGAATTAAGCACGGCAAACAAAATTTTAAATTTTATCTCGAATGTCAATAATTTTGTTTATTGTTATAAAAAGAAGATACTGGTTTTCGATTTTTATCGAAAGGAAACCCCCAAACTTATCTGTTTCTTAAACACACAAAGTGTCATTTCATTATATTTATAAATGTTGTTTAGCCAAAATAAACGTGTTTTATTTTAAACTGAAACAATAACATTGAGTCACTCTAACTGTTGAGTTTCGTTAAGAAAATACGAGTAAAAAATTATTCATTTTGTTGTTTATTAAATAGATTTCTTTATCACAAAAATAAAATTATTTTCCGTTTAGCGGTTGTTATTTTCACGTCATTCTTTCAATCACTCAAAATACTTATTTGTATCTCATCCTCTCTCTCTCTCTCTCTTTATTGATAAATATAAAGTTTAAAACAATTTCAACCAATCTTGAATAAACTTTTTAACCTTATGTTTTAGAATTATAAATGCATCCTGATACATCGTGTTTAATTTTAATGTAAATGAGAACTTGTCAAAAATGCGATTGTTAATCCCAACTTAACATCTATCGCTGAATATTCCCACAATTTTAACATTGTACATACTACATAAATACAATACATACACTTCATTTGATCAATTTGAAATTCGCAATGACAACACAATCTAAGAAAGTTAAATTTTAATTGAATGCAATAGAATTATGGATAAAATAATAATAACAAATTTAGTTTTAATTTATGGTTATGTTAAGGCTTAAAGATTTGAAACTAATTATAGGTATGTTGAATTTTATTGTTTTTTCAGAAACGTTTGTTGTCACGCAAACTGTTATTAAATCGTACGTTATATTTGCAAAATATTTCATAATTACGAAATGTTCAAGAACTTAGCTGAACGTTGAGATAATCTTGAAAATTATAAAATTTGTTAATTTAACTTTTTTAGCAAAAAAAAAAAAAAAAAAAAAAAATAGTACGATTATATTAAAGTTCTTTGTGCCGAATATTATATTAATTTCATAAAATTTTCTTTCCAGTTTCATTGATATTAAAAATATATTTCCTTGTTTTATTACGGTTTTAACTTGTGTCACTCTATAAAAAAAACACCCGTTGAAAAATCTCAAGTCCTTTGCCCTCCTCCTCGGACATTCCTCAGCGCATTAGTATGAGAATGGCGTAGATCTCCGTCTGATAGATCGTAAGCTATTTGTCCATTGGCAAACCTCTTTGGCCCCAGTATAATGGTCATATATGCCCCTATTCCAATAAAATTTGATCAGATAATTTAGATTGCAAAAGGCTCAAAGACTCTATTAAAAAAAACGGCCGCCTATAAAATAAAGAAAACTTGTATGTGTAAGTTAAAACCACGCATACATGCACATTACTTTTTTTAACCTATACCACTAGCGCACAGAAAAAAATAGAAACTGATTTCAATTAAAAATTTTGTAATATTAATTAAAAAATTAATTAAATTTGCACCAGTAAACAAATTAATAATATCAATTAAACCAGATAATAGTATTGATTAAACGTTTGATTCACTTGATTAAATTTCTAATTAAAACTGATTATATTTTTGATTAATGCTTTAATTGGTGAAGAATTTTGGAGAATTTTTTCTGTGCGATGAAATAAGCATACTTAGTTTGCCATTCCGTGTGAAACTCTGATTATTCATCTCAGTCCTCATAAAGGACTGATTTAGCCATGTCCATCTGTATTTCTGTTTCAAATGACATAAAAGAAGAGAATAATTGTGCTGTCAAAACCCATAACGAAAAATGCTATTGTAGTAGTATTTGCTTTGTAGTCATTCCATAAGACTAGAAAACAAACCACCAAATCGTGTGGACTGGCCCCATATAAATTTAAGTATGCCTAAAACCGTAACAAATAATGGCATTGTGGTAGATTTCGTTCTTTTATCGTTTCATGTGATTAAAAATCACGCTGCCAAATTGATTAAAGGAAAGTCGATAAATTACCAGAGGCCACCTTAAACCGTAACGAAGAATTTAGTCTGCCATAGTTCCATAAGAATGAAAATCATACCACCAAATTTTGTGACGATCGATCCATAATAAGCACACGCAACGAATTATAATTCTGTGAGGTCAGTTTTTGTAAAGATTCTTGCAAAAATTTCCATAAAAGCTTACTCCTGAAATATTCTTGCTTTCTGTGAAGGGTGTTAAAGATTCAGTACAGCCCAAATAACACTTATTTGTTTTTTTTTTTTTTTCATAACTATACATATACCAAATAATAGCAACTTTTGAAATTTTGTAATAAAGTAAATAAAACAACTGACATTCAGCTGATCGGATAACTTCACCTTATGAATTAAGGTGTTCCTTTCCAGTACTAAAACATTTAAATACAATATTTTTTAACAACTTCCATTATTTTATTTTTTCACTCTTCCTGTATTTTACCATTGTCAATAATGCAATTTTAGTTTTTATGTTTTCAATAAAAATAATAAAAACTAAATTTGTGTGAAAAATTACTTCGCAAGAGCTTTTCGAAATGTAGTTGTTTATTATGAATCAAATAAACAAGATTACGCATCGCGCAGGTCCGTTTTGTTGTTGATGGTTTGTCCGACGTAGAAAAAGACTATTGTGCTTTGTTTTTGAAGTAAAATCTCATACAGTTTAGTCTTTTGTGACGCAATTTTGACGTCATGCGCAGTATGAAATTATTTTAAAAAGAAGAATGCTGCATCCATCTGTTGCTTCATGGTTGTTTATTGATTTTGTAAAATTTGCCAATTAATTTGTGTTTTGAGTATAAAAGTTTGATCATGAGTACAAAGTATTTTTTTTTATTTTAATGGGTTTATAATCACTCTAGTTTTGTATTGAAAGCGTTTTGACGTAAATAATTGAAAAAGAGAACTTGTTTATAAATTGTTACCTGTAATTCACTCATTATCTTAATTGTAGCAAAATTATTCTCTTTTTAATGACAACAAAAAAATATAATGTTCCAATAATAAAATTCGTATTTAAATACTATTAACTACGTAGTTATTTTTTATAGTAGTTTATATTTCCAGGAAAGTGATTTTTAAATAATGATTCACGATGTCAAAAAAATCCCATAATTATGGTTATCAATTGGGTGAAATGCCTTAAGATACATATTTTTCCTTCAATTTACAAAGGATTCGTGATCGCATTACTAATCCATTAAACACATTGGCGGAGTTCAGTGTTTGGTGAAAATTGGTAAATCCAACAACAAAATAATAAGAGTTTCCGCAAGATTTCATTAACCCTTTAAGTCACCCTTGTGTGAAAAACCACACAAAAGGAATCATTTTTACACGATTAACAAGAAAATTGTTGATGTAAAGTCAGAGCTTTATTAAATACACAGAGCTTTGTATGGTTTGTTGTTGATTACAAACGGGATAAATACATCATTAATGGAACGTAAATCATGACTTTGATAACAAACGTACTATGGCGCCACAGTAATGTAGACAGACATTGCATATGTGTGAAAAACCTCACACGAGGGTAACTAACGTAAGTTTTTTGAGGGTGATTTGAGGGTTAAGAGCTGCATATTTTACATTTGCTCTTTTGCAATATCATTTGCTCTTAAGAGTTTGTAACTACTTAATTTTAAAATGTTTGTGTTGATTATGTATTTTAAGTAGAAGTAAAAAATAAACAAACCCCAAAATTTCAAGTGTAAAATTATTAATATACAACTTATCTACTTGATTATTTTTATCAAATTCTAAAAAAAAGCAAGTGCATATTACACTTTTTTCGTAATGTGGTGGTCCCAAAACTAGACGACCTAACAAAAAAATGTTCTTTATTTTTCAACATAATCAATCTTCTTTTAGCGAGATACACATTTCCCAGCGATATTCAACAGCTTCGCTACCCTGTTTATAGTAACTTTTTTTAAAATCGAAAATAAGCCGAGGAAGCTAAATCTAGCAAAAAGGTGCGTGAAAAAGCAAAAGAAAATTTAATTAATTGAAATGGCTGAAGTCAATATTGGATGTGTAAATTATTGATACATTGTCTTGATAACGCTGGAACCATCTCGTGCACATATTTTTTTTTTATGTATACATAGCACTCTTTGAAATGTCTTTTATTTCAGCAAGCTTAGGCACCTTACCCTACGTTTTCACATGCAAGTAGTGTATACGTATTATCAACGAAAAATCGAGGAAACAGAAGATTGGCTGAAAGTCCAAAAACTGTGAGAATGTTAGTGAAAAAGTGTGAGTGTATTGAGTTTTTCGAACTTGCACTAGCATGTGGCAACGGGGGGCTAAGCCGACGATCATCCAAGACTATCTTACCGTTCTTAGCCTGGGCACCTCAATTAATCGACCACTCTGGTATTCGTCTTGGCAGTCCGTACGGCTCGTTTAAAATAGGGATGTAACGATACATACGCCTCAAAATAAAACATCCCAATATCGATACCGATACGCATATTGAATTTGAATTCGAGTAAAAATTAATAAAACTCAAGTATCTAGAGCGAAAGATTATTAATTTTTACAAATATAACAGCGTAAGAAATTAAAATTAAACATTTAAAATTGACACTTATAAGATTTTTGTTTGAAAAACAAAGTATTCTCAACTTTTGCGGTGATAGACAATTCCGCAAGTTCGTTTGAACCAGACCTGCAGTGGAAAATAGTCTCTGAGATGCGACAAAAATCATTTGAGAACTAAAGAATTCCTGCGCCATTTTCTTCAAGCTTGGGGGTATAACATGTCATTGTGACCGTAAACAACGGATCTGCGTCTCTAGAAATATTAGAAGATGTAAGGTATATCTTGACTTCTTCTTCAGCAGAATCATAGCATAGGATGGAAAAAGGCTCATCCTCCTCGAATTCTCTTATTATTTTTTTTTTACAAACGCTCCAAAGGTCACTTCTTTTAGGCTTATCAAAACTTATCAACCTGTAGGGGTGACCGTGTGCTTTCGAAATGCAGAGACATGTTAAGTATATCATTAAGACGTTTTTACGATACGATTGAAGTCGATTGTCTTTGAAATATTAGAGCATTGTATCGAGGGTCAACAACTGTAGATAACAATAGGTTCTATTATTTTATTTATATCTAATCCTCAGTCAGCCGAAAAAGTTTATGAAACAATTTCGTTATTCTGTTTTGATTTTATGCTCTGCTTTTTAATGCGAAATTTATCTAAGTTGCTATGCAAGAAATTAGCATACAAAATTAATGGTTCGTTCAAAATATAAAAAGTATCGTCGTATCGACAGCAAACTATCGCCGATGCAGATATATCGTAAAATCTGAAGTATCTCCGATATATCGGTAATTGTATTCGTTACATCCCTAGTTTTAACTAATATTTAATAGAGTAGAAAATAGCACGGCTTTAATATTGGTTGGAAAGGGACCTTGTAATTGTTTTATGTTTAAATATTCACTTAAATTTTTATTTTTATGTCTCAAAAAAAAAAAAATACTAAACTTAACAACCTTGATTTTTTAAATATATCGAGCCCTTACTGCAAAAAAAAAGCTTAAGCGACATCATTTTCAATTTTCTTTTTTTTTCATCTGTTAAAAAAAAATTATGAAATAATCAAAAAGTTCTTTTTTCGGCTGTGCCGAATTTTATTTACCGTTTACCATAGCACTGAAAAACCAATTGCTCCCTAGCTCCGGGGACACATTTGTATGGGTAAAATAAGAGGTTGATTGCGATTATACAGAGTATATTTGAGCTTAATTTTTATCAATCTAGCTTGTTTTATATCGTTCACAAAGCCGTAAACTCGGGAGGACGAAGATTATAAAAAAAATTTACATTATCTAAAATTTTTTAAAGATATAGAAACATTCACAAAGTTTTGTATGATACTGTATGCTTACACTTTGCATATTAACAATTGTTAGATGTAAACACCACTCACTCACACAGTTACTCATCATAAAATATTTATCGTAGCCAAGAACTTGATAAAAAAAAACATCAAACTCTTTAATTTTAGTTTCTTTTTAACATTTGTTTTCTATTGCTGTTGTAGTTATTATTTAACTCTCTGTCAGATATCGGCTGTTCCTCTCTAATACAAATTGAAACTTAAAGTTCACGACTTGTTCGTTCGTTGAAAAAAAAGGCACATGCTGTAGTTTTTGGTTGTGATTTGTACGCTTCCCGTTGTATCTTCTATCCGTCAAAATACTAATTCGAAGGTGAGTGAGTGTAAAGTAGTGATCAAAAATTTTAGAACAACAACAACATAAAATAACAATACTTAATAAATTTAGCTAGACTAATAAAGTTCGCGTGCTATTCAGTTGTATGGTTGCTTGTTTGTTTTTGTAACTTGTTGAGATACAATATTTTCGTTGCTTATTCATAGTAACGTGCAGTTTTCGCTAGTAGTCAATCATCATCATGTTCGAACGATGCCAGATTGAGTTTTTGTGAAATTGGATTTTTTATATACTTATATTGAATTTTTGATCAAAGATATATTGAATTTGAATATAAATCATATTTAAGAGAACAAAACAAATGCATTAATTGGTATGAAAAATTCATTAGAAGTGTCCAAATCGTTTACGAACATAATAGTAAAAAATCGCAATCGCAGGACTTCTGCTATCCATGTAAAGCTGCATGCACACGACATGTTTTTTACATCTGACTTTTCGAATTTTCCACTGCAAAATACATTCATGTCGTGTGTTACCTTTGTAACATTGCTTCTATAAAAGTGGGATGCAAAGCCCTTTGACAAAATTTCAATTGGAGCATGCTCAACTTTCTGCTGACAAACCATATGACATCAGATGTGTCAGAAGTCTATGCCGGTAAAAATCTGGTAGCGGCGGTCCACTATTGACGGAATCCTTTCTTTTACGGCGCAAATAAAACATTTTTGTGGCGGCAGCGCGCTATTTTAAAACCGAGAACAACTTTAGTTTTTACAATAACTAATTATAAATCTTATTTAAAACCGCGGAGTCATTGGCCTATATTGCTTCAAAAACAATGATGGTCAGAATGCTAAAAGCTGTTGAAAATTGTTGTTTCAGATTGCGCATTCTACGCGCCAGCCGTGGCGGCCACATGGCCGAAATCATATTTAAACATAAATGTCATAAAATTTTCTATCCAATAAAGACCGTTTCATTGAAATCAAAAATATATTACTTTGTTTTATTATGATTTAAACTTGTATCACTCTATAAAAAACACCCTTTACTTTCTACTTTTTTTTATCGGTAACTAATCTGTTAGTAACTAAACTGGCACTAATTGGAAAGTTGAACCTGGATTATCGGTGATTTGATTAACCCGCAACATCAATAATCCGGGAAAGAAGAAATAAATTTGTTTGCATCGATTAAGCGTGATTTACCATATCATCCGGGATTATAAGCATAATTTCTTTTATTACTTTTTAACAATCAAAAACAATGTGCATACAACGAAAAAGGGGAATTCCCTTGCTTGCATGCCATGATTCGAAAGCATTTGTACAGTTATAAAGCTTAGAAATTTGAGAAGTGTGGATGAGAGCGTTAATTTATACATAATCAGCGATAGAAAGACAAAGAAAAGTCTTAACAATTTAAAAAAAAGTTGGTACTCAATTAACCGGGAAATTGATTATCCGGAATGCTCTTGGTACCAACCATTACGTATAATCGAGGTTCAACTGTATACATATTTTTTAACTTTTTTAAAATTGGGAATGAAAAATAAAATACACTGGCAACGCTGAATAAATAAATGACTGGTGTTGGGTATAAAATTATAAGAGAGGAGGATAAATAATAGCGTTAACACACAATGCGCTCAGAGTTGTCAGACAAGGGGATTTCTCCTTGAACTGGGGATTGGGCATTTTGTTTAGGACAATTTTTTAATTTTGGGGAATGTTCTTTTTATAATAATTTAATTTGTCATACCATTTTTTCTGGCAAAAAAAAAAAAAAAAAAAAACAATGTTTAAAACAAAACTTTATGCGTAAAAAACATTTCAATTTGTTGCCGCACGTTTAAACCAACTCTAGAAATGATATAACTGTTAAGCTCTAGAAAAATGATATGAGCGATTAGTTTAGTTGTGATTTTAACAGAAATTAACCATTTAAAGTTAGTGTTACATAAGTACAGTGAAACCTCCCATAACGGATCTTATTTTGTTGGTGCAAGCAATTCATTAGTTTTTTCATAGAAAATGTAATTCCCATACTAAATTTAAAAAAGGTTAATTTTTTAATATCTCTCACAAACGGAGTTATTTTAAGAAGTTGTTGTTCTTTTTGCAACTCTGATTCATTGTTGTGTTAATGCCAATAAAATAAGTGATTCCACTGCAAAAAATTGGCTTTTCATTTGAAAAGTTGTTTGCTTACCTCATGTTATCTGCTTTAGAACAACAAAATGGCTTTCGGAAAGATGGATTCCCATCAGCTAATTATAATCTTCCGGATTTGTATACCGAAGTTGATACCCCACTTAATGATTGACCGAACAATCAAATGAATATGACTGTATTAACATATTAAATTCAAGCGCAGTGGTGGAGATTAGTCAGTCTAGTGGCCGTTTTCTCAATGTATCGGCAACTGCCTGTTACTTTATCTCAACATAACTTTTTTGGACAAATAAACTGTACCTGTACGATTTTGGTTTTCTCAATATACAAAAAAAAAAAACACAAATTTTTTCAGTTGACAATACCTTTCAAAATATATGTTAGAGTTTGGAGTCAGCTGATTGAATAATCTGTACGTCAACTAAACGGCAAATAGAAGCAAATGAGACATAGAGAAAACCATATTTATTTAATCTGCAGTTTCGGTTAGGAAAAAAGATAATCGCCTTATGAGAAAACGACCATAAGACACTAAAGACGAGATACTTGTAGAAATATCTGATTCGATATAAATTTTGCCACAGACGACTTTTTCACATTTCAACACACCAAGTAATTTTGAGACTTAACAGCTCAAATTGAACAGATTCTAAGTTTAAGCCTACTCTAAATACATGTTTCAAACCACAATAGACTAGGCTACCATTGCTTTAATGAAAAGTATCATTATAAAATAAATTATTTATATAATAATTTATGTGTACTTCTCTCATAAGCGGTCATCTCTCATAACACACCTCGACAATGAGTTTAAGGTTATTGGAGGTTTCACTGTATATACCTATGTAAATTTTAAAAATAACTTAATTATAATTTTAAAGTATGTAGTAGGAAGTTAAGAGGTTGGAAAAAAATTTTTTGGGAATACAAATTTACAGTTTGGGTATAAAATTTGAGAAATATCTGACAACCCTGATTGCACACATAATTTTTAATCTTTTTTGTATTTCTCTGTGTTTCGATTGTGTTAACACGACCGTCCAACTCATTAAACAGAATTTAGTTTGGTCTGAACTCTCGCTTACAGCGTTTGTGTGGTGGGAAATTTCGTGTTTTTTGAATCGTTATATCGTGAGTGGATATTATTTCTTTTACTTTCGACTAGACGGACTGACATAATAATAACTGACACCAAACATCAAAAAGACGCGCGATTATCAAAAAAATAAAACAAACGTTTACAACACATGATAAAAAAAATTATAAATTACGAAAATAATAGAAGAATAAAAAATAATCGTCTTTGATACGATATAATAAAATTTGATTCAACTCAATTCTCTTTAAACGCCAACAATGTCAGTGTCATAATATTTCTTTTGTTTATGTTCGTCTGAATGTGAATTTTTTTTTTTGTTGGTGATTTTCATTTCAATTTTATTTGATTTGTTTGATCAAAAGATGAAATCTTTAACTCAAGTGCATGTGAAATTAATTCGATTTTTATTGTTTGTGTAAAATTATAACAAAAGAATCATTTTTATGAATAAAAATTAAAAAAAAATCAAATCTATAAAAAAAATAATAAATAAATAAAAAAAAAAAAAACAAAAATGTTGTTATCAGTGTTATTGGAAAAATAATGTCTGTTAATCATCCTGATTAAATATCCTCGTCAACATCAACAAATTTTTTTTCAAAACTATCAACATTATTTATCAGCACTACAACAGTAAGAAGAGAGTAAAATATTTTTTATTTTATAATTAAACTGTACTTGTAACAATATCAAATTTTTAAAAATTTTTCAATTTGTAACCGCAAAAGAAAAAGAAACTTAGAATTTAGCAAGTTTGCAAAAATTTCCGAACATTTTCTTAACAATCCCTTTTAAAAATACGAACTTTTTTTAATTGTATAAAAGTGAAATAAAATATAAACATGTGGTTTTTGAAATGTTAAAAAAAAGTGTTCGCTTTCAAAGCAACAGCAAAAATTATCTTTATTTCGCCAAGTGTTCGGTACAAAAAAGAAAATGAGCAAAAATTTTAAACAAACATTAATTTTATTTAAGATGCAACAAATTAAATTTTCGTGAATGTTCTTGAAGGGCGTTTCAGACTATAATGCACACAAGTCTTTTGCGCTCAACAAAAGTTTCCGCAGCTGATTTTGTTATTTTTTTTTTTTTTTTTTTTTTTTTTTTGTAATTTTACAACCCAGAACGAGTTTAAAATTGGATCGTTTAGAATTTTTTTTTAAAAACGATGAAGTCTTATTAGATGTCAAATTTCTTACCATACTTACCTAGTTACTAGTGTCCGACCGATTAACCGGCTTCGGTATTGGCCTAAAACGGCTAATCGGCCAATAATCGGCGTTCAACATTAATTAGCCGAATTTTGCCGAAGGTAGAACATTTAAATACCATTATATGCAAATGTTACAAAACCAAAAACAAAAATAAACTACAAACTTTTTCCAAATTCGGCTGTGGAAAATAATGTTGTTGTAAAACAGGTAAACAAGCTAGCAATATCGGAAAGATAAAAAGAGGGAAGCAAATTGAAGCTTCAATGTATATGGGAAAAGCACGACCCAATTCCACACATTAAAGGGGAAGCAAATAATGAAAATAAGTCCACGAAGCATTAAGTATTGGAAAACAAGTTCATTTAACAACTTAAAGGCAGTAGCAATAAAATATATGTCGGCACCACCAACAAGTGTGGCCAGCGTGCAACTGTTTGTGTGCAGACGGCCAGTTTAATTACAATAGATAAAGTAACCTTAATGGTATCAATGCAGAAAAATTATTGCTCTATCATAACAGCCAGGGTTGCCGAACTTGGTCTTTGGTCGGATTTTTTTCGTTTGGTCGGATGGTAGGCTAGACCTAACTTTGGTCGGTTTGAGAAAATGTACCGTATTTATTTTAAGAAATTTAGAACACTGGTCGCAAAGCAGACAAGTGCAAATCTTATATCTCTTTAACAAAACACAATTTTTTTGGTTGTTGATAAAACTATGACTGATCTTATATTTTATTTAACCTTATTGTAGAGTTTTTTTTTAAATAATATACACATTAGGGTATGAAAACATTTTGTTTGGGCCGTTTAAAAATAAACACCTCACCCACAAAAGCGATTTTCTAAAATCCCTAAAGAAAAAAATTTTAAATATTTCATTAATTAATGAAAAAAAGTTAAAAAGTTTCTTAATTATTAAAGGACATGAATTTCAAATTAAATGTGCGTGTTGTTTTGCTAAAATTTTTTGGCTAAATGTAAAAGTACAAATAAAAAAAAAAAATAATTTTCTAACTTTACTGCGTTTTGTGGGTGACCTATTTTGTAAAATAGCGAAAAATTAATATATGGATATTAAATAATGGACTATTCGACTATGCTAGGGCCATTTTGATATTTGCAAAAAATGGGAATAAGTTATACCCTTAATACACGAATTGTTTTTAATAAACTTTTAAAAACTAATTTTATACTTTTTTGTATCATACAAAATTTCCCCCCTAATATTTTTTAAGTTGGCTCCATAAAATTTCCTATACAAAGAGTAATTAAGAAATTTTGTCCAAACGTCTGGTATTTAAAACCGAAACATATTTAGCCTTAACTTATTTTAATAACAGCCATACCTAAACAAGAGCGGAAAGCGGAACGTTATAAACATTTATCCTAAAAATTGCTTAAGCTCTTTCCAACAGCAAATGTTGGAAAGAGCAAACTATAAAAAATGCAAAGACATTTTTTTCAGTTTTTCTTTTGTAAAGGTGCATGTAGACGACATGTTTTTTACATCTGACTTGTGAACTTGTCAAAACAACCAAAAAGCGGCAAATCGCTGACTTTACCCATAAACCGTTGATTCAGCAACACTTTTGATATTTTAAGCTTGAAATGGCAATTTTAAGTTGAACAATTTTACATTTTTATTGACAAAAATTACTTTTTTTATTGATAACTTTTTTAAAATTTTTGACAGTTTGCTCTTTATCTTAATACAGCTGAACTCTTTGCACTTGGTAAATTTTTCTATTACATTACATTTGCACTGTTTACCAAAACTCGAACAGTACATTAAAAATGTTGTGTCATTAGGCCTTTATTAAAAATAATAATTGTTTTACAGATGGTCACAGTTCGGTCACAAACTTTCTTTGCATGATAATTGCTTCTGACATATTCTCGATTTTTTCACATAGTTTTTTAAGACACCAAAGTCGTTCTCGGTTTCGAAATGGCGTCCTGCCGCATATTTTACTTACAACATATTTCTCAAAATGAAAACAGCATATGTCAAATGGCTTGTCAGAAGAAAATAAATCACGCTTTAACTAATTGTGATTTTGTCAGACGACTTTGTTGATGACTTTTACAGAAGCAATGTTACAAAGGTAACACACGACTTGCATGTACTTTGCAGTGGGGAATTTGATGAGTAAGAAGTAAACAACATGTCGCGTAAGGCAGGCTTAACTCAAAGTTGATTATTTAAACAAAATATAAAAAATCTAAAAATATAAAAAATAACTATTAAAGTTTCAGTTTCCTAAATACATACATATGTATAAGTAAATAAGTAAAGTAAATTTTAACTAAGAACTGTGGTAATAGAAGTTGTTTGAAAACTTCTTGAAATAAAACAGATTTTGAGTGAAAGTAAAAATGTGTCTTTAGTTAATAGACTTCGTCAACCATAATAAACTTTAGTTTTAATTTATTTGAGTATGTATTTAATTTATCTGCTCTTACGTGACTCATTCCAATCTTATTTTTAGTATTATACGATAAATATTTGTTTCTGTTTAAGTTTTTGTTTTGTTTATTTTATTTAATTACCATCCCACTAAACTTTGAAACATTTATTACTTTTTAAAATCTCTACTGCTTTAAAAATTTGTAAGAATAATATTGATTTTAAAGCGATGACAACCAAATCCAATAAAGTTATTTTTTTATTTTATCACAACTGTATTGAAGTTTTTCTAATAAGTAAAACAAGTTAATTTTTAAAATATTGTTCGCAGCTTTAAAGGCATTTTTTGGCTCTTTGAGAACAGAGAGAACCAATTGTAATAGTCTCTCGAAACAACAATAAGAAGTTATCTTATCAAAATTCTGTACGTGTAGAGTTACAGCAACAAAATAAAAACATTTCTTAAGGTTCAATTAGACGTGCCATACAATTATGCCATAGACGTAAACAAAAAAAAAAAAAAACAAAATTCAATTGGTTTCTATGATTATGGCGTTATGGCAAGTCACCTACAGTCAAATACAATGTTGCCCATAAATTTGGCTCGAACAGCTGTTTTGTAAAATTATAGTTATGTCACGTCTAATTTAAGCTTAGGAGTTGGGTTTTTTTTTAACAGCTGAGCTAGGTTTCTTTCTATCCCTCTCTTCCATTCTAGTCGATTGCTATGAAATTAACGCTAGTTCAAATCATTTTTTCATTGAAAGGTTAAAACATCTGGACATTGTTGCCAGACAATTTTTGATTTTAAAAATACCTACGCACTCCACGAAGCAACAAACATATTTCTCTTTTCCAATGATTAACTTGGAATTTTTGTTGCAGGCAGCAATTCTTGAGTATATTGGTGAAAGTGGTGAGAAGATTAGGAGGGGGTAGTTGATTTAATGTATTATGCTTTGTTTTCCAAAAAAAAAAACTTAAAAAAATTGGTTTGATTTTAAATGTAAGTTGAGCTAACGAAATTTTTGTTTAAATTTGATGAACTGGCAATAATTCTCATACTTTTCAATAAAAGGAAAAGAAGAAATGCAAGCTAAAAAACAAAAATTGCAAGACTACATTTTCATAATCTGGACACTAATGCAATTTCAAAGAAGAATTTTAAAAAATTGCAACAACAAAAATTGAATGTCTGCACGATGACTTCTAGAGCACACAATGTTGAAATGTTTGCTTTAGAGTCTTTTAAAAATGAGCTAATTTTTAAACAAGTTAATTATATACCTTAATTAAAATTCTACTGACTAATGGCCGTTTTCTCATTACCTCATTATCTTTTTTCCCAACGAAAAACTGCACATTAAAGAAATTTGGTTTTCTCAATGTCTCATTTGCTTCTATTCTGTCTAGAGTTTTTTTTTCCCGGACTTTTTCGATTCCCGGGAAAGCGGGAAATTTTTTTAAATTTCCCGGGATCCCGGGATCCCGCTCCATATAAATAATACAAAGTAAATTTTGGTATTAATTAATGAAAAAAAAACTTTTATAAAAAAAACGTAAGGGAACGTGTTTACAAAAAAAATGAAATGGTTCAATACTAAAAAATTAATTGAAGATTGAAATAGGAACTTGAATTATTATTACCTCACGCCTTTATTCCTTATTATTATGCCTTTATTCAGTATTATTATGCTCTGGATAATTCATAAAACAATAATAAAAACAAAATAAAAATTGAGGTACTCAAGATATGAGATCAAAAAGTTAATTAATAAAATAGATAAAATACTTTAAAGAAATATATAACATTTTTTAATGGCTTAGGAAATAACTTTCTGACACACTCAAAACGCTTTGTAAGTCGTCAAAAAGTACATTCCCGATTTTATTTACTAATCATGTTTCCGAAAACTTTCGTTCATTTTTTACCGAGGTTGGACAAGTAGTTAAAAGTGCACCGTTGTAGCATGCTTTGGATTCACAATCAGAAGCAATTTTTTCTTTTTTATAAGCAACGTCTATATCAGTCAAATGTATGTCAAGGTTGATGCAAAAATAGCATCAACCGGACTGTTTCTTACAAACCTTTTCATTTCAATAGATCGATTTGTAATCTTTGGGACAATGTGTTTTTCAAGTTGTATGTTGTAGTATCTTACACGAGTTTCCAAAATGTTATTTTATTTCGGTTTCCCCGCACTTCACGGGTATATAAACCAACACAAATTGAAATTGAAAATTTGTGTTTATCACCTAATAAACATATCGCTCCTTCATTGCATTATAGTCATATCTCAAAATTTTAAGTAACTTTAGCAAAGTTTTCCTTCATACCTTCTCGTATTATATCTCAAACTGAACCGAAGTTATAGCAAAATATCTTTAAATCGGTACATTTTGAAAACTTTAATCGCATTTTGCCAATATCGTTTGTTTTTGTAGATATGACTATGTTGCAATAAAGAAGCGATATGTTTAGGTATCTCCTATTTTTAAAACTTGTTCATGGACAATGAAACTTTACTGCCTACATCTTATTTTGAATTTATGTACTTTATTAACTCTTCATTTCACTAAATGTAATAATTATCAACTGTTGCACTGCCTTCTGCTTTTAGTAGATTTATTGCATCAGGAGACATTGATTTAAATACATGTACTCACTTCTTGCAATTGATCTAATCCACAACCCATCCACAGATGCTAATTTTTAGAGAATAGAAAACTAAATTTCAAAGTATATATAGCTATTTTCTGAAATTATGAGGAATTTTTTATTTCCCGGGATCCCGCAAGAAAAATCCCGGGAAAACGGGAAATAAAATAATGGAAATTCCCGGGAATTCGCAAAACTAACCTCATCTGCTAATTATTTATTTTCCTTATATTTGCCGTAAAGATAAGTTCAATCAGCTGACGCCCAACTTTTACATTTTTTTTTAAAAGTTGTTGCCAGCGTAAAAAAATGTATTTTGTCGGTATATTGAGAAACCCAAAATTGTTAACAGACAGTTTATCGGTCTAATAAATTTATGTTGACGTTTAGTAACAGACAGTTTTTAGGTGTATTGAGAAAATGGCCATAAGAATTTATTTTTTTTTTTAAATCCCCACTGTGTCGGACGGAAATTTTATTTTAACATATCACTTATAAATCAAAGTTTTCCACTATTAAAATTAATTTATTATTTTTTTCCATTTCATTGTCCGTATTTCAGTTTGTCTTTTTAATAAATATTTATTAAGTGCAACTTCAGTGTTAAATGCATTTCATTGTTTCTAAATAAAAATAATAATAATAATAAAATTGCATAGTAATGACGACTACTTTGTGTTTTATATTTATTGTCTTTAACATGGCAAATGGAAAATAATAAAATACAACAAAAAAACTGATAAAAAAATTTAAAAAGAGTCTTCATGGACTCGAGTTGGAAAACGAAATGGGAAAAATGAAAAATTACAATGACTTCAGTGATGTGACTTTAACAGCAACAAACATCGATCGATGGTCTGATGTCTGGTGCAGACGATGACTTCATTAACAATTTAAAATAGAAAATGTCTTGTCTTTGTTTCTATTATTTGTTTGTTACGAGTTGGATGATACATTTCACACTGGTGGCATTTTCGATAGTTAATAAAATTAAATTTGATTTTAAGTATAAAAAAACTTGATGTGTCTTTGTTGATTGAGAACAAACAATGTGTTAGAATTAATATAAATATTTGAAGATTTTTTCTGAAAGTTTATATTCCAAAATTTTACTTTGCATTTACATGGGGCTAGCATACTAAAAATGTAAAGTTGCAAAAGTTTCATACATTTTGCAAAAAAATCTCTTTCTTCTCAAAGGAAGACAAATGTTTAGGCAGTTTTCTGAAAGTGTCACCAAGTAGTCACCTGATGGGTCGATTACGGATGGCAACTCAACTTCAGTTCAGTTGCCAGAAAAAACTTAAGCTATTTTTGGGCAAAAAAGAAAGAAAAAAGTAAAAAACTATGTATTTGATTTTGTAAAAAAGTAAAAGCAAAATTTTTAAACTAAACTATTAAGGACAAATATTGCTTACACCAATAGGTAATAAGTTACATGGATGAGAAAAAATACCTGTTTGGCCAAAATGTAAAATTTTTACCCCCTCTAACTGAGAGATTTCTGATTTCGCTTTCAAAAGTTGGGTCACTTGAGATGAAGCCTCCCCCTCTCCCCTCTCCCCTATATCAAATTCTTTTTTCTTCGGACAATTTGAATATTTTTTTTTTTGTAATGAGACTATTTATTTAATATAATTAGCGTGTTTTTAAGTAACTGTTTAAGTAACAATTGTTTCTTTTTGAATTTTGGCTATGTTCTGTTAAGCTGTCAGAAATATTCACAAGCATGAAGTAGCAGTTTAGTGTCATGCGAGTAATGTGTGTGAAGGCCAAATATATTATATACAAACATACGTATGTATGTATAATTATTATTTCTTTTTATCGTTTGAAATGTGTGAAAAAAGGTGCTCAAACAAATACGTTTCATTTAAATTGAGTATCGTTTTATATTTAGATAACAATTATGTACTGATAAACTATAAAAGAGATTGAGGGGTTTGATTTTGTTTCTATTTATACAAAAGGGATGTCAACAAGTACTATAGAACTTTGTATTTATTCTCTATAGAAAGGTGCCCTTGGTGCTTTTAGCGACGATTATAGCTGTATTTTTTTTTTAATAAAGCCCTTGAATTAATTTATTTCATATAACAAAAGATAATTCATTTTTAGATATAAATTGTTTTCCGTAGTGGCTAAAAATCAGCAGTCAGACATTTTAAAATAACAGATAGATATTATTTTTCTTAAATTGTTAACCATTAAATTAAATCAAATCATTTCCTAGTAAATTTATTTGTTTTATATGAACCATGATGTTGCTGATGTTGGATTTTTCTCATGCAGTATCGCAATCCTAAACATTCATGCAAGCACGTTATTTAGTTCAAAACAAATTTGTTACTGATAAAAAATCAAATTGTACTAAATTGAATAGATATAAGATAATAATTGAAGATAACTATTATGATTGAGTGAGTGTACTCAAAGTTGGAAAAAATGCGAGGCATAAAGCGAAAGTTTGAAATCTTGTATTTAGAAATAACAACAAAAAACAACAGTTAAACAATAACAAATAAGAAAGCAAAGACGGTCAAGCCCGACAAGTATATCGAAAGTATGCCCTATTTGGGACCCAGACGCAAGAAATATGCGAATACGATTTGAAATATCAAAGAAGGTGTGCTGGAGTTCGTAATCGCCCTAAATTGGGGGATTTGAAACACAAGCCTACAGTAATGTGATCTGCAAGTGAAGTTTAAAATATCCTTCAAAATTCATTTTCAAGATTAACAAATATAATAAACAAAGACCATTTGATGTCTTTTCTTTCCATTTATTTTAAAAACTCACAATATTTGGAATAAATTTCAATAGAAAATATAAAATCTACAAAAACGGCTTAATACTTATTGTTGTTTTCAAATTGATGTTTAGTTTGTGAATAGCTGTTTGGATTTAACTGCGAACAAAATTATGATGCTTGACATTTAGAAGTGAAAATTAAAATTAAAACAGGACTTATATGGATAAAAAAGTAATGAATTAATCAGGGGTGTCATAGAATCCAAGTCGGTTTTGCTCATTGTCGGTTTGGAAACCAATATTGGTTTCTTATGGTGTCATGAAAACAAGTCAAGTTTATTATTTTCGAATACAAATAAAACCGATATTCGAATCAACTGTTTAAGGTTTTGGCTCATGTGTTGTTTACAGCTTTAAATGCAATTTTTGTTTGACAATATTGTATATTGTATAAAACCTGTGGTTTTAATTAAAGAAAAACTTTAGAAAAGAAAATAATAAGTGGTAAAACAGTAAACATATTAAATAAATGCCATCGTTGTGTTACTTGCATTGCATTTGTTGTTTGCATTTGTGTAATTTTATTGTTGTTTTAAAAATATGTAGGTATAAAGCGAATTTATTAAAAATATAAACAAATTTGTTGTTTGACGTTATAAAAAAATAGAATGACCACTGCTGTTGTTGCATATTTGCTGTTTGCAGAAAAAGTGAGAAGAAGAATTTCGACCAGTACGTGGAAAAAAGAAAACGCGTGAACTCTAGCAGGTTTACAAATAAAATTGGCGATTTGCAAATCGCATGTGACTTTTAAATCATGTGATTTTCAGCACATGACCTTATATTAGGGAGAGAAGTTTATGTAGGGGCTACGGGAACTACTGGGCCGTTTTTATCTTTTAAATTGCGACATGTACTTTAGGCAGAAGGCTTACATGAACAGACAAACAGGTAGTCGGACGGAAGGACATCGTTGGATCAACTCAGGCTCATTATTATAATTTGGCGTAAGTTAAAGGTAAAATATTTTTGAACGTATATAAAGTTCCTCGTTATTACAACTTTACTTTAACCTTAAGTGAGCAATAAGTTACAGGCAAGTTCATCCTACCCGGTAGGTTAAAGTTGAGCCACAATTAGGGCGACAAGTAAAACTGATAGAATTTGAAACACAACAACTATTTTTTTAACTATTGTAAAATATTGGGATACTGTGAATGCCCCAATTATTTTTTTAAGCAGACTTTGAATTTTTTTTAACGATTAATATAACTAGAGAAGTTTTTTACTAAAGCTTCGTACAGACGATGGTCAGATCTTACAATATTGTAAGCAGGCGTTGCCAACAGCAATATTTTTCTGACAATGTTGCGATTGTCAGATGCATTAATTTTACGCTTCTGCAAATACAAATGAGCTTACAATGTTCACACAGTGGTAAGACATTTTAGCCAATTTTAATGCAATTTAAGCAACGCTGCTTACCAATATTGTAAGATCTGACCATCGTCTGTACGAAGCTTAAAACTATTTGCAATAATTTGTATTCTCGTTGATTTATTTGTATTTAATATTTATTAACAACTTTTGCAACGTACCTCGTACTCTAATATAAAGTGTTGCAAACTGATTGGTAGTATTTGAGCATGTTTGTGTGAACATGCCTGTAAGATTGTAAATACATTGCGGCAATTATTTATTGTTTTTATTTGGATTTGATACAATTTTCTATATTTTTTTTCTTTTGATTTGTTTGTTTTCTTTTTTTTATTGTTATTATTGTTTTTCAATAATAAGATTATTTTTTTTTCAATTATTATTTATTAGAAGATATTGTTGTTACAATTATTGCAGTGAATTGAATTGTTACTGTAAAAGTGCAACGTGTAATATTTCTTTTGTAGTTTTCTTTTATTAAATACTCAAATATCATCGGCATCATTATCATAATTATCTATCGGTATCTGTATGTTTTTGTAAACATGTGTGTTTGTTTGTCTGTCAGTAGACATTGCAATTGATCAAATGGAAGAAAACTGGGTTAGATTAGTGTGTTACACTTGTTGTTGAGATCTGATGTGTTGCTTTAATGTTGTTGTGTTTTGTTGTATTATTTCACTTTTCTATTTCCACTGTTGCCGTTGATGCTCTTACTTACTGCACGAAATGACTTTTTCGCCGACATTCAAAAACAGACAGATAGACAGATACACAAACAAGAGAATAGTAGGCTAACAGGCGGGCAATTTAGAGGTGCGGTGCCAGTGTCTGTCCAACTTAAGCTATTTTTCCTACTTTTTATGTCTTGTGGACCAAAAATTAAAAAAAAACGCTTAAATTGAGAAGATAGAAAGAAGAAAAAATCCATGTCTACATGCCAAGTTTTGTTTGGGTTTTGTTGTTTTTCTTTTTTTTCAATTCTTTTATTTAAAACTTTTGTTGTAGTTGCTGTTGTGCATGTAGAGTAAAAGTGGCAGCAGTCAGTGACTAGAGTGGCAAAAGAAAGTGGCAATTGTGCGTTAATTAAACAAAACATTGTGCAGCAACAACATTGATTGTTTACTCGTTTGGTTGTTGAATTAACATAAACATAAATAAACATACGAGTATGATGGCGAATAGGTACAAGTCTAAACTTTAACATTTATGTTTCGAAAATAGCAATAATTAACATTATTTTGTTTAGCTTATTGTATTGATTAAGAGTTTTATTTCAGTTGCTGTCAACGATTTTAAACAAATTTCGTCCAATTTAAACGTAACATAAACTCTCATTTATTATCGACGTTTATTGAAACTTCTTACGTTTTTAAAGTTGCGTGCATTATAATAGCAGTTGATTAATTTTTTAATAGTAGGCATTTATAATTCAAATATAAATTATGGCCAAATTAAAATAAAGTAAAAAGAAACTTGGAATCAGTTTCACGAATATTTTATTTAGTTTATTTTGAACTTAACCTAAAAATCTTATATCGTTATATAAGTGGCAAAATAAGTCAGAGTTCCAATTATAGGATAGAATAAATAAATAGGGTTCAGGTTTATATGAATCATAAAATGAAATTTTTTACCGGTTTGTCCATGATTAGTAAAAGCGACCATACAAGTTTTATTTAAACCACATACAATTTTAACGTTTTGTAAACGCAAATGATTTTGTAAAATTTGTTGGAAAAGATCCGTACTTTACAACAGCTTCGATATAAACGATTTGTTTTGAAAATCTCTTAAACCCTAATAAATTTCAGTGTTAAAAAAGAGCCAAAATACAATACAAGTAAATACTTTTGTGTTAATAACCTCACAAAATTTTAGATAGGTCCACAATTGGAGTGCCCCGGTAGACTAGCTGGTATTGAGCTAGTCTATCAGCGCCGGGATAGTAGGTTCGATTCCAGCTAGAGACTCTGGATTCTTTCCTGTAGACAAGCGTTGAGCTTCGCGGGGATTAGCTTAGGGAATTAACAACAAAAAAAAAAAAAGTTGGAAAAAAAAGAAAATTTGCTTTAGCTGTCATATAGTAACGGCAAAATACTTCTTTAAAGTTTTACGATTTAGACACAATCAGGCCTGTCACAGAAATCAATTCCAATCGAAAGTGGAAGTGATTTCGTATCTTGCTGCACATAAAACGAAATCACTTTCGATCGAAATTGATTTCTGTGACAAGTCTGAATATGCAAATTAAACGAAATTTTACGTTTAAGCTTTTTCTGGTTTTAAGTAAAAGCTACTGGAAATTGCGGGAATCAATCCATTATTTTTTCTAGCTTCTATGCAAACACTTTAATGGGATATAAGCCGTCATACATATTCAAAATATGCTACTTTTGATATACAATTCCGTTAAGATAATATGAAGAAGGTACCACAAAATAACTCCTAAATAAAAAAGTCCCAACGAAAAGATCCACGAAAAAATAAAACCCAGTTTAAAAAAATAAAAATGTTTTTAAGTATCAACATACATACATAAAAAAATTAAGTTTTGGAGATAATGTCAAAAATTCCAATGAAAAAACTCCTCACATACAAACGGAAGGGTTTTCCACTGTGAGTATGCACAAAATAGTGTCAGCGTAGCCTTTTTTGTCATACGCGAGGAAAAAGGTGACCACATTAAAAAATTCGTATTATTTGCTGGTGATATCGATTCATAACCCTCAGATTTTCTAGCATTCGTATGTTAATAAATATTTTAATATATTGAATATCTTGCAAATCAATTCTTATCTCTGCATCCAAATAGCCCAAATCAATTGTTGGGAAATTTGGTTGGAAGACTGCGCCTAAATACTCTGCAAAAACTTCAGCCTTCTATGCAGCCTCTAGGCAGCCTATGCAGTCTGTTTCGAAGACTCTCAATATATTTGTTATTTGTGTGAATTTTTTTAACTGCTTAACAGCAGGTGATCTTTTTTGTTGCCACTCTCTTTTGAGATATCTCTTTTTAAGAAAAAGTTTCTCAATGTTTGAATTAGAAAGAAATGTATCACCCAATTCATACGAGGGCTTTTAGGACGTCGATTTTATTTCATTCCCTTTTGAAGCAACAAAAATCATTTGCGTTCATACGATGATTATTAGTTGCATGTCTTTTTTTTATTTACAGTAAGGCCTTGATTACCCGTAACTCGATTAAGCAATCAGTTAACCAGGAAATTAAACGAATTTTTTTTATCGATTTAAATTCGGCATAAGTTCTGTTATCCGAAATTATAAAAATTTTTTTTTTTTTACTTTTGAACAATGAAAAAAAAATTTAAATAAACAAAAAATGGGAATTCCAAAAATACTAGAAGCATGCTCTGTCAAATTTACTTTTTTCTTAATATGTTTTAAATATTTACATAATAATACACTATATATTTACATAAAATTAGAAACGCACAAAAAAAATGTAATCCAGAATGCTTTTAATTCTGTTTGTAATGTAAAATCAAGGGCTCACTATGTTTTCAACCTGTCAATTCAAAGTAAGAAAAAGAATAAGAACAAGAAAAAAAAAGAAAAAAGAGAAATATAAGCAAACGACTTGAAAAACACAAAACCATTCTTTTTGTTTACCCCTCTTTCCTCTTTACACCGTTTGCCAACAAACAAAAAGAGCCGTCGAAAAAGCGATGTGGCAAAAGTCCTCGTGTGAATTGTCTGTAACATTATCCTTATTATTTTCAATCTCATGATATTCCAGAGCTCCAACCATCAACGACGTAGCACGTTAGTTTTAAAAACACTGAACTTGGCTTCCTCATTTTCCCTAAGGAGATAAGTTAAATGATATTTCTGTTTCAATCTACAGCAAAGTCTATTAGATCTGGAATTTTTTTAGGATTCGTCTGCCAATAATTTGGATATCCAGGGGACATCTAGAGTTTATTAGACGAGAACTCCAGTAGGTGTGTTTTACGTTATAATTGCCGCATGCCAGAAATAGAACTCCTTGCGCATTAAAGAATTTTTTCAACTAATTATTTTCGATTGAAAATCGCGCATGACAGTATATTGAGAGATATTGCTGGCATATATTGCTTTGACAATTCAGCAAGGGCGTGTTCTTTTAATCGGCTTATAAAAATAACAACCTGAAATATAAAAGTTATATCTATTGGTAAGAAAAGTTTTCGGAGTAAACATTACGTCAGTTCGAATTTATGCTGGTTTAAGCAATTTTAAGTCCTAAAATGCTTATTACATCGCCTTTTCATTTCCTGTCGAAGCATTTTCCACCTTATGATTGCTTAATCTGTCAAAAAAAATAGGATTTACTTCTGTTAACTCGGATCCTTTTCCCTGAAATGAAATTTTATTACAAACGAGCAGAAAGAAAGACCTTTCAAAATTTTGTAACTATAGCATTAAAATTAATTGAAATTTTTGGCAAATAGAGGGTTCCATACCCCGGGCTCGACTTATTTTTTAGGGCCCCACTAGTAAACATTATAAAAGAAAGTCATAATAGGTAATTATGTCATCAATTACACATTTTTTTCATTTTTAAACATTACAAATGCTACACAGAATTTTGTAATATATGTTAGTTGTTTTCTGGTTACCTTTATTGCCCATGCCTACTTCTTTCATCGGTTTTGGTATCATGCACAGCTTTTTGCTTTAAGCTATTTTGGCTTATGATGTTTAAAATTGATCAAATTACCACCGCTTCTTATTTAACTCTATTCACACACTTCACAGAGAAGTGAAGGCGTTTTTAAAAAGTGCATTTATATTTTATTGTTACTAAAAAATATACAACCTCTTGTCGTGTCTTATGACTGTCATTTATTTTTATCACGCTAATGCCCAATTTAATATTTAATACTTCCATTTGTGATCGTTGGTGTTAATTTTGGTGTTATAGCGGATCATTTTTCTGCTCGTACAAATACTATGGAGTGTGTTGATCACATAAACTTAAAAAAAAAAGGTTGATATATTTCAAAAAACTTTTAATTTTCTTCAATGCAATCGCGGGCAACGTTTGGCCCTTTTGCGAGTTTTTTTTTTAATTGTGTCCCACAGGAATTTTTAATTGTATTTTAAAATCACGAATTTTTTTTTTAGAATTCTTCATTTGTACTTAAGAAAATAACAAATCAAAAACGGTTATTTGATAATTTCGAAGGGTTTCTAATTAATTTTACGTTTTTGAAAAGTTTTGACAAATTGTATGTATTTGTTTCAGAAATTCTTCATTGAAATTTAAAAAAAACAAATAGACTTTTTTAAAACACAAGAGATACATTTTGAATATTTGCTTGTTCATATAAAAAATTATTTTTTAATGAAATTCAAGAACCAAAAATTTTGAATATCATATCTGTGGCATTTTGACAAAATAACTGAAGTCAAATTTAAAAGTTGAAAAAAATGTTGTTAATCATACGAATTTCCATTAAAAAAACATTTTTAAAAATTGTTTATTATAAACGAAATTTTTCTTAAATTTTGGTTTATTTTATTATTTGATAAAAATGATTTTTTCACCGAATTTTTTTTTAACTTTTTTGCTTTCTCATCACAACTTAAGATGTTTTGTCCAAATTTCACAGGTATACAAAATTCATAAAAAAAAATTCAAAATAGATTTAAAAGACTCTAAAAGTTATATTAGCTTTGAAAAATTAAATTCGAAACATCGAATTGTAGATTAGTAATACATTGAAATTCGAAAGTGTTTTGTTCGAATCAAAATATTGTAAAGTTGTAAACTAAATAAATAAAATATGCAGTACAAATTTTAAAATTTTAAATTTTAATTTTGCACTACGAGTAACCGTTTTAATTTCTTCACTGAAATCAAATTTTGATTTTTTTTTTTTTTTTTTTTTTTGTTATTTCTTTAGTATAAAACTCTCTACAGCTTTGAAAAAAATCCAAATACCAATTTAATAAATATAGCTCATTTACTTGTAAAAATAAACTTTTGTCTTTTGTCTGCATTTAAAATGAAAGAATTTAATATTACAACTTATGTACACCTAAATGAAATTACCCACGTTCTTCCCACGACACTAAAAATTAAACTCAATTCGGGTAATTACCCACGAGGTGGCAACACTAGGTTTTACAGAAGCACAAGCGAAAAATAGAACAGTGCAAATTAAATAGTCTAGAAATAATAGTCAATATTTAAAACATATAGAAATTCTATAAAGTAATATTAAAAATTATGTTTTACGTAAAAGAAATCGCATAGTTTTTAAACAAAAATTTAAAAAAGTTTGGGATTTAATTGGAGTAGAAAAATTTATTATTATTCCTTTTTTAATTTGGCCGCCTGGTCCAAGTTAGTACATACCTGGTAAGTGAAGTGTAATGGGTGTTAAACATTTGAGCAACGAGAACAACAACAACAGCATTGAATGATGAAGATGACGATAAAAGTTGACTGCCACCACAAATGATGTAATAGTTATAATTGAAATGAAAAGAAAATTAAGACCGTCAACTCAATCAGGCATAAGAAGAGTTTGAAAATATAACTAAACATAAGTTAACACTTTAAACGCAGAATGGGTCACAGTAGACCCGAAGCTCTTTACAAATTGGGTCAGCCTTTGAAGGGTTATAGCTATTAATTTAGTTTTTTTTATTACTTTTTATTTAATTTAGTTTTTCTTTGTATTTTTTGCCATTTAGTTGCTAAATGTTTTAATTAAAACTAAAAAAACAAAAAAAAACTATGTACTACGAAAAAATTGGCATAAAATCGCTTCTTCCTTTGTCTACTTAATTGTTCAAAATTATCTAACATGCCAGATCAATTATTTATTTTTGTATATCGTCGTAAATGGAAGAGTGGTTTCTGCAGCAACAGCGTTGCCGTTACTGAAAAATACATGTTTATGCCGACTCTTAAACAACAACAAAAATTCTTCTGAATGGAAAAGATATGTATTTAACAACGTCATTTAAAATAATTTATAAGAAAGCTTAAGACCTTTAATGTGTTCTAATATGAAGAGCATGCCCCAGGTAGTGGTTCGAGATGTTTAGTCATATTAAAGATACAAATATCACCGCTCTTCTTCACGCTACACTTGTTTCTTGTTTAATTGAAAACGGGTCAGACAAATTACTTAGTACTTATTGCCACCTTAAATGCAAACGGACGTAACTATACAAAAATTTTAAATTTAGTTTTTAATTAATTGTAAAAATCGCGACTTTATGAAAGTAATTCAAACTCCAAGAATACTTTATTATTATGGATTTTGTAAAAAAAAAAAATTTAAGTGTAGTTACGTCCGTTTGCATTTAAGGTGACGCTATAATAAACTAAACCAGAATCTTTACGAAAATTTCTGGCGGTAGTTGCTAAATAAACTAGAAATATCTTTATTTCGAAATAAGCTCATAAAAGCTTAGGTATAAAGAAGCCAGCTGCTTCCAGGAACCACTTTTCGAAGAAATGGTGATGATGCTGACTAAAATTCGCAAATTACTAAACATTGCACTTATCCGGCTCGCTTCAATGAAAGAAAGACGACTAGAGGCGTAACTCGCTTAAAACAAAACACACAAAGAAATGTTTCTAAAAATTTCGTAAATAATAATTAGTATTGTGGTTATTTTGTTGAACTATCTATGGTTTTTAATCCAAACTTTTAATAATTTTAATTAGGCTTAAGTTCATTTAATTTAATTTTCATTAAATTATTTTTATGAAGAAAGGAATTTTACAACATGAAAATTAATTAAAATTGTTATTGATAATCTTTCATTATTGACCGTGGCCGGGGCTCGAACCCGGGCCGGCAGGTTACCATGACATGTTTCGATCGCAACCACTCGATCTCCTCAGATGGATTTGCCGTTTTACACTCGCAGCCATCGACGACTGCTGACGTCAATAGTCAAACATCAATCCTTAAACCAAATTGTATTTTAACCTTTGGTAGATCGAAGTTTGCTTTTTTGAATGATTATCCATTTTAATTGATTTTACATGTTCTCCCTTACTTCTGTTTTTTCGTAATTTTGTCAAGAATTTTTCTTGAAGTCCAAAGTACATTTTTTGTTTTTTCATTTTTTGTCTTTCTTTTTCTTGTTGACCTTTTTCAGTACAACTTGAAGGACAAATGAATACATAGAGCTCGTGCCCTAGCTTTAACAATAATTAGTATTGTGGTTATTTTGTTGAACTATCTATGGTTTTTAATCCAAACTTTTAATAATTTTAATTAGGCTTAAGTTCATTAAATTTAATTTTCATTAAATTATTATTAATACATGTAAAATATATTATTTTGTGCCGCATACGCCACTTGTCAAAAAAAAAAAAAAATAAAAATTTTGTCCTGCATACGTATTATTATTGCTGTGTATTGTGAAACTTGTTGAGATGAAAGTTTCTATATTTACAGTCTACCAAAAAGTCAACATTGATACTTTTTTTAAGTTGGTTTTATTTTACAAAAACAGTTTCATTTTAATATTTTTTTTATAAATTTTTGAGGTAGTTATTATTTATTAAGTGTTTATTATTTTATAAAACTATTTTCAACAAATTTATTTTCTTGTTGTCATTTTATTTTGATTTTGATCATGGTCCAATTATTATTATTATTTTTTTTTTTATTATTATTATAAATAAGTTTTCTGATACAATTTTGACCCGGTAGATAGCGCTGGGCACAAGTTATTAACAAAATTCTCCAGTATTTAATTTGTTATTTTTATTTAGAAATTCACGAGCAGCGCCGGGATCAAACAGCTAGTTAACAATAAAAAAACAGCATTCATTTTGTTTGTGTATAAAATGATAAAGATGTCAAAAACAATTGCATGAAAAAACACAACTCTGCAAAAAATCAAGCAGGCGTTTTGCTTAGGTCTACTGATTGGACCATGCTTTTGCTTTAACTACTTTTTTTATTATGGCAATGAAGCAAGGCAAGAGTAAAATTTGTTTTGTACGTTTTTTTTACAATAAATTTGGTGCAATCGCCAAAGAGTGGCGTGTAGAGCAAAACAATACTTTAAAAACTTGAAAATAGTTGATATAGAGCAAAATGAATGCTTAATATCTCAGAAACCATAAAAACTTTTCGAAACAGGTTTTGGATTCAGAAAGGGGTATTCAATATATACCTAACTCAATTTTTTTTTAAAATGGTCGGTAGGTCAAACCAATAATGAAAAACATTTTGATTTGTAAACTCATATTCTTTTAAATTTTAATTTAAATTAAATTCATTATCTAAACTCTCAGCTTTACATTCGGCACAATCTCCACTGGAAAAGATGAAAAGGCGTTCTGTTCTCTTTGTCCTAAAATTCTTGGAAAGACAAAATCCTTTAGTATTGCCAAGTTTAATTTTAATTCGAGAATAAAACTTGATAACAAATTGATAAAACAATGCTTGTCGAGTGTGTATATTATGACTTCGTGTTTGCTGGGTTTCAACAAAAAAGTTATCACATTGCTTGCTAAAACAATAATAAAGTTCGGTTCTTTTGACAGCTGCGTTCGCTGATTTTATAGCTCTCTTTCCATTGTAGTCGTTCTCTATGTATTTAAAACTTAAAAGTCATGGACACTTTATTGACGAAACTTCTTCAAAGATCAGGAGAGGTACATATGTGTTTTAAACAGGAGGGGAAATTTATATGATTTCGAGCATGTTGTTCTCTAATAACCTCACGTGCAATAGAATTTACAGGTCCTATTAATATATAGTTGTGGGAAAGACTTAAATGGCCTCCATTTTAAATAGTGCTTAATGGTAACCTTGACTTAAATATTTATAACGCACGCTCTATTCAATTCTAATCTCTTTATGCGCGGAAATGTTTTTTTATGTTTAGTGCAAAATTAATTTAATTAATTCAATCTTCTTTTGTTTTTTTTTTTTTTCTTTAAATTTTTTTTCTAAATGAGTTTCTTAGAATTAAAGAAATGTTGGAATTTATATTAACAATAAATTATAATTTATTTTGTTTTTATGAATAAAAATAATTTTATTATTAATTTGAGTTAAAGAAATGCTGCTTCCTTAACGTTAAATATGACGAAAAAAAAGCAACTTGTGTTGTTGGAGAGAAAAAAAAAACGTCAAAGATTAACGAAAAATCTTTCAGTATTTTGTTGTTCTCTATTTTGCTGTTGCCTGTTTTTTGTAGCTTGTTTAATTTGCAATTTGTTGTCGTAGTCCGCCCACAACTTGTGCCAACTAACCAGCCTGTCTAATATTCGTGCAGGCAATTCTGCTGATTTTTTTTAAATTTTTTTCTTCCTCAACTAGAAATCTAAGTGATTTATGTAGTATTCGATTAAAATTTGTAGTTGTTTAATTCAATTCATTTATTAAATTATGCAAAAAAATAATAACATACCTTACAAAATACTGTAAGGCTTCTCCTCTTCCACGACTGACTTAAGTTGTCATATTTAATTGGCTTGAAGACAGTTTAAGCTAATAATTAAAAGGATTTTGAATTTCCTCGTTAAAACATAATTTATGTTATGAGCTTTTTTTATATTTTGGAGTGGTTTGAAATTTAATCTGTATTAATAAATTTGTAAAGTTATTTTTTTTTAAGGTTTTTTTTAAATATGCAGCTGGGAGAAAGGTTCACATTGATACCTGCCCCAGGGCCCACTCCATGGTGGATCTTAACCACTGGGCGTCAAACAATATGATACCACAACCACCTTGTGGTCCCCGAAAGTATATTTTGAACGAAAACCGAAACTTGCGCAAAGACAATCTTCCTGAAAGACCTCAATCAGTAGTCAGTCCGGGCCGTCCGAGTTTATCGCGTGCATTCCGAAAAACTGGCGCCATGACTTTATTGGCTGACAAACCCACCTTGGCGTCGATTCACCCCGAGAAACCCACTGTTTTGACTGATTTTTGGTCTCTGGTGTGTTGTGGTGGATCCGCGGTTACGAAATGACGCAAAGACTCGCCCGTATTGTGGTTAACAACGGCAAACACTCATGCAAATTTCTTAAACGATTGCATTTGCGGTCGATTGTGAGTGATAATTCAAAATTTTAACCATGTGAGAGCTTTGTGAGATGCCTATGGCTTCCACAATCTCTCGTACTTTTAATCTTTGATTGGCCAGCACCATATCGTAAATTTTTCAATTCTTTCTGGCTTATGGCCGTTTTCTCATTACAAGATTATCTTTTTTCCCAACGAAAAACTGCACATTAAAGAAACTCGGTTTTCTCAATGTCTGATTTGCTTCTATCCTGCCGCAAAACTAACCGGCACTCATCTGCCAATTATTTATTTTCCTTTTATTTGCCGTACAGATAAATTCAATCAGCTGACTCCCAACTTTTACATGTATTTTGAGAGGTGTTGCCAACTGAAAACAATGTTTTTTGTCGGTATATTGAGAAACCCAAAATTGTTAACAGACAGTTTATCGGTCTAATAAATTTATGTTGACATTAACTGCCTGTTTAACGATTTCGAACGTCAACGTTCGCATAGGAAAATATATTTAAAACAAAAACAAAATTCTAAAATTTGTTTTTGTTTTGAATGTAATTTTCTATGCGAACGTTAACGTTCGAAATCGTTGAACAGGCTGTAAGTAACAGACAGTTTGTCGGTATATTGAGAAAATGGCCATTAGAGTTTTTAAATACGATCACAACGAAATTCAGAAAACCACTTTTTTACCATTGAAATTGAAAATGCAGAGTTACCATAGTATTTATTAAGCTGAGCCTTACCTTGAGTGATTTTTTTTCCACAAAAAAAAAAAAAAAAAAAAACAAATATTGATTGAACACACAATTCACAGTTTTTTTTCTCCTCAAATCAATCAAGTCTGCTGTCAAATTTTGCTAAGTTTAATTGAGTAATTTTTGCTCTAAAGTTCTTTAATTCTTAATTCAATTTGAGTAAATTAGAGTTTAGAGAATCAAATATAAATGACATTGGTTGTGAAACAGATCTGAGAGTATTTATAAAATATTAGTTAATGTTTAAGAATTTCAATGAAAATAAATTCTAAATAAAAATATATCTGTAAAAGATCCGTAAATTTATTAGTGGTATTTAGAAGCTTTTAAATAATTATTAAGAATCCATAAATTACAGCTAATGTTTCAATATCACCGATTAATACTGAACCATGATCGCAATTCGGATGTGTGTAGCTTAGTGTTTGTCATACGGAATTTCCCGAAATGCAGCACATTTCGGGGGAAAAATCCCGGGAAATTTATGCGGGAATTCCCGGACTTTTTTATTTAATTATGGCCACTTTACCGCTGATAAAATTGTTAATAAGTTATGTCAAGAAATAGATGTAAATTTAAATCCGATTAGTTAGGCAGTGTTTAATGTTTGATGCTTTTTAATTTCGATCTAGTATACTGATAGAAAAGACGTATTAACGCTGATGTATTTTGACATCAGTACTAAGACAAGTGTCTTCTTTTTTGATGTCAGCCTTAACATCACTTGGCCAAATTGTCTTTGGGATCAAACATTGAAATTAAGTCATCAATGTGATGACACATCAGCATAAGAGACATGATGAATCGGAGAAAGGACTCATTAGGCTCAATTCAAAATAAATTGAGTCATTGGGATTGACTTAAGTTACAGTGAGAAAATTTTAGATATTTACTAACCCGTTACACATGTTTGTTTCACTTTTGTTGTACTCCGCCCTTTGTTAACAGAAGAACTCCCAATTATAAGACACCAGCATCATGCCTGATATGGTTTTCGCAATCATTCTACTTTGAAAATTTTATGTATTTAACTAAATATTTAAACAAAATGAATATGGGAATTTTTGCTTCTTATTTTACTTTTAAAAAATTAAAAAAATGTTATTAATACACAAAATGTGGCATCGAATTGAAATCGTTGTAGACATAGCATAGATGACGCATAAAATATGACAACATTTTATGATGACGGTCGTCATTGGATTGATGTCACATGTTGCGTCATTGATTCCATTTGTAATAACATTGATGTCACAATTCTTATGTTAGGGCATCATCAATATGAAGATGCAGTTTTCTATGAGTGTATATGAAGAGGAGTAAAAATGATCACAATTTAAAATTTTGTTTAAAAACCCAGAGTTATTTTAAGAAAACGAAGAAACATCCCTAAAAACGGAACGTGTTTTCTCATTGAGACTACTCTTCTGGATTAAAATCAGAAATAGGCTGTCGAAATGCTCAGTTTTCAAGGAGATATTTTGTTTAAATAATTCAACTATTTTGGCTTTATATCAATGATGCTGGCTTTGAATATACAGAACTGAAATTTTTATTTTTAACTAGCTGTCCCGGCAAACGTCGTTTTGCCATATAACTTATTTCCAGTGAAAGAAAGAGGAATAAAGCGCTTTATACCATGATCGGCGTTGAAAAACAATAGTTATTTATTTCTGTATTTCTTTTCGTTATACATTCAAAAGCTAAACTTAAAAAAGTGATGTATTTTTGTTTATCCTGAAATATAAAAATCAAACAGATAATCAATTTTTATTACGAATAGCAATTGCGTGTACGATATTTTTTGTCAGTCCGTCTTTCCAACACACAAGTAAGCTCGACAGCTTGCCGAGGCGAGAACATGCCACGTATAAATGTCCGTGTGAAAAACATGGTGTGCCCAAATCTAAGGCGCAAACATACATCGTTTGGCCTTGCGACATATTAATTGTCATTGCAAATTCCAATCTAGTTGGAAATTAAACGCGTTTGAATTCAATTGGGACGTCTGTGGCAATCATCGGAGTTCGTGGCAGCAAAACATTTTCGTCTCGGAATTTACCGTTCAAAATGGTAGCTTCGATAACGTTTTTCATCAATTTTTAAACGACCAATCGTGTACCATTGCAAAGCCGAATTAAAATAACCGGAGAAAAAATTAAAAAAAAAATACATAAACTTTTCAAAAGAATCGTTTAATTAATTAAGAAGGCATAGGATGGGGGTGCTTTTACCCGTTTACCTTTATTTTACGCCGTAAATGTTAAAATTTATAGCCTTTAGTTCCTTCAAGACTTGAGACTTTCATCGGATAGTTAATAAAGAAGACATGGAGATATGGAGGTTTTACCCCTTTTGCCCTATTTTACGCCCTAATTGTTGGAATTTCCAAAAAATTTATATCTTAAAGTTCGTTTAGATATTACAGTATCTGCATGCCAAATTTAAAGAATACCGGTTGATAAGTTAAGAAGATATAGGGAGGGGGAGCGTTTGCCCCGCTTGCCTTATTTTACGGCCTGAATAATAAAATTTATAGGCTTTAGTTCCTTCCAGATGTTACACCATGTTCCTGCGAAATTTCAAGAAAATCGGTTAATTAATTAAGAAGATATTAGGCGGGGGAGCTTTGCCCTATTTTACGCCCTCCAGCTATATGATCTATTCCAAATGTCATTGTTCACATAGGGCACTACGATACATGATTTGGTAACTTTTCAAGTAACAATAAAATATCATAATATGGAAAATGAAAGGCATTTTGGTGATATTTATATGGGAATAATATATAGGAAAATCTAAATGCAATATCTCCGGAACCACTGGGCAGATTTCGTCCAAACTTCATAACTTCACATAAACCATCTACAGACTTTCCCCAAAATACCAGGATAGTTTTCGTTCAAATCGGTCGACCCGTTTTTGCAGTTAGTGGTGACATCAAAGTGTACACTTCTTTTTATATACATATACATATATAGAATAACAATTAATGCATTGATTAACTCATTAAATAGATCTCATGAATTGTTATTTAATTTATGTTCAAATAAATTAAATTATATTATGCACCGTTTTATATTAAGCGAGATTTCCCGTGAAATTTAAATATAAATCACCCTTTTCCGGGAAATGAAAAAGTACGGAAAAGGAAAACTCTGGTTTATCTATAAAATACTTACACAAATAACTAAATTAATCTATTATCATCTACCACAACAGCATTCAAATCGTCATGTTTGTCTTATTAGCCACCTCCAACTATTTTATTCGATATTTAATTAAGACAAATTTATATCTTATTTGCTGGCATATTTTAGTCATACCGACTACTACCACCTCTACTTTTATCATACGTCTATTACTACCACGGCTAGGGGCAGCACTTTGTACATTTGTCCGTCTGTTGGTGTTTAAATTTGTGTATTTGCTTTACTAGTACGAATATTTTGTTGTTAATAGACTCGCTCTTCTAAATTTGTATTTTATATTCAATCACGTACACTTGAAAGAAATTCTTGGTTCTTTTTTATTTTTGCTGTGTTTTCAATAAAATAAACATTCTATCTTCGTTTTAGCTAAAGCTTTGCATATTTTATTTAATTGAATTTTATTTTATTTCTGTTTGGAGTTAAGTTTTGTCTGTTTATTTCAGTTGTTTGGGTTTTAAGTTGCTTCATCATCATCATCAACATCATCATAGTTGTCGTCATTTGAAAAGAAAAAAATCAGACAAAATAATTTGTATGTTGGACACGTTTAAAATACAGCAACAAAATAAATAAAAAATTACATACATTTAAGTTGTTTTTGTACTGCATTGCTTAACATTTTAGAAATATAATAAAAATATAAATAAAGTTGTTGCTGTGTCTCTTGTCAAATAGCTGCTTTAATTAGAATTTATTCTAAAAATATTTTAAATAAGCATTGTTTTGTTTTTAATTTTACCACAAATACAACGAATAAACATAGTTATGATTATAATTTTTGAAATAATTATTCCTTGTCTAAGAACTTTGCCATCCTTAGAATTTCAAATAGGTTGCATTTTGTGCTTTTGTCTTGAATTTTAATTTGAGAAACGAAAAAAAAAACAAAACATTTGAAAAGACAATTAGCACAACATATTTCTCTCAGTGGATAAATAATTCTTTAATAGTGTTGTAGTTGGTTGTCAGCATTTCGTTATTATTTTTTAAGAGCAAAGAGATATTACTCTTATGAACTCATCATATCATATCTCAGCATTGTTGCCAATTTGGCGGTTTTCCACGATTCTAGATTTTGTTATGTATCAATTGCAGTAAAATTTTTGTTTTGGCGGTAAGCGGGGTTTCAATATAATTTTGGGCAGATAATATATCGTTACCTAAAACTCAAAAGGCTCTAACTAACAGCGTTGCCGTTTTGGTTACTTTTAACGAAAATTGGCTACTTTTTTTTCCAATGTGTACTTGTGTACTGTTTTTTTCATTTTGGTTACTTTTTTTAAACACAAAAATAACCAAATACCCGCTTCCTTAAAATGATCCTTAAAATAGTTTGTGGTATTTGTGCATCTAAAACCAATACATTTTTCATCTACTTAAAAATTATTCTTTTAGAAAAATCGGTCCAGCGGTTTATGAGCCTACATAATACAAAAAACATTGTTTCTTCTTTAGACACACAAGTTTTAAACTGAAGCGGGAATAAAAAAGTACTTTTGATACAAAATAATTTTGGTTACTTTTTTTTCGCTTTTGGTTACTTTATTTTCACATTATGGTTACAAAAAATAAATAATAAATAATAATAAATTTGTATATTTTTTTATTTCTTGCGTTATTTATTTACTATTAGAATTAATATTTATTAAAATTTTAATTAATTTAAATGATCAACTAGGTTCAAATTGGCTGAATACCAACTACTACTCACCCTTAGGTTATGTGGAACATGAAATTAAATGTGTAAATAGCTTACTACCGAAATTTTACGTTTCAAAAATTGCAGGTGCCCACAGGGGTTAATTTTTTTTTCCCCCTTCTTGTTTTTTTTTTTTTGCTACCTTTTATTATTTTTAGCTTTAAATTTAGTTTTTAAGCAAATTTCATTTTTACTACCCCAAAATGTTGTGCCGGGAGCAAGCACTTTAAACCTTAATCTTAGGGATCTTTCGCAAAATCTGATAAGTTTGTTACTGTTAAACAATAATATTTATTAATACAAAATATTATAGTTTTAAGTTTTCTTTGTAATTTGACTCATAATTTTTTTTTCTCTTATTTGATTGTTTTAAAGTCTCAAATAAACTTAACTTAACTTAACTTAATTAATTTAACTATCCTGGTATTTTGAACATAGCTATAGATGCTAAAAAAAACCAAGCTAACAGTTTGCATAATAGGCAATATTGTCAATTATCAAATCGACTGGTACGTTTTAAAAGAAAAATAAATTATAAACAGTTTAACGCAACTTATCCTTTTGAATAGTGTTTGCTTTTCCTGTAAAATTTCAAAATGTAAGATAGGGACTTTTGCGTTTCATGTAACGAAATATGGATATGAATTTACATTATATCTTTCAGCTTTAATCGATTAAAAAATATTAAATACGTAGTTAAATTCATATAAAATGTGGATGTCAGACTTGTTATCCCCAGCATCGCAATGTTTTTATATGAACACATTAGCAACCGAATATGAAAGGTCATGCGGCTGTCGGATCTTATTTTAATTCGGAAAGGTAAAAAAAAAACACTGTGTCCTACGCTTAATCGAACAGCAAGATAGTGCTATTAAACGCATTTGCATAAATTTATTGGTTAAAATGCAACGATTAGTTAGATATAGACACCAATTTTAAAAATGTTTCTTTCCAATTACGGTACATCCAAACGATGGCTCAACTACTAGTTCATCGACAAATTGTTCAAAGAAATGGCCAACAAAAGTGTTACATATCCTGATATCTAATAAAATATTTTTATTGAAATTTCCTGAGAGAGTCCCTGTTTCAAATAGAAAGTACTGGAAGATTAGAGTCCCGGTAGGGTAGTTGATAGTGAGCTAATCTAATATTTTATATTATAATATAATTTGTAACTGTATTTGTAACATATAAAAAAATGTTTTCTTGAGCGAAGCGATAACCGAATAACTTTTTGTTATATTACGATTTTGGCAAACATTGTTTAACAAAAAGTAAGGTGGGGTCTTCTTTTGAACTCTAATGGGTAATCTGATTTCAAGCAATACAAACGTCTCAATTTTATCTGCTAAAACACACAATCGACATAATAATAATAATATAATTTTATATTCACCTCTATCGCGAATGTTATGGGAATATGCAAACCTATATTCCCATCCCCAACAAATCGGTATCGCAAATATTTTGGGAGTAAACATTTCTTTTGTGAATTAGTTGTCAGTGCTTTATAAACAAAAGTCTTTATTGTGAATAGCTTGTTAGTGCTTGTATTGTGAAAGAAAAAAATATACAAAATATAATACTAATACAAATATAATAAAATAAATAATGAATAGTGTTTATCTTCATTTTATTTATTTGCACTCCTTTAATAAAAAGAAAAAGTAATTTAATTTAGTCCTACTTTAGAATACAAATTTAAATTTACATGTTCCCTTCTCGTTTACATTAACTAACACTTGTTTTTTTTAAGGTTACATTTAATTTATTTAAGAAAACTTCAGATAATTTCCTTTCATTTAATATACATATAACGTTTAAATTTTTTTTAATTCCTTAAGCTACTCCCGCGAAGAGTCTCTGGCGGGAAGAGAAGAGTCTTCGGCGCTGATAGACTAGCTTACTACCAGCTAGCCTACCGGGGCACTCATGTTGGGAATTTATTTAGTAAAAATACATTATTTAGTAAATAAACATTGGCGATGCCAAATTTTTTAAAAGTTTGGGAATTCATTCATTAATTTTTTAAGGTTTTTGTAAAAAGTCGGGAAAAAGCCTTATTTTCAAAAAAAAAAAACACGTTCGCTTAGTTAAAAAATTAGCGGTTTTTAAGCCGCAACTCGAAGAAAAGTGTTAAAAAAAAGTTAGCAACAGTTCATCACATTTACACCGCTGCGTCGTCAAGTATAGAAAGAGCATTTGTTGTTGTGTGGTGACCGGTAAATGTATGACAAGTGAGTACTCCCACTTACTTTGAGCCAAATATGTCAGAACAAGCAGGTATTTTTATGGTAGGAAAAAAAAATTAATAGTTTTAAATTAAAAAAAAAATATATAAATAATTCTATAAATATCTTTGACGTTTATTATATATGTATTATGTATGGATATGAAGAAAAAGTAAGGAGCGAAAGAAGGCAATGATTACATCAATTTTATCAAAAAAAAAAAAAAATAAGAAATTGCTTGAATCTAAGAACTTTGAACTATTTAAAATTAATTTGAACGAATGTTTACGAGGTACCAAAATAAGCGAAATATTTTAGGAATGATTTATTTGGCAGCAGATGGCTTTACAACTATTCAGGAAAACAAATGGACTTTTTCTGAGTTATTTTAATACTGAAATCATTTAATATTAATCGCAGATAGACGAGGGAAATCTGAAAATGTTTTGAATTCTATTCTGTTTAATAATTGTTCCTTATTTACATACTTATGTATGTATATTGCCTGGGGTCCGGATTTAGAAATTTTGAATTTTAGATTCAGAATTTTAAGTTTGTAGGTTCTTAAAACACCTCCGGGTGTATGTTGAAATGGTTTTACAGAATACCCCGGAAGGACCAGGTTGTTATATATTTAAGTCATATACTTCGTTTAAGTTTGCTTTTAAAATTTAGCCAGATCGGTTCATAAACGTCTAAGATATAAGCGGAAAACCACGATTGCCTACACTATTGATCTTAGACCCTATAAAGTATATTAATTATTGGTCCTTATAAGAAGCGAAGTTGATTTGACTATGTCCGTCTGTCCGTTGGAATGGGTTTTCCCGAAGACCACAGATATGATGGGGACTAGGAAAATTCAGCCTGCTCGGTTCTCAATTGGGTGAGAAAAGTGCAAAAACCACGACTGAATATTATTTTGCCCAAAAATCCCATGTTTTTTTTTAATTTTATGTTTATGAGTATCTGGAGAACGGCAGGAGCCAAAGTTTTATGCCTCGAGTAACACAAAATTGCATGATGTTGTTCGTAACGTTTTAAGGCCGTTACTGTTTTTCGAGAGTGGAAAATTGGCATACAGTGTTATTTTTAGTGGCATACAACTACATATATTTGAATGTGTACTTTGATCTAGCAAACGTTATGCAAAATCAAACAAAAGTTCAATAAGAATAGGGATTACGTGTAGAGTGTGAAGTGTTTGTTGACGTGGCCATAGATTGAAGCATTTTTCTGCAGGCTGGACAATTTTAAACATTAAACTCAAGTTAAAATAGGTAAATTTAAAACCCATTTAATTTTAGCAACATGTGTAACATTCGTACGCTAATCGCGAATGTTAAGGAGCTTGTTTTTTTAATTAATTTATTAGCAGAAAAATATTTATAATTTAATAAAAACTAGTTAATAAAAACATTTCGATACGTCTCAAAATTGAGCGCTCCGTGTACAATTCTGTGTAAACTAATGTGCTTTAGGCTTGGACGCTTAAAGACCTCTAAATTCCAAAATATTAAAAAACAACTTTAACTAAACCCGAATAAATTTGATTGATTAAAAAAAGTAGCACATCAATTTTTAATATATGTATGTATAATTAGTTAACACTTCGTTTGTTATGTGAAATTTGAGAAACAATATTTAAACACTGACAGCAATAAGAATAACTTGAATTTGTGTAATTTAATCATTGAAATTGAAAACTGAAAAAAAAAAAACACAAACTCAGTCAAACATACAACAAGCAACATGAACTTGAGAACCTACGCACAGAACCTTCGTGTCTCAGAAATACTGCAAAAAATAAAATTACAGCAACAGCATGTGAACTTTTAGAATTGTTGCTTTGAAAAGTATTTTTTTTTTCTTTTTTTTTTTTTTTTTTTTTTTTTTTTTTTTTTTTTTGCAGAAATTGTGTCAAGGAAATTGTTGACTTTGGAATTAACAAATAAATATATATATATACAAAAAAAAAAAAATAAATTCACTTTTATATGAAAAACAAAACAATTTCAAAGTAGTATGTATGTATATTGTTGGTTTGCACGCTACATCTTCGGAAAGGCCAGACAATTGTATGTGTGTTATTTCCAACTTGTTACATTTTAATAAAATAGAAAAAAAAATAATAACATGCCACATTAAACCTACCGACACAATTTAAAACAATAAAGTTTCCAAATAAGTATGTGTGTTAAAATTCTACTAAAACTTAATATGGAAAATAAACCCACAAATAAATCTGAAACCACCACACATACGCATTAAATAGTAACTTATTTGATATTTTTTGAAATATCTTAATTAGATTACTAAATTTGTATACAAAATATTGTTTTGAAGTTTGCATAAAAATGTTGGTGTCACTCTTTGTTCTTGGCCAACAATTTATTTGTGTGACTGGTGCAACAACGACCACACAATAAATGACCGATGAAAATGTTTTCCAACAGTTTATTTGTTAGCATTCACTCACGTGGCTCTCTTACGTGAATCGAGGAAAATTCAGTTGATTGTTTATGCATAGCAATTTTTTGAGCATTTCCTCATACTATTTTTTTACAGCGAATTAATTCAGTAAATTTTAACGAAAAAATTCCTTAATTCTTCTTGATTATTAGGGCAAACAACAGTTTGTGAATAGATTTTTAAGCAAAGCGCAAGAGTATGTTCGCAGACAAAAGCAAATTTCTTAAGGATTTCCCCTGTTGAAAAGGCCTTGCTCATACAATTTTTACATGAGAATGTTTTAAAACTATTAATCGTTTATTCTACATTTTTAATACAAAGCAATATACATATGGCGGGTTCAGACCTGAACCGGACCTAGTCATGAAATATAAGATAAATATAAATTTTTAAACTGGTGCAAAATTCTTCGCAACGCCTAAGTCTTTTCATTTATGTAACGGATGAAATCAAAAAGTGTTTCGTTCCTGAGGTAACGGTAATAAACACAAGTCAACGGATCCATTAATTAATGGCAGTTTAAGCCCTTCATATATTGTTTCCTTTCGTCCATAACGGGTTATCCATTTTGCGGTTTCAAAAGTAAACGTAAATAAAACACAGATAAAATATTTTTTTTTTTTTATGACATGTCTTTTTTATTATAAAGTTTGAACGTTGACATTATGTGTGAAACACTATATCATTTAAATGACCACCACGCGAAGTGTTGCAAGCATACTACAAAAATGGTGATTCTGGCACAGCCACATATCGTGCTTTAAGAGGAGATTATGGTTTACATAATCGTCCAACTACGCAAGCAATTGGCAAAATTGTGAAGAAATTTGAAGAGACTGGAGCGGTTACAGATATTGTTAGGCCAGTGCATCATCGTTTTGCTCGTTCCGCTGAAAATATCGCTGCTGTAAGTGAAAGTGTTGCCGAAGACCCGAATGTGTCGATTCCTCGTCGTTCTCAGGAATAAGAACTGTAAGGTCGTATGATAACCGACTTTTTTTTTGCCTGCTATTGAAGAATACGACTTGGAGAATAAGTGGTTTCAACAAGACGGTGCCACATGCCGCACAACTCGAGGTAATATGGCTTTATTGCAAGAGACATTTCCTGGCGGTGTATTTTCTCGTCGTGGCGACATCAACTGGCCACCAAGATTATGCGATTTGACACCATTAGACTTTTTTTGTGGGGCTACGCGAAAGACCGTGCTTATGCAGATAAACCTTTAACTCTTGAGCACTAAAGAACCAACATTCGTCAAGTTATGGCTGAGATACCGCCCAATATGTGTCAAAAAGTGGTCCAAAATTACCTCAAAAGAATTAATGCTTGCAACACTTCGCGTGGTGGTCATTTAAATGATATAGTGTTTGACACATTATGTCAACTCAAACTTGATAATAAAAGAGAAATCATGAAAAAAAATATTTTATATGTGTTTTATTTACGTTTACTTTTGAAACCGAAAAATGGATAACCCTTTATAAGGAGCATAGGGCCTCATGAGGTTTCGATAATCATTTGGTTTAAGATAAGTGATTGATTTGCTTCTGCATCCGAACCTGAAACTGGGGCTGTCAGCGTGTTCTCCAGGCGAGCTGGTTTAAAAACCTTGTAACGTTTACGTAGCGAGCCGTAAAATTTGTCACCCATGTCCCTATAGCAAACGCAGAACGACGAAGAGTAAATGTAATATATGCAAGAAAAGCATTTGTTATTATCATAAAGTTGAACTCTGTGTCTCATGTGTAAAATAAGACTAATAACTAAATATTTTTTTTCTTTTGTATTATTTGACTGATTATCTTTAAAGGCTGAGTAAGAAAAAAGTTATTTTTTTTACCTTTTTAGGTTTTGTTGTTTTAAAAATTTAATTAATTTAAAAAACAAAAAAAAAGAGTTCAAATTCGTACCGAATTTTATAGGTAAAAAGAATTTTTATTTTTGATATTAGATTTTTTTTTATTTTTTAATAAAACAGTTAACTAAAACAGATTTTTGTTTATTTTTAACTTTAAAAATCGTTCCGCTAGAATTTATTTTTTAAAAAGTTCGTCGATTCGACGAAGAGTAACCTTAGTGTACTAAAATGAAGACTAACCTTCCAGGGTTAAGTTGTGGAGTTGTGGAGTTGTGGATTTTGTTTACTAAAAAAAGAAGCATTGGTGTTTTTAATCAATTTTGTAAAAAAGGTAGTTATGGCAATTTTAAAGTTAAAGCTTAATCCTAAATACGATCAATGTTCGAAAGGTAAAGAGTGTTTTTTTTAAGTGCCACAACTTTGAATTTGTATCACTGCATTATTTGAGGACACATTTAAAAGCTGATAGTTGCTTTTTGTTTAGTTTACTTTGAAATTTCTTCGACTTACACCAGAGCAACGATTGCAAACTGTTGAAATTTTTAATCAAAATAATTCGGCGAATGGGCTAAAGCACAAATTGATATTGATTTTGAATTTCCATTCAAAATTTTATTTTCCGATGAAGCCCATTTCTAATTGAATGGGACCGTGAATAAGCAGAATTGTCGCATTTGGAGTGAGGAAATCCACGAGCTTTTCTCAAAACAGGAAATGACTCCGCCAGCCCAAACAGTGGCTGCCACATGGCAGAAATCATATTTAAACAATAATTTCATAAAATTTTCTTTCCAATAAAGCCCGTTTCATTGATATTAAAAATATATTTCCTTGTTTTATTATGATTTAAACTTGTGTCACTCTATAAAAAACACCCTTTAATTCAAATAGGCATACCTCTATGCATTATATAGACGTATACTTTCCTTTCGGTCTTCCTTAATTTATCTTATAGCCCGTTTACATTACAACAACAAATAAACCCAATCTTGTAAATTTGATTTGAAATCTTCCTCAAAATTCAGTGCTTTGTACTTTTTTGAAATTAGCGAGATTTTTTCATACCAAAAACAGCTGTTTGAAAGTTTTTTGAGAAACACATACATACATATAAAGAAATATGTAGTCTTAAAAAAATTGCATTGCCTTTTATTTATTATCAAGTTTATTTATTTTATCAATTTTATTTGTCTGTTCCATTTTTTTTTTTTTTTATTATTTTCTCGAAATTTCTCAACAGTTTTAACCAGACGCCATTATTGTTTTGTTTCTAATCAAAATGTCATTTTTATCTTGTACAGGGAATGTTCTGTACTATGTATGTATGTATGTACATGGAACGAAGCCATAGTTGCATCACTTAGTACTACTAGATTTTGACTGATTTTGACACGAAGTAGATTAAGTTTTGTATGGGAAATCTAGTCAAAATCAACTAGATTTTCTCGAAATCGCGTAAGTACTTTCAAGTGATCGTTGTAGTTTAAACTCTGTAAATTTTCAAAATCGTTTCGCTATTTTTCTCTTTGCACTGTAATGGCTAACTCACAGAATAACTAACTGCCTGAGTAACTCCGTTAGTGGGTGGTAAACACATACATATTTTTCCACATTAAACTTACAGAGTACACGTGTTCGCATAATGAATGTCATTGTGGTGTTGTTGGCCGACATTGAACTCGAACTGTCAAACGCCAAATATAACATTTAAATTCGTATAAACACATACACACACATGAAATCTCCTCCGCAGCGATACAGTTCAAGAGCCCGTAAGTTATTTTTTTGCATGTTTCCACATTTTGAACACACAAAAAAACGTGTTTTTTACTTTGGGGCTTGTGTTTTTTTTTTATTTTAAAAAAGATTGGTGGTCCTAATTTTTTTTTTTTTTTTTTGACAATTTTTCTTTTAAATGAGTTGTCATACTTAAAATTTTTTCTAAATGGGAGCATTAATTTAAGTCGTCCCATTCATTGTTTACTTATGTATGTGTCATTAACTTTTTAATATGACTACAAGTCTGTCCGGCCGGATGGTTCTGCCACTTGCTGTACAAACGAATTGACAACATTTGAATTTGACATTCTCATCCATATTTTTGATGGTTGAATGTTTTAATAATAAACAATACTATCGTATGTATATTAAACGAATAGATTGTATTTGCTTTTCACTTTATAATTACTTAATTAGATGTGCCGCTTTTTATCTTTTGCTTTTGTTTCTCTTTCGATAAGTGATGATTTATTTTAATTGCTTTTATTTGGCCTATATTTGCAACATTATACTCGTATTTTGCATGATTGCACGTTATGAATTGTTTCCGGTCTTGTTTATTCGAAAACACGAAACATAAAATTTAGTAGGAATTTTGATTTAAATCAATGGCTTGTATTAAAAAAACGCGAACATGTTTAAAGAAAATTTCTAGTATTTTACTTTATGTAGAAACAGAAAATTTATAACATCTATATTATTAAAAGATTTATCTAATTCAAAGTGATTTGTTGTATTTAACAGTATATGGGACCTATAAGATTTGTAAATGTCATGTTAAATGTCAACAGACACAACTACACCAAAATTCGAAATCAAGCTTTTGATTTATTTTGGCTCGTTTTATCAAAATACATGCTTTAGACACGATCACAAATCGCTATAACCAAAAACCCAATAAAATTTGGTAACAGGATTTATATTAAAGTTTATCTAAAAAGACTTTTGTATATTGTGGGAAGACGTTTGTAGAGAGACCAGTGGGAAATAATAAATTGAGTTTTACCATTTAAAACAATTCCGAACTTGTTGACAAAAAAAGTACTAGATTCTTCATACTCCATATTGTTTCAAACATAAGCAGTTGTGCAACCTACAAAATCGAATTGAACCTTGACTATCGGTTCTAAGTACTGGAACGACTCGGGGTTCGATTAACAACGACCAAGGATTGTCAACTTAGCAACATTAACTTTTTACGTATCGCTGCTACAACAACAACAAAATCGAAATTTGTCCAGAAGTCACTAATAATACAATCGATCGGGACCCCAAAATATTTGAGTTTTATATCATTTCTATAGTTTGACCAACGACTATTTATAAATATTTGATCCTTTTTTTTTATCTTTTTAATCCAAATGTTAATATTTTAATCAGGCAAAAGTTTAATGAATTTAATTTTCATTAAATCATTTTTATGAAGAAGGGAGTTTAACAACATGAAATGAATTAAAATTTATTGATAATATTTCATTCTTGACTGAACTGGGTATCGAACCCAGGTTTTCACGGACAGGTTGCCCTGACATGTTTCGATTGTAACCACACAATCTCTTCAGAGAGGTATGCCGTTTAACACTCACCGCCGTTGACGACGGTTGGTAGTCAATAGTCAAACATCAATCTTTAAAACAAATGGTATTTTAACCTTGGTAGATCGAAATTTTTTAATGTTCTTCCTTACTCATCCTTAAATTAATAGTTGATCAACATTTTATGGTAGGCTTTCTATGTATGTTTTATGTTGCTCTATAAAATAATATTTTGCAAATCAAATTTTAGGTCATTAACCCTTAATTTTAATTAAACATTTAAGTTTACATTCTAATTTACTAAAACTTTTTGTTATTTTAATTATCTTTGCAGAAAACATCATCATTATTATCATTAAAACTCCATTAATAAATTTAGTAAAGGATTCATAAATTAGTCAAATATTTCTTAAAATAATTTGAATACTGACATTAAGTGGTCGTCACTACAAACGAGTAAAAGGACTTTGGTGAGAAATTCCACCACTGGTACTTAAATTTTAACAACAAAAACATATAATTTGTACTTGAAGTACTTAAACACAGAAATCAAACAAAATGGTGGATTATTACAAAGTTCTAGAAGTACCACGTCAAGCCACAGACGCAGAAATTAAAAAAGCGTAAGTTTTTGCTTTCATAATAACAATATTGTTACTTACAAACATTTTGGTTTTCTTTTTTTTAACAAATTAGTTACAGAAAATTGGCTTTAAAATGGCATCCGGATAAAAATCCAGATAATTTAGATGAGGCCAACAAACGTTTCCGTGAATTGTCCGAAGCTTATGAAGTTTTATCAGACGGTAAGTTTAAAAGTAGATTCTAATACCACAAAAAAGTATAAATGTACTCTTTATTCTTTAAATCCTTCTTCTTATTATTAATATTGTAAATACATTTCAATAATATTGTTTTTCCAAATTTCTTATGTTATTTACATGTAAATGTTTAATAAATCAAATCCAAAATCTCTTTCACTTTAATTATTCTCTTGGGAATGGTTAGAACGCAAACGAAAAATATACGACTCTCGTTCGACTTTACATAAAAGCAACTACAGTAATTCATCATCTTATTCGTCGACTGGCAATTATGGCGGCACAAATGGTTACGGTAGTTATCGCTATCGTACTACAGGTGCCAAAGACTATGATGATTATATACCTAGTTATGGTTCATCAAAGCGTGGCAATCGCTATCAAACATTCACCTTTAGAAATCTCTTCGAAAATACACCATTCCACAAACTCTTTGGTAACAATAAAAAAAAATGTTTAACTTTTAAAAAAAATAAACCAAAAACGTTCTTGGTTTTTTTGTTTCTTTTTTCAAATTTCCAATAAGTTGTTGTTAATAAGACTAACAATTTGCATATGTATCGAAATGTATTAAAAAAAAAAAATCAAAAACCACTTAAAACAACGGATTTTGAATGCTGCAAGCAATGCTTAACGTTCATGCTTTGTTGCCTAGCTGCTTGGTTGGCTATCCAAGTGCCTGCTTGCTACTGTTTTAAAGCATTTCGCGTTGAAAATGTATTTGTTATTATTGTTACTACATATAAATGTTAACCATTCTCTAACCCATTAAAAAGCGTTCAAAAACTAACAAGCTTTCTTAAGCATATAAAGAAAAGTTTATCTTTTTAGCTTGTTGCCTTTTTAAAACTGCAAGAAAACAAAACATTTTTGCTAATAATTTTATTTTTTAAATCAAGTCATTTGTTTGTACTAATTAAAGTTTAAAAACACGTGCATTTCCTATACTGCCATTTACTGCTTTCAATATTTGCTACCGTTCTAAATCTGACTACTATTTGTTTTAGTTTTATAAGATAATTTAAAATTTGGTTTCTTTAGATTAACAACATGTTTATTAAAATCTAAGAAATAAATTCCCTTAAAAAAAAAATAAAAAAGATTTTAGGTAGTTTTTAACTTAAAGCAATTTATTAACATTTAAATGTTTTTAAAATGCACTGGCTTAATAAGTTTTACTACTAATTTTTCAAAACTTAATTTTAAAGGAAACTTTTTGAAATAAGAAGTCAACAACTGGACATTAGTGTATATGATTTAAAAAAAGTGTCTGTGCCGAATCTTTAATGTCCTTCACCGCAGTCAGAATATTCCAGGCGTGGGCTTTTTATGAGATCTTCAAATTATTAAACAATCTTCAAACAAACTGTTGTCAGCATCCACTAACTGCCTGCTTATTTATTTAAAACAAAAACAAAATTCTAAAAGTTTTTTTGTTGTTAAGATAATTTTCTATGCAAACGTTCAAAATTGATGAACAGCAGGCTGTAAATTTTATCAGGGTGTTCTGCCAGATCAATTTCAAGGTATTGAGCTACTTCTACAGGGTGGGTCTATAAACTTCTTGAACATAGCGGAGTATGGCTGGCTGGACTATTAAATATGAAGGGACTTCCATGAGGATCTTGACCACATGCTGGGCAAAAGTTATGGACGGCGCTCCCTGCGCGGCACCATAACGCATTAAGCCTGTTGTGCCAGCACAACTCTTGTTTTAAGCGGCACAAAAATTTCAGTGTCATTCCCACGACAGTCGGTTCTTCGTACCGTATGGGCCCGAAATGTTTCGGCCAAGGGCTGTCAATCCAGCAACACCAGGGGCCTGATTCTAGCAGTCGTAATCGAGTAGTTTCTCGATCCGAAAGCAATTTAATATCTAGTTATTTCAGTCAATACTGAACGAATCGGAATTATATTTTCAGTGTTGTTAAGCATTAATTTAAGTTTCACAATACTGATAAAATAATTTCGATTCGTTCAGTATCGACTGGAAGAATTAGAAATAAAATTGCGTTCGAATCGAGAAAGTACTCGATCACGACTGCCAGAATTAGGCCCCTGCTCTTCAGCTGTTACTTCTACAACAACAACCTACGTCAGTATTTTAATTTGTTACGGTTTAACATTTTGAAAATTTTACAGGAGAACAAAAAACTATTTAATATGATAAATTGATAAAAAAAAAAAACGCACGAAAAGCAAACTAACACACACGACCTAGTTGTCTTTAAAAGAACACGACAAAAACGCGCAGGTTGCTTTCCTACCCAGCGCAGTTTTACGAATGGAAATTTGTTTTAGCGTTTTATACATTTTTTATGGGACCCATGGTAAATTATGGAGCGATTATCACAAAATTTAATGGTGTTAGTTCTGGCCATATAAAGCTAAATTGGACCAAATTTTGGCAGAATATGATTTTCCAGAGTGGGCTTTATGTCGGATTTATTGTAAATTATCGACCGATTAACACGAAATTTGATTTCTTGTCATATAAAACGATGACAGACTAAAACTTTTAACAATAGCAATAATCTTTACGATTTTACGCGTACAAAATTGATTTCTGAGAGTGGGCTTCATAATGGGCATATGGTAAATTATGGACCTACCTTCGCGAAATTGAGTAGTTTGATTTGTAGTCATATAAAACGCCACCATTTATTTTACGTGTTTGTTACAAATTTAACAATTTTTAAGGGTGGCTGTTCCACATTATGCTAACGACAACTAGAAACAATTTGATAGCAATATTGAATTTGTCTTTTGAGTTGTTCGAAAGTTATAGTGTTTTCAACAGATGGACATGGCTAAATCGGCTTTTACTTACTTTTTCTTATGGGATCTTAGATGAATATTAAAATAGCTTCACGCCGAATGACAAACTTACTGCCAGGCCCACAATGTCGACAAGAACATTTCTTTCGTATATTTCTATTGAAAACAATAATAAAAAACTTAAGTTTGTATCTGTTTTCAATATAAATATACGAATGCAATGTTCTTGTCGATATCGTGGACCAGGCTATTAGTATACCCTCGTTCATCACTAGTGGTGGAGGGTATAAAAATATAACGAAAAACAAGACTATATGTTTTATTAATAATTTTTGTATTACAAAAACGACTCACGCGTTAACGACAACGCCTTACAAAATAAGGCCGAATATAACCAACATTCCGTTTCCTATGTTACACACATTTTCCCCCTAAAAAGTATTTTCGTTATTCCCTCCACCACTAGTGGTGAATGAGGGTATATTAAGTTTGGCATTCCGTGTGAATTTTTTTTTAATATTCATCTCAGACCTCATAAAGTATATATCACTTATTTGCTGCAAGAATGTCATCAGCCCAAAATCGCCAATTTTTTTTTGGAATAGATTAAAGTAATTCTTTAATCTACTAACAAAAAATGACTTAGGCGTTAACGCTAACGCCGACCGTAATCACACCAATTGTAAACTCAAGTCTTGAGAGAAGATTAAAATTTTCTTTTCACATTATGTTCTGTGTAAATTCAAAACTTTTATTAAGTCATTTTAAGTACAACTAATATTTTTGAGTGTTGACGATGGTGCAGTAAATGAACGACATATTTTGGGTTCTTGAATAATTCTAAGTTGATTTAGGAAAGTTCATTTGAAAAAGTAAAATATTTCATCATTTAAAAAAGTCATTAAGAGGACATATTTAAGAAAATTTTAAAGATTTTTCTGTTTGAATTTAGAATATTCAATCGTTGAAATAAAATTAGCTTAGGATTTTAAATATTCAGCCTTGTTATTTATGAGCGTCATTGTCGTACTCGAAAACCAGTCGTTTTTAAAAATTTCTATTATGATTGTCGAATTTAACATATAAATTTATATCGACAAAAATTTTAAACGACCATGACAACACTCTTGCAATTAGGCCGATTTATACATTTATGTGAACTTGCTGTAGACAAATATCGCTAACTTTTAATTTCGTAGCAAAATTAAATGGGAATATTTTCCAATGTAGCAATGAAATAATTTATAAATTTAAAAAATAATTTAGTTTTTAATTTAGCAAATTAAACGGTCAACGATTTTTCCATATATTTCTTGAGTATTTATGTACCATCAAACTCGTATAAAGCCCGTATTTTTAAATACGGTTACGGATAATGTATTGTATGTGTTTTCTGCTAGTTAACATTTTGTTGAGTTACTGTTTTTGAACTAATAAATTAATAAACGTTTAAAATTTTAAAATGTGTAACTAATTTTGAAAAATTTTATTTTGCAGAGAAAAAACGTCGTGTTTATGATCAATATGGTAAAGAAGGTTTATTGGGTGATCGTGGACACCATCGTTCATCGAGACATCATACACATGAATTTGATGACTTCGACATAATGGGTGGGTTTCCATTTGTTTTCCGGCCTCCAGAAGAAGTTTTTCGGGAATTTTTCGGTGGAAATTCACCGTTTGCTGATTTATTTAGAGGTATAACAAAAAAAAAAAAAAAAAAAAACTTATTTAAGAGCAAAACCTTAATCAAGTTTTTTTAATACTTTCGCATTTATAGACGTGCACTACAGCTCACATCAAGGCAGCCGGCGTGCGAATGGTTCCTCCGGTAGTCATAGTCATCATCTTGGAGCAAATTCAAAATTGGCTTCACCCTTTGCTTCCCCAATGCTCAATTATTCAATGATGGACTTTCTAGTGCCCAACAATGGTTTCACCTCATTCTCATCCTATAGCAGTATGTCGAATGGCAGTGGTCGCACAAATGGTGCTGGCGCAAATGGAGCTGTTAAACGTACTTCAACATCGACAACCTTTGTAAATGGCAAAAAATTAATGACAAAGAGGTAAGTGCGTTTTAAATAGTTGCAAAATTCTAAAATTAATTTCACATTACTTCTTATCTCTTGAAGGGTCTATGAAAATGGCAAAGAAACAGTATTTTCATATGAAAATGATGTCCTTAAATCAAAGACTGTGAATGGAGTTGCCCAAAAACTCTCTTCAATTACCAATTAAAATACAAAAATCAAATAAGAAAACAAAAAACATAAAAAAGTCATTTCTAATAGATATAAACTCAAGACCAAGATCTTCTTTACAATTTTTAGCTAAATAGAAAAATAAAACTAAAAACTAAAACAAAACTCCTCAATTAAGCACACAAAATTTATGTTTTATTTTAATTTTTTCTCTTTTTTTATATATATATTTTTTCTTTTGCCTTTTAAATAAATTTATAAATAATTTAGTATTTAATTGAAATTTACAAGGAAAAAAAAATTAACAAAAAGATTTCGTAAAAAAATTTCTCTGTACCAATAAAATTTAGAGCAGAAATCTCTTTTGTATACAACAGTTTATGAATAAAAACAAATTTTTAAAAATATTTTTAGATATAACAATTTGCTTGCTGCCTGGTATGAATCGTTATTATTATTATGAATGAGTTTATTATTAAAGGAACAAAGAGGAAAAGGAAGAAAAACCACTACGAATAGATTTGAATATATTTTTCCCTAAAACCATGTGTTTTGAAATTAAAATGAAAAAAAAAAAAAATATATATATATATATAAATGTAAATTACATATATGTATACAAAATTTTCAATGTCAATGTTCATATTGATTTTTGAGTTCTTCTTTCTTTTAGTTTCTTTGTTTAAATCTATTTAAGTTTAGTTTATAATATTTACAAATCTAAGATGTTCTCTAGTTTACATTATGGCTTAAATAATTTACAATATATACATACATAAATATTAAAATAATAATAGCAGTAAAATAATAAAGAAATCTAAAAAAAAACAAAATAAACAACAAACAATTCTATGCTAAGAATTCAAGAAATGCCAATTAATTAAAAAAAATTAAAAAACAAAAAATACAAAAGGAATTAATATTAAAATATGTACTACATACTGTAATTTTACTTACAAATTAATTTATTGAATTTATAAAAACAAACTTTTGATGGAAAAAAATAAATACTGGAAATTAATAATTAAAAACTTATATAATAAATAAAAACTCTTGAAAAATAAACTAATTATTTATGTTTTCTTCATCGAAGCTACAATTTTTAATAAAAATTCTATTAATTATAAATCGAGAGAGAGAGAGAAATTTCTGGCTATCAGCAGGGCTGTCAGATGTGGCGATTTTTTGCCAATCGTGGCGATTTATAACCAAATTGGCGATGTAATTTTGTGTTTGGCGACATGGCGATTTTTTTTTTTTTGCTAAATTAAAAAAAGTTGGCGATTATTTGGCGATTTCTAAAACACATTTTATCTTTTTTTCATATTTATATGAACAAATTTATAAGTACGGGCTAAGTTTTTTCTTTGAATTTTTAACAAATTTTAAAATCGCAATACGAATGCGATTGTTTTAAATGATAAATGGATAATATTGCCAAATAATTACATTGAAAACATTAAAGAATTGTTGCCATAGAAATTTGGAATAAAGCTTAAGCTTTCTTAGATTTTTGCACATTTTCCTGATCAGAAGCTGTCAAAAATTGGATCTTTACCGAAAAACTTATTTTGCAAAATGAATTTCAAAAACGCAATCGTTTTCGATTGCATATGAAATGTTTTTTTTTTAAATAAATAAATAATAATTTTTAATAATTTTAATTAGGCTTAAGTTCATTAAATTTAATTTTCATTAAATTATTTTTATGAAGAAAGGAAATTTACAACATGAAAATTAATTAAAATTGTTATTGATAATCTTTTCATTCTTGACCGTGGCCGGGGCTCGAACCCGGGCGGGCAGGTTTCCATGACATGTTTCGATCGCAACCACTCGATCTCCTCAGATGGATTTGCCGTTTTACACTCGTAGCCATCGACGACTGCTGACGTCAATAGTCAAACATCAATCCTTAAACCAAATTGTATTTTAACCTTTGGTAGATCGAATAACAATTTTGAATAATTTTCATGTTGTAAATTTCCTTCATAAAAATGATTTAATGAAAATTAAATTTAATGAACTTAAGCCTAATTAAAATTATTAAAAATTTGGATTAAAAACCATAAATAGTTCAACAAAATAACCACAATACTAATTATTGTTAAAGCTAAGGCACGAGCTCTATGTATTCATTTGTCCTTCAAGTTGTACTGAAAAAGGTCAACAAGAAAAAGAAAGACAAAAAATGAAAAAACAAAAAAAAAAAAATGTACTTTGGGCTTCAAGAAAAATTCTTGACAAAAGTACGAAAAAACAGAAGTAAGGAGGAACATGTAAAATCAATTAAAATGGATAATCATTCAAAAAAGCAAACTTCGATCTACCAAAGGTTAAAATACAATTTGGTTTAAGGATTGATGTTTGACTATTGACGTCAGCAGTCGTCGATGGCTGCGAGTGTAAAACGGCAAATCCATCTGAGGAGATCGAGTGGTTGCGATCGAAACATTTCATGGTAACCTGCGGCCCGGGTTCGAGCCCCGGCCACGGTCAAGAATGAAAAGATTATCAATAACAATTTTAATTAATTTTCATGTTGTAAATTTCCTTTCTTCATAAAAATAATTTAATGAAAATGAAATTTAATGAACTTAAGCCTAATTAAAATTATTAAAAATTGGATTAAAAACCATAAATAGTTCAACAAAATAACCACAATACTAATTATAAATAATAATGTATAAATAATGTATAGTTGAATTAATAATATATCTTTACCTAAAAAGAAAAAGGCCCTCACTAAAGTTTTTTCGAACAAAAACTTCGAATACACAAAAATGTGCGGATTTGAGAACACCAATTTATGAATTATGCGGATTCAAAAAATTTTCCGTTTTCAATTCGAGTCGAAACCTTGAACATACTGAAAATTTAATAACAAAACACAAAGTGTTAAAAGCATTCTCTCTTGACTGAATGCGTTGAAAAAAAACTTTTTCAAAGTCGTAAAGAACCTATATTTGGACGGAAATGGCTGACTTCAACTCTTTAAAAAACTGCCTATTAAGGGGGAAGATTGTCTAATACAAGAATCATTAGGTAGAAAAATAAAGATGTTTTAACAAATAAATGCGAAGCGTTTTGATTGGACATAAAATAGCAGTGCGATGTACAAAAGACATAAAGGCCGATATTTGCGGTTGTGACCAAAAATTAATCTTTGAATTTTTTGAAACATCTTTAAATTTCTTTTCATTTTATGGGTATCTAGCTCAACTTTTTTCGATGATGAATGTTTCCTTGTTTCAAAAAAAAGCAAGTCGACATACATTAAAGTTTTATACATTTTTGGGAATGAAAAACGTCGGAAGAGTTAGGAACGCTATGTTCACACCTATTGAATATTTGACGTCCTACACGTAACCACTAGTTTTATTAAAAAATTGTTGCTTTTGCAAAACAAACATCATTTAAAAAATTCTAAATTACATTTTAGAATTATCTTATTTCAAATAAAGTTTAGTAAATCTAAAGAAATTGTTAAAAAACAAAGCTGAAGTTTGTTCAATTTACTGGTCACGATTTTCTTGGATTTTTTTGGCAAATATTTGTTAGGTTTGAACATACCTTTAATAGCATGGCGTTGTAAATAACAATTTAAATCAATATTATATTCTTCAAGCGCTGCCACTATATCGGGATAAAAATATGGATTCTAACAACGCCCAATCAAAGGAACACCAGTACACAGGTGTCACTTTTGGCACATTGTAGCTGTCTGGCCTATGCTCACACCAGAGAATGACAAAAGTATCATTTTAAGTACTCTTTCAATATTAGTAAGAAAACGTGTATGGACATGCATGGGTAAAGATCAGAACCATACACATACATCCCACTACCCATAACAACCCAGCGTAGTACCAGTACCTCTTCTTTTGGATGTACAAGGCCTTCTTGCTCCATTCCATACTCATATCTTTTTTACACACGTTGTCATTGCGGAGAAGGCCTTCCGCTCTCGCTTCTTCTGCAGGTACATAAGAAGGGTAACGGGACCAAAAAAAATTGATTTTGCTTTTGCTTGTGCAAAAAAACAATACAAAAAATGTTACTCCCTTCTCATAGAAGCGAGTGTGGAAGGTGTATCTTATCTTTTATACGAAAGAGCCGAGGCCTTCTATGAGGCCTTCTTTAGCAGTTAGGTAAGAATAGTAATTGAATCAAAAAATCTTTTAAGCAGGCCTTTAAAAATTTTTTTAAAACAAAATGTATTAAATAATTTTTACATTAAAAAAAAAAAATTTATTTTTTTTACTGCTAGAATGTTTGAAAATTTAAAGCAAGAATTGTATCGAAGAAAACTTAAATAAAATCTTCTACATGTATGCTTTTATGACAGTTTCGTAAAGCCATTAACTTTTTTTTATTTTACCATCATTTATTTTACACACTGTAGTTGTAAAAATATAAACACATGCACTTGTCGCTGTCACACGCGCATAGCATAGATAAGTGACACGAGACTGAATATATGGCTTTTTTTATGTATGTATGTATGTAAGTATTGATTTGTATGTTGTGCTAATAAGAAAGAGCGAAACAACCACTCAATACATTTATGTATATACATTTGTTGTTATAGCGTTTGCTTACGATACATGTACACGGCATGTTTTTTACATCTGACTTGTCAACTTTTCAGGTCACATGTTATTGTATTTTTTTGTTATTATTCGATCCAAAACGTACATGTAATTTACTCCTGGTGGTCATAGTTTGAAAAAAATACATAGCTACTGTGTCCAAATAAATAAACATCTATCTATGTTTTAAATTTCATTAAAATCTGTTGGATAGTTTTTGAGAGGCAGAAAATATCCCCGAGCTTCCCTCGTGGTCCTATTTTTTTTTTTTTATAAAAATGTATATATTATGTGTAGTTTTACATAGGTACTGCTAATGTTACGGACAAATTTATTTTATGTATCATTAAAAATATTTACATAGTCCCATACCTGCCTAGTGGTCAAAGCACATTTTTGCTAAAAAAAAATTGTTTTCATTTTTACACAGAAGTGGCAAAAATACTGAAGGTATTTTTTTAAACATGGGTATTTGATATGTATGGCAGATAACCAAAACACATTCATGGGTATTGAATAATATCTGCATAATATTCATGTATGTTTACTGAATATGGGTGCGTGAAGATATTGCCGTGCATTAGTATAAGTAATAACCATACTTTTTGCAACGCACAACCATAGCGGTTGTTATTATTTGTGTTATAAATATGTGTATACACAATAACGAAAAGCGTGGGTAAATACCTCTGTATATTTTTCTTATGGGTACTTGTTGTCATTCTCTGGTTCACACCCCTTAGGTAAGATTCCTTTGGGAGCCATCGAGATACAAATCACTTGGGTACTTCGGTGGTCCCCTAATGATACAGAGCAGTAACTCAATAGGCATCACTGCAGAATTTAACTAATTCGCCTTCCTTATAAAAAGATGAAACAATATCTTAGATAGATCATCAAAGAAGGCAAACACCTGTTTTCCCAGGTATTTTTCACAACGGTCCCGAATTCCAGAACATTGACATAGAAAATGAAACGTCATGACAACTCCTGCACTAGTCATTTACCAGCTTGCATAGGCAGTTTGTTAGACGATTATGTTTAATATACAACACCTAAAATAATCTTCTAATGATTACTTAACGATTTTTTGCCAAATGTATCTGACACTTAGTCTTTATGTAAAATTGTCTGCTGAATCCGAATATGAAGTCAGAATGGTCAAAAGAACAGCAAAATGCGATTAAAGTTTTAAAACTGTACTGATTTAAAGATATATTTTGGTATAACTTCGGTTCAGTTTGAGATATAATACGAGAAGGTATGAAAGAAATCTTTGCTAAAGTTACTTAAAATTTTGAGATATGACTATGATGCAATGAAGGAGCGATATGTTTATAAGGTGATAAACACAAATTTTCAATTTCAGTTTGTGTTGGTTTATATACCCGTGAAGTGCGGGGAAACCGAAATAAAATAACATTTTGGAAACTCGTGTAAGATACTACAACATACAACTTGAAAAACACATTGTCCTGAAGATTACAAATGGACCTATTGAAATGAAAAGGTTTGGAAGAAGCAGTCCGGTTGATGCTATTTTTGCATCAAACTTGACATACATTTGACTGATATAGACGTTGTTTATAAAAAAGAAAAAATTGCTTCTGATTGTGAATCCGAAGCTACAACGGTGCACTTTTAACTATTTGTCCAACTACGGTAAAAAATGAACGAAATTTTTCGGAAACATGATAATTAGTAAATAAAATCAGGAATATACTTTTTGACGACTTACAAAGCGCTTTGAGTGATCAGAAAGTTATTTCCTAAGCCATTAAGAAATGTTATATATTTCTTTAAAGTATTTTATCTATTTTATTAATTAACTTTTTGATTTCATATCTTGAGTACCTTAATTTTTAATTTGTTTTTATTATTGTTTTATGAATTATCCAGAGCATAATAATACTGAATAAAAGCATAATAATAGGGAATAAAGGCGTGAGGTAATAATAATTCAAGTTCCTATTTCAATCTTCAATTCATTTTGAACCATTTCTTTTACTTTCTTTGTAAACAAGTTCCTTTACGTTTTTTTATAAAAGTTTTTTTCATGATTTAATAACAAAATTTACTTTGTATTATTTATATGGAGCGGGATCCCGGGATCCCGGGAAATTTAAAAAAATTTCCCGCTTTCCCGGGAATCGAAAAAGTCCGGGAAAAAAAAAACTCTAGTCTCATACGACTCTTGACATGCTTTTTAAAAGACTCGTTAGATAATCTCTACATACATCATAAACGATTTCCGTCTTTTGCTGTGTTTTTATGGAAGAATCTCACAGACGAATCAGCACGTGTAACAGTTTCTCCCATGCGAGGAATCGTCTACGATTAAAAAATGAGCTCGTCGACGATCAAAACACTCTTCGTGAGATTCCCAGTAGACTCCTACACGATTGAAAATGCTAGTTTGGTGAACTCTAGACCCATTATTCTCGCATGAGTGCCTACAAGCCAGTGCCCAGCCACAACTGAAACCACTGTTCTAATCTGATTCGTATTGAACCTAAGCAAGGAGCTAGTCTCCGTTTATCAAAGCCAGGTCACAGTGCCATGGATATGGAGCAGGTGGAATCGCGAATCCACCCCAACTGTGCAAGTCTATAAGACTCGAGCTTGCGTTACCCTCGAATTCTTCGAATTTTAAGACAACCGACATTCTGCAGTTAACCTAGATGTCAAAATATATCTGTTTCATAATCGTCATCATTGGGCCACAAAACGGTTTTAATGAAATACTCAGAACTTTTCTAAGTTTGATTTTAATTAATTTATAACTTAACACTTGGAGGCATTTGGTAATTGCAACAACAAACTTTTTCGTATTTAAGACCATATTTAAAGAAAGTCGATTTCTAATTTTTGGTTTTTAAAAAAATTCCTTAAGCCAAACGTTCTTCCGACTTCGGCATTTCAGAAAGGAAACAAAAGTAAACCAAAAATAAAGTTAGCTAGTTATTAAAAAGGATTTTCCTCCAAAGAATTTTTTAAATTGTACTACTACGTCATCAAACGGTAAAACATGCGCAAGGCGTAATAATTATTTCTATCATTCTTGAATGAACCTACCTTGTGCCCAGGGCTGCCGTATTTGACGATTTATTTTCATTTTGACGATTTTTTTTCTGAAACTAGCATAGTGCCGATTTTCTTAGAATTTTGTGTAGATTTCGATTTTGGCATACGCCTGTCACGTTTTTTCTCCCCCAAACAAATTGACCCACCCTAGCTGGAAAAGCGAAAACGTAAAACGCAATAAGTTGGAATTTGATTTTAAACTAATTTTTGGTTATAAATTCAGTTTAGTGGAGAAATATTTGTATAATATTTGTCATAAAATTATTTTATTCCAACAAACACGGAGGTTTGATTTCAAATTGAAAATGATTTGAAATCAAACGTTTTTTTAAACGACAAACGTTTGATAATGATTTGAAAATCATTTGAAAATTATAGCATTCTCAACAAAAAGGGGAAATTATTATCAAATTGAAAAATGACTTTATTTTCACCATGCTTTCAAACGTTATTCTCAAATGTGGATTATAATACAATGTGGAACATAAATAAAAATATATAATTTTTTTAATTTAAATTCATTATTTATTTAAATAAACTGAGATAAACATTCGGCAACATATGTAGCTAAAAGATAAATTATGTTCTTTCCGTCCTCTAATTCTTGCAAAGACGAAATAATTGGCTCCCTTTTATTTTGAGGATTGTAGCACCGCGATCATTCAACAAACTTATAAATTCTTCACTTTCCTGTTAAATATTTTTAAATTCGTATTCTTAATCATTGTAATTACTCACAAATAATTTTTATTTTTCACAAGAAATAAATCGTTCACTTGTAAAACACATCTAACCACGAAGCAAAAATTCAACTTTAATCGCCATTTTTAATATTTACATTTATTTTTTTCTTTTAGTATTGCCAAGTTTAGTTTTAATTTGAATTTAACATTTGATACAAATTTTACATCAAATTGATAAATAATTTGATGTCAAATGTTTATTTTCGAATCATTATCAGTTTGAGTTCAAATGTTAAAATCAAACAATCGAAAAACGTTTGAGAAATGTGTTTGATGTCAAATGATAAAGTCATTTCATATCAAAGGTTTGACTTCGTGTTTGTTGGGATTACAGAAATATTTAAACAAAAAAAAACGACTTTTAAAGTTCTTGCGTTTTACGTTATCGATTTTCAGCACTCCCCTGATTAGCTGATAGAATTTTTTTGTTAGATGTCCTACAAGCCACTGTAATTTTCTGGCATTTATTTTATTTAGTAAAATATCAGCCCTAAAAATATTTCATTTTTATTTAAAGCAAAACTCTAAGTACTGCCTGTTAGCGCTGCAGTTTTGTCCCTAAAAATAAAACACGTTTAACATTAATTCGAGTATTTATTAATTTTTTGACACAATTTTTTAGATGTACTACATTCATTGATTCAGTTAATATCATTAAAGAATATAGTTTTGTTTTAAGTGATTGAAATGTTCAAATATTTTATGATTCTAATTGCATATCCATTAATTAATATGTATGTGTGTGAGTGTATGTTAATCGTATATGCCGCATATACAAACACATACACAAACATTTTTAATTATTATTTGTGTTATAATTAATATGACTAGGAATACTGTATTGTGCAAAACTACATTATTTGGATGACAGATTGCATGGCATCATCAATAATTTTTAATTAATATATACTTAAGAGATAGAACTTTAATTCAGATTAAGAAGTAAAAGCGAAGAAGAACGAAAGCACAAAACAGTTTCCATCACCTGTATACAATTCAAACCCATGCACTCACTCTGTTACATTTTTTTGTTTTTAATTTGTTTTATTTTTCATGTTTTATATGTTTACTTAATATCTGTTTTTTTTTTTGTTATTTTTTTTTTGTGTTAATTAGCAAATCTGAAGACAACAAGATGATGCTACACTTTTCAAGTGTGGCTACCTTTTTGATATTATAAAAAAAGTTTAAAAACATAAAAGAAACTAATTGAGAAGCAATTTGAATAAAATTATACAATATAATAGTCTGGTAGTGTATAAAGTCATTTCTGAAAAATTGAAGGAATAGAACTATTGTCATTTAATTCATAATAATTGATTATGTTCAATTTAACAAAAAAGGCAAAGAGTTAGCGAGAAAAAAAAATACTGGAGAAAATAATAAATAACTTGCTAGCAAAATAGCTGTAATGGTTAGAGAGTCGGGGGTAGCAACAATGGCAGCAGTAGCAGCATCTTGTGTAGAGCCTTAGCATTGCATTTTATACATTTGAAGAGAGGCCATCGTCACCTGTTATGACCATGACCGGCTGCATGTGACTTTCCTTGTTTTTGATTTGGTTGTGAGGACTGCGAACTACTGGAATGACTAGATGCATTGGATCCTCCTCCACCAGATGATGAAGACGATGCTGCTGTGGCCGAAGGAATGTGATTATGTTGAAAACGTTCTCGATCACGTTCAGACTGATGTTGATTTTGATGATGGTGGTGATGACGACGACCACCACGGAAATGATGACGTCTTCCACCACCGCTGTGATGCTGATAGTTGTTGTTAGTTGGATCATCGCGTTGTGTATGTTGAACAACTGGAGCAAAATTAGTTTTAATATTTGTTCCATTCGATTCCTAAAACGGCAACCATACAAATTTTTACTATCAAGTAATTAAATTTTTATTCCTAATTGTATTTTAAAAATTCCCAGATGTCTTTCTTTTAAAATTCGTGTTTATTAACAAATATTTTAAAAATTATCATATTTAGAACCATTTTACCAAGATCAGTAAAAACTAACTATTACTTTAACTTCCAATTAACAATATGTTTTTGACAGTTATAGCTAAAAGTTAGTTATAACTGAACTTGGTGAAATTGACCGTTAAATTTAAAAGTTTTATTAATTTTGAGTTATATATGAGTTGTTCGCGAAAGGCTGGTTATCAGGCTTATAATACTTTTACTTTGTGCGCTGCTTTATAAAATCATTTTTGGATAAGATTCTTAAATACAGTAAATATAATTTTAAAAGTTCAAACTGTTTCCGAACTGTTATTTTTACTACTCTTAAATTAAAGAAATGTATGCATAAACTTAAAAACCATTTTATACAAAATTATTAGTTTTGCCGCTTTCTTTACTTTAAAAAATATTAGCAGCAACTACAAATTTGTGATTGCCAATATGTTTACAATTTTGCAACTAAAATAACATGCTGTTAATTGACAGTTGTCATACGTAATATAAATTTGGCAACTGACAACACAATTTCATTTGTGTGGCCATCTGTAATCGACCCTTTAATTTACTAGTGCCGTTTTAAAATTGAAACTATTTTAGGTAAGAAAAAAATAAATTTACTGCAAAACGAATTTATGTAGTTACATGTAGAAAGGCCCTAACTCACATAATTGCAACTTTACAGGAGAAGGCAAAAACATAAGAGAAACTGTATGTATCATAATGTAAAATGGCTTCTTTTATTGCTTGTAAAACTGATATTTTTGATGCTTGTGCCGAGGTGTATTTGTGGGAAATGTATTGAAATCACTATAAAACTCTATTTCGAAAAAAAAAATAAATTAGGGCCTTTCTACATGAGACCGACGATATGCATATTACATTTAATTATTTATGTAAAAGAGTAATAACTACACTGTGCTCGGAATTGACCTTTTTTAGACAAGCCGGGCACATGGCGTTAACATAATTCGGGTACGCTGAATCCAATGGTGCCCACCGTTTTTTTTAGGTTAGCTTGTTTTCGAGATATACCGTTATTTTGAAAATGGAGGAAGTTGCACAACATATATTCGCGTAACTCAAAAACGGTATAGTTTATTGAAATTACTTAAAAATTCCGCAATAAAATTTCCTTTAATAAAATTCTTAAATTTCGACTTTTGTGAATAAAATCAAAAGTTGGTAACAGATTTTAATCATGAATGGCTTGTTTTGTTTGCAGCTTTCGTTTTTAGTTTTTTATGAATTTTTAAAAAACAAATACATATTTCGAAATTTTGATAAAAAAAATTATTTTTTTTTCAAAACAAAAAAAATTATGTTTCTAAAACGACTGCTCATATTAAAAAAATTTTACTTTTCTTAAAGGAAATTTTATTGCGGAATTTCGGTTTTTTAGTAATTTCAATCAGGGTTACCGTTGGAAATTTTCGAAAAGGGTCACAAAAAGGGTATTTTCCAGAAAAAGGGGTAAAAAAGATATTTCAGTAAAGAAAGGGTCAAGTTTTTTATGAGCAGTATTTCCCATTTTAATGAACATAATAATATAAACAAACCAGAAATATTTATTTCAGGTAGGTAGTGCTGTCCTGTTTTTAACACCTGACAAAAAGTTTATTCATAATTATTACAGCTAATTTTTTTAATCTTTTTATGTTATTTTCCCATATTTATTTTCAATTAAATTTTAGGGTTTATTTAAAATTTTGAAATCGTTTGTGAATTGTTGCCATGTTCGCGATTAAAGCGATTTATTCCTGTACGTTTTTACGATTTTTAATAAATATTAGCCTTTGCTATCATACCGCTGTTACCAAATATTTGGGAATTTCCGCTAATTTAGCAATTTTTACCGAATGTTTTCATTCCTGTTAGTTTTAGGGACTTGTAATCAATTTTATGGCCCTATTTTTGCAAACTTTTCGGAGTTTTTAAATTTTAGCGTGGCTTTGTTTCTCGTTGAGGCAATCGTCGCCGTTTTAAAAATAGCCCCATACATAAACTGAAGTCACCTTTTTTCTTTTTTACAGGGCACTCTCAACACTGTCGATTCAAAAAATGGCGAAAAGTTCAATACCTTATGCCATTATAAAGGGTGGTGAATTTATTAGAATAAAACATGCATACTACTCTTTAAGAGAGCAAAACAATTATAAGAAACAAAAACCAAATTGCATTTTTTAAATAAAATGTCACATTTTTTTTTTCTTTTTTTTTTTTTTTTTTAAAGAAACCACCATAAAAAATAACAAATATGTATATGAGTTTTGTTTGCTTTTAGGGAATTTGTACTTTATTATCGAAAATCTAATTTAGAAGTCGTAAAAAATCTTTTAACACACACAAACTTTTTAGGAATACTTACTACTTTTTAGGAATGTGCGATATTTTTTTATTAAATCTTCACTTGAATTCCATTCCTCCATCTCCACTTCAAACAAATTAGGAGAGGAAAGCATGGAATTGTAAGTTTATACTTTGAGTCTGTTTTATATCAAGCAATGCTTATTTCGAAAACGTTTGTTTAGCACTACTGTTCCGCAGTGTTGTCAAAAAAACAAAATGTGAGTGCTAATTCCAAAAAGGGTCAAAAAGTGTCACAAAATAGGTGAAAATGATACATAAGTATAATTTAAAAAAAAGGGCCACAAAAGGTATCAAGACCGTCAAAAAAGGGTCACAATGGTAAAGTTGATTTCAATAAACAAAACCGTTTTTGAGTTACGCAAATATATGTTGTGCAACCTCCTACATTTTTGAAATAACGGTATATCTCGAAAACAAGAGCTAACCTAAAAACGGTGGGCACCATTGGATTCAGCGTACCCAAATTATGCAAAAACGTCATGTGCCTGGCTTGTCTAATTTTGCAACTAGCACAGTGTTATTATTTTATTTTTGTGCAACTGAAGGTATGTTAAACTCGACGATATTCACCCCCATCGTGGTTGGCGAATTTAAAATACGCCTGCGACTGTTTGGTAATAGATTAACAGAAATAAGTTCACGTTCTCTTAAATCTATTACCAAACAGTCGCAGGCGTATTTTAAAATCGCCAACCACGATAAGGGTGATTATTGTCTAGTTAACTTAATATGTACATACTAGCTGTTAAGCCTGTCCCTGCTAGGCAGGAAGAAAAACTATTTAAGGTAAGCCCCAACGTCAGTAGCATATGCTTGGCAATTCTTAGCTTTAGAGGCTTCAAAATTAGCTGAAATGTAAAATAACGCAATTTCGCCACACGCCTTTCATCTCAATTCTCCGTCCGTAGTCCAAAAATGCGACTACTTCAAATCCGACTACTTCAGGCTGAGCTCAATTGATAGGACTATATGCTACGCAATTTTCAGCAGCTTCATATGTCATTAGGGGGCTTTAATGTAAAAAATTTAAATTGCCACGGCCCTGTTTCCTTTCAATTCTCCACACACCAATTTTCAGCTTTCTAGCCCATCAGAGGGCTTCAAAAGGCTTTGGATACACAAAAGAAGAGAAGCACACAAATAAAAAAATGATATACAGTGCGAGCTGGATTATCGCAAACTCGAAAAAATCTGGCCTCTTGCAATTGCCGAAAAGTTGCAATGACCGAGCATTGCTTATAACACTGGGTGACACCCCGTTTTGTAATTAAAAACTATATTTTATGGTATATTTTTTCATAAACAAATCGATCACACTTAACTTATATAAATCTAAAATAAAATCTTACAAAACAGAATAAAACCATTTTTGTTTCATATAACTTTCTGAAAAAATAATAAAATGATCAAATTATGTAAACCTATGTACGCTTCTGCATAAAGAACAGACATAAGGTGCAAAATAGAAACAATATGTATGTATGTGTTTTGGGTAGCAGTAAAACTTTTTTTTCGATAGCACTAAAGGTAGAAGGTAGATAACACTCGGCCAATCGTCGACGAGTATCCTGCGTTTAAAATTTAGCGCATGAAAAATGTCAGGTTACACAACGATCGTTTTAAAAGCCTGTGGTTTTTTTATTTACTAAACACTTTTGCCCGTTTTCATAAGTATGTTTAAATTTAATAAAGGTTAACAAACCATATTTTCTATGACAATTTTCCTCAAAAAACGTTTGTTAAATTTAAAAATCGTTAATGAATATGGGGAGTTTATAGAATTTCAAGGTTAGGTTTTTTTTTTGTTTTTGTTGTTCTGGCTTCCTTTTGTAAGGCTTTCTTCTGTATCTTTTTTAACCTCTTCAATATGTTTTTCCTCCATTACTCAAAATAATTAACGCCTATTGCAAACGCGTCAAAATATTTTTTATGCAACTTGAGGCCCAACCATAATGTGCTTAAGTTGGCTTAAGCAAATGTGCGAATACATGTAAATCTTATGAGGCAAACCATGTTGAACTTAAATGAACTTTTTGTTGAGTTTTATGAAACTGCCATTTGCTTAAGCAAAGTGCGAAACGGATCGCACATTCCGTACGGAATCAAATGTTTTTTTGATTTTGTTTTTGTTTTTTTTTAATACATTTGAGATACTTTTTGTTAATTTTTGACAGTAGGTTAAGCAAGGCTATGCATAATATGGTTGGGCCTTTGTTCAATAAAAAACTAGTTTAACTTTTTTTGACACAAGTGTACAGCGAACTAACGCGTGACAAAATTTACTATTCTAACAGAATTATTTTCGCCACACTATCACACTAAAGTGATGCAAAATCATATGACTCAGCTCATTTATAAGAAAATGGAACTGTGGTCGCATGGAATCTATAATTTTATAATGATATTCATAAACATTTGCAAGTTGGTCAGGTTTAAATTTGTTAGTCAATTTAATTTTTTGACTGGGGGGTGTGTTGGAAATCGCAAACGCAAAACGCAAGAATTTGGAGGCTGTTTTTAATACACTTAATCTAATTTTTATAATTTTTGTTATAAAAGTCTGTTTAATAGAGAAATGTTTGTATAATATTCGTCATAAAATTCTTTTATTACAGAAATCTTACTAAAAACGACTTTTAAAATTCTTGCGTTTTGCGTTCACGATTTCCAGCACACTCCTGACTATCATACTTTATTTTTTTTTTTACAAATCGTACGACTAAATAGGATAGTGAACGGTGGGAAATGTTGCTAAAATGTATTATTTGGCTAAACGTGATAACTTTGATGAAACTAGGCCTGTGAATAAGATATAAAAGAAGGTAGAATCATTGTAAATAAATAGAAAAAATTGTGTTGCACTTCTTGAGACTATTTTTAAAAAAATAGTTGCAGTTATAAATAGTTTAATGTAGAAATATAGGGTTTTGCGGTAATCGGGGTGTTGCTTTTTTTGTTTATAAATCGTTTTTTTTTAAATAAAATGAATTTTAAAAATTTTCTATATAAAATTCAAAGATAGTTTTTAAAAATTGCAAATATGTTGGGAATTATATTTTCAGTTTTTCAACATCAGATCAAGATAAATATTAAACTTTTATGTTAATTGATTCAATACTGGTAATTTCAATTAACGGTTTCGTGGCAATATTGTAAACAAGAGTCGGTAGACGGTTATTTGGCGTTATCATTTTATTGTTGTTAATTTAAATTTACAGTATTGTGGCAACACTAAAAACAAGATTCGGAAGATGCACATTTGACACTGTCATTTCGATAGTATGACTACATTGTTAATTTGTTAAGCAGTACGTTGTATTGATGTTGATAGTACCCCCATCAACTTCGGCACAGCGTTGTGCTGATTGCGTTTTTAGCCTGAGGTAATATTCAATTCTAACCCCTGTAAAAATATCATGCTATTTTGTCTACTTTTTGGTCATGAAACGGTTGGTTTCAAAATTCTTTTTCATATCCCTTTAATGTAAAATCAAAAATCGTTTTGCTTCTACCGAAATTTTTTAAATTTCGAGTTTATGCCTACAGTATGTTGAACAAGTGCGATATACATATATTTTTAAGTAAACTTTAACCAGATAGTAGAGTATTAAATTAACGAATTTATATTGTAGAAACAAACTAAAACCATGTTACATACCTTCTGTACTTGTTGTTCAGCTAGGGATCCTGCTTCAGGAGTTGCTGAGCCACTGCTGCTGCCCCCACTGACCTCAACAAAACTTGAGGTAAGACTATGACCACCACTCTCCAGAGTTTCTGCACTTGCAGTTTCTTCCTGTTGTTTACGTTGTAATCGTCGACGTATTTCTGCTTCTGTTTCTATAGACAACACAGCTCCTACTTCGGCTTCAGAATCTATAATGGCCCCACGACTCTTCTGATGCAAAAACAATGAACACATTCTTTGTTGGAGCTCCCTTAACTCAGGCGTTGGTTGGAAATCTGGAGCATTTTGTAAATCTGATGGCGGCATAGCACAACGCAAGCTGTCTGTCTCATCTTTAATACTTTCCCGACATACAGGGCAATGTGCTTGAAATGGTTTAGCTGTTTTCTGCTGCCAAGCAGGCAATTTATTATATTCTTCTTGGTAATTGCGTCGCATTGCATTTAAATGCCGAGCAAGACAATAACTATGCAAATAGTGGAAGCATTCTGTTCGTGTGAATTCATCTCCATCACAAAAACCATACAAACAGACTACACATTGACCACTAGGTAAATTGCTTCCAGTCAAGTGTTCACGCACAACTTCAATCAAATCAAATACAACTGGAAATCCAATCGACTCATTAAGTTTAATTTCGATAGCAGATTTTATTTCGGCTAAACGCGAGTCATCCAAGCCACGTGGACGTACCAGTTTATACTCGGGACTTACTTCCGGATAGCCTGGTGTTGGAATTACTTGTAGAGTAACACAGACATATTGCTGGTCTGTATCTTCGCCGACGACAGGAAACACAGTAGTTTCAATTAAATTTGGAATACTAAAATCGCAAAATTATTTTTTACTAAAATTTAACAGTAAAAAATTATTACCTTTCTGAATTTCTTTCTACAACAACGTCGTCCATTAAAATCGCTTCCAACGACTCCACTTCGTCCAATAATCTGTGTGGCGAATAAATTGTCATTGAATTAGGTTGTTTGATTTATTGTTTTTACTTACGCATCCATTTTTATTACTTAAACTAAGATTTTTGCAATATTTAAAAAATTTAAAGGGCTTTTCTTTTCTTTCGAGTTGCATCAAAAAATCGATTTTAAACGACTCCTTCTACTTTTTGTATTTATGAAGTTTGTTGCAGCAAGCAGCGAAAAATAACAACAAAAATTTGTTCCTTTAAGTTTTGACAGATGTCCAATTGCATTTGTACCTTTTTAGGGTGGCCAAGCTGAACTGATTGCATTTAAAAACACGTTTCGTAAATATTAATAGTATAATTAAATAGTACAATCAAATACTCTTCAGATTTCTTTTATATATATGCTTTTAATTATTTATTATAGCAAATGTTAATCGTTTGATGTTAAATGCTATATTCACAGTAGCAACAAAATTGACAAAGAAATCACAATGGTCATAGCATTGCCAGGTTCTTAAGACGTTTAATTTGAACATTACACTGCATTATCAATAAAGATGGTATTACAGTTGACGAAAATATAACGAAAAAGAGTTATGTTCTGGAAGTTAAATTCGAGTGAAATTAAAATCGAACAAACTTTGAAAACGATCCAGGGGTCATTAAAATATTACGTTTTATATACTTCATACTATTAGTACAACTTATTTTCATCAGAGCTATTCTTAAAATCAGGAAAAACTTCGGTAATTTTCATTCTACTCGTTTAGACTATTCATGTTCATGTTTCGTCCATGTGCTGCCATCGTTGCCAAAGCATTCGTCTTAGCATCCATGTGCGCCATGATGTTGGCCATACAATGTATTTTCTGTATTTTACTAAACGCCACAACAACAAAAATTGTGGTCAATCAGAATATGAACATCAACACGTATTCGCCACATACAATAACGAGAACTAATTAATACCCCTGCTCTGCGGCGTTATGGTCATGTCATGTTCAAATCCAAAGCGCATGGAGACGTGGGGTTATCTATAGCATTTTCAGTTTAATTTAAAATTTGAAAAATGTTTAATTCAATTTGAATAAAGTTTAATTTATTTTGAAAAAGGTTTCGTTTATTTTGAAAAAGGTTTCGTTCATTTTGAAAAAGGTTTCGTTCATTTTGAAAAAGGTTTCATTCATTTTGAAAAAGGTTTCGTTCATTTTGAAAAAGGTTTCATTTATTTTGAAAAAGGTTTCCTTCATTTTGAAAAAGGTTTCATTTATTTTGAAAAAGGTTTCGTTCATTTTGAAAAAGGTTTCATTTATTTTGAAAAAGGTTTAATTTTAACTGAAAATGCTATATAAAGGTAGAAGTACATAACACGCGTTAGTGCGCGCGCGCTCTGTAGACTTCTGTCAAAAAAAGTTAAACTAGTGGATTTTCATAGAACAAGCTACATGCAAAATATTTTAGCGCACTTGCGCCAGAAAGTTGGTTAACTTCAAGGCGAATTTATTACAGGTGGTCTTAAAAGCCCTGCTGATATTAGCTAAAATCACTGTTGGACAAGGCGAATTTATTACAGGTGGTCTTAAAAGCCCTGCTGATATTAGCTAAAATCACTGTTGGATATCAAAATTTTGTTTATTCTCTTTTATTATCTTTGTTTCTGTTTTGTTTTATTTCTGTTTTTGACATTGTACAATGATTTTACAAAAACAAATTGCTTGTGGTTTTTGTACGAGTTGTACTTGTTGTAGTACTGAGATTACCTGGGATGAATTCGCCTTGCTGTTGGATATCAAAATTTTGTTTATTCTCTTTTATTATCTTTGTTTCTGTTTTGTTTTATTTCTGTTTTTGACATTGTACAATGATTTTACAAAAACAAATTGCTTGTGGTTTTTGTACGAGTTGTACTTGTTGTAGTACTGAGATTACCTGGGATGAATTCGCCTTGGTTAACTTTGAACTTTTTAACGCGTTGTGTATTTTTGACAAGTAATCAGCTGAAAATAAAAATATGTAATAATTAAACAAATTTGTGAATCATAAATGAAAAACTTATTGAAGAGCTTAAAAACATACAATATTTATATTAAAAGAATAAATTCTATAAAATAAAAAAATCTTCCCTTGACCTTCATGATTTCAGGGATATTGTTTTTTGATTTTAGTAAAACCCGTAACGTATATTTAAATTTATCTAGACTATAATATTCTAAATAGGTTTTACTTAAAATTTATTAAAGTAAAGAAATTGAGTTCATTCGCCAAAATAATATATAAAATTAGTCTATCAAAACATCCATGTTAACATCGATGTTTATGAACGATACATCGATATTATCTAAACATCGATGTAGCGTTTGCATCCCTATGTGTACTTGAGAAACATCGATGAAAAGTGCAGAGCAATATTATCTTTCTTCAAAGGCTTTTTTATGGCACTATTCTTCAATTCAATTTTGCTGTGTTTTCTTTTAATACCGAATTGATGGTTTGGAATAGATACATTTTCATTTAAAGCCGGGTTTAATAAATCACAAATAGCTTTTTTGTTTTCTCTTATCTCAAATCTTAGGGGAATATATGATGCACTTACATCAACAGTTACATTTTTCGAATGTTTAACAAGCAGATTTCCTTTTTTAGTATCAATATTCAAGTTTCTTAATGGTGGTTTAGAGATAAATGGTCTTTTAAGCTTTCCACACTGAAAGAAAAATGCTTCATATATTTAATGAATCGTTTTCATAAAAAAAATTTCATTGGTTAAATGAAAATTTTCATTGTCTTAATGGAATTTCATAGTTATAGTGAAGTATTTTCGTTAAAATCGTTTCATTGGATTTCATAATTACGTTAAAAATATTCATTGGATATATTAAAACTTAAGTTTGTCCAAGTTAAACAAAAAATTTTAATTGGGAACATAAAAAACAATATACAAACATAACTTTATTCATAAATTAAAACAAAATTATAGTTTCCTTAAAAAAATGTTTAATTGTTAATTAAAAAATGTAAAATTTAATTATTTCATATATCTAATGTAATATGCCATTAAATTTATGAAATCAAAAATTTTTTTATAAATTCAACATAGTATATCCATAAAAAAAATTATTTTTAGCATTAAATAACTCTATAGTCTCAATAATTAAAAGTATAAAAATATTTCGAAAAAGCATGCCTTCATAAATTTAAATTTTCATTATGACAATGAAAAATGTCATTATAGTAATGAAACAAAAACTTTCAATTCATAAATATGTATGTTTTTAGTTTTCTTTAATATGTACATACCTACCTACATATAGTATGTAATAAGTACTGAGCAAACAAATGTTCTTCTTAAAAAAAACGCACCCTTATATTTAAACTGTTGTCAACCAAATAATGTATTTATATGAAAAAGCTTGTTCTCTCTTATGTGGTCTTTTTTTATTATTCGTTAGCAAAAATCAACGTTGTTATGGACAATTTAATCTCATATTTACGCTCTTAATTGAGTTATGGCAAAAAACATAGTTTTTTTTATTTAAAAACTACACTGCCCCGGTAGGATAGCTGGTAGTGAGCTAGTCTATCAGCGCTGAGGTTGCGGTATCGATTCCCGCCAGAGACTGTTGTTCCTGCAGACAAACGTTAAGCTTCGCGAGATTAGTTTAGGGATTTATAAAAAAAAACAAAAAAAAATTAAAAAAAATAAAAATAAAATAAAAAAAAATTTTTACTTCTTTGAAAGTATTCATCCAATGAATAATATTCATAGATCTAATGTAATGTTTCATTAAATACATTTTAATGAAACAGGTTTCATTGATCCAACGAAGCCCTGCATATGTTCCTTTTTAATGCAATTTTTCATGGGATTGATGTCAAAATTCATTGGTATTGTGAATAAATTTCTTTCAGTGCAGCTGCACGCCATAACGAGTTGTCCGACTGTTGAATTGCATCAAGTTTCCATTAGATATTTCTCCAGAGATGCTGTTTTCTGAGACTGCAGTAACTTTAGCACTTTTGTGCACTTTTTTAATAAATTAAAGGGATGTGCACAGGGTTGTTAGATGTGACGATTTTTCGTCATTTTGACAATTTTTTTGAGAAAATACTAAAAGTAATAGTGTTATGACGATTTTCTGGCATCAATAAAACACTTACAAGAAATATGTAAATTATATTGGGAACAGTCCAAAACGTAAAAATCATTTTTTCGAAATACAAAAATGATTGGAAATTAAACAAAAAAAATTCTTCCCCCATCACAAACCAGGTGGCTTTCATTAGAAGCACTAGTAATTCGAATTCTACAATTATATGATTGCCATCGATACTGCCAAAAATATACACTAGAGCCCCAATTTGCGTCGGTCCTATTTGGTCCGCTACACGATTGCATTTTTTCGCTGAAGTCATAATCACGTGTGAAGAATTTTTCTATTTGCGTGTAAAAAGGCGAATTCGCATTTAATTCTGTTAGGTTACTTATTCTGAGTATAGTTGCGTGTTAGGAAGTAAGAAATTGGTTCTTAATAAGAAGTTGTGTACAAAAATGATTGCAAAGAGAAAAAATTCATTAGTTTGGAACTAAAATTGGACGTAATAAAATGTTTCAAGTCGGGTGAAAATGCTGTTGATATAGACAAACCCTTGGTTTAGCACCTTCAACAGTAAAAACAATTTACAATAGTGAAAGCGCTAAAAATGAATCATTCAAAGATAGCTCGAGTTAATAGCAAATGAGATTTTATTTTTTATTTAATGTTTTTGTGAATATGCTTAAATGAATTAAATAAATTTTTGTTATGTTTTTATGAAAATATATTTTTTCTTGTGTATTTCTTTTCAAATGATAAATATGTAAATTTCAGACTACTTGCTGAAATAAATAGAATAAAACTAAACACTATCACTTTCTTTACCATAAAAAGCATTTCTTGCTAAAAATTTCTATTTTGAACCAATCAATGCAATAAATTGTCTCTAATTTGTAAATTTAAATATTTGACGATTTGTTGATGATTTTGTTAAATGTTCGTGACGATTTTGACTAATTTTGTTAAAACTTTTTGAAGAAAAAAGCCTAACAACCCTGTCTGTGCATTTGTCACTCTCTTTGAACCCTCCTGTTTTCAATCAACATCTATAGAATATATTCTAATATTTTTGATTCTTGTGGGGTTTATGCTGGAATGTTAAACTGCTAGCTTTTTTGTATTAGATTAAATAGAAAGCGTGTTTTTCCTAGAAAATTAAAAACAATTTTGAAAGTTTTTGCAAAAAACCCAAAAAGTTGTTTTTAAAATTTTCCAATCAGATTGAAGAAGATCTGCAATGATGAAGTGTATTAAAGATTTGGCAAAACTGATTGTAGCACTATTATCAAGGCTGTCAGATTTGTTTGAGCTCCATCGCCAAACCAAATGGCAGAAATCGCCGAACGTCAATTTTGTTCAGTCTTCGTAACATTTTTTTCTTAAAAAAAAAAAAAAATTTATTTTGCATACAAAAAAAATATAACAGTCAAAATCGCCAAAAACTGAGAAAAAATAAAAAATAGTCGTCGAAAGAATATTTTGTTTAGTTTCTGTTATTTTTTTTTAAACAACATAAAATGGAGATCATACATTCAGTTAAAAAAACTAAAATTAGGAACACAAGTCTATAAGATCGTACACTTTAGCCTAATCGATTTCATTACTGGTGCTCTGATCTGCATACACACCAGAGCTGTAAATGAATCATTCATTTTTTAAGTAATTCGCGAATCATTAATGCAATAAATTGGCAAATTTTTAATTAATTCTTTTCACACAAAAAAATGAATTGAATGAAATTTGAGGCAATTCAAATGAATTAGACAGAAATTAATTTCCATTCGTTTCATAGAATAAATTGCAATTCGTTTCCAATTTAAAACAACTTAAAAAAATCGCCAAAATCGCCACGCTTGGCGAGAAATCGCCATAACTGACAGCCCTGAGCCTATTTAAGTGATTTTTAGGACGGGATTTTATATTGGACATTTCGTTTATTATAGATCGTTTATTAGAAAATGCGGTAGAGTGGTTTCTAGTATTAAAACAAGTAAGAAAGTATAGTCGGTCAAGCCCGACTATATGATACCCTACACCACAGTATTTAAAAATACATCATTATTATGTGTCCATATTAATATGGACTTATCTATGTTTAAAAACTTCATTAAAATCGGTTTGAAAGTTTGTGAGATGCAGAAATTGCCCCTTGTGGTCCTATTTTTGTAAAACTATATAGCTTATGTGTCCATATAAATATATTTCTATATGTGATTTAAATTTCATTAAAATCGGTTTTATATTTTCTATTTCAATACAGAAATATGTAATAAGTTTTCAGAATTGAATGCTTCTCAAATTGCTTTTCGGTAGCCTGCTTTATATGGAACCTATGCAAAATTAAAAGCCGATATTGACGAAATTTCGCAGAGTGATTTAAAGTCTTATGAAAATATGACAGGCTAAATTTTAATCCAACGTTACTATTCGTAACGGTTTTAGGCGTACTAAAGTGTTTAATGTGGGGTCTATTTATAAACATTTTTAGTATAATTTCCAGTTATATAAAACGAATTTGTGCAAAATTAAATGAGAATTGGTGCATTCTGTCATCTATTAATGTTAGTTTCTGTAACAAAAATATCAGTTTTTAGGGAGGTTGTTCCATATTTGGATTCATAAATCTTTTCTACTGATCCGATTGTGCTGGATTTCAACTCCAAGAACTAGAAAGAATTTTACACTAATATTGTTCTACTCTGTTGAGCCTTTCGAAAGTGAGCGTGTTTTCCAAAGATCCAGAACATACATATACTTTAAAGGGTCTTAAATGAATAATAAACAAGTTAAAGTGGTTTATTCGGCTGTGTCGAATCTTTGATACCCTCCACTTACAGTTAGAAATTCTAACTTAGAATATTTCCGGAGTGGGCTTTATATGGGACATTTCGTATATTATAAAACTATGATTGACCTAATTTTGTTATACAGTGCACTCGGGAAAACGTCAACGCTCGTTTACGTCAACACCCCAAAACGTCAACCCTTTCTTTTTTACATTGCCTACTCTAAAACGTCAACCCAACCACAAAGCTCTAAAACGTCAACTCTGAATAAAACAAAATTTTGAATTTAGCAGCAGTTAAAATACACACATTTGTATACATACACACTTATTTTATAAAATAATATTAGAAATTGGGGATTCCCCTTATAAGTAGAGTAGAAAAGAACTTACAACAGTATGTACTTAGTTATGGTCTTTTTATTTATATTCAGTTGCTTTTTTGTTCTCGTAAGTATCACATTAACAAAATGAGCTCAAAACAACCGAAATTGCTTAATCTACAAGAAAAAGCAAATATTTTGGACTTACCTATTAGAAAAGGGTACAAGTGCGGTAACTTTAGCGAAGCAATATGGTGTAACAAAGTCAATCATTAGCAAGATAAGATTTTTTTTTAAATTCATATGTGTGCATGTAAAATTAAAAATATGATCTCATTTAAAATGTATTCTTTTGGTTCTAATTGTCTCCTATGGCTCTAGTCAGGTCGAATGACTTTTTTGTTTCCTTTTTGAGTTTGTTTATGTTTGGTTTTAGTTTATAATCAATAAAAACCTTTAAAAGCACATTATCGATTTGTTTTTTATTTAAAAATTTTACATTCGTAAACGTCAACAATTTGTTAAACGTCAACACCCGCGGTTTTAATTAGTTGACGTTTTCCCGAGTGCACTGTACTTGATTTCATTATTCGTTACGGTCTTACCACGAAATTTTGTGGTATGATTTCTAGTCATATAGAACAAATTTGTTCAAAATCTCATATCAATATGTGTATTTCGCCACTATTTATGCTAGTTTTCAATATTTCTGTGGCTTGTTGCTAAAGGGGCCAATGTCAAAATATTAACTTTTGAGAAAATTAAAATTAAAGTTTTTTTTATAGAAGAGTTCTTAGTGAAATTGGTTCAATTAGAACTTGACTGTTTAAGCAAAATAAAAGCGAGTAATAAAAGACACCACTCAAAACAACAAAATATTGACATTGGCCCTTTTAGCACCAAGCCACAGATTTAAGGGTGGTTGTTCCTCATTTTTATATAGAGCTCCTATCCTACTGAACAGATTTAGCTGGATTTCAATACTGAACTGCTTAGGAGAACTAGAAACATGATACCAATATTGTTCTTTTCTTCTGAGTTGATCGAAAGCGAGCGTGATTTCAACCAGCGTTTAAAAAACTGAAGTCAAAGTAGAAAAACTGCAATTTCTTCCACTTCTTCATATGTCATTGGCCAAAAAAAACTGTTGCTTTTACTTCTGATTCATTAAATGTAAACAGTCGCTGTCAAACCAACTCAAGAATCTAAAAGTTGTACACAAAGTTTCGTTTTTTGTATGACAGTTTTTCGGTTTGACTGCAGTTTTTTAAACCCTGATTGCATCAGACTTAGAATTACTCAAGGACTCAGAATATATGTGCTTTATGTGGTCTTAGATGAATATTAAAAGAGTTTCACATGGACTGACAATCATGTTTTATCATAATTCACAAATAGTGCTGAAGGTAGGGTTGCCAGACGGGCTTGATTTCGCTTGATTGTCAAGCTTTTTTAATTTGTGTCAAGAATCAAGAACAAATAAAACTTGCCTAGCTAAATCGGATTTTTAAACAAGTTTTCATTAAATCGTCAAGAAAAACTAACTATTATAAATCGTGCTAATTATATATGGTCTGCAGTTTAAATGAATTGTCGGAAAGAACTATGGGAATTTGTATCCCAAGAAATTGTAGAAGAATGTATAGCAGAAAGATTTTCAGAGTCTTATGTGTTTTTTATTTCTTACATAATCCATTAATTTCATGTTTCAATTTTAGCTTTAGAAATTAATTTCGGATTTATATTTTTCGAAATATCTGAGCAAAATCAAGTTCTCCTATTACTTACGGAGTGGGCGTTACTGTAACAATACCATGCTTTCTGGTAGAATTAGGTAGTTAGTTGTCTATAACTAGTTGCTTTATAGAACGATTTTGTTATTTTCACTATCAGTATTCTAACAAGTTTATTTTATATGAAAGTTGAAAAATAAAATTCTGAAATTATAACCAGACTTCAAAAAGTTAAGAGGTATTCATAATTTATTGCTGATATCTCAGCTATTTGTGTATCTGGCCGAATTTCTATACCGGCCTATACGCGATATAAATATCTTCTTTAGAAAACCCATTTCAACATGAACACGCACAGACAAACCAACGTTAAATCAGCTCCGCTACGCATAAGATCAGTATTATAAAAATAACAAACTGAAAAATAATATAAATTTGTTTGTTCACTTAACTGAATTTTTAACTGTCAAGAAAAATCAAACTTTTTCTTTTGAATGTCAAGCTTTTTGCCGAATTCGATCTGGCAAGCCTAGCTGGAGGGCATTTATAACAAATAAAGAAAAAATGTTTTAAGAAATTTTAAAAACGTTCTAGAAAATTTATTTATCAAATTCTAATTTAATGCAAAATTTAAGAATTTAAAACACAACAAAAATAAATATAAACTTCACGAAATTCATATTATGAATTCATAATGAAATTAATACAAAATAAAATTATTTTTACAGAGAAAAAAAAAAACAGCGTAAGAAATTAATTACACTGTGCTAGAAATTTACACTTTTTTTAGGTACGCTGAATCTAGTGGTGCTAGCCGTTTTTTTAGGTTAGCTCTTGTTTTCGAAATATACAGTTATTTCGAAAATGGAGGAGGTTGCACAACATATTTCGAGTAACTCAAACACGATTTAGTTTATTAAAATTACTAAAAAACCGAAATTCCGCATTAAGATTTCCTTTAAGAAAGGCGCAGAAATATTTTTTTTTTTTGAAAAAAAAAATTATTTTTTTTATCAAAATTTCGATATTTTTGTTTTTTAAAAATTCTTAAAAAATTCTAATATTTTCCAGACGTATAAAAAACGAAATTGCAAACAAAAAAAATCATAAATGATTAAAATCTGTTTTGACTTTTGATTTTATTCACAATTTTGTAATACGTCTGGAAAAAATTAGAAGCCTGGCTACATTTTCCAATTTTTTATGAATTTTTAAAAACAAAAATTTCAAAATTTTGGTAAAAAATCAATTTTTTTCCAAAAAAAATTATGTTTGTAAAACGACTGCGCATATAAGAAAAAAGTTTTACCTTTCTTTAGAGGAAATTTGCGGAATTTCGATTTTTTTTTTTGTAGTAATTTAAATAAACTAAACCGTTTTTGAGTTACGCAAATAAGTGTGGTGCAACCTCCTCTATTTTCGAAATAACGGTATATTTCGAAAACAAGAGCTAACCTAAAAAAAACGGTTACCACTATTGGATTCAGCGTACCCGAGTTATGTTAAAATGCCATGTGCGCGGCTTGCCTATTTTTTCAACTAGCACAGTGTTATTAATATTTAAAATTGACATTAATAAGATTTTTGTTAAAAAAACAAAGTATTCTCCGTTTGAACCAGTCCTGCAGTGGAAAATAGTCTCTCAGATGCGACAGAACTAATTTCAAAACTTAAAAATATCTACGCCTTTTTCTTTAAGTTTAAGTATAACATGTCATTGCGGCCACAAACAAGCGGATCTGCGTATTGAGTATTTAAAGTATCTTTAGACTTCTTGTTTCGCAGAATTACAGCATGGGATGCAAAGATTCTCTTATAATTTTTTCACAAACGCTCCAAAGGCCATTTCTTTAAGTCTTTTCGGAACTTGTACCACCTGTAGCGGTGACCGTATTTTCAACACTTTCGGATTGCAGAGACATGTTAAGTAGCTCAATAAGACGTTTTTTCGATATAATAGAAGTCGATTGTGTTTGAAATATTCGGGCATTGTATCGGAGGTCACGAATTGTAGATAAACAAAAGGTTTCATTATTTTCTTAACCCTACGTTTCCACATGCAAGTAATTGCTTGCAAGTAGCGTATACGTATTAATTACGAAAATCAGGAGAAATACAAAAAAAAAAACACAACATTTTTTTCATTTTTCATTTCATTTTTAAAATGTCGGCATCAACTATACTTCTAGCTATTATTTTCAAATCGCTGCATCTATAGACTCTCCTATGGCTACGATTTAAATTAATTAACATTATAATTTTTTCTTTATTTAACTTTTATGAAATCTTTATAAAAAGCTATGTTCATTTTTAAAAATATGTGAACACAGTATTGCCGTGTTTCCGATATCATAAAATTACTTAAAAGAATATTTTGATTAAAATTTTTTTTTCCTAATGCCTGAAATTTTTGTTTATAAAAATGTACCATTAAGATGCGTTGTTGTATAGTTGTGTTCTTTTTTATTTTTAATTTTTTATTAATACACAGAAATTAGCTATAAACATAAGTTTTATTTTACTAAGTAGGTACTAGTTAGTTGATACATAACATAACGGTAACACTGTTTTTCCATTTGTCATTTTACTTGCAAATTCTCTTGCAAGTTGAGCTGCAAGTATGAAAAATGTGATGGTGTTAGTAAAAAAGTGTGAGTGTATTGAGTTTTTCGAACTTGTACTTGCATGTGGAAACGCCAGGTAAGCCTCGAATCTTTCGATAGCAAAATATCGCCGATACCGATATATCGGAAAATCTGAAGTTACACCGATATATCGGTATCGGTGTTCGTTACTTCCCTAAATGAAACTAGTATATACAAACATCTTAACGAATTCGTAAAACTTATAATAAAGGTTTTCATGATATCGCTTAAAAGTATCGCAATCTGTGCAAACTGTGCATTTTTACTCCCTCGCAAATGAACTTTCATAAATTATATTAGAATTCGTTTACACAAACTTAATAAATTGGTCAACAATTTTGACTCGTAAACTTGCGTTGTTTAATTGTGCATTTATACAAACAGATTTTCAATTAAAAATCCAAGTGTTAATAAATCACAAACAATAGATTCCCAGCAAAAACTTTACTTACCTGGTAAGTAAGCAAGTAATGTAGGAGAAAAATAACCACTACTTATTTTTCGGCTAAAACTACTTATTTTTGTTCGAGGTGTCCACAAAATTCAGTACTTACAATACACTTACTAGAAGTGAAAAAATATCTAGTTATTATTTAACTACGAGTAAGTAAAGGGTTATCCATTTTGCGGTTTCAAAAGTAAACGTAAATAAAACACATTTAAAATAGTTTTTTTTCATGATATTTCTTTTTTATTATAAAGTTTGCACGTTGACATTATGTCTGAAACACTATATCAATTACCACGTAAAGTATGAAATAACTACACAGAAAAAATTATTGCCGAATTATTTTCAAACAAACGCTTGTTTGAAAATTTTTTTAATTTCTATAAATTTTTTTACTGATTCAATCAATATTTTTGTTTGATTTTTATTTAACCAACAAAAATGTGGACAACTCTTCAAAAATATAATAAACGCGTTATTGGTGTCAAGTTTTCATAATTTTGTATGAAATATTTAACGCTCTTTAATGTTGTCGTCTTTTTGCATTTTTTTATTTGATCGTAAGCAACACTTCTTTATGTGAAATATAAGAACAACAACAAAAAACACACACAGTCTATTTTTGGACGCTTTAAAAAAGTGCAACTATAAGAAAAACAATAGCAGAAACGACATTATAAGAAACAAAATCCCGTATTCAATTTTTTAAAACTGTTTGGTTAAATACATCAAATACAAAAATAGAATGATGACGAAAAACATATCGAGTCGGTCTGCTGCCGTTTTTGGTTACATTTCTTCTTTAGCAAAGGACAGGATACAGCAACAGAGAGTGTAAAGAAAAACATTGTGTTGTGTGTATAAATAAGACTTCGTTCAAAAATTATTCCAACAAAAAAAATGTGTCTCAAAGCCAGTCGGCGGCTCTGCTTTGCCGTCACCTTCTTATACAGTACTTACTTGTGTGCGCGTCATTGCTTGTGCAAAAACTTTTTTTTTTTTTTTGATTTTAAAATTTAGTATATGAATTTCAGTAAACTTTTTGTTTGATTCAGTTAAATTATTTGTTTGAAAAAATCAGTGTTTTTTTTCAGTAAACAAAATGCAAATAAATTGTTTGAATATGCAAATTTGTTTATAGGACCGATTTCAGACAAAAAATTGTTTGATTCTACAAATTTTTTGTTTGAATTGGAAAAATAATTTTTTCTGTGTACCACCTATTACTAAAAATCAAAAAGTTTTTCCTGGGTTCTTGCAATAATTTAATCAAATTAGCCTTTTACTTTCTTTATGCAAATTTCACATTTTAATCGCAAATCGCAAATTCCAAATTTTATATTTATATTTTTTAGTTTATGTATTTTTGTATTGACGTTTCTTACAAGCTGACATTAATTGTTTAAAATTGCACAAAAACTAAAAAGGGCCTTCAAATGACAATTTTAAGCGATATCATGAAAACCCTTAATGTATTTTTTTCAAGACATTTTTCTAATGAACTAAATAAATAAGTGGACATTATTAACTAACTTTTTTATTTCAACAGGTTTAATATTTGAACCAGGCTAACAAAATATTTAAACCTGGTAGGGCTGAAATTAGTTAACAGTATTTCATCTCTTTTTTAGGAATTTCCTAATTAAATTTGTTTCTTTAAGTGTAAATTATTTTTTCCTCATTCATTTGTTTGCACGTGTTTTTTAATTTCATGCTTTCGTTTCGTTATCCTTAAAACCATGTGGCCAAGAAAGAGCTTTTTTCATAAGAACCGAATGTTAAGCAGCGCAAACTCACACTCATGCGAAATAAGCTTTTATTTCCAACATTTTTGTTGTATTTCATTAAATGCTTCGATTCAAAAATGTTTCTGCAAATGAAAACACATAGATACATCCGCACACTTTCACATGTACATTAAAACGAATACGAAAAAAGTTTCACCCTTTGCGGTTCATATACTTAGAACCAGACAAACATACGGCGAATTTTCACAGCACAATACGAATCAGTTTATAACGGAAAGTTCTAAGCGCCGGTAGTCAACAAAACAAAAAACGCAGTGCATAAATTGTTAAATAGGTTTTGAAAAAAAAAAAAATATATATATATATATATGTATATACCTATACATAAAAAAAATATTAATAAACATTTAATTTAAATTCAAACGTAAAGGAAAATCTATATAAAGTTTTATTATAATCGAAGGAATATACTTTTTTAGTTATTTCTTATAAAGTTTGTGTTTCTTCCAATAAAATTTTAAAATTTTCTTTTTCTTGATGGAATATTGAAAAAACAAATTAAATCAACATTTTGAGGAGTACACCCCAACATCTCTCCAGCTTAATTTCGATATATGGGAGCATATAAAACTACCCTTACAACGACTAGAAAAAGGTTAAAATTAAAGAAAATTTTCAACAATTTCATTTAAGTGTGAATGTGAGAGTGTGGGCTAAAAAAACAAAAAGATTAAGGATTTTCTTTGAAGAAAAAAGGAAAATTAAAAAATATTTTAGTTTTAAAAGTAATTTTTAAAAAAGTTTAAGTACCTACAACTTCTTCTGTTTCAAACGAAAGAAGTTAATATTTTCCATGTCTGAGATATATTAATTATTGTATAATTGCAAAATAAATATTTTTGTTAAAAGAATTATACAAAACAAAAAAAAAAAAAAAAAATCATATAAAGTTGTATTAAGTGAGTGCGCGTGTATGAAAGTATGTGTGTGTAAATGTCTGCGTTCTTTTGTATACGGAAAATAATTATACAAAAATTTTTATTATCGCTAACGTCATTAAAAATTTTGTAGTTAGTTTTTGTTGTGTTTTCTTTTTACATATTTTTTGTTTAAACAATTTAATTTTATTTATTGTTAATGCAATTTTGAATTTGTTGCAGTTTTATAAATTCCCTCTTTTTTTTGTCTATCTTGCTCTCTGGTATTTGTTTAAAAAAAATATAGTTTTTTTATCTTAACTTTTTGTTTAAACAAAAACAGCCAACGAAAAAACATTGTTTCATTTTCTTATGTTTTTTTTTAATGTTCTACTCATGTCAAGTTGTAACGTTTTGCAATAAAATTTATTTAAATGAACTTAAAATTGTGAAATTGTAGCAAAAATTTTGCATGCAAAATTACCAAAAACCTAAAAAAGCAAAAACATTTTTTTTTTATTTTCCAATAATTTATTTTTGCACTTGAAAATTTATTCATTACAAAAATAGACAATAAACATTTTGCATGTATGCAAAATAAATTAAAAAAAAAACATACATACATACATTTTTAAAGATAAAACTAAAATCTTTATTAAAAGTAAAAATTGCAAATTTTAAATAAAAAAAAAAAAGAAAAACACACAATTAGACAATCTCTTTAAAAATTTTCGGCAATTAGGGTGGCGCAGAGGGTGGTCTATTTACATCATCAGAATTTTTATTCACTATTGAATGTATATACAAAGTTTGTACGTAACAATTGAAAACGGAAATTTTTTTACACATACAGAAATTTCGACAATTTTCGTTTTGCAAAATTTGTATAAAAAATGGATATTAGAAATAATTAACAAGTTATCAAAGTAATGTTTGGGAATACAAAATTTTCAATTGATAAGATTTTGTTTGTCGTGCTTAATTCCCAATTTTCATTTTTGATAAATACACTGAAATTTATTGTTGGAGGATAAGCTAGTTTCTATGCGCATTTCACTGGTTGCTAAGGCCAGATCATCAGGAAACATTCTCCCAAAAGGGACGAACAAAATCTTATTAATTAATAATTAACAAATTTAAAAAAAATCTTAAAAAGTTTTATTAAGGAGTGACGCTTATATAAATGTATTGAAGCTATTTGAAATATTAAGTTTTTTTTAAAAGGCAGAGGAAACAAAAACAAAACAATGACAATAATTTTACCATGTAGTTTTGCTTTGAGTTTTTTTTTTGTTTTGGGCCAAATGATTGTGTTAGTATAAAACCAATAGTAAAAAGTACATGTGTTTAAGAACAAAAATTTTAATTTTTGTCTATTTTCGTTTCATTTAAATACCACATACTTTGTATTCATTAAAAACTTTTTAACTTAATAAAGATTTACAAAACAAATTTTGTATGAAAATTTTCCTTAATAAATGTTTGTTAAATTTAATAATCGTTTATGAAAACGGGGGTTTATGTTTTACAAGTACTATTACTAAAAAGCAACACCACGTACTTTATTTTTCAATATGTATGTAGTTTTTTTTTTAGAAGGTATCGAACTTTTTTAAACAAATAAAACAACGAATTCATTGGAATGACCAAAATTATTAGTTCATAAATTGCATGGCATTTAATGTTTCTAGCATATTGCCTTCGCGACTGCGCCTTATGAACGCCACCCTGTCGGTTCAATTGTTCGAGCACACCTGGTCTTCTTTCGTTTATAGTGCGTCGAATGTTGGTTTCTTAATGATCCAAATGAGACTCATCGCTGAAAACGATTGACGATAAAAATTTGGTCCAACTTCCAGTCGATTCCCGGCTCATTCACCGAACACACGATGCAATTCTCAGTCCGCTTACTTTAATTCTTGCAACAGTTGGATCCTACATGGAAAGAACATTTACTAAATATGGCTTGAACCAAGAAAATTTTAAATGATTCTCGTCCAAGCCAAAAATTATTTATTCTAAATATATGTGTGGTTTGGTTTAAGCAAAAGATTTCTTTATTTATGAAAATTTTACTAAACAAGGGAGAAATAAGTTAAAATCAAGAAATTATTTTTTGATTTCGGATTTTCTTGTTTTATGAAACGAAATTGATTACTTTAAAAAATAAACTTCTTTTCGTGTTTGTAAATGCAGGCCGAGACCTTTTCGAGTCTTCTGACATACTCACGTCTACGGCGGTGATACCTTCTTTTCTACGCACAGTACGGGCTTGATTTGGATACATAATATCAAGTTAAAGTGCTATATTCGGCTTTGTCGAATCTTATCTACCCTTCACCATAGTAAAATCGTACCAAAACTTTTGATTCGAGAGTACACTTTGTTAGGGGCCTGGTCAAATAATGGGCCGATTTAGTGCATTTTTAATATTAAGTACTTCATATATATAACAAAATATCTGAGCCATAATAAGTTCTCCTAGTTTTCATAGTATGGACCCGAAATCATAATTTTGAGAAGAATAACGTAGTTATTTGCCTATAACTCGATTATTTATGAGCTGATTTCGCTTATTTTCACAACTAGTGCTGTACTATCAATATTTAATACCTCTTATATATGAGGAGTTCCATAACAAAACGGAACAATTCCACTTTTACAATATTTGGATAACTGATGAAAAAAAAAAAAATTAATTTAAGCCAGTACGAGGTATGTACGTATGTGAAATTGTTGCGTTTTGAACCGATTTAAAGTAAATAAATTCGTTAAAACAATGACTATTAGGATTTTAGTATGTACAAGATTATTCAGTAAAAAAACATTTAATTTAAAAATTGGAATTGTTGATATTGTTACGGACCTCCTCATGTATAAAAAATACTTGAGTCGAATTTTATCCTCCTAGCTCATATTGTATGGGCGTTGCTGTGTTAAACCATTATTTCGGGTGTAATTCTCGTTATTTGTATATAATCAGGTCATTTATGGACCGATTCTGTAAATTTTCGCTGCCAGTATTCTACAAAGTTAGTTCAAACTTAAAGTGAAAAATAAGTTCATAAATTGGAAGAGGATGTAAGAGGACTTTAAAATGTTAAGGTTTATTGGTAAAAATTTGAGTTTTATGGGTAAAAATTAGAGGCAGTTGAGGAATTTTGCTCATATATCTGTGATTTTGCAACGATCTGACTGAATTTCAATAGCACATTTTAACATAAATATATATTTTTTTTAAAAACATTTGAGTTTGACGGTGTAAACGAAAAGACGAATAAAAAAGTTTACTTTGTTTAGTGTAAAAGCAGATTTTATGAGTTTGTAATTGATTGAAAGAAATAAACACATTTTAATTACTTAAAATGTTACAAAGCAAAAGTTTCATTGCATTGACACAAATCCAGATTCAAAAAAGAATTAGAGAAAGTTTTTGCAGCAAAAGTTTCTCAATACGCATGAGGGCTTAACATTTGTTTTGATGCCAAATGTAAATGAGAGCACACAGATGAGTCAATCGCTTTGTTTGCACTTTTTGTCCCTTACAAAGTACATATTTGTTTTGGTTTGGCTTTTCAACAAAATAATTGAAACATGTTTAAATGTATTGTCCATCTTGCAAACTTTTCCGAAATGTTTTGTTTGTTTGCACACACTTAAAAAAGGTATTTTCATAATATTAACTATTTATATTCGAAAAAAAGAGAAATGATATAAACAACAGCAAATTAATAATGTATATCCCAGTAAAAACTTTGCCTACAAAATAATGTGTTGAGTAATCAGAAAAACATAAAAGCACTACTTACAATTCTACTGAAAGAACCAATGAATTTTACAAGGGATATCCCAGAATGAACGCATTTAAAAGTAAGTCATTATTTTTTTACCTACATACATCCAGAAATAAGTGGTTATAGAAGTTGTTATAGAATCAGTTATAGAAGAAAGCTACTAAATAATGAGTGAGAGAAGCTATTCATTTTGAAAAAGTAAGCGAAGTTTTTACTGGGATATTTATATACATATAAACTTTAACTTTTGGATAAAAATTATATGCCATTAAAAAGCACTGCATTTTAGACACTAACCTTAAATCAAGCGAATCATTCCATTAAACCATTAATAATAAATTTAATGAGATTATTTTATTCAAAAGGAGACATTAGTCCTTTTTGGATTTAATTAATTATCAAATTAATTTACCCTATGAATGGTTCATGCTTGAATTTCTTGCAAATATCTATCATTGTTCTACACAGGAAAATACTGTTTTCCTTAATAATATTGAGAAAAAACTGTTTTGTGTTTTTAAATTACTTGCTCAGGTCTTTCAATTTTAAATTATGACAAGGCGGCTAGAAATCTCAGTTCCATTGGCCTGATCGTTAATTTGAATTGTATAATAACAATTTCAAAAGTAATGTTTATTATTATAACAATATATAATATTCTACGGTAGCGTTGAGCATATCAATCGTATGGGCAACTATATTATGGTTAAATTAGTCCTTCATAAGAAAGCCAGAACAATATAGATTTTTTTCTGCCGATCATGTTATTATTAATATGTATAATGTTGTATTATTACAACTATAACAAGTTTCTTTTAAAATAGAGCGAAATGTTAATGTTGATAAGCAACCATAGACTAATTTGTGGCAAACATATTTATATTATTATTAACTATAACATGGTCGAATGCATCCATTCTATGGTTGTGGGTTAATTGTTAGTTTTTGGTGATTTTGGCAGTGGCAGTACAAAAAAACTGAACTGTCAACAATGAAATAAAGTAATTTGTTTTTATTTTTGTTTTTTCTTTTTGTTTTCCCTTTACAACTACAATAAGAGTTGACAAGAAACCAACCAATTGTAGTCGGGATTGTAAGAAAAGATAAACTCACTGTTTGTTGTTGTTGTTGTTTTGTTTAAGCTTTGATATTATTACCGGTAAGCATTTTGAGTGTTTATAACTCCTATTCGCTTAACAGTTTTATTTGAATAATATCTTTAGCTTTTCTAAAATCTTTGGATGCAGTTTCCTGATGATCTGAATTGGAATCAGCAATCGTAAAACTTATTTTATTTTGTTTTTCCAGATCTTGTATTCCAGTCATAGTAAAAATTTCGATATCAGGGGCCTAATTCTGGCAGTCGTGATCGAGTAATTTCTCGATTCGAAAGCAATTTAATATCTAATTATTGCAGTTTATACTGAACGAATTGGAATTATTTTTTCAGTGTTGTAAAGAATTAATTTGAGTTTCACAATACTGAAAAAATAATTTTGATTCGTTCAGTATCGACTGAGATAAAATTGCTTTCGAATCGAGAAATTACTCGATCACGACTGCCAGAATTAGGCCCCTGGCTAAAAGAGCTCCGGCTTAAAGTTGCCTTTATAAATTTTATTATTTTATAATGTAACGGGCTATCCATTTTTAAGTTTCAAAAGAAATGTTTAATAAAACATACATAAAACTTTGATTTTACATCGCCAAAACGTGAAATTACGCGTTCTAGAAACTTTTCATGCAATAAATACAAAACCGGTCGTATCGCCATATCGTCCAGTTCATAATCTTGAATTCCAGGCAAAAAAAGCTGAGGACGCAGTGGAATCGACAAAATCAGAACTTCCTCCACACTTTCACTAACAGAAGCGATATTTTCGGCAGTGCGCACATTGCTATGAAGCCCAGGTCTGACCATATCTGTAACACTTTCAGTCTCTTAAATTTCTTTATAATATTGCCAATTCCTTGCACAGTAGGTCGACTATGACGTCCATAATCACCCTCGAAAAGTGGTCACGTTTGAACCACCACTTTTGAAGTAAGTCTTAATATGTTTATGCGTTCGTCGTAAATGGCAAACATTTCACTTAATTATTAACACTTCAGATGACAGATATTTAAAAGCTGACAGGCATCCCACACCGGCAATTTTGAAACCAGTAATTGGATAATCCTGTAATTTTTATTGACTTATTCCATACTTTTCGTAAGGTTCGTAATTAGTCCTTGTCCATAGTATGAAACATTTGAGCTCAAATGCTGTAAAACAAAATTTTAATTGCATGGACACGAATGCAGTTTCAAAAGATAATTGAAAAAAGTTTCTGCAGCAAATGTTTCATAATATAGACGAGGACTGGACTTAATAATAAGGAATTTATTTAATTTGTACCACGACTTTATAATTTATAAATTTTATTTCCAAAAATTTACCAAAAAAAAAAAAAAAAAAATATCCAAATCGTTAAAAAAATCAGCATATAAATTTCTTTAAGTATACTCACCTTAACGTTATTGAGGAAAATTTGGTAAAGATAGAAATCAGAGAGAAATAAAGATATGGCGAAACTGGTACACTGTGTGGAAGAGGATGCAGTATACATACTTACATACTATATAAAAATAGTTATGACAGTCCTAATGTGAGTATATAGAGATTGTTCTTCAGTTTCGTGGTGTTGTCAAAGTCTATGATAATGATGATGGTATTAGGGATGGTGTGTTGTTGACGTGGTTGTGGTTAGTGATGTTGGTGGTGGGGACAATGAAGTGGCGCTCCTGCGTATTGACAATAGTTGTCTTTTTGCAGTGAGGCTGGCAATGGCATTGGGTCTATTTATGAGTATTTCCACTTTTAGTTTTGCTACATTTCGTTCTGCTCCACGATTGCCACTGCGGACGGCCAACTGCATACAAACATTTACATTCTTTTACACTTATCCATTTGAATGTTTGTCTTTAGGAGTGTGTTTGTGTCGGTGTGTGCATGTGTTTGTTGAGGTCTGCGTGTGATTGTTATTTTTTCTGTGTTGAGCTTACCTTCCTTCCTTTTTGGCATGTAAGATTTTGCCATGGCCTTACACTCTCTTTCTCTCTTGACTTCAGTGTGATTTTTATACTTTTGGCAGAAAATCAATTTTTATTTCATATGTGTGTGTGTCAGTCTTTGTGTAAATTTTTATTTTATGTTTTCCCAAAAAAAAGACAAGAAATATGAAAAAATTATTATTTATTAAAAATTGCTGAATTGAAAATTACAACAATTCATTAGCATTTTTTGATTCTGTGTCACATGTCATTTAAAAACCGGGTTCCAGAGGGGAAATACATGTACATATGATTTATACATGTGTACTTGTGTGTTTATAACGGTGATGTAAATTATATAAAAATGAATTTTTTGTTTTGCAATTTGAATTTGAATTTTCATTTATCTTTTTTTCGCTATTCTATTTATCTAAAAATCTTTAAATGGTAAAAATCTTTAAATTGATTTGTTTGAAAATTACTCAGAAAATTTTCGAAAGCGTGTAAACAATAAATTTGGCACTGCCAAAATTTTGTATTTAGAATAAAAAGTTCAGTGAATCATTTAAATTTTACATCGTTTTTACGTATGAATTGTTTTTATAATTAATTGTAAAACGTATGTTTATTTCGATTAGATAATAATAGAATAGTTTGGATAAGCGTATTTAATTGGTGTGCTTATATTTAATAACCTTTATTTAAAATTTTACAAAAATTAGTATATAATGTCAACGGAAAATATTCTTCACCCATTGTATACATATAAAGAAAAAGTTGGCAATTCTCTAAGGCTTAGATCTACGGATCACTTCAAATTGAAAACATTGGTGCAATTGGTCCTGCGAAAGAGCAAATGCAAAATATCGTAGACCTTCAAGTGAATCTTACAACAAAATACTCAGAGTTTCCGTTAGATTCTATATAGGTTAGGTTAGGTTAGGTTAAGAAGGGGTATGTGCCCAAGGGCACACTTCTACTCGGAGACCAATGCGTTCCATTGTGAATCCCTTCAATGAAAATAGAAAGAGAAATGTAAAGAAAAGTCGTATGAGGTGGATAGAAATAGGAAAGTTAGAAAGTAAGTAGATTTCATATAAGAGCTACGATGTTTTGCATTTATTCTCTTGCAAGACGATTTACACCAAACACTGAACTCCGCTATTGATTCCACATGTCAAGATACTTCAAAATACTTGTAGATTCAATTGAAATTAATCTCTTTTAGGGTCCATTCCCCGAAACGGATACAATAGCCGGTACTGTAAGAAAAGATAAACTCACTGTTTATTGTTCTTGTTTTTGTTTAAGCTTTGATTTTGTTACAAGTAAAACTGTGGCTTATAATTCTTATTCGCTTAACAGTTTTATATGTGTAATATCTTTAGTTTTTTTAAAATTTTTGGATGAAGTTTCCTGACGATCTGGCCTAAGCAAACAGTGAAATGCGCATAGGAATAGCTTATCCCTTCAACAATAAATTTCAGTTTATCAATAGTATGAAATAGGAATGTAGCACATTTAAAGGAAACCTTGTATACAATTTTGTTTTTATTTTCGGGAATAAAAAAACCGCACAGAAGGAAGAGTCGACATAGGCCGGCTGTTATAAGGAAGTTATGACATTAACGCAATTTTTTTGAGTGGTATTTGTATTGGAGCTATCCTCAAATGTAGTCCGCTTCAAATACAATTTTATTAGTAAGAAATATTCTAAATCTAAATAGGCTTCTAAATCTTGTGATAGTAAGTTCAGAATTGATCATAAGTCCCATATAAACCCCGTCCCAAAAATACCATGAGACTGAAAAATTTCCTACAGATGTTTATATGGGCACTTCCACAGAAGTGTCACGTTACGCCACCAAGCAATTAACTTAGTATTTTAGACCCATCTTGTTAAAATTTTTCCTCTTTTTCACTTAATTGCGGTTACACTAAAACACATAGAAATTAAATAATAAATAAATTATTATTTTAGAAACATTTAAATAAAATTGGTGCCGTAACGTAATAAAAAGTAGACTTTCCTGTGGAAATACCCATATGTAGATACAATTCGACTGTTTTATGCATCTTAACCTCATAATTTTATTTTGTTCTGGTGGGTAGAAATTCGACTGCCAATGGGTCCTCAATATATGTGTCTGTGTGAACTGTGGTGTAGGGTATCATGTGTTGGGACTTAACCGACTATACTTACTTAGTTGTTTATAAGCAATTTAATTAAATTCGAATATTTTTTTTAATCAAAGCTAAAAAAAATAAATAATTATTTTTAACAAAAAGTGCATTTATTTTAAAGTAGTTTTATTTCAAAATGAATAAATAATATTTTTTCAAATAAGACGTAAAAAATATTCAATTGAAAAACTTTTTTCTTCACTTACTATTTATTTATAATAGTTTCATTTTAAATAAAATCTCAGTGTCAGTACTTTTCCACAATGACGACTGCGGGAACAACGAGTATGAATTAAAAATAACAAACTTGGCAAATGTGTGCGTATGTGTAACTATTATGCAAATGTGTTTGTGTAAATGTATCTGTATAAATTGTGGTAAATAGTACGAGTGTTATGTAAAAATAAAGCAAACAAATGCTAAAAAGTGAAAAGATTCTATTTTAAACTGCTTAAAAAAGTTTAAGGTGTGTTTTTGTAAACACAGTTCTATAAAAGGATTTTATTTAATAAATAAATTTATTGGTTTTGCCCAACTGGAAGTAGCTCTAGATGCAGAGTTCAAATATTCAAGTCGTTGTCGGAAATAAACAGTAAATTTTTTAGCGTTCGGCTCACACTCACAAAAACGATATGTTTATTTTTAGTGATTGGCTAGACGAACAGAACCTTAATACCGTTCGTAACTATCTTCAAGAGAGAGCCGAACATTATATATTGTTCTGTTCTTCGTCAAAAAACAGAACAATTGTAGTGATACTTTAGACAAACATTATATTTTAATGTTCTATAATGTTTCTTTTTTACATTCATAATGAAATGAACAAACAAAATATTTTAGCAACGACCGCAGCACGAACAGCTTGGGTGTGTATTGTGTATATGTTTTGTTTGTGTAAAATTATTTTACTGGCTTTTTGTTTTTTTCGTATGTGTATTTTGTTTTTGTAAAAAATGTTTGGTTTTTTTTACCAGCCAAAAGCGACGAAAACTAATGAACCGAACCGAACACAAGGCAGTTTGTGGTTGAAACCGAACGGACTTAAATGGTCTAATCAGCGCTGCCAGAAGTAAGATTTTACCTTAATTTTTAAGATTTTTTAGCCGAAAAAAGATTTTAAGGTTTTTTCCCCAAAAACAAGATTTTTTGTTTTGTCTAGACGAAGGTTCGGTTCAATTAAAAAAAACCTTCTTTGTTCCCATTTGAAAATTTTTAAATTTAATAATGCAACCTTGCGGTTTACTGGACAAAAAAATACTTAAGGCCCAACCATAATGTGCTTAAGTTGGCTTAGCCATATTGAACTTAAGGAAACTTTTTGTTAAATTTTATTAAACTGTCATTTGCTTAAGCAAGGTGCGGAACTGATCGCACATTCCGTACGTACGTTTGTTGATTTTATTTTTGTTTTTTTTTTTAATACATTTGAGAGACTTTTTGTTAATAGGTTAAGCAACCATATGCATTTTATTGTTGTGCCTTTAAAAAGCAACCTCTGTTTGGCGTTCGAGGGTGATTAATCAGGTGTAAGTTTTGCGAGCTTTTTATTTTGCAAAAACAGAAAATTTTGCAAGTCAGACTAAGGTTCGCAAAAATTAAATAATAGCAAAGACATTTAATGGAAAAATGTTTAATCCGAAAAGGTTATTTTAAGTGCATCGAAATACCTTTGAAAAAGGAGCTTATCAGGGGTGTCATGGAAATCGAAAACGTAAAACGAAAGAATTTGGCAGTTCTTTTTATTAAACTTTTACTCTAATTTTTACAATTTTTGTTAAAAAATTCTGTTTAATAGAGCATAATTTGTATAATAATTGTCATAAAATTTTTTTATTACAGAAATCTTATTGAAAAACGACTCTTAGAATTTTTCGTTTTACGTTTTCGATTTCCATGACACCCCTGTATATCTAGATTTATATAAATAAACGTTTAAAAATGTTTAGATTTTAGAGTTATTTTAAGAAAAATCCCGCTAAATTGAATATTTAGCGGTTTTGAAGTCCGATTTGGCGGGAAATCTTTAAAAAAAAGTTGACAGCTGTGGAAATACATATTGATATATTTTAAAGTTAATTTTAATAAAAAAAAATACTTTTTTTTAAAAAAAAAAGATTTTTTTTTCCAAAATAAGATTTTTTTTTCTCAGAGTGATATTAAGATTTTTTGCTAAAAATTTCTGGCAGCCCTGGTTCTAATCTTTTGTTGAGTTAGATAAAAACAGTATTATTTTTGTGTTCGAAAGATAACAAACAGGGAAACGTTATTTTTTTAATGATTTTCTACACAAACACTATTAGCTTTTGTGTTTTCCACAAATTTACCGAACTGAACACTAAGGAGCGATATTAAGTGTTTATTTTCGGACACTGATTCAAATAAATCCAAAATAATTTTTTGGTATTTGTTATATGTACATAGTTAATCCATTAATTCAAGTTATGTTGTGAGACTTTTTAGAAAAATTTTAAATAAATTCAAAGTATTTAGACGGATGATACGATAAAATTTTCCTACTTTGAAGCAGAGAAATAAAAACAATTTTACAGAAATTCTTCACTTTAATAAAGTTCGACTTTATTGACTTTTGTAACTGTTAAACACGACGGACGGTGCACAGTGATGTTTAGCCAATCTAGCTGGCCAAAATAAATATCTCGGTAAGTAATTATCTGAAGTTTTAAATTTTCGTACAACTCATAACTAGTCCAACGTGCATCTTTCCTAAATTATTTTTTAGAAGTTGGACCACTGCCGATATAATTATGTCCTTCCATCCAGCTGGCTGGTTGTCCGCCCTTGTAACCTTATGCGCAAAGTACAATTCGCAATTTTTAAGATAATTTGATGAAATTTGGTGCGTTTAATTTTCATAAGGACAAAGCCTTTTTAAAATAGTAACAATCGGTCAATAATTTCACATAGCCCCCAAACAAACTTCTTTCCGGAAAAGTCTTTGTGCTCATTAATAATCTTATTATGTTGTTTATTAAATTAAATTTGGGCAAAAAATATCTTATTGCGACATAAATCTTCTTAGTTTTTTTTTTTAAATAGGTCCATATTTTACCATAGCTCTCATATAAATACCACTCCGGAGAAAAGCATTAAATGCCCTAACTTCATTTAAAATTTTGGTGTTGATATAAAATTTGGCATCGATAACTTTTATAATACCTAATAACTTTCTTATGATATTTTTACTGGTAGGCCAAAATTGACCATAGGCCCATATAAAATCCGCTCCAAAATCGCTTTTAGACTAACAAATCTCATACAGATGTTGATATAAAAATAATATTCTGCAGCTTATAAGAATCTTTAGTATTAAGTAAACTAAACCCCTTCTAATTTCTTATTGTTTTACCAATATATCCCTAGTTGGGAAATACAAATGCTTCTTGACTTCTAATATTATTTAAATTTAATATTTATTTTACTTTTTTGATTGCATAATCATCCGTATCAACAAGTTCTTTAATAACATTCTTAAATTGCTCAAAGTTTTTTGAATAGATTTCTGAAGAATCTAGCCAGATTCCCCATCCTATTGCTAGTGGCTGCAGTAGAAGGGGAACCAAGAGGGATACATTTCATTAAAAATTGCAATATTACCAAATTGGCTTCTAGTTTCCTCTGCAACGTGGTATAACCTATGTGCCAAGCAAGTTACATGCAACAGTTTAAGATAAAATATTTTAAGCCCTTTAACCATGTAAGATGCTGCATCGGTTAAAAATAGAAGGCTCATTTGTCGAAATCTTGAAAATCTTGTATTTTAAGCAGAGCACACAAAGAATTAATTTATTGATTTAAACATTTTTTTTGGGAGAATTTTTTTTGTGTATTTGGAAATTTTTTGAAGAACTTTTTTTTTTAAATTTGGAAAATAAAAAAACAAATAACTCAAAAATTTTTAAATGTGCATTTAAAGCCAAAATATGCAAAAATATGAATTTTACCCAAAATATGCAAATTTAATGATTCGGAAAGATAACTGGTCGACATCGTTCTTAGACTATCGACAGAAAACATGCATTTTCATGGTTATCGCAGCACTATACGGAAATAATTATTTACTAAATAACTAGAAAATATGGCTTGAACAAGAACATTTTGCATGATCTCGTTCTAACTGAAAATTACTTATTCTAAATATATGTGTGGCTTGGATTAAGCAAAATGCTTCTTTATTTAAGAAAATTTTACTAAATAGAAAAGAAATAAATTAAAGTAAAAAAATTATTTTGGATATTCTTGTTTTAGGAAACGAAATTTATTACTTTAGGAAATAAACTTCTTTTCGTGTAATAATAAGCTAAAAAGTTTTTTGAGTAAAATTTCGTTGTCTTAGCCGACTGGGGTGGCCAATTTGGTCTTTTTCAATTACCTAATAAATTTTATTTATTTATAAATTGTGTAATCTACTTGAAAACACCTCTTATTTAAAAAAAAGAAACAATTCCGAGAAACCCGATTTAAACAGTTTTTTTTGAAAGTGAACTGCCAAGCAAAATAGAGAGTTTTGCAAGAGTATTGAATATTTAACCAGAAATTGCGCGTTTCTTCCCGGTGTTTGCAAGTGGACAACTCAATTAAAAGTTACAAATTATATTCTAACTTTAGTAAGCAATAGCAACGTAGATCTTCAGCCCATTGTAGTGAAACTGAAACAGAGTCACTGGTGGGAATAGAACCCGTAACCCACGCACCGATGGGCTATTGTAGAATACTGGGGCCCCCTTAATAAATTGAATTATTGAATTTTATCTCTTTAGGCTTAGCAATAGCCATTCTTAAGCTCTTTAAAGATTATTTTGATGTGATACAAACGGATCCTACAATTCTGGTGATAGGAATCAAAAATTAAAGAAATGTGGAAGAATTGTGTCTGTTATGAGTTAAAAATAAGAAATTCTTTATTTGATTTGTGTTCAAAAGTAGAATTTAAAATTCCTTATATTTATAGTGTGAACTTTCGAAGGTTTGAGGGAAAGAGAAAATAGCATTGTGTTGAATTTTAAATAAATCCTTTGTAACTTTTTTGCTTGCGAATACAGGTATGACTTTATTTAAACTTCTGTGTTAGAAAGGTGTTCCATACAAATTTTAATGTCATGCCTGTCGTTCTTCTTAGAAAAAGGATTAAGCTAACGTACTATAAATGTCATTGCATTCTTTTTCATACTGCAGACAACAACTTTTGAACATGCTTGTTTTTTATACAGCGTTAAAGGGTAAGCTTAAGGTTTAACACAAAAAAGCTGTTTGCCAAAATAACAACATATTGCGACGCAGAAATGCTTAATTTAAATCCAACACTACATCACAGTTGTACACGTCAACTATACGAACCCAGAGTCAGCGCAACCGAGGAAAAAAACGCAAATCATTTTAAGGACTTTTTCGGTTGTCGTGCTTTACTGTTTTCTTTTTTTACATTTATATTTGTTGTTTGTTCTCAGTTTTTTGAAAATGAATGTCATACACTCAGACACACATATCCACATACAAGAACACTCAAAATATTCATTAGAAAAACATGTGGCCTGACGAACAAGGAGAGAAAAGCATTAAGGGATGTAAAAGAATAGAATATTTATGTAATTGAGTGTATTTTAAATTTTGTTGAATATGTAGGATAAAAGTGCCAACGCACGAAAGTTACAAAGACAAAAACAAAATTCAAGTATAAAAAGCTTAGTAGCGGTCGATGCTTTATTTTTTAAGTAAAAAACAATTAAGAATATGTAGTAGAGCAAGGCCGACCATTGAATATCCTACCACACTTTTCGGCATTGCAAAATAAATTTTGAACGGGACCTCTGTTTAATTTACTTCTCCCATTTATCTAGACATTAAAATTAACTTCTATTTATGATTTACTCATTTAAAGTGATTTTTGGAAAAGTGTCTACATGAGACTAATCGGATATTTTGGAAATGTCGTCGCAAAATTGTATCCTAGGTTTTGTATGGGAGTTATTCCGAAAGGACATTTGTCAAGAAATCATGAACATATTTTCAGCCATTTTTTTAATAGGCTTCGTTTTTGATCTAATAAGAAGAGCTCACAAATGTACCAAGTTTTATAAAATTTTTAAAAAATTATAATCCTATTTCTTCGACCTTTTTTATTAAATATTATACTTTAATAAATTAATTCAAGCCGAAGGTCACTTTTTTATAAAATTAGTTAAAATATTTTTATTTTCGATATTTTGATTTCCGTTGGAAATCTTCTTCAGGAAATTTTTTATAATAAAATAAAATTTTGACAATTAATGGAAAAATACAAAATGGAAAAATAAATTTTAAAATTTCAATTAAAAAATTATCATAATTAATTTTAAATTCATTCTACACACTTTAAACAAAAAGCGAAACAAACAAACAAAAAGGAAAAAACCAAATTTTAAGTATATTCAAAGCCTAAAACCTGTCCCTTTCCGTCATTAGTTATTTTCACCAAATATGTCATCTGAAATTTATTTTACAAACAATCAAGGGCAAATACCTATTTATAATTATCCCTTCCATCAACCTATTTATTTTTATTCAATGTCTATAAATCTGAGCTAAAATTAATTATTTTCTCAAATGGAACATTATTTATATTTTGTTTTTTCCTTTTTGTTTGTTTGTCTTTTTGTTTAAAGTTTGTAGAATGAATTTGAAATTTATTATGATAATTTTGTTAATTAAAATTTTTAAATTTTTTTTCCATTTTTATTTTTTCAATTTATTGTCAAAATTTTTTTTTATTATAAAAAATTTCCTGAAGAAGATTTCCAACGGAAATGGAAATATCGAAAATAAAAATATTTTAATTAATTTTATAAAAAACTGACCTTAAGCTTGAATTAATTTGTTAAAGTATAATAAAATTTGTAAAATTGTAACCTGTACTTTGTACACAAGGGCAAAACGTCTTAAAAATAATTCTGAGTCATTCGGCATACTGAAATAAAATGAGGGTACCAATATTTTTTTTTATGCATAACAAGCTTTAGCACAAACGCATAATACCCTCTCCATCAATGGTAAAACCAAATACACACTTTTTCTATACTATTTTGACATAAACATAAAAACCATTTTAAAAACACAGGGGACTTAGTTTTCAATATCGATCGAAATTACAAAAGAATTTAAATGGGAGTTTCGATCGATATTGAATGCCGTAATTAGAGCTCAAGTCTTTTAGAAAAATAAAAAAAATCCAAAAGTTTATAACTCTAATAAGTATAGAAAGATCGATTATTCGTCTTTTTAAAAAAACCTGTTTTCGAATATTCCGAATAGCTGCTATTTAAAAAAACCGGGTTTCGGTTAAGCATTTTAAAAATAACCGGCTAACCGGTTTTAATTCAAATATATCAAAATACAAAAATCAAATTAGTGTTTATAATAAAAAGTTAATTTGTTTAAAACAAAAAAATTCACGAAGGTAAGGAACCAACAAAATACATAGATATGACTAAAGATATGTTCAGACCCAACAAATAGTTGATGTTAAAATCCAAGAAAAAACGTGACCAGACAATTGATCAAACTTCAGCTTTATTTTTAAAAATTTCTATTTATTTACTAAACTTTATTCCTAAGATGATAATTGTATAATGTAATTTAGATGCTCTAGCCAAACGTTTTGCAAAATCAAACAATTCTGTAAGAAGACTAGTGGTTACGTGTAGGACGTCAAATATTTAATAGGTGTGAACATAGCTTTAGAATTTTTGAAAAACTTTGGTTTAAAAAATTATAGGAATTTAATAAATTTATTATTTGAGACATTATCAAAAATGTATTGTAAATGTGTTTTAATTTGTTGGTGGCTAAGCATGTCTATATGAATCAGTAGACTTCAACCATATTTTTGAACAGCTGCAAACAAAACCTCTTTGCCAGGATTGTGTATTTCAAATTATTTTGTTTCAGCATTATAGAAACGAATAGTAATATCAGCATGCTTTTTGTACGAAGTATCTGTCAATTCATCGATCACAATTAAAAGCCTTCCATGACATTGTTTAATTCCTTCAATTATGTTTTAAGTTCTTCGTGTTTTAATGAATAAAACTGATAAATTTTACAAAATATCGTTGTTTCCGCCGGGAATTTTTAGTTTTAATCATGAAGATATGCTGGAACTACTTAAGAGTTGGTCATTATTTTTTGGCAAGCATTTAGTAATGTATCATTTGCAGTCTCTTAAGAACTACTTGGAAGAGAGTCAAGTTTCACTTGGCGTATATTTCTGTCAAATTTGTGGACTAATTAATGGTGATTAATAAGTCGTGACGTTGAAGAACTTTGCAATAATTTGAGGGCCCTTTCAGCACCATTGGCTTTTAAATCCGTTTGAAATATCACCAGAGATGACATCTTTATAAAAATATATATATATTATCAAGAATACTGTCAAATAGCTAATTACTTTTTAAGATGAACATTCTTTTTGTGGTATTTTGAATTGTTTTGGTTTTTGTTACAAGAACAAGAAGCTTATATTATATTATATATTATCATATGACTTTTGTTACATTTTGTTTTGACATTCTTCATAAAAAGTTTAGAAAAATACTTAAATTACGGGTACATTAATAAGAAAAGTAAGGAAACCGTATATAAATTACACATTACTAAAATAACCATTTTATTCGATATTCGAAAAATTGACATTTTAAAATAATTGAAAATGTATTGGAAAATATTATATAAGTTTAAAAAACGTTTGCCGCTCTTATTTAAGTATCTCATAGTGTATCCAATTATTCGAATTTTGGTTTTGTTTGAGTAAGGAATTAATCAGTTTTTGAGTTTTAAATTTGCTCGATTAATCGAATAAAGGTTTTAAATTCTTCGAATGACTAGAATAATTCGAGTAATTCAGATAATTTTATCCAAAAGGAGAAACATAAATAAACAGAAAAAGAGATGTGAGAGGTGCCAGCCAGTTATGAAAAACATTTTAAACCAATTTATTATTTCTGAAAATCAAGTGAAATTAAAATCGATGAAAATTCTTAGTTAAATTTGTTTAAAAATCACTGTAGTTAAGATATTAAGAGAATTTCTGGTAAAGATGAGAATTTTATGTATGTACTATATATAAGGGATTTTTGTTATAAACTTTTAAAACAGTATCGTTTTAAACATTTTTTGATTCCAATTCCACTCGAATGTATTCGGTTTACAGAACATGGCTGATAACTTATGTACATATATATATTTTTGTAATTCGCTAGTTAGTTAGTTGGTTTTTTTTAACGTATTACTATTTCGCACCCAAAATGTTCAAACAAGGAAACTTAGGTTCTTAAGATGTATCTTACGATATATGAAATGTCAACATCCAGTCGATTAGAAAACACGAGCTAATAAAAAATTGACAGACGGGTAAAATTAGGTAACCCATGAGCTGACAATATATGGCTTACACATTTATAACTCTGCCGATTGATTTTTTTTAGAATAAACGCCAAAATGAATATGAAAAACTTGCTATTTTAGTGCGAAATTTGTTACCTATGGAATTTGACGTTTTAGTGATTTATATAATTTGTCACAAACGCTAATATTTAAAAATTGGCTAAAATATGTATAAAAGTATGAGCTATGAAAATAAATGCAAAAGGTTCAATGTAATTTAGTTTTAAGGTAGTATTTAATCAGTTAGAAATCCAAACAAATATTTTCACATTAAAAAAGTAGAATTTTCTAAGAAATTAATTTTAATCGATTAATTGACACAAACAGTTCGGGTTATTTTAAATTGGCTATTTTAACTATTCAATTAAATAATGGCAAAAAAACTCTTCGACTAATCGAATAACGATTAATCGAGTGATACTCTAGTCGCTCAGTTAGCTTAAATTTTGGCAAGAAATAAAACACTCCAAAAATGTATTCCTTTGCAAATTTTTACAACTTCGCAATAGAAAGTAACTTAAGGCATTGTGTAAATATTTGTTGTAAAAAATCAAATCATATTTTTTACTTTGTTTATCGTTCTTAATTTTTACAAAAAAAATAGTTTGGCATCATAAAATGAAATTATGTATTTAATAAAATAATAGCAAAACGCTTCTAGCTTGTAATATGTATAATAATACCACAATATGTAGTGGAGAATATATTATGAGATTGTGCTGCATTATGAGATTTTGTAGCACATACAAATATTGGTTATAAACTACCCTTTTCGTATACATCAAACGATCTATGTCAGGCTGGCTGTCTAATTGTCTGTCCATGTAAACCACGTGTGCAATTTTGAAGATAATTTGATTAAATTTGGTGAATACGTTTTATTTTTCAGAATAAAGTCTTTGAGCCTATAAACCATTTTATTATGTACATAAGTATTTAGATTAAATTTGCTGCACAAATATCTTATTACAGATTCAATCCTCTTACAAAATTTTATTAAAATTGGTCCATATTTGACTATAGCATTCTTACAAATAACACTGCCGAAAAAAACTTTAAGTACCCAGACTTTCTTTTCTTTCTAAATGTAGATATTGGTGTACAGTATGGCGAAGATAACTTTTATAATAGCTACTATGTCATGGCTGGTAGTTCCATGAAAATTACTCATATAGATGTATAGGGTGACGCATGAATAACGTTATAATCGCCAAAAAAGAGATAAAGGTTAACGATCTGTGTGAGTTGTGCCTCTCCAATTTGTTGGAATCGCAGTTCTGGATTGTTCTCTACTTCGGGCCATACAAAATTTAATATAATTGCGCGGCATTGCATTTCATTCACTTTGACCGCAACTTGTTCGTCGTTTTTGAAAAAATAGAGTCCAATGATCCTTTCTGAAGTTATTCCACACCAAAATAATTTTTGGGAATATAAAATGTTCATTTAACAAGAATTTGTTTGTCGTGCTTAATTCCCAATTTTTATTCTTGATCAAAACACTGAAATTTATTATTGATGGGATAAGCTATTGTGCAACTAAGCGGGTGTATCTGATGCTCAACAATTATTCTTGGATTTTGGGTGACCCATATTTTAGTTGAGGTGAAAATGGTTCTCATCGCTCATTATTCGATATGATCTTTGTGTCTGAATAATTGAATCCTGACATTCAAAATAAAATTGAATAACCTTGGCTTTGTGTTCTGTGCAGAGTTTTTTCGTCGTAAAGTTCCTAAGTGTTTTAAAGTTAATTCTAAAAAAAAACAAAAAATGTAATAAAAATTAATTTATTTATTAAAACATAACCAGTGTTGCCAGTAAATTGTTTGAAAAATACCCACGCATTCTAAAAAAATTCGATTTGTCCCTACATGTCAAAAATATATCCCCTGAAAAAATCCCTACGGGGTTAAGTCATTTGTTTTTATTAATTTTGATTTAATAAATTTTTATACAAAAAATGTAAGAGTGATTTTCCAATTATGTATTTATAAGGACTGTTTTTATAACGAGTTCAGTATAAATAGGTGGCGTGATAAATTTCTTTGGGACTATTTAAAAATGGGTTCTTAAATATAGTAGTAGAAGTCGTGAGAATAGAAGAGTAGAGAAGAGTAGAGAATAGGCTTAAAAATTTATAAACAAGGGTTTATTACAAAAACGCATCAATATTATTAAAAAGAGACTAGACTACAATTGCACAGAAGAGACTATTTTGCTTGTATTAATACATTTTTAGTAACAATAAATTAAACATAAGAAAAATCTTTAAATAACGAAAAGCTCAAATTAAAGATAAAATTATTTTTTTTATTGTAAAAGTAATTTGCAACAACTAATTAAGAAAAGTTCAACGCTACAACACAACTTAATTATGCTGCATCAATAAAAAATTTTGGTCTAAAAATATTAAAAATTTTAATAAAATTTGGCTAAATAAAAATGTCTTAAAAATGGCTAAAAGCTGAATTGATTTTTTCGTGCTTACACGAGATGAAAAATTGCTTAAACTAGTTACTGAATGGCTAAATTGGAAACACTGCACGGCACTACATAAGTGTCAGTTCGCTTCCCTCTAGGGTATCTGGATAATATTCGGCACAAAGCACTCTTATACGAATCTTAAACTCATAACATAATTTTGTTTTGCCTGGTCCATGATTGCACACGGGTCCCAAATAGGGTACACTTTAAAAAATTTGTCTGTATATACTGTGGTGTAGAGTACCAAATAATGGGGCTTCAGCAACTAAAATTTCTTATTTGTTTTATTTATTATGGTATCGTCCAGATCTGATATGCCGGTGTTTGTTATACCATAGATTAAAAAATCCTTGCGCACGGTCAAAGGCCGGCAATGCAGAGAAGCTTAAGTTAGCGATGCCGGCATTTGTTGAAATATAGATGAGATAGTCCGTGCTCCAGGCCGAAGGTCGGATATGCAGACAGGCTAGTAAGCTGTTCGGGAATTTTGAATTCGGGATTTTAATGGATAATTATAATACGTATATCAATTATTGAAAATGAAAGCTGTTATACTATATCTTACACCCGTTATTTTTCACTAAAAAGAAAAAATCGCCCACGAAAGCTTTCTTAACTATAGTAAAATGAAATTTTTACCCAAAAACAACGAAAAATCAACAAAAAGTGAATATTTCTTATACAAAACCACCCATAATTTGTAAGGAAAAATTTTAAACAATTGTAATTTTTTTGCAATTCAAAAAAAAAAAAAAAATGTACGTTAAAAATGAATTTCCTGCGTTGTTGCACAAATTTATGCTTTTCCTCTGATAATCTTGCACTTACTTAGTTAGACCCTGACAATTTTGCATCGTTTGTGCGAGCCTTCAAAGTTGTTCACAGCTCAATTTGCGCCCTTTAAAAAAAAAAAAAAAATTATGTGCACAAATAATTGTCTATGTTTTTGCACTTTTGCTTCTTTGCAATGGTGTAACTTAAGACGTGAACAGCCTTATTATCTTTGCTTTTTTGCAATCAGCATTTCCTTAAGTACCACGCTATTGCGACAATCGTGCTATTTCCGCAATCTTATACGTTTATATTAAGCCCAGCAAAAGTGAATGGGTTTTTATGTGTTGATTAACTAATCTGAACTTTAACTTTTTTTCGCATAAGTGGGGTTACGAGCAAAAACCGTACGAAAACGAAAAATTTATTAACTTTTGTACAATGAATTTGTTCGTTGTAACAATGAATGACCGGCCGTTCTTTAAAAGATTTTATTTTTATAATTAACGAAGTGTTCGTTGATATAACGAAAAATTATCATAAATTTATAATTATAGTTTAATGAAATAATTTTTCAATTCAATAATCTATTTCGTTAACTTAGTGAACCTTTACGTTAATTCAACGCACAATTTTGTTTTTAAAATTTGTTGACTCAACGTACACAGAACATTGTCTCAATGAACTATTTTTATAAATTTCCCCTGTCCCCTATAAAATTAAAAATACTCACAATTCAAATGTGGTTATTTATATTTTATTTAATATTTTTTCCTATTTTACAAAAATATTTGAAATTTATTGTAATATATATATTAATGTATATATAGTATACATTGTACATGCATATGATGATAATATGTACATACATATAGTTTATTTATAATTTTTACAAAGTCCTTTGAAAATTAAATTTTATAGTAAACTCGTTTGGTTTTCAATGGAACTTGGTGCTTTCTTTGTTAATTTGGACGCCAATGAACCACTTGAAGCTAATCTAAGTTAACTATCAGCAAATTCACCGCTCTTATTTTATAGCAAATCATTTTTCTGAATCGAATTTAACTCACAAATGTAATTTTTCACTTTTATTTAATTTCAAATAGTGTTTTTTTTAATTACACTGCATTTTTGTATTTTTTAAAATAATATTTTAAGAGAACCAGTTCGAATAGAATAATAACAAGAAATGCCAAAAATGCTAAACTAACACCATTTTAAAAACAAATTTAACAAACGTTACGTTACCCCCATGAAACTTTTTTGACTTTAACGTACGAGTTCGTTGAGTCGACAAATCAAATGTAAATTTTATGCGTAGGGATAACATTTTATTAAGGTTTTGTAAACTGAATGAATACTATATAAATTTTAACGTACGAGTTTGGTATAACAGGCCAACGAACACTTCATTAATGTTAACGTTCGAGTTTATAAAATTAATGGGCATTTGTGCTTACAAGACTTAATAAATGTTTCGTTACCTCAAAGAACATTTTTTTAACTTTAACGTACATTTTATATGAAATATTTAATAACAAAATATTTTTGGCTTTTTTTTAGCGATACGAAACAAATTTATTTTTTAGGACTTATAAAAAATATTTTTAATAATTTAAAAAATATGTATTTTAATGTCAAAAACTTGAAAATAAAGGCTTCGGCGATTTTTGACATTGAATTTGGCAAAAAAGGTAAAAACCAACCTGACAACCCTGCCTAAAAATAGGAATATCCCCGGTTACCAAAGTCATGTTTATTTTATTTAATTTATCCTTGTAAATAAATTGCACAACTCGTGATCAATTTTTTATTTTAAATTATAACAAACTACACAGAAAGCTAAATATTATTTTGCATGGTTCTGACATACATTTTTTAAATCATCGCCATCAATATTAGAGGATATAAAAGCGAAATCATAAATAGAAATCCACATAAGGAAATGTTTTAATTAATTGAAATGGAATTAATTTTTTTTAATACATAAATACATGCATACATATTTATTTAAAACACAAGTGAAAAGGAAAATAAAAAAGAAATATTTTTACAAGATTATAGTTAATCTTTAGATAAGTGTAAATCCTAAATATGTAAATAAAAAACTTTTAAACTGACATACATACACACGTATGAATGTAAAGAAAACGTAGAATTGAGAATATATCATAAAGTGTGGTTAAATGTGGATATAAACATCATTTATGTACATACAGCTATTTCTAGTATAAGTGGGACACCTCAAAAAAATAAATAGTTTATGTTTTATAATTTATGTAGCTCTGAAATAAATTTGGATAGTTTAATTCGTAAAATGAAGTATGTATATTAAATAACAATTCCTATAACAAACTAAGGTTTTTTTTTAGAGTTTCAAGCATTGACGACTTTTTCTATGTGTCCCACTTTTAGTGCGAGTCACTGTATATATTTTGCTGTTTTGTGAATGAAATGGATTTCTGTAAATGAAATAAATATTTACACTTTAGAAAAGGAAGGAAATATCAATGTAAAATCATGCACTTTTTTGGTATGAAAATTACAATCTGAATGTTCTATTTGTTTTTCGAATAGTTATCCATTTAACCATTCATCCAATAGGCAGTACCAATAGGCAGTACCTATATGTGTACTTAAAAATTGTCCTGTGCCAAATATTACTTAAAGATCAACGATAAAAGGTTTCTTTTTATTTACTATTTATAATGGTATTCTTGAGTGCAGATCTTAATCACCATTATTTATTTTTTCCTGAACTTTTTCACTTGCCGGTTAGCGGGAAACAATTATTAATTTCTCGAGATCCCTTGATTTAAAGAAAAAATGATAAAAAAAATATAATTTCTTTTCGTTTAGTTCCATTCTCGAAAAAAATTTATTACAATATTATAAATTTAATGTTTCATGCAAAAGTTTTCTATAAAATTTTGAAAATTTTTGAAGAGAAATATTTACAAATATTTAATTTGTAGAGGTTAACGACCTAGTTCATTAAAAAATTTACAGGTTTATAAAATGATTTTTTTATGAAAATTTGCTTAATAAGCTTTTTATTAATGTAATGTGCTGTTTTCACAACACAGTTTGTTCGCTTCCCTCTAGGGACGGTTTTTCATTTGGCACTAGATCTAATACAAAGTCTACATCCGAAAATTATTCCGACTGATATAAACCTTAAAGACACTTTAAATAGGATACCATACAGTCGCTCTTGCCCAGCAATGATATTGTTACTTATTTTCTAATAAGTATTTTTTTTAACTCAACACATTTCTTTTCATTTTTTTAAAGTTCTAGATATAAATATTTATTTTGTACTTTTAAAGAAAAAAAACAAAATAAAACTTAAAAGAAAATTTATGAACAATTTTTGTTGTGTGTAATTTTTAATAAGTGTGTATTTTTTAATTTCTTTCATTTTCCCAATTTTGATATAATACTAAAATTTTCTTTTAGTAGAATAATAGAAGAATAGTTTTGTTTTTAAAATGTTTTTTGTTTTTTTTTTTTTAATTATGACAGGGAAAATGTAAATATTTTTTGTAGCCAAGAACTTGGAATACTCTTAATTGGTCACGTGACCATACACATTCATGGGAAATTTTTTAGTTTTTATAATTTTTATTTGCACTCTTTAATAAATCTGTAAGGCAATGAAATTATTTTTTGAGTCGTTAGAAATCAAAATAAGAATATCTTTTAAATACTAGTGATTCAAACTAGATATCGAATTTTCAAACTGTATTTTATTAGAATTGCTTAAAGTATTTATATTTTATTGTTCCGCGCTACAGCAAAGTGGGAGATTTTGAAAAAAAAAATTAAAATAATTTTGGGTTTTGCGAACGGCTAGTCGGATTAAAATTCAGAATTTATGTTAAAATTAAGGACTTGCAGTCGAGCTTTGGATATGGGGCATCTCAGATATTAGAAAAATGAAAATTCTTAATTTTGCCTAGATTTTAAAAACAAGTTTTTAAAAATTAAAAAAAAAAATGCCGAGAAATTGGTTTGTTGAATTGTAGTGATATGAATTTTTATGCACCAAAAATTCTATTAATTATTTTTTTAAGAATATTTTTTTTATTGCTTAATACAAATCAGATAACTCTTTTTTTTAAATTTCACAAGAAATCCCACAATTTCCAATTAACTTCTGGAAACTATCCAATAATTTGTTTTTAAGGAAAACTTAATATTTTACGACTTTTTAAATAAATAAAAAAATTATGAAAATACTTTTTAGCTGAAAAATTGCAAAAAACCTATTTTTTCTAGCGACTGCAAATAACGATAATTTTTAAAACTTAAACTTACTGCCGGTTTAACGATTTCGAACGTTAACGTTCGAAATCGATGAACCTAAAAAACTATGACTAAACTGTTTTCCGGGAGTAGGGTTTATATGGGGCCTAGGGTAAATTATGGACCGATCTTCATGATCAAATCACAGTGTGATTTCCAGGCGAATAAAACGAACACTTGCAAAATTTTATATCGTTCCGTGTATTTTCAATCATTTATGCCAGTTTTTGTAACAAAATTATAAATTTTGATTAATAGCTCTGATCATACTGAACCGATTTTTCTGAATTTCAATCCCAAACTGCTTAGGATAACTACAAGCATTCTGACACCCAGTTTTTTTTATTTCTTTTGAGTTTTTCGAAAGTGAGCGTGTTTTTTACAGACGTACAGACAGACGGACATGGCTAAATCGACTTAGAATTACTCAAGGAGCCAGAATATATATGCTTTATGGGGTCTGAGGTGAATAATAAAAAAGTTTCACACGGAATGACAAACTAAGAATACCCTTTTCACAACTTGTTGTGGTGGAGGGTATAAAAAGCGATATGCAATTCAAATTCTGACCTATGCCAGGTGGCCTATTTTAAGCCCTTTTAGTGTGGTGTTAACTCGAATGCTGCTTCTGGTGTCATCGGTCTAGCTATTTAGAGATTGCAGATTTTTTCCTGGAAAATATTATTCCACTCCGCTGTGCCCTGACAGTTATAAACAAAAATTTCAATTTAAATCTCTCCTTATACATACATATTTGTTCTATTGGAATTCAATTTGTTTTAAGACTATCGTTTTTGATAGACTTGATATTTCGGCACAATTTTGTAATATTTGGTAAAACTAGAAACTTAACTTTTACTTTCATTTTAAATTTAAGCTTCACTAATGGCTAATTTCACCAATTCTATTTAAATATCAATTCATATTTTAATATACATAGTTTTTCATATAATTTCATTTTTATTTGACATGAAAATCGAATTTTAAAAATAAATTGGTGAAATTGGCCATAAGTTTAAATATGTACTTTATTTTAAAAAGGTAGCGAATGATGTTTCCCATCTTAATACATAGATGAAAAAACACAAATAAATAAATATTTCTGGAGTTTTACTCCCAAATACTGGCGTCATGAGTCAGTGATTTCTTTTAATTTTTTTCCTCACTTTGTTCCTTTTTTATTTTTTTTGTTAATATTTACGTAACTAAAAAATTATTTTGTAATAAAATGATTTTTTCCGTTTACTTAACTATAATATCGTAAATGGATAGACATTTGTGCTTTTGTTTGAAAAATACACTAAATAAAGTTGTGCTGAAATACTTTTAGTTTTTATTTTGCGGGGTGGAAAAAAATTATAAATGAAAAAGTAAATAAAATTAAATGTGGTTGATTGGAATGTTTTGTGCAAAAATGTTTGAATATGTTTCTGTGTGTGTATACAGACATATTTATTTATGTGCATTTGCAAATTGTTTATATTGGAACATGTGCCTGAATGCTTACTTTGGCACAGTGGTCGTAAAACTTTTTACACTACTTATTGCTAATAACGCTGGTTTAGTTGAACTTAACTTAAATTTAAATGTAGTTTAAACTAGCTGTAATTCAGTGCCCAATTAATTATGTATATGTAGTTTGGACACTAATATTGTGGCAACACTACGATAACTGTTGTCAAATTCATATTAAGGTCTGTGTTGGCAGTTTAAAATTTTATGCGTTTAGAGAGGTTTTATTTGCTTACTTATTTATAGATTTGCTGATTAAAAAACATTTTAAACAAAAAAGATGACTTAATTTGCACTTATTTATTAGTCCTGCGACGAGGCAAGCTTTTCTATATATATAATTGGACACAAAATTTTATCGTAGAAAGTTGCCGTTTTTTTCTTTTCGAAAGCTCATATTCCAATCAGAGTACCCACAAAAACTCGCGACTGCGACTCTTTTTTTAAAAAAAGAGTTTAAAGCTTAAAATAAGGACCAGTCTCATATATACATCAAGACTAGAGCAGGAGCAGGAGTCGGAGTAGGAGTAGGAGTCGTAGATGGAGTCGGAGATGGAGTCGGAGTCGTACTTAAAAAATTTTAGCGGATGGAGTCGGAGTATGAACTATTTCTTGACGACTCCACAGCCCTGATTCAAATATTGCTTGCTGCAATTTTTTCGAAAATAATTTTTTTTTGCTCTCATGTAAAATAGTGCAGATAGCACTTTTTGAATATAAGCCCTCGTTATGCTCTCACATAACGACGATTATTTACTTAACAATGCTACCATACTTTTATTAAATTTCATACATATTGGAAACAAAGAAAAATAAAAGCAACAGAAAAAGTCATCGTCCAGATTTGCAATTTTTATTGTTGCAATTCTTGAGTTAATTGGTGAGAGGGATGTGTAGATTGGGGAGTACCCCTGTTTCATGTTCTCTGCAATTCTTTTTTGTTTTATAATTCTTAAACGTTTTAACTTGAAGTTGGCTGTAGGTGTATTTGTATTTAAATATGAAATATAAAAAGGAGAAGAGGAGAGACAAGATGAAAATACAAAAATTGCAAAACTAGAATTTCATAATCTGAGCACTTATGCCATTTCAAAGCAGAATTTGAAAAAATTGCAGCAAAAAAATTTGCAAGTCTGGACGATGACAAAGAAAGGAATGAGAGAGAATTTAGAGTTACTGCCAACGATTAAATTATGAGCTTTACGATCTTTGCCTGAAGTTGAAGCCTCAATTCTGCATCAACACTTACTGCAGTTATCTAGTCCGATTGTAATTTCTATTCACCTGAGACCCGATAAAGTATTCTGAAGACTTTTTATATGGGGACTTAAATTAACTATGCCCGCTCGGCTCTCGAATAAAATTGACTTTTCGAAAACCTGATTGTTTCACAATTTACCTAATATAGTCGGAGATAAATACAACTTTTGAGTAAGGAAACGCTTTTCGATAACATAAGATTCCAGCTGGATTCCAATTTTGAGTATGGGAATCCACATAATATGAGTAAAAATTAGAAATCATGAATCAGAAAAATAGTTAATCAAACCTTAGATTACACAAAAAAAATTTCCCGGGAATTTACGTGAATTTTATTTCCGGAAATTATGGGAGTTTCATTATAAGATTTCTTATTAAAGGACATACAACTTAAACTTGTACCTAAAGCATAAATTGTATTCATTTAGTGCTGAAAAATAAGTTAATCTAAATAGTTTGAGGCGCAAACTTCAGTGCCATTATACGTTTCTTTGTTTTAGTTCAGCGTCATTTCAAATTTCTTTTTTTTAATTTTTGGCAAAAATTTCTATAAATTAACCTTCACAGAAAAAATGTTCCAACATTTTTCACCAATTAAAGCATTAATCAAAAATAAAATCAGCTTAAATTTAATCAAAAATTTAATCAAGTGAATTAAACGTTTAATCAAGTAAATTAAGCGTTTAATTGATACTATTAATTTGTTTACTGGTGCAAATATAATTATTTTTTTAATTAATACCAGACATTTTTTAATTAGAATCAATTTTTAGTTTTTTCTGTGTTGGATCGAAATTGCAATGGAAACTAAACTTAGGAAAAAGGTATCGATTTGTTTAGTTTTTTTATTTTTCTGTTAAAAAACTACAGTTTAATCGCTCTTAAAGGACATATAAGATTCAAGAAGTTAGTATCTGAATGGCAGTTTTTCGTTTACAGTATTCGTCTTTGGAACACACTTCCAGCAACTGTTCAATTTACTAGTAATGCAACGCAGTTTAGGAATGTATTTTTAATTTTTATTCTCGAGCCCTGTTTCTCAAAACTACAAGTTACAAATCTACAAGTAAAATATATTTGAAACAAAAACAAAATTTGTAAAATTGTTGCTACATTTACTTGTAGATTTGTAACTTGTAGTTTTGAGAAACAGGGCCCCGTTCGTGAAAATGGGTAATCTTTTGTATTTAAAAACGCTTTTAAATGTCTTTATATTTCAAATTGTTTGATCAATGCCCTTTAAAAATTGCTTCTATGTATTTAATTCTCTTATTTTAATGTTTATTGTTAAAATCTTTTATTGTGTGACCCATAAGAAATGGCTACGAATTGTTTATCCTGTACTATAATTATAAGACTTTTATCAATAAATAAATAAAGGACACCTTCCTTAAACGGACGACGGACACTGTTCCCTTCCTTTCCATGCTTTTTTACAGGAAGGTTGACTTCTTTTAAGAGGACTTTTTCCTTGTACAGAAACATTTTAAAGTTCAGTGTGTGGTCATAAGAGATTCCACTGTATATGCATATGGACCTTCTTCTATCAAATCATTAAGGTCAAATAGAGGCTCATTTCCATAAATTTCAGCTTAAATTTTATGTGTAAGAAATGTATGTTAAAATGTTAAAGTACGAAACATATCTATCCATAAGATTCTATATTAAATTATTTTAATAGTTCTTAAAAATTATTTTAAGAACCACTGTGTTTTATTTAGAGTTTCATATGAAATAATGATTGAAATGATTTTAACGACTCATTTAAAGCAAATAAATGCTGAATAAATAGAATATTAGTGTGTATTTTTTACATACATACTTACAGATACTCGTATATTTGAAGGCATAATGTAAGTTTGTGTGTGCAAAAAAAAAATTATAAAACTTTGTTGGACACACAAATGGAAAAAAACCTTGATACTTTTATTATTGTGGTTAAATTATTTAACATTTTTGTAGTTGCATGTTTGATTCGATTATTTGATTGATTGACTAATTTAAAAACTTATAAGAATTCTTTTTAAATAGGTTACATTTTTCTGCAGAAAGGATGAGATTTTTCTTTTATTGGATTATGTTACAAGTCCTTTCATCGATGTTCATCTTGAAATATGTTTGTATTTTTTATACCCACACCACTATAGTGGAAAGGATAAAATATGAGTTTGTGCTAAAGCTTCGTACAGACGATGGTCAGATCTTACAATATTGGTAAGCAGCGTTGCTTAAATGCATTTAAATTGGCTAAAATGTCTTACAACTGTGTGAACATTGTAAGCTCATTTGTATTTGCAGAAGTGCAAAATTAATGGATCTGACAATCGCACCATTGCCAGAAAAATATTGCTGTTGGCAACGCCTGCTTACAATATTGTAAGATCTGACCATCGTCTGTACGAAGCTGAATGGTTGTAACACCTTTAAATATTGGTCATAGACCTTTTAGTTCACCGTTCGACTCAGAACCATTGGAGATAATTTGATAAAATTTAACACACAGGTTCTTATTACCACAAGGACTAAGCCTATTGAAAATGGTGACAATCGTTCCACAATTTCCCAAAGCCTCCATAGTAGCTTCTTTTCGCAATAGAGTCTTTGTGCTTATAAACCACTTATGTTGGGACTTAGATTAAATTTTGTCCAAACTTATTTGATTGCAATCTAAATCGTCTTACCAAATTTTATCGGAGGCGGTCCATATATGGCCATAGCTTTTATACAGATAAAACTCCCGAAAATAGGTTTTAATGCCATGACTTCGTTATAAATGTTTGTACATATTTACAAAAAAATTGGCGATAATAACTTTTACGATAGCTGCGATGTCATGACAAAATGTTGTGCTGGTGGGTCCAAAATTAACCATAGGTCCCGTTTAAGCCCATTTCCTAAAATTACTAAAAGGTAAACAAATTTCATATGTGCAGATGATGATGTCTAACTAATATTCGTCACAAATAACTGTTATATGAATCTTAACCTCATAACAAATAGGATTCACTCGCAAAAATTTGTTCTTATATACTGTGGTGTAGGGGTATCATATGGTCGGGCTTGACCTTATACACATTCTTACTTATTTATTAATATTTTGAAAATAAAATTTTTTCTATAAGTTTCTGGTCAAATTGGCTTAAGCCATGCTGGGCATGTTTACTAAACCAAAAAAAACGACATAGTTTATTATTTCTAATAACGGTGCTAACTACGAACATATTCCCCCTAACTATGGTGCAATTGGCTTTTAATATCTATAACAAACTTTATATCTAAACTAGTATTATTCAAATGATGAATTAAATTTATCTAATAAATACACATTTGTTAAAATTGAATAATATTAAATATACTAGACCGTATGGATTTTTTTCAAATAATAAATTGCCTAATAAAGTAAACAATTGAAAAACGTATACATTTATTTCACATACGTTCTCGTATGTGTCTGCTCGTATTCTGTATTTCATTAATTTTATAATTGTTAAAATTAAAAATGATTGAACATTTTTAAAAGATCACGTGAATATAGTCATAGCATTATTTTTATACCGTTTGGTGTACATTAAAATGCTATGAAAATAAAGAAAAAGAATATATAACAAATACTTACAACTATTTGTTCTCTCTTATGTTTTCTAAATTTTGTAATCCGTTTCTTGAAATTTCATTATTTAATACAGCATTTATCGCTTATATGCAGGCCAGTTATAAGCATTTAATGTTTTTATGGACGCCAACTTGTGCAGTTATAGTTTGCTTATCAAAATGTCCTAAATTGTTTTGCACATAAACATTCGCTTATAAGCATATATTGCGTTTATACATCGCTATTTAATACAATTTTAATAAATTGATTTTGAAAGCATCGTTTAAAATTTTACCAAAACAAAACTGCCCAAATATTATTTCATCATAACAAAATTTGCTAAATTTTAATAAAACTTAGAATCTATACCTACATGCACTTTCGATGCAGTTTAATAATTTTTGTTCATGATGTTGACAAAATTGACAATGTGTACAGTAGAAAAAAGAAAAAAATAATTAAATTTTCATGTTATTCGAATGTGTATTCAAAGTCAAATTACAATCCTCAAAAGATTTTATACTTTAATAGGCTTATTCCTTCAATATTTTCCAGGGATATTTTCTATGCACTATCAGAAAAAAATTATTTTTCAGTCTCTGACTAAGCGTGCGTATTCACGAGACAGCGCGATATATTTAAGCAACGGACAATTTCTTTTCCATACATTCAGCCTTATAACGGTTGTCGTGAACGACTGTGTCGTTTTTTGTGTTCTTTCATCTACAACAACGACAATCATAATAAGGCTTTTAATGTAATGTTTATACGAGACAATATTTTGTCATAATAAACGTCAAACCTCATATATAATTATTTTTTTGGATATAAAGTTTTACGTTTGTTTTGACAAAAAATTGTCTGGTTTAGATTTCACTTTAATTCGCACGGCGTTGTCTAACATCAGTACAGCATTGTCATATAAATAAACGGCATTTTGATTGTTACTTTTGCATTTTATATGAGTTGTCGTGCCATACGCTTTTTCCACATCAAGTAACATGAAAATATAATTCTTCCAACGTTTTGTTTTAGTGCACACAAAACAATGGTTCGTCCAGCTGGAGTGTTATTTAATAAGAACATATTGTTTTGTGAGGGAGTTTTTGGACTTAAAATATTTTAATTTTTCCATCTTTTTACACTTTGTTGTCCTAGTTGTAATTTTATTTCTGAGAATCACTTTTTGAGTCGATCTAACGATTTCATTGCGTCCGGCCGGCTGGCTGTCCTTGTAATATTTGTGCGCAAAGTACAGGTCGCAGTTTTGGAGTTAATTTAATGAAAGTTATTACATAGGTTCTAATTATCAAAATAATGGCTAGAATCGTTCCATTATATCCGATAGCCCATTTTCCAGCTTATTTTCGAAATATAGTCTTTGTGCTTATAAACCATCTTATTATGTTGGTATTTAGATTAAATTTGGTCGAAACTTATTTGTTTGCAACATAAATCACCTAACCAAATTTTATTGGAATCTGTCCACATTTTACCATAGCTCCCACACATATACTACACCCAAAATTGTTTAAAATTTCATAACGTTCTTATAAATGTTGGTATTGACATAAACATGACCGAATGTTGTGCTGGTAGGACCAAAATAACCAAAGGTCCCATACAAACCCCCATTCTAAAATCACTTTAAGGCAAACCAATCCCATATAGATGAAAATATCTAAATAAAATTCGGCACAAAGAACTTCTACATGAATAACATAATTTTGTTCTAACAGAGCCATGATTGCCCATGGGTCCTAAATAGGGTACCCTCTCGAAATATTGTTTTTAATTACTTTTGTGTTAAGTATCATAGGGTTGAGCTTGATTGACTATACTTTTTTACTTCTTTTTATTTCTTTAGAATGCTGTTTTGTTCCCAAATTTTAAGCTTTCCTTTAATTGACAGTAAAGTGCATTGCCTGCAAATTGTTTTTTTTTCAGCATGCAACGACCTTCATCGGCATGCTTTTGGTTTTACAACGTATCATATATGTATGTGTTTGAATCAACAATTAAAAGAAAAAAAAAAATTAAAATTTAAACAAAATTCTTTAAATCTTTGTTAAAAACTTATACAATATTAAAGTTTCCTTAAAGACAGACTTTAAGAACAAGAAGAAATTCGAAATGAAAATGGGCGTAGTTTCTTCATTAAAACGTTAACTCTCTTTAATTTTCATATATTTTATCCAAAAAGTTTGTTTAATCGAATATAAGATTTAAATTTATGCATTAGTGCATTTAAATGCCTCACACTGTAAACAGGCATCAATTCAAATGGGTTTTAATTATAAAATATTGGTTTATTCCTTTAAATTGTGCACGCCTTTTAAACAAATTATTCACAAATATAGGTCTAAATCAAAATCTAAATCAATTTAATTAAAAACTTTTTAAACGCATTGTTTAAGAGATTTATTACAATTAATTATTTTACTGGTATTTGCACAAACACTGGAGGGTGTCAAATGATTAATACTTTTTGTCGACATGAGTAAACACGTACGAACAAGCACTAATTTTGCAAATACAAATACACGTTAGATACAAAAAAAAAATAAAAAATATTATTTAATTGTATCAACAAACAGATTTCTTAGTATGCAAGTTGTAGGTGAAATGATTTATAAAATAAACAAAATTATTAATAGAAAACAAATTGTGGTATGCAGTACATATGAATTGGGTATGAAAACGGAAAATGTTGGATAAATAGGTTAGACTTCATTTGTGCATTTTTAAAATGCTAATTAGAAAAAACATGGTTTTATTCAATGTTCGATTTATTTTAATTGATTTATAAACATTACGAATGTTGCTTTATCTATCAATCACATGTACATATGTATGAGACTGTTTCTTCCCAGCGAACAGAGGGTGAACAGTACCAAAAACGAGGATTAATTCAAAAATAAAGTTAGTTTTTCGTATAAGTATTTGGTACCATACAAAAGTAGATAAAATTCAAAACGAATAACTGTAAAAATTGTGGATCTTTGTTGTTTACCTTTTTTTGTTATACGCTAACAAAGTTGAATAATATTTAATAATTTGGAAATATTTGTTAAAAAGTGAAAATCAAGATATTTTAATTGCGATTTGATAGAATTGTTTCTTTGAAAACACAATTTTTTTAAAATGGATCCATCAACTTCAGGTATTTAACTAATTTATTAATAAATTTTTGTAAAGAAAAATATTAAAGTATTTTTTTTTTAAATTGGTCAAAAAATGAGTTTTTTAAGGAAATGTTGATTTTCAACATGTTTGTGAGAATACTTGGGAAAAACTTTTTATATATTCTTAAAATATGGCATTTCAACTTGCATAATCAAAAAAAAAATCTTGCCCATTTTTGCCCCATTTAACATTAACTTGTTTTTTCTGTTTTGTTTCGTTTAAATGATTACACTGCGTCACAAAATTTCAACAAAGTCGTGACGTAGTTAGTAGAACAGTTTTTGAGATATTTAAAGATAAACGTTATTTGTGTTTTTAAAAAAGATGATGTGACTGAAATGCAAATATCTTCAAAAATTTTAAACGGATTATGTATTTCTTTCTTTTTAATGAAAGGTTATAAAATTTTTTTAATAAATGATTTTGTTCAATTTTGCTCTTTTCAAGTTATTTTTTTTAACCAATGATTTAAAAATGTTAATGTTTTATTGCATGCGACATTAGATTATTTTAATATGAACATTTTGCGCCCAACAATACATAGATTGGTACAAAAATTAAAAACCTACAAAAGATTTAATAAATTATGATAAAAAACAACATAATTTTAATTTACCACAAACAGCACTTGATTTGCTTATTCTGCTAAATATTTCCGATGTTGATGATGATAACATGAAGATTATGATTTTGATAAAGGTGAAGATAGTAAGTTACAAAGATGATTTTTAATTCCATATTTTAGCAATGAATGTGCCTTGTTTCAAAAAAAAAATATATATTGTTCGAAAAAATTACATTGATTTTTTTAAGCTTATTTAATAAAACAAAGGTTAAATTCCACTTAAATTTTACAACAAACGTTTTTTTTTATTAATTAATATACACAGAATCAAAAAAAAAATGGTTGTCATAAATTACAGGCTTCCCTGAATTAATCCTCGTTTTGCAAATGTTTCACCCCACTGTGCAGCGGTAGATATTGAAAGGACCGCAAGTGACAGGCCCTTTTGAACGCCTCTTTACTTCTTTCTAAAGGATTTGCTTTGCATGATATCCTGCCTTCGGAAGTATGCCTTCTATAAGGCACAAATTTCTTTTTGAAAGACCTTCTAAAATATTCCGTACACATTAGCGACTCCCTGCTTTAAGAAGCGAAAAAGGAAGTTGTTCAGTTTTAATTACTTTTTATTTTTAGTGACCTTCCTAACTCCCTTCTTTGGGAAGAGATCGAATTTGATATTAAAGACTATGTGGAAGGGCTTGCTCCCAAAGACAACCTGTGTAAAAAATGTGGAATGCGGAGAAAAGGGCTTCTGACTGCTAATTAAGGCTTTTTATATGGCCTCTATACTAATTCTAGTTACCGCTGGGTTTACACTGGGTCTTCACCTGAGATAATATCTGATATAATATGTGAGAGAACGTCGGCAGAATAAGAGAACACATTTCTTTATGCTTATCTTAATCTTAAACAAGGGGAACATGTTTCTTATAATATGGAGACAATTTTGACAAGTCGGGTATTTTTATAGAGCAGCATGTCTAGACTCTAGACTCCCAAATGAGTCTTCCTTGTGTAAATCTACCTTGATTAATACTAACACTATTAGAGAGTAAGATAATACTCTCTGCGATTGAATTTGACGTTTGCTGATATAAAAATCTTATCTCAGGTGGAGAACCTGTGTTGTACCCAAAAATCACTATCAATTTGAAATCAAACCTTTTCTCAAACGACAAACGCTTGATAACGATTTGAAATTTAAAGCATTCTCAACAAAAAGGAAAATTATTTTCAAATTGAGAAATGCGTTTATTTTCAACTTGGTTGCAATCGTTATTCTCAAATGTGGATTTAAATACAATTTGGAACATAAATAAAAATAATTTTTTTTTTGAATTTAAGTTCATTAATTATTTAAATAAACTGCGAGATAAACATTCGGCACCATAGCTAAAACATGCAATAGTGTTCTTTTAGTCCTCTAATTCTTGGAAAGATACTTGGCTTCTTTTTGTGTTGAGGATTGTCATGACGTAGCGCCGCGATCTTACAATAAACTTCTATTTTCTTCACTTTACCGTTGTATTTTTGAGTAGTACTTGCTTAAGCTGTATTATATGCAGCAATGTTAACTTTTTTGTATTATCGTACGGCCCTCTTAAAATTACCGTTTCTAAGAAAAATAACTGTACGCGTAGGTTTTAAAATAAAACATTAACTGCTGTTTTTGTATTCATAAACATTTTGTGTTTTTGAATGTTTTTTTGGAGAAACTTTAATGAAAATTTTTGTTTTAAAATACTTTCAAAACGAAAATTATTGTATTTATTATGAATTATATACATATTCATAATAAATTGTAACGTTATTGACTGACTAGCCGTTTTAGTCAGTAAAAAGTGAAAATTTGGACCGGAGGTTGGTCTCTCGCAAATTGATCTACTAAAACGGGATTTTTGGAAATCCGAATATCGCACATTCTTTCCTGCAGACAAGCATAGAGTTTCGCGGGATTAGCTTAGGAAATTTAAAAAAAAAAAAAATTATTAAAAAGAGGGCATTAAACCAAAATTTAAAAAGTTTCCGTAGAAGCAAAACAATTTTTAATTTAACATTAACGGCAAATTTATTTATTTATGCTATTAATTGTCTATGAATTTGTGTGTTATGAACATTAAAAAAATAAAATTAAATTTTGTTTAATTTATTTAATTATAAACTTTCATTAAAAATAAGTAGAAATACATGTTCACAATAGTTGCCTTTTTATTAAGTTTTTCATCTCTCCTGAATCTTTTTTTTTAAATGATGATACCCTTTTTGCATATCATATAACGATATGTAGGTACATATATGTTCACATACTTAAAACTCAAACTTCTTTAAACTACATTATTTTATAGAGTTTGCTAAAAACCGTAAGAATGTGAAATGGCGGTTTCGGTTTTAAAATGAATAAAACCGGTCGGTTTCGGTTCGGTTTCGGTTTTGTAAACATCCAAGTAATACTACATACAAACATATATATTTTTTTGTATGTAATACAATTTTTTTATTTGTTTCAATTCAGGTACTTTTATTAAAAAAAAAACATTTGTTCTTCTTAGTACTTAAATTTAAAGTAAATTTAAAGAATTTTGGAATACCAGGCTGTTTAATGAAGTACGAGTATTATGTATGTATAATTTGCAATTTCTTTTAGCATAAATATATTTTTAAAGTAAAACCTAAAACCGAGGTTTTTTGGTCGGTTTTCGGTTTCGGTTTTTAGGCTTTAAAACCGCGGTTTCGATTTCGGTTAAAACCGAACAGCAATCCCTAATATTTTGAATGAAATTACCTTTTTACTTTTTCGGGCTAAAAATTACCGTACAAAACGTTAATTGCCGTACGTCTAACATCACTGGCTAACTGTATTTTTAATGTGAACTCTCTTACAGATTTTGTATATCTCTCACTTTCTCTCTTCCTCTTGTCGGATTCCTTTTATTTATTGCGCATTTTGTATGCAAACACACACAAACAGAAATATTTAGAACGGATATTAAATTTGAATTCATGCCAATTCGCTTTATTTTATTTTATTTTATTTTATTTTATTTTCGCTTGTTGGTTGTGTTCTATTCTTATTTGTTTCATTTCTACTACTTTTATTTCATTGCCATCATGTTCTTTAACACATACCCAAACTTGAATTTAGTAGGCATGTCTTTACGTCTGTGTTTGTAAATGTTTTATGTACAATAAATAGAACACATAAACACATTCTCGTGTAACTCAGATAATATTTGAATGTTGCTGCTTTTGTTCACTTTTATATTTTCTATTGTTTAAATATCTCGTGGCGTCATTAATGTCGTGGTATATGTATAAAAATACTACTACTAATAAACATAAGCTGTTTCTTTCCTATTCCTATCCTGAAAATGAGTTTTTATACTAATCCATAGAAGTTCTGTTTATACATGCATAAATAACTGCTATTTTACAATCACACGAAAGCTATGTTTATAAGCATGTGTATCTATTTTTATTCATAGATATGTGTATATGAGGTGTCTGTGTGTATGGTATGATATATGTATATGTATGTGGTATGCCATTCTTATTGTATATTTGTATCTACAAACATTTAAAACTACGTCAGCTTGGACGAGCCTCCGTCATTATATACAATGACTCTTTTTTCTGCTTTTTTAATATTCAACTGAATGTCAAAAAATATGGGTGAATGAATTTGATACATGCAATTGTTTTTACATATGTACTGGAAATGTGTCCAACTATATACATATGTATATAAAATTACATATTTTCTATGTTAACATCCATATGTATGTATGCATATAAATTATAAGAATTATTTGGCTACATACCTTCAAAAATTGCATATTTAATGTTCTTACATACATATATATCGTTACCTAAAACGCAAAAGAACTTATTTAACATTATGAAAAGTTTATAGGGGAAAAAACTATTAAAAATTATATGTTGCCCTTAACTATTTATAATTTATTTTTCTTGTTAAACTTACCAGTCGTTTTGAGAATGTTGGATATTATGCAACCTGTTAGAATGGTCTTTTATAATAAGGAAGTTTTTTTTTGTTAATTATATCGCTAATTTTGGCCGAAAGATTCTAATCTATTTTGGACATGGGTGTTTTGATGCAATACATCGAATCAATGAAAAATCGATTTTGAATTTTTGGTATGTTAGGTAACAATAAATGGGTGTACATAGTAGAGTATCCAGTTATTCCTCTACCGTCTTCCATTAGTTTTTGCAGGCCCTTCAAAATTTAGTCTATGAAAGAAATTGCCAAAAGTATTAAACTCAGAAAAGAAAGAGTGCACTGAAAGAAAAACGCTTCGTAACAGGAATGAAACCGTTGCGTTGACCCTCTTACATTAATGTAATGAAGAGTTTCATTCATTTAATGAAAATGTACATAATAGTAATGAAAGTTACATTAATGCAATGAATCGTGTAAGGCCGAGGCCACGCAATGAGCGGCTAAGCGTCAAGCGTCTGAGCAATGAGCGTCAAAAAATTAAAACATATGAAATACTATTGAAGTGGCCACGAAATGAGCGGCAAGCGAGCGAAATTTTTGAGCGGCTAAGCGGCGTCGCTCAGGAATAAAACTTGTTCTAATTTTTAGTTGTTTTCTGAGCGTCAAAGAATAAATATGGCAAAAATGAATGTGGAGCTTACAATTTCATCTGTACAAAGCCGACCGCTATTATGGCAAGACAGATTACCAAATTTTAAAAATAAAAATATAACCGAAAATTTATTTTTTTATTTTGTCAATCTAGTGTTAACTGCTTGCAACAGCAAATCAATGGATTTCACATTTGGGTAGATTTGTATATATATGATTAATGATGAACACCAAGGCCTGTTCGTCGATTTCGATTAATATATATATTATAATTTGTTTTTGTTTTAAATGTAAGTTAAGCGAACGAAGTCTTCGCTCGAAATCGACGAACAGGCCGCAAATTGTTTTTTTTCTTAATAAACGCATTAAATTCATATGAATACGATTTTCGCGTAATAACATTAAACAATCCACTCTTTACAATAGCATTTTAACAACTAACCGCTCAGAAATGACGCTCAGTAATAAGCCACTTGCAGCTCAAACTTGACGCTTTGACGCTCATCGCTCAGACGCTTGACGCTTAGCCGCTCATTGCGTGGCCTCGGCCTAAGACAGGTGTTTTACGACAATTCGTAGTTTCATTGGGGCTACGAAATGTATTACATTCGGGCAATGAAAAACTTTTAAGCACGATTTAAGGCATATAGTTATAGAAAAAAGTGATTATATTTACCTCTTTGGGGTACAATTATTTAAATCTATTAATTTAAGTTACCTTTATTTAAATAAGTATTGAATTGTAGAAATTACAGCATCTGCCAAGTTTTAATGAAATATTTTCGTAGCATTAATGAAGCATTACATTTCTGAATGACAAAAGTTTTTTCCGTAATTTAAGAAAAATAATATAATACATGTACAGATTATAAATTAAAAGCAAAACTTTTAATTAAAAGAATAGAATTCATATAGTTTTTATTGATTTTATTGTTTAATTTTCGAGTTTTTAGTAACGTACAATTTACATTAATAATATATGTCATTCTTTTTGTCATTTTACGATAACTTTCTATGGAAGTTGTCTTGTAATTTTATAACTATGAGTAAACTTTAATGACGAAATTGCGTTATAGTACTGTTACGTTTTATACAGATATTCTTAATACAAAAAAAAAATACACTTAAGCGGCCCATACACTTGCAATATTATTGTATATGATATTCGCCATATTTTTTCCATTTTGTCCTATATTATGCAATAAGTCGCACAATGGTTTCATTCATTCAATAAAAAGCTGAACACAACCTATGGGAATAACATCAACAGCATTGTACAATGTCGCCAACACACTTCACTTTCTTTTCGTTGGGCAATATAAATCAAAAAACTTTTGATTGTTGCCAATATATTGTGCCACCTTCAAATATCACATACATATGGCCGATAAAATTGTAAAACGTAGAAAATTATTGTATTAATGTTAAATATCATTACATTAATGAAACAATATCATTAAATGAATGCAGCTTTTCATTTTATCTACAACAAACGTATACGTATATTCCAATAAGGACACAATTTCATTGTAAATACCAAATTTTTTCATTGCAATTATAAAAACTTACATAAATGTAACATACGGTTTCATTATATCAATATTTAAGGGTTATAATATTAATGACATAATTTCATTATATTAATGAAATTTTCTAACCTAATGAAACAATTTATTTACTTGTCTTATAAGCTTCCGATTAAAAAATTGCAAACTAGATGTGATGATGAAAAAAAAAAAAAATATATTGCTGATACAAAAAATCGCATTTGAATTTAATTTAGAGAGACAATTGGATTGATTGTTGACCAACCTAAACCAGGCTTAGGAAACTCAAACGATGGCAATACTGCAGAAATTACAAAAGTTGATTTAAGTTGTAAATAATATACACTGCAATATTAATTGTTGTTTCTAGTGGTATTGTAGTCAATATTGATAGATTTACAAATAACGCTAATGACACTGTTAGGCTATTTGCTGAAAATTATCTATGGGATTATGTGACTCCTACTCTTCATATATAATTTATTTACGGGCTAGAAACTAATCTCAGAAGGCAATAGAAGATGTGTTTAATCAGGCCTGTCACAGAATCAATTCCGATCGAAAGGGATTTCGTTTTATGTGAAGCGAGATACGAAATAACTTCCACTTGCTATCGGAATTGATTTCTGTGACAGACCTGAATATTTTTCTTTTAAGTTAATATTCTTTCATTTCAAGCATGAAGAATAGTTGTAAAATGAAAATAAGGCAAATGCCTTAGTCTGCATTTGAGTTACTTATTCTCCCCTACAACGAAAATGATGATGGTGACGATAAAGGGCATTTTAATGAATTTAATGGTGATTATGAAGGAAATAATACTTTTAAAGTAAATGAAATGTAGTTGAAAAAAGCCTAAAAATTATGTGTTTTTCCCTGAAATAATTGTTTAATTTATTCTTATGAATAGGGGAATAAACCCGGGGAATGCATACTGGCTATACGAATGTGTCATTCTATGGTTTTGGATTATGTCACACCTGAGCCAAACTTTGATCCTGGTTTCACCATAAGCATTTTTGATAACGTGATTCTTTCCCGCGAATGCGATTCAGTTATTCACTGACGGGTCTTAAACACTGTATGTTGTCGGTTCCGGCATATACTCCGGTCAGCTAAATTGGAGTATTCCTTTAAGGCTGCCGGACCACTGCAGTGTCATTCATACCGAAATAATGGACATCTACACAGTCGAAAGATACATTCGGTATGTGAAATATCTGACCGGGATATTCACATTATTACCGATAGCAAGGCAGCCATAAGATCCCTGGAGAATGTGTATATCACAGCGAGAATTGTCCAAGAATGCCGGATGTCTCTGGAGGAGATGGACGACACATTCATTGGTTACCCTTAAGCGGGGCTTCGAACACGAGGACATACATGGAAACTGTATGGCGGTTATAACTAGCTACTGGCCCATCGGGAGGTACGCCCAAAGCATAGGCTCACTTACTTTGGCTATGTAGAAGTTGCGGCGACGAGGAGGAGGAAGAGTCAACGGACCATCTTTTCTGTCATTGTCCGGTATTCGGAGATCTTAGACTTAAACTGTTCCTAATATTGATTTAAACAGGATCCACAACGGGAACTAATTAATGGACCCACGTGAGCCGTGCTTGATTACGGCTGCAAATTGAACCTAAACTAACCTTATGAATATTGACCAATAAAAATAATAATATTTTCAAAGGTTAAAGGGTATATGTAACTTTATCATTCGGTTTGTAATTTCTACATTATTAAGCTTAGACCCTATAAAGTATATATATTCTGAATCCTTATGAGAAGGAAAGTTCAAATCCGGTTATCCGTCTGGGTTTTTCGAAGCCCCGAGATACGATGGAGGCTTGGTTGGTATATATTTATGTCCATTATTCTTATTCTAATTTTGCTATTGAAATTAAGCCAGATCGGTCGAAAAATGGCTGAGATATGAGCAAAAAACCACGACTACCTCTAGTTTTTTCCAAAAATTCCTTGTTGTTGTATTTTTATTACTTTTTCCGTATATCTGGAGAACGGCAAGAGCCAAAGTTTCCAAATTAGGTACAAACATTTAGGTTATTAATGCACAGCATCCCACAAAATGTGGGCGGGATTAGAGAAGTGGGCGTGGTACCTCCCGTACAAGAAATATCAAAAATTGTATAAAAACCTGAATTGTTGGACTGTCATATGACCTATGGTTACGGCTTATATATCAAAAGATTGGAAAAATCGGTTCAGATACGAAAAAGATATCACCGAAATATTTTTTTTTTTTTTTAAATACGTTTTATCGGGAACCATAGATCTTCCCGAGTCCAAGTTTTGTAGCCCAAGATTATGAATGGAATTTTTTCTTAAACACGTCGGTATATAAATCTGTCAAATCGGTTAAAAAATGGGCAAGTTATGAGTAAAATACTCCTAAAATGGGCTAAAAAACATACAATTTTTTTATAAAAACCTAAATTTTAGGGCTGTCATATGAGCTTTGTATACGACTTATATATCAAAACATCGGTAATCTTTAGTAGAACATATATTCTAAAAAACTCGGAAAATCGGTTCAGATACAAAAAAGTTATGACCATAATTTTTTTTAAATACCTACTTTCGGGAACCATAGATCTTCTCGAGTCTAAGTTTTATAAACCAAGTAACTTGCAAATTTCTTCTAAAACACGTCGGTATATAAATCTGTCAAACTGCTTAAAAAATGGCTGAGTTATGACCAAAGTACTGAAATCCCAAAAATTACTATTTTTTATAATTAAGTTTGTTTAAATATATGTACATATATGTAAGTATATATACATATAATCCAATTTAAAGGTAATATGATTCTTAAGCACGTTGGTATAAAACTGCCTAATCGGTGAAAAATGGTTAAGTTATGACCAAAATACTCCAAAAAAGGACTAAAAAAAATTAAAATTTTTATAAAAACTAAAATTTTAGAGCTGTAATATGACCTATTCATATGTCTTGCATATCAAAATATTGTAAAATCGGTAAAGAAAAAGTTGCGTCAAAAATATTTTTTTATTTGCGGGAATCATAGATCTTCCCGACTCCAAGTTTTATCACCAAAGTAAATGGTAAATTTATTCTTAAAGATCCCGGTGTAAAAATCTGTCAAATCGGTTACAAAATGGCCGAGTTATGACCAAATACTGAAATTCGATTAAAACTAAACTTGTTATATATTAATTAAACTTGTGAAAATAATTAAATAAAATATAAAATAAAATATATATATAAACTTCTGTTCTTTCCAAACCATGATGGAGGGTACATAATATAGCACTCTTACTTGTTTAAATTAAATGTGTAGAGTTATGGAATATGGATACAAAAAATCGGAATTTAATTTAAAATTTAGCTAATAAAATTACATATTCAATATTTATTTTTTTTTTTAAACATATTTTTTTCTAAAAGTACATTAAGTATGCTCTAATTTGCAATTTAATTTATCGTTTTTGATTCCAAAGTTAAAGCAAAGACAATTTTTCCATAATTTAAAAAAGTCAATTAAAGGACAACAAATTTTGTATCCACCTTTTTTTTATTTTTTATATGTTGGTTTTTTATGTATTTACAAATTTTCATCAATAAAAAATAACAATACTTTAATATTACTATTTCCTTGAATTAACTGCCACTTTTGATGAATTTGTCTGCTCTGTTTGACTGTCTGTTTAAATCAAGTTAGTGCCGGTTCACACACGTCAAGTTCAACTCGTCAAGTCTTCAGCTTTAAAGAGAGAAAGGAAAATATGCTTCCATATCTTTTCCTCTCTCTCCTAGAAACTCAAGACTTGAAGAGTCAAACTTGACGTGTGTGAACCGGCACTTAGGGTTTTAAGAGAAGAACTATCTAAACTGTATTCGACAACATATTTGTGTGGTATTAGCCACGGTCCACTATTTTACCTAGCTGTTATTCATTTGATAAACTATACCAATCTGGGTAAAATTTATCAATCAGTAAACCTAATTTTTATACAAACTTTGAAAATTTTGCTTCAATTAGATCCCACTTAAAATCAGTCTTAGAAATAGGGGCTTTAGCACCAAAGGAGCCTCTCGGCAGTAGCCTAATCGACGAAATTTGTTGTTTTAGAAAACTATAAAAAAAAACAACCGTAGTGCCGTAGAAATTCTCCATAAAGGATACATAATCTTTAATATTATAAAACATATCTATTGCAAAAATTGTAACAATCTGTGCCACATCATGTTGGATGATTCATAGGCTCCAATCAGTATTTTCTTTCTGAATTATAAGTTCGTGCCAAAATATTATAAACACAGTGTGTAGGAGTAGTAGTCGTACTCGTTCTTAGTATGTGTGTATATACAAAAAATTTTTGTATAATAGGATGTAGGTTACTTTTGTTAAGTAGATACTGTGATTTAAGCCATGGCATTTATTTTTATCCAACTGCAATTATTTCAATATGTGTACGTATGCATGTCTGTATGTGTTTGAAAGTGTATGTGCGAGCGTATATTTCGAAGGTTAAAAAATCAATATTTTAAAAGTAAAATTAACCTTGAAAATAAAATAAAAATAAAGCAAACAAAAATATAACAAACATCTTCTTAGATTTTATGATAGAAAATATGTATGTACATTAGACCGACTCAAAAACAAGTGTTAATGTACCCCTCTCAAAACTAACTTTGGCATGTTTTATGAATTAACTTGTCATAACCAACATTTTTTAGAGGACAATAAAAAAATTGTGGAAAAAATTCAAGTACAGCTGTATCAAAAAACTGACATAAACATCTCGCTATCGCGAGTCTGTTAGGTTAGGTTTTTTAAATGCTTTAATATAGAATCAAAGAATTCCTAAATGTCTATTGTATTTGGTCATTCAATGGACAAAAAAAAAAAAAAAATTACCGAACTTTTTATTCATGAAAAATACCACTTTTGGACCCTTTTTTGACGCGGCTTAGCTCACGGGAGATTATCGCTAGAACCAAAATATTTTGGGAATCTTCATAAAACATGTCAAAATTAATTTTCAGGGAGGTACAACTTTAAATTAGACGCTTCAAGTATACCGATCGAATCCAAATCTCAGTCGACTAAAGGGCTGATAAGTAAATCTTGTGTCCGAGGTACTGGTCGAAATTTATTCACACCGCAATCAATTGATCAAATTTTATGGCAATCGGTCCATGTTATATTACACCTCCCATACAAGCACGACTTCCTAAAAAAGTTTTTACTGCTATAATTTTCTTGCATATCACATTACATATGACGTTAGTTAAAGGTAAAAAAATTTTATCTAACGTATAAAAAGTTTTACATTATAACAACTTTACTTTAACCATTTAATTTACAGGTACTGGCACCAGTTAAAATAATTTGTCAAATATTTAATTTATAATAATTGATTACGAATTAGTGTCATTAGAATAAGTATAAAGTTTTGCTAAATTAAAAACGTAAACATTAAAATTTTATTTTAAGTTGAAGAAAAATTTCAATATAAAATTATTATAGGTATAAAAATTAATTAAATAGAAGGTAGGATTTACTTTTTTTTTATAAATTATTTTATTATTTAAATATTAACGGATAGCTTAATGTAGGATTTTTTCGGCCGAATAAAAACGTTAAAGTAAAGTCGTAATAATAAAACACTTTTAATAAATCCAATAAGATTCTATTTCTTACTATCGGAAAGTTGTGAACACTGGCCTTAGAGTTATAAATCAAACTTTTATTAAAAATATACTTTTGGTCAACTTAAGACAAGCAAAAGCATACTTTATACGTTAAAATCGGTTCTAATTTTATAACTAGCTGAAGTTGTTTTTAACAAATTTAACAAAACTTAACATCTGATATTTATGTGATGAAATAAAAGTGTCATATTTATTTATTTATTTAGCTGTATTGAAATATTATTTTATATAAAAAAGAAAAACCTCAAGCTTAATAAATTATATTGCAATTAAAATTAAGGTTGAATAAAATAAAATTTATAAATATCAAATAAATACATAAATAATAACCCTGCGGGAAATTCGTGTCAATTATTATTAAAGCACTTATCCCGTGACCAGTGAATAAAATTTTATTATAAAACGTGATAGGTGAAAACAAGACATATCACTTAACTGGTGATAATGTGTTTGAAGTATATTACTCTGCAGGAGAGGCAATTGACGCAAAACTAGTCATGTGACTATATTTTATGCTGGTAGTGGCTGATTCTATCTGGTATTACCTTATATCAATCATATTTACATGGTTCACTCGGGACAATATCTGATACAGGCATTATTTTAACCAAAATCTAATTTGTGACAGGTCACAAAGTGTCAAAAAGGTGCCAATTAACCCCATCCTAGGACATCGCCATGTACAAGTGACAAGTCCCCTTCATATAAAGTGTTTGCACTAGAACCGGTCCCTTCCACTTTAGAACTGCCCCGTGATAAGTTTGGTGTTAGTTCCCTTTCCCCTAGGGAAAAGCAAGTAAGAGTGCTTTATTCGGCTATGCCGATTCTCATATACCCTTTGCCATGTTGCGATACCGTTTTTAAGATAAATATATTTTGTGTCATGCCCATTTCTCCACTCCCGCCCACATTTTCGGATGTTGTCTATTGATATCCAAGATGCTTGTGCCTAATTTGTAAACTTTGGATCTTGCCGTTCTCTAGATAAACAGAAATCTATAATGTCTTTGTATGGGAAGAGCCACGCTCACTTCCGAAATTCCGCCACATTCATATATGTTATATATTGATGATGATTTTGAACCAAAAACAACAACAACAAGGGATTTATGGGTAAAATTAGAGGCAGTCTTGGTGTTTTGTTTAAACCTCAGTTATTTATGGATCGATGAGGAGATTAAGAGATGCGTTCCTTTTTGGTGTGCAATTAAAAAGGAATACACTTTTCGACTCGATTTGCCAAAGAAATATAATAAAATCAGGTATGTCACAGAAATTGAATGAAAGTGAAAATTTCGTACCGTTTTTGGTTTGCTGCTTCAGCTTTCCTACGATTTCATTAAGCCGAAAAAAATCGAAACATTGTTTTTTTTGTAATTAAATATGATATCATTATTAAACAGCTTCTTTGTAAACATAAAAAAATAGAATAGATTGTCTGTACGTTGAAAATAAACTTGTTAAAAACTAAATTTTATCTTTAAAAAACTGCTAAATATCAACAATTCAACAATTGCAGCACTAATAGAAAACAGAAAAGAACAAAAAAATAAGTCAATACTTTTTGTTTATTTTCACATTTTTTTCTTGTTCAGTAAGAAATGTAAAAATTATATGTTATAAAAAGAAACAACAGGATTCCTATAATTTAAAATATTTTTTGAACGTTTCTTTTATATTACTGCTCTCAAATTAGAAATTGCACTTCACTATTTTGAAACGAATTTAATGGTGTTTTCTTTTTTTAAAAAATAATAATGCATTATATTTGTGGAATATATTTATCAGGTTACACGCACCCTTACAAAGTGCTGCATTTTTCTAAATTACAATGAAACAAAATAATAGCTACGTTTTACACTCAACACTATTGAATGCAAAGTTTGTACAAATAAGCGATATTCACCACGGTTGTAGCGATTTTCAACATTAAATTTTCTTTGAATTCCAATAAGCGTCAGCAGCGCTGATTTTCAATAATTAAAGTCACCTGTTGTTAAAAATTATGCCAAAAAAATAATTATTAAATAAAAGTACAACAAAACCATCACAATATAACCATAAATTACAATAGTACAACACAAATTGTACGCAAAAACAAGAACAAAGTTAATAAGAAAAATACTTGCTTTCACAAAAATGTACTTAACGCTGATGCAAAAAAGGGTATTATCTCACACTCAATTATAAGTGGGGGTAAGAAATGGGACAAATTAAATTTTTGCAATTTTGCATATATTTTGCATATTTTTTTAGAATAGAACAAAAACCCGCGCGAATTGTAGCATACATGGAACATTATTGTCAGAAAATAAAACACCATAAAACGAAACATTTTTGCGTTTAACGTTCTCTAGAGAAGGTCTGTTATAATAAAAAAATTCACAAATATTTATACCTTCACCACAATAGTGGAGACGGTTTTGTGCATTTCGGCTGATACGTGTAACATCCCAACAAACACGAAGTCAAACCTTTAATATGAAATCGCTTTATCGTTTGACATCAAACACAATTCTCAAAAGTTTTTCAATTGTTTGATTTTAACATTTGAATTAAAATTGATGATGGTTTGAATATAAACATTTGACAAACAATGTTTTATCAATTTGATGTCAAATTGTTATCAAATGTTATTCTCAATAAAAAAAAACTTGGCAGCACAAAGCGAAAAATAAATCTAAGCACTAAAAAATGGCGATTAAAGTTAAATATGTTACACAATTAAAGAAAAGTGACATATTACATGAAGTGAATTTGCCTCTAAGAAACCTTAATTTCTTGTTAAAAAATATAAATTTTTTGCGAGAAAATATATATTACAAAGTAAAAGAATGTAAATAAAAGAAAAACAGGAAAGTGAAGAAAATAAAGGTTTATTACACGATCGCGGTGCTACGTCATGACAATCCTGAGAACAAAAAGTAGCCAAGTATTTTGTCTTTCGAAGAATTAGAGGACGGAAAGAACACTACTTTATCTTTTAGCTTTGGTTAAATAAATAATGAATTTAAAATAAGAAAAATATTTTTATTTACGTTCGTATTAAAATCCACGTTTGAAAAGCATTTGAAAATAACACTTGAAAGCAAGTCGAAAATAAATTCATTTCTTAATTTGAAAAGAATTTCCCCTTTTTGTTGAGAATGCTATAATTTTCAAATCAATATCAAACGTTTGTATTTTGAGATAAGGTGTGATTTTAAATCACATTCAATTTGAAATCAATCCTCCGTGTTTTTTGGGACATGAAAATAATGGTTAAAATCACTTTTTGAGTTGATATAACGACTGGTTGGCTGGTCTGTGCATTTTAGTCCAAAGAACAGGTCGGTTTTTAGAACTAATTTGATGAAATTTGGCAATCACATTTTAATTGTGGTAAGAACAAAGGTCATAAGAATCCCTGCCCCTTTAAACCGTTTAAGACGGAAAAAATTATAAAAGATGTCAATATCTTAATAATATTCGGCACAAGCAACTCTTAAATGAAACTCAAGCTTATAACATTAAGGGAAATCATGATGGGTAGTGCAAAGTGTGCAAACGATGCAAACGCGTGCAAAAATACACACATTTGCACAACACAACAACAAAATGTACGTATTTGCAATTTGCTCTTTTTTACTTCGTTTGAACTAAAAAAACCATGAGCAAAATTAGTAGTGCATATTTGCTCTGTTGCAAACAAATGTAAACAATTACGTTTGACATATTAAGCGCCATATTGGTTTTAAGAAAACATATAAATTGAACATTTTCGTGGATTTTAATATAAAATAGATAAAAAAGGAAAAAATTATTTTAATATGCTTGCGTATAATTGAAAACAAATGCAGATTTTTTACAGTGCTGCCAAAAGTTTTTTGTGTTGCCAGAATAAATTTTTAGAAAAATTACACATTTGCACAAAAAATTAAAGTGGAATGCTCACGATCAATCATAATTTGCACAGCAAATTTACAAATTGCAAATTTGCACAATGACCATCGTGATTACCCTTATTGTTTTATTACGGTGGTGCTTATGGATCCCAAATGGGGTACAATCTTAAAAATTTGTCTCTAAATACTTTGGTGTTGGGTATCAAATGGTCGTGCTCGACCGACTATACTTTTGCACTAATACGAGTACGTGGAAAAGCGTTTACATAAATAAAGACAAGTCCTTGTAAATACACATCTACATATGAACTCGTCCATAAACTTCATGAATGAAACAAGAAAATAAACAAGTAATAACAACAATAAAATCAGTATTAGTAGTAGAAAATATTCTCACTGACTTCATATCTAAAAGAAACTAGTATATTGATCAAACATAAACAAACCAACAACCACAGCGTTAAGGGCGTGTCAGATAAAACTTTTGCTTCGCGTTGCGTTACATATACGCTTTGACATTTGAGTTAAATGTACATGTTTATATGGCACTTGTCACATAAACTGCTTTTAACGCAAAGCGAAGCGAAAAGTTGGGCAACTCTCATCTTTTTGCGCGCTTTGACAATCTTCTAGTATAATTTTTTTTATTTATTTTCTTTTTAACACACAATGTGTGAGTGTTGTCAAAGTTTTTATTGTGACATACACTTTTTGCTTTACGCTTTTCTGTCAAAGTATATGTAACGCAACGCGAAGCAAAAGTTTTATCTGACACGGCCTTTATTTCAATGCAATACTTTTTATACGCTTAAGCGGTATAATTTAAAAATATGAACAACAGAGACGTGGATAGTGGATATTACAAAGATGATATACCCTGGAGAAAAGCGAAATTTTTTGCATAAAGAAGAAAAAAAAAACATAATGCATTGTAGTGGTCAAAATTTCTTGCAAGCTGTTAAAGCTTTGAGAACTTGGGTACATTTACAGTTTCTATTAGAATTGTTTTTATTTGATAACAACAGCTGATCAAAAAAAAAAAAAAAAATAATATGGCACATTAAACGCATTGCATGTAATTTGAATTAAGAAACGCATAAAATGCACAAAAAGTATCATACGAATCTAAAAGCATTAAAGCTTATTCGTCATAGAAGACGTAAAAGAAAAAGTTTAAAATATTAAGAATAAAATATTTATTAAAAAACTTTACAAAGTTTTTGAATAAAGTTTTGAATGCTTGACACACTATCTCCGTAAAACTAAAGGCTGTTGTGTGAAGCCCTAGATGCAGGGGCCAAATTACGGCATTCGCTTCCAGCTTTACTCTTAATCGTATATTTAATGCCATTTCAAGCAGTTCGACGCTTTGTCTTCCCGCTGCAAAAAATTAGCCAACATTTTTAATTTTTTCTAAATTTCTAGCACAAACTTTTGCATGAATTACTGCTCGTTTGTAAATTCAAGTTTAAGCTAAACTTAATCTCTAAATCAGAACTGTAAAATTAAAAACAATAGCGGCTTTCACCCCTTGTGTTTAATCTGTTAAATTTAATACGATTTTATACAACAAAGCTAATGAATCTGCTGAGAGAGATAGAGTTTCGTCCCGGTTTTATTTTGGTAGAAATAGCTCACAAGTTAGTACAGCTTTTTGAAGGATTTTTCAACCACAGCGTAGTAAATTAAAGTTCAATACATTTTGTTTTTGCGATGTTGTAAGTGTTAGTACGTTAACTGCATTAATAAGGTTAACAAAGTTTACAAGAGTACTTTACTACCAAGATTGAAAACCGCTTATGCAAATTTCTCATTGTAAATCAGATTAAAGATACTACATGTATTAGCTATCCGCTAATTTAGCTAGACCTTAGAAATTAAAAATTTAATCAAAATATTTAATTTTTATGTTAACTTCAAACGAATGCTGTGGGGTTTTATTGTTGGGTATTATGTGCGGAATCATTTAAAACTGCATTAATGTTATTTGGTAAATTTACATACATTTTCAAATACAACACCTCTGGTATTTTTTATCCTGCAACCTAAATTATTAACACTTTTGCTCACTTTAGAACATACTTTTGGATTAATGAGAGCAATAAAAAATATACAAAAAAGAAAATAATACAATAAACCGCAAATATTTGATAAAATTATATTCAGTATTAACACATTAAGTATGATATGGATTAAAGAGCAGTCTCTATGATAAAAATAAAAATTTATTTAATAATTAAATTATACAACAAATTTGATAAAAATATTTTAATCTTTTTTTCAGTTACCGACGAAATTATAAATTTTCCAAATAAATTTTTTTAATTAAGTGCATACACGTGTGTTCAATTAAAAATTAGGCTCTTAAGTTTTGTAAAGAAACAAAGAAGAAATATACTCTCATCTGGATTGGCGTTTCTATTAACTTGTTGATGGCTGCTACTAAAATTATTGATGCGCCTCGCAATGGCCATGAAATGGCGCCGCTGAATACACGAGCCCGCGGAGATGGCACACATGGTGTAACGATTGTTTTAACTGCGCCCCAAAGAAATTCCGTTAGTTCTGTTGAGATACCTGGTGAACCAGAACGTGCAGCATGGTCTGGCAAAATGCAATTTTTTCTCAGTATTATTGGTTACTCAGTAGGTTTGGGTAATATATGGCGATTTCCCTACTTATGCCAACAAAATGGAGGCGGTAAGTAAAAATTAAAACATTTAAAGTATTAAATTAGTTTGTAGACTCTTTTTAAGTGGATTCAACCAAGAAATATTAATCTAAGACCCCATTAAGTATAAATGTATGTATATTCTGGATCGTTGTTAAATTCTAAATCGAATTATACTTGTTCGATCACTGTCTGTGTAAAACACACTTACTCTCAAAAAACTCAATTAAAAAGAAAGATTTTGGGGTCAAACAGTTTTCTTTTTGTGCCTTTAAAGCATTGATGCCCACGGTAGTAGTATTGGTGAGAGTGACGAAATAACACTGGAAGAAAACAATTTGCTATTCATTTTATTTAGTCGTCAGCGAGATTGCGACGAAAGCACATGTGTGACGGGTGTTGTCATTTTTTTCTGTTTCTTTGATTAACAAAAGGGAAATTTAAAATTAATGAATGTACATATTTAAGTAATACACTTGGTGAATGTATTTATTTTAGTAATTCTCTTGATGAATGTATTGATTGGTATATATATATCTATAATACATACACATTTGCTTTTATGTGTATAGGTTTACACATAAATTGTAGGAAAACAAGACTTTTTTTAACTTGTTTTTTAAATATTTTTACTTACTTAAGAAAAGTGTTTTCAAAGAAAAAAACCCACCGACGCGATTGGTACAGAAACAAAAATATTTTTACAAGCACAAAATACCAACAAATTATTGTGGCTATTTTTTCTTAATAATTTCTGCATTTAGGTACGTCTTTTTAACGAAAGTAAAAGTGACCCTTTTCAGGTACAAAGAATTTTTTTCACAAACAAAACACATATCGTTAGCTTAAATGCAAAACAATGTAGATATTATTTGAAAATTACAAATTAATAGAATACAATATTTTTTCCTTAATTTAGTAATACTCTTTGTGAATGTATTTATTTATTTGCAAATAATTCATGTCTTTGTGAACATCTTCAAAATGTTTTTTTAAATTATATTTCTTAGTTTTTTTAAATGTCTTATGACAAATAAGACATTGCATGTCATCAAAAGCATTTTGTAACATAAAATAATTTTCGACTGACATCATTAATAAATCGCAATAATTTCAATTTATGTGTTAACTCACAGCAGTCTCGATGACGATTAAAATAAGACACAGAAGTTCTGCCAGTGTAGTTTGTCTCTCGCACTCAACATGCTGATTTCCTATTGGTTGATTGACGATCAAACAAAAGAGCGTAAGTATACGTGTGAGTTTCATTTGCTGATATCAGCCACTACTGGGCATCTTTGCTTTAAAGGCCGTTATACACTATCCCACAAATGCATTAAACACATTCACCACAGCAGGATACACGAACACACAACTACAAATGCTGCTGGGTGGAATTATAGTCGTGTAGTCAGCTACTGAATTATTTTGAGGACGACAGCTACAATTGAAAAATTATAAACAGCTGTTTTTTGTTTTATGTATTTATATTTCAGTGGTGCCACTATCATTTATAATACATTTTAAAACGTAAAAACAAATAAATTTATTATAAAACATTAAAAATATTTTAATTTTGTTGTTTTTGGAACTAAAAAACAATATAATTTTAACATATAATACATATAAATTTCTTTTAAAATACAAAAAAAAATAAAAAATTATTCCATCAACGCACGAGGTATAGATCGTATAAGTTTCAGAACACGTTGGGTACGTGCGTAAATGCATAAAAACTATACTAACTATAGTGACAGTTTTCTTATAAACGACAAGAAAAAGCATCGCAAAATAAAAATTAAACGACTTCTTTTTTGTCAAAAATTATTTCTTCAGATAATTAACTGAAGCAATAATTGCCAAAATTTGCTGCAGAGCTGCGGCATCACTGCATAAAAAACTTTTCACATATGAGAGTGATGCCAAGGTTCTTACAAGTTATGCTTTACGAACATTAAACTATACTTCTGCGCAAGTGATACCCAACAACTGCATTTACGAACGTACACTTTTTAAAAATTCCGATTTATTAGCCCGTTAAGAGCCAATTTCAAAAATATATAATCCCCCGTATTCATAAACGATTATTAAATTTGACAAACGTTTATTAAGGTTAATTTTCATAGTTAATTTGTTCCTTAAGCCTTTATTAAACTTAAAAAATTTTTATGAATACAAGCAAATATGTTTAGGGAAGAACACTTCAAGCTTTAATATACATACCATATTTTTAGTTACTCCATCCTATAAAACTTTAAATTTATTAAGCTTTTTATTTATAAATTTTAAAGGTCGAATTAAACACAATATAATATTTATTTCTCAATTTATTTATAATTTTGAGTAAAAATATATATGTATGTGGTAATAATTTATGTACTTGTTACATATTTAATTATTGTAATATGTGCATAATTAATAAGTGTTCCGCAAGGCCGAAAACCCGCAATACAAAAAAACTTTATTAAGCAAATATCTAAAGGTTAAATAATTATTGCTATTTTGCAACTTTTACGATCTACAGTTAACTCCTAAACTAGGAGCGTTGGCGCGAAAAACATCTTCCTATAGAACTTCTTTCAAGGATACTAAAAACTTATATAAATATCAATTTGGTGTTAAGCCGGGTTAATATTCTTGTTTCAAGCCGATTCTTTTCTGTTAACATAAAAAAAAGAAAAATTTTTTTAAGCACTTATTTTTTAAATATTTTTTAATATTAGCAACACTTTTTCTATTTTGTAGTGGAGAAAAATAGAAATTAGTTTAATTTGACTACAACGACAAAATAAGCACAGACAACAACCTGCAGCCATGTATCCGTGTCGTCGTGAAAATAATCATTTTCATAAACACACATGTATTCTATTTTTGACATATTGAAGTCGGTAGCCTGCTGTCTCGAATGTGTTTATAGCAAAAGTCTTTAGAAATTTACGAAAATGCAACCCTGTCACGATAAGTTGTTATTGTTTTTTAAAAATGTTCAAAGAATAATGAGATCAGGGAAGCATTTTTGAAAAATACTTAAGACTTTGAGGGATAGTGTGTAACGGCCTTAAGTAGTTTGGTATGCAGTTGAAGAAAAGTTATGAAATAAAATCTAATCTAGACTTTCATAAAAACTATGTTTTTTAAACACTTCTGTTATTACTTCAAAAATAATGTATTGTAGTTTTTATGACCACAAATTTCGTTACCAATTTCGTTAAAAATGTAACCTTAAAAAACCGTAGGTTCCATATAAAACCCACTTTCGAAAAACAATTTAATACGCCTTATTGAAAATATCTCAACTTAATTTTATTTGGATCGGTTTAAAATCTACCATAAAGACTTCTTCCGAAAAGAAATTTAATAATGTTTCGCCATTCGTTCCGTTATATTACAACAATTGTTTTTTTTTTGCTGAATAATTAAATAAAAAATAGCTTTTCTTTTTTCGTCCATTTTCTTTAACATACTTTTAAAAAATTATTGAATCTATTTTCTTCGACCTTCCCAGCAAAAACTTTGCTTACAAAATAAGCAGAAAAATAATGAGAACTTGACGAACAGACTACTTATTTTTCTACTAGAAGAAGTACTTATTTTTGTTCGAGATGTCCCAAAAGTAATCCTTTATAATTTAGCCTATTATAATCTAAAAAATAATATGTTTTTTTCATACTTAAAATTTTTATAAAAATATATAGTTACACAAAGTCAATAAAGTAAAAATTTTTTTATTTTTTTTTAATTTTTTTTTTTTGTTTTTTTTTTTAATTATTTTATTTTTATTTTTTCTTATTCTATTTTACTTTATTTTATTTTTTATTTTTTTTCTGTCTCTGGCGGGATTTGATCCCGCAACCTCGGTGCTAATAGACTAGCTCTCTACCAGCTAGTCTACTGGGGCAGTGTAGTTTTTGCATTAAAAAACTATGCTTTATGACTATAATGACATTTTTATTGTCATAATGAAAATACAAATTTTTCTGTATATTTAAGATATAATAATAAAGTTATTATTTAATATATAACAAATAATCCAAAAAGTGGCGAATAAAGCTACAAAGTAATGAATTCTTGAAGTTATTAAAAGTAGGATTGTAAGTAAAGTTTTTGCTGGGTTATAACTTTATTTCTTCTTATTTATAAATCAAGCTCAAGGTCAGGTTATGCAAAATATTTTTATTTATTTTTTATCCAATATTTCGCTGCCACAATGAACAGCTTCTTCAGGGATCTTAGGTTTATAAAATTTAAAACGATTTTTTTAAAAAACTAAATTTAAATCTATCAACAATAATTGACAACATGAAAAATAATAAAAATATTACACAGGAAACAAAATTATTCTATTATTTTTTTTTAAAACTTATTCAATTTTCTATCTAATTCTTATAAATTAAATGTCTGTAATTTTGAGCTACATTGTCTGTATCGGTTTTGAAATTGATTCTTTGTTCTATTGGTGTGTTGATTATTTGTAACATTTCTAGCATGAAGCGTCGTTTGTAGTTTGTGTCTGTATTTAAAAATGTTTTATTTTCGAAATCTGGGGTATGATTAAAATTGTCACAATGTAAAGACAATGCAGTTTTTTTAAAAAGGTGTATTTTTGTATTTTTGATCAGATCTATGTCCTGCTAGCCTAGTTTTTAATTTGTTTTTGCTACATATTTCACTATCCTTACCTAATAATCTATCTAATGTTTTAAATGTCTTATGAGCCGTCCTATAATTATTGGTGTCATAAATATTAGAGATCACCAGTCGTTCAGAAATCACTGGTACATAAGTTAAAGACTTATAAATCTTAGGTTCAGTCACCGTATTCCGACTTCCTTCCCTATGTCCTCTGTACTGTCCAATCAATCTACAAATCAATTCTCCTGGGAAATTATTATCCTATAAAATATTTTTGATTTTTATTTTATTTTTTCTATGAACAACCATATCACTAATATTTAAAGCTTTATCTATAAGATTTTTGGCAGTGTTCATAATAATTCATCTCGGATGTTTTGAATAATAATTTATAATTCTTCCTGGAGAAATTGGCTTCTGATACCAATCTATAGTACCCAAAAAAGGAAATACGGGAAATTTGATATTTTTCTTTAGCTTTTTGGTTCTACTAAAGTAACGGGTTAAATGCTAGCATTTAAACAAGTTTAAACCTAGAAAAATAAACTTTGGCATAAAAATATGTCCACGAAGAAAAAGGAGACGCTAACGAAGTAGCGGGTATATGCTAGTCTACTAATAAATTATTTCCTTTTCTTATAATTAATGTGTCTTAATATAGAGGTTTAAGATCACATTCCTTATATATTGTAAATTTAAAATTCGGGTGAAAGGAGTTTTTCACATTCTGAAAACATAATACAAAATAAATCATCTACATATTTTGTTATAATTTTTGGTTTAATAGCTAATCCTCTAAAAGAATTAATTATATTCGATTTTCCTTCTATAATACCTGAGGAATAATGAGAATACATCTAACGAAATTATCTTCTCCTTGATGTTCTTAATCCTATCTTTAAATTGTAATGAGTTCCTAACATTATATACTGAATTTTCTGTTATCTTTCTAAGAATTCCTGCTAAGTTCATGAGATGACCATTGATGCTCGAAAAAATTGGTCTGAAAGGAAATGATTTCTTATGGACTTTAGGAACTCCTTATAATTTGGGTGCCTTAGAAGTTGTTGTTTTTAGATGCTTCCTCTCCAATTGTGTAATTATCTCCAATTTCCAGATTTCGGAAATATAACAGAAACAAACTACAAACGACGCTTCATGCTAGAAATGTTACAAATAATCAACACACCAATAGAACAAAGAATCAATTTTAAAACCGATACAGACAATGTAGCTCAAAATTACAGACATTTAATTTATTAGAATAAGATAGGAAATTGAATAAGTTTTTAAAAAATTTAATAGAATAATTTTGTTTCCTGTATAATATTTTTATTATTTTTCATGTTGTCAATTATTGTTGATAGATTTAAATTTAGTTTTTTAAAAAACTTGTTTTAAATGTATAAACCTAAGATCCCTGAAGAAGTTGTCCATTGTGGCAGCAAAATATTAGATAAAAAATAAATAAAAATAATTTACATAACCTGACCTTGAGCTTGATTTATTAATAAAAAGAAATACTTTTGAAAAGTAATTCAAAAAGAAGTAGTTTGCTAGCTGTGCTGTAATTTTGTGCATGTAATAGTTTACATATGTAACCCATATTGAAGCTATGTTTTTCCGGAAAAATTTTCTGAAATGGGTGGATCTTTATACAGAAGACTTTTAGTAAAAAAAAAAATCTCGGGAAAAAATTTTTGTTTTATACTTATTGGTGAATCCAGCTTAAAACTCAAAGGCCTCGTTACTCTTACGTTAACGTATACGTTGCGGATTAAAGCTTCAGTTTACCTTACCATGCTTATGTATAAATACATAGATAATATTACGCAAACGTGACGTTGCGTTAAGCCGTTTTTTAGTTTAGTTCTGCTTCTGTGATACTTAGTTTAATACAATTTAATTTTACTGTGATATTTTTTATTTTTATTTATATTTTTGCAATTGTTTTGTTTAATTAAATTTATGTTTTATGTTGTGTTTATGTAAAACAGAATGTGTGTTAAATATTCAAAATGCAGAAATATTGACGGAAGATTATATATCTAATAAAATATCCCTGATGATGTTGGGAATCTCCAACGAAACGTCGGAAAGAAAATTATGAAATAATATTTTATTTGCATAGAATACATGACCTTAATAAGCCCGATTTAGAATTTTCTAAGCAAACCAATAATAAATAATATTGTTGTGAAATTTTTGTCAAATTTGGCTTTATATTATTGGGATTTGAACCAAACCAAGTCATAATATATAATACATATGGATTTCAAAGCTGGTGCGTTGATTTAACTCTGTCCAGTTCTGTGACGGACTAAATCATAAAGTGTTTCGTTCCTAAGGTCAAGGCTATTAGCCCAAGTCAATGGTTCCAAAAATTAATTGAAAATCACTTACTCAAATTCAAAATATTTTCAAATTTTTTTTTTGACCTGGTTCGTTTTAGCTCTGAGCTCTCCAAATAATATTATAAAATTTCGTGATGATCGAGCCACAATTTATCCGAGGCTCATATAAATCTTATTCTCTAAAACACTTTTTTATATATAAAATCGTAACATATTATAATACTGACATGGATTTTTGGGAAAATTAGTTTTATATGAATGTAAAATTAAAGTGACCAATTTCTAAAGGATCGGCTAAGAAAAGACCATAAATATATAATTTTTAGTAAAAAATGGCTAAAAAGTGGCTAATCAATTTTTATTCCGAAAAACTTGAAGAAAATTTGTCTAAATAAGATCGCTAAAAAGGCTGATGGCTAAATTGATTTTTTATGACTAGTCGAGATGTAAAATAGCTTAACCTAGCCACTTAATGGCTAAATTGGCAGCATTGGATATAATAAAGTTTAAGTATCATAATGTTATAATCATGAAATTTTTAGTAATAATGTGAGAGTCATCACAAACAACGGCTTGCATCTGATTAGCCTCCTCCATAAGGAATCATGCGACCTACACCTTAATGTAGGATGCAAAATTTCAGTTTTTGTTATTTCTCCACCACGATGCAAAAAGTTGGGCTATAAATAATTTGTTAACGTCGAACTCCGAAAAAACTGTTACTCCCCAGTAAAAACTTCGCCTACTTTTTCAAAATGAATAGCTTCGTTAACTCATTATTTAGTAGCTTTCTTCTATAACTACATCTATAACAACTTCTATAACTACTTTTTTCTGGATGTATTAAAATAAAAAAATAATGACTTACATTTGAATGCGTTCATTTTGGGACATCCCTTGTAAAATTCATTGGTTCTGTCAGTAGAATTGTAAGTAGTGCTTTTGTGTTATTCTGATTACTCAACACATTATTTTGTAGGAGAAGTTTTTACTGGGTCGGTACAGCTATGCGACGCCGAACTGTTACCGAATGTGGCCAGAGTAGTTTCCAAAATGTAGTAAGTCTTATGATGTCCATTTTTTTTTAAAAATATAAAACCAACTGCCATAGAACACTTAAATATTCCTTAATTTGATTTATTCTCAAAAAATAGCAACGAAGATTCGGCATAGCCAAATATGGCACCCCTGTTTTATGTTAAGATTATTAATTAGAAGTAGTATTAAAAATGTTATTAATTCGGATATGGCTTTAAAAGATAAAAAAAAACCAACTAATAAACCAAAATATTAGCTCCTGCTTTTACCAGAAAAGTAGAAAATTTCGTGCCTGTCAATGGTAAGTACTTTAACTGCGGCTATATATGAATATAACTTGTCGATCTTTTCCAAAAATTAAAAAAATTACAAGTTAACCCATTTGTTAATCAAGTGCAATATTTTAAATAAATACATACATATGAACATCGAACTAAACCATCTAAGAATAATTTTTGTATATTTAGATACCTTGAACTTGATGTAACTTTGTCAATGGAATGAAAAGAATGAAAATTAACAAATCTATTGTAAATGTATACAGAAATAAAAATGATTTCATTTGACTCTGACTCTGAAATTAATGACATTAAATAAAATACTCGTGCAATTTGGCGCTTTTTTATTTGCTTGTTTTTTTTTTGTTGCATTTATTAAATGGCAAAACCTTTTTTATTTGGTTTTTCATTACACATCTATGTGTTTCAATTTTTTTTTTTTATACTTAAACTATTTAATTTTTTTGCAATCAATTGTTTATTTAGGTTTAAATTTTGTATTGTTTGAATTGTAAACGCATCGTATGGCGCCGGTACAAATATGAAATGAATGTGCAAAGCAATGCAAAATTATTGAAACAATTTTTGCAATACAGTAAAGTGTCATTGTATTGGAACTTCAATAATTTTATTTTATTCTACTACTTAACATTTTTTTGTCGAAAAAGATATTATTTTTTAGGATAAATTGCATAAAATTTATAAGACTTGCGTTAATTGGGATAAATTACATTTGTTTTAAAAAAAGTTATCAGTGTGAACTAACAGATAGATTTAATTATACTTTTGTATATAGATTTCTAATGATGTAATAATACATTTAATTTTTAACGATTTTCAGAACATAACGGAATCTTTCGTGTTTGCTTGTAACTCATATACACCTAGGCTTGTCAGACGTACTGTTTTCAGCAGTTCGCGTACTTTTTTTACCTATTTGTACTGCTTTCTGCATAACCATTAAAGAAGTACGAATTTGTACTTTTTTTAGCTTTTGTACTCGATTTTATACTTTTTTTTTCAAACTTATTTTCGACATCGACTAAAAAGACTGAAAATCTGAAAGAAATGTTTGAATTTTACGATTCCGAATGGTTTGTTTTGCTGCGTCATGCACCAACTCGATGGCGCAGTTAAAAGATTTTTAAAAAACTATCCAGTCGTTAAAGCTTACTTGTTGTCCCAAACTGATGCTCACCTGTTTTAAGCCTATATTTTGAAAATGAACTTGCTGAAGCAAACCTTGGCCATGTACACAGCATAGGAAATACTATATTATGCCTTTTAAAAAAATTAGAGGATAATGACAACCTAAAATTAATTGACATGTTTCAGATAGTAAGAAATTTGAGATAATGAACTGTAAATTGCCTTTTTAAAAATCACTTAGATGAGTTTCTATTGGAAAAGAAACTTTATATACGACAACGTTTAAGCCTAAAAGTTATTTTCTATAAAAAAAAATTGGCCTGAATATGCTTTTTGATGAGCTCGTATCATTGAAAGCTTTTGCTGAAAAAAATTTGAAAAGAAAAACCTGTAGAAAATAAATGAAAAGAATTTCCATAAAGTTAGCCATTTCCCAATTTCGAAAATATTCGGTTTTTCACTTCCTTATTCAATCAAATGAAAAAATTTGTAGTTCAATGTTTTCTTTTTGGAGAAAAGAGCGAAGTTATCTTTTTTTAAATACACTTTTTTTAAATACAAATTGTGAAATTAAAATAATTAAATTGATAAATTAGAAAAAATAAATTGTTTAACCAACACGTGATATTGAACAGACAATTTTTTTGTTTTAAGTTATTTTAATTATTTATTTTATGTACTGATTTTAAATAAATAAAATAAAAAAATGTACTTCTTCAAATGGCATCGATTTGTTTTTGCATATTTTGGTGAAAATGCATATTTTTGCATATTTTGGTTTTAAATGCATATTTTGTCTTTTTTGACTGATTGTTTCTTAATTTCCATAATATAAAAATTAGAGCCCAATTCGATAATTTTGCAATTCTTAATGAAATGTATCCCTTGATTCCCTCTCCACCACAGCCAGTCCTAACAAGATGGGCGCCTGGCTAGATGCTTAAAAGTTATATTCAAATAACTTTGAGTAATTTGAGAATGTTAGAAGAGCTTGTTGATACCAATAATAATGCAATTAAAAAAGTAAAAGAAATATTAAAATTAGATAATATCAGAAGTCAATTAGCATTTGTATTTTTCAATAACGGATATTTGGTGAAACAATAACTAATTAGGAGGGATTTAGTTGACTTAATACTCAACTCAAATTAATTGATATTTCAGAAAGTAAAATTAACAATGTGGAAGGAAGAATAGGCCGACAAACTAAAAAAAAAAAATTATATTACAAATATTTTTGATCTAATTTAGAATCAAAGTGAGACAAAATGCACGTATAAGAAGCGAAATTTCAAACAACACGCCAAAAAACGATGCTCCTAGAATTAAATGTATGACCAACCCCACTTTATTTTTCATCTCAATCGTTAATTTCTACCATACCTACCTACATTCCTTAAGGGGGCTCCCATACAAAATATTCAATGCAGACTATATTAAAGAAAAAGTCCCATAAATGCCCAGAAGTTGCTTCTAGTTTTTTGACCTTAACATTTTCTCGAGACATACTTGCCCCTTATCCCCACTTCTTAGGGGGGGCTCCCATACAAATATGGCGTTTTATGAAATTCTTAAATTAATTTAAATTTGCTTACAGATTTTAATCAGTTATGGCTTGTTTTGTTTGCAATTTCGTTTTTTATACGTCTGAAAAAAATTAGAAGCTTCGCTTCATTTTCCAACTTTTTATGAATTTTTAAAAAACAAAAATTTTTAAATTTTGATAAAAAAATTATTTTTTTTTTTCAAAAAAAAAAATCATGTTTATAAAAAGGCTGCGCATATTAGAAAAAAGTTTTACCTTTCTAAAAGGAAATTTTATTTCGGAATTTGTTTAGTTTTTTAAATAAGCTAAAGCGTTTTTGAGTTCCGCGAACATGTGTTGCAACCTTCTCCATTTTCGAAATTACGGTATATCTCGAAAACAAGAACTAACATAAAAAAAAAACGGCTAGCACCATTCAGCGTGCCCGAATTTTGTTAAAACTCCATGAGCCCAGCTTGTCTATTTTTTCAACTAGCACAGTTTTATAATGTTTTCAACTCTTGAACAACAATAATATAAAAAAATACACTTTCATAAAAAATAAAAATGGATTTGAAATGCATTTTAACAAAAATTTGTATGAACATTTTGCCTTTAAACTCGTTTCAAGCTTATTTTATATTTTATGAATACGGCAGTCAAAGTATAACGTCAAAGAAAAGATTAACATTTAATGGCATTTTATATACGAAATTTGGCCATAGTATCATGTTCCAATGTACAATATTTAAATATTTTCCTTTAAATTTATCTTAAAAAAAATACTCATTGATTGTGTTAGTAGGATTTTCCTTAACCTATTAGAAGTCACTGTACTTAATTGGGTACAGCTGGCATTTAACAAGTTTTCAACCAAAAACAAAGAATGTTTAATCATTGTACCGTTATTTATGTTCACAGCAATAATACCAACAGTAGCTGAATAAGAATTTGCGTCTTTTTTTTAATTTTGGGTACAAAAGTATAAGTCTGATATGCGGCTCGAAAGCAGTGTGAAGTTATGAACACTATTTTGATAATATTAAAAACAATATTTAATTTATTTTTTGGTAATTTTAAATTATTATAATTAAAATCGTATCAGAATAACTCACAGACAAAAAAAATTACTTATATAAAAAATAATGAACGAAGAGCAGTATAAAATTGACTGTACTCGTTTGAGTACACTGACAACATGCGTAGGTAAAGAATAAGTTTTTTTTTTGTTAGATTTTAACTAAGAGTGGAGAACATTTTACGGCCCAAAAGTTATTCAAAAGCCTTCAATAAGCTGTTGATATCATATCATGTGATGCAGAAGGATTTGTTTAGGAAAATATAACGGGAAAATATAAATATAACAAACCTGGTACTATTGAAGTTTTCGTAAATTTTGAAATAATTGACGTCAGTGACGATAGTAAGTAATGATGAGCCATAGGCACAAAAGAAAACTCGGCAGGACTTCGCAAAGCAAATAAATCCTAGTTGGCGGAAATTCTTTCCATCGCAGAGCTCAACAGCTTAGCAGAACTCTGACGTTTGTGAAAAATTAAATAGTGTACGTGAAGAAATATTTAAAAAACTTTGATCACAATCTCTTTGACCTTATAGCCTCCATTTTTTGAAGTCGAATCAAACTGGCTTCCTTCGAATGAAATGCTAAGCGGGATGGTGACCACAATATTCCTAAAAGCGAGCCAATGTTAAAGCATTTTGACTACCATCCAACTAAGCAATTCATTCGAATAAAAGCCTGTTCGATTCAGCTTCTAAAAATGGATTGCGGCTATTGCTGCAAGTTATATTTGTACTCCGAAAAGTCGAATGTGGAATCTTCCGATCCATTTGGTTCACGTGTTGTTAAAAATTTGTTGGAGTAGTTGATTTGCACTGGACGAAATTATCGTGTTTTTACAACTTTTTACTAGATCTTAAGTTGATCTTTGAAATAAGAGTAACGTCTGGGTCAATGTTTGCAGATGTTAGACTAGCCATCTAAACTACAAAACCATCTGCGGGGAATTTTTGCCATATAAGAGATCGTTGGCAGTATAAGAAGTGATTAAAAGGTCAGTGTACTCAGTTGAGTACACCCCAAAATCTCAGTTAAAAAAAATATTTTTTTCATACATTCCATTTTATATATTTTAATAGTTATTTTAATCAATAAACAAAGTCGAACTTAAAAAATTATTGCCAGTTTGTGTTAAACATCTAATGGGTTAAATATATAATAGTATTTAAAGCAATTTTCACCACATATAGTAGGGTAATAACTATTTTGACAAAATTTTTTCATCCCACCACGCGATGGGCAATTTAGTGATGATAATACAAAAATTTTTTTAGGTAATTTTGGGCAAAAAAGTTTTAAGTTTAAGAAAGGAATTTTACACCATGAAAATTAATTAAAATTGTTATTGATAATCTTTCATTCTTGACCGTGGCCGGGATTCGAACCGCGGCCGGCAGGTTACCATGACCACTCGATCTCCTCAGATGGATTTGCCGTTTTACACTCGCAGCCATCGACGGCTGCTGGCGTCAATAGTCAAACATCAATCCTTAAACCAAATTGTATTTTAACCTTTGGTAGATCGAAGTTTGCTTTTCTGAATGATTATCCATTTTAATTGATTTTACATGTTTTTTCCTTACTTCTGTTTTTCGTACTTTTGTCAAGAATTCTTCTTGAAGTCCAAAGTTCATTTTTTGTTTTTTCTTGTTGACCTTTTTCAGCACAACTTGAAGGACAAATGATCACATAGAGCTCGTTCCTTAGCTGTAACAATAATTAGTATTGTGGTTATTTTGTTGATCTATTTGTGGTTTTTAATCCAAATTTTTAAGTTAAAATACAATTAGTTTTAAGGATTGATGTTTGACTATTGACGTCAGCAGTCGTCGATGGCTGCGAGTGTAAAACGGCAAATCCATTTGAAAAGATCGAGTGGTTGCGATCGAAACATGTCATGGTAACCTGCCGGCCGCGGTTCGATTCCCGGCCACGGTCAAGAATGAAAGATTATCAATAACAATTTTAATTAATTTTCATGTTGTAAAATTCCTTTCTTCATAAAAATAATTTAATGAAAATTAAATTTAATGAACTTAAGCCTAATTAAAATTATTAAAAACTTGGATTAAAAACCACAAATAGTTCAACAAAATAACCACAATACTAATTATTAAGTTAATTGAAAAAAATCCGCGAAAAAGAATCATAATATCACGATTTTATTTTTGTGCACTTCTTCTGTACAAATGGTAAGATCTTGTTATATTTATGAAATTATTAGAAAATACATAAAAATGTTAAATGTTAATTTTGTATACTTAGGAGAAAAATTGAAATTCAAAACTTCATCGCGTTTGGTGCGGAAACTTTTTTAACGATCGCGAAAAAGTAATACATCATTTCTTAATAATTTTTCATGGTCTATAGGTTATGCGATGAAGAATTTTATATTCGCAAAAATTGCAAAAAGTTATCACCCTAACACATAGTCTGCAACTGTCATATAGAATTTCAGAAAATATTTGTTTCTTAAATTAATTTTCAGATTTAAAAAATTTTTTTATTTAATAACGGCCAATTTCATATATTTCAGCTATATTATTTTAACTGTATATTTTAATATTGACATTTATAGTAATAGTAAGGTATAACTGTTATGGTTTATTTGTATTTAAAAAAATCGGAAAATATTAAATTAATAACAAACAAGTTTTAATAAAATGTAAAGTTCTATTTGTAAAACAAAATTAAAAAAGTTTTACAAATGTAAGATAAATGTGTTGAAAAAAGTATCTACTTATTAAAATATTTTGATTTGTTTTTGTCCTTCTCAGGTTTGTAAAATTCATGCAATATTAATATCCTGATATAGGGAAATACTATTGGGGGATTTAAGTGGTAGTCGTATGTGTTAAAATAATAACACGAAAAAATAAGACTGCTGTGAGCAACCCCTTATAATTTACATTTCTTCTGTGTATTTGTGACAAAACAATAAACGCCGCACAAAGTCTTATTATTTTAGAACTTTATTGTTAAGAACACAACAACAATTTCTTTAAACTATATATAATAAAAAAACTAAACTATAAATTTATTATATATATTTGGATATTTTGACAATATGACTTAATAGCATACCGTTAAAAACTCACAAATATATATAACTTTAACCGGGTTTTTCTAAATATCGTTTTTTTTTTTGGAGACTTAACCAAAAAATCGGTACAAAAAACAGTACAAAACATAAACAACAGTACATTCGCGTACTGTTTTGGGTGTTGTACATAAAGCAGTACAGCTGACAAAAATCCGTACATGTACTGCTAAAACCAGTTCGTCTGGCACCCCTAATTCCAAGAGTTCTGTCTAACAAACGCTGCAGCCATTAAAAAGTCTTTAAGTTCTGCTGATGTATCTATGGATTTTGCTGTCTTTTTGAACTTTTAAATTAAATAAAAGTTCTTATGAAATGTCTTAACAGACAAATCGCAAGAATTAAATGAGTAAAACTATATTTCTTTGAAGCAATACATTTTTGACACAAAAAGCGCTTTATTCAACGTATGTAAAAACTGGTGAGTGTAGCTAGCAGCTTTACACACTGAATGTTTTTTTTACAGTTAATTTTGATGTTATCCCTTACAAACCTGCTTCGTAGTAAGGGAGTGCCGTGGCACTTGAAATATTATTTTTTATTTTATGAAACTTGTTAAGAGTTTCTTCACTTACCTTACTGCATCTCTGTATGTCATATTGTGTAGCGCATAATTGTGCGCTTACACTTTGAATTGTACCATTAGTGCTTCCCAAAAATTTTTTATTGGGTGATAACTGAACTTTATGAAATTGCCCGTTATTCATAAAAAATTTTATTTGTAGCTTTTGATGTTGCTAAAGTCAGGACCAATTTTTTATATAATTTAAACATGCAATTTTGCACATAAGCATTAATAAGTTTAAATATTAACTTAATTAAAGAAGCACACTCTTACATTCTTAAGTATAAATTTTTTTTTCTGAATTGTATGATTAAATATGCACGAGCACCCATATTAAGTATGAAAATGTCTACAATTCAAATACCTGTCAATAAAATAAAATTAAATATCGCATAAATGTTCGTTGCTGGTTGGTTGAATTGCCATTTGTTCTGTTTGAATTAAATTGAGAACAAACCGACTGCATTGCTGCTGCCTCTCAAGCACCATCATTATTATTCCTATTTGATTTATTATTGAGGGTACAAAACTTTTTTTCAATTGTTAAATAGTTAAAATCATCTGTTTTACTTTTATACATACATATTTCCCTTTAGTTAGTTGATTGCTTTTGATAGTTAATTTCGTACTTGATCTACTTAAACTGTTTGTTTTGTATGAATTGCATACAATAATTTTTTCTTTCTTTCAATAAAACACTTCATACGTTCTGTCGGGCCAGTGAAAGTTTTCTTTACAAGTACTATATTGAAAGGAGTAGGGTAAACTGAAAATGAGCTGGAATTAATAAATACATAATTAAAAAATAATAATAATAGGATAAATGATTATATGTATTTAGATATAAAGTTGTAAGAATACAGAAGAAAAAAACACTAAGAGTGCTATTCGGCTGTGCCGAATCTTTGATACCCTCCACCGGCAGTTCGAATATTTCAGGAGTGGGATCGTTATGATATCTGTTTATTATTAATTAATCTTTATAAAAAAAGAACGTCAGTATTAACATTGGTTGCCAAATTGGACCCCCAAAGTGTGGGGTCTTATTTCATATGCAATTAAGCCCCAATTTTGAAAATTAAATAAAACCCCAACGAAAGGAAACAACGCCCCAAACAGAAATGAAATAATTCCCTAATATTTTCATAAAAAATAAATATCTGAAATGAACTAAGAGCCCAATATGTACAAAACAATTAATTTTAGAGTTTTGCTTTAAAGAATCGCGCGATAGATATCATGGTTGGGAATTCGGCCGGTCGCAGGAATTTCCTCCTTTATGATATACCAACCACCTGCTTCGCTAACTAAAGCTTTTCTGCATAGCCAACCTTCGGCTGGGCCCAAGGACCTTCTCCTCTTTGGTTAGTATCCGCAGAAAAACTGTAGTTATCGAAGCCGGTCTTTGTTATACCATAGAGGAGAAAACCCTTGCGCCGGGCCAAAGACCGTCTATGCAGGGCAGCTTTACTTAGCGAAGCCGGTGTTTTGTATACAAATGTGGAGAAAATCATTGCGCCCAAAAACGTTTTCATTACAAATTTAAAAATGAAATAATCCCCAAAAAAATATATTGGGGTTTTATTTCATAATGATTTTTTGGGGGATAATTTCATATGAATTAATCCCCCCATTAAAAAAAATTAAATAACAAACCAAACAATCCCAAAAATCGTTGTTATTGTTATCTGAACAAACTTTTGGGATGTTATTTTATTATTTTTTTGGAGGGGTTATATTTTAGTGGGTTATTTCATGCGGCAGCGGGGTAGACCTAATTAAATGATTGGCCGAAAATCAGAACGTTGTATGCTATTTTATATAAATTTTAACTAGCTTGAGTAAAATATCATGATTCGTAACAGTGTAAGCCAAACTTAAATGATTTTCAGGAGGGGAATTTATATTGGAGTCATGGTAAGTTATGGACCAATCATCCCAAAATTCTGCAGAGTGATTTCTGGTTTTAAAAATCATAAATTTCAATAAAGCGGTGTTTTAGCGTTTAAACACTCAAAAGAAAATTCAATCCATCCGTACTCAAATCAATCCGAAGCGGTATTAATAGTACGGCGAGTTCGGATTTTCTTGAATCAAGTACAGAAAGATTGATTCAAGTACAGATTTTCAATCGCAAAATACAACAATTATCCATATTCAATCCCGATTTTGTACTTGAAATAATCCGAAAATGAGATTGATTTAAGTAAAACTAAGATTAAATCAATCTCAAAATGCACTTGATTCAAGAAATTTCAAATTGCTTTAATCCGAATTCGTACTTAAAATAATCCGAAAATTATTCAAGTATTATAAAGTTGATTTTATCCTAAATTCGTGCTTGAAAAAAAATTAGAAAGAAAAAGTTATTATGATTGATTTACATACATCATGCCCGATATGGTTTTATTTTAGAAATCTTATATATATATTTAACCAAAAATATAAACTAAATGAGAAGCAAGAGTTCAAATTTACTTTTTATCCCTTCGTTGTACACATGCGTTTGGCCAGATCTTTTTTCAATATATATAGAAAATCAAAACGTGCGTTAGCCGGAGGGTTAAACACAACGAAAAGCTTAATTTATTTTTACTTGACTTAAGAATTTTATACTTACTTCAAGAAATTCCGAGATTGATTTTCGGAAAGTAATCCCAATTAGGATTGTTTTGAGTACGTTTTAGTGTAATTCGTACTTGAATTTTTGAGTACGACTCTTACTTAAAGTAATCATAAAAAACTTGATTTATACCGAGTGTTTTTTTCATATATGTGTACACACATATATACATTTCACGCGTTTGCAGTGTATCTTGTCAACAAGATTTTACACTTCTACTTTTTGGACAATGCATAAACCCATTGAACGCTTGTTGTGGACCGATAGCTTTAGCCGTTTTGCTTTGCAATCCCGGTATTACTTGAAATAAGTAAAAAATTCTTAAATCAAGTAAAAAATAAATTAAGGGTTTCGTTGTGTTTAACCCTTCGGCTAACGCACGTTTTGATTTTCTATACAAATTGAAAAAAGGTCTGGCTAAACTCATGTGTACCACGAAGGGATAAAAAGTTAATTTGAATTCTTGCTTCTCATTAAGGTTATATTTTTGGTTAAATTAATTAAGGGTCATTATTACCACTAGCGATGTAAGATTTTTAAAGTAAAAACCATATCGGGCATGATGTTGGTTTTTTACCATTCTGTAAGGTGAAAAACGGGTAAGTAAATCAATTATAATAGTTTTTTTTTCTTATTTCTTTTTTGGTTTTTTTTAAACACGAATTCGGGATAAAATGAACTTTATAATACTTGATTCAAGCGCATTTTAAGATTGAGTCAATTTTAGTTTTACTTAAATCAATCTCATTTTCGGATTATTTTCAGTACGAATTCGGATTAAAACAATTTTATAATTTTTAAATCAAGCGCATTTTAGGATAAATTTAATCTTCGTTTTACTTAAATCAATCTTATTTTCGGATTATTACAAGTACGAAATCGGGATTGCATATTGTACTTGAATCAATATTTCTGTACTTGATTCAAGAAAATCCGAACTCACCGTACTATTAACACCGCTTCGGATTGATTTGAGTACGGATGGATTGACTTTTCTTTTGAGTGTATCGAACGCATGAAGTAGAATTACTGTCTACTTAAGCTTGCGTTTTAAAAAAGTCAAAAAAGAAACATACACATAGAACGCGTGGTGTGGACCTCAAGCCTCAGAATAAAATGAAACCATTTATTATTCTGTTTGATGTTATGCGCTGCTTTTGAATTTGTTATTGCTATTAGCTGTTATGCAAAAAATAAAGATTGAAAATTAAACTGTTTTTTCAAAAAAAGTATCATCGTATCAACAGTAAAATATCGGCGATACCGATATATCGGCAAATCCAAAGTATCGCCGATATATTGGTATCGGTATTCGTTACTTTCCTAATATAAATCACATTGTATCAGACAGTTGTAATAATGTAGAAAACTTAATGGTCACTTTATCGTTCATGATAGCTATTGTTCACGTTAGCCATCAGGAAATTTATCATTATGTTGTAATAATGGCCCCAACACGGGGGGAGGTTTGCAGGAATATTGAATATTTAATCAGAAATTGCGCGTAATTTGTCAAGATTTGAGCGGGATTGATAATGGCTTAGGGAGGCATTTAAAAAAACAAATAAAAGGCCGGCTGTTACAAACTTTTTATTTGCTTTTTTTAACTTAGCGCTATTTGCAAGTGGACTTCTAAATTATTAACTCATTAATTTCACATTTTTTAAAACTTTTGCTTTTATCAATAAAATCAGTTGTTAATTAAATTTTATTTTTATTTTCTACGTATCTGCATGCATCATGCACAAGAACTGCACTCGTAATTCCTAATCCAATTTGATTAGATTTTAGCCAGAGTATAATGAGTAATAAAGAAAAAAAGCTAAAAATAAAAAAATAACCAACTACAACAAAACATACCAATTGATTTTATGTCAGTAGAAAATAATGAAAGTACGAATCGTATTTGTGTCGAAATTCTCTAACAAATTACATACTTATTTATGTACATATCTGAAACTTATTCTTAGTTTTATTCTTTCTCTGTTTTATTTGTTTTTTCTTAATTTTTAATTTGCAGGTGCATTTTTAATTCCATTCATGGTGATGTTGATACTGGAAGGCATACCACTCTTTCTTATTGAGTTGGGCATGGGACAGCGCATGCGTCTGGGTGCGCTTGGTGTTTGGAATACCATACACCCTTGGCTGGGTGGCATTGGTATTTCGTCGTGTATAGTGACATTATTTGTGGCCCTCTATTACAATGTAATTATAACGTGGGTGTTCTTCTATCTGTTTAATAGTTTCCGGGTAAGTAGACAACTGAGCGTCAAGCTGACAGATTGAAATTTGTATGGAAATATAATTTAATTAAATTATTTTAGTATCCTTTGCCTTGGGCGTCATGTCCCACAAATGAAACGGGGGCTATTGTGGAAGAGTGTGCGCGTTCTTCGGAAACTACATACTTCTGGTATCGTACAACGTTGGATGCTGCTCCGTCCATGGATGAGCCTGGCGGCCTTAAATGGTGGATTGTTCTCTGTTTATTGCTTTCGTGGACAATTGTGTTCTTTATTGTAATGAAGGGCATTCAGAGTTCGGGTAAAGTGGTGTATTTCACTTCGCTCTTTCCCTACATTGTCCTAACAATCTTCTTTATTCGTGGCATAACTTTGCGCGGTGCCAGTGCGGGTCTAATGCACATGTACACGCCGAAAGTTGAAAAATTAGCGGATCCCACAGTGTGGCTGGATGCCGCTACACAAGTGTTTTATTCATTCGGCTTGGCCTTTGGCTCCCTGATTGCCTTTGGCAGCTACAATACGCCCAAAAATAATTGCGTCCGTGATGTGTTATTAGTGTCCGTTTGTAATGCCATCACCGCCATTTATGCCAGTGTGGTAATTTTTGCTATTTTGGGCTTTAAGGCCACCGTCAATATGGATCGTTGCATTGAAGTGTAAGTAAAATTTAAACACACTCCCAAGTACACTCTGGCCTAAAAAAAAAAAAAATTATTCAAGAGCATTATTATATATCAATTAAAAAAATATTTAATTTTTAACTTGTTCGTTAAATGTATCGTCAGTGTGTGTGTGTGTCACTTGTTGTTGTTTATTTTTAGCGAGATTCATTTATGAATAGTCCGACATTTCGAGAGACAAGTCAGGCGGTCGAACGGATGTGTGGCTGTAGCGACGACAAATGTATTCAATCAATGGGGCGCTAATGTGCTTAAGTGTCCGCAATTGATTTGTATGATCGTTTAGGCAAACGAAACAATTGTAACTGCCGCATTCACAAAGTACATGTGCATCAATTGCATGTGACAGCTGAAAAAGAGCTTAAAAGCCAATTTGCAATTGTAAAATGCGACATGGGTGATTGGTAATTAATAATTGATAATTGATTATACCACTCAACATTACAAGGGTGTCACAGAATTTCAAAGTCATTGACAAATTTGTAACACATATACATACTTATTACTATATCTGATAATCAATAAAGTTTTATATTCACATTATACCAACTTTTCAACAATGTCGAAAAAATTATATTCCAAACAATTTTTAGTCCCGTTTTAAAGGTAGAAATACATAACACGCGTTAATTCATCGACGATTATATTGCGTTTATACACTTTAGCGCATGAAAAATGGCAAGTTGCACAACGCGCGTTAGGAAGGATTTTCTGTTGTTTTTGTTTAATTATTTCTTCATTTAAAATGTACACTTTGATTATAGAATTCCAAGCTTCGGCTCTTTTTATGCAGTAATGGCTTCCATTTCAATGCAACACTTTAAGTTTTTAACCCCTTCAAAAAGCTTTTTCACAATGATTCACAAATTTGTTTAAATTATTATTATTTATTGTCAGCTGTTTGTTAGCAAAAAAAAAAAAAAAAAAAAAAAAAACGCGCTAGAAATTTAAAAATAACAAACTTTCTGCCGCAAACGCGTCAAAATGTTTTCAAAGTAACTTGTTCTATGAAAAAAACTAGCTAAACTTTTTTGACAGAAGACTACAGCGCGCACTAACGCATGTTTTGTACTTTTACGTTAATGGGTATGAATCTTATCGCAATTAAAATGTATAATCGCAAAATAAGTAGGGTGAAAATAACTCAGTTTGAAAAAAGTCAAAAATCTTTAAACTTGTAAGGGAGACTCTTTAGAAAGCATTATACACAATCAACAATCTTGTTTCTTTTTAAATGTTTTTCTAAAAAACACCTCAAATTGATTTTTTTTAGTTTTAGAAACTATTAATAACGGTTTTTTCGGTTTCAAAAAGAGTTAGGATTTCGATAAAACTTTTTTTATTTAATTACTTGGACCTTGTTATTACGTACGAAATACAATGCCATTTTGAAGACCGACTCTAAAAAAGTTGCAGCAATCGTTCTTTTAAGTTAATTTTCGACTATTTCTCGCACATTTCGGAAGATGTCTCGGCGATAACTTGACGAACGTTGGTTTTCAAATGCTCTAATGGTCTTTGACGTAGAACGACAAAAAAGTCTAATGGCGTCAAATCGCATGATCTTGGTGGCCAATTGATGCTGCCAAAACGAGGAATTGCGCGTTCTTAAAAAAATCGGTCGTGCTGTGTGGCTCGTGGTACCGTCTTATTGAAACGACATATCGTCCAGCTCATACTTAATCTTCAATTGCGGGCCAAAAAAGTCGGTTATCGTACGGCAATAGCGCATAGGTCCGTGGAATCGACAAATATGGGTCATTTTCGGCAGTGTTCACTTTGCGATGACGCACAGGCCTGACCACATCTGTGACGCTTCCAATCTTTTCGGCTGAGAGCCTTGCCAGACCGGCACTTTTGAAACCATTTATAACGTACTTAAAAAGTTTGAAAATAGTATATTTTTAAAAAAATAACTAGAGAGTGGCAACGATGGTTGTACCTCACGACAATAAAAGCATCTTTTTATTAACTACATACTTTTTAACAGGGAACCAAAAAATATTTTTAAAATCATTTAAGACTTAAATATTTCTGTGGTTTTCCGATTTTTAGATTAGTATTGTGGTTATTTTGTTGAACTATTTATGGTTTTTAATCCAAATTGTTAATATTTTTAATTGGGCTTAAGTTCATCAAATTAATTTTCATTAAATTATTTTTATGAAGAAAGGAATTTTACAACTTGAAAATTAATTAAAATTGTTATTGATAATCTTTTTTTCTTGACCGTTTTTTATAAATTTTTTTTTTGCCAGAAAGTCCAAGTGGAAGAATGGCATGTTCTCTTTTTTTGTGTGAACGCGGACTAGGATTTAAATGGATGACATTCGGTGGGGAAATAAATGGTACAATATGAACCAGGACGAAGTTAATTAGTCAATTTGGGGGTGACAGGAACTTGAAACGGGCTTGTTAGGCATACAAAGGAATTTACTATTACAAAGGCACAATATTGATTTAATTGACCGGAAATTATAAACTATTGGGCTTGTCGAAGAAGATGATGCAGAGAAGGCCTGTAATCTGTCTTTTAAGGTTGCTAAGGAGCAAAAAAGATGACATTGTTCGTCTGGCTAACGATAATTGAAATACTGGGAACTTTAGTCAAGAACATTGATTTAGGAAACTTTTTATTTGTGTTAAGAGTTTTAATTTTTTAAATCAATATGCAAGAAATCTATTTAGTACTTTAGTTCTCCAAAAATAATTTTTTGGTATGTCAAATATTGACCTTTATCTTTAAAGCAGATGTGCATTTCAAAATAGACAACATGACGCTGAAATAAGTAATTTTAATAAACTACATAGAAGTTTGTAAAAAGAAATTAACGCGTATTATTAAGTCTGGGTTCACGCGATTCTCTACTCTATTCTCTTTCAAACTTTTTTTCGTGTCTACACAATGAAATATTTTTTAATGAAATTGTATTTTTTACATAAAAAACTTATCATAGATTGGACCATCTCATTGTTAAAAAAACGATTGTAGTTAAACGACATGTTTTTATTTTAAAACGATTTCAAAAATTATCCTTTGAAGTATACCATGGAGTAGTTTTAAAACTAATTCTCTGGGAGTATGTATAAGCATGAAGTAGTTTTAAGACTTCTCCAAAGTAATGCAAAGCTGGGCTTATGGTCCAGGCCAAGGACATCGTATTGTTAAACATACCATGTTTTGCAAAACATTTGGATTACCTTTGGACCAGTCCTAGTACCTTATCGGCTATATTACATGCATGTATGGACTAGTCATATTATTTGCAAGGTTGTTTCAAACTTATAAATTTGGCAATTCCATCTACATACATACATCTCCATTTGCTACGGATTGTCATGTCTCACATAATGGAGTTTTTATGGTTTTGTATATTTTGTTTTAAGTTATTTGCCTTTGAGCACTTAACAAAAATTTAAAAACGTATCTTCATTTTAATTTTAAAACTGTCGAAACTTTAAGTTATGACATTCCCAGCAAAAACTTTACTTACCTGGTAAGTTAGCAAGTAATGTTGGAGAAAAGTAAACACTACTTATTTTCCGGCTGAATAACTACTTATTTTTGTTCGATGTGTCCACAGAATTTAGTACTTAATGACAGCTACATACCATGTAACGTATGAAATAACTACCACCTATTACCAAAAATCAAAAAGTTTTTCCTGGGTTCTTACCACAAATTAGCAAGATCTATTTTTGTTTGACAATTTTGTCGTATATGCTCTTATTTGTTATAGCGTTTCAATTATTTATGGTCATTAATTGGCTCTGATGTGTACGTTTTTAAGACGCAATTTTTTTCAAACTCTATTCACTATTGGCATCAAAAAAAATCTTTCTTAATTAATTACTTTATTTATAAATATGTCATGATTGAAATTATTTATTGACATAAATGAAGGTGATTTGCAGTAAATTTTATTAAAGTGTTTTCCTCAACGAGAAATACACGAGAGTGAATAAAATTTAAAAAAAACTGTTTGTTAATAAATTGTGTTAAAAAATTTCCTAAAATTTTTAATCATTAATACTTTTTGTCCCATTTGTTTACATTTTGTTCTAAAGTCTGGCACTGAATCATATATTTTTTTTTATATACTGCAAATATTATTTTTATAATTGTAATCGCGATTAATCGTAGCGTTTGAACTTAATCTAAACTTTTATAATATCTTTTATGCACAAATGAATACCAAAAAAGTTAAAAATCAAATCAAAATCAAAATCAAAACATGTATGATACAAATTACTAAGCAGGGCTTTAGGCTTCAAGATCAAGTTTTTTCTATGAAAATATAACAGATTTTCTAAATCTTAATACAAGTATGTAATATTTTTTTTTTTGTTTGGTGGACCCATAGTACTCTTCACAGCTGTGGAAAAGATTAACATGTAACAATTTAAGAGCCTAATACGCCAAGACTAGGAGAATCCTTCCTCAGGACGAACACCCCCAGAAGCAGTGAAATAGCAGTCTTTAGTGGAATTTTCATATTATACGATCCCGAGATTTTTGGCAGATAACCATAAGTACCACGTGAAATCTGAAGGTATCTTTTCAACAAAAAGCGAAACTTCCACATAGAAAATCTTCGTAAAAGACAGAAACCATTTTCCGCAAGAATCATACTTACGGATTCTTCAACTAATATTCAATCCGGTGCCGTGCCACCGGGGGCTACTTACTCCCGTGGTACCAGATAGGATCTTTGGTCATACGCGATCGTAAGATGTTGTATGTATCGTCAGATCTGTAAATTTTTAATGTTTTTCGAATCCAAAGTATTGACTGCACCTGATTTCCCACGATGATGCCAGAAAGTAAAATATCCTTAAGATGATCCCTACAAATGCTCGTGGAATATTTTTTCAAATTCAGTATCATTGATGTCCAATAGTTTTTAAGGTGATAGAAGGAAGGCTCATTAATTTCGTATAATAAATATAAAAGTCGTAGTGCAGGAAATGCAATAAATAGCAGAATAATTGCTGGTAAAATAGTTCAAATAATTTCAATAGTTTGTCCATGCAATAATAAAATAATATATATATTAAATAACCTACTAATATTGTAATAATTACTAAAATTTTTTTGCTCCGCTGTATCTTTCGTTTTAAATTAATTAATTTTAAACGTATGTACGTCATATGGACTAAAGCCTACAGTACACGGAATGTAAAAAGCCACATGCGCATGTGGTTCTGACGTAATTTTGACGTCACTACAAGGCCACAATAGCAAGTTCGTGATGTATGATGACGACAAAATTACGTAAGAACCACATACGAATGTGGCTTTTTACATTCCGGGTACTAAAGGCTTAACCCTATTGAAAACGGTGAGAATCGTTCCAAAATTTCACATAAACCTCATACAAACTTCTTTCCGAAACAGTCTTTGTGCTCGTTAATTATCCTATTATATCGGTATATAGATTAAATTTGGTCCAAAAAAATCTTAAGCATGCTGAAGACGAATATGAAGGTAGTTTCCTCCCATCACGTCACATTTATCAGATAACGGTACATTTATTTATAACTCTTTTTTATTGTAGAATTTTGATGGCTGAAAGAGAAGATTACAGTGAAAGAAAACGCAAATGAACTGTTGGTTTTTAATTAAGTTCAATAACAAAAAAAAAAAAAAATCACAATTGTTATTGAAGGGCTATGGCACTAGCTCTCTATGTCTGAATTTACACGTTTCATCTTTTGATGCTAAACTTCTTTTCAATTCCCTTTTAAAGATGCCAATATAATCACACACAGCAATCGGTTTCAACTTCTTTCTGTTCAAAAGAACAACAATTTTATTAACAGAGAATCAAAGAGAAAAAGAAAAGAAAAACATTACATGCAGCCATCGTTGTGCATATACCAACGAGTAAAAACACAAAGCGTACTGACCGAGTACAGGCATCTCTGTACCAACCCCCTTTCTTCTTTCTTCACTCACCTAAAAACATAAGAGTTGAGCATCAAAAGATGAAACGTGTGAAAGCAGACTATGTATCCTACAAGTTGTACAAAAAAAGATCAACGAGAAAAAGACAAAAAAAGAAAAAAAAAAACATACAATACAAATGAATTAGGTTTTCAAGATAAAATTTTGACAAAAAGTACAAAAAACAGAAGAAAGGAAGAAGCATGTAAATAAAATTGAAAAATTACATAACACTTTGTTAGTCCCAATTTACACTAGGGACATTTCTTGGCGGACAGACGAAGTTTGAGGGCGAGGGGTCGAAAAGGTAGAGTGTGTAGTAAGTACATGACTATCTGTACTGGACATTTTTTCATTTCTCTTTCTTACTTTTCGTAGTTTACATCTTGTTGCTTTATATTATTTTTCTGTCTGACTTCATATGTAAACGCTTCAGGTAAGATTAAAAGAGAATTCAAAAAATGTCCGGCAAGAAATGTCCCTAGTGTATATTGGGACTTAGAAATTGACACTTTTTCTTGTGACAGGCGTTTTAAACTAATTCGGATACGCTGAGTCCAGTGGTGCCAACGGTTTTCGAGATATACCGTTATTTCGAAAATATAAGAGGTTGCTCAACATATATTCGCGTAACCTTTAAAATTACCTTTAAGTAAGGTTGAACTCTTATCACAAAAAAAAATTTTAATTCATTTCATGTTAAAAATTCCTTCCTTCACTATATACCCTTTTCCACCTGTGGTGAAGGGTATAAAAATCACAATTATTATGAAAAGGCTATGGCTCAAGCTCTCTATGTTTACAGTTGTCCTTCTAAAACTTGAATTAAAAAAAATTTTATATTTGATACCAAGATAAAAATTATATATATTAAACCGGAGCAAGTTATAGAAATAAAATCACTTGTATTTTGCGAAAGATACGTGACGACTTTTTCCAAAAAGTTAACAAATAAAAATTTTGTGTTAACACCCTCTTTATGGTGAAGTGTGATATAAACTAATTTTTGGTACATATATAAGCAATTAATGCAAGTAACAGACATGTTATGTTTGCACCACCGATGCAAATAAGTCAGTTTTTCTATAAGCATTGTCAATGCATATAACGAAGTTTTAATATATGCATTTTCCGTTTATACGCACTAAAAATCGTTCAGATTAAGATATGCATATAAGCGATAATTACTGTACAAAATACGTATTTAAGTTTTTAAATACTGCCTAACGCTGGAGGGCTAGACAAAGAACAAACCCATAGTGGCAAAATCATCGTACTAATGAGTCCAATTAGGTTGATTTTAAAACAAGTGAAAATTTCCCTATAGACAAGTAAGTCTAAAGTTTTAATTAAACAGTAAAAGATCTGTTGAATTTTAGTATACGATACACCAAAAACGAAACGACAAACTTATTAAATCCATTTTCTAGTTAGGTATAAAAATTTAGATATTTTTTTTTGGATTAAGTTTTCGGATTTTTATTTTTCCTGGCCAAGATATTTATTTCTTTACATTACTAAACACACCATAACTCTTTAGTTTGCTGTCTTGCGTAAAAAAATCAACATCTTTTAATAGTTTTTTGACTTTTTCAGAAATAAAGACATTTTATTTAAGCATGATTTATTGCCTTCGACTAATGTCACCGATGAAATTTACGAAGCAGCACTTCACAAAGTTACCGCGAATCAGACAAAAGAATGGGAACTTGGCGAATGTAGTTTATCACATGAATTGGACAATGTAAGAAGAAATTGAATTAAATCAAAACCGTTAAACTTACTGAGATAATTTTTTGTTTTAAATTTTCATTAACCCATAGGCTGCCGAGGGCACAGGATTGGCGTTTATTGTTTTTACACAAGCTATTGTGGAACTGCCGGGTGCACCATTTTGGGCGGTTCTTTTCTTTACCATGTTGCTGTCTCTGGGCTTGGGTTCACAGATTGGTATACTTGAGGGCATGCTGTGCACGCTGTTTGACATTGACATCATTAAGCGGGTTAAGAAACAACATGTTACTGGGGTGGTGTGTCTTTTCTGCTTCATTGTCGGTTTCATCTTCTGTACAGGTGCTGGCGAGTATTGGCTGAAGATGTTTGACTCCTTTGCCGGTACAATTGGTCTGGTAGTGATTGCTCTTATGGAAATGATATCCGTCGTTTATATCTATGGCCATGAAAGGTATTGAGCAATATTTTCAATTAAATGCTTCAATATCATTAGAATCAATATAATATTTATTTTAAAGATTTACCGAGGACATCTATCAAATGACTGGCTACCGGCCTGGCATCTATTGGCAACTTACTTGGCGCTATTTCGGACCTGTTATTATGGCATGCATTTTGGTCTCCTCCGTGGTGTTTATGATTATTAAGAATCCTACATATGGTGCCTGGAATGAGGAACTGGTAACTAGATTATTATAATAAATCTTATTCGGATGATTTGTAATGAGAGTTTTTTAAATAAATAAAGGGCGCTGTGGAAGCTAAAGACTATCCACCATGGGTTATGGGCATTGCTTTGTCTATGATTCTAGCTGGCGTTTTGCCAATGCCAATAGTGTTCCTAATGCGAAGCTTCCAATGCCTAAAGGTTGACTTGGATATTCATCAAGGTTCGATTCGAAGAAATGAAACAACTGCTTCCACTAAGGAAATGATTGATAACGATGATGATGTAAGTAGTGTAAGACTAAGGCTTATATTCTATTTAAAAGCACTTCCAAACTACAAAAATATCTCTTACGTATGTACTTAAACTTTTAAGTATTAATATTAGTTGGCATATAAAACAACCCATATGCTGACTATTAAGTGGGCTTTAGCTCAGATAAGTGGGTTAGAATTTTTCAAGGTTCTTCTATGTATTTTTATAAATAATTTCAATTAATGAATTTATGTAATTTTATGTTGTGCTAATAACTTACGTATAATCCATATAAGTTCATATGTATTTAATTAAGAAACACTAAGTATTTGTCACACAATTCCATTTTATATTCACTTTAATGTTTCGTCTCATTTTCGTTTTGTTTCTTAAAAAATGCTTACATTGCCTCGTATTTGATTTGAATTTAAACGAAAAAAAATCATTTAACAAAATCAATATAATATAACATTCAGATTGTGAGTCCGGATATGCCTCCACAAGATTTATTAGCGGCAACACGTTTTACAATTGGAGACTTTGAAGTAAGTTGTAGACAGAATATGCTTTCTTTTCTTTTGCTACATCAAAATAAAATAATTTATTATTACAATACGAATTTTAAAACCGCTAATAAGTATCATGATCTCAGTTAATTAATTTTAAATTTTTTCAAACTAGTTAACAAGCAATAGTAACGTAGACATTCAGCGAAATTAACCTGAATCTCTGGCGGGAATTGAACCTGCTTGCAACTTTCATATTGACAGAATACAATTTATGACAGTTTAAAATATGAAAAATAAAAAAAATTAGAAATTTCATATAAACCAGGATACACTTAGCCCAGCTGATTGATTTTTATATATAAAATTGGTTATTCTAAATTTCAAAATTGCATATAAAAACTAGTAAGAAATTATAGTCGGTCAAGCCCGACGATATGATATCCAGCACCACAGGAGCGATATTTAGTTTTTATTTTCGAACACTGCTTTACACATCCCTGCAGGAAACCTGGGATCAAGCGTAGCCACTTTTTCGATTATTTTAAAGACTCTTTGGTGACACTGTCAACAAAGCGGTTACACGCAGAGTTGCCAATTTAGCGCCTGTCGAAAAGGCGCATATTTTTTCCTTAGCGCTTTTTTTAAAGAGCGCTCAATTAGCGCTCTTATTGATACCCAACATTTTTGTACATTTATTTGCATACATTAAAATCAAGACACATTAAGCAAATATTTGTTTCAGTTTTTTAAATACTTTACGCTGAAATGCATACTATAAAAGGAAAGAAGTTTATTTTCTAAAGTAACCCATTTTGTTTCTTAAAACAATAAAATCCAAAAGCAGTTTCCTGATTTTAACTTATTTTGTTCGTATTAAGTAAAACTTTCTTAAATAAAGAAACATTTTCTCATGATCAAAAAATTCACGTTTTTGGTATATGATCAAGCAGCATTTATTTAATATAAAATTGATTTGCTTGATTTTTAAATAGGATAAAATTTCTTGCGTCAAGAAACAAACGCTAGCGATTTCTTTAAATTTTTCAGAAAATGCTTGGATCGATATGTTAACAAATCAATGAAAAGTTTCTTATTTTTGTATTAACCCAATAAAAAATGGAGCTTCCAACGAAGCAGGCTTGTAAGGGAGAAACATAAAAGTTTCGCTTACCATTGCGCTTACGGAAGACAAGAATTTTATATGGCGAGTTCCCACTTTGAAGCAATACATTTTTGAGACATAAAGCGCATTATTAAGCGCAAAAAAATTATTGGATGTAACGATCCGCTTTACACACTGAATGTTTGGATACAGTTATTTTTTAGTATTCTCCCTTACAAACCTGCTTCGTAGTAAGGGAATGCCGTTGCACTTGAAATGTTATTTTTTTTATAAAAGTTGTTGAGAGTTCTTTCACTTACTTTACTACATTTCTGTATGTCTTATTGCGTAGCGCATAATTGTGCGCTTATTTATTTTAAATGTACCATTACTGCTTCGCAAAATCATAAAATTTTTGATTGGGAAGTTTTCTTAAACTAACTAGTGCTACACGTTTTTATGAAAAAAATCAGGCTTTTCTTCTGATTTTATAAAATAAAAAGCAAGGCAAATTTATGTATAGGGTGGTGGGGATTCTACAAAAAGTAACAACACCAAAAACACACATTGTATTTTATTTGTTGCTTTCGTTGGTCGATATGTCAAAAACACAAGTAACTTTTGACATTTCTCTCTCTAATTTAAAAAAAAAACGGAGCACAGCTGTGCTTTTAACGCCACCTGAAAAATGAATTCGCCTTGATAAAACCCAACGAAAACTTGATTTAAGTAACTATAGAATTGAAATGAATTTTTTAGCTGTATTTAAGTAAATTTTAGTTCGCTTTTTGCTTTAACCAGGGGGACAAATTACGGTATTCTTTATCGATCGAAATTTCCATTTAAATTGCATTGTAATTTCAATCGATATCGAATGCCGTAATTTGCCCCCAGCCAACATATTACAATAAGACATTTTTGGCTTGGAATATAATGGTGGAACATTTTCTTGGCTGAAGCCATAGTGATTTAGTAAATAATTCTTTCCGTGTATATTTGAAATTATGTTAATTTAATTTTCCTGAAATATCAAAAAAAGGCTTTATAAAAATGTTAATGTTTTATTAACACTGCTCGGCAAAAAACAAAAAAAGTCAGGGTAGAGAACTTGATTATGGGATTTTAATTGACTTTAGCGTGCTTAATCCAAATAGTTTATTCAATCACGTCTTGTTAACATTTTCTTTACTGATCTTCATGATTTTGTGTCTTATTTTATTCATAATTTACCTGTATTTCTGATAAATGATAAAAATGTGTACATACAAATTTGCAGGAAAAAAATGTCGCCACTAATTAGAAAATAATTTTGAAAATAATTATTTGTAAAAGATCAAAATCGCACAAATCGTTCTCAAGTTATGATAAAATGTATGTGCCATAACCGCCTTATTTCGGTCGAAATATTAGTCTAGTCCTTAAAAAAAACTAGACATGATAGAAAAAACTGAAAACGGATTTGAATATAGCGCTGTAAAATCTTTGTATTCAGTGTAATTAATAAAACTTGGCTCTTAAACATTTCATTAAGTTTTTTATTTAAATTTTATTTAGCGCTTTTTGATTGGTGGCACTGCGCTTTTAGATTAGAAATAGTTCCCAACCCTGCAAAGTATTGATTTAAACACAAAAGGGTCACCGTTTTTTTGGAAAGACAAGTTAAAAAATCTTCAAAGGAAGAAGAAATAAGAATTTTTTTTGTAAATTCAAATTTTCGTTGTTCTTGTAATAAGAGGTTATTGACTTTTAAGTGGTTTTTAAAGAGAATCGTATTGTAATAATTAAATATATAAACTAAATAATTTACTGTATTTTTATTGTATTTCTTTGTACTTTTTTATTCTTTTCCACTTCCCAATAAAATTATTTTTGTACAGAATTAAACTAAAATATAGAAAAGCATAATTATAATAAAATAAACGACGACAACAACACTTTTCAAACGCTTTTTCAAAACTAAAAAAAAAATCGTCTACATCAAACATCAAACTAAAAGCATCAAAAACATTAACAAGACAAATGGATGAAAACAAAAATATCTTAAATATTTTGAAATTTGTTAAGGTTTTATTAAATGAAATTTTAAAAAATAACTTTAACCTCCTTAACCAATTAAAAGCAGAAACCACACCAGAAATTTAAAACGAAAGAACACACACTTAACGACACAAACAAAACCATGACTCGCTCGCTCACCTCTTCTTTTCTTTGGCATTTAAGGATTCAATTGGAAAGAAAAACATTAACAAAAAATTTAATGTTAGAAAAAAAAAAAACAAATAGGTAAATCAACTTAATAAAAGTGCTTTTTAACATCAACTAAATTTATATGAATAGACAAAAACTATATAAAATATTAAAGCAATTAACAAATCTAAATCTTCACACTTGGAACATTAACATGATGTGTAAGAGAGAAGAGCGCCTTTTAAATGACTTATTATTAATTAAAACAACTTAACAACTTTAGCCAAGAGTTTTAAGAACATAAACAAAACAAAAACAAAAAATGAAAATATAATAAAAAACCTTAGAACTTATCTAAACTACTTACAAAGAATGAAAAAAGGAAAATTAAAACTATTTTACAACTAGAAAATATATTTTAATCAGCAATTATTTACAACATCCAACAACAAACAATTCAAAACCAAATTAATAAAAATAAAACAATTAAATACTTATGTCGTATTGTTAACGATGGATAATTACGATGATCAAATTTGAAATAAAAGCAACCCGTAAATTTTTACAAAAGTAAAAGAATTATACAAATTAAAATGAAAAATAAACCTCAAAAAAAAAACTAAATAATACAGTATAATTATGTAATAATAACTATTTAAAAACGAGTATGTAGTTTTATTTGTTAAATTAAAACGATATTAATTATTATTGATACATTTAGAATAGAAAACCAATTAACAAAAAATATTCTTTAAAATCCCTGCTGAAAGCTCAACATTTAATGAAAATATTGTTTTGTAAAATAAATATAAAAAAAAAAAACATTTATGCCTAAGATCTGATTTTAGTCTAGTCAAATCAACTAACAATAAACATATTCATCACATACAAACTCTAAACTCATTCCTAGATAAATGTATTTAAACTTTTAGATACAACATTGGCAGTAATTAAAAAAATCATAATTTAATTAAACGCATAACTCGTACTAAAACTCTTCCTTTGGTTTTGGAAAGTAAAAAATTATTATCGTATTAAAAAAAACCTATTGGTGAATCCGTAAAAAAATTCTATATGTTTGTAGTTGTAAATTGTAAATTTAATTACAATATTATTTGTTTAATGGTTTGTTCGTAAAATGAAAAGTTGATAAAAAAAAAATCACATCCACTACTAAAATACATGCATAGAACTCGTATTTCATAGATACTTATATACACTGGTTCAATTGGTTTGCTATGACTAACACTCGCATTATGCTCTTAAAAAGGTAATTAATTAAACTATTTTAAAATAAATATCAAGGTATGTTTACACAAGGTAAACTCGTTGGCCCATATGTTTGTCAGCTGTTTACCCCTAGTTGGAACCCAAACGTCAAATTTTGTGTATATGTGCCAAAATTTGTACATGTGTAAGTTAAATTGTTTTTGTTTTATATGAGACAATTTTGACAACTCTGTTCTTTTTATAGAGCAGCATGTCTACACTACCAAATGAGTCTACCTTGTGTAAATATACCATTATAAATATCATTTTTAATGTGTATTGTAAAAAATATTTATTACATGTATATTGAATTCTCACATTATGTTGGTTTGAAAAATATTCGTCACCTAAAATCCAAAAGGGCGTAACAACACTTTTTATTTTTTTACAGGAGAAGCATAAAACTTTACAAAATCAATACAGTACTTTTCGCTTATAGTCCATTCCGCTTAAAGGCCAAAAACGGATATAAGCCAAAACTGTCATATTCACATGCAGATTTTTTCGAATTTCATACAAATTATTTGTTCTAAGGTCCATTTCGCTTGTAGTCCATTTTCGTTTAAAAGCCACATTTTCTTAGCATGCGTATATAATTCTTCATGCAAAAATGTTCGCTTATAGTCCACTCTGTTTTTTATATATTTTTAATCAACTGGCAACATGTTTTAATTTACCTTTCTGGCAATTACAGCACACGCTCGGAAATTCGATCCACTTTGTTTTTAGGGCGATTCGAGTTTCCGAATTAGTCGAATTTCTGGAAGGTTTTTTTTTACAAAAATTTAGATAAATTTGACCATAAAGATATACAAAACTATACTTTTTTTAATTTTAGTTTATTTAACATAAAAACTATAAAAAACTTAACGAAAAAAACTTAATACAAACACCAAAAAAACTGAGTTTTAAACTCTAACAACATCAAGTTGATTCTGAGAGTTCAAATTTCTGAGCGTCTACTGTATTATAAATGCCAAATTTCGCAATTTATATTTCATGACATGGTGTCTTCGTCTGACAATTTTTTGTTAAATAAACGCCCAACTTCATAAAAAAACGCTAATAAAAATAAAAGAGTTTTTTTATATAGACTTTGACGTTTGGTATAACAAAAAACTGTCAGGTGGAGACCCCATGTAAAAATCCTATGAAATTGATATTTGTGTTGTGTTTGATTTCGTCATCCAAAGAATTAAAATGACTCTCATACGCATTTGTTTTTATTGAAATCTTTTAAAGCATTTGAATTAATTAATTAAAAAGATTTTTGTTTTAACTATTTATTTAAAATAAATCAATATTTGGTTATGTTTTAAATAAACTTTTCTTTGGTTTAAAAAGAGTGGATTTATTGAAGAAAATAATATTTATATAGTCCAAAATGTGGATTATACTAGGTTTCACTTATTATCCATAAAATGGCTTATAAAAAAAAATCGGTTATCGTCCAAATTCGCTTATAGTCCACAAAAGTTGTGCAACTATAGTAGTGGACTATAAGCGAAAAGTACTGTAACAACAAGGTGTACTTGACCTTTCTTTAATAAAGTCGCAATTTTTGATCGCATGGATCTAAAACTTTTTGTGAACATGTAGTTTAATAAAAAGAACAAAAATCAATCATAAATTTTATTTCGAATTTTTTTGTTGTTACGATCTTTTGCATATTAGGTAACGATATGTGCAAATTAATAAAAAAAAAATACAAATTAAAAAGTTTTGCTGCACTCACGACACATTAATACTCAACCCAATCGAAAAATACATTGTTAAAGAGGTTAAATGAAGCTTTTTTAATTAGAAATTTTTAAGTTTCTATATAATCTCAACTCGTACCTTGAGAATTCCTTGACATCTCAATTCCAAAACGTGCTAAGTCGACTTAACATGTCTTTAATTTTTTTACGTTTTTGAATTTTGTAATGTTCAGCTTAAATTCTGTCAAATTTTAGTGTTGATAGTCTAGTGCAATCCAAAGTTATGCACAAAAAAGTACTTATTGAATATACAACTGAATGTTGTATCGCCCGTAAAACTTAAGAGCTTCTCCTGCAAAGCAAATTTTTTTGACTTAGGGCCATTATTACATTCCAATGATAACTTTCACATAAAATCATTTACAAACACCACTTTTACTTGAATCAATTTTATACAGTATGTGTCGCTTACCGGAATTTATCATCCGAACTAGGTAGTTTTCACCTTCCGATTAGCCAGTATCTTCAGGCTGTTCGTTGTCCAGCTTCCATCAGCTTTCTGAATGCAGCTCGGAATAACCGAGCTAAAAGCCTTTTTCTTATGTAATTGGTTTATGTCTAAGGATACTTCTACGCCGGTGCAGAAGTTCCTAAAGGCTTTAAGTTTCGCTGATCTGATCATGTTTTAAGCGTACACAGAAAAAAAATGTGCACCAGTAAACGCATTAATCAAAAATGAAATCAGTTTTAATTAAAAATGTAATCAAGTGAATTCAACGTTTAATTGATATTATTTATTTGTTTACTGGTGCAAATTAATATTGTCAATTATACGTTTTATACACTTTATTAAACGTTTAATTTACTTGATTAAACGTTTAATTCACTTGATTAAATTTTTAATTAAAACTAATTTTATTTTTGATTAATGCTTTTACTGGTGCAAAATTTTTTTCTGTGTGCTGGTGATTACAATTACAATCGTTATTAATGATTGGGCGCATTTCAATTGAGTTAAATGATAAAACGTCACTTTGGATGAAAGCAAAAATCTCAACAATATTTTGCAATTACGATTAAAAGGTTCGTTTAATTGTGATCACTAGTATAATTGAATTGCAACTCCAAATGTCGTTATGTTGTTTGAGATAATTTTGATCCAACAACTTCTTGTATTAATGATGATAACAATGAATGGTTTTCTACTTAACAAATGTGAGAATTCATTTAGTTTTAAATATATTGTTAAAATATTTTTATTTTTTATATGTATATGTGAAAGTGTCTGAATGTATTATGTTTAATGAAATGTCTTAAATAAATTATTATTTTTTATTTATTTATTATTATCTATTTGGTGAGGTATACATATGGTCAAGTAGACTCGCTGGTACCTACTTATATTTCTTTTAGGATAAAGGCGACGAATCTGTCCAAAAAACTCTAAAGTAGTTCTACAATTATGCATTTGGAAAAGTTCAAATAAATTGATTCAACATGAATGATTTGAATGATTTTAAATAATTTTTATGACTATTTGTATCAGAGTTAGTAAATTTGGTTCTATTGTATCTTTTTGTGCTATTCGATCTTTAAAAGTACAACGCTACAACAGCGACATGAATTCAAATTCAATAAAGCAAATCTGAATTTCAAATTATTATCATAAATGACATTTGATTAATCTCCCCAACTAAATAGCTCCAGAATAGTCTACATCTAAAGCATCCCATACATGTTTCACTTCAATTGTCAACTGAGTCGGTTGTTGTCCAAATCAAAGCGTATATGGCTTTATCAATTGATTAGTTTGACAGTTGTCAAGTTGGTTGAAGAAAAATTAAAAGATTTTGATTATTTCAAGTTGACTACCAAGCCGTTCAATTCGATTGTACTGTGTGTGCTCGAGTCTCTTGATCAGCTGTCAAAATTAATGTTTGTCTTTGCAAAAAAAAGTTAAATATTTTAAAAATTGTCTTTTTTTCATTAAATTTTAAAATTGATTTAAAATCTTTCAATTCAGTTGATGAAGTGTGTGGCCAAGCATCAATTCGGTTGAAAGACTCTGTTGACAATTGAATTGAAACGTGAATGGGGCTCATAAGATATTAATGATATCAAATCAGGTTTTAGTTTGCTTTTCTTTGTTATTCGATCAAGACTGTAATAAAACGTTCTCCTTCACATTAAATTTTAAAGATAATAACTTTCAAATTATGTCCACTGCTTAAATTGTTTGCAGAGAATTTCCTATGATATTTCTTGGAGTTTCCGTTCCCAGCGATCTCACTTCTATTCAGATATTTGCCTTACCTTTTAGGTAACCACGAATAAGAAAATTGAGAGCTATTAAATTGGGCCAATTAATTTGGGCCAGTTAAAATCAGATAAAAGCGATATTACTCAATCGCCAAAAATTGTGCGCAATAAAGTCATAGTTTGAATAGTTGTGTGAGCTGTTTCTCCATCATTCATGGGTAACCGCGTAACCCTTTCTTTCGATTTTGGGGTGTTGATATGGCATCAATTGCTTAATTTTAAAGATGAACCAATTCTGAGTTTTAACAAAAAAAAAAAAAAAAAAAAATAAAAAATTAATACCTAGCCCATTGTTTGATCTAGATTGGTTTACTATTCTCCTGAAAAACTTGATTTTAAGACATACGCGGTAACTCATGAAAACCACAGAACTGCGGATTGTTTTATATCTCGGGTTAAAAAAAATGTTCAATCATTGCTCAGTATTGAACTTATTCGTTGTTTTCGGAAAAATTTGGTTAAAAATAAGGTTCGTCTAAGTGCAATTTTGTTGATTCACGTGACCATTGATGGTGAAAAAAGGTCTGAACGCCCATTTTCCGATATGATCTTTGTGTCTGAGTAATCAAATGCTGACTTTCAATAAAAAATATAATAACTTTGGTTCTTTGCTCTATGCTAAGTTTTTCCATTATTAATTTTACAAGTTTTTTATAGTTATTTCCGGAAAAAATAACAATATGTAAATGTTTTTAGTATTAAATCATGACGTTACTTATGAGCCACCCTGTACATGATGGAATGCTCATTATGAACATAAAAAGATGAATCTTCCCGTTCTAATCTCTTACAAATTTTAGATCCAGGAAAAAAAGTTCAGAAAGTAGATTCTAGATAAGATGGGCAACATCTAATTACAAATTATGGCGGTAGGTCCGAGAATGTTAGAAAATTTCAGAAATAAGCTTTTCCAGCAGTGTAAAGTTAAATTTCCGATCACATTAAAATAAGAATGAAGTTCTATTTTGCAGCGAAATATTCGTGTTATTATTTAAACTTCTACCCCCGTATTCATAAACGACTATTAAATTTAACAAATGTTTATTAAGGAAAATTTTCATACAAAATTTGTTCTGGAAACCTTTATTAAATTTAAAAAATGTTTATGAATACAGGCGATATTATTTAAATTCGCATGTTTCGTATCTATAATAGAATTTTTATTGAAATTAATAAACCATTTTTTTATATTTCGCTATCATGATTACAGGATGATGAGGATGATTACAGTGGTCAAGCATTAGGAGGACATGTTAAAACACACAGTGATGCATCCGATGATGATGATGAAGATGACAAACCGGTTACAATGCGATCAGCAATGATGCGTGTCTCTGGCAATCATTTAGATGTGCCAACAAGCAAAAAACCGTTTAAAATGGAAGTTTTCGATTTGTAAACCTCTCTCTCTTTCTCTCCCTCTCTCTCATTAATTATAATCAACAATTTAAGTAGAAATATTCATAATCTATATTATTTTGTTCAATTTTACCTAAAACAGTTAGTAAGTAAAAGTTTAATTAAAAAAAAATAACTCAGTAAAATACTTCTTCAAATTTAAATTTGAATGTATGTATGTATTTGTAAATGATTAGAAACAAGAACAAATTAATTAAAGAGTTTATAATTAAAAAACAAAATGTTTGCAAACGTATGATAAGAATGATGAAGAAAAACTACTGATGATATTTAAAAGTATTTGTAAATTAATAAATTATGTAGTTTTAGTTCTAAGTTATTAGTCTTTAAGATAAAAGATAAAAACGAACAAAAAAAGCCCAAAATTAAAAAAAAAGAATCATAAAATATTATGAGAGAATTTGTATTAAATTACACAGATTTTTAGTTTATATGTTTATATGCTACAAACATGCATATTTGTAATTATATATTCTATAAATTAATTTAATTAAACATATAAATAAGCTTTTTTTTTTGTTAAAACAAAAATATATTTTAAAAACCTCTAAAGCGGGTATTACACCATCATAATTGGTATCTATGTATGTCAGCATCATCATAAGATGACTCGTGTAATAGTGTAAACTTCGTGATTGTCAGATTCGTATGATAGTTTTTAAAAATTCTTCTCATATTTTGTAATAGCGTTAAATAGCTCTTTTGTCATACACAGTGCAAATTTCATTTGTGTTATCGTTAGCAAAGGGTGAAGATGCCTTGATTAGTTTTTTAAAAGAGTTTATCAAAGAGAATGCAAGTCTGACAGAGTTTTGGCAGATAAAATGTGATTAATACCACAATAAACATAAAAATAAAAAACGCTAATGAAAAACTTCTAGATGAATTAAAAAACAGCATAAACACAAACTTCACCATTCCGTGTTTGCTTGTATGTATATTGATGTATGAGATAGTTGGCATGAACGTGTAAAAACAAAACATTCTCTCTCACCATACCAAGTATAACCGTGTAATACCCGCTTATTGCAGGACAATTAAATATTTTACTTCGCTTTAATTAGATTGAGATTTAGAACGCATTTCAAGCAGAGTTCAACTCTAAGGTTTTTAATTTGACTTTTTCCTGAGTTATACCCTGAGTTTACTAATAAGATTATTATAAAAAAAAATACTTTATTTGATAATATACAAATGTTTTATTTACAACAATTATACTTAAATTTTAAGTGAAGAAATGACAAACTTATTATTGTTTTTTTGTTTTGTAATTTAATGCTTGTCACTTTTAATTTTATGTTTTAAAAAAGCATCAAATAAATAAATGAAAATAATAAAAAAAACTAAAATTGAAATGTATTTTAAATGTTTACCTTTTAATTAAATTTTCATAGATTTATTTTGTTTAATTATACCATTTACTTAAGTATTTTTATACACTGATTTTTTTTTTTTTTAACTTAAAGCATACTATAGGGAGCAGATACGACAGTGAGTGCCGGTTCACACACAGGTCAAGTTTGACTCGTCAAGTCTTGATCTTTTAGGAGCGAAGGGAAAAGAGAATGCCATTTCTTTTCCCCTCTCACCTAAAAACTCAAGACTTGACGAGTCAAACTTGACGTGTGTGAACCGGCACTGACATGATAAAATGTCCGATCAGTTTAAGCAATTCTTAATTATTCGTAATATATTTATACAAATTTGGAAAATTAAATTAAGCTCTTTTAAATCAGAAATGTAAAAGCTTTAACTAAACAAAAACTTCTCTTAATTTTAATTGTCCACAAAACTTAATAGATTTTGTGTAAATGTATCCACCAAAATGGTAGATAAGATGCTGCGCCAAATCCATATTGCTAAAGTATACATAAACAAAAATGGCAAAATATTTAGCAAAAAGTTATAAAACGTTGGTAAAAAATGATAAAATATGTTTTTGCAATAAAATTGTAAAGAAGTTTATTATTTTCTCTATACTTATAAGTTTTTTGTAGCTATTAAATGAAGAAAGGTCTAGGCTCTCACTATGAAAGATTTCTTATAGAAATTCTGAGTTTATTGGTGAGAGGGGAATATAACATGCTTTTCTTCTCAACCCTCTCCCACCCTCTCATGGACTTCTGAATGAAAACTTTTATTGTGTAAACACAAAACTAAGTAAAATTTTTAAAATTAATTATTATTGTTGATTTATTATTTTGGCTTGAGACCTCAAGCCAAAATAATAAATCAACATAAACAACAGGTCAACTATACACAAGAATAAATTAATTATTATTTTTTTAAATTTTTGATCTTTTTTGAACGGCTTAACCTCATCAAATTTAAATTTCATTAAATTAATTTAATCACGAAATGAATTTTACAAAATGAAATGAATTCTCATAATATAAGTTGTTTCATATGATGTAAAAAGAAGAAATCAGCTTTATATTATAATCTTTAATTATTTATTATTTATCCCTTTTAAATACTAATATTTTAAGCCTTGGGCTAATATTGCTAAAACAAAAATCTAGCCGATAAATGGCGTAATTTAACAACACTTACTTCAAATGATCATATAATATCTGGAAATAACGTAATTGACATAGACCGAAGTATACTTATTGACTCATTCTCACATTTTTAAAAGTTTTTTGACTGTTACTAGGGTCTTTGTTTATTTGATCTACTTTTTCCAAGCTGAGGCTTAGAGTGTAAACCTGCTGAATCAATTTTTTAAATTCTATGACATTTTAAAACCGCTCGAAAGATAAAGAAACGCGGCATCGACTAAGAAAAATGTGTACTGCAATTTCGAACTCTATAAAATATTGGAAAATAAAACAAATATATATAGGTTTGCTTCTTAAGCCAGAAATAGAAAATATTAAACATTTTGTCTGACCTGTAGAATTTGCTAGAAGTAAGTTAGCAGGTTTACACACACGTAACATGGAATTTCAATTAATAAACCTTCAGTTTGTTGAACATGGGGAACCTTATAATTATGGTTTTTTGTAAACTTAAATTTTGTGACTATTGGTACATATTACAATCATTATCCAAGTAAAATTTATTAAATAATATTTCCCGATACAAATAATTACGTTTTAAAATTGGTTCAAGAATCACTTTTACCGCCTTCTTCTGCGAGTTGTAGATGAAAATATGTTTGTAGTATTCGGTATGTACATAAAAAATTTTTTGAAATAAAAGAGATGTTTTCCCCTGTCGTATTATTCAAATAAGCTAAACTCTTAAAAATTCTGCTTAAAAGCAACTCGGGTTTTAATAAATGAATTCGAATCTCAGAACAACTAATTTCCAATCCTATATTTTCTCGTATGTAGTATAGGGTTTTATATATATTTAGATCTGCTCTATAATTTTTTCGTTTGTTTAATTGAGAAAATTTTGTTTGATATTGACAACAATTGATATAGCGCTTCCTTTCTACATCTTTTCCAGGTTTAACCAAAATCAGTTGCATATTTAAACATAGAAATCATATCATTGGAAATTCTTATGTTGACATACACCTAAATCATAATTATCTATTTGATTTTTTAATTGTTTTATTTTATCGGTAGAACAGGCTTTTTCATTACATTCCCATGGATAAAATCATTAGGCAGATTGTTGACAAATTTGTGTTGTACCTTAATTTATTTTATTAATAAATATCTTCAATTTTATTAATAAATATCTTCAATGCGTTAATATGTTTAAATTTTAAATATTAGGGATGGCAGAAAAAACATTTGAGAATTTTTTAAAATTAATAAAAAATTTTCCCTACTTAAGTTTTCTTCTCGGTACAAAGTTCTTTAGTATGTGCGGTCAAATTTAGTTTTAGTATTCAATATCAACGGTTTCTTTTCACGCACAATTCTTACTAAATCTTTTTTTAATCGAAAAATTCTTATTTATTATGCAGAATTTATAAAACAAAATTTATATTACTCCGTTAATAAAATTACTAAAAAAAATAAAATATTGTTTTGAAATCAAACACTTACGTTTTATTAAAAACATGTTTCATAAGACAAAAAATAAACTGCTGTGAATAGTTTATAATTGTTTTTATATAATAAAAATAGTTTTTAAGAAAGTAAAAGCTACAAACTTATTATAACCTTAAATTTATAGTTTTTTCATGTTAATTGTGAATTATTTTAACTTACCAACACTATTTTGAAAATTAGGAAAGTATAAGAATTTAAAACATTGATGAAGAACTTTAAGAAAAAGAAATTGGTCTAAGACAATAAGCGAACATTTTTGTTTGTATGAAATGAAAAATAAAAATCACACTTTTAACAATGAACTCAAAAACGAAAAGAAAATTCAAATTGACAAAATTTTTTTCCTACACGAACAGCAAAAATATATAATTTTTTCTAACTTAATATTCAAACTTATTTTCTTTATTATGTTAACAATATTTATGTTTTATTTAAAATACAGACATACATATACAAAAAAAAAAAAAATCAAAATGCCATATGAAATGCAGAGATAAATGTACCTTTTTATTGAAAAAGAAATAAACAAATAAAAAATTTATTAAATAACAAAATTCACTTTGAAACAGGTCATAATGCTGTTTTATGAAAAAAAAAAAATATATATATAGGTATAGTTAATAAGTTTAAAATAGTTGAAGCTAAAGTATCTACAAATAAATGTTCATTTTATTTACTATATAAACAATATTGTACAATTACTTATATAAAGTTCGAATATACTTTATTAATTTAGTTTTTGTTTATAATGAAAGAAATTATAAAATTTTTTACTTAATATAAAATTGCAATAGCAATATCAACTCTACAATAATTCATTGAGCATTGAAAATGTCAAGAATTGGGTTTTACTGTTAAGTTATAATATATATTAACAGTAATTCTATAACATACCACTAGGCGCATCAAATTTGTTTCTATTTTTTTTTTAATTCAAAAGTATTGAGTTTAACTGTCTGTTTGTCGATATCTTAATTTTACAAATTTTATAAATACAGAATAAAATCACTTAACCAATGCATAAATACATACACTCATAGATAATCGAATACATGCACGTATTCAGTCATGCACACACATCTCTACATACATAATTATTAAGTAAAAATTGTATTTTTAATATAAAGATTAACAAAAATAGTGTTTGAAAGCAAAACTGAAACGTTAATAAAATAAAATTTAAATAGTTGGTTAAGTTGAAAAAAAAAACTAAAGTTGTTTTATTTTTTATTATAAATCAGTTTGTTATATGGGACTAGGAGTCTATTTGGGTATTGCCGGGAGAAAATTTTTCGGAACTGATAATTTTATACCGCTTAGTTTTCAGAATTTTTAAGTTTCCTGTTTAAATTTAAGAGTTTGTGTCACGGGTATACACGTTTTAATTTAAATTTAAAACAAAGTTTGCGCCCATTCAGACAAATTTCATTGTAAATTCCAAACGAAATAACTCATCAAAAGTAAACCACTTACAACTTTGCTAAATCTTGTATACCCATCATCGTAGTAAAAAAAGGCAAATTTTTAGAATTAAATTTTTTTTATATCTCAGCCATTTGTGGATCGATCTTGGTGCAACTTGTTACAAAACTTTTCCGCTCTATAGGAGATACCTATAAGCATATAACAACTTTTCCCCTTGGAAAACAAATTTCTGACCAAGTGCATAATTTTCTGAAGGCCATCTTATTTTTTATTTTGTTTTTCTTAACCTACTTACAACTACAATTAATGTTGAGAGAATTTCAACTAATTGTAGTGGGGAATGTAAGATGAGATAAACCCACTGTTTATTGTTGATGTGTTTTGTTTAAACTTTGATATTGTTACAAGTAGAACTGTTGCTATAAGTCTTATACACTTAACAGTTTTATTTGGTTTAATATCTTTAGTTTTTCCAAAATCTTTATGGATGAAGTTTCCTGATGATCTGGCCTAAGCAACCAGTGAAATGCGCATAGGAATAGCTTATCCCATCAACAATAAATTTCAAGTGTTTTTATCAATAATAAAAACTGGGAATTAAGCACGAATAACAAAATCTTTTGAAAATAAATGTTAATATTAAAAGAAATATACAGTAGAATCTCACAAATTAGAACCACTTTGTGCACCGGGCAGTTCGAATTTCTGAAAAGTTCGAATTCCTGGACATTTTTTTTTACAGAAAATGATAAAATTATAATGAAATAGTGATAGATAATGAATAGTTGTGTAAGCTTTATTTAAACTCAAAACAGTTTGAGTATAAGGTAAAGATATTATAGTGCTTCCGGCCAGTGGTCGATTTTTCGACCACCAAAGATGATGGGCATTTATAAGTCAGAAAACTGGTAAACTACAAATTTATTTTTGTCGATTCTTATAATATACTATTTATGCTTTAAAAATAAAAACAAAAAATTTTATTTTCTAGTTTTTAATATATTTTTTAATTGGAAAAAAGTGTTGAAAATTGGCTTTTATTAATTCTCTTACCAAAACATTTTATAAAGTCTTTAGAAAATCAATTTATTACTAATATATTAGAAATCATTCCAGAATTTATTTTTCTGAAAACAGGTCAAAAAAATTATAGTAAACTTTAAAGATATACGTTAAAAAAGGTACTGGCAGAAGATGGGTTAAATGAAGAGATTTCAAACTTTATCGTGATGTATAACATTTTTAAAGTCGTAACTAACTTCACTTTCAAGAAACTGAAGGAATTATTGTGCTCAGCACCAATTTTGGCTTACCCCATTGCTGAAGAGAAATTTGTGCTTGATACCAGGGCTGTCAGATGTGGCGATTTTTTGCCAATCGTGGCGATTTATAAACCTTATTGGCGATGCAATTTTGTGTTTGGCGACATGGCGATTTTTTTTTGGCGAAATTAAAAAAAGTTGACGATTATTTGGCGATTTCTAAAACACATTTTATCTTTTTTTTCATATTTATATGAACAAATTTATAAGTACGGGCTAAGTTTTTCTTTGAATTTTTAACAAATTTTAAAATCGCAAAACGAATGCGATTGTTTTAAATGATAAAATGATAATATTGAATAGAAATTTGGAATAAAGCTTAAGCTTTCTTAGATTTTCGCACATTTTCCTGATCAGAAGTTATTAATAATCGGATCTTTACCGAAAAACTTATTTTGCAAAATAAATTTTTAAAAACGCAATCGTTTTCGATTGCATATGATAGGGGTTTTTAAAATAAATAAATAATAATGTATACTGGGTAGTATGCAAAAAAAAAATTGAATTAGAAATTTTTTTTTAAAAAAAGTTGCATTGATATCGGATTCTATATAGCAGTATCAAGCGTATTTTTCAATGTGGTGTGGAAAGCGAAAAAATGCATAGTTTTCTTTGCACAGTTCACTGTTTTTCACGAAATAAAATCAAATATTTCTTAAAAAAACTTAAAAATTAAAAAAAAAATATATATATTCGCTTGAAATTTTTGATAACCCTGTTTTTATATAGAATCGAAAACGAATCTGGGTTAGAAGGTAATTTTTAAAAATAATTCATGTAATTTGTTTAGAAGATTGAGTTGACTTAAGGTATTTGAATACACCTTTTAAGATATTTATCCTTTGCTTCATATACAAAATTTTACCATATTCTTATATTCACATAGAAATCACGCTTATAAAAACACATTTTTTTGCATCAAACTCTACTCATTTTGATAAAGTTAATGTTTTGGCACAATTCAATTAACTGATCACACAAGTTCTAGGTTTTAAGATAATCAGCTTCTTATGATTACAAAAATTCCAGTTCCCTTCAGCATACTTTTGCAATTTGAAGTCGCCAAATTTCTTGCGATTGCGATTTATGACTTACAGATTACAGAATTCAAGTGAGAATCACAACTGTTAAGCGTTTGGCGATTGTCTACTATAATATAAACACACTGATAGAATAAGCATAAATATGGAAAATTTCTATAAAGGTAAAATACAATTGTATACTCTTTTTTATATAAAACTTTTATTTGGCGATTTTTTTTACCAAATATCTAAAAAAATAAATTTTTGGCGATTTTCGGTATAATATTTGCCGATGAAGGTCAAAAAAAATCTGACATCCCTGCTTGATACCGATGCGAGCGGATACGGAATTGGAGGTGTGGTAGAGCATGTCGTGGGCTTGTACAGCCGAATATTTTCGAGGCCGGAGAGAAACTATTGCGTGACCCGAAAGGAGCTCCTGGCTCCCTTTTTTTTACAAAACAAAAAATAGTTTTTTTTTAATTCCGAACGAACTTTTTTATGATAAAAATTTAAAATAAAATTTTTCAAAAAATTGTTATAAGTGTAGCTGTTAATATAGTCTTTGACAAAATAAAAAAATCAGTGTTAAATCTTTATTCGTTTACCCACAAAAAATATATATTGTAAACTTCTCAAAACCGTAAAATGTCATTGAACACGCAAGCAATTTACTCAACTTTCCTGACTTTAACAGTGTCCCAAAACAAGCAAATCACTTTCAAGCAAATCACTTTAAAATTCACTATACCATGCTTAAATTTTTACATTTCTTAAATTTAATTTTTTGCCTAATGTCCGGCTAGATCGGCAAAAACCCCAAATGTGCAACGCGGGCTAATTTAGAAAAGATATCCAAGTTCCAAAAATTTTAATTTAAGTTGGTCATTTCCGGTTTTGCAGATAAAAATTTTTTTCAACCTTTTTTGTTGAAATTTTCAAACGATTTTCTATTAGAATAACTTATCTTAATTTGTTCTAGTTCGAAACGATAATTTAAAAAACCAGGGACCGTAAATAACAGTTATCTAGAAAATTAAAACCCAAAAACTCTACATTTTTGAGGCAACAGAGACCTATACTATTATATACCAATAGATTCGCATAGAAGGGCTCTTTCAGAATCTAAGGTAATGCTAAAAAACGATCTCAACTTCACAGTTAAAACTTATTTTTCAACGAAAAAATAAAAGTTCGATTAAAACTCTTAAAAATTGAGTTTTATTTCCTTGTTATAAAATAAAACTTTTTTGAGGAGTCTTAGAATTTTATTTAGTAACGGCTAAATTAAAATCTCGTTTTAAGAGTTTAATTCCTCTTATTTTTACGTTTAAAAATAACTGTTTTAGATTTTGTTTTTGTTTTTAATTCACAAAATAGCTGTTATATTAGAACTTTTTTGATATCACTTATAACTGTTACGATTCCTGGTAAATACTTATCCAATTCATAAGCTCCGTCGTATGGCGTATCGTTTACAAAATATAATTTTTGTTTATGCCCCGTTACTTTGTCGTATTGCTAATTGTCAAAAATGGAACAATTCAATTCAATGTAAATATATATATATAAAATATATACATACTTATAAATATATATATATATATACATATATATAATATATATTATATAGTCAATTCACTAAACTATTTAAAAAGATCAACAAATTTCTTTTAACAAAATAATAAAAAAAAAAAAAAAATTAAAAAACTAAAAAAAGGAAATTAATAAGTTTTAAATATAATTTTTTACTGCACTTTTGGCTTTTATTAAATTCCTCTACTTTAATATTTGCATTCCCCATTATTTAATTTAAGTTGAAATGGTTATTATTATTAATTGAATAGAACTTTTAATTACCATAGGTTAAAAAAAAATTTAAATTAATTAAGCATATATTAAGCAATAAAACAATTAAATCGGTGATAGTTGTTATCACTTTCTAAAATGATTTTTACAAATTCACCCAACAAATCAAACATTTTCAAAACATAAAATTTAATCGTATAATTAATTATATCACACTATTGTATGAAAATTACCATCAACAAAAATACAACATTAGGTGCGTTCGAGTACTTTTATAATAAAACGCAGTAAATGAGTAATAATTACTGAGTAATCTCGAAAATTACTCTCAAAAAAAAAAAAATGTTTCCCAAAAAAGTACGCTAAAGGAAAATTAGTAAAAAAAAACCGTTCAATTTAGGAAACAGCTGATGGCAAATAAATGTAGTGTTAAAAAAGGTCTTTTCACTTTTGACTACTTAACTCGTTTTCTTATCGGTACTGGATTAAATAATTTTTGTACAACGAACATTTTAGGAAAATGCAAACAAATAATTTTATGTATCTTTCATATTTGTCTGAATCAACTGTACTGGATTGCAATCCCACACTGCTTAAGGCTAGTTTACACTATCTCACAAGTCTTACGTCGTCCATAATACTTTGTGCGATAGAAACCTAATGAGTTTTGTTGCGGTTGTCAAAAAATCGAATGCAACATTACTGTTTGTATTCAAGCTATCACACATGAACATTCTTTTGTTAAAATGCAACCCTGATCAAATGAAAAGTACCATTGTTTTGAAAAATGTCAAAAAACCTAATACTTGTCATTTTCATGACATATTGCATTCACACTATCACACTTTCTAATATTACTTGAGGTTTTGACATGTATTAATACAAAGTATAATAGTGTAAACTAGCCTTTAGGACAACTAGAAAAAATTTGACCCCAAAATTGCAACTCATTTAGAAAAAGACTCAACACTCTAACTTGTAGTATAATAAGCATAGCCGTATGTTCTTTATGTAAATAATAAACGTCATAAGAAAATTATGATGACGTTTGACTTAATGCAATGAACACTTACTGAACAGCTGAATATAAATACATACATACGTATGTATGTATATAGGTGTAGTAACAATAAAAAACACAATTTAAGGGGTCGCCACTTAAACCGATTACGGAATACATACTTGCACACTGTTATCAGAATGAAATTACAGCAAAACCAACAGAACGCAACAACACAAACTTACAGTATAAATGCATTTAGGAATTTGAACTGTAAATGCATCTAAAGCAGCAAATAAAATGTAAATACAGTAGACGCTCGCAAATTAGAACCGCTTTGTTTTTGAGGCAATTCTAATTTCTGAATTATTCTAATTTCTGGACGTTTTTATTTCGAATAAAAAATAAAAATTACTTAAATTTTTTTTAATTCAATTTTATTTGATTGACATTAAATGTATTTTTTAAAATTAAAAATACCGTGTCGTTTCTTATATTTGGAAAACTATCCATTGCTTCCACGGAATGCATTTTCATCTTTATAGGGATATTCCTCTCTAAATATTTTTTTAGCTTTCTCTTTAAACCACTCATACAGACGACTTACCATATTTGGGTATTCAGCGCTGTGCAAAGATTTATTGCTTGCTTCCTGATATGTGTTGATAGCAGCATTTAATATTGCTGTTCTATGTGATTTGATATAGCTGATTGAAGATGTCGTAACATTAATATTCCCTTCAAACCCTTTTTCAAGCTTTTCTAATATTTTGACCTTCGTTTCCAATGATAAAGTGTTTTTTTTTACATTTATTTGACATTTCGAATGATACACTTTCACTTTTTAATAGAGACTTCCAAAATATGTACACATGTTTCGAATTTCACAAATAAACTAGCCACAAATATATATAAATAAGACAAAAAAACAACAAATAAGTAAACACATCTAAAATTTGGTAATTCCCCTTTTTAGTTTTACATGTTCAAACAGAATAAAAATAAATTGCGGATTTCTTGTGTTCAAATAACAAAAAAAAAAAAAACGCTCTGAAATTAGAACTATAAATTCGAATTTTAGAGCGTTTAATGTATTGCAAACACTGATTCTAATTTCTGGACGTTCGAATTACTGAAAGCTCTAATTTGTGAGCGTCTACTGTAATCAAACTAAAGTGACCGCTGCACATATTAGCAAATGTATGTATTTGTAGATTATAGATACATTTAAGCGGTCATATACATTATCACAGTCAATTTGGAATCCCAAAATTGATTTTTTTTAAGTAAACCAACAACATACTGCTGGCGGGGGCCTGTCTTATCTTATCGCTAACAGACAACTTTGAACGACAAAAACGAAAAAAATTAACAGACAGACAACATAAACGAGTGAGTGTGAAAAAAATACAGAAAATAAAATCAGGAAAAAAACACATACATGTTGAGCTTCGAATAAAAAACAAATCGAAAATAAGAAATGTTGTTACAGCCCAAAGATTTTTAGTAGCAACTGTTGCTTGTTGCCGTACAGATCGTCAAAGCAACACTCACAAAATCAGCATTTCAAAAGTAAAATACCGGTATCAGTTACAAAACTAAAAAAACTCATAAAAATAATAAAAACAAATTAGAAAGATTGCATTAAAAGCCAAATGATAAATATAAGAAAAATAAAATAATTAAAAACAAAATTAATTGCAGTTGAAACTCTTTTGTTGGCAAAACATCTACTAGTAATAAATTAAATAAATTTATATGTTTATCTTCAGATTGTGATATATTTACTGAACGTACATACATATGAATCTTTTAGATACAAAATACTTATTTGCTACAAAAATAGAACAGTAAAAGTTCAATAAACGTTTGTCAAGAGCAACAACAGCAGCGGCATCATTCCCAAAAGCAACAGGAACAAGAACATCAAACGAAAATGTTGATCAAAACAATACAACTGTTAAACAATGGGTATGTGTCAAATTAAATACAATTACAATTAAATTAGATAAACTACTGCATCAAAAACAAGCACGTTAACTCAGTATAACATAACATTTTTTTACAATAAAACAAATAGAATTTAAAATATATTTTAGTTAGGAATTTTTTTTTGATCTTTTAAAAAAATTTCACAGATTTCCAAAAAAAAAAAATCGACAACAACACAGACGGTATTTGAAAAAAATGCCAAAAAAAAACTGCAATTTGCAATTTGTCATTCCGTGTGAAGCATTTTAATATATATCTACGACCCCTTAAGTCTAAACGTATCGTTGGCTAGAGTGTAAACCTGCTAAATCCATTTGTATACCCTTCACCACAGGTGGTGAATAGGGTATATATAAGTTTGTCATTCCGTTTGTAATTTCTATAATATTGATGTAAGACCCTAAAAAGTATATATATTCTGGGTCCTTATGAGGAGCGAAGTTGATTAACAGATGTCCGTCTGTCCGTTGCAATGGATTTTCCGAAGACCCCATATATGATGGGGGCCAGTTTATTATACATTTATGTAACATATGGTCCGGAATTGTTTGCTATTGAAATTCAGCAAGATCGGTCCACAAATGGCTGAGATATGAGTAAAAAACCACGACTGCCTCAAATTTTTTCAATTTTGGTTTCTACGGTCATACAGTGGCTATGGTAATACAGTGTTGTTAATGTGGTTTTTTGGTTGTTGTTTTTTTTATACCCTTCACTACAAGTGGTGGATTTTATTTGCAATGTGTTTAATTTTACGCATACACATACACATTAATGCATGTACATGATATGCCGCTCTAATAAAGAAACAAACTCATAGACTCAATATATTTAAATTTAACGCTTCTTCAGTAAAAGCATTCGTAGCCGAGTTGTTAAGTTCTCTCCTGAGACTGATGATATTGCCAGTTCGAATCCCAAAAAGAATTTTTTTTCATTTTTTTTATTTAATTTTTTATGTTCTAAAAAACGATTTTAAGATTATAAAACGAATTTCAAACATCAACTTTGGCAAAAGAGGAAACGGGCTTAGGTACATATATGCATAAATTTTTTATTTTTTTATATTCTTCGGCCTGGCGAAATGAAAAGTTGGCGTGGCTCAATTAATATTTATTTATACCTATCTAAAGAACGTTATTTATATATATATATATAACTTTTTGTTCTTATCTCATCATGGTGAAGGGTATATAAGATTCGGCATAGCCGAATATAGCACTCTTACTTGTTTACATTACATGACCTTTTGCTACCATTCGAAAGATAACGAGACACCGCATCGACTAAGAAAAACAATTACTTCAATTTGAAACTTTAAAGAAAATTAGAAAGTAAACCAAATATAAAAAGGCTTACTTCTTAAGTTAGAAATAGAAAACATTAGAAGTTTTTTTGTCTGCCCAGTACGATTTTCTAGATGTTAGTTAGCAGGTTACACTCTAAGGCCCGTTTTCACGACTTAACGATAGCTAAATGTAGGAAGTTATCGAACAGATAATGAGTTTTATCACAAGTTCTCTTTAACCTAATAGTGAAGGATAAGCTAAAGAGAGGAACGTTCTACCTTTAACTTTTGTCGTAAGGTTTAGATTTGAGATTGCCATATTATATTCACATATTTTTTATATATGGCAACTCCAATTATACGTATATTTTGTAAATGTAAAAAAAATACGTAGTTCCCAGTTCGTATTTTTATTTTGGCAAAAATAATCGGTATTTTCTTTAGTATTTTAAGTTTATTTTATACAGAAGTTGTGAAAACGAAAAATAGTTGAAGGTAACTTTATTTCACACTAGTGCTAAAGGTAGCGTTAACTATATCGAACTTTAAAGGTAAGTCGTGAAAACGGGCCTAAGGCGATGATAATTATAAGCAGTGTTTGAAAATAAACAGATTATTATTTAGCGTTCGGCTCACACACCCAAGAACGATATCTATTTTTTAGTGATTGTATAGACCAACAATTCGTTCGTAACTAGTTTCAAGAAAAAGCCGGACATTATATAATGTTCTGATCTTCGACAAGAAACAGAACAATTGTAGTGATACTGTAGACAAACATTATTTTTTAATGATCTATAATGTTTCTTTTTTTACATTGATAAAGAAATGAACAAACAAAAAATTTCAGCAACGACCGCAACACGAACAGCTTGTGTGTGTATTTGTTTTGTTTGTGTAAAATTATTTTGCTGGCTTGTTCTTTTTTTCGAATGTGTATTTTGTTTTTGTAAAAAATGTTTGGTTTTTTTACCAGCCAAAAGCGATGAACATTAATGAGCCGAACCGAGCACAATGAAGTTTGTGGTTTTGTTGAAAGAACCGAACGGATTTAAATGTTCTCATCTTTTGTATTATTTTTGTGTTCGAAAGATGACAAAAATGGAAACGTAATTTTTTTTTCAATGATTTTCTTTTTTGTGTTTTTCACAAATCTACTGAACCAAACAGTAAGGAGCGATATTTAGTGATTATTTTCGAACACTGATTATACTGTGCAACAAAAAAAAAAAGAGAAAATCTGCCAAATGGTTTTGAAAAGTTAGCTCGGGTTCCTGAAATATCGGCCATTAATGTTTTTGAATTTTTTAAAAAGGCGTTTGGTATAAGTTAAAAAGTTATACTAAATGTACTTCTGAGAATTCAGTAGAATTGTATGGCGATTCTTTGCTAAGAGTATAAATTCTGGGCATTGAATTTCTTGAAAAGGCGTTTGGTACAAGTCAAAAAAATATACTAAATGTAATTCTGAGCCAAAAGACTATTTCAGATGTCTGCAATAGAATTGTATGGCTATTCTTTTCTTAGAATATATAAACCCTCTAACACTCATTTTAAGGGGTCATTTCTTAGCTTCCCCACAAAAATATACTTAAATGTCACTTTAGAGGGTTAAAATCTTGGACGAATATTTTCTGAATCAAATTTCACTAGGTTTCTTCTAAAACCAAAAAGTCGTGCAATGTATGTAAAACGGATTTTCGAAATTCCGGGCCTTGAAATTTTTCGAAAACCCGTTTTATATACATTGCAGTGAAATTTAATGCAGAAAATATTCGTCGAACATTAACAAGTACAATGATGGATTTGAAAGCACTTTGCCAAATTTCAGGAAGATCGGACCATAATTTAGCATATGCTTGATATAAAGCGCACTGCAGCGCACTGTTAGAAAAACCTTTTGTACGCCTAAAAGCGTATCGAATAATGGTATTGGATTAAAATTAAGTCGCCATTGCCCTATAGGGAAGGGAATTGACACTAAAATAGTCCCGTGATAGGATCTTTGGTGTTAGAGACCGGTTCTAATTCTAATCTGATTCAAAAAGTTTTATAAATAAGTACATAAATATACATATTAAAATACCTTTGTGTTCTTACTTCCTATATCAGATAAGTGATTAGTTCTCCTTTTTTTTTGTTCTCACTCTATTTTCACAAGTCCCAGGATCAGTTCTGTTGGGACAATTGCCACAAATTTCCCACAGAGGGTTTCATAATATTAGAAATCACTCTGCGATCGGGTCATAATTTTCCACAGTTCCCATATAAAGCGGCCTGCTGAAAAGCAATTTAAGAAGCATTTAATTATAAATCACTTGTATTAATTATTTAGGTTTTTTTAGTACTAGAATTCTCTCTACCGAATTTTTAAATGAACGATCCATAATTTACAATAGGTCCCATATAAAATCCCGTCCTGAAAATCACTTAAATACGCCAAATAATATTTTTAAAACAAATCAACATATTTTATTTAAATTGGGCAATGAAACTGTAAGGCCAAGGTTTTATAAGGACTGGCTTATAATATGAAAATCCTTGGTGGAGGTCATTAAAGATTCGACACAGCCTTATATAGCACCTTTATTTGTTTTTTTTCTCTCGTTTAGTACCAAGGTATATTTACACAAGGTAGACTCGTTAACGGACATACATAAACCCCAATTGTAAAATTCGTCTGTATGAGCCAAAATTACAAATTACAAAATACAAGTGTGCGTTAAATTGTTTTTGTTTTATATGAAGACAATTTTGACAAGTCGGGTATTGTTATAGATCTGCATGTCAACACTCCCAACTGAGTCTACCTTGTGTTAATGTACCTTGTTTAGTATCACTCATAATCATTTGCTCTTTAGGCCAGTGATGCCAATAATAGGGAATTCTTCCTTTTGTAGGGATTTTTTCGGAAAATTTCAAGAGTAGGGAAAAAAGGAAGGATGTTTATCAAAGTTTTTCTTGGGATTTAAAAAAATTAATTAACAAGGTTTCGTTTAAATGTCGGACAAAAAGTCGTTTTTTCAAATTTAAGTCTCACACTTTTTTTAACATATTAATTTCGGTTTTATTTCTTTAATAACTCTCTTAAAACAAAAAAAAATTGTATGATCGCTTATAGACATGCAGTAATACCCGGGTGAGTATTGGTTAACGATTTACATAAAAATCTTTGGTAAGGCGATAGTTAATCAAAAAAACACAAAACAAAAAGGAATTAACAATTTAAACAATATAAATAGCTGAGAAACTATACGTTAAAAATGTTTTTAAAAACACTTTTGTGTATTAATTTTTACTTCCAACCTTCCAACCAACCTATTTCAGTATCTAGAAAATTTAGAGTTAATAGCATGGACTCACAGGTTTCTACTTTTAACCTGTTGGTTAAGTTATTTTTCATTAATTTGGAAAAAAAAAAAATTATTAGCACACGCACTGTTTTAAGCTTCCTACTGTATGCCAAAATGGTTAGCATTTGTAATTTTTTTAAAAATGTAATTGTATGATTTATCAATGGATTTACTTTTTAACAACTTAAATTCGTTAATAAAAGCCTGTGTCATTTACAAAATTTTTAAATAAAGATATGAGATCAATAGCGGTAAAAAGTTGGTCTTCAAACGCTTTAAATAATAAGGCCGATCATCCTAGATTGGCATTGAAATTCAATGAATACGATGCAAAACAAGGCATCTTCAATACAATTTACTAGTTAAAATGTTCTGGATACAAAATAATCACCTGATAAATCAAATGAGGTTACATATCCCGGGGAATGTTTAAAACAAAATTGATATTTTTATAAACTGTAAAAAAAGTATTTCACTTACAAAAAAGGGGCAAAAAGTTGCAAAATTATAAGATTTTAAAAAAGTAGCACAAAAAGTCTCAGAGCGTCAAAAAGGTTGCAAATTGCTACTAAAGTCGCACAACGGTAACGCTGGCTATTCCTATGCGCACTTCACTGGTTGCTTAGGCCAGATCGTCAGGAAACTTCATCCAAAGATTTTAGAAAAACTAAAGATATTACACATATAAAACTGTTAAGCGAATAAGAACTATAAGACCCAGTTTTACTTGTAACAATATACAAGCTTAAATAAAAGCAACAACAATAAACACTGATCTTATCTTTTCTTACAGTCCCGACTACTATTGGTTGATTTTTTGTCAACTCTAAATGTAGTTGTAACTACGTAAAGAAAAAACAAAAATAAAAACAAATTACTTGAACTTAAGCCGGATTAAAAATATTAAAATGTGGATTGAAACCATAAATAGTTCGACAAAATAACCACAATACTAATTATTGTTAAAGCTAAGGCACGAGCTCTATGTGTACATTTGTCCTTCAAGTTGTGCTGAAAAAGCTCAACAAGAAAAAGACAGACAAACATGGAAAAACAAAAGTTGTACTTTGAACTTCAAGAAGAATTCTTAACAAAAAGTACAAAAAAAAACGGAAGTAAGGAAAAACATGTAAAATCAATTAAAATGAATAATCATTCAAAAAAGCAAGCTTCGATCTACCAAAGGTTAAAATACAATTTGGTGTAAGGATTGATGTTTGACTATTGACGTCAGCAGTCGTCGATGGCTGCGATTTGTCTACTATAATATAAACACACTAATAGAATAAGGATAAATATGGAAAATTTCTATAAAGGTAAAATACACTTGTATACTCTTTTTTATATAAAACTTTTATTTTGCGATTTTTGGCGAATTTTTTTTACCAAAAATCTAAAAAAATAAATATTTGGAGATTTTTGGCGATTTTCTATACTTTTTGGCGATGAAGGTGAAAAAAAATCTGACAGCTCTGCTTGTTGCTAATAAATGATTTTCTTTTAATATTTTCAAAATGTCAACAAAACATGAATTTGTTTGTCTGTTGCTAAAAACAATAAATTTTTAACGTAAGTTAAAGGTTAGGTAACATTTTTTTTGGCTGTAGGGAAAAAGCATTGGTTTTTTGACACGGAGGGTATTTACTATTTTTTTTTTAACTCCACTGTGCTATTCGTAATTTTAATTTTTCTCTTTTTTTAAAATTTGTATGCCATCTTAAGAAAATTTCCATGGCTTCAGATTAAAGTTTGTAATCTGCAGTGAGTGTTTTTATTTTTTTGTTATTGGTTCTTTTAAATATTAAATATAAATTTAAAATGCAATAAATTGAGAGCGAAATAATATAGGAACTTAATAATTTTATATGTATTGTACTGCAGAAATCAAGAAAATTGTATTGAACGTTCAAATAAAAAAAAAAAAATTATTTATATAATATTTTTCACTATAGTAAAAATAAAGTAATAAATGTATGTATGTGCATATACATTTTAAACTATTAACTTAACCGATTAAAATGAAACAAACTTGATTAAAGACCCCCTTGCTTACAGTAGGAAAAAGTTTGTAAAAGTGTAAACCGAACTCAATTGGAACTATATTCGGCTTTGCCGAAAATTATTTGAAATCGTAACAGCACTTTAAACTTTAAACACTTGTATGGGAATCAGGATCGTTTTTAATATTTAATACATACTTCTTAAATATTAAAATTATTGGAGCCAAATTTCGTCATAGGTGTGATCGCTTTTGCGCCATTATTTCAAGAAGTAATTTACGAACTAAGTTTATGTCAGATAAAAAAAAAAATAAAGTTTTTCGATTACACAGTGCAACAAAATTCGGGTCATCGCTGCCAGCCTCAATACTTGCAACGCAAAATTAAACAAAATTTTTGTAGAACAAATCTCCCAAAAGGTTTTGATAAGTAAGCTCGGGTTCCCGAAATATCGGCCCCTAAAGTTTTTGAACTTTTTGAAAAGTAGCGTTTGGTATATGTCAAAAAAAAAATATAATAAATGAACTTCTGAGCTAAAATACTATTTAAGAGTCTTCAGTAGAATTGTGTGGCGAATCTTTGTTTCGAATATTTTAACCCTCTAACACTAATTTTAAGGGGTAATTTTTGTCCTTTTTTAACTTTCCCACAAAAGTATACTAAAACGGCACTTAAAAAAGTTATAAAGTTCTGGGGCCTAATTCTGGCAGTCGTGATCGAGTACTTTCTCGATTCGAAAGCAATTTTATTTCAGTCGATACTGAACGAATCGAAATTATTTTTTCAGTATTGTGAAACTTAAACTAATGCTTTATTACACTGAAAAAATAATTCCGATTCGTTCAGTATTGACTGAAATAATAAGATATTAAATTGCTTTCGAATCGAGAAATTACTCGATCACGACTGCCAGAATCAGACCCCTGGAATTTTGAAAATCCGTTTTATGAATATACAATGCACGATTTTTTGGTTTTAGAAGACCCCTAGTGAAATTGAATGATGAAAATATGTGGAAGTTAAAAAATTACCTCTTAAAATGAATGTTAGAGCATTAACATATTCTAAGAAAAGAATTCTACTGCAGACATCTGAAATAGTCTTTTATCTCTGAAGTACATTTAGTATATTTTTTGTCTTGTACCAAACGCCTTTTCAAAATATTCAAAAATTTCAATGCCGGAAATTGCAAAAAATCCGTTTTATATACAATGCACGATGTTTTGGTCTTAGAAGGCCCCCTAGGAAAATTTGATGCAGAAAATAATAGTAGAACATTTTAACCCTCTAAAGTGCCGTTTAAGTAGACTTTTGTGGGGAAGTTAAAAAAAGGACAAAAATTACCCCTTAAAAGGAGTGTTAGAGGGTTAATATATCCTTAGAAAAGAATCGCCATACATTTCTACTGAGGACATCTGAAAAAATATTTTAGCTTGGAGGCACGTTTAGTATATTTTTTTAGACTTATACCAAACGCCTTTTCAAAAAATTTAGGGGCCGATATTTCAGGAACCCGACCTTACTTTTCAAAACCCTTTGGCAGATTTGCTCTACCAATAGTCTACTTTCATTTCGCGTTGCAAGTATCGAGGCTGTTTTTTTTTTTTGTTGCACAATGATATAAAAAGATTTTAAAAAGTAAAGCTTTTAGGTAGAAATTAGAGACTCATGGGTAAAAATTAAAGGCGATTAGAGTTTTGCCCACATCTGAGTTTGTTTGCCGATTATGTCTAATATCTAACTATTCCAGAGTATATAAGATATAAGTATATAACAGCCGACGAAGAAACTAAAAGACTTTCAAAATGGAATACCTACTGCAAAATAACTCGATTAATTGCCCCACGCTTAAATGACCTTCACGCTTATTAACCTTGAGTTGTAAGTCCCAGTTTTTCCCCATTGTTAAAACAAAAGTCCTCGTTTAATTGCTTAACTAACTAATTCCGGTAAAATTAAACTCCCAAAATAAAAAGTCCGCCAAATTTTTATCTGTTGCCTCCGTACTAAATATTTGAAAACAACACTGCATGTAATGCCACCAAGTTGACATGTTAAAATAAAGTATGTATTTGTACGCTTTTGTAAGTAAAATATGCCAAGGCATCTTAAAAAGCAGTGCAGAAAAAATTTAAAATAGAAAATTCCATTGTTTTTTATTGCTATCTTCTTTAGATTTAGCTGATAAATATACAAATTCCTATGTACCATATGATCAAACGTTTTTTTCATACATACATCAAAGTTAAGGTATCTGGTTAAGAAATTCTCTTAATTACCTCACGGAGGTATTTAAACACATGAAGCAAATAAACAAAAATACGCATTGCACAGGTCCGTTATGTTGTTGATGGTTTGTATGACGTAGAAAGAGACTATTGTGCTTTGTATTGAAAGCAAACTTATTTTGAAAACAGGAATGCCTCATCTGTGTTTGTTGCTTCATGATTAAATTATCTCACAGAAGTATATTTACGTATCCGTTTAAATGCTTTCCCCTCATAATTACGGAAAAATTTGCATTTTTGGCGAGGTAATAACACGTGGAATACTCGTTGTAAGAAAATTAAACCCAGAACCATAATGATATTTTTTACAACGTTAACACAAACGATAAGTAAATTTTAGGTACATTATATCTTTCTCTTCATTAAGTTCAGTAAGTTTAAAATCTTTCAATTCATTTATACCTATTAACTCATTTAATTAATTTATTTTAATTAATTTTTTATAAAAATAAAAGTATTTTTTGATAATTTATTTATTAATCAGTTGTGAGTGCTTTTGATGGATTCCAGACAAATGCAGCAATAACCCAGGAAAAACTTTTTGATTTTTAGTAATTATTTCTATTTTAGTAGTTATTTCATACGTTACCTGGTAAGTAGTTGTCATTACAATTGTCATTATTCTGAAAACTTCAATAAGTACTTAAGTAGTAGTCATTCATTTTTTTGAATAGTGGCAAAAAGAACATTACTGTCTTTTTCCATTCTCTTGTTGCGGTATCGCACAAGACAGTGTGCCTTCTTGCTTAACTTTGATCACATCTTTTATATATACGTTCAGCTGTTTATATATCTGTGGACTAACTCTTATACGTTCTTCTTGCCATGGACGGGTAAGTTGCACATGAAGCTTGAACAAAAACTCTGATATATTTATCGGTTTAAGCCCCTTTTGTGATTATAAATTACTTAAGAATTGACCGATGTAATATTAGTATGTTATAAAAGAAACAAAGTGGCCATATTCTTGTCTTTCTAATGCAGCTTATATTTTGAGCCATTTGATCGAATTTGTCAACTGCACCTTTAGTCTCATTATACGTGTGCACGAAAGCAGTACGTGCACGAATTTAATTTTATTACTAATTTATATTATATGTATTGCCATTTGTGGATGTAAAACTTACGTGCAAGAATTTACCTTCTACTATGTACTAACAATACGTAAATATAACGTACAGTCTCTTGGCGCACATGCGTAGGCATAAAATAAATATTTTGTGCTTTAAAACTTATAAGTAAAGCAACACACTTGATGAAAGTACATATAACTAGAAGGAAATACCGTTAAAATGCCACACACTTGTTTTATACACATTTAAAAAAATAACGTAAAATTCACGTACATTATGGTTCTAGTGTTAACGGAATTTTATAAAAGACCCAACTGTAAAGATTAAATGTACTTTTACACGCACGCCTTAAAATATGCAATACATTTAATAAATTCAAATTAATTTTTCTCAAATTTACAGTTTCTTTATTTTGATCAATATATTTATTGCTGATTCTTCTTTCGTTGCGAGATCCGTTAAATGATAAAAACACGACTATGAACTACTGATGCACACCCGCACATCCACAACCATCCACATGCCAAAAAGCAAACAAAGAAATAAACTTGTATTTACAACCTGTGTTTCTTGTTGGTTTCAATATAGGTATCAGCAATGGCCCCAAATTCAAATAAATACAAACAGCGACAGCAACAACATAAAAAAAATTGATACAGTCATAAAAACAAAACAAGCGATACAAGTAAACAAAAAAACAACACAAAACACACAAGAAATCCAGGCCACTTGGCAACAGCGAGTGAAACATTTTTTTAATTTGTTTGTTCTTATATTTGTTCAGCGTGAAGCTTTAAAGCGAGAATAAGAAATCACTAGAATTCGCGCCAGACCAAAAACGCGCTGAGGCCAGTTACTCGTATGGGACGATGGGACAAGAGAAGACACAGATTTTCTTTTAAAACATATGATGGATCGATAGTAAAACAAAAATAAAAATAACAAGGGAGAGTGCTAAATTCGGCTACGCCGAATCTTATATACCATTCGCATAATAACATAATAACAGAAAGTTATACAAATACCGTTCTTTAGATAAAAATAAATCAACTTTGTGCCACGCCCAATTGTCCAATTCCGCCAATTTTGTACAGTCGAACTCCCATAACTCGAACTTCTCTAACTCGAATTTCCTCTTACTCGAACCAATTTGATTGGCAGTAGCTCTAAAACAATAAACTACATACAATTCTCCTTCCGTAACTGGAACTTCCATAACTCGAAATTCTCCATAACTCGAACCAATTACTCAAATTTGTATTCTATGACTCGAAGTTTTTTGCTTGTTTTGTTTATTTTGTTTATTTATTTCGCTTTCTTTTGCTTGTTTAGCAGGTTTGTATATTTTACTTTGCTCTTTTTTTCGGGGAAATCCCTTTTTGTACATTACGTGTGTCTTTTGGTTTGCGTAAATATGTTAAAATTATTTGTATGTGTTTATTTCATGGCAAGTAAACGTGTTTTATAATGTTTGTCGATGGAGGGAAATATAAGTTTATAAAAGAAGTCGAGGGTGGATTCAAGAAAAAGGAAGCAGACAATAAATATGGTGTCCCAGCTAGTACGGTCTCATAGATTTTTAAAAATAAAGAATTAATTATCAACTCGTTTGAGTCAGTATCTCATCTCTTTAGTAAAATGATTAAGACCCAAATATACAAAATTATCGAATTAGCAGTCCTCAATTGGTTTACAGCAGCTAGAAGTCAAACCATGCCGATATTTTACTTCATTGTAACTTGTTTATTACAAATACATACCTACATGCTTAGGTATGAAGCTTACAAATAGTGCCTATTTTAAACAAAAAATACAAAATGTACACAAGTTTGCAATCTATTCTCTTTTCAACAAGAAAATTCTGTAACTCTTAGTCTCCATAAGTCGAAGTTTTTTTTTGGGATAATGGTGATTCGAGTTATGGAAGTTTGACTGTATATTGATAACCAAGACGCTTGTACCTAGTGCCTCGGTAGGCTAGCTGGTAGTGAGCACCGGGTTTGCGGGCATTTGTTTTATACGTTTAAGAGTGGTTTTCAAAAGTCCACTTTATATGGGGCATATTTATATATAAAATTGGATAGTGTTATTGTTGGCCATATAAAGCTTAATTGGATAAAATGTTGCCATACTATTTATTATTGATACAGCTTTAGGTGTGTTTGAATGATTTCCCAGAGTGGCCTTTCTATAGTACCTATGATTAATTATAGACCGATCTTCTCAATATTTGAGAGTGTAATTACTTGTCTTATAAAACATTTAAAAAATTAAACTTTGCCAACATAACATTATTTACCACGGTTTCAGACGTACTAAAGTTTTTTCCGAGAGTGGGCCTTTTATGGAACTATCTTCGCGAAATTTGGTAGTGTGTTTTTTAGTGCTATGAAACTCTGACATACCAAAGTTTACTGTTTTTCGTGGTCTAAGGCGTACTAAACTGTTTTCCGAGAAAGGGTTTTATATGGGACCTATAGTAAATTGTGGACCGATCTTTAAGAAATTCGGTAGTATGATTTATAGTCATATAGATCGAGTTTTCGCAAAATCGTATATCAATCCGTGCATTCCACCACCATTCGTGTTAATTTTTTTAACAAAATTATATAATTTTTAGGGAGATTGTTCCAAATTTGGATTTATAGGTAGCTCTTATCCTACAGAATCGATTTTGCTGGATTTCAATGCCAAACTGCTTAGGATAATAAGAATCAATTTGACAACAACATTATTCATTTATTTTGAGTTGTTCGACAGCTTGAAAGCTTTTTAACAGAAGGACAGACGCACTTTATAGTGTCTTGGATGAATATTAAAAAAGTTTCACACGGTATGATAATTTAAGTATACTCTCATGTACCTCTAAAGGTGGAGGGTATAAAAACCCAATATGGCTGTGTGTGTGTCTGTATCGCACATATTTCGATTATCAATTGTTTTTTATAATTTTGTTTTTACTCTTATTTGGAATTTTTATTTAGTGCGTAAAATGTCTTATACTTATCTCTCTTTATAATTTTTTTTTTTGGAATTTTCTACAATCAAAAGTAAAGGTCCACTTCACTTCAGCGTTGGTAGTGAAAAAAAACTATGTACCTACATATATGATAATGTTGTTCTGTTATTGATTACGTATTGTTTTGATGATGAAAATTCTCAAACAAAACAAAATACGAGAATCAAAACAAAAGAAATAATACACATACACAAGTAACTACACTCTGGCGTGCTCTTAAGATGAAACTTTTTAATTTTTAAACACGTCGAAAAATCAATATATGTATGTATTAAGTATGTATTAGGGACGACAATCCGTCAATTTTTCTGGACCCGGGATTTCGGGATCAATGTGTTTTTAATTTACATATCACCTTTTAAAAAAAAAAAAAAACACTTTTTTATTTATATATGAGTTTTAAAAAGGTTTTTTTTATATTGTACATACATAACACATCGCAATTGTTCAACAATAGTGTATTAACTTAAAAATTTTATTTTTGACTTTTGGAAAAAATCGACAGTTAATATTCATATCTATCCGCTGTAAAAATATCCTGCTATTTTGTACACTTTTATAAAATAAAACGGTTAATATTCTGAAAATGTTTAAATTTTGAGTTAACAGTATGTATTGTTTCGATATATGTATTTTTAACCCTAGAAGGCAAACTTTATTTCATTATACATACGTTAAAACTAACACCACGTAAATTTTATCTAAAGCACTGTATTTTTTTATTTTATTTATTTGATTAAATCTATGGATATGAATCCTTACAGACTACTATATATTTCAAGATTTTATATAAAGGCATTATTAACGAAAAAATTTTGTTAAGAAATATTAAGTATTTAAAAACACGATAATATTGCGTTTAATTACATTTACATTAATAGGAAAATCGATTAATTTGTACAAATCATTGACATTTTTGCATATTCTCCTCAAAGAATCAGCATCAGAATAATTTGTTTGAACAACAGGAAGGTGCAGAGGTATTAGGTGTCGGGTAAAACGTCGTGGAATATTAAAATTTATCTAACAAAGAAGGAAGTCGGAGAGGACATCGCCATTAATAAAATAATTAGAAATGCCACATTTAGCATAGTCCTTCGGCTTTTTAAGGAAGGTAATTTAATTAATGATAACCTCGCAGTATACGAGGGAAGATTTCCAGCATAACGGCCAAATGAGCTCCTCAGGCAGAATAAGAGAAACTGCTTTTGAGAAGATTCAATTCGGTCTATGTGCATATTAATTTCAAGATCCCAGGCAATAGACCCATACTCCAAAATTGGTCTTACTAGGGATGTATATACATAGTTGTTTCGTTACATTCTTTTTAGACCATCGTTTTATATAAGCAAGTTTACCACGAGCTTTATTAATCGTCATTGCAATATGCTTGCTGAAATCTACCTTAGGATCAAATAGAATACCAAGATCCAGAAATTCTGCAACTGACTCTAGTTGATACCCGTCCAGGAAATAGTGTAGCACGGATGTGCAATTTCTAGAAAATCGCATGTGCTTGCATTTTCTTAAGTTAAGCTCCATTTGGTTATATTTACACCATTCGTAAAAACTATCTAAATCTTGCTGCAAATACGCCCCATCTGAAGGTAATTTGTAGCTGAGAAACAACTTAACATCATCAGCGTACATTAAAACATTACAATACTTCATTACAATCGGTAAATCGTTGGTGTCCTTGGGGGACACCGGAGCTAACAGAAATTTCTTTGGAGGTGGTATTATCAAAAAGAACAGACTGTGTCCTGCAGGTTAGATACGACCGTAACCAGCACAAAGCGTTGCTAGTAAACCCTAATAAATTCAGCTTAGTGAGAAGTAGGTTATGGTTGATTTTATCAAAAACTTTGCGGAAGTCAGTATAAATAACGTACATAAGTTGGCCATCCTTAAAAACTCGATGTGTTAGAGTTGTTAGTTGTAAAATATTTGTTACTGCAGAACAACCTTTCCTGAAACCATGCTGGTATGGTGATAACATTGAGGATACACTGTGGCAGAGAGAGTCTGTTAAGCATTTTTCAAAAAGTTTAGGAATTGCACTTAATTTTGCAATCCCTCTATAATGCCTTATGTCCTAATTGTTACCTGATTTAAATATCGGTATGATAACGGATTTCCTCCAAAATTGGGGAAAAGATCCGTATTTTAATGACATAATAGCCAAAGGAGTATCCAAAGCATGAGCACAACGCAAACGCAAGCAGGGATGCCATCGGGTCCACTACTCAATGACGATTTTATTGTTTTTAAAGATAAAACGATCTTAGAAGTATCAATAGAAGATAATGATATTGCCTGATGTTCCATCAGAGAAAACGGGTATTCAGTTGATGTATCGTACTGTTCTTAGAATATGTTCTTGGAAAAAAATCGGCAAACATATTGCTTTTGATCAAATTAATATTAGATTCATTAATTAAATACTTCATAACTCTTGGATATCCAGAAGATTTTCTTTTAGAATTTAAAAATTATAAAATGATTTTGGGTCACGTTTAAAGTTTCTTTTCATTTTCTCAAGGTAATTTATATACAGTCTCCTGTTGAGAAGATTATATACCGAAGACAGTATTCGCTATAATCATAAGCTGTTCGATGTTGCTTATATTTTTTATAGCGTTTGTTTTTTTATATTTTTTAATCTTGATAGATGCGGAGAATTCCACGGTGGACCTGAATGTTTAATCACGAAAAGTTTTGGCACACATTCCTCAAAAATTATGCATAGTAGTATAAAATGTATTAATCATGGAGTCAATTGAAGCCTGGGTACCATTCGGAATGGATAACAGTTCAAGCCAATTAGTGTTGGTCAAAAAATAATTCAGGTCATCATAATTTGTTTTCTTAATACATAACTTCTTATCGTTTGTATCATCCTGATTACAAAAGGCATCACACAAAATATTATGACTAACTTCAAGAGAAGGGTGGTAGCGATCCTCTGGTCTCGTAACTGGTAATGCTCGAGTAATGGTGTAGTTGGTGGGTTCTTTCACAAAAACCAAATCTAAATTTAATTTCATCTTAAAAATTTTATATTTTTTATTAAAAAATCTCTAAAGGGCCAAATACTCTTGTCAAACGCTTCTCCAGCCGGCGAATTCAACGTGTACGTGTGCTGGACGTAATATTCGCCGTCATATCTAGATTTTTTGATTTTTCATCCAGCATCGTCGGTGTGACATATACAAACACATTTTCACTAATACTACCACAATGCTTGATAATTATTTTGATCAGTGTATTTGGGCCTTAAATCTTTGCCTCCTATTTTTATTGCAGGCAATTGTCAAAATCCATATTGAAAATTATTTTTTTTTTAAATTGCTACGTGGGGACGTATGGCAAGTAATGTTTATTGTAGGTGTTTTGTTTAAGCTTTGATATTGTTACAAGTATTATTTTGAGTTTCTATAATTCTTATTCGCTTCACAGTTTTATTTGTATAATATTTTTAGCTTTTCTAAAATCTTTGGAAAAAGGTTTCCTGATGATCTGGCCTAAGCAATCAGTAAAATTAGCATAGAAACTAGATTACCTTCAACAATAAATTTCAGTGTATTTATCAAAAAGAATAAAAAATTAAATTGAACGATTCTACAAAGAATTCGACAATACCAATAGTTCGCGAACAAACTATCGAAAATATCGAATTTTTTATCCAGCTTTAGTGCATACCTGTTTAATGTACGACCAAAAAAAATGTATTTTTTAATTTAATACTTAATTTATAAAACTGTTCTCGCAGGGGCTTATAGGGCAATCCGGCCGCCCTTCTTTGTCTGCGTCGTCATTCTTACTGGCTAATGATTTGACGTTGCATAACTATTGCGCATTATTGGTTTTCAGGGTTCATCATTGACCAAATGCTTTCGATCTAAGCAAACTTTTTGCATTGAGGTGGTGGAGTACCAACTTAAACTCCTTTTTAAATCTTTATGAAGGGCTGACTTTGGAAGTTTAAGCTTCCTCCATTAAGTTGTATGTAAGCATATCGTTCGATAACTCGTGAAGGAAAATCATCAGGCTAACGTCGTTAGTTGTGGTGGCTAAGTGAAAATTTCGAGGTCAAATTATTTATTTTCAGTGCCTTTGTCGTTAAAGGAGTAAATTAAAGCACTCCAAAATGAACAGCAATTTTATGCTTTAAATTCATATTTATTTGGTTTATCAAATTCGTATTTATTTGTATCAAAAGGTGTGTTAACTAGATGTTATTTAAACAAAATAAATATATTCTATGTATGTTAAAAACAAAAATTATTTGGTGGCATTTTAAAGAGAAAATCCAGCACTTGTGTGGATGTATATGTGTTTGCTCGCGCTTCTAAATATGAGTGTGAAATACATACCTACCAAGCAAACTGTTTTTGGAATTTGTATAAAAAAGAAACGTGTATTTGCTTTTCTATTTAGTATCAACAATTTTAAAAGGGCGCGGGCTTGAAACATCCATACAGCTGGGTCTTTTTTTTTAAATTTAATTTAGTGAGTTTGTAGATACGAAAAGTTGAAATATCAGGTTTTACTCCCCTCAGAATATGAAAGATATAATGTGAGTAGAAGAGTTACCTTATTGTATCATTGAAAAGATAGAATACATTTGAATCCGATTGTTTATTTATTGTTTTTATTTTGCTTGTTATTTTTTTTTATACCGTCACTCAGAGACAAGACAAGTCATGGTGATAACCTCAAATAAAATGAGGCGAGCCCCTTCTTCAGTTCAGTTCATTTTTATGAACATCTTGACGTAAACACACGAATACATTAATACAGTCATGCCAATAAAATAATAGTAGGATAATTATAAAATAATTGCCAAACAGATGTGCTACATATGTACATATACATAAATGTACGAACATTAGGGACATAATCAAATTATTCGCATAGTACCACGAGGTGGGCAATGTTGTTTCATGGGATATTTCGCACCAAAAAAACTTTACGCACCAAATAAATTTCCTAAATTAATAAAAAAAAAAAAAATTAATAAAAAGTTATTTAATTTTATATAAAATGGTAACAAACAGCAAAATATTTCTCGCGTGATTTCAAAATCGTTCGTGATTTCAAATCACCAAGATTTCAGAACATGCATGATAATGACTGGATTAAAAGTTTAGGGTTATCTTCTTGAAAGCAGTGATCTGAGACTCATACAGTAACTCTCATAAATATTTTGCATATTTTTTTACTCCATAAATATTAAATACATTCCTCAAAATGAAGTACAAGTTGTTTAATTTTTGAGAAAATAGTCCATGTTACGACGTAAGCATGATAATAAAATTACAAAAACTTGTCATTTCATAGCCTTTTTCTAATATTTAGACTATTTTGACCCTATAATTAATACTCACAAAAGTATTTTGCTTTTTAAAAAAAATCAACTTATCCTTGCAAATATTGTTATAAATTTTTACATTTTATATGGGCTTGCTTCGTTTATACGTTTCAATTATATTTTCGTCGGAATAAGATAATTTTTTCAAGGTATTTTGCTATTATTTCTCTAATTAAAATGCTGAAAGGAAATGAACTAAGTTTTGCCGAGAGGAAAATCATCTTGCGCCTTCATGACCATGGAAAAACAGTTTTTTTTTATATCGCAAAAGTTTGAGAGGTGTCGTCAAACAATATAAAATATAGTTAAGCGTGCAAAAGAACGTGGAAATTTTGAAAATTTGGCACGACATGGCCGTCTAAAATTGTTATCAGCCCGAAATAAAAGGAAAACCTTAACGAAATTCTTGAAAACCCGCATTTATCTGCTCCAAAACTGAATGATAAGCTGAGAGGAACTCTATGCAACAAGGTTAGCAACGAAACACTTATTTAATTATTATACTCGTATAAAGAGAATAAATTAAGATGTTCTAATTTTTTTTTTATAAATTAATTCTTTGTCTTTCTACTAATACGGTAGTAAAAAAAAAATTCCTGTCTAATAAAATAAATAAGTGGATGTCAAGCAAGTTTTTTTCTAAAAAGTTAGTTTTTCTTATATTCAAATTAATTATGAAACTCACTGTATATCGTATATCGTTTATTATTGACCGCAAATAAATTAAAAAATTATGTACCTATTGCTCAGACTGATATTTTGCTATTTGTATAAATGCTTGAATGAATCTTGAATAGCATCGTGCATTGCTGATCCGCGGAATAGCTTTAAATTTTATAAATGGAAACTTTTGGTTTTCGAAAATATCTGAAGGGCCCCTCATTGCATAGAAATTGGAAACTACTTCGCTGTAGGTGCGTGAACTTTGTTGACGCCAGCGATAAATTAAAAACGTTTTTCTTCGACTATTCTATGCTAAATTTGATATTTGAAAAATATTAAAAAGTTATCGCCCTAATGTACATCCATATATACATATGTAGGTACATATGTATTGTTTTTTAATTTAAAATGTTTTTGTTTGATTTTTGTTTTCATACTTTATTTCTTTGTCTGTGTCAGTTTGTTTACTCTTCACTTCGATTATTTCTTAATTTTTTTTAAATTTTTAATTGCCAAAAAATAACTAGCTAGAACTTAACTTTATTTCAATTATTTTTTTTTTGTTTAAATTTTTGCCTGATAAATTTATTGCTGAATATTTTGGTAACAAACATTAAAAAAAAAATGTACAGTTGCTATAGAGATGTAGGAATGTAATATTTTTTTCCAAAAAAGGTATCTTTATATGACCTTGGTGGATCTTAATTGTTTACTTCATACTGCTCTTTACACTATATATGTATATGTACATATGTAGATAGGTATTAATTTAGTTAAGTGCTTTAAAAATTTTTACCCGAACATTTATTTAATTTGAAGAAAATGCAAGTAGTTCCGTAAAATGTTGCAAAAATAACCTTGATTGGAATATTAACATTTATTGAAATATAGAAGTTCCAATAAATAGTTCAAACATTTAGCAAGCGGGGCACCCGGCGGGTATACCTCATTCGAGGACGATGACCATTTTTTAGATTAGTTATTGTTTTAAAAATTATTAAGATTAAATAATATTATTATCGATATAAAAACATCGGTTGACATCATAAAACTTTTAAAATTTTTTTTATTCTACTTTATTCTAATGTTTTTTTTTGGCATGCTAAAGCCCAATATCAATTTTCTCCTATCACGTCACAATTATTAGATAGCGGTACATATCTTTATGCCGCCTTTCAGAGTCAAAGTCAGGTTCAACTAAAAAGATTTATTACGCGTCAAAACGTAGCTTAATTTGGTCGAATAAAAAACGACTGAGTTTAATACATCAAAGCTAAGATTTTTTAAAAATTTAAACCCATTTTGTCATTTCAGAAAATGTTTTGTACTAGGAAATGGCAAATCGATTTCGATTCCAATCGAAAAAAACAATTGTAATTTTAAGTATTTACCTATTAGAACCGTTGGTATACTTCCAACTTTTATGAAGGTCCTCTTGTTCTTCAGAAATAAAAGTCATCAATGAACAGTAACCAAAACAGTCTTAAACAAAACCAAACACTGAAAGTGAGCTATGTGCAATTATAGAAACACAACAGGTGTATCAAATCATCGCATTCTATCAAGGACTTAACAGTTATAACTTTTATTCGATAAAAATTGCAAATAATTATTACGAATAAATTTATATTTTATTTATTAAGAATAATTTCACTATGCTAGTTGAAAAAACAGACAAGCCGGGCACATGGCGTTTTAACATAATTCGGGTACGCTGAATCCAGTGGTGCTCGCAGTTTTTTTAGATTGGCTCTGGCTTTCGAGATATACTGTTATTTCGAAAATGGAGGAGGTTGCACGACATATGTTCGCCTAACTCAAAAACGGTTTAGTTTATTGAAATTACTAAAAAATCCACAATAAAATTTCCTTTAAGAAAAGTAAAACTTTTTTTTAATATGAGCAGTCGTTTTTGAAACATAATTTTTTTTTATCAAAATTTCGATATTTGTTTTTTATATATTCATAAAAAATTAAAAAATGCAGCTAGGCTTCTAATTTTTGCAGACAAATAAAAAACGAAGCTGCAAACAAAAAAAGCCGAAAATGATTAAAATCTGTTACCAACTTTTAATTTTATTCACAAAAGTCGAAAATTTTTAATTAATTTAAGAATTTCATAAAACGCAATATTTGTTGGGAGCCCCCTTGAAAAGTAGAGATAAAGTGCAAGTATGTCTCGAGAAAATGTTAAGGACAAAAAACTAATTGAGGTCGGTCATACATTTTTTTTACTAGGGGCAACCCCTGGGCCTTTATGGGATTTTTTTCAATATATTTCTATTCTGCATTGAACATTTTGTATGGGAGCCCCCTTAAAGAATGGATATAGCTGGTAGGTATGTTAGAAATAAATGATTGAGATAAAAAATAAAGTGGGGTCGGTTATACATTTGACCTATCTAGAGGCATCCTAGGCGCTGCAGTAGCCAAATTTAAGAATTTTATTGCCGAATTTCGGTTTTTTTTTAGTAATTTCAATAAACTAAACCGTTTTTGAGTTAGGCGAACATATGTCGTGCAACCTCCTCCATTTTCGAAATAACAGTATATCTCGAAAAGCAGAGTTAAGATGAAAAACTGGCACCACTGGATTTAGCGTAACCGAAATTTATTGGGGGGGGGGGAATGTAAGGAGAGATAAACTCACTGTTTATTGTTAATGTTTTTGTTTAAACTTTGATATTGTTACAAGTAGAACGGTTGCTTATGATTCTTATACGCTTAACAGTTTTATTTGGTTTAATATCTTTAGTTTTTATAAAATCTTTATGAATGAAGTTTCCTGATGATCTGGCCTAAGCAACCAGTGAAATGCGCATAGGAATAGCTTATCCCATCAACAATAAATTTCAAGTGTTTTTATCAAGAATAAAAACTGGGAATTAAGCACGAATAACAAAATCTTTTAAATTAAATTTTTATATTCCCAAAAATTACTTTTGATAATTTCTATAATAAATACCAAAAGCCAATATTTTCATAGATATTGCATTGGGCCACACAAGATTTTATTAAAAAAAAAAACGCATCCATATTAATAAAAAAACATACAACACCTGTTTACTACACTGACATTGTACATAACAGATTATATTGTTTGTATTTATACATTATTGGTAACAATTAATTAAACATAAGAAAAATCTTTGTATAACTTGTGTGAAATTCATTTGCGTACTAATTAAGAAACATTTGACGTTACAGCTCAACTTATGCGGCATTTACATTACGCCAGTCCAAAATCCACCCCGAGCTGTAACTTTTTAAGGCTGCATTGGACGTGGATTATTATCGTCTCAAATTCGACACTTTTGTTCGCTTTCGATTAAAATTAGGTTCAGTTTAAAATATCACTTTCACGTTTTGTTACGATACGATGTCCTTTAAGATTTTTTCGAAAAAAAGGACAGTAGATTGTTTTTTTTTAGTGAATTATCCTTTTGTTAGATTATGACTTCTTTTTAAAAACCCAGAAATTTCAACACTAATACAGCAAAACACGCTGGTTAACATTAATGCCAGCGTGAGATGGAATTCTAAAATTGTTTGTTGCATTGAAAGAATATTTTCTCTTTCAACAAAGAAGGCCGTTGACGTTGCAAATTATTTTGATGATCCATGTTCTAGATTGTTACTTTTGGCACATAGCCAAGCCTTTATATTCCATTTGTCGTCTAGAGTCACAACATATTTCAATGCCTGATAAAGGCATGGGAAAACGTATTTATTTTAACTTATAATTTGAAAAAAATCAAGGAAGAAGGTGCAGTGTAAAAACTGGGGCTATCTTGCAAAAATTATTTTTATTTTATTTCTCACACAGTTTGCTTCTATTTTTTTCTTTTTTGCTTCTTTTTTCTCAATTGACAACCAAATATGACGTTTTATGTTAGCAATAATTGTCAACGAAAATGGAATAACAATTATTGCAGCATAAATTGCCGGCAATAAATATGTTTTTATAATATTAAGGAAATCATCTTAAATTCAATCAAAAAGAAATAATTTAAATAACTTTAAGATTAAATTTCTAAGAGTTATGTAGATTTTATATTCGACAGTAGCGAATTATTAATTGGCTCCAATTTTGACTTGGCATATTTGTTATATGAATTAAATTTGAAAATAATTAGGTTTCTTACCTTACCTCGTCTCATGTATAAGCTTTTGGTTAAAAATTCTTACTCCAGAGAGACTAGGTAAGACTGATCCTACCATCAAATAAACTTTTTCTATTAAATGCTTATTAGAATATAGAATATTCATAATTTTTGGATTTTTTCAATGTCTTACAATGTCTGGATTCACACTATGAAATTTTTTCTTCGGTTATGAATGTTTTCTTTTAGAAAGTTAGTTTATTGGTAACAGGAAAGAGCAGAATAGCATGTTATCTTCCCCTCTTGCCAATAAACTCAGACTTTCTGAATGTCCCAGACAAAAGGAGTAACAAAATTGGTATTTTTTTAAGGATAATATTATGATGTCCTTGGTGTTTAAAAATTATTTCCGTTATACGGATGAGTCGTATTATGAAAGTTCACTTTTAATTATGTCTTTTCAGCATGCATAAGACGTAAAATAGCACGATTTTGGTGGTGAACTGACTTAAATGTATTTTTCCTAGTTTGCTAAAGATACAAATTTTGAAATCCAATTGGGTTCCATTCGCTTTCCATTGAAAGTAATGCTTTCGCCTTTTACATTTTTTAAAGCGTTGGATGTAATGAAGCCACCGGCTGTAAAATTGCTCGTTTACTTTGCGAGAAAGAGCCTTAGTATTGAATTCAATATTGTCATAAAACATTAACTCAAGTAAAATACCTTGGTTTTAGCTTTTATTTTAGTATTTGATGTTTAACTCTTGATAGAGCGTAAGAACATGAAACGGCTAATTTGGGGCCTCCCCTTTAACGCAAACCAAAACAATTTTAGGTTCTTTAGACAGCTTTTAAATTTCAAAAATATTGGTGGTACAAAAAACTTATCGGTGCTTTTTTACACGCCGGAAAGGAGTTTTGCGAAGTGAAGAACCTTTAAAGTGGATTGTACTGAATCAATTTGAACCAGTGTCCGAAAAAAAACACTAAATATCGCTCCTTAGTCTTCGGTTCGGTAGATTTGTGGAAAACACAAACGCTATAGAGTTTGTCTAGAAAATTATTAAAAAAAAACCGTTTCCCTATTTGTCATCTTTCGAATATCAAAATGCATAAGCTGGACGCAGAAAATAACGGTTTAGATTATTTTTAATACAAGATTCAATTTAACCGAATTTGCAATTTAATGCTCACAAAATTTTCACAAGTTTGTGTTATAAAAACGGGTTTTTTCTTAATTAAAAAAAAAAATTAATTTTTTTTATTTTATTACTCAAATGTTTTTAACATTTTTCATTTTTTCGAATTTATTCTATGAGCTAAATTTCAGTTATGTATTTTATAAAGCTTTTTTGTAATAGTTCTATTCCTTCAATTTTTCAGAAATGACTTTATACACTACCAGACTATTATATTGTATTTTCTTGGTACATTTTACCTTAGCTTTCCTTTGGAAAGCAATGAGGTATATTTTATGTACAGAAAAATTTACAATTATAAGACACCAGCAGAATGTAATGCATTTTCTGGCCCGCTACGGCCTTCGTCAGCATTCTTTATGTCTCACTGGATAGTGTTACTTTATAAATTGAATGTATTTAACTCAACTATTTTAACAAATAGAAACTGGGAATTATTTCCTTCCGAAGGTTACTTTACATTATATTTACATTATATTCAACATTTTTCATTTTTTCGAATTTATTCTATGAGCTAAATTTCAGTTATGTATTTTATAAAGCTTTTTTGTAATAGTTCTATTCCTTCAATTTTTCAGAAATGACTTTATACACTACCAGACTATTATATTGTATTTTCTTGGTACATTTTACCTTAGCTTTCCTTTTGAAAGCAATGAGGTATATTTTATGTACAGAAAAATTTAGGAATAGAACTATTACAAAAAAGCTTTATAAAATACATAACTGAAATTTAGCTCATAGAATAAATTCGAAAAAATGAAAAATGTTGAATATAATGTAAATATAATGTAAAGTAACCTTCGGAAGGAAATAATTCCCAGTTTCTATTTGTTCAAATGTTTTTATTAATTTTTAGTCTAGGGATGCCACATAAATTTTTTCTTCAATCCCAAATTTAAAATAAAAATTTCCCCTCCAAAAATAAAAAGCCCGCCAATGCATTATTTTTAAGAAATTATTTAGTTTTAAAATTACATATTAGTGGGGATTAATAATTATCTTATAAATTTGTATTTTATTTATATAAGTACAGATAAGTACACTTAAACATTAATGTCATTTTACCAATTTCAAATTCTGACCATAAATGAACGTTATTAAGGGAGAGGGAAAGTTGAGCATTCAGTTAATATTAAAAATTATTATTACATTTTTAATTTCTTGTACGACTACTGGTTAATATATAATACTTGAAGCATCATGTACATATTAGCAAACATTCTTCTAGCATTAATGTCGTTTACGGGCATTTGAAGTTGTGACATTTCAAATATGGAGAATTAGGGTTATAATAACGACCCCACAAATACATCCATTGAATGCGTAATTCGCGTGATTCGTAATGCGTAATTCGTAATTCAAAATGTAAACAACGTAACTCAAGATGCGGTGCGAACATAGTATTAGTTATTAAGTATTGTATCGTTTCCTGACCCGTAGAGCTTACTTTACAGGATAATAATTATCTCGCGACTTGTTTGAGTAATGATATTTTAATCAAAACAAAAAAAAAACAAAAAATAATAATATTATAATTGCCTACACTTTTAGAAGTGTATGTGAAAGTTTCTTCCTAAACTGTTTTCAATTAACGGAAAACATTTTTTCTTACAAATATTATTTCATTCTACGCAGTAGTTATGAACTAGTTTTCAATTTGAAATCATGAAACTTTTGTACTTTGAATTGTTTTTCCTGATTAGATTTCAATTTGTTGAATTGTGTTTTCTTTTTCTGCCTTTGGATCAACAAAAAGTTGCATAAAAAAAGTTGATCATATCGGTGTAGTTGGTAAATACAAATGTTTGTCGAACATTATCAACCAAACTTAATTACGCAATTAATTTTGATTTCTCAATTTATCAAAATGTTATCGAAAAAAATAATTTTAGAAAAACAAACATGTTTGTATGTATGCATGCATGCATAAAAACATTTAAAAAGAGGTTACATCTATATAAATAAAAATGAAACGGTCCATGTAGGTATGTATGATTCTATTCGATTCGAAATTTTCAGTAGATGGTTTGTAAAAAAAAAAAATATAAAAATTCCTGGTAAAATTCGGAAATTTTAAGTTTTTTAATATATTGCCTCCTTTTCACTTCTTATTTTTCCCAATAAGAGAAAAATTTCAATCTACTATCTATATATATAAAATTGTAACGTTACTGACTGATTCATCATCGCACAGCCTGAAGCTAAAAACTTGAAATTTGGACCGGAGGTGGGTCTATCCCCAAATCGGTCCACTAAGACGGGATTTTTGGAAATTCGAATGTTTAGAGGGTAAAATGGGTAAATTCGGAAACTTTTTATCTCCAAAACGAAAAAAATACAAATAAACTGGAATATTTTCCGTTGTTCTTTTGAAAATAATTGGACAGGTGTCTGGTACTTTTTTGAAATTCGGCTCTTTTAGGGTGAAAACGGGTAAAACCTAAATTTTGGTACGTTTTTTCAGCCTATCTATCTTTTAAACCATTAAACCTAGAAATAAGTTCATACCACATTCGAAACTTATCAAAAAAATACGAAAACAAGTTTGGTACTTATTCGAAATTCGAACTTTTAAGGATCGAAAATCGTAACTATTTTTGGTACTGTTTTACAAAACATTTTGCTTCATTCATTGACATATTCGTACTAAATTATGGGCGCCCACTAAAAAACTGCAATTTTTGATACTTAAGTGGGGCAAAAAATAGTACCAAAATGGGAAATACGGGAAATTTAATATCTTTCTTCAGCTTTTTGGTTCTACAAATGGTATTTTTTAATTATCGTTGGTTGGTTGGTTAACGTGGTAGCACGCACAGATCCAGGCGTGCTGCTGACAGTGACTCCGTTTTGACACCACACAACTCGTCGAGGATTGGAACCCCCATTCAAACTTGTTTTAGAGGCAATACCGAGGTGGCTAGAGCCAGCCCGTTGCGTTGAGATATTTCAGCAGGCTGCTGAGTTTCACCCGCGATATCTCCGAGATTCCTTGTAGAAGGTAATTCCTAAATAGTCCATGTCGTGTTGAATTAAACGCTGGGCAATCACATAGAAGATGAAATACTGTCTCCTCAGTTCCACGTTCCCTGCAGCTGCGGCAGCATTCATTAAAAGGGAGGCCGAGTCTCATAGCGTGCTTTCCGATGGTCTAGTGACCAGAAACACGTATATAAGTCTTGACACGTCTCTCCGGTTGAAGTTGAGAAGTCTCTCAGAGCGACCTATGTCACACGTGGACCACGTTACCTTAGCAGCCCTACAGCCATCTAGTTTCTTACATTTACCGTCAGACATATCCAGATAGTGCCTGAATATTTCGCTTCTGATAGTTCCCTGGGGTGTTGCAACTGACACACCCGGTGAAATATCAAGAGCGGCTCCAGTCTTGGCCAGCCTATCCGCCTGTTCATTGCCGTTTGCGCAGGGACCCAAATTAAGGTAATATCAGATAGGCTGCCCAGTCTGGATAGTTCCTCCTTACAATGACAATGACAACAGTGTTTTAAATGCCTCTCTTATCGCCAGTATTTCAGCTTGAAATACGCTGGGCCCAGTCCGGCAGACGAAAAGAGAGAGAAGACCCCATAGCCGACAGTACAAGTCATCTTTGACCCATCCGTGTAAACCCTCGTGCGGTATTCCTCGGCTAGGATTCCCCTGCTCCATTCCCGCCTTGTCGGTAATATGACCTTAAATTTCCTATCAAAGTCCGTGCGGGGTATCATATAGTCCGTTGGTCGTTTCAGAGATGTGGGTTGCTTCTGTAAGATCCGTGCATGACTGTACGTCTTCGCCTTCCAACATCCCGATGCAGAGAGCCTAACCGCGCTGTTGACGGATATGGACATGAGGTGTATTTCCATTGGAACAAGGTGCAGTGTAGTATTCAGAGCCTCCGAAATACTAGTGCGTAGAACGCCTGTTATTCTAATACAGGCTGATCTTTGTACTCTGCCCAGCTGGTCCACGACATATTTCCTGCCCGTCGCGGTCCACCATACCAGAGATCCATATGTAAGAATGTACCGTACTATTGCCGTGTATAGCCATTTGACCAGTCTAGGATTAAGGTCCCACCTGACGCCAAGCATTTTACGGCAGGCATAGTAAGCCACCGTAGACTTCTTAACCCTGTGTTGAGTATTAAATTTCCATGATAATTTTGAGTCCAGGATAATACCCAGATATTTCGCGTGATCCGACAGGGGAAGTTCGAAACCCCCCAGCCCAGGAATTTTCGTCCTTCTGGTGAACAGTAACAGTTCCGTTTTCTTCGGGTTCACTCCCAGTCCACACTCGGCGGCCCAGTTGCTGAGCTCCCCCAAAGCACTGGACATAATGTCACTCATCACATCCAGTAACGCGTCCGGTACTAATAGCACTACGTCATCCGCGTAGGCTACCGTCTTGATGCCCCTGTTATCCAGGGCAGTAAAATCGAGTTAACGACAATGAGCCAGAGAGGAGGAGAGATCACCCCACCTTGGGGTGTACCCATTCTAACATTCTTTGACCTCACGCTGTTACCAAGACATGATATAACGTTCCTTGTCCTCAACATGCTCACTAACCATCCAATGATGCACTCCTGAACATCCAGACCAGCTCGAGCCTGTTCGATCGCAGCGATCGTGATCTTGCTAAAGGCACCCTCAATATCCAGGAAGGAGGCCATGGTGAATTGTTTATATTCAAGTGATCGCTCTTTAGCCCCTACTACCTCGTGTAGTGCCGTGTCCGTGACCTGAGAGCGATTGCGCTTAGATCCTTCTTGAGCATTGGATGTGCTGGGCATATTGTCCTTAAACTTAAGGTACTTAAGGTGTGGGGTACCGCTAGCGGCATTCTTTTGTCTGAAGATATCACCTGGACTTTTCCTCTTATTTTTTGTTTGTTTTCTCGCCCAATTGTCCATCAGACTTGACGGTACTTGCCTTACTGGTTTTGTGTGGGCAGTGGCGTGCTTTGGCTGTCACCCGCACTGCCGGAGAGTCCGATTAAAGTCTCTTGACTAGAGGCCAAGAGATCGTCCTCAGATGAGAGATTTCTCTCATCTTGCTTCTTTAAAAATTTATTTTCTTTATTTAAGGTTTTCTTCATTTTGGTCCCACGAGTAGGCACGTAAGGGGATGGACCATCCATGCAGTAACGGCGTACATGGACTAGACTACAACTTACAACCGGCCCGTGCCTCTTTAACCACGAACTAGTCATTCAGGTTCTCGGCACTGATACCAACCACCTTAACCTTACAAGTGGGGGAGAAGGGATGGGGATCAGAAGGATATAAAGGGAAAATAATAAGATAGAGGATGGATAACCCTTAGTTGCGAAGGCCTTTTTGTTTACAATTTACTCCCTCACATACTTAAGTCACTCGCTGTTTCAGGGCACAAACTACCATAGCCTACGCTTAAGCCACCACATCGCGACAAGCTTGTTATCCAGGTGGGGTTTAATTATCGTTTATATTGGACCTTAAAACATAAAATTCAACATGCAATGTCCTGAGTGGATACGAATCTGTTAGGGAATTTGTGGTACTTTTTGTTCTTTAATTGGTACTTTTTGAATTTTCGTAGGTATTGGACCTAGAAACATAAAATTCAAGATGCAATGTTCTGAGAAAGTAAACGCGTACAACCTGTACATATTTTGGAATAATACGGGAAATTTACTTTCTTTCATTTGCTTTTGTGTTATACGAGTGGTAATTTTTTAATTTTCTATACTATTGAACTTAGAAACACAAAATTATAGGTTAAATTTGTTAAAACCTAGGAACATAAACTTTGGCATATAAATATGTTTATAAAAGAAAAGGCCCGATAACAAAGCAGCGGGTTAAATGCTAGAATTTAAACAAGTTAAAACCAAGAAAAATAAACTTTGGCATACAAATATGTCCACAAAGAAAAAGGAGAAGCTACTTAATATATCGCTCAATTTTCTAATGAATTGTTATCTTGGAAATTTGTGCCAAAAGATAAATGTTTCGGCTAAACTTAGTGATAGTTCAAATGATTTTATCTACATCTTATATGACATGGGTCTTTTCCAAATAAACGGAGTAATAAATGATTTTGCAAAAATTCTTGATTCAATTTTGGTAACTGATAGAGATGGCTGTTATGTATAACGCACAATCCCTGTTACTATTCCTGAATATCGATATCATCCTGCTATTGAGTTAACTATAAACCTTCCATTGGAACACAGTTTGCCGCCGCGGATACGAGAGCAAATAAATTATGCTATGCACTTTACTTTAATAAAATCAAAAATAATATAAAATATGATCCGAAATTATTATTCAATTTTATTAATGCAAAAAGAGAACAACTGGTTATCCTGCAGTGATAAAATTTAATCTAAATGAATCATGTGATGTGTCCCGTATTAGTAATGTGTTCGCTGATTTTTTTCTACCACTTATTCGAATGCTTTCTATGATAAAACTGGTAGTTATCCGTTTCCGATAGCAGACAACCAGGCTATATCAATACCTTTTTTGATAACCAAACTATCGTTAAGGGGCTACAAAAGCTAAAATTCTCTTACAAATATGGTATTTTGTATTTTTTGATTACATGTGCAGAGGCCTTATCTATAACTTTAACAATATTGTTTAACATATCAATAAAATTTAGGTATTTTTCCGAAAATTTGGAAGGAATCTTTTATTGTCCCATTGTTTAAGTCCGGCACTAGATCTGATTTTTAAATTAATAACAGAAAATTTAGATTATCAAGTCCAAACATAAAATCTCCATATCAACACGGATTTAAAAAAGGCTGCTCTACCGCAACAAACCTTCTGCAACTCACAATTGCAATCAATCGTGGTTTTTTTATAATGAATCAAACAAATGTTATATACACGGATTTCAGCAAAGCTTTTGACAGAGTCAATCGTTTCCTTTTGGTAAAGAAACTTCAATTAATGGGGTTCACAGATCTTACCATAAAACGGATTTACTCTTATTAATCGAATAGGATCCAAACCGTTCTTTTTAATAAAACGTTTTCTAGAAAAATATATGTGGCATCAGTACCCCAAGGCAGTCACCTTGGACCCATGCTGTTCTTGCTTTTCATAAATGATTTGCCTGGAGTTATAAAGTTTTCAAACGTTGAAATGCATGCTAACGATGCTAAGATTTTTTTTAACTTACAACCATGTGCTAGATCATCCACTTTTTCAATACGATCTAAATTATTTTTATGACTGGTGTGAAGCAAACTTTATGGAGCTAAATGTTAAGAAGTGTAAAGAAATGCGCTTTTCGAGAAATAATCCAACTACAGTAAATTATTTCCTTGGAGGTCTTCAAGTTGATATTGTTGAAAACTTTCTTGATCTTGGAATACTATTTGACCCTAAACTGAGCTTTAATTCGCATATTACGCAGAAAAAATATCTCAAGAAAATTTTTAACATCACAGTTTGTTTTCTAATTTAATAATCGCACATATTTCTGTAAGAAGTCTTTTATTTTATTGTAAAAAAAAAATTTATAATTGTAATTTTACATGTATCTATTACATACATACATGCATACGAACCATTTTTTTAAGCAATAATATATGTTAACTAAAAATATGTTCAACTCAATGAGAATTTTAATTTTTAAACAAAACTCACGTAACAACTTAGACAAATTTTATGAATTCAATCAGAAATGTATTAGACATATCGTTACAATGTCTGATAGAAATCTGAACGAACTCTCTAAGACTGAAGTTCAGACATTTACAAGAAATGTTTGATTCAGACATCTGAGTAATTTGCTGGCTATTATTTTAACATTTGTACCTTTGTATATAGCTGGATAAATTGATAAAAGTGCCAGTGCTCTATAAAGTGATATATAATTTTTTTAATTTTTATAAAATGTTTACGATTAGCGATTAGTTTTTGTTTGCTATTCCAATTGTTATTATTTTTGATGATAATAATGAATATTCATACAAGTACAAAATACAAATATTTGCCCTGTAGTCCAATTTAAGTTTAAACCGGTTCGCTTCTAAGTGCGAATGCTAAATTATCTTTGAAATATAAAAAATATAAAAACAAAATAAACAAATTTTATCAGTTCAGACATGTAAAATATAAAATTTATATTGTTTTTTTTTTGGGATAAAGGTAAAAATAAATTTAAGTTTAGGTATTCTTAATAAATTAACACTAAATTTTTACTTTTAGGGCGAGTTATTGTTCTCTTCTAAAGTAACGTATGTATATTCAAAAAAGCAAAAACAAAATGAAAAAACATTTGTAAAGAGAAATTTCGTTAAACAACACTTAAGGACCAACCAATATATGCTGTCTCTTAAATATATTCAAAAAAGCAAAAACAAAATGAAAAAACATTTGGTTCCGTACGGAATGTGCGATCAGTTTCGGACTTTGCTTAAGCAAATGACAGTTTCATAAATCTTAACAAAAAGTTTCTTTAAGTTCAATATGGTTTGTTTCATATGATTTACATGTATTTGCACATTTGCTTACACCAACTTAAGCACATTATGGTTGAGGTTTACCTTTCAACTAAAACCACACATGGTTTTTACACTGGATGTCAAATATTTACATAAAGAAAAATTTTTTGGCATAGCCGACGCGTCGCGACGTCTGAACTTATTAGTTAATATGTGTAAACAAATTTACTGCCCCAGAAGAGATTTAAACTTAACCTTTATCAGTTGGTTGATTTCGCGAATTGCGATTAGATACGACTTAGATTAGATTAGACTAAAGCCCTTATGGCACTACATTTTTTATTCATTAATTGATATAGAATTGATAGAAAGAAACAGTAAATGTTAGAAAGAGCAAACTATAAAAAATGTAAACAAAGTTTTTTAGTTTTTTTTTCTCTTGTTATGGTTTTGTTTCAGGGATGGCGTTGAGAATTTTTGAAATTGTACCAACAACCTTTAAAAATTTAATTTTTTTGCCCTAATTGTACTAAAAGATTTTTTTAAGTTGAAATTTATTTTATTTATGTTCATAAAAAACACCACAAAAAGGTATTATGAATCTTAGTTTAAAAAGTATCAACAAAAAACTACAATTGAAACAACATAGCCATCCCTGTTTTGTTTATTTTATTAAATGTTGTTGTTAAAATTGCTAGTTTCGATTAAAGGATTAATCGATGAATTTATACCGTTTAATCGAATGATAATAATATATAGTATTTCTGTTAAATTTTTTTAAAGTTTTAAGTCGAATAAACAAACCAAAAAAACAGTCATGTTTAGTGAATAATTTAGCATATATTTTTGTTAGATTGTTTCAACACAATTTTATAATTCATTACACAAAAGAAAAAACGACAAAGGTATGATTACTCAAACATTCATTTTAATTTATCGGGTATGTTCTAGAAATCGAAATGAAGTGAAATTAAAATCGAACGATAATTAAAATTCTATTATTTACAAAATGACTGTAGTTTTAAAATTTTCTCGATTTTAAATCGATTTCTAGAACACGTCCGTATTTTTTAACAAAAAAGTTCATGCGTTTCTGTCTTTAGAATGAGTTTGGTATAAAAATATTGTACGAAGGATAAATCTAATTATGCTGAATGTAACAGGTGTCGAAAAATGTATTAACGTAAATTTTCTTCAACAACTTCACTTATTTACCACTTCCAATGGTCCAATGAATAAATATTTTAAACAAGATACTTCGATCAATTCTCTAGAGGAAATTATTTGCAGAATGTCCGTTAAAGTTTTAAAAAATCCAAAGTTATATTGAAGAACAATTTGGAGCAACATTGACAAGTTTTATTTAAAAAAGAATGCTTATTTACTCAAGTACTAATTTTTTCTAAAATTATCGAAAAAATCTCGTAATTTTTAAAATTTCTGGATTTAGAATTATTCGATTATTCGATTAATAATAATAAAAATGGCAAATATCGATTAACAGTTTAATCAAAAATAAAACCCGATTGATTGAACACCCTAATTAAAACTAATAAAAACAATTTTTCGTTTCTGAAAAATATCAAAAATATCTCAAATTCGACAAGTTTCATTTAACGGTTTGTATGGAAGCTACTGTTGGGAGCAGAAATAAAGCTTTGAATCATTTAAAAGAAATGTTGGCTATGTAAAAATAGTTGGGGTTGGTCTTTGAAATTGATTATAATTGAGTGAAAACAAATTTCGGCTCAGAACGCGAGCCATGTTAAGGTTTGGCATACAGGAAAAAAAAGTTGCATTCTATTAAAATATTGGAGTCTCAAGGACTATAGGATATATAGATTTTTAGTAGCTCAACGAAAAGTGTCGTTTTTACCGCCACACAAAAATGTAAAAACGGTAAGTGAGGCTTTAACATTTCCGACTTATATATAAAAACCATTCCATTATGCATGCAAATTTAATTTTGAATAATGCTTACGAGGCTTTTGAAATGGCTTTAATTTTTTTTTTTCTTACAAATTCAACAAGATGAGAATACAATTTTTTACGATAAAACCAAAAAAGACAAGTTTGAAAACATGGTTTAAAATGAAACGCGACGACATGTACGCTTTTAATAATGACAACAGGACGGTATCTATTTGAAAACCAGTAGTCTTAAATCTAACAACAATAGTATTTTTTTCAATTTTTTGTTTTAATTTTACAACAGTTTTTTAAAAATATGACAAAAAATATTGTCGATATATTGACAACACTTCGTTATCGTTTTTATTCCATTGGTTGTCAATTTGTAACGTCTTTTGCTGACCTTTTGTGGTATTGTGATAACAGTTGCAATAAAATGTTTTTGAGCAACGTTTAGTTTAAAAAACTAAACAAATCGGAAAGTTAATGGCGGCAGGAAATTTGTATGGGGCTGGGTAAAATCAAGGAAATAATCTCACCGTTATTAAAAACCTTTGTCCTTTGTTCACTAAATCTATCAATGTTCATAAATAATCTCTCTACTGGCTTCAAAGCAGTATATTGAAATAAAAAATGATAAATTTAAATTATAATTGGGGGATTCACAAGGTGTGCTATTAAGTCATATCGTCATAATGATCTAAATAATATTTCTTAATAAAAATAATTTAATGAAAATTTAATTTGATGAACTTAAGACTAATTAAAATATTAAAAATTTGGATTGAAAACCATAAATAGTTCAACAAAATAACCACAATACCAAGGTATATTTGTACATGTGTGCGTTAAATTGTTTTGGTTTTATATGAAGACAATTTTGACACTCGGTTACTTTTATAGAGCAGCATGTCTACACTCCCAAATGAGTCTACCTTGTGTAAATATACCTTGCACAATACTAATTAATATTTTACAATTGTTAAAAAAACTATTGTTGTGTTTGAAACAAAATACAAATTTGAATGCTGTGTTCATTGATTCGAAATCTAAATTATAAGCGTTTGCCCACAGCAGTCGTGTATATAACGGGTTATCCATTTTGCGGTGTCAAAAGTAAATGTAAATAAAACACATAAAATATTTTTTTTCATGATTTCTTTTTTATTATCAAGTTTGAGTTGACATTATGTGTGAAACACTATATCATTTAAATGACCACCACGCGAAGTGTTGCAAGCATTGATTCTTTTGAGGTAGTTTTGGACCACTTTTTGACACATATTGGGCGGTATCTCAGCCATAACTTGACGAATGTTGGGTCTGTAATGCTCAAGAGTTAAAGGCTTATCTGCAAAAACACGGTCTTTCGCGTAGCCCCCCAAAAATAATGGTGTCAAATCGCATGATCTTGGTGGCCAGTTGATGTCGCCACGACGAGAAATTACATGGCCAGGAAATGTCTCTTGCAATAAAGCCATATTCGCTCGAGTTGTGTGGCATGTGGCACCGTCTTGTTGAAACCACTTATTCTCCAAGTCGTATTCTTCAAAAGCAGGCAAAAAAATGTCAGTTATAATACGACCATACAGTCCTTATTCCTGAGAACGACGAGGAATCGACACATTCGGGTTTTTGGCAACACTTTCACTTACAGCAGCGATATTTTCAGCGGAACGAGCGAAATATCTGTAACCGCTCCAGTCTCTTCAAATTGTTTCACAATTTTGCCAATTGCTTGCGTAGATGGACGATTATGTAAACCATAATCTCCTCTTAAAGCACGATATGTGGCTGTGCCAGAATCACCATTTTTGTAGTATGCTTGCAACACTTCGCGTGGTGCCCATTTAAATGATATAGGCGCATATTCAGAAATCATAACTAAAGTTGTAACTAACAAAACAGAAACTAAAAAATAGTTCATAGATAGTTATAGATCTTATTCACAATTCGTAACTAACGTAGTAACAGCTCTCAGCTGATAGAAGAAATGCAACCATGCATATTGGCATTTAGAGAAAATTAAATGTCGATAATATTTTGAACGATATATTCTGTAATTAATTAAAAAGCTTATAAAACTATTAAAATCTCATTTTTTGTTCTTTAAAAAATTAAAGCAAATTCTAAAAAAGTTGTTTTTTGGTTATAATAGTATATAAGTCAATTAAAATAATAATAAAAATATTCAAAAGAATTTTATCGACTAAGAACACATCTCTAGTTTATTTTTTTATGGATTTTTTTTTGGTGCAGCAGAAATTCATTTCAAACACAAATTATAATTGTAGCGTGTTTTATACGTGTTAACTGTTTTTTGTCATGTTTTTATCTGTTATTATTTGAATATCTCTTATCCCATTTGTTTCTATTTATTTTTTATAACCACTTCAAAAATGTACTTTTGAAATAAATTATAAAATGATATCAATCAGCTGTTCTTTGAATGTATTAGTTAGTTGGCATTTAGTTACAGCTTTACCTATAATTAAGTGTAAACTTTTTATGCTGCAAGTAATCATTTGTGAATAGCTTAAGTAGGTACTTAAAAAAGTTTACACTTGGTAATGATTTATGAATATGCGCCATAGTGTTTCACACATAATGTCAACGTTCAAACTTTATAATAAAAAAGAAATATCATTAAAAAAAATATTTTATATGTGTTTTATTTACGTTTACTTTTGAAACCGCAAAATGGATAACCCGTTATTTCTTGTAATTATTTTTAAAAATATAACTTTACAACTTTGTGACTTCCTTATGAATACCCCAAATATAAATTTAATTTTTGTGTTTTTCTTTCGTCTAGAATTTCTTTTATTTATGTTAAAGTCCATTCTAGGGCATTTCTTATTTACAATTTCAAATTTAATTTTTACTTTTTCAAAGGAACAAACATTTTATTTTATTTATTTAAGAATTTTATGTTTTATTGAACGCGTTCATTAACATCAATTTTAACCTTGTACTAAAAAAATTAATTTTATTTTGAAATTTACAAAAGGGCAACGTTTCGTAAAGGCAACTAGTTCAGTAATGGATGCACGTACATACATACCACACCTACAAAAAATGTAGAGTAAAACATGATGAAAATTCGTTCAAATGTTCAATACACAAAACACTTAAAGTATAAATTTTTAAACCATTTCTTTATAGAAAAATTCTTTTTAGTTCTTTGTTAAAATTTATAACTACACAAAAAAAAAAAAACTAAGCAGACACCCAGACGGACGTGTAACAAAAATTCAGTCGCTCACAATTAATTAAGTATATTTTTTTTAATGTAAATACACAGTCAGACGAACGACTTGTTTGACTTGCTTGTAGAGAATACAAGTTTTAAACTGATTGTGAGTGAGTCCAAAGTCCATTGATCATGGTCATTTAAAAAATGTTGTTGTGGGCTGTGTGTGACGTCACAAAAGTTTACACAATTAACAACAAAACCAGAAATGTGATTTACATTTGATTCTATATAATAAAAAAATATATATATGAAAAAATGTGCAAATGTAAATTTTCAAATGAAATCAAAGATAATATTATTACTGGAATAAGTAAAATTATCGCTTTCAAGACTGTCTAACTTATAGGCTTCCTCTGTCTATGTTTTATTTAATTGAAGGAGAATAAAACTTGATAGACAAAAACGGATCCCACCACATTTATTTTCTGCGTAAAAAGACTAAATTGGTATAAAATATGCAGGGATGTTCTGGATATCAAAAACGCAAGAATTTTATACGTCGTTTTTTAATAAGATGTCTGTAATAAAAATATTTTATGATAAATACTATTCAATATTTCTCTATTAAACCGTATTTTATAGCAAAAATTATAAAAATTACATTAAAAGTATATTTGAATAACAACTTTAAAATTCTTGCGTTTTGCGTTTTAGATTTCCAGAATACCCTTGATTATCTACTGAAATGACTTTTGGAGTTGTTATGCACTAAAATAAATCAAATCGGTCACAAAATGTTTTCGGGAATAGAGAAATTATATCTTCCAAAAAAGAAAAGGAGTAGAATGGACTTAAGCACCACACACATTATAAAATATTATTGTTTATGTTTTTTGTCATATTATTTCCATTTTGCCCTATATTACGCAATAAGTGTAAGTATACGGATTCAATTAAAAAAAAAAGCAATATAAAATGTTGTCCCCACATTTTTCGTTGTGCAATAAATAAAAATCAAGACTTTTGATTGTTGCCAATATATTGTGCCACCTTTGAATATCACATACAGATACAATATGAAAAATTTAACAATTATATCGCTTTATGATTACGACTAGCTTTCACTGAAATGTGTTGCCAGAAAACTTTTCGGTTAAATTTCCAATTTAAAGTTCCAAAAAATCCCTATCTCAAATAAAAATCGTGAATTTTGTCTCCAGTTTTATTATGTACAGAATTTATTGTATAAACTAACACATTAATGGCACTGTTCTGTTCACCCTTAAAAAAATTTGTTGAAAAAAGTAAATTGACTAAAAAATTTTTAATGAAACTTTATAATAAGTGATTTTTTAAGCGTAGTTTTTTTAAAAATCTAATAAAACACTCAAATTTGCATCATATATTTAAAATTTTTATTGGAATGGATAAATTGGTCTTTGCCATTTACTTTTAAAAAATAACTTCCCAAAAAAAAATTGTGCTTCGAGTGAAGCAGGTTTGTAAGGGAGAAATTTAATAGGTTCGCTTACCATCTTGCTTACGAAAGACAATAATTTTATATGGCGAGTTCCCACTTTGAAGCAATACATTTTTGAGACATAAAGCGCATTATTAAGCGCATAAAAAATTATTGGATGTAACGATCCGCTTTACACACTGAATGTTTTGATACAGTTATTTTTTAGTATTCTCCCTTACAAACCTGCTTCGTAGTAAGGGAATGCCGTTGCACTGGAAAGGTATTTTTTTTTAAAAGTTGTTGAGAGTTCTTTCACTTACTTTACTGCATTTCTGTATGACTTATTGCGTAGCGCATAATTGTGCGCTTATCTTTTTAAATGTACCATTAGTGCTTTGCAAAATGATAAAATTTTTTATTGGGTTCATGTAAATGTTGTCCGCGACTCCGCTTCAAATAGTACATTCGTAAGGTCCAATTTTGCACCACTTTTTCGAGTATTTCGGCCTGTATTCCATGAATAACACGTGTTATGTAATACTCTTAGGCTTCAATCGTGTTTGGCTTGTCCACATAGACTAACGACTTCACATAACCCGACAAGAAATAGTCAAAAGGCGTCAAATCACATGATCTTGGCGGCCAACTCACAGGGCCATTTCGAGAGATAAACTGCTCACCAAATTCATTTTTCAATATGTCCATTGCTTCACGAGCTGTGTGGCATGTGGCACCATCTTGTTGAAACCACATATCAACCAAGTCCAACTCAGCCAATTGGGGCAAAAAAAAATCGCGTATCATGGCACTTGGTTGAATACCTGAGAACGGCGACGAACTGACATTTTTTTCACTATCCTCATTAACATTGGCTGCAATATTTCTTCGGTACGCACTCTACGAAGGCGAGACGGTGGTTGATTGTTCACCAAAGTAAATTTGGTGAAAATAGCACAAATTGTTGATTCACTAGGTCGATTATGACGACCATAAAAAGTTCGTAACAGATAAAGTTTGGACACAATTAACAACCAGTGCTGCCAGCCCGAAAAACTTAATTCATAAAATATCACCCTTTATATACATTGCACTCGCGAAAACGCGAACACTCGTATTTATGATTGTTTTTAAATACTAATTTTCTGATTCATAGGACGAATGTGCATCAATATAATGTTAACTAAATCGATATAAATCGATAGGACAATTAATGAATGGTAAAAATAACTGAAAAATGGTGTTTTAAGTTACTTTAATTAATCGATATAAATCGATAGGACAATTAATGAAGGGTGAAAATAACTGAAAAATGGCGTTTTAAGTTACTTTAATTTATAGTCTAATTTACTTTTAAAACAAGAACTAAACACAGGGTATTTCATAGAGTTAAGAAAACATTCCTAAAAAAATAACGAAAACAAATTTTCCGCAAAAAATAATTTAATGAAAAATTGTATTTAACAGAGTTGAATTAAATTAAATTGAACAATGCTCCTCAAAACATAAAATAATCTTTTTATGGATCTTTTAATCGCGAATATGAGCGCTAACTTCGAAAAATTACTGGCAACATTTAATTTCGCTTATTCAAATTATCTATATCGGTAGAGTGCCCAGCTTGATAAAAAAAGTGTCCAGTTCGAGCGCAGTGAAATTAATCTAAAATTAAAGTTTGTATTATTAGGTGTTTGCTTGTTTGTTCCATATAGATGGTTTTCGGAAAGTAAACAAAGACTGATTAGATGAGGCACCAACTAAAAATAATAACACTGTGCAAGCCGCAAATTTGTACAAGCTGTGCAACCTACTGGTAAGCCTAATTCAAGTACGCCGAATTTAATGGTAATTCCCCAATTAAGAGTTCAAATTATGTATGATTTTTAAAGTAATTTAAAAGTTCGGAATTGTGTTATCACGAGTAGAGACAAGCCCTTTTAAAGGAGGGCCGTATTAAAGCGCAAGAACAACTCGACGACTGACTACATTTTTTGTTTTGAAATATGTGGAATTATATCGCAGAACAATATATATTTTAAAAAAATTGTTTGTGCAGACTCAGAGAAATAGATTTAAATGCGTTGTTAAAAAACACGCGTTTTTTATATTCCTAATTTTGTGGTGACGCAAATGTTCAGTATACTAATTTGTTTGTGCACACGGGTTGTCTGATAAGGCAAAACTAATTGGTTGAACTTTAACTCTTTTAAATTTGGAAATTATGTTTTTGTTTAAATATTTACTCAAATAAGTCAAATAATCAAAGTTGTTTAAAAGTTTTAGAATTTAGCAATTTTTTTTATTTATTTTAAGTTTTTATTAAAAAAAGGGGCACGTTAAGATGAGCTGATCTCAACAATTTTGCTCGAAATTTTTTCTCTTTGACAATAATGTCAACATCCTGGGGAAAGGAGTTGAGAGTGATAATTTTTTCATCTTCAATTTGGCTTAGAGGTTTAATAGAAGCAGCATTCTTACTGCTTTTGTAAAAGGAAAAGTTTTTATTTTTATTTTAAATGAAAAGAAAAGTGCTAGTTCATGACAATCGATATTACTCTTCTGCAACAGCCTTATTTAGAAGCTCTGTAATATGGCGGCTTATTTTTTACATTTAAAGAAAAATTCATGTAATCAAATCTTACATATATAATTTTGATACTTTAGTATTAAAAATTTAGTTAATTTTAACAGGCCGGTTCAAAATTTAAAACACATCTCTTTGCCATGACAACACTTAGTACCGAACCCATGTTCTGTAACTATAGTAAGAACTTCTCACATCGAAAAGATGTAAAACAAAATATTCCATCGTTTCTCGAAAAGTTAAAAAGAAGTGTGTAGGTAAGCTATGTTGAAAACTATCAAAAGAGATTACGTCGTAACGTTATAAATGTCATAACATTGCACTCGAAGCCAAAGTCACATTGTAGTCGTTGAGAGCGCCAGTAACACATATCGTTAACGGTGCCCAAAATTTACTAAAATTGAACATTAATCAACGACGGCGGCAAAAATACAACCATCGGCTATACCAAAAAATTATAAGTGCGACTTTAATGTTTGTTGTTTGCAAACGAGCTTTAAAAATATTCGTATTTTTTTTTTAAATGTTAAAAGCAACATAATTAAACAATAAATAAATGTGCCAAGAACCAAGTATTATTATTATTATTATTAAATGCATTTTGCATTTTAAATCGTTTTTTAGTGTTAAAATTGTTTCTCGCCCCATTTTTTTTTTTTGAGTTTATTTGACAGTTCAAAGCGGGAATTTTTCTCACAAAAATGTTACAGACACACTTTTTCTGTAAATTGGCGAGTAATTTCCTTCCGTGACAGCTAGTACTCGCCAAAAAAGTTACAGACACAGTATAGTAAGAAAAACAGCTGTTTGTTTCAATATATGGGATTTTTGTTTCATTTCACACGTTGCAATCGAAAAGTTTCTCGACGTGAGAGTTACAGAACATGGGCACTGGGGGGTTAACGCGTATTTCGATTCGAAAGAAATCCTTTACGGATTCGAACAATATGTACTGCGTATTACGGTTTTCGTTATAATTGTTACGAATAAACGGACGTCTTTTATACTTTATTGAAAACAAAAAATCCGTTTCGTAACAGCTACTCTCTATTACAAACAAAAAGTTTTCATCAAATTTGAAATTTTTTAAAAAATACAACATCGGTCATCGTCATTCGAACGATTGCGAAAATCGTAATACACAGTACAAATTGTTCTAACTCGTAAATTATTTCTCTCCAATCGAAATACGCAGTAACTCCCTTGTTATATAAAAAAATTTTTTTGCCGGGTACATGATTAGACAAATAGGGTACAAGTTCGAATGTTTGTCTTTTTACACTGTGGTGTTTATAAAAATCTCTATTTTAATTTTCTTATAAAAGTACTTACGTATGGACAAGCGTATACGTATACGTGATAAGATATTTATAGAATTCAGTGTGTATCATGTGATACGAGGGCATATTTAAGGCCGTTCATTGTTACACAGAAAAAAATTACGACAAATCAATTGTCATATTGAATACCATATTCGTCAATACAACTAACTTTTAAATTTAAAAGGCACCAACAACTGAATTTGTAAATACAAAAACCTATTTTGTTAATGAAAATTGTTAAAATTCAACAAATATTTTTAACAATAATCATCATCATCACTATAACAGTTCTTAAGATATACGATATTAAACATTGGCGTCCTATAGGGGGTACCACTTCCCCCGCTGCTATTTTATTTTTAAATTTTAGGGCTCAGAGAATCCTACTACCAAAAGTTCAACAATATGCGTTTAGCGGCTCTTATTAATATTTCTATCTATGAGGGGTACTACTCATCCTCTATCTACCCCGCCCATTTTTATATTGAGATTTATAGTTTACCATAATAGTAGCTTTAACCACGTTTGAAGACTCTCCCTTTAATAGTTCTTCTGTTGAGCGATATTTAATAAATGCATCCTATGGGAGGTATTTCCCCCCTGCGCCTACCCACTTTATTTTTATTTTCAAAAGTGTAGTATACCATAAGAGTGACTTCTGCAAAGTTTGAACATTCTCACAATAACAGCTCTTAAGATATGCGATATTAAACATTGGCGCCCTATGGGGGTACCACTTCCCCCAATGCTATTTTTTTCAATTTTGGGGCTCAGAAGATCTCTACCAAAAGTTCAACAAAATGCGTGCAGTGGCTATTCCAATTGGGTACCAATTCCCCTGCCCCTATCGAAAAAATAAGTAGCCTATTTTATTTTTTGAGGGCTCACGTGATGTTACTGTAAAAATTTCAGGAAAATCGGTTCAGTAGTTTAGGAGTCTATAAGCCAACAAACAGACAAACATTTTTATATATATAGAAGCAAGTTTCATTTACATTTACTTTTAATTTCACTTTAAATTACGAAAAGTTTTAAAAAATGTGAAATTAATGAGTTAATAATTTAGAAGTCCACTTGCAAATACCGCTAAGTTAAAAAAAGCAAATAAAAAGTTTGTAACAGCCGGCCTTTTATTTGTTTTTTTAAATGCCTCCCTAAGCCATTATCAATCCCGCTCAAATCTTAACAAATTACGCGCAATTTCTGATTAAATATTCAATATTCCTGCAAACCTCCCCCCGTGTTAGGGCCATTATTACAACATAATGATAAAGTTTCTGATGGCTAACGTGAACAATAGCTATCATGAACGATAAAGTGACCATTAAGTTTTCTTCATTATTACAACTGACTGATACAATGTGATTTATATTAGGAAAGTAACGAATACCGATACCAATATATCGGCGATACTTTGGATTTGCCGATATATCGGTATCAGCGATATTTTACTGCGGATACGATGATACTTTTTTTGAAAAATCAGTTTAATTTTCAATATTTATTTTTTGCATAACAGCTAATAGCAATAACACATTCAAAAGCAGCGCATAACATCAAACAGAATAATAAATGGTTTCATTTTATTCTGAGGCTTGAGGTCCACACCACGCATTCTATGTGTATGTTTCTTTTTTGACTTTTTTAAGACGCAAGCTTAAGTAGACAGTAATTCTACTTCATGCGTTCGATACACTCAAAAGAAAAGTCAATCCATCCGTACTCAAATCAATCCGAAGCGGTGTTAATAGTACGGTGAGTTCGGATTTTCTTGAATCAAGTACAGAAATATTGATTCAAGTACAATATGCAATCCCGATTTCGTACTTGTAATAATCCGAAAATAAGATTGATTTAAGTAAAACGAAGATTAAATTTATCCTAAAATGCGCTTGATTTAAAAATTATAAAATTGTTTTAATCCGAATTCGTACTGAAAATAATCCGAAAATGAGATTGATTTCAGTAAAACTAAAATTGACTCAATCTTAAAATGCGCTTGATTCAAGTATTATAAAGTTCATTTTATCCCGAATTCGCGTTTAAAAAAAACCCAAAAAAAAAATATTAAAAAAAAAATTATTATGATTGATTTACTTACCCAACATCATGCCCGATATGGTTTTTACTTTCAAAATCTTATGTACACATTTAACCAAAAATATAACCTAAATGAGAAGCAAGAATTCAAATTTACTTTTTATCCCTTCATGGTACACATGAGTTCGGCCAGACCTTTTTTCAATATGTATAGAAAATCAAAACGTGCGTTAGCCGGAGGGTTAAACACAACGATAAGCTTAATTTATTTTTTACTTGATTTAAGAATTTTTTACTTATTTCAAGTAATTCCGGGATTGATTTTCGAAAGACATCCCATTAAGTATTGTTTTGAGTACGTTTTAGGGTTATTCGTACTTGAATTTTTGTGTACGACTCTAACTTAAAGTAGTCATAAAAAACTTGATTTATCCCGAGTGTTTTTTTTTTTGTGTGTACGTACATATATACATTTCACGCGTTTGCAGTGTATCTTGTCAACAAGATTTTACACTTCTACTTTTTGGACAATGCATAAACCCATTGAACGCTTGTTGTGGACCGATAGCTTTAGCCGTTTTGCTTTGCACCATAATATTAAGTTAAATGTTCTCTCATTGATAAGTCTTGTACCCAATAAAAAAAATTTATAATTTTGCGAATCACAAAAGGTGCATTTAAAAAAATAAGCGCACATTTATGCGCTAGGCAATAAGATATTCGGAGATGCAGTAAAGTAAATGAACAAACTCAAGTTTCAAGTGCCACGCCATTCCCTCACTACGAAGCAGGTTTGTCAGGAAGAGTACTAAAAAAAACATTCAGTGTGTAAAACTGATAGCAACACTCACCATTTAACCATATAAAATTCATGCCATCCATAAGCGAGATGCTAAGCAAAACTTTTACATTTCTCCCTTAAAAACCTGCTTCGTTGGAAGCTCCATTTTTTATTGGGTATGCATTTGTACGTTTTAATATTTTTCTGCTTATTTTTATTAAGGCCCCTATTATGGTTTACAACTCAACTCAGTTGAGTTGTTATTAAGACAACTGGTTGTGATCAGTTGTAATTTTTGTTATGTTTTTGTTCACCGCAAAATAGCAAAGTTGTAAATCATAACACAAAAATTAAGAAATTACAACTCAACTGAGTTGAGTTGTAAACCGTAATAGGGGCCTAACTTTTGTGAGAATAAAAATCATTTTTCTACAAATTTTGGATAACTTCGAAGAGATCCCAAAATCCATAAGCAAAGCAACTACTACAATTTGTTTGACGCTATTACACAAGTTAACAGTCTTCGAAAATACAATTAATGAATAAAATGAGTTGTAGAATAGTTCAGAAGCAAAAAATTAGCGAATCATGTAGTCGCCAATTTCAATGAATGAACGCTTTGTAACACAAATCTCGAAAATTTCTAAGACAATAGATTGACAAAACGTCTTATTGAGCCACTTAACATGAGTCAGCATTCCGAAAGTGTTGAAAACATGGTCACCCCTACGCTTAGTAAAAGTTATGATAAGTCTACAAGAACCGACCTTTGGAGCGTTTGTGATAATGCCAGAAGGGTTATGCTCCTTCCATACTACGCTGAGGTTCAGCTAAAGAATAAGTTTAAAGATATCTTAGATTTTCTTATTTTTCTAGAAAGGCAGTTCCGCTTGTTTACTGACGAAATAAAATGTTTTAAACAAAATTTAAGAACATGGCGCAGAAATGAGTTCTGTCGCATCTAAAAGACTATTTTCCACTGCAGGTCTGCTTCAAACGGTTTTGCAAAATACAAAAACACAAATCTTATTATTATAAATTTTAAATAATAATCTTTTACACTTTTTTTTGTTTAAAAAGTAATTTAACTTTGGGTAATTTTACCATGAATTTTGTATAATAATTTTTCCTTGAACTTAAATTTTGTATTCGTATCGGTATCGCCGATATTTCCTTTTGAATATCGACAGAGAGGCGTATCGTTACATCCCTACTTTAAATAAGTCAACGTACGTTAAAAGTTGACCAACTTTTGTACGTACGAAATGGGACAAAGCTAATAAGAAAAGCTATATATCACCTTAGTTAAAAGTTAAAAAAAAATCGACGAATAGAGTACAACGGATTCTATGTGATTTGCCTTTAATGATTTTAATAATAATTGTAATAAGTTTTGAACAAGGCGAATTCATAAAGATGACCGCATCATGAGATAGAGTTATTCTAGCTATCCCTTTTTATTAAAAAATACTATGTATTTTGTTTTTGTAAAAAGTTAGAGTGAATGTCAAAAATATAAAAATTTTTTTGTTTATAAAATATACACAATTGCTTTAGAAAGTAAATCTTGTTCCTCTATTGCAAATTAATTGTGGCTCCACTTATTCCTTACGCATTTTTAATTTCTTGTGTTTATATTTTATGTTCACTTTTTTTATTTTATAAAATTTTAATTTCCAAGTACTAATTACATTTTTATTAAATTTTAAATTTGTATTTATTTTTTCGCAAAATGTAAACAAAGCTTGACATTCAGTATACATACAAAAAAATAAACAATAAACAGATGACTCGAAAATGTCACCTTTATGAATTCACCTTGGTTTTGAATGACAATTTGAACAATATAAAGGGTGGTTAAATTTCAAGGGCAGATGTTGATTTTGAATAAAACACAAACTATTTAGGAAATTATTGTAATTTTATTTTATTATGATATATTGGTATTACTCAATTATGTATGGAACAAAATATCGGCCAAATGAGCGCCGCGACCACGGCGGCACACCTCCATCCGATGGTCCAAATTTTCGATGACCCTGAGGCATAATGGAGGTTGTATGCCGTTAATGTGCCGAATTATCTCATCCTTTAGCTCTTGAATTGTTGCTGGCTTATCGACGTACACCTTTTCTTTCTAATAACCCCAAAGAAAAAAGTCCAACGGTGTCAAATCACATGACCTTGGCGGCCAATTGACATCGCCATTACGTGAGATAACACGGCCATTGAATTTGTTGCGCAAAAGAGCCATTGTTTCGTTAGCTGTGTGGCAAGTGGCACCGTCCTGCTGAAACCACATATCGTCCACATCCATATCTTCCAATTCGGGCCATAAAAAGTTCGTTATCATCTCACGATAGCGAACACCATTCACAGTAACTGCCTGACCGGTCTCATTTTGGAAAAAATACGGCCCGATGATGCCGCCAGCCCATAAACCGCACCAAACAGTCACTCTTTGTGGGTGCATTGGTTTTTCGACAATCACTCTTGGATTATTATTCGCCCAAATGCGGAAATTCTGCTTATCGACAAATCCACTGCGGTGAAAATGTGCCTCATCACTGAAGATGATTTTCTTCGAAATTTATCATCCATTTTCATAATAAGTCTGGATAACTTTAACACGTTGTTGGATTGTGTATCTCTCCATGGTTCAAATTGAGTAAGTCTGAAATAGAGAAATGTCAAATAAAATTCGGAAAAAAACTTGGCGTTTAGGTGTGGTTCACATTCAACATCGGCCCTCACAATTTAACCACCCTTTATTTTGAAAACAGTAATTTATATGTAAAACTGTTCGGGCAAAATTTGCTAATGGTTGTTTTACATATGGCTAAAAAAGTGTATGTTTTTAAAAAATTTTTGCTTTTATTTTGAGGACCCAGTGAAAATGTTGTGAGTCTGGCTGAAACCATTCAAATAAAATGCAATAGGAATGCAAACAATTTGTTTGAAAATAAAAAGTCCATGATGTTTTTTAATTTGTAGCTGTTATGTCAACGAACTGAGTAAAGAATAGTTTTAGTGTTCCCATAATCGGTAGACTCCAAACAGAATTACAGTACCTACCTCATATCTTTTTTGTGTAGCACACTTTGTGCTTTTTGTTACATTATGTACTTTATTTATAAAAATTTATTAAAAACAAACAAATTTACAAATTGTTATCACAATCAGACAGAAATGTGCTAAATTTGACAAGGTTAAATAAAAATACGAAATCTACTAAAAATACATACATACAGTACATATAACAAAACTAAATACACGAAAAGAATGTTTAAAAAAACTTAGAGAAATCCCACATCTGTCATTAATTGAGCAGAGCAAGTTAGAACGAAGACACACAACAAAATGCAACCATAAGTGATGCCGCAAATATGCGCGCTGCGCTCGTCTTTTCAGAAGGGATCAACGTACTTAAATTATCTAATGTATGTTGTGGTCTTTTTACTTTCAATGAAATCAGCTGCATTTTCTATAAAAGTAAACGAATTCTTATGTTCATTCTTATAAACAGATGTGTTTATATATTAACATACAAACATAAATTAATGTATATGAATGCGTGTATACATGTATATATGTGTATCACATTGTATCTCGTGGTCTTCAGTGAAAGCGAAATTTTCTTACACAAAATGTCTAGATGTTTCAAGAAATGTGTTGTTGTTTATCTTTTTGTTTCCAAGCAATCGCCACCAGTGTTCCCATTTTAGCACATTTTCTGCTAGATTTAGCTGATTGAGTTGGGAAATTGCATATTTTTTTTTAAAAAACTAACTAACTAACTAACTGCTTTTAAGCATATTTCCTTGTCCTAAAGCAGATTTTTTAGCTTTTTAGAAAATCAAATTTTTTTTCAGCAAATTTTGTTTCAAACAGACTTACTATACACATTTTCAAACAATTTCGTATTCAAATTATTACTACTTCTTCGTTTTTCGCATTATTAATCTAATCTTTTTTTTTAAATAAAATGTTTAACTAAATAGTATACTATATTAAAACTAGCTGGCAAACGTTGTTTTGCCGTATAACTTATTTTTTCAGATGTTGCAGTATCTGCATGCCAAATTTAAAAAAAACCTGTTGAGAAGTTAAGAAGATATAGGGATGGAGCGCTTTTACCCCCCTTGAACTATTTCACGCCCTATTGCCTATTTCCTTTCAGATGTTCCAGTGTCTGTATGCCAAATTTTAAGAAAACCGGTTGATAAGTTGAGAATATATAGGGAGGGAGAGCTTTTACCCCTCTTGCCCTATTCCATGCCCTAAATAATAAAAGTTATAGGCGGTAGGTTCTTCCAGATGTCACACTATTTGCCTGACAAGTTTCAAGAAAATAGGTTGATGAGTTAAGAAGATATAGGGATGGGGAGTTTTAGCCCTTCTTCCCCTACTTCACGCCCTTTTCCCTATCTTCTTTTAGAGGTTACAGTGTCTGCGTGCCAAATTTTAAAAAATACGGTTGATTAGTTAAGAATATATAGGGAGAGGGAGCTTTTAACTTCTTGCCCTATTTTACGCCCTATAGGTGTATGAAATATACTTTAGGACCTATACTTATACCTAACATATACAAAATTTCATAAAAATAGGTCAAGCCGTTTCGGAGAAGTTCAATTACAAACACCGTGACATGAGAATTCTATATACATATGTACAGGTATATAGATAGATTCCTTTTTATTTAGCAGATTTTTAGCATAATATTTTTTATAAAAATTAAGCAGATTTTTAAAATTTTTTTTTGTAAAAATTTAACATATTTTAAAAAATTAAATATACTGAAAATTTTATGTATTAATTTTAACAGATTTTTAGCATATTATCAAAAAGTAATTTCAATTTTTGAGGATACAAAATTTTAATTTCAAATCAACAAATAATTTCAAGTGTTTTTATCAATAATAAAAACTGGGAATTAAGCACGAATAACAAAATCTTTTGAAATTTATTTTTAGCATATTTTCTTCATTTTAAGATTTAGCAGATTTTTGTTGAAGTTTTGGTTTATTCTCATCAAACAGTTATGGCAACACTGATCGCCACTTGTACTGATGATGAAACATTGCATCATACAATCTAACCGAACAAAGTAAGAGGCGTTCATTCAAACACATACAAGCAACAAAATGTACTTCAACAACTAGGTATATTGCATTAACAAAATATAAAGAAAAATGCTTTAAAAAAATTCAATACCAACATTTGTTTTTGCTTTAATTTCTTTGTTATTATTTTTCGCCTAACATTTTCTGTATCTCTCTAGGCGTACAACAAACACGCGAATTTCGAAAATATTTTTTTAAAACCTTTTTTGTTTTTACTCGTAATAGATAGAATAAACAATCGGACATTCGTTTTTCGCCAAAACATATTTCTTTTGATTGCCAATTTTTGTGAAGATTTTAGACTAGAACACTATACATAAAGCATATTACACAGTTTAACACAAAAAAATTACGGGGTTCTGACAACGGATTCTGGTAGATGAGACAACAAAAAAAATATACGTGTGTCGGCGTTTTGAAAGATCGCATCGGAATTTAATTTTAGAGGCGGTTGAAGTTTCCCAGCCTTGGCCTGTTCTTGCAGCATATCGGTAACTACTATGTTTTCTTTACATCTGAGGTGTAGGGTATTGTAGAACATCTTGTAGCAAATATTTTTGTGCAATATATTAACCCTCTATCTCCCCCTCATAACGGCAGTTTTTGGCTTTATTCTAACAAATCGTAAAAACACCTCGAAAAAAGGGGAGGGCAGCGATGAAATGTTATTCAAAAATTTTGTCTATATAAGTTTAAACACACCAAAGCCCAAAATTTAACACAAATACCTTAAATCAATCAAATTAAATTTTTTTGTCTCCTCTACAAGAATCTGTCGTCAGAACCCCGTAATTTTGGAAAAAGTTTGAAATTGTTGTACAGTGTTATTAGTGTCTATTATTTAATTTGAGTTAATTTTGCCTTCATATGGCATTTTCATGTAAAGACGTATACCGAGAAATTTTGCATCTGGATGTTTAAGAATTATTTTTAATTAGTTTTGTTAGAAGGGCATGTTTCTTAAGTAGAAATGGCAATCAGTATCTGTATAACACATTAAGACCCAATGATCCATTGGAATACATGGAGTGCCAAAAAACAGAACCCCCACTGTAGAAACAATCTGAACTTCTAAGGAAGTTCAAAATGCGCTCCAGTTCAACGCCAGAGAAATCGTACAATTCGTTAAAGGCGGCGGCTCCCATTTCGGAAATATGTTCTACATTCTCCTTCTCATATTCGTCATCATAGCTGCGGCAGTAATCTTAGTGTCCGGCTCCCAAATACTGCTCATGCCTACTTATTAGAAAGTGTCGTTTGACAACAGATACCGAAAGTGATACGTACCTCTTGGTCATCGATAGTAGAGACATAATTCACCCGTAATCCAAGCGGGGAAACATGTCATTAGCAATATCGATAGTCGATTCCCAAAGTTCGAGTATGCAGAGACACCGCAATGCCTTCCGAATACAGTGCAATCCGTAAGGTAGTGCAAAATATAGAAAGTCCACCTAACCTAATAACCATTATATCCCCATATCACCAGCTTTAATATTTAGCACAATCAGCCAAATTATTTTCTTCCCCTAAGCTAATCCCGCAAAGCTCTACGCTTGTCGGCAGGAAAGAGAGTCTCAACCCCGGCGCTGATAGACAATCTCACTACCATATAACCTACCGAGGTACTCATAGGCCTGTAGGACTATAATTTTGTGTGATCTTTCCCTGGCTCCATAAACAATGAAACCTTTTATCGTATAATAGCATTAAATATTCCAGGACAAGCCTATTGAAAATGGACGGAATCGTAGGACCACGAGGGAAGATATGGGGAAATGTGTGTCTCTCAGAAACTATCCAGCCGATTTTAATGAAATTTATAAACATATCGCTCATTTGCTGCAAGACCGGCATAACTCAAAAAATTAAATTTTGGAGTTAGAGATGCAGAATTGTTCTCTTTGTTTTTCTTTATATTGTGTATTAAAGTCATCTTTATATCTTTTATACTTTGCCAGTTTGAAGAGAATGTGTCTTCTTTTTTTCTAAGTAGTTAGAGCAAATCATAAAATTTAAATGGGTTTATCTCGAAATGTATTTTTGAGTTAGGCCGGTCGTGCAGCAAATTTTATATATATTTATATGGACACATAAGCATAATGTGTTTTTAAATACTGTGGTGTAGGGTATCATATGGTCGGGCTTGATCGACTATACTTTCTTGCTTGTTTTTATTTTATGTACCTAAAAACAAAAGGTAGCACCCTACTGTCATATCGTTTAATATATTGGAGGTATTGACAATTTTTAAATGTTTAACAAATAAAAAACTTTTGCACTAGTGAACTACTATATAACTTATATAGGAAAATTTGCTTAAACAAATTTAAACGATTGACATAAAAATTGTTCGTCCTGCAGTTCCCTTGTTATGTAAGAGAGCTATAATCTATTTTACCTAAATAACACTGGTGTAAGAGAAAGAATATGGCGATAGAGTTCACATGGAAACAAAATTAAGTTTCATTGATTTTTTTTAAAACTGCTTTAGCCTTGAAGCCCAATAAATTCACATACATACATATTTAAAAGGCTCAATTCTTAATAATATATTTAAATTTTTAAACGTACATAAATCAGTAAAGTCGTTGCATACCCAACCAACAGTTAATTTTTTTTTTCTAAACAGAGATATATGTAGTGCTAATGTGTGGATATGTATGTGTGTATCTGCGTATTCCATTTTTAGTGTATGTGTATTAGTTCGAAAGAACAACAACAGGTGATTATCATTGTTTACTTTTGTTGCTACACGAATTATAAAATAACAAAAAAACACTTTGTGGAAAAACGTGTTCTCTAGTTTGTTTTGGTATGGAATTCGTTACCGCCGCCATTTCAGTAAATTATTTTTGGGTAAAATAACGAACATAATGTTAAGTTTCTCGCTACTTTTTTATATTTTTAAAAACAAAAAAATAGACTATAGACTATTGCGTTGTGTTTTTTTTATTAAAAATGGCAAGATCAACATTTTTTTTTATCAAAAAAGTAAAAATAGACAAAAATTTTAAAACAAAAAAAAAAAAAACGGAAAATATTCCGGTTGTGTAACATTTAGAATTAAAAGTCCAAATTTGTTAAATATTTTAAATTAATCACAATTTTTATTACAAAGTGTACTAAGGCACTCACAATTACATTCACACATATGCAACGCTTTCTTTTAATATTATTAAGAAAATTCATTTCTCTTTTCTTTGCAGTTCAAAACTATCGGCATCCAGACTGCAGTATAACTTCCGCCTTAGTTATAGTGTTTTTTCCTCTGTTCAATATGGCAATCCAAATCAGCTAACCGCCTCTGTTAAGACCTTTGTCGACCAGTGCATAGATCTTTGTCGTCCCGAACGCGTACATATTTGCGATGGCTCTAAAGAAGAAAGTACTTTACTTAGACAGCTGATGGTTGAACAGGGCACGATTGTTGCTTTGACGAAATATGATAATTGTTGGTTGGCTCGAACAAATCCAGCTGATGTTGCTCGGGTAGAATCGCGCACGTTTATCTGTACCCCGACAAAAGAGAAAACAGTACCAGTGACGGATGAAGCCACCCCGGGGGCTTTAGGCAATTGGATTTCCCCTATAGAAATGCAAAAAGCTATAAAAGAGCGTTTTCCGAACTGTATGAAGGGTCGCGCTATGTACGTTATACCATTCTCAATGGGTCCCGTGGGCTCGCCACTTTCAAAAATTGGCATCGAAATTACCGATTCACCTTATGTTGTGGAATCTATGAAAATAATGACACGTGTTGGAGTTAAGGTCCTGGATGAACTTCATAAAGGCGATGGTAAATTTGTTAAATGTTTGCATTCAGTAGGTACCCCTAAAAATGGAAAACTACAATTGCCTTCTTGGCCTTGTGATCCGGAAAGAACTATAATTTTACACAGACCCGAAAGCAATGAAATAGTTTCCTATGGATCGGGCTATGGCGGCAATTCCTTGTTGGGCAAGAAATGTTTTGCTTTGCGTATAGGAAGCACTATTGCGAAACGAGAAGGCTGGTTGGCAGAACACATGTTGATATTAGGCATCACCAACTCCCAAGGCAGGAAGATTTACGTTGCAGCTGCCTTCCCCTCAGCTTGCGGTAAAACAAATCTGGCTATGATGACTCCGACTTTGCCTGGTTATAAAGTAGAATGTGTAGGTGATGATATCGCCTGGATGAAATTTGACAGCAATGGCGTTTTAAGAGCTATAAATCCAGAAAATGGATTCTTTGGCGTGGCACCGGGGACCTCTATGTCTACAAATCCCATAGCTATGAAAACCATCTTCAAAAATTCAGTTTTCACAAATGTTGCTTCTACTTCAGATGGAGGTGTTTATTGGGAGGGCATGGAAGCGTCTCATATCAATGGGGTAACGGTTACAGATTGGCTGGGAAAACTTTGGTCCCCTGGATCAGGTAAAGTAGCCGCTCATCCTAATTCGCGTTTCTGTACTCCTGCCCGACAATGTCCCATTATCGATCCTGCTTGGGAAGATCCTGCAGGTGTACCAATAAGTGCCATACTTTTCGGTGGACGTAGACCATCTGGAGTACCACTGGTCTATGAGGCACGCAACTGGAAACATGGTGTGTTTATTGGTGCTTCAATGCGTAGTGAAGCTACAGCTGCTGCGGAACATAAAGGTAAAGAAATAATGCACGACCCCTTCGCTATGCGTCCCTTTTTTGGCTACAATTTTGGTGACTACCTCCAACACTGGTTGACAATGGAGTCCCGTGGTAATGTACCTAAAATTTTCCATGTCAACTGGTTCCGCAAGGGTAACGATGGCAAATTTCTTTGGCCAGGATTTGGTGACAATTCTAGAGTTCTCGATTGGATCTTTCGTCGTGTTGACGGTGAAAATTGCCACAAAGACTCACCTATTGGTTTTCTACCCGCAGACAACTCCATTGATACAGCTGGCTTAGCTGGCCAAGTAGATTTAAAACAGCTTTTTTATTTGCCTAAAAGTTTTTGGCAACAGGAGGTGGGCGACATCGAGCAATACTTTAAAACGCAGGTTGGTTCACACTTGCCTAAAGACATTAACAACGAGCTGCGAAATTTAAAAGAACGAATTAATAAAATGTGAATAAATCGGGCAAAGGAAAAAGAGAGTAATTTAGTAAATTAAGTTTATTAGACTGATAATTTTGAAAGAATCTTTATTCGGTATGTAAATAACGATCAATTTTATAATAAAATTTTTAATGTAAATAAATTTTGTAAAAAGCAAAGGAAAAACTGAAGAATATTGGATAATATTTGTTATTAAGTTTAAATAGTGAATAAAGAAATTGTTTATTAGAAATTGTTATTAGAAAATTATGTCAAGTAATCGGATTGATTCAGGTCACGATCATAGTTAAGGGTCAACACAAAATGTGTATTTGCTAGGAGAGACATACATTATTGGCTTTGTCAAATTAAGATCTCTTCCATCTTCCTGCATTGAATTTCCATTAAATTCTTGTTTTTCATTGAATTCTAAATGAGTGTTTCCTTTAAAGCTTTGCATTTTACCTAGTGGTCTGAAACTATCGATGGTTTTGGACAATCGTTTTACCATCAATAGTTTTCAGTACTATCGATAGATTTTGTTTTTCTTAAATTATTGTTTTATGATAAACTTTTATGGTTTAACAACGTTTGAAAATAACGCAACTTGGCAGCGTCTTTTAACCAAGCGTATATTTGACACAACTTTCGTTCAAAAAACACGAAATCTTTTTAAAGTTGAAAAAAAATTTAAATAAAATAATAAATAAAGTATGTAAAACTGAAGCTTAAATTACAATAATATTTTTCAAATTTTATTCCTTTTCTTGCAAGCCAAATGCACTTTTCCAGTTTGTTTTATTTAAATTAATAATCAGGTATGTGATGGAAAAATATTTTGAAAACAAAACGATTTGAAATCGATACTGTCGTTTTCGATATCTTTAAAAATGAATTTTTTATAAGTGTATCTTTTTTTCTTTCTATCTTCTTCTTCTGTCATCCTTCTTTTAAATTTTATATTAAAAACGTTATTTGAACACACGTTCCAAGCTTCTCGAATAAAATATTTTAAAACTTTGTATTGAATAAATTTAAATATTGATTTTTTTTTTTTAAACGTAAGTAATATGAAGTTTATAATATAAAAGGATCTTTTTAAAAAAGGAATTCCAGATTTAATTTACATCGATTACCAGGACAGGCATGTTGCTATTTGGAAAACAACACCAAGGAAGTTTTACACACACTGTAAAGAGCTTAGACCATGTTCTTCATACAGTTGTTTCGAACAATTCATGCTCAAAACAACTTCACTGAATTGCACCGAATTTCAATTTAAGAAATCAAACATTGGTTTTAGTTTTTGGCCAGTTCTTTTTCCACCGAATTTATGCTTTTATACAGTGACAACGAACATTGTGTTGGGCTAGTAACTAGACTGTTCATTTACAAAAATTGTCTAATTTTCTTGTTGTTAATTCCATTATTTTATTTTATATACATATCGCACTTGTTCCACAATACAGTATTAAATCAAAATTAAAAAATTTTCAGTAGAAGCAAAACAATTTTACGGCGTCATGTGGTTTTCTGCAACATACCCTTAAAGTAAGTGTTAAAATATTATATATGGTAGCATAGCAATTTACGTCGATGTTGCAGTTTGGCAACATAGCATTCTTGCGCTTTAAAAACTATAAGCTTTCTAGACAGCAACAAGTTCGTATTAATTTAATTTAAGTGACACGTGTGCAGAAATCTGTTGTGCGCAACATATGCAACATTGCTTATTGAAGTGTATTATTTTACTATTTTTTCAACATTGTGAATGAGTTTTCTTTAGTATCAAAATGAGCCGTAAATTGCGTATTATAACTCCTAGGGTTCTAGAAATGATTCAATCACAATGGGAAGATAGTGAAGATGGCCTTGATTTTTCTGATAACGATGATGCTGACGATCCGACGTACGAGTCAGACCGAAAGATGTCAGGTTGGACCAATACTGACACTCTCCAGTTTGGGTCGATAAACGCATGAGATGCAAATTTCCAGAATGCAAAGGCTTTACGCAGACATCTTGCGAAAAATGCAGGGTAAGTCTGTGCTACAATAATCAAAACAATTGCTTCAAAATTTTCATATTTTTTAATTCAACTTAAATTTTAAGAGCTACTGCTGCATTTCTGCAACATATAATTTTGTCAATAAATACGACCTATTAACCAAAAACTAACGAAATTGGTGTTCTTGCGCCGTAAAGGGTTAAGCACATATTAAAAAATTTTTAAACCAACCGTTTCATTACAATAAAGTGGACAAAATAACACCAAATTTTTACAGCGGTTAGATATAACGTGTCGATTTTTTCCAAAAAGCGAAAATAGAAAAATTTCGTGTTTTTATACACTATTGTTGAACAAGTGAATAATTGTATTTTCAAAAAATACAAATCAATTTTTTTTTTAATAATACATATTCAGCTTGGGATATTCATATAATAAAAGAATGACAGTTGAACTTCTATAAGTCGAACTTCTTCTGTAAGTCGAAAATTCTTTAAGTCGAAGGGAATATTTTGGCAATTCACATGATTTTGTTTCTATAACTTGAACTCTTAAACTTCTTTATCTTGAATTTTTCTATAACTCAAAGTAAAGTATTTACACCAAGTCGAACTTTTTCCAAACATTTTTTGCCATCTTAAATTTTTCGTTTTTAAACTCAATTGTCTTTAAAAACGAAACTCTACTTATCTTTGTTCTGTGAAGTCAATTTCAAAAGATCGCTTACAGCAAAGATTTCTAGTTTTAAAAGGTTTTTAATGAGTTAAAGAAGCAGTCTAATATTACGTGATTGTGAAACTTTGGAAAAGTGTTGTAGGTAATCGTACATGATAACAAAAAATTCCTAACTGAGCGAGTGAGTGAGAGTTTGTTGATTCCTAGGCTTTACCGTCCTCGATTGCATGTTTCCATTGTAAGCGCGCGATATAGTGCGACAAAAAAAAAAAATAAACGCTCACACCTTTAACACACACTAAGTTATCCAGACTTGCAATTTTTGTTTTAGCAATTCTTAAGTTTATTGGTGAGAATATTGGGGAGGGGTTCTAAGATTCATGTACTCTGCAATTCTGAATTGTTTTGTAATTCTCACACTTTTTAACTTGAAGTTGGCTGTAGGTATATATGTATTTATACATAAAACTAGCTTAACTCAATGCGTTTCGCTACCCTCATTAAAATATAACAGATCTCGTGCATTGTTTACGAAGATATTTGTAGCAATTTTAAATACTCTTATTGTTTCTATTCACTATTAACAAAGAAATCTATATGGTATTTGTATTAAAGTTGCCCCGCCTTCGTCAGATATTGTCCACTTTTCTAATCGCGCAAACTTTTTGACTGATGTTGCGTATAGAACTAACTTTGGAAACATTAGCTGTTACTGTTCTCTAGATATACTAAAATCTCTTTTGCCTTTGAATGCGAGGTACCACGCCCACTTATCCCCTCCTACCCTATTTTTGACTAATGTTTCATATTGATAGCCCATGTGTGCTAAATTTGGAGAATTTATCTCTTACCATTTTCTAGATATAAATAAATCTATTTTATTCCACGCCCACTCCTGCAATCTCACCTATCATTTTGTCGGATGTTGTGTATTGATAACCAAGATGCTTGAACATATTTTGAAAACTTTGGCTCTTGCCGTTTTCGAGATATAAAGAAATCTTAAATGTCTTTGTATGTGATGTGTCACGCCCACTTCTCCAATCCCGTCTTTTTTTCTGGAGAGGCTGCGTATTGACAACCCAGCTATGTGTAACAAATTTTGCCGATTTTTTCTTACCGTTATATTTTATGCCACGCCCACTGCTCCAATCGCGCGTAAGATGTTGTGTATTGATTACCAAGATGCTTGTACCATTTGGAAACTTTAGCTCTTTCCGTTCTCCAAATATACAGAAATTTATATTGTTTTTGTATGGGATATGCCACGCCCACATAAAAATTCAAAATAAATATATATAGTCTATAGATCCTTCTAGACAATCAGTAATATACTGTAAAAGTTTTATTGCATAAGTCTACTGCTACTCCTGCATATTTTTTGGCTTTTACATTTTTTGTTAAACATTTAAGGAAGCAATCAAAAGTGCTTAATTTTGAATATATTTCTTGATGATGTTGCAAAAGCCCACAACTGCATTTATGTTATGAAAAATCTATGAGTTTTTGCTTTCAAAACAAAGCGCAATAGACTTTTTCTACGTCACGCAGACATTTTTTTTTAATAAAAGTAAAACGCGATTTTATGGATCCAGTATTGAACAATGTTAATTTGACATTTTTAAAATCAATTTAAACAATGATAAATTTAAATAAAATATACTTTTGCAGAAATTTACTATGATTTTCAATCAAAGAAGACTTCAACAGTTTAACCTGAATCGGTTATTGACGTCATTTGTAAATTGACCCTGCCCTGTGATCACCTTCTTTATTAGCCCACTCTTGCCACACAGAAAAAAATAAAAACGGATTTCAATTAAAAAATTTGTAATATTAATTAAAAAATTAATTAAATTTGCACCAGTAAACAAATTAATAGTATCAATTAAACCAGTTAATAGTATTAATTAAACGTTTAATTTACTTGATTAAACGTTTAATTCACTTAATTAAATTTTTAATTAAATCTGATTATATTTTTGATTAATGCTTTAATTGGTGAAAAATTTTGGAGAATTTTTTCTGTGCATCGGCCTAAACTTGAAAATTAAACCCAAAAAAGTTTTTATTATTATACAAATGTATCATCAAACCAATTCTATTCGACGGTGTAGATGTTTGATGGGTGCAGTGATGTCAAGTGTAAGGAATTTTCCCTTTTTGTGGTTATATTTTTGGTAAATAAAAAAGGACAGATTTTTTTTAAGGCATATGTAGGGAATTTTCAAAATATTATCTAATTTTGAATGTATTGTGTAAAAATACGTAAATATTTGTATTATTTTGATTTAAAATTAAAATGTTTGATATTCAATGGCATTTAAGTACAAGTGTAGTATTTTTAAACAGAAACCTTATACTATGAGTCCTAACAGCCAAGTGCTAAACATTTGCCAAGCCAATCAACAAGTCCCAAAACGTGTACATATCGCTCCTTTATTGTAACATAGTCAATGATTATTAGTCATATCCCAAAAAAAAAATCAAACTTGGCAAAATGCGATTAAACTTTTCCAAATGAACCTTTATATACAGATGAATTAAAATATATTTTGCTATAACATCGGCTCAGTTTGAGATATAATGCTGAATTCTGTTACACAAGTAAAAAAAGGTAGAAAAGAACACTTTTGCTTAAGTTACTTAAAATTTTTCATTTTTTTGAGATATGGCTACGTTGCAATAAAGGAGCGAACAAGCTTCGGGTTGGATTTGCGAACTATTAAAAAAAAGTATTTAAAATAATATTTTTGAAAAATGTTAAGTCCTTAAAAAATGGACAAAAGATGAGGAAATAAAAAATCAAGCACTTGTTGTATATTAATCCTTAAGGCCCTTATTACATAAAACGCAACGCAATGACAAAGAATTACATTGAAAACAAAAACAAAGTCATAAATATTTTGTAACTACACAGAAAAAAATTTTGCGCCAGTAAAAGCACTAATCGAAAATAAAATCAGTTTTAATTAAAAATTTAATCAAGTGAATTAAGCGTTTAATCAAGTGAATTAAACTTTCAATCAAGTATATTAAACGTTTAATTGACAATATTAATTCGAACCAGTAAAGAAATTAATAATATCAATTAAACGTTCAATGAATATCTTATTTGATGTTAATGAAAATAATCAAAAACTGCAAACACGGCAGTAAGATAAGGAACCTCTTATTTCAACAGCGGACATGCCATACTCTTTTATAAGAAAAATTGGCAGGCAGCTTTTGATTACTTAACACCTGAACCATCGCCGATCCTGGCTATTCTGTAAGCATTATGGATAATACAATTTAGCAGAAAGAGCCCAACTCCGATCAGTTGGACTGAACAATACTTCTTAGGCTGCCGGAAGATTACATTGTCATTCAGGCAAAGATATGAGCCATCTAAATAGCCAAGCGGTACATTTAGTGTGATGAGATATCTGGTAAGGCGAACCACATCATTATCTATAGTAATGCGGCCATAAGATCCTTGAAAATGCGTTTATCACATCGAGAATTATTCAAGAATGTCGGATGTCTCTGAAGGAGATATTGATACATTCAATTGTTACCCTCACATCGCTAGTCAAATGTGGTTGAATGAAACTACATGTGCAGAAACCAGAAAAACCTGACCAAATGTAGATAGGCGAATGACATTTCTAGCTTAATTTAATAAAAAACTATTCCGATCTATGTTTATGTAACACCCTCGTCCCCATTAAACATGGGTCTTCGGAAAGCCGATTTCAACATGCACACGGACAGACACGGCCAAGCGGATATTTTTAAATAAACTTCGCTTATCATAAGGACGCAGTAAATATATTTCTTGTATTCCTTAAGATCAATAACAAAAAAACAAACGGAATAGCAAACTTTCATATACCCTTTCCCATTGTGTTAAAGGGTAAAAAATAAAGAAATATTTGTAGGTAAAATGAAAGTTAAGAGCATTAACTGAAAAAAGTACATTTTTAAGTTCCTTACAGAGTCCAAATAAAAAAATTCTTCAAAACTAAAAAAGCGTTGCTAATTTTCCGTGTCTAGTTCTGAGTTTTTTTTTTACCACCATCTCTTAAAAACAGATTGTTTATTGAAAGTATAAAGCTTCGTACAGACGATGGTCAGTTCTTACAATGTTGTCATTTTTCTGACAATTGTCAGATGCATTAATTAAACACATCTGCCAAATGAAAATAGCGTACAATGTTCACACAGTTGCAAGACATTTTTAGTAAATTTTAATGACAACATTGTAAGATCTGATCACCGTCGTCTGTACGTAGCTTAAATGTTGATATCTTAAATATTTTAATGAAAATTGACAAACTTGCAGTCAGTGAGTCAAATTATATACAAATTATGTGTTGCAAGAGCAGGTATTTTTTGCTGTTTAGACGTGTAACCAAAAATAATTAAAGTTTATGCTAAGTTTGTTTGTAAACAACCGTTTTGTTTTAACAATGAAATACACTTTTTTTAACAAAATTCTAAGCTTTTAAGAGGCAAGTTCAATAGAAAAGGTTTCTTATCATTATTGTTAAAATTTATTAATTCTCTTAACAACAAAATTAGCTTTCGTTAATTATGAGACTCCGTTTGTTTTCCTATATAAAAAGAAAAATTGCGAAAATATTTTTGTTTGTTGCATCAGCGATTCTATTACATGTATATACTATACATACATATATTTTACCCCCTAGAGAGATTGCTCCCGTTTTATAATATCAGACTGATGGACCGTCTGTCTGTAAATAATCAAAACAATAACAAGTGGCTTTTTAAAATTGTAAACAAATAACGATGAAAATCAACTTTATTAAAAAACGAACTTTTTAACCCCTACGTGTAATTACAATAACAAGTCGCCAGCTCATTATTGGTTTGACCTACCGATCATTTCCAAAAACAATTTGAATACCGCCTGAATCCAAAACCTGTTTTACGAAGTTTTTATGGTTTCTGAGATATAAAGCTTTAATCTTGCTCCATATCAACTATTATAAAGTTTATTAAGAACTGTTTTGCTCTATACGGCACTATTTGGCGAGTGCAGAAAATTCCTCATATAAAAACGTACAATACTAATTTTACTCTACCTTTTCCAATAAAATTTTTTTATCATTTTGCGAAGCACTAATGGTATATTTAAAAATATAAGCACACAATTAAGCGCTGCGCAATAAGCCATACGGAGATGCAGTAAAATAAGTGAACGAACTCCTAACAAGTTTTATAACAAAAAATAACACATCAAGTGCCACGGCATTCCCTTACTACGAAGCAGGTTTGTAAGGCAGAATACAAAAAAATAACTGTAAAAAAACATTCAGTGTGGAAAGCTGACAGCTACGTTCACCTGTTTTTATATGCGTTGAATAAAGCGCCTTTTGAGTCAAAAATGTATTGCTTCAAAGTGGGAACTCGCGATATAAAAGTCATGACTTTCGTAAAAGAGATGGTAAGCGAAACTCTTAAATTTCTTCCTTAGAAACCTGCTTCGTTGGAAGCTCAATTTTTTATTGGGTTGCTTCAGCAAAATAAAATGTCAACAACTCAGTATACATCTGCAACACAAAAAGCTACTTTTTAAAAATAAATTTAGAAAAGTGGGGTACACGGCATAAAACAATAATTTTCACTTTCAATAATATTTCTATAAACACGGCATAAAACAATAATTTTCACTTTCAATAATATTTCTATAAAACTTCTAAGTTCGTTCATGAACGTTCACAAAAATTTACATTTTTCTTTAAAACATATGACGAAAGCACTGGTGGATATATAGAAAATATAAAATTCTGTAGGGTATATTGTCAGAAAACTGCATGTTAACCTTCATTGCTGTTTTTTTCCACTATGACTTTTTGGCATATGCGCCAGACCAATAACAGGGTTACGACGTGTTAACTGCAAACCTTGATCCGAGTTATTAACATATTGCATTTTAATGTAAAACGAAGGCATTTTAATATTTTTGAGAATAATTTACTTTATTGCTTATTATAGGGTACATATGTATTTTGCTTTATTTATTTAACTATTAATATTTAAATAAAAACAAAATAAAAAAATTTCCAATTGACGTAATTTTTATGTCATGATAAGATTGAATTAAAAAATTTATTTAACAATTAAAATAAAACATAAGTTCTTTGTGTTGTTCATTTGTTACCATTTGGTAGCTGAATTTAATTACTGATTAAAAGAGTAAGTAAAACACACTCAGCAATATAAAATCATCAGCAAGAAACATATAAACATCGGTTTTCATAGATTTTATCCAGTCTATATCTTAACATGAACAACTTTAAATATAAATAAATATAATAATACAAATTTCCGATTATATTGCATAAATGCGGAAATGAATAAAAGCGAAATGATGATACACAAAATAATTTCAGCTATTTGAAATTCCAAGCTATAATTGCCCAAGCTGGGGTGCATAAGAGTGCTTATGCTACATAACCGGTGTACATGCAAGCGATAAAATATGTAACAACATCTATTGTTATAAGTAGCTTACTTCGGTATAAATGGGGAAAAAATTATCGAAATTAAAGCTTTTAAAAAAGCCCTAATATAATGCATGTAAAATAGTTAATATTAATAAGCATTATATGTATGTGCAAATAAAAGAGATTTTATAGATGAATTTATGATTTAGAACCATCGAAAAACTTTTATTTTGTAAACTGCATATAATCGATAAACACGTTTAAGTGGTAGAGTTGAGTTAGCGATGTAAGTGTAGCTGTTGAAATGAGATTTTCTAAGGGGCTAAGCTGTGAACTATAATATTAAAAACTTCTATCACAAACATGCAGTTTCAAATATTTTGCTATTGATATTCCGCAAGATCGGTTTATTAATGGCTGTATTGTTTCACATTAAACTTAATAACCTTTGTTAAATATTGCTAATTAAAATTACCGATTACGGCTCTTGTAAGCTAAAAGGACAAAATTTAACTTAGAAATTGTTTGTGCATAGTAAAAATTAACCAAAGCGTTTCATTATTGTACAGGGCCCTTATACAACTCTCTCTTTTCGTAAATAGGATTTTGAAACGAAAGCGGCCGTACGACAAAACTTAAGATAATGAAATTTAGCTAGAAGACTCTTTATGTTTCACTTGATCATAAAGAGGGTTTTAACCTTAAATTTAAACGTTTTCAGTAGAAGCAAAACAGTTTTTAATTTAACACTAGCCGACCCGGCAATCGTTGTTCTATCATACAAATTATTTCAACTTCGCTTATCATACGTAGAAAATAATCATAAATACTTTAAATGATAAGTTTGTTTGTTAACAACCGTCTTGTTTAAACAATGAAACACACCTTTTTTTAAAAAAAATTCTAAGAGAAGAGGTTTCTTATCATTCTTTAAAAAAAAATGAATGCAAGCTAATTTTGTTGTGAGGAGACTCCGTTTGTTTTTCCATATAAAAAAAAAAAAATTGCGAAAATATTTTTGTTTTCTGCATCAGCGATTCTGTTACATGCATATACATACATATATTTTAACCCCCAGAGAGATTGCTACAGTCTGTCTGTCTGTAAATAATCAAAATAATAACAAGTTGCTTTTTAAAATTGTAAACAAATAACGATGAAAATCAACTTCATTAAACACGAACTTGTTCACCCCTACATGTATTTACAAAAACACGTCGTCAGCTAATTATTGGTTTGGCCTTCCAACCATTTAGGTTAGGCTTGGGGTATATATATTTTATCTGAATCCGAAAACTGTATCACGAAATTTTTTATGGTTCCTCAGATATTAAGCATTTCATCAATTTTTAGTGTTCGTATAAGGTGTAATGACATGCCTGGCAAATGCGGTGAGTTCAAAAACTGTGTTGGGTTTTTAAAAGCTTCATTAATATTACAAACTGTATCGATCGATCTGTATGATATGAAGTTGCGACTGTATTTATCTTGAAGTTTAAATAGCTTTCTACCAGCCACGCATGCTTTTTTTATTGTGTACTTATATCAGTATTTGTAACAATTGGTGTATTATTTGATTCCACATAAAAATGCGAAAAAAAGTTTTTGCCAAAGAAATAAAAAAATAAAAAATCTGGTAGGGACGCCCTTCTGACCTAGTGGTATGAAATATACTTATCCATCTTAAAATTCTCATACTTATTAAATAAGCATAAAAAATTTCATTAAAACCGGTCGAGCCGATTCGGAGGAGTTTAAGCACAAATATCGCGACACTAGATTTATATATCGTCATCTTAAATACCTAATAACCTATCTGCAAAAATTCAAAATTGATTTTTTATGGATTTTTATTCCCTATATCATAAAGCATATGTGTGTAAAATTTTGAACATATATTAATACAAATGACAAAGTTTTTGTACCTAGAGGAGCGTTACGCACTAAAAAAAAGAAAATAAATCATCAAAAATCCAGATAAAAGTTTACTTTTGTTGCGTAGTGTAATTTAAACAAACATTAAGTACTTTTTTTTGCTTAAACCAGTAAAAGAAACTATAACTGTTATTATTTAATGTATATAATATTGATACTATCAATAAAGAAATTTTTATTTATTCATACTTATTAGTACTGCTGATAGGTTATTTGGTTTCAGATTTTTACAATTCCAAATAACCTAAGTGACATTACATAAGCTGTGTTTAGAAAAACAAAATTTTCTCAACCGATATATATTTCTATATATTTTTCGTTTTAATATTGTAAATAGTTCCAATTTTGTAACGTTTTTTCCCTCTTCTGTAAACTTTTGAAAACAACAGACAGGTTATTTCGTCTTCAAGGTGACGATATATAAACGTATATAGTAGGCTGGGTCATTTATGTATGAAGAAAAAAAATATTGGTTTTTTAACGGGCACAGTGGCAGAAAGATGCCGAAATACAATTCTAAATAGATTTAAAAGTTTGGTAAGAATCGTTGTTAATCTTCTGCCTCCGGTTTCATGTTGAATTTGTCAAAAATATGGTTACAAAAGGATATCAGTATGATATAGTAAATAATACTACTCAATTCAATATTATTTATAAGTAAAAAAATTATTTCAATTATAAATATATTTATTAGAGAAAACAAAGCATTACATAACATTTTTACAAAAAATAAAAAACAATAAATAATAATTATGTAATTATATTGATGAGCTTATTTGGAGTTAAAATCTTTTTTGCTATCGAATTTTGGCATTGATTTTCTTGAGTTTATTTGTGACTTAATGAACCCTTCTCTTCTAGTTTTATTGCACAAAGAAGATGAAGCACTAGTCACTGCTTTTACTGCTCTTTCTACTGCTTGTGTATGACAAGGAAGAGATAGTAACTCAATTTCTGATTTTCCCTTTTGTTGAATAAACAATAGAAGATTTTCTTCACTAACTGATTTTAATATCGGTGGTTCAGTGATAGGTTCTTGCCATTTCAGGAGCTCATAGTATGTTGATGCGTTTAAGTTAATCTTTGGTAACTGAAACAAACGTAATTTTTTGGATGTCGTTAATCTGCTTTCTAAAATCCGGTCGACAGCTAATTCGCGAATGTATGGTAGAAGATCCGTCAACATTGCAAGCAATAAGTTTTCAGGGTGTGCAAAATAGCAGTTTCTTTGAATTAGTGGATCGACAATAGATTTCAAAGCTGGTGGTAAATATCGGGTTAGCTCAATGAGTTTAAACAGATGGCGCGGTCCATCTTTACAACTGGGGTGGGTTTTTATAGAAAACCATACCGGTGCTTAAACTTTGACAATATAAGTTGCAAGAGTGGTAAGATTTGCAGAAGCACACTCAACTGAAACATAAAGGCGAAGAATTCTGTTTGCTTAATCACGTTCGAGTTGCTTAAACGCGTTTAAAAACCCAAGTGTGAACATAGTATAAGTGTCACAATATTACCATTAAAAACGATGTAGCAGAAGATCAAAAAATGCCGAACTTGTTTCAAAGGAAAAATACATAAAGAGAGACAGCGGTTGTTCTATAGAAGAAATTGTACGCAGAAGTTAAGCTGAAGATGGAAGGTTTGCAAACGCCTTTTGAAAATCCAAAGTTGTATCGGATTATTTAAGAATTAAGGATTTTACGATTCCTTTAAGTAATACAACGATATGGTGTTTAGATGAAAAGTTGTACGCTTAAAAAAAAGAAGTCATAATTGATTTGAGAAATAATAAAGAATAAAATGGAAGATTTTCCATAGTTGTAAATTAATGGACGGATGTAACTTATTTAAAATTGGTTATTTTTAATTAGTATTGTTGTTATTTTGTTGAACTATTTATGGTTTTTAATCCAAGTTTTGATATTTTAATAAGGCTAAAGTTTATCAAATTTAATTTTCATTAAATTATTTTTATGAAGAAGAAATTTTACAACAAGAAATTAATAAACATTTGTCATTAATACGATTTCTGTATGACGTGCTAAATTCCCAATTTTACATATTTGATAAATACACTGAAATTTATTGTTGAGGGAAAGCCAGCTTCTATGCGCATTTCACTGGTTGCTTAGGCCAGCTCATCAGGAAACCTTTTCCTAAGATTTTAGAAAAGCTAAAAATATTATACGAATAAAACCCTAAAGCGAATAAGAATTTTAAACACTCAAGGTCTTACTCGTAAGTAACAATATCAAAGCTCAAACAAAACACCAACAATAAACAGTGAGTTTATCTTTTCTTACATCCCTCTACAATTGGTTGGGTTCTTTCCGACTCGAATTGTAGTTATAAGTGGGTAAAAAGAAAAAACAAAATTAAAAAACAAATTGTTTCATTCTATTGTCTTCGTAAGAAAACAACAAAAAAACCAATTTGCCAATTCAGTTTTCTGCACGGGCACATGCGAGTATATTATCAAAGTTATTTACGGGAATACAAAATTTATCATTAATACGATTTCTGTATGACGTGCTAAATTCCCAATTTTACATATTTGATAAATACACTGAAATTTATTGTTGAGGGAAAGCCAGCTTCTATGCGCATTTCACTGGTTGCTTAGGCCAGCTCATCAGGAAACCTTTTCCTAAGATTTTAGAAAAGCTAAAAATATTATACGAATAAAACCCTAAAGCGAATAAGAATTTTAAACACTCAAGGTCTTACTCGTAAGTAACAATATCAAAGCTCAAACAAAACACCAACAATAAACAGTGAGTTTATCTTTTCTTACATCCCTCTACAATTGGTTGGGTTCTTTCCGACTCGAATTGTAGTTATAAGTGGGTAAAAAGAAAAAACAAAATTAAAAAACAAATTGTTTCATTCTATTGTCTTCGTAAGAAAACAACAAAAAAACCAATTTGCCAATTCAGTTTTCTGCACGGGCACATGCGAGTATATTATCAAAGTTATTTACGGGAATACAAAATTTATCATTAATACGATTTCTGTATGACGTGCTAAATTCCCAATTTTACATATTTGATAAATACACTGAAATTTATTGTTGAGGGAAAGCCAGCTTCTATGCGCATTTCACTGGTTGCTTAGGCCAGCTCATCAGGAAACCTTTTCCTAAGATTTTAGAAAAGCTAAAAATATTATACGAATAAAACCCTAAAGCGAATAAGAATTTTAAACACTCAAGGTCTAACTCGTAAGTAACAATATCAAAGCTCAAACAAAACACCAACAATAAACAGTGAGTTTATCTTTTCTTACATTACATTTGTTTTGATAATTTTTCATTCTCGAACCCAGGTTTTACCGGACAGGTTACCCTTACTTGTTTCGATTGCAACAAAGCCAAATTGTATTTGTGGCGTTTATGTGCTCAAATAAAACAACTAGTAAATGTAATTTAATTATAATTCTCATATATTCTTTATTTATTACTAAAAGTTTAAGTTTAAGAAAAACGTGGTTGTTAAAACGAAAAAGAAGAATATTATTATTCTCTTAGTGTTGTTTAACATAAAAACATTTTAAGAAATTGCATACCAAAAAGTGTTGGTAAGCGGAAGTAAATTTAACATACGATTGTGTTTACACCACAATACCCCCCGCCTAGTTAGCAAGCTAACGATATCTCGTAGGGAAAAGAACATTGCGGCCCGAAGATGTTACCCGTAGCTGCTGGTCCGGATTACGGTACTGCGTTGCTGTCAGGTTGTATTGTTGTTGTGTCTGCCGCATTACTATATAAAAAAGCGGCATCAAGTCTATCGATGGATATTGTCGCTTCTCATTGTTTAAGTGCAACAATAAAATATTTTTCGTGTTTAGACAATACCTTATACGGTCCCTCGTAGCTTGCTTCCAGAGGATGTTTAACGCGATCAACTCTGATAAAAACGAATTTGCAATCTTTCAATGCTGATTGAACAAAATGCTGTGTGATTCCATGTCTTTGTGATTTTGTTAATGGTAAATCGAGCATTGCTTTACGCAAAGATTCGATAATTGAAATTTCGAATTTTACTATCTCTCCTTTACTTTTATATCCAATTAAGAATTGAAAGACATATGTTAGACCTAAGTTTATATACATAAGTATTTATGTACTTGTAAGTATTACATTATCATTGCGGTTTCCCTTTTTTAAAACATAAGTGTACACATGTTAATATTGCAATAAATAAAAATTTAAATAAATAAAAACCTGTGTTTTATTTCAACATTTTAATTCGGATAACCAATAAGACTATTTTCAAGAAAACATTCTTAAAATCGGTCTTAAAAGAAGAATTTAATTAAGAATTTATTCTTGATTTAAGATTTCTAATAAGAACAAAATTTTGAATTCGATCATAAAATTAGAATTTATTCAAGATTACAATCTTTAATGCGATCTTAAAACAATTAAGATTTGGTTCTTGAATTAAGAACTTTCGCCCTTAACAGACTATTAAGATTGAAATGATTTGGTTTTGAACGTAAAATCTTGATTTTAGCACGTTTTTTCCCTTAGTGTACGCACTTATAGTTACAATTTCATGAGTCAGTATGAGTAGCGAAAACGATTAATTGCTGATCTCACTGTTATTGTAATACCGATACCGAAATTCGTGTCGGTATCCAACCTTGATATAAAGATTCATTAAATAAAATTTATTCAAAATTTCTGCTTAAATTTTACTGTAATATTTAAGAAAACCCTTTTGTAAAATATCCATTTTTAAAACTTACAGATCTTTTAAAATCCATCATCTATGATGCAGGGTGCATATATAAGATTCAGCACTTTTACTTTTTATATTTGTTATTATTGAATGTTAATATTTCCATGCAAAAAGTTTTTTTTGTGAATTAATTCAATTGGATGTTGAAAACATTTCTTAAATGTCCTGCACATTATTTTAAGCAACTTAAATAGTCTAAAAATTTAATTGTGCTTAACACAAATCCACGAACTTTTGGTTTTCTTTATTTAATAAATGCACTTTTGTTTGTATTACTGCACTACTTAAGAAATACTTTGGACTTGGCGATAATAAAAAATATACATACAGCCATATAAAACAATACGTTTGTTTCTTTTGTTATAATTCGGTTATTGTCCACTATAAGTTGTTTATTTGTTCAATACGTATATTTTAGTTTACGATTTAATTGTTAAAGACATTTCCCCACACACGCGCTGCACAAGGAGAGGACATTTAAAAGTGATTCGAGCGTCCGGATACAATTGAACAAAAGCGAAATACACAAAAAAGAACATAAAAATTTTTTTCTTCCCCATTGAATGGGTCTTATGACTGGACGTTTTCCATGTGATTGAAAATGTTTATGTTTTGGATTTTGATTTAGAAGAAAATAGAAAAGAGAAAAATCTTAGCCACGTGTACTCTTTAACGTGAAGGCATGTGTGAGTTTTATTATTTTTTAATTATTTGGCAACTTGACAACTTATTTTGTATCTTGTTATGAAATGAAAATTATTTCGTCAGTATTTGGAATCGCCCAAATTTCCATTTAATACATTTTTCATATAAACAAATGAATACACATAAGTACATACGTAAGTATGTATGTTCATCAATTTGGATACATAAATATTTAAAAAATATGTGTTAATAATTTTGTCTAAGAGTTGACAAAATAAAACTTTATAAACTTATGTATTATACCTACGCAAGGCAAGTTTTTTATGCTTTTTGCATGCAAAAAATAAAAGAGTTGCTTTTGAGTAAATCTGTTGCATTTACAAACTAAAACTATATCGGTCCTTTTCTCATATCGAAATTTTTACAAAACACAAAATGAAATTAAATCGGGTAAGATTTTCTAAAATAAACGCTTACTGCACAATTTTGGATGTTTGGTTTTTTATAGTGATTCATTTAAATAGGCCAAAGAAACTAAAAAAGCCTTTAATTAAGTATGCTCTAAAAAACGCGTTTTATGTGCATTAAATATACAGTAAAAACTTGAAAATATGTCTTTAAAATAGTTAAAAATATGCTCCAAAAAGTACAAAAATTGCTTAGTTGTAAACAAAATATTCAGCAATTTAATTACAGTTCCATTTAATAAAAACAATCCTAAAATTTAATCGGTAGAGCCCAAACACCTTAGTATTTACAAATGAATTTTCGAGATTTTACCCTATTTGGAAACGATGGGCAGTCATGGGCTCACAAAAACACAAATATGTTAAGAGGTTAAAATTCATATAAGAGTTATTTGTGCCGAATATTATCCAGATATTAACCTCTATATGAGATTTTTTGTCTTAAAGAGATTTTAGGGACGGTCGCTAAATAATTTAATAATGTATTAATTTAAAAGGAAGTTAAAGCTATATATAGATGGAAGCTTTGGGCAAATGTGAAACGGTTCGAAAACAATTAGATTTGCAGTAAAATATTTTTGTAGCAAATTTAATCTAAATACCAATATATTTAAATAGTTTACCGACACAAAGAGTCTAATTTGAAAAAAAGTTTTTATGGGGAGTATGAGAAATTATAGACCGATTCTCACCATAAACATAGACTTCGTCTATGTCTAATTTAATCAGATTATCTACAAGATCGTTACTTGTACTTTGCGTACAAGGTTAACATGGATGGACAACCAGCCAGAAGTTATTCTGAGTCAATCGGTATACTAAAAGATTGGTCCAGATTTCTGTGTATTATACACATCGCCAAAAACGTATATAATTGCTTTTACCTTAATTTTTTCTTATACGTATACAAAATTTTAAAGTTTAAAATAACATTTATCTTTAATGGCAAACTGCTTTGTCTTACAATTTTAGAGTAAAAATTAAATGTAGAAGGCGAAATAGAAGCAATACGTACGGTATACTGATAGACAGAAAAGCCAGTATTTTGCAAAAAAAATTTTTTTTTATTTGCTTTAAAAGCTCTTGCAGGCATCTAAAAAAAATTTAACATTTATCAAAATATGCTTAAAAAAGGCAAAATAAGCACCATAAACTCAAAAAATGCTGCAAAAGGTTCTTATAACTAAATTATGCTAAAAAAATGCAGCAAACGGTAAAATATGCAAAAATATGCCCTAACAAATCGATGCCAAAATTCATTAAAAGCTCTAAAACGGATAAATATATTGTTTCTACCTTCATTGGTCGTACAAGGAAAAATATGCAATTGCATATTTATGGTTTCCCTGGTGATAAATAACCAAAGAACTTTAAGAGTTATTTGTTTCGTTCTGGTCTGTGTGCTTTACATGAAAGTTTATCCGTCATAGAAGACGTAAAAGAAAAAGTTTAAAAATATTAAGAATAAAATATTTATTGAAATAAAGGCCCAACTATAATATGCATGATCTAGGAGAAGCTACAGTCAAAAATTAACTAAAAGCCTGTCAAATGCTTTAAAAGAAGCTTTGCTTTAGCAAATGACAGTTTCATAAAACTGAACAAAAAGGTTTACTTACACTGAAAAAATTTTGTTAAAAGAATAGGTAGAATTCTGTTATATACACAAATTTTTTGTTAAAATAGTAGTAAACCAGAAGTGACACAATGTTTTGGGAACAACACATAAAAAAATTTTAATTAGCATCCTTTAAAGAAGTTAATTTAAGTACTTAATCCGTTTATTTAACTTAAGTTTGTTAATTTAATTCCTCAAGGGTGTTATTTTAAATACAAATTCGTTAAAGTAAAAAATGAAAAATGAAATTAAATGAAAATACAAATGTTCTTATGATTCTAAACATACATAAATGTCCTTATTTATTTATAATATGTCCTTTATTTATCTAAAACTGATATAAATAGTAAAATTCAAAATAAAAAATTAAAAAATAATTTGTTCACGGAGAACAAAGGGCGTTAACGAATTCTCTCGATCTATTTCTATCTCTGGTTAGTAGTTTTCCATTTAAGACGAGCAGCTTCATTTTCTTTTCTGTTGTACCGGATCCAGGAATTATGTGGTCGGCCAGGCTGGCGTTGACCTTGAGGATTCCAGTCTATGGCAGCTCTTGCAATATGATGGACGTCGTATGTCAGTTTCAATAGGCCAGCAATGTGCCTGATTCTAAAGGATTTCGTTGGATATCCAATGCAGTCAGTAAATCCGTAATATCTTATTCACATATACTTAATTTATTAGTAAATTTAAATAAAAAAGATATTCAAAATAACTACATTTATTAGTTAAAATGAGTAAAAATTCTTCAAACTTAATAATTTTTAACGACCACAATTAGTAAATTTGACTAATTTTGTAATCAATTTAACTAAAAAGGTTAAAATTAAATCGAAGAAATGTCTTCTCTATAACTATTTACGAAATTTTACGTCTGTAGACTTGAATAAAAAATTTATAAGTTGTATAATAACCTATATTTTTTAAATTTTACACCCCATTTTGCAGTATTTAGGCAAATTTTTGTTCGTTCAATATGGTTTTACCCATATGATTTAGATATGTTTGCACAATGGCTTAAGCCAACTCATGCTTATTATGGTTATGCCTTTGGTCTTTCAATGTTGACAAAGTTTAAAAACAACATATACAAGCCTGTCACAGAAATCAATTCCGATCGAAAGTGATTTCGTTTTATGTGCAGCAAGATACGAAACCACTTTCACTTTCGATCGGAATTGATTTCTGGGACAGGCGTGATATTTTAATAAAAGCGAAACCAATAAATATATTAACACACTATCTCCATTAGAACTAATATTATTTCAGTATGCGCCAGTAGCATCGACTGATGTTGAATGTATTTTCCAATATATTGTATAGTTTTTTGTCACAATCGAAGATCGTTTCAATTTGAAAATTGATAGAACACATGATTAAATTTTGCAATAAAACTTTGTTTAATAAAATTAATTAAAGATTATTAGTTTGTGTTTCTTTTGCGTGCATCTTTTTCTGCATATTTTTAAGTTTTTTTTCGGTATATGTGCATGCATATTTTTAACTTTTTTGTGCATAGTTAAACTTGCCCTGATTATATGTGTATCTATTGAATGTGTATATGAATGTTGTGGTCAAAACATTCCACATTAAAGTCATATGATCTAAAAATTAAACTGATAAATATTTTATTTTTATAACAATATTTTGTGTTTTTCCTTTTTTTATTACAAAATGAACTTTTTAACAACATTTGTTCTAATCGATGATAAGATTAATATCGAAAATTAACAGTTTTATAGGCGATTAACAATGACAATACCCAGCAAAAACTTTTCTTACCAAGTAATGTATAATGTAATGAGAAATTTTGTTAAGCAGTTATTGCTTTTCAAGTATAATAACAGAATTTTATACTCTTCACCACAGAAATTAGTTTTTTATATAAGATTGTCTTTTCGTTTGAATTTCTTATGCACATTATGATTGGGCCAGAACTCACTACGTCTATTAAATAAGCAGTTAATAAATAAGTTGAGAAACCACCCTACAAGAAAAGAATGAGCGAGTAGTCACTTTTTTTACGTTGGTGTTAAGAAAATGATAGAATGAAATGACAGAAAACTTGATTTCTTAACACCAACGTAAAAAAAGTGACTACTCGCTCATTCACTTCTTGTAGGGCAGTATTTGTTAAAAATTTACTGCAAGTTGGATTGGAACCTTTTTTCAAATTTTTTTTTATGTTTGCGCTCTTGCAAACTACGTGCATATGCAAATTACGAAAACTAACTTTAAAAATTAGTGAAATGTAATGCTGCGAGTAGCGATTTGTTATGAAAGGTCGTGTGTTTAGGAAGTTGTTATAAAGGTACACGCAGAGAAAACACATTTTTCAATACGGTTACCTCCAATAAATCTATTTTTAACGTAAAATTTTTAAAGATATTATGGTTAACTTACCCAATAAAGCATGATACCATTAAGACTTTCTCAGTTTACACGATTACGAAAGAGTGATAAGATTATGAATTTTTGTATATCTGGCGGCAAAAGATAAAACTTGTTTATAAATAAACAGCCTTCGACAAAATGTGGGCGGGATTGGAGAAGTAGGCGTGGCACAAAATAGGTTTATTTATATCTCAAGGACATTACAAAAACAAACATGGAAGCTTGTGCTTGATGTCGCACACAGTATGGGGCAGACAAGACAAGATAAACAGACTATATATTCGAAAATGGTCTTAAGGTAGATTTGAAAAATAACACTGTGTCACAAATTTTTAACAAAGTCGTGACCAAATGAATCTGACACCTAATCTTTATGTAAAGTTGTCCGCTGAATCCGAATGTGAAGTCAGAATGGTCAAAAGTAGAACAGTTTAGAAATTTTCCAAAATAGACGTTATTGGCGGTTTTTAAAAAGATGAGGTCACTTTAATGAAAGTATCTTCGAAAATATTCGATGGATTTTGTATTCCTTAATTTTTATTTGGTCAATACATGACTAAGTTGCATTGGACCAAACAATAAACATTTTTTAAGTTTTGTCACTTACGACGTTAGCCTATTTCAATATGCACATTTTGTACCAAAAATGACAAGTTACAGAAACTATTTGAAAAATCCTACTTTTAAATTTTTACCAAATCAAAAAAAAAACACACCAAGTAAATACACGTAGCGAAATGCTTAAAGCCGTTACACACTATCCCACAAAGTCGTACGTATTTTTCAAAAATGCTTCCCTGACACTTTAATTCTTTGAACATTTTTAAAAAACAATAACAACTTATCATGACAGGGTTGCATTTTCGTAAATTACTAAAGGCTCTTTGTGATAGTTTAAAACGGCCTTTAGTAACAAAAAATATTTAAAAAAGCCTAAAACTGTTAAATTACTATGTCGGTTAATTCACTAACTCCTTTGTAGCTTTATCATTTTTGCATCAATCTAGGTCTTGTTAGACGCAAAATGTTTGTATAAACTAATGCCCAATGTAATAAAACGTTACAATTTTTAATTGTTTGGTATAAAAAAAATAACTTGAAAGCAGCCAAATTTGCAAAAAAATCATAAATTTTCAATGAATTTTGAACTTTTGTCCCCTGTAACTCTGTCATTTCTTGACCAATCTTCACTAGCAATCCATTGTTATTTCAGTAATTTTATTATCTTTCATTGAAAAAGAAAAATACATAATCCTATTGATATTTTTGAGGATATTTGCATTTGAGTGACATCATCTTTTTCAAAAACACAAATAACGGTTATTTTAGAATATCTCGAAAACTGACTTAATATTCGGATTCAGCGGGCAATTTTACATAAAGATAAGGTGTTAAATAGATTTGGTCAAAAAGCTATCACATAGCGTAATTTACGAAAGACGAAGACAATGATAGTGTCCACCGGTGATAATGCTCCCATAATAGTTAATGGAAACATCATAGAAGACGTGGTTGAGTTTAACTGCCTCGGAAGCATAGTAAGCATAGACGGTGGAGCAGATGCTGATGACGCCAGCCGAAAAAATAAAGTTTGGCAAGCATATGCCTCCCTTGAAGGAGTACGGCAGTCATCACAAATATCCCTAAAGTACAAAATATTAATGTTTAAGACGAGCGTAAAATCGGTACTACACAATGGTTGCGAGACGTGGAAAGTATAAATAACTGCGTGTTGGAAACAATTGATGCAGCAATTAGGCGTTGAAAGTGGAAATGGATTGGCCATACGCTAAGAAAGGACAAATCAGACATAGCTAAAGTCTGTTTTCAATGGAATATGGTTGTGGCTTCTAATTTAACTATAATATGGGTGTCGGTGTTTCTTTTAAAATAGTTTTGTTGGTGCTCCCTTACAAACCTGCTTCGTAGTACTGGAATGATGTGGCTATTGAAATGTTATATATTTTTTTAATTTGCTAAGAATTCGTTCACTTTCTTTACTGCATATCTGTATGTTTTATTGCGTAGTGCATAAGCATACGCTTTCTTTTTAAAATTTACTTTTAGTGCTTCGCAAAACAAGAATTTTTATTTACATTAAATTAATGACCTTGAAAGCCTGCATATAGGAAACTATATAAACTATTGAGAGTAAAAAAAGGTCGATCAACACTTATAATTATAAGAATTTTTTTATTTGGCTGTTTTTATTTACATTCTTCATTAGTGATTTTAAAACTATTCGAGCTGATTTTGCACACTGTTATGATTTGGAAACGATAATTGGCATCACTTATAACGTGCAACAAATTAAAACGGTAAAAATTTGAAATAATTTGTATATATTGTGTTAAGGAAATATTTTCTCGAAGTTATGAGCGGTATTTATCATGCCAAGCAAAATAAAACCTGGGTTGTACAAACAAAGTTTTAACTACCTCAATTGCTAAAAGGGCTGTATGAACACCAAACGAAAATTTTTATTTTTTAAACAGGCGGTTAAATCTGGCTTTTGAGCAATTACGGGTTTTCCTACATTTTATGGCCTTTTACTCTCTATTTTTTTTACAGGTAACAAAACGCGCGAAACCCTTTCATAAACAAGATGTTTTTTTTTTAAATTTTCCGCGAAAATCAATTGTTTTCAGGCATATGATTTATTTTTCCAGTTATTTGAATGCAGTTTTTGGAATTTGTTATAAAAAAACCCAATTTAATAATGACCACTATTGCGAACATACGATAAGAAAAAGAAGTCATATTCATCAATTTGACTTTCTTGAAATATTTTTTACAAATGCATTTCCAGTCTCTACCTTGTCCTATTCTAGGAATTTTTAAATCTTTATACATCTAATTAATGCTTACAATTAAGCAAAACTATGGTTTTCAGTTTCTAAATAATGCGTCATGTCACTTGTGACACATTGAATATGTCAGGCGAAAAACTTCTGCGAATCTAATCTATTTTTAGGTCAACAGAAAAACATACTCGTGTAGTACGACTTATATTAAATCTAATAAAGATGGATTTTAGTATTTACTTATAATTATGAAATTTTAATTTCAAATTTCTTGGTTGATTCTACTTTTCCTACAGCTCTCAGAGGGGTGAACAGTACCAAAAACGAGGATTAATTCAAAAATAAAGTTAGTTTTTCGTAAAAGTATTTGGAACCATACAAAAGTAGATAAAATTCAAAACGAATAACTGTAAAAATTGTGGATCTTTGTTGTTTACTTTTTTTGTTATGCGCTGCCAAAGTTGAATAATATTTAATATTTTGGAAATATTTGTTAAAAAGTGAAAATCAAGATATTTTAATTGCGATTTGAGAGAATTGTTTCTTCGAAAACACTATTTTTTTAAATGGATCCATCAACTTCAGGTATTTAACTAATTTATTAATAAATTTTTGTAAAGAAAAATATTGAAGTATTTTTTTTTAAATTGGTCAAAAAAATGAGTTTTTTAAGGAAATGTTGATTTTCAACATGTTTGTGAGAATACTTGGGCAAAACTTTTTATATATTCTTAGAATGTGGCATTTCAACTTGCATAATCAAAAAAAAAATCTTGCCCATTTTTGCCCCATTTAACATTAACTTGTTTTTTCTGTTTTGTTTCGTTAAAATGATTACACTGCGTCACAAAATTTCAACAAAGTCGTGACGTAGTTAGTAGAACAGTTTTTGAGATATTCAAAGATAAACGTTATTCGTGTTTTTAAAAAAGATGATGTGACTGAAATGCAAATATCTTCAAAAATTTTAAACGAATTATGTATTTCTTTCTTTTTAATGAAAGGTTATAAAATTTTTTTATTAAATAATTTTGTTAAATTTTAATCTTTTAAAGTTATTTTTTTAACCAATGATTTAAAAATGTTAATGTTTTATTGCATGCGACATTAGATTATTTTAATATGAACATTTTGCGCCCAACAATACATAGATTGGTACAAAAATTAAAAACCTACAAAAGATTTAATAAATTATGATAAAAAATAACATAATTTTAATTTACCACAAACAGCACTTGATTTGCTTATTCTGCTAAATATTTCCGATGTTGATGCTGATAACATGAAGATTATGATTTTGATAAAGGTGAAGATAATTATGAAGATGATCTTTAATTCCATATTTTAGCAATGAATGTGCCTTGTTTCAAAAAAAATATATTGTTCGAAAAAATTACATTGATTTTTTTTAAGTTTTTAGTTTATTTAATAAAACAAAATAAAAATTCCACTAAATTTTTACAACAAAACCTCACCGACGTAAAAATTCTTGATAGGGAAAGGAAGATGAACAAGAGATTTACATTGGAGAGCCTACGAATCCAGGAGAGAAATAATCTTGCCATAAATAAAAAAGAAAATAAAGACAATGCAAATGCAAACTACAACTTAGCTTTAATTTAGTCAATTTTAAACTGTGATGCCAAAAGAAGGAAAGTTCATCTGTGATATATTTTATTTTATTTTATTATTTATTTTATTTATTTTTGTGTTTTATGTGGTACTTGTTGTATTGTTTAAAAACAAATTTATTTAAAATGATAATGTAAAGATTATATGTAAGTGGAATTATTCTTTTATGTTGTGTTAGTTTAAAAAATTATTAAATTAAAAAACATATTGTTCTTTATTTTCCATAACGTTGCCAGATTCAATAAAATTTAAATCCCTGAGGAAGTTGAAAAAATCTCAACGAAACGTCGCACATTGGGGCCAAATGAATGAAAAGTGGCGATTTATTCAAAATATGAACTTTAAAATTCATGATCGTGTTTGGTACCGGGTGAAAGTGGATAAAATTCTGCATCACTAATTGCAAAAATTATACTTTTAAGTTGTTTGCTTTAGTTGAAGTGAGCACTTAAAGTTGAATAATTGTTATTTTTTTTGTGCATATTGAAAAAAAGTGAAAATTTTGATATTTCAATTGATAATTTTTTCTATTAATACTTCTAAAAGTTAAATTTTTATAATGGAACCGTCAACTTCAGGTAGTTTACTATATAGTACATGTTTTTTTGTTTAAATATATGTTTTAAAAATATTAAATGTTAATAAAATAAAATTAGCCCAAAAATGGGCTATTTTTGATTTATATATGGAGTTTCAACAACTTTGTTCGTGAGCTTGCGTAAAATCGTCTATATAGTGTTATAATATCAGATCTCAACTAATAAACCCCAAAATATTTTTTTGCGATTTTTTGCGATTTTTGAGTTATGCTTGTTTTTGTAAAATAACTCAAGATGCTAAAAATCCACAAATATGAAAAGAAAAAAAAAAAAAAAACAAAACATCAAGTTGTTTTTACTTTGTTTTGTCATTATTTTCGTAGTTGTTATTGTAGCTAAAAAATGTGTTGTTAATTAGAGATGGGGGCGTGAGTAACTTTAATTCACGCATGCTCACGTGATTGCGTATGTTTGGTTTATTTACTATGAATAAAACTAATTAAATTATTTTACATGTGTTTATGATATTTCAATGAATTTTACTTAAACATTTGTTAATTTTAAATTATTAGAAAATTGTATATGGCACAAGTGCACTATTTTGAAAAATTGAAGGAGGTCACGCTCCCATCCCTATTTATTATTGTCATTTATTTGAGCCCTACATAATAACTGTTGGTCATATACAGGTACCACCACAGCAGTTAACTCCGGATGAAGCTCTGTCCGTTTTGGTAGAAGCGAAGCTAAGTCGCCACCAATATAATGTTATTAGAAAGGTTGCACCTGAAAAATTTCCATCATATAAATTGGTCCAAAGAGCTAAGAAAAAATGTTACCCAAAGGGAGAACAAATGAAAATTTCTGAAACATCAGCGCAAGTTAGCCTACAAGGAATATTGGATCATACCACTGAACGCCTTTTGTCGGTTAAAAATGCAGATTTAAATTCGTTAGACAACGAAGAAATCGAAAAAATTACTTTATACACTAAGTGGGGCTTTGACGGAAGTTCAGGGCATAGTTCTTACAAACAAGCCTTTCATGACAGTAATGCATCTGATTCTTCTGTATTTATTACGTCAATTGTACCATTAAAATTAGTTTTTAAAAACAAAATCATTTGGCATAATCCTCGACCGTCTTCAACTAGGTTTTGCAGGCCATTAAAAATTGAATTTATGAAAGAAACGGTCAACAGTATTAAAACAGAAAGAGAAAGAGTGGAGACAGAAAAAAATGCTCTTATCGATACAGTGATATCAGTTGGAGAAAGAAAGATAAAAGTGAACCACAAACTAATTCTCGTTATGATTGACGGTAAAGTGTGTAACGCGATTACAGACACAAAGTCCACACAAAAGTGCTACATATGTGGCGCTACCAGCAAGGAGTTCAACAATATTGAACAAATGATTTCTAGAGAGAAAAAACAATGGAAGATATCTTTAATAGATTTCTCTTAAGTTCAGATCCGTTTATAACAAGCATGAACAATAGTTCTAAAAAGAAAAAAGAGCTAATGCCAAAATCTGCATTGGAGTTGCTTGTACTTCCCAGCAATCAAAATAGCAATGATGAAGATGGAGATGAAGATTAAGATTATTGTAACGAATTAATTTATGATTATGAAATTGAATGTGAAGTAAATACTAACATTGAAGGTAATAATGATTATAATAAAAAATTGTTGTTTTCAAAAAAAAAAAAAAATAGAATAACCGAATTTAATTAAATTTTTTTTAAATACGGTGTTTATGGTTATTTATCAATAAAAAAACAATTAGATTTTCAAATGTTTCATTTTTGAGGAAAATTTTAAAATTTCGAGAAAAAAGGTATGATTTTAATTTAAAAATTTTCTAATAGAAATACATATAAAATATTTATTCCTTATTATTTTTAAAAATATTACTTATTTCTCTTAAAGTACATTTAGTATGCTTTAATTTGCAATTTAATTGAATAATTTATAGCGCACCGTTCCAAAGTTACAGCAAAAAATGTGAAAAAAGAGGATTTTTTACAGAACACAAAATGGCCCATAAAGGGTTAAAAAATGTGTTTTTTCACTCTGTTTTTTTTAAATGTTGGTTTTTTATGTATTTATAAATATCCATTAATAAAAAATATTTTTTTTTTTTAAATTACGACTTCTATGAATTAATCGCCACTTTTCATGCATTTGGCCCCACTGTGCGTCGGAGGAGTAAAATTATGAATAAATAGTCTTTTATTTTTCATTTACTGTGACCTTGAAAGCCTGACTTAGATAATTCTAAGAAAAAACAACATAATTATAGATAAGGTCGATAAAAATTATACTAAAAAGTTTTTTTATTAATCAATATACACAGAATCCAAAAAAAATTGTTGTCATATTTTACAGGCTCCCCTGAATTAATCCTCGTTTTGCATATGTTTCACCCGACTGTGCAGCTCCTCAAATACAAAAATACTTTTTCCTCGAAATTGCACAAGAAACTAAATATCCAAACAAATTTTGTTTCATATTTTTGATAACTGCACAAAAACTGGGAAAATTGACTTGATTCTGACTTGCTATAGTTGATCATGAGTTCGTGTTAAAGTGATAATGTGTTTTTGTGGATGGTCATTCATTCATTTGACTGATATTGTGTAGTGAATGCTAAGCACATTATTAAGATGGAAAAGCGGACTTCGGTTTGCGTCGCGTTTTCCCGGTCCAAATTGGGTCTATATATATGTAGTATGTTCATTGTATATATTTTTTTTAGATATGCTTGTAAATCAAAGTTCAAATTGAATTTTTTTTTTGAATAACAACTGTTCTTTTTGTACAATACAAAATTTTATTTTTATACGAAAAATTAAATTGCCTCTGATTTGTAATATTTAAATATTTGACGATTTTTTGATGATTTTTTTAAACTTTTGACGATTTTTTAAGAAAAAGGCTTAACAACCCTGGTGAAGGGTATAAAAACTAAATATGTTGGTTTTTTTATTTTATCAATTTTATCAAACGATTTTGATTGATTTGTTAAAGCAGTGTAAAAAATTCTTAATTCTTCATACAATGTCACGATGGACGTACGAAGACGCTTCATGTGGCACACGCTCTATTATCTTCGCCAAAGCTATAAAATAATACTTATGACGTACGTTCAATGTGGCATTGTATGAAAATTGTTCCCATACTTACTCCATCTAAAGGCCGTTACACACTATCCCACAAAGTCTTACGTATTTTTCAAAAATGCTTCCCTGATCTAATTATTCTTTGAAAATTTTTAAAAAACAATAACAACTTATCATGACAGGGTTGCATTTTCGTAAATTACTAAAGACTTTGTGGGATAGTGTAGAACGGCCTTTAAAGCAGCATCAAATTTAGATCGAGATGCGCTTTAATATCGGTTACAATATTCACTTGTTAGAAATTCAAATGCAGGAAATCAAAATTACAATTAAACATTTTTAATTTAAAATGTTTCATTGAACGTTTTAGGCAGAAACAGTAATTGACATTGAAGAAAACTATTTAATTAATTAATTGAATTAAACTAAAATGCGTAAATAGCATAAAAAAAGTTTTTTATTTTATCTTTTGTATAGAATATGTATTAAACTTCGCTTGTTAAATATGTAGAAAAATTTACGAAAAAGCTGTCAAACGAATTTAGTTTTGAAAATCTGTCATTGAAGTTTTATTGCAAATTTAGCGATGTGGCCAACTTTTGGCTTAACGGGTTTGTTAATAAACCACATTTCTATACAAGGATGGATACCAATTCACAAAAGACCCTGCAGACTCCATTACATCTAGAAAAATGCATAGTTTGGTACATTTTAGAAGCTGATGAAGCCGAAGCTCGCGATACGGTTAATCAGGATCGTAAGCACACCATGATAAATGATTTTTTGCTGGAAAACACGGACGACATTGATCCGAGCAAAATACGGTCTCAACAGGATGAAAAACGACGACCGCAACCTTCGACTTACAGAAATGAAAATTTGGAGATAAGTTGATCGTGAGAATTGGACCTGCCAATTGGCTTCCAAGGTTGTATAATGTGACACCTTTCGATTATTTCTTGTAAGGCACTATTTTATTGTAATAAAAAAGAAGAATTGTTCTTTTTTTTTGGAACATACGGCCAGCAATTTTTGAATAAGTCCAGAATGCACTTCGTCGGGAACTGCAGCGGTGCAAATTTGTTTGCGCTATCATCGTTTGCCTGAATTTTTCAATTAATCTGTTCACAGTTGACGAAGTTAAAACACTATTCCGACCACATATTTTGAAAATTTATTGCAGCCGCCAAACTTTCATTATTTTTTAAATCTTGTTCAATAATTAAGACACTTTGTTCTATAGTGTAACGCTCCATTTTTACTAACCCTAAACTGTCAGCTGTCGAATTTAAATTTTTTTTTGGGTTGCTAACACTTTATTTACTTTACAAATGGCGACAAATTCAAATTTTGCGTTCATTTTTGGACACCCTTTATATTAAAATATAGTGTAACAATGTTTGTTTAATTTCCTCCGTATTTTGCTTTTACTTGGCTTCAAGGAATACTTATATTATATCCTTAATTTTTCACCCTCCTATTTTTGTATGAGCAGTATCCAAATAATTTTAAACAGAACGAATTAGAGCTGCAATGATTTTACTAAGTTTTTTTTTATGTATATTTAGTAAGTAAGAAAATAGTTCGTAAAGTATTTTATACCGCTAGGTCAGTAGGGGGTCCATATCAAAAATAAACCTTTTCCAGAAAATACTTGCACCCTAGGCCGCTTTACTTATCGAAGCCGATGTTTGGTATACCATAGAGGAGAAAATCCTCTTTGGGGGATTATTACATATCAAATAAGCCACCAATTAAATAAATTAAATAACACTTCAAAAAAATATAAAATGGCCCCTAAAAATCGTTGTTGTTGTTCTCTGTACAAACTTTGGGGGGGGGGGGTTTCATTATTTTTTAGGGGTTATTTTAAGCCGACGTCAAATTTTATTGTTTATTTCACCAAAGTCAACAAGTTCAAATCTTGCTTTAATTTTGGGACACTCTTTGTATTAAAATCTCGTGTCACAATGTTTGTGTTTAAACTCCTCCAGATCGGCTCAAGCGATTTTTATGAAATTTTGTGTATGTATTTGGTAAGGTCGTTAGGGTGTCCCTATCCAGAAATCTTTTTTCCATTTTTTTGGCAGAAACTTTTTCCCATATTGTTTTTATTTGGCATCAAGAAATACATATAACTTCAAATTTTCACCCTCACCCATCCATTTTCGATCGCGATTTTAGTATTTTTGTATGAGCCATATCCAAATAGTTTAAAACAGAACGAAACAGCTCTACTGATTTTTATGATATTTTTTGTGTTTTTTTGGTAACCAAAAAAATAATTCGTAAAGTATATTTCATACCGCTAGGTCATATCAAAAAGAAAAATTCCCCAGAAAATACTTGCTCCCGGCCAAAGGCCAGCCATTCAGAGAAGTTTTGGAAAATCCTATTTTGACAGCGTGTTTTATAGTGATGTTTGCCTTTATTGTTAATAAATATTGGCAATTTAGCTATTTTTTGTTCAATCTAGAGGTTTTCTCTCAATTTTTATTTCTATTATGTGGCTTTTATTAAGCAAGAGGATTATACATTTGACCCGTCTAGGAACATTTTAGGAGCTGTGAGGCCAATTCTTTACAATTCCATAAAATTTCTAACTTTGTATCGAATCCCCCTTAATGACTGATGATTGGGGATACGTATGTTCGAAAAACCTTTCCGGAAGGAAAAAATAAGGAGGGTCGGTCATACATTAAACCCCTTTATGAGTGACTCTGTTGTAGTTATAGAGTTTTAGTTGTCGAAATTTTCTCCGTTGCCCCCATTTTAACTTTTTCCCGAAAGTCATTAATCTATCAAGTCTATTAACTGCATCCAAAACCTGTTACTAAGAAACTCCGTTTATCACTATCCCATAGGTTATGTATACGCATATACAATGTATTTATTGCGATTTTCTACTGAAAATTAATAATAAAAAAAAAAATATCAAACAATTGAATAATGGAATTTTTTAAATATTAATAAAATCAATTAATTTAAAAATTTAATGTGAAATAGGTATATTGCATTGCGGTACTTGCTAGTACTTCTAAAAAAATTTTCAAATTGAACTGAGAAAAGTTTTTTTATTTTTGTTTTTTTTTTTTTATTTTGATAATAAATTTTATAACAATAATAAAACACTAACACACAAGCAAACATAAATAAATTGTTCAGTTCTCGTTGCATTTAACGTGCCTCTTTTTGAAAATATTTTAAATAAACAAGTTTGAGTTCAAAGTCCCCCTGCCCACAAAAAAAAAAAAATTAAGAAAAACTCAAAGTCTTATTTACTTGCAACTACAAAAGGTTTTAAATAACAATTAATTTTGTAAAAATGTAGTGGAAATTGTACAAATATTATTAATTTAGATTAAATGTTAAAAAGACTTGTACACATATTTTGAAAAACATTTAATTCCATAACGATTAATATATTAATTATTTCTAAAAATAAAAAAATTAACACCAATTGCTAATCGTACCTTTTTGATAATGTTTTTGTATTGCGGTGAAGTACGGAAAATGAAACTTGATTAAAACGAATTCTCACAAAATTATTAGGTCTTTCATTAACTCGTTTAATTTTTTTATTTTTCTTCTATAAAGCTAAAATAAGAATTTAAGCGTGTTGCCATACGCTCAAATTTATTAAATGATAAAAATAAAACAAATAATAAATAAAAACAATAACAAAGTAGTAAAACAACATCTGCAGCAAAAACAATTTCAAAAATTATAACGAAAGAAACCAAAATAAATACGTAGGTATGTAAATTTGTATGTAAAATTTGGGTTTGTATTGAAGTGTTGGTAACTAACTCACACTGTTACACAAGCACTTATGCTCTGATAAGAGAGCACATACTTAATGGCCAAAACAAACAGACGAGCCTCCACAAACCAGCCAATCAGCTGGCGAAGTTTAACCCTCTATTCGATATTCCCAACGCATTTTAACACATATACACACACTCATATACAAACACTGTTTTGTAGAGCCAAAATCAAAATCAAAACAATAACAAAACACACTTTACTACACACAGCCGATAGTCACTCACACTCGACCAGCGACTACGATCTTTAATATAGTAAAGAGATATAACACAATAATAACAAACCGAACTAAACCAACGAGTTCTAGCTGCCTCTAGTCTACTGACACACACGCCTGCCTTCCCTCCATCCAACACATTCGCATGGGCCCGGGTATAAAAGCGCTCACAATACAGAGCGTGGCATCAGTTACTCGAGGTCTCAGTAAATGGAAAGATCAAGTGAAACTCTCAGTGATCTAAAAACAAAATCAATATTTGACAAAAAACTTTGGAGGAACATATGAAAATTCAAAAAAGAAATAAAAAACATTTTAAGCCAAATAATTAAACAAGCAAAAAAATTATAAATTTGTGATATTTTCAATTGTGATCGTGAACAGTGTTTTACATTTATTTAAAACAACAAATCTACACATTTATATATTAATTAAGTGTTTCTTCTAAAACAATTTTTGTAAATTATTAAGAAAAACTAAAATCGAAACAAAATGCCTGAACTCGTCGAACAAAGTAAACCAATGTAAGTGTTTAAAATAGAATTCTACAAACTCACATAATTCCAAAAGAATTTATTTTCTTTGCTCGACCTAAGACAACATTTTAAAGTTAATTTTTTACCAACCAAATAAAAAAAATTTATAACAAATATTTTTTTATTTTTAGTTCAAATGGTGCTTCGCCTATGCAAAATAAGGCTACACAGGACAACTGTGGCCTCTACAATCACATCCGTGGCACTAATGTCTCTTATGGTTCCGCCAACAAACTTACCCCTGGTGTCAGAGCTTTTGTTGAAGAAGCTGTTGCTCTTTTACAACCCGATCAAATCCATATCTGCGATGGGTCTGAAATGGAAAACAAAATGCTCTTGAAGTTGATGATCGAAGCTGGTACAATTATTCCATTGCCCAAGTACGATAACTGCTGGTTGGCTCGCACCAATCCTGCTGATGTTGCTCGTGTTGAATCCAAGACCTTCATTTGCACCGACCATAAGGAGGAAGCCATTCCCACTCCTCAAGAAGGTGTCAAAGGAACTTTGGGCAACTGGATTTCTTTGGAAGATATGAACAAGGCCATTAAGGAACGCTTTCCTGGTTGCATGAAGGGGCGTACCATGTATGTGGTTCCATTCAGCATGGGTCCAGTTGGTTCTCCTCTTTCAAAGATTGGTATTGAAATAACTGATTCTGCCTATGTTGTTGCTTCAATGCGCATTATGACCCGCATGGGTACTGCTGTCTTGGACGAATTGCAGAAAAATGAAGTATTTGTTCGTGCTCTTCACTCAGTTGGTACACCTGCTAACGGCGTCATTGAACGTCCCTCCTGGCCTTGTGATCCAGAACGCACTATCATTTTGCATAAACCAGCTGACAACTTGATCGTTTCCTATGGCTCTGGCTATGGTGGTAACTCCTTGTTGGGCAAGAAATGCTTTGCACTACGAATTGGCAGCACCATTGCTAATCGTGAAGGATGGTTGGCCGAACACATGTTAATCTTGGGCATCACTGATCCCAAGGGTGTTAAGAAATACATTACTGCTGCCTTTCCCTCTGCCTGTGGTAAGACCAATCTTGCTATGTTAAACCCAAGCCTCTCCGACTACAAAGTAGAATGTTGTGGTGATGATATTGCCTGGATGAAATTCGACAAAAATGGTGATTTGCGCGCAATAAATCCCGAAAATGGTTTCTTTGGTGTCGCTCCTGGTACTTCCGTTGAAACCAATCCCATAGCTATGAGCACCATCTTCAAGAACACCATCTTTACCAATGTAGCCTACACCTCCGATGGCGGTGTTTACTGGGAGGGTATGGAAAGCAGCGTGGCCCCTGGTGCACAAATTACTGATTGGTTGGGTAACCCCTGGACCAAGGAATCTGGCAAACCAGCAGCCCACCCAAACTCCCGCTTCTGTACTCCTGCTAGCCAATGCCCCATTATTGATGCTGCCTGGGAAGATCCCGTGGGTGTACCAATCAGCGCCATCCTCTTCGGTGGTCGTCGTCCTGCTGGTGTACCACTCATCTATGAAGCCCGCAGCTGGGCTCATGGTGTCTTCATTGGCTCTGCCATGCGCAGCGAATCAACAGCTGCTGCTGAACATAAGGGCAAGGTGATCATGCACGATCCCTTCGCTATGCGTCCATTCTTTGGTTACAACTTTGGCAACTACGTCAAACACTGGTTGAGCATGGGAGCCCACGCCAATGTACCCAAAATTTTCCACATCAACTGGTTCCGCAAAGGTGCCGATGGCAAATTTATGTGGCCCGGATACGGTGATAACGCTCGTGTTTTACAATGGGTCTTGCGCCGTTGCAATGGCGAGGAATGCTTCGTTGACTCTGCTATCGGTCACATTCCCGCCGAAGGCCAGTTAAACGTTGAAGGTCTTAGCGGTATAAACTTGCAAGAACTTTTCTCCTTGCCCAAGGACTTCTGGACCCAAGAAGTCGAAGACATTCGCAAATACTTCGAGACCCAAGTCGGTGCCGATTTACCCGCCGAAATCTACCGTGAATTAGAGCAACTCAAACAACGCGTTGAAGCCATGTAAGATAATGAATTTATCCCCAACTGTTATGAGCAAATGACAGCTAAATTGCTACCTGCTATCGCATAGATTCATTTTTTATTCTGTGCCTTTTTTATTTTGTATATAAGAATTTAAAATGTTTTTTTTTATTATTTCATAATCGAAAATATTCTATTTATTCACTATCAAGTCCTTTTTAGATTTAAGACTATTTAATCTATTTTTTTTTTATTTATAAGTGTTAAGTTGAAAACTATGTTTTCAATAATATTAAGAAATATGACTGTAAATACTGAACTAAACAATAATAAAAAATATAAAAATTTTATGTGCCAAATTATATTTTTATAAAAAAAAAATTATTGTTTGTTGTCTTTGTTCTTCGAAGCTAATATAAAAAAATTGGAAGCGCGTATCTTATCAGTGAAAAGAAGGCCCCTATTGTGAGTAGCATTTGAGATACAATTATCGCTGGCTATCGTACAACGACTGTAAAATTTGTGTTTTGAGTTGACTGCGCTGCCAAAAATGTCGTTCTCCGTAAAATTTTTTAACGAAAACGATTAGTTGTTAGTTTTTTTGGTAGAAAACCCAAAAGCATGCTCATCTTGGCAATTTCATATGAAAACAAAAAATTAAAAACATTTCGAAAATGCCATATGTATGCAAAATACATATAATGGTTTTTATACTTATACTTGGAAATGTTAAGTGCCATCTACCAAAACAATTTCTATAAGTTTCTGGCCAATTGGAGCATTTTTGGTTCGTTACCAGAGAACGGCTTTGTGCGATTGCAAAAAAAAACGCATTTAATGAATACCAACAAATACACTCGCTTTCGGTCATACAATCAAACTTGAGCAACTGCACACATTCGCAGATGGTTTGCAGTCATTCAAGTAATGCACATCGTGCTTTTTTATTTATACCATCGTTTAGCTTTGTTTTTTAATTAAGATGTTTGTGTGTTCGGTGCGACAATGATTGTTTTGGTAAAAAAAAAATACAAACAAAAAAAGCCAGAAATCAAGCAATCATTACCCATGTAGGCATTCAGCAGTTGCTATGTAGCACAAGAAAAAAAAATTTAAATGAAACGCAAACGCACTAGGTACAAACAATTTCCATTGAAATTGAAGGCTGTTTTATTTTTTATCATTTCTTATTGTTGTTGTTATTGCTGTTAATGTTAATGTAACAAAGCGACTCGTACTCACACCAATTTAGTTCGTCGTTGCCTCATCGAGTGGACAATGACTACGTGAATGCAAAAGCATAAGAATGTTTGCCTTTTGACTTAGAGGAATTGTGTTATTGCGTGCGCAATAATAAATGCAAACAAAACACTTTCAATAAAAAACTCACACATGCACAAATCAAATGTGCACAAAACGATGTCAAAATTACCAGAGTTGAACTTTGTTTTGCAGGCATAGAGTTAATGTAAATTTAAGCGTATGAATAATCAACAAAAATAGCGGATTTTGCAGTTCTCTGTTCGTTACCAGGCCCTCAAATATTGTAACTTTGGTAAAAAACGACACTTTTCGTTGAGTATCTATAAAGGAGTTCAATATTAGGCTTGCAAAAGAGCAAATGCAGAATATCGTAGCAATTTAATAAAATCTTATGGAAACTGTGTCTATTATGTTTTTGGATTTTGGAGACTAAAACTGAACTCCGCTTTTATATCCTATACAGCTCAAATATTCCTCAAGGCCCTATTATTTTAATAAAATGCAACATTGTTTCCTGTATGCCAAAGCTCTGACCCAAAATAATTTTAAGACCTTAAAAGGTTAACACGTGCCCATAGGGGGTTAATTTGTAAAACCTACCTACTACCTACTTCATAAAAGTAGCATTTTTTGAAGCTCTATCTCTGGTCCTAATAACCATAATATGTGAAATTTGTCAAACAAGACTTCTTTTTTAAATTTTTCGACAACGAACAGTTTCACGGTACGTTACGGCAAAACTATGGCTACAGTTACTTTTAAGTATCAAATTTCTAAAAAAAATATGTCTTTTAAAAAAATTATTTTAAAATCTTTATTTTAAAAGTTATTAAGCTCTTTTCGTTCTATGAAAAATAAGTGGTTGCGCTCAGGCCTGCCATATTTGCCGATTTATCGGCATTTTGCCGATTTTTTGCATCTAAATTATCAAAGAGCCGATTTGCCGATTTTTGCTCAAAAAATGCCGATATTTCAATAAACGACTTAAACATGGTAACTTTTTGTTTGTTTTGGTATAACTTCTTAATTTTGTGCACACTCGTTAAATTTTTATTTGGAAAAATATTCAACTATGAAGAAAGAAAGCACTAAATTAAAATAAAAGAAAAAAAAAGCCATAGGTTAAAATATCATTTTCTAAAACGAAAATATAAAAAACTTTATATTTGAGTTTGATAAAAAAAGAGACGCTTACAAAAGAGTAAAGGCCCAACTATAATATGCATAAGCTTGCTTAAGCTTCTGTCAAAAATGAACAAAAGTCCACTCAATTGCATTTTTAAACACAAAAACAAAACCAAAAAACATTTGATTCTACGGAAAGTGCGATCTGTTTCGCATCTTGCTTATGCAAATGACAGGTGCATAAAAAAAAACATAAAATTTCCTTAAGTTTAATATGGTTTGACACATATGATTTACATGTATTTGCCCATTTGCTTGAGCCAACTTAAGCATATTATAGTTGTGCCTTAAGGGTAAGCTAAATTTATTTTCACTATTAATAAAAATAATTTTAATAAAAAATTTATTCTTAAAAGTTTATACGGAATTGATAGTGATGCATTTATATCCGAAAGCCAATCTAATGTAAGGAAGTAAAGAAAATTTGCAAGCTTTTTGGCAAAAATACAGATTTAAAACGTGAAAATTTTAGTAGTGCATTACCAAAAAATTACTTTGCTTCCAATTTTTCGAAAATGATGAAAGAATTTGTAGCCAACTCAACCTAAATAAAAAAATTTCGAGTTTTATAATTCAAATTGTTTTGAAAGTGATTTCAGGGGGGCTGATTCTGGCAGTCGTGATCGAATAATATTTCGTTTTGAAAGCAATTTTAGTTCTAATTCTTTCAGTCGATACTGATCGAATCGAAATTGTTTTTCAGTGTTGTGAAAACTCAAAAAAAAAAAATGCTTTACAACATTGAAAAAATAATTTCGATTCGTACAGTATCGGCTGAAAGAATTAGAAATAAAACAGCTTTTGAATCGAAAAAGTATTCCAAAAATTTACCCTAAAGTACAAAATATATATTTTTGTTTTTAATCAACTACAATTTATTTATAAAACGTTTCTTTTTTATTGATTATTATGTATCAAACATTAGTTTATGCTGCATCTTTATGTTTTGTTATTAAAAATATGTTTTATTGTAAATATTTAAAAGAGGTATTTTAAATTTGCCGATTTTTTTAAATTAAATCACATACGGACAGACATAATTGACAATTTCATAAATAGCCTAATAAGCAATAAATAATAAAAAGTAGGTACCTATGTGATCCAAATACATTTCCGAATTAACAAAACAAATCAAAATTATTTTACGGTCGCAATTTCAAGAATTGCAACCACTAAAATAATAAGACTAATTAGTTAGTAATTTTTTGATATAAAACTCGGTCGCAATACCAAAAACGTTTTGATTCTTCTTAAGACTTTTTCTTTTGTTGGTGTTTTATTTTATGTTTAAAATTTTTTATTTTTATTTATTATTATTTTATTTTTTTTTTTAATTTAAAAGTAGAGATTTCAAATTTTATCGTGATGTATAACATTTGTAAAGTCGCAACTAGCTTCACTTTTAAACACCTTTTAATTTTTGTTTTACAAAAAATCGTTTTTTTTATTTTCGAATGAATTTTTTTATCATAAATTTTTCTAATAAAATTTTTCTAGAAATTTTTATAAGTAGCTGTTAATATGGGCTTTCACAGAAAAAAAATCAATATAAAATCTCCCAAAACCCAATTTAATCATTTTTTCCTGACTTTAACAGTGTCCCAAAACCACAAATCTTAGGCAAAAGACTTGAAAATTCACTATACGATGCAGAAATTTGTTGTCTGTCGAGCTGCGTACTTAAATTTGTACATTTTTTAAATTTAAATTTTGCCTAATGTCTGGCTAGATTAGCAAAAAACCCCTATGTGCCCCGTCCAGGGCCTGGGCAAACAGCTAGTATGTAGTTATATAAATTAAAGGTTTTTAATCAAAAAAAGAAAAAAATGGGGATTTTTATACTATTTTATATGAAAAACGGTGTTGGTCATAATGATTAACATAACTATACTTAACTTTTTTATATAATTTAAAGAAATCAAATTAAAGTATTAGCCATAAAATTATTTTAATGTTAAAATTAATACCTTAAACTCTTTTTATAACTATATTAATTGTGCTTACCCGTCTCTGTTAAACATTGTAAAAACCCTAATAAACTGTAGCATATTTTTGGGCAAAAATTTAAAACTGTGTAACTAAAGTGCTGCTTAGTTTTTTAAATTTGAATATTGTTCAGTCATACAGGAAATTAAAACACAGGCCGAGGAAAATAAAAAAATTTTTTCTCGGGTCGGTTTTTTTAACGGCCAATTTCACCAAGTGCAGTAAAAATTAACTATTATTTTAACTTTCATTTAACAATATGATTTTGACTTTTATAACTTAAGTTTATTTTAACAAAACTTGGTTAAATTTAAAAAAAAATAATTGTATTCTTAGGTTGTGTGTGAAACGGTAGCACAAAATTGTCAAGAAATTCTACGCTAACGTCAAAATTTATACTATCCCCCAGGGCTAGTAAAATTTTATTCACCTTAACAGTGTCAACATTTTACTTCCATGAGTACTTTGCTACCGTTTCACACCAGTTAATGTAAATTAAAGCTATAATAACAAAAAAAAAAGTAATTTAAAATAATTGTACATAATGTATACATAGTTGTCTTGAATTTAAATTTTCAACGGTAATTTTACCTAAATTCAGATACTGCTTACGTCTTAGCCGAAGAAAGCAGTTTTCTCCTCCCTGATTTATATTTAGAATGATAATGCTGCCCTAAGACAAATTGTCAACTTGAGGGGCCACACTCTTCATGTTTTATCTTTTAAATTTGATTTTTTATTTAAGTTCATTAATTTTATTTTCTTTTATCTTTAAAAAAGTTGTTTTAGTCGAATCGCTGTTTAATCGTTGTTTAATATTCGGAATTTCAATTTAATTATAAAATTAAATTGTTATGAAGTTTAATTTTTAATATCAATAAATTGGTAAGTTTTATCTGGTTGTTTAGAAGTCATCTTGAGCAGTCGTAACAAGAAAGATATTTAAATTGTATTGAAATTTGATATTAATAAAAAAAAATTTTATATTGTGTTGATAACACTAAGCCACAAAACAATTAACCTTAAAAATGAGATATTTTTAAAGCTAAATTGGGGCGGCTTAACACGAATGTGGCACTCATTTATTTCTTTTAAGAGACGTTTTCGAGATATGCGCGATAGTCGTCTGAATTGTACATATTTGTCGAATAAATATGTTTTCCTCTTTCAGCCCATAAATGTATATTGTGTGTTGATCGTATAAAATTTCACTGAGTTACAGGCCTTTGGATTTGAAAAAATTTGTCTTTTATTGCTTATTTATTCAAAAGTCTCAATTTTGTACAATTCTGATAAAAAATTCTTAAGATTTTTCGAAATAGCTAAAATCACTGCAGAAAATCACCAATTTCGCGAATATCTCGAAAACGCATCTTTAAGGTTATAGCAAAAAGTTTTAAATTTATGAACCAGTGTAACCAACAAGAAAGTGCCTTTTTTGTTTAAATTTTAGGGTTTTTTTTATTTTTTTACATGCTTTGAAATACCTCCAAGTTGTTTTGATACTTGGTAGGTATTTGGAGCTTTATCCTACATACCTGGGAAAACGTTCTCCACGTTTCATTTACCTTAGAATATGACAAGTTTCTTGGATACTAGGCGGATATTCGGGAACTTTGTCCCAGACTCATGTGCCTATATATGAAAAAAGATAAAATATATCGCGATTTTCGCGTTTTATGTGAATAATAACAGATTCAATTTAAAAAGCAGAACATTATTTTCACATACGTAGAATTTGTATGAAAGCGAAAAACTGAAAAAGACGTTTTTAAAAATGGTCCAGCTCACGGATGGTCAACGCTAGAACCAAAATATTTTGGGAATCATCATAAAACATATCAAGCTTTATTTTCAGAGGGGTAACAAAATCACTTTTTTTTGAGTCGCTTTAATGTACATATATGTAAAAAAAAAAATTATATAATCAATAAGTAATATATTAAAGAATATTAAACAACATGCTTTTGCAAGTTGTTTTTTGCATTTTGTTTTTTCTTAACCTACTTACAACTACAATTAATGTTGGAAGAATTCCAATCAATTGTAGTGGGGAATGTAAGGAGAGATAAACTCACTGTTTATTGTTGATGTTTTTGTTTAAACTTTGATATTGTTACAAGTAGAGCTGTTGCTTGTGATTCTTATACGCTTAACAGTTTTATTTGGTTTAATATCTTTAGTTTTTACAAAATGTTTATGGATGAAGTTTCCTGATGATCTGGCCTAAGCAACCAGTGAAATGCGCATAGGAATAGCTTATCCCATCAACAATAAATTTCAAGTGTTTTTATCAAGAATAAAAACTGTGAATTAAGCACGAATAACAAAATCTTTTAAATTAGAATATTAAAATTTTAAATTATTTTGAAAAAAGTCCATATAAGCGTAAACCTAAGCTTATCGGAAAGGTAAATCAAGGATATGATACCGCTTAAATCTTCTCACTTCATTAGTATCGTCTAGTAATGATTTTGCCAATGGGTTACAATAATAACTTCATCGTTCAAGATAGTTTGCGCTAAACTTCTTGATTTCATCTTAAATTTTTGGAACAAATAAATCATTATAAATTGTTTTGTTGGATACATATTTTGGGGCGTTGAGAATTAATCTCAGAGTATTATTTTGGTGCCGTTGGAGAATTTCAACATTTGAGTTGCTTGCAGTTCCCCACAACTGAATGCTGTAGGTCCACACTAGTTATGTATAGTTTTATATATTACAAGCTAAGTTTCAACATTTAATTGGGAATTAGGGCCCAGCAACCTATATAGTCGCTTAGTTTTAATTAATGTTCCTTTTTAGATTTTATGTGTGCTTTCCACGTTTAACACAGTCTTTTTGGTGAATTTCATTATTATTTATAGTTAAACGAGCACAAACTGCTTTGCGTAACGTGAATACAACATGAACTGATTTTTCAGTATTAACTTTAATGTTCCATTTGGACAACCAGTTTTTAGTTTGTTAAAGTTGATTTTGAACGAGATTCGATGCTTCTACGGGGCAGGAGCTAGAAGCTAATACAGCGGTATCATCTGCATAAGTTGCAACTAATATATTGTTAGTCACAGGCATATCTGATGTAAAAATTGTGTAGAATATTGGCCCAAGTACACTACCTTCCTTTGGAATATATTTAGCCACATCAGTGATGTTATACGTAGGGAAAAATCCCTTTTCGTAGGGATTTTCTTCTTAAAAAAAGTAAGGAAAAGAGTGACTTATTTTTTGAAATCATTAAAATGTAGGGACTTGTCAAAAATGTGTCAATACTAAATATATATGTATATTTGGCAATTTTTTTCGATTTTGTGAAAAATTTACTTTTTAAGAAAGGATACAACATCACTGGGCCACATGATACTGGACAAAAACCCGGCTTGTTGTTGTGTTTTTATTTCTTGTGAATTCTTAAAAAGAATGTTCCTTATAGGATAAAAGGGACCTTCTCACCAAATTTCATTAAAATCGAAAGGGCTCGCGTCCCACTCTTGGTCGATTCGACATGGAATTACCCACATACTATTTATTGGTTGGATTCACAATGGGTTATTCTTTAACAGACAAAGAACAATGTGTTGCCGAGATGACTACTAAATGCTGTAAATAAATTAACGATGTGTTATTAAATGAGACCATTATGGTGTAAATATGTTAACAGCTCGTTGGCAGAATGAGACCAAAATGACAACGAATGGTGTCAATTTTGGGCATTTTGATACCCGATTTTTCCCTCTGTGTACTACTTATCTTAAAGAATTTTTAAAAAAGTTAATTTTTTAATTAAACATTTTTTATTTTTCGAATTTATTCTATGAGTTACATTTCAGTTATGTATTTTATAAAGCTTTTTTTGTAATAGTTCTATTCCTTAAATTTTTAGGAATGACTTTTATACACTACCAGACTATTATATTGTATTTTCTTGTTACATTTTACCTTAGTTATCCATTGGATAGCAATGAAGTATATTGTATTGTACATACTATTATAGAACTATTACAAAAAAGTTTTATAAAATACATAACTGAAATGTAACTCATAGAATAAATTCGAAAAATAAAAAATGTTGAATATAATATAAAGTAACCTACAAAAGGAGATAATTCCCAGTTTCTATTTGTTAATTTTTTAAGTTAGTTCGGTTTTTTAGAAAATTCGTAACATGTATCTGAAAGATAGATTTTAAATACAAGCAACGTTATTTAAGCTTTTTCTCTCTTTTTGTAATGCAAAGCTCCTTGGAATATATTAAAGCTTTTTAGGATTGGAAATTTGCTTAAATGAACGAAGCTTTAAAGCACTAAGCACAACAATGTTTTCATTCCTGCGATGAATCCCTAGAAATACTTTTACTACTGCAATCTAAAGAACAGTTCTAAACGAGCATTCAAACCGAAAAGACGTGGCAAAATATAACTCAAAAGTAAAAAGAAGCCGTCTTCTCTTGTGTAGCAAAGAAGAAAAAAGTTTTAAAGGTTTTTTGTGTGTGAATGTAAAAAAAAACAAAAATTACTAATGTCTTCTATATAATAGTGCATAGGCGGAAGAAGTGTGAAAAGTATTAAATCATAATTAATTAAGTCCGTCGTAAAGAAATAAAATAAGAATATAATAACTGAAAAAGACCTCTTTTAAGTCGAACCCCAGAAGTAGCGATGTGATGCATTGTGGGTGGTCTAAAATTGGATTTGTAATCATTTTAAGTGTGACAGCTGAGAATAAAGATTTAGTAGCAACTTGGAATTTATGAACATTCAAGCACCAGCACTCAGCAACAGATTAGCCATGTCAATGACAAACAATGTGTGATAGTTAAAAGCAGCAACAACAGAAAATTACAAAAGAAAAAAGAAAACACTCGGGACAATAGTAAATAAAACATTTACATACTTTCATAGTGAAATACACAGTAACAAACACATACATACGTATGTATATGTAACGAAATATGTACATACTTACATATCAACTTCCACACAAAAGGGGTGGAGGCAATAGATTAACACGCAAGGATAATGTTCACTATTAAAGTATATACACACATCTACAAACAAACACGTACCAATTTACTTTTAAAGCAACAAGCAACACTTGTTGCTGTTCAATAGGGAAACACATTTTTTTTTACCGATTTACACATAAACAAACACTCTTACACCCAGTTTGCGCGGCCATAGACCACTGGATACCCTACACGGTGTTACATTTGCACCTTTTTTGGTACAATTTTATTAATTACGCACAAAAGTACTTTAATAAGTGATTTTGTTTAATAAAGGAGACTAACTATATAGATGTGTGTGTAATAATACTCTTAATAAAGCATATTTTTCCTTAATTAAAATCTTCTCTTTTTGTAGGAAACAAGTTTAAGCATATCTGCTTGAGGAGTTACATTACTAGTTGTAATAATATCAAGACATTATTTCTATTTATTAGCTGTATAACTTATTTTCGGCTGTTTTTTTTTTTTTTGTCAAATGAAATTTCCATTTAAGGTATTGAGGTACAGTAAATTTAACTTGGCTGCACAATCTCTTTTACACGATTTTTTGTGCAGATAAATCAAAAGTGCTGTTATCTTAAATGTATTTATCTGCCTTAATGTGCAGGTACACAATTGTGGTTCACTGATTAAAAGTGCAGCTAAAGTAAAGTGTTTAAAAAAAAGAATAAAAATAGTTTTTATTAATAAATTGATGTTTTATTAAAATTTTATAAAATTGGATATTTATATGAAAAAGTGGCCACCATATTTTTTTCATGTGTGCAGCTAATTTTGATATTTTATATAAAAATGTTTTAAAGCTGCCCAAATATATGAAAAATATGCAGGTATACAAAATGCACCTAAGCAAGGATTTTAAAGAATAATTACGGAAAATATGTATTTTGGGCAGTTAAGTCAAAGTGCAGCTAACTTTGAATTTTTGTATGAAAATAATTTTAAAATGCCAAAAATTTTGGGCATTTATCTCAAATGTGCAGGTATAGAAAGTGCACTTAAACAAAAGGCAGTTAAGTCAAAACTACTGTAATAGCAAAAATAAAAATATGTATAACCAAAATTAAAATTAAAATTATGCGGCATTTTTTGAAAAAAGTAAAAATGTTCCTATTTTTCTTTTTAAATTTAAACCAGAATAAGAAAAAAACTGTCCCAAACGGTTTGTATTTTTTGAAAACACAAACTCAAACTTTGTTTTTATATTCGTGAATTTGTACATAAACTAAAAAATACGGTACACAATGACTGTAAGCAAAATTACAAATACTAAAATTACTTGCCTCTTTGGTTTAAGCGTACGTGTAGTGTTTGTTTAGCGTACAAGCTTCCTTTTTTAATTGTTCACGTAGCGTACTTTTGCGTATGTGTTCTGTATTTTTTTAAGTAAACGCAAAGTCAACTTTTAATGTTCGTATTGTGATAGTTTCAATAAAAATGTATTTTTCATTACTTGTACATATCGAGCTTTCTGATAGCTATGGGAGACTACAATTAAAGGTTTTATTTTGAGTCCTTACGCTTGCTTTCCAGACAAAAATTTATCGTTTTATGGTTGCCCAGATCAACAAAAAGGCAAAAATTGTTTTTAGAGTGCGGCATTTTGCTTGCTTTTCAACCAAATGTCAAATGAGCAATTAAAAAATTGCAAAATAAGTTAAGTCAACCACAACTACCATAATTTTCTGCAAGTTTGCTGCATTTGGGGTTTTTCATGAATCATATTGCATGTGAAAGTAGTCGCATGAAAAAGGCAACCCGTACGCAAAAAGACCATTACACGAACGCCAAAACAAGATCGGTACATTATCTTAGTATCTATAATCGTCAGCTCATAATCGTTGTGCTCCGTATTTTGTTTGTGTGAAAATTTACAAACACAAGAAATTTTTTGTATAGAATGTGTACTGTTCATGGCAAAATACGCTGCGGGACACTTATGTGATTTAAACTCTTCTAAGTTAAATTGTTTAAGCTTAGTCAAAGATCTGTCCTTATAATATTATTTGTGAAATAAAGTTCTTAGAAATATTTATTTAGAATTCTTTTCCTAACGATTAAAAAACGGTGATGCCAAAAACAAACAAAAAATAAGGCTAAACCACCAGACATACTTACGTTGTTAGCTTTTACAATTGGCGTTAAAACAAGGTTAGCTAAAAGATTTAGTTGGTTTCATCTAAAAAGTAATTGAGAAGGTTTTCATTCCTTAATCCCAATATTTATTGTAAAAATTTTGTTTAATTTCTTGTTTATTCCTGAATCATGCTGACCCATTGTTGGTAAAATTTGTAACGAAGTTAGAACAATGCTCAAAATAGGGCAAATATGGAACCGATTTTGTTTAATGGAGATGAAGGGGTTATCCAAAGTCAAACATTTTTTGTTTGAACAAACTATTTTCAAAGTGCAATTAATTATTAATAATTTTAAATTTAATAGAAACTGGGAATTCTTTCCTTTCATAGGTTACTTTATATTATATTCAACATTATATTATTTTTTCGAATTTATTCTATGAGCTAAATTTCAGTTATGTATTTTATAAAGCTTTTTTGTAATAGTTCTATTTCTTATAAAATACATAACTGAAAGGCAATTTTATTGCGGAATTTCGGTTTTTTTTAGTTTACGCAATAAACTTAACCGTTTTTGAATTACGCGAATATATGTTATGCAACCTCCTTTATTTTCGAAATAACGGTATATCTCGAAAACAAGAGCTAACCTAAAAAGTCGGTTAGAACCACTGAATTCAGCGTTAATAATTAATTTGTTAAAAAAAAGATTAAGGAACAACTTGTTAACAACTTTTCTACAAAATTAATATTTTCTAAGCAATTAAATATTAAAGTCAGATTTCATGTGAAAATATAATTTTTCTCAAACTTTGGCGGGCTTGAGGGACGGCTTAACTTTCGCCGATCGTCTTGAAAAGTTTTTGGCGTTGTTTTTTATCAATACCCACCAAATTGGCGGGTGAGACCTTAAGAAATCTAACTTTTGATTTTAACGTTCACCCTAACGTTACATACTAACCCTGCAGATATTATTGGACTACGTGATCCATTTTGATGAAATGGACTACTCCCTGGACTGGTCCAATGTTATGCAAGCTTGGACCATGTCATTATTAAAGAGTTTGTAGTGAAACGACATGTCTTCGTTTTTAAACGAAATGTATTCGTTTTTAAGCGACTTCAAAACTAATCCTCTTGAGTATACCATGGAGTAGTTTTAAGACTACTCCTTTGCAGTCCAAAGCTGGGTTATACGGTCCTTCCCTAGGACATCGTAATGTTAAATAGACCATGTTTTTTCCATACGTTAGGGTTACTTTTGGACTAGTCCTAGTTCCTTGTGGGCTACATTTTACACGCGTGTTTAGACTAGTCCTATTATTTGCAGGGAAGGTTTTCAAGTTTACTAGCTATTTTATTCCCAAAAATAAAAAAATGGTTATTGTGATGAATTGGGCTGTGCCGAATCTTTGATAACCTCCACCAACAATTAGAATACTTCCGGAGTGGTCTTTATATGGGACCTATGGTAAATTATGGGCCGATCTTCACGAAACTTGAACAAGTAATTTATAGTTTTATAAATTATGAGAGAGTTTCGGTTTTACGCGTACTTAAGTTTTTTCCGAGAGTAGGCTTTATATGGGGGCAATGGTAAGTTATGGACCGATCTGCAAGAAATTTGACAGTGTAATTTCTAGTCATATAAAACTGACAAACAAAATTTATTACAATAGTATTATTTGTCACAATTTTAGGCGTACTAAATGTTTATAAGTACAATTTTTAGTCATAAAGAGCGAATATGTGCAAAATCTTATATCAATATTATATGTGCATTCCGCCTAGAAAATATATATTTTTTTGGGTCTTCGATGAATATTAAAACAGTTTCACACAGAATGACAAACTTAGTATACTCTCATCACAACGTGTTGTGGTTAGGGCTTGCAAATTTACCGACTTTTTCAATTACCGGTAATTCGGTATTTTATGTGGAAAAACCCGGTAAACCGGGAATTTACCGGTAATTTTGAGAGTATTTTAGTTAGTTGATATTTTATTCAAACTAATTACTTATAAAATTTTGTTTTCAGTTATTTGATTATATCATTCTTTTATTTTATTAATTCATAACATTATAATATATAAAAAAGAGTATAAACGTAAATTGAAAAAAAAAAATAAAAACTTAATTTCAACTCTTGTTTTTGATTAAAATGCTGCCTTAAAAAACACATTGTGTCTGACGTGTTATCCTTTAAGCTCGACCTCAACTCGGTGCAGATCAGACCGGCTGCTGAAAACGCGCGCTCCGATTCGACACTTGTCGGTCGAACAGTCAACAACATTTTAAATGCTTTCTCTAAATATTTACCTCGGATGTTCTGTTCTTGGAAAAATTCCATTTCCATTTTAATAATATTCGCTAATCCTTTAGCTTTAGGTGATTTTGGCCGAGTACCGGTTTGTCTTTTTTAACTAGCTCTTCTCTTAGGAAAAAGTAAAAAGCAAAAGGTGAAATAATTTTTTTAGCTTTTGCTTTTTAGGTGGTTGTCCATTTTTGTCGCTGGCTGGTAAAAAAGCAATTGTCAAAAAATAAAAAATATACAAAATAAGGGATTTGCTTTTTTGCAAAAACGAAAAAAAACATTGGCTATTGGAAAAATAAATTCAAAATTTCAAAAGCAGTGGCAAAAGCAAAAATAAAAAGCATCCAGCTGATGGGTGCTTTTAAAACCTGTACACAACACACAACAAGAAACCAAATTTCTTTTATTTTTACGTAGGTGCGAGTAAGAGAAAGAAATTTTTTATATTTTACAATATTTTTTGTTTTGTTCCGTACCCAATAAAAAATTCTATAATTTTGCGAAGCACTAATAGTACATGTTAACAAATAAGCGCACAATTATGCGCTACGCAATAAGACTTACAGAAATGCAGTAAAGTAAGTGAAAGAACTCTCAACAACTTTAATAAAAAAAAATAACATTTAAAGTGCTACGGCATTCTCTTACTACGAAGCAGGTTTGTAAGGGAGAGCATCAAAAATAACTGTAAAAAAACATTCAGTATATTAAGCTGATCGTAACATTCAACAAAGTGGGAACTCGCCATATAAAATTCATGTCCTCCGTAAGCGCTATGGTAAGCGAAACTTTTATGTTTCTCCCTTACAAACCTGCTTCGTTGGAAGCTCCATTTTTTATTGGGTACATACTTCTTTATAAATAAAGTTGAATTTCTTTATTATAGTATAATTATATATTTAAAATATTAAATTCAACTATTTACTTATAAAATAGTATGTATGGAACGGAACAAAACGATAAATATTGTATAATATAAAGTTTAACTTTTTACCGAAAAAACCGGTAAAAAATAATGAATTTACCGGTTTTTCGGAAATGAATTTTTTAGCAATTTACCGATTAACCGGTTAATCGGTTAATCGGTAATGCAATCCCTAGTTGTGGTGGAGGGTATACAAATTCCTTTAGAAAAATGAATTTTTGGCAATTATTTTCTGTTTTAAGCAATTAGATAAAATAAGTTAGATAAAAGTATGCAAGTGAATTATATTGCTTGGGATCTATCGAGACAATTTAAATCAATACCTTAAATATTTGTTAAAATTTTTTTGCATAACAAAATACTAACTGAAAATTTAAAAAAAAAAATGTCACATATAATTCTTAGTTAACTAAAACTACAAAAGTAAGTAAAACCGTGAACATAAACAAGTAGATTTTTACCAGAAAAAACAAAAAAATCTTAATAAGAAAAAGTATCAAATCTGTAAATGTAAATATTGAGAAATAATTTTGTATCGGAAATGAGCCGCTGAGAGATATAGAAAATCGCTTACCGCTAAAACGTATTTTTCCCGCGATTGACATTTTAAAAACGCTAGATTAAGCGGGAAAATCTCTAAATTGCCAACAGTGTTTGGCTTGGAAAATAAAAGAAATTTTCTGAGTTTTATTTTTTATTATATGATTAAAGCAATATAAAGTGGCATCATTAAAATTCAGAGTTGATTTATTAAAAGTTAGCATGATTAGATGGATAGAAGCTTGTTAGGAATTAATTCTGTGCTAACAAGCTGCTAAGCTTAATCGTCAATCTAGTTAGCAGCTCGTTGTACGTGTAGTGTTCAAACTGAGGCTTAAGCCGAGGCCACGCAATGAGCGGCTAAGCGTCAAGCGGCTGAGCGATGAGCATCAAAAAAATAAAACATATGAAATACTATTGAAGTGGCCACGAAATGAGCGGCATGCGAGCGAAATTTTTGAGCGGCTAAGCGGCGTCGCTCAGGAATAAAACTTGTTCTAATTTTTAGTTGTTTTCTGAGCGTCAAAGAATAAACATGGCAAAAGTGAATGTGGAGCTTACAATTTCATCTGTACAAAGCCGACCGCTATTATGGCAAGACAGATTACCAAATTTTAAAAATAAAAATATAACCGAAAATTTATTTTTTGTTTTGTCAATCTAGTGTTAACTGCTTGCAACAGCAAATCAATGGATTTCACATTTGAGTAGATTTGTATATCGTTACTTTAATATATAAAAGCCCTAACTAACATTTTCCGTACTTTACAGGAGAAGGAAAAAAATTAATAAAAATTATATTCTTGCAGTCGCGATTTTTTTTAAACGCAGTTTTTTATTAAACTCTCTAAGCAATTTAATAAAAAACTGCGTTTAAAAAAAATCGCAACTACGATACTACAATTTTTATTAAGTCTTTTCCTTCTCCTGTAAAGTAAGGAAAATGTTAGTTAGGGCTTTTCTATATTAAAGTAACGATATATATGGTTAATGATGAACACCAAGGCCTGTTCGTCGATTTCGATTAATATATATATATATATTTTATAATTTGTTTTTGTTTTAAATGTAAGTTAAGCGAACGAAGTCTTCGCTCGGAATCGACGAACAGGCCGCAAATTGTTTTTTTCTTCTTAATAAATGCATTAAATTCATATGAATACGATTTTCGCGTAATAACATTAAACAATCCACTCTTTACAATAGCATTTTAACAACTAACCGCTCAGAAATGACGCTCAGTAATAAGCCACTTGCCGCTCAAACTTGACGCTTTGACGCTGATCGCTCAGACGCTTGACGCTTAGCCGCTCATTGCGTGGCCTTCGCCTTACTTCTTATTATGAATACGGCTTTAAATATTTAATTTAATTTACGAAAATACAAAAACGTTTATGGAATTTACAAAAATATTTCGTTTTTTTCTTCAATTATAAATTAAAAAATAATAACTGGAAAGGCGGATTATCAGGTTATATGATTATGTAGTTATATTAACAGCAACAAAATACATATATTTAAAAAAAATTAAATAAAAGTATTACATATTTTGTATTTTTCTAAAGCTTTTCCTATATTTAAGGCATGGATTTTTTGAGTGTGTAAACGAAAACGACAATAGAAACATTTTCGTAGGGTAGACATTATTTAACTCTTGCAAAATATTTATGTAAATACCTATAAAAAAATATATTTTACAAATTACTGTATTTGGTACAATCAAAGCCCAAAAAGTACAATTGGCAAATATTGATTATTCAATTTGTACATTTATCTTTTATCGCCAGGCACAAATCATTTAAAATAGTCTTTAAACTCAGATTAACAAGTCGCTAGACCAAGCTTTACAAGCCTGTGTATGTTTTAAATAATTTTGCAAAACGTGTCCATGAATAAATCAAATGTTCATACAACAGCGTCAACCTTTTCGTAGCCGGCCTCTATTTCATCAACCGCTGCTAAAGTTTCTATTGTTGCTGGTGCTTTATATTTCTGCCTTTCTTGGTTGTTGTTGATTTCTATTGTCTTTGAATCATGACTTGTAGACAACTCGGCTAAAAAACCTTGCATACATTTGCATAATTTAGAAAACTAAGACTGAAAATATTGAAAAGAAAATGTATTTCCATTTTGAGTGTTTGTGTATGTGTTTAAGTGCGTGAATAAAATGAGAACATTTATGTGGGTCTTGTGGTTCAACCAACAAAATATTCCAAAAATAAAACAAAATATACATATTAAAAATAAATTTTAAACCAGAGATGCGCCTCAGGTGCTAAACGAATTCTTGGAAAATAAAAGCAGATAAATACAACAAAACCAATAAAAAAAAAGAAAAAATAAAAAAAAGTTCAAACAATCTAATTGACTCAAACACTTTTATATTTAATTTAAAATTAAAAAAGTTTCATGCCAACATTAAACCAAAAAAAGTTTTTGTCATATTGAGATTTTGTTTCTTTTAACAACAACAACCTAACATTACCTGAACCGCTTTCTTCTAATTTTGTGCAGTTGCGTACACAGAATTTTCCTTGCCGTCCTACAGAGCTTTATATCTTTAACTGTAACAGACTTTCAGCTAAACCATATGTTTACGTTTACGTTTACTTTTCCAGTAAAATCTCAGTAAAATCCAGTAAGTGAGTAATATGAAAATTTTACAAATTTATGTGTACGCGAACGCATTTCAGTAAAATCCAGTACAAATTTGTACAAGTTTTGGGGTAAACGAACGCAGCTCATATAAACAAAGTACATTTACACAAGGTTGACTCATTTGGGAGTGTAGACATGCTGCTGCCCTATAAAAATACCCGACTTGTCAAAATTTTCACCATATAAAACAAAAACAATTTAACACACACATGTACAAATTTTGGATCATACATACGAATTTGACAATTGGGATTAATGCCTGTCCGCTAACGAGTCTACCTTGTGTAAATGTATTTTGTATATAGAGTTTAGTTAGAGTTAGTTAGTAAGTTTAGTTAGTTAGAATACCTGAGCATCAGTGTTGCCAGTGGCTTTTTCGAAAAAATACCTACACATGTTAAAAAAATCCGATTTTTCCCTACACGTTGAATAAATTTCCCCTACAAAAATCCCTACGCATTATAGTCATTAAAATAGAAGAAAAAACCTTAGTTATAAAAAATAAATTTTATTCGAATATGTATATTAAAGCTTTGACAAAAAACTAATCAGTACTTTTAATAAATTCAATTAAATCTTCAACATCAACATTGAATAAAATCCCAGTGTTATAAGAAAAAACCATTGCCATTAGTGACTAGCGAAATGGTTGGCATTTTCACTCTACACACCAATGGCGCTAGTGATGGTGTATGCCACATTGTACATGCATATCGCTTTTTTCAGACACCTTAAGCTGTAACAATTAAAACCCACTATTGGTACACAGAAAAAATTATTAGTAGTTTTTTATCAATTAAAAAAATTATTTAAAAACTTAATTAATGTGATAATTGAATCAATTATTTTTTTGTATTGAACGAAAATTAAAAATATGATTTTGATTTAATTAACATTTTATTTGTTTTAAAATAAATATTGAATTAAAATAACAATCAAATAACAAAAAATTATTTCGTTAAAAATAAAATAATTTAAACTTGTGAAATTGTTGTTGGAAATTGTCAAAATCAATAACACATCATTTGAAACGGCAAAGTTTTTTGATAATTTTTTTAATTAAAATTAAAAATATCATTTATTGAAAAAATAATATTCAAAATATTAAATTTTTACAATTTTAAGTAATCAATATAATCATTTTGGTAATAGGTGCAAAACCAACAAATGGGTTGCTTGATTCTATGAATTTGGTATAAAATTGGTGATTAGAGAAAATTTTAAATTTTTTCTGTGTAAGCTTCTTCGCTAGCCCCAAGTAATGCAGGAAACATATTTTTTCTACGATAAATTCTTTATTTGCCACTAAGGCATTGATAACTCTTTCAGCAAACAATTGTTTAGAAGCCCCACCCACCACTTTGTTTTTTAAGATATCTTAGAAAAAACATATACATACATATTAGTGTCGGCATTTTTTTAAACCAAAAATAACTCTGGAAACATATTTTTAAGCGATTTTAGGGAAAAGAAATTTTTCAACCGTTTTGGACAGGAAACCATTACTAAAAATACGGGTTTTCTGCATTTATTTCATAAATAATGCGATATGACGAAAAATCCCTACATATTGGAGATTATAAAAAATCTGTCCGATTTTCCCTACGCTTCTATGCTACATGTAGGAATTTTCCCCTACTTCTGGCAGCACTGCTAAGCATACTAAAACAATCCGACTATACCCTACACTTTGAAAAAATTTTCTCTACAAAGATCCTGCGCGCTTGTCATTGAAACCAAAGTAAAAACAATAGTTATACAAAATAAATTTTATTCAAAATTTAAACATTTTCATTAGAAGCAAAATATTTTTTAATTTAATATAGAAGAAATAACAGAAATAATTTTTAAGCCAACCTTTTCATTACCAAGAAGTAGACGAAATAGCATACGATATTTTTACAGCGGGTAGATAATGAATATTACGTATCGATTTTTTCAAAAAAGGGAAAAATAATAATTTTGTGTTGATACCCTCTTTATTATCAAGTTCGATATGTATACTTAAGCTTTAATAACAAAAATATGTAATTAAACTAAAGATAATTGTACATAATTTTGATGTAATTAAATTAGAACAAGATGTTTTAAAAAACTCTTTTGAACTAAATATTAAAACGTTAATTTTAAGGAACTCTTTAATTAATAATGTAGGATGTAGACTTCATAATAGTTTTTATGGCTTAAATCATGCGCCTTAAAGTATAGAAAATAATATATGACAATTTTCCATTTTTCATCTCTGTCATTTATTTCTGACATACCTACCCGTTCTGCAATCCTTAGGGTCCCATACAAAATTTTCAATACAGACTAGAAATATATTGAAGAAAAAGTCCCATTACTACCCAGCAATCGCCCCTTATGACATTAAATGTATGACCGACCTTAATTGGTTTTTTGTCCTTAATATTTTCCCAAAACATACTTGCTCTTTATCACCACTTCTTTGGGGGGCTCCCATACAAATCCGGCGTTTTATGAAATTTCGTAATAAAAATCCCAACAGATTTAATCATGGCTTGCTTTGTTTGAAACTTCGTTTTCTATATGTGTAGAAGAAATTAGAAGCATATCTGAATTTTCCAATTTTTTATGATTTTTTAAAAAACAAAAATTTCGAAATTTTGCTAAAAAGTATTTTTTAGTTTATTCCATGGCTGTGGTGGTATCAACAAATAGTTAAAACTCCGAATGTAATTTTTTAAGAACGACTCTGACTCTAACCCCGACTCTAACCTTGATGCTAAATGTATACATGTGTGACTGGTCCTTATTTGACTTTAAACTTTTTTTGAATGCAGTACCTTTTAAATGGTATTTTCATATGTAAAGAAGACTGGTCCTTATTTTCTGACTTAAAAATCTATAAAGCTGACCCTCTTAAAATTGCTTTAATTTTAAAAAATATTAGAAAATTGTTTATGCCGAAAAATTTTAGAGTCGTAGTCGCGAGTTTTTGTGGGTACTTCGATTCCGACTCCGGTACAAAAATCTCAACCGACTCCAACTTCGCAGCCCCGGCTTATTCAATAAACTAAATAGTTTTGAGTTACGCGAATATAGTGCAATCTCCTCAATATTCTTAATAACGGTATGTCTCGAAAACAACTGGGTTAAGCGTACCCGAATAAGGTTAAAAAGCCTCGCTTTTTACCATTGGCCTTATATAAAGCCAATTCTCCGAAACTTACTTTTGGAGTACGCACTAACAGCGAATTAAAATAATGTAAAGTCAATTTTATTAATATTGTTTCATGACTTATATATTCCATATAAATCCTGCTTCTGAAATTTTTTGCCCTCGGTCGAGGGTATCAAAGATTCGGAACAGCTGATTATAGCAATTTAACTTGTTTAAATAAGCTGCGCTCGTTTACCCCAAAACTTGTACAAATTTGTACTGGATTTTACTGAAATGCGTTCGCGTACACATAAATTTGTAAAATTTTCATATTACTCACCTACTGGATTTTACTGGAAAAGTAAACGAACGCACATATAATAATAAAGCTCGATTCACCCATGTGTCCGAATAATATCTTTGTCGGACAAAATTTTTTATATTGAGTTTGAGTTTTTAGAGAGAGAGAAAAAATTTTGTTCGGCAAGTTGTTTCTTGAATTGGTTTAATTTAAATTCTTGTCCAGAACAAAATGAACTGAGATGCTACTGGAATTGAGCTGCCACATCATAGTATTTTTGCATTTATATTATAACAACTGTTTTTTGCTGAGTAATTAATAAAATGTTAAAGTTAGTGCAAAATTTTAAAGGCCTATTTCTTTATATGAATGTGTGTGTTAAAAAAAAAACTTTCAGTTTTGTTGCTGTTTTGGTTATAAACACAAATTCTATCTTAGTAAAACGCACTAGACATAAAGAAAGATTTGAAATCAAATCTGCTGAATTTCGTAATTTGGAAGGACTATAAAGCACAAATCGTTTAAGAAATAAATAGAATTTATTTTAAGAAAATTCGATATCTTATCATTCACCATTTGCTTAAAATCGAAAATTGTTTGTTTCATTGTTGGAAAAGTGTGTTTTTTAAATCAGATAGATTTTTAAAAATTTAAAAAAATTAATTTTAATAAAAAAAAAATTATTCTTTGTTAGCATCCCGGATACTTGTTCCTATTGCTATTAATATGGTCCCTTCGGAAATTTCTCGGATGTTCCTGTGTGCTGTTGCTAAGCAAAATTAACGGCTTTGAAAGACTGTTTAATAAAACTACCTTTCGAAGACCAACTGGTACAAAGTTTGGTTATGAATTTCGGATGTACATAAAGGTTATAAGTGTCAAATTCAATTTTAAAACCAAAATCTGGATGAGATTTATACGCTTTAAATTTTTTTCGGAAGGGTCTCATATGGAACTTATGAATTATGAATTTTCCTTCACAAAGTAGTTATTACAAAAGTTATTTTTTTAGAGACGTATCTATGTAACTTGTTTTTATATCCACAACACACTTAAGGCATTAATCAAAAATAAAATCAATTTTAAATAAAAATTTAATCAAGTAAATTAAACGTTTAATTAAGTGAATTAAAAGTTTAATTGATACTATTAATTTGCTTACTGGTGCAAATTTCATTAATTTTTTAATTAATATCACAAATTGTTAAATTAAAATTTATTTCTATTTTTTTTCGTGTGCGCTTGTGCTAATTTGTGTAACACTTAAAATAATAATCCCAGATCCACCTTTTAGTATACCGATCGACTCAGAATCACTGAATTGATCTAGCAATCTCTGTCCGGCTGACTGGTTGTCTGTTTGTGTAAGACTTGTGCGCAAAGTACAATTTTAAAGATAACACTGTGCTAGTTGCAAAATTAGACAAGCCGGGCACATGGCGTTTTAGCATAATTCGGGTACGCTGAATCCAATGGTGCACCCGCATATTAGAAAAAAGTTTTACTTTTCTTAAAGGAAATTTTATTGCGGAATTTTGGTTTTTTTTAGTAATTTCAATAAACTAAACCGTTTTTGAGTTACGCGAATATATGTTGTGCAACCTCCTCCATTTTCGAAATAACGGTATATCTCGAAAACACCAGCTAACCTAAAAAGCGGTGGCTACCATTGCATTCGGCGTACCCGAATTATGCGAAAACGCCATGTGCCCGGCTTGTCTAAAAAAAAGTGTCAATTTCGAGCACAGTGTAATTAGATGAAATTTGGTACTCAATTTCGTAAAAATTGGTTGGTACAAACTCCTTCTGGAATACAATCTTTGTGCCCATAAACTATCTAATTATAGTGGTATTTAGATTAAATTGGGTCCAAGCTGATTTTATTGAAATCTAAATTGTTTTAACAAATTTTATTGGAATCGGCCCATATTTAACCATTGCTCCCTTACAAATACTACCCCCTATAAAAGCTTTTAATGCCATAACATTCCTATACATTTTGGTATTGAGATAAAATTTGGCGACCGTAACTTTTACGACAGTTTCTTGACACAATAAACTTTTATGTACAAACCTACATGAATCTCCTATTTAATGTACATGAATATCAATCTGGCGGGCTCATTCAAATAAGGAGCTCACTTAATATTGAGGTGTAGAGTATCTAATTGTCGTGCTTTACTGACTAAATATATTTTTTAATTGTTTTAATATAAGAAGAATTTCAAAAATATCTTTAAAAAAATGGAATTTGCGGAATCTGTGGACCTCAAAATAACAGAGTTAGCACATAAGAACCTCTGTATTTTTATTGTGTAGCACAGTGTTATTATTGTTGAATAAAACAAAAGGTTCTTGTGCATGGGGTTGAGTAAAATAATGCTCCGACTCACATTATTTTATAAGGTAAAGTAATTGTGCTAATGTTTGTTTGTATTTTACACTACTATGGTAATAAAGGGTAATAATCAAGGTATATTTACACAAGGTAAACTCGTTGGCCCATATGTTTGTCAGCTGTTTACCCCTAGTTGGAGCCAAAACGTCAAATTGCGTGTATATGAGCCAAAATTTGTACATGTGTGAGTTAAATTGTTTTTGTTTTATATGAAGACAATTTTGACAAATTGGCTCCATTTATAGAGCAGCATGTCTACACTCCCAAATGAGTTTACCTTGTGTAAATATACCTTGGTAATAATATTTAACAAGAAATGGTCAGGTTATTGCATCTTGTTGTAGATAAAATTTATCTTAATCTATTCTTTTCATTACAATAATACCAGTATTTCAAAATTCTAAACCACAAATTTAATTTAATTATTTAATATGTACGTATTAAAAATGCATTAAGGTTGTTGACTACTTTACATAAGCGCATTTAAAAAATTAACAAGAAATTCAAAAGAGTTTTCGCCCACATGTGTAAATGTTATTTAACTCATTCATCCATCTCAATCTGTGGTTTAATCTCTTTAAAACGGAAAAACTTATAAAAACTTTTAAAAAAACTTGAATTAGTTTTGGGTTGTTATAAACGTCTAATAAGATAATGTATTGCAACTTAAATTAATTTAGAATTAAGAGTAACAATCAAGGTATATTTACACAAGGTAAACTCGTTGGCCCATATGCTTGTCAGCTGTTTACCCCTAGTTGGAACCCAAACGTCAAATTTCGTGTATATGAGCCAAAATTTGTACATGTGTGAGTTAAATTGTTTTTGTATTATATGAAGACAATTTTGACAACTCAGTTCTTTTTATAGAGCAGCATGTCTACACTCCCAAATGAGTCTACCTTGTGTAAATATACCTTGGTAACAATGAAATTTAAAATATATACATATGTATTTGATGGCTCTAATACCCTTTGTACACTTGCATACATTTCAGAGGAACGCATGGAAGATGTTGAAAATGTGAAATACGCGTTCACACTTGAAACATCTAACATCTACTATCAGTAAACAAATGTCACCATTTCTGAAAAAAAACTTTTATTTTTTTAAAATACTCTTTTTCTTCAAAAGTACCAATGCACACTAGTACACTATATATACTTATACTATGGTATAAGATTTAAAATTGAATGTCTCATAGGTTAAGGTGCACACTTCCACTCGGAAACCAATGCGGTCCATTGTGAATAATGTCTCATAATTGATTTCCTTTTTTTTCTATTAAGACTTTTTTTCTTAAATCTTGGTCTACACGATAAATGCATCATAATACAGATTTGGCAATGATGCTAAAAATTTTAGACCAAAAGCTAAGACACTTCTAATAAACTCTAATGTCTGGATAGATCCCATACAAAACAAATCCTACAATTTTATCTAATTCATCACATTTTGTTGCAGAAACAGCAATTCACTGCCAAAATTGACATGAATCTTATTAATATTTTTTACTTTTATCAAAGAAAATTTTGTACGTTGCCGGGAATAAAAATGTCAGGGAAATTAAAAATCTTACCCCCGTATTTATAAACGTTTAATTAATTTAACAAACGTCTATTAAGCAAAATTTTCATACAAAATTTGTTTTTAAACCTTTATTAAATTTAAAAATTTTTTATAAATACAGGCAATAGTATATAATTTTAATTAGAAGAAGTACATCTTTAAAAAAGCACACTATAGTATATCTAGATTTGTATACAAACATGCAAAATATTTAGATTTTTATGATATTTTTAAAATAATTGCCAGTTAATAAAAAAGCGAATTTTAAGGTGCGAGTGGTCGAGATGTGTACCAAAAAAAATTGACAACAATGTTTGTAGGCGCAATAAAATGTTTTCCGAGAGTGGGCTTTATATGAGGCCTATGGTATGTTCTGGATCGACGATATTAAAAGGCACGAGTTCAATTTATATTAGATACACTTGATCAAAATTTAATGTCTCTCGCTGCATTCTGCTACAATATATGATAGCATTAACCATTTATGATAACATTTTTTAGGGTTGTTGTTTCTTATTTGGGTCATAACTCTTTTCATGCTGAACCAATAGAACTTTTTTCTGGGATAAAGTCCTTGTGCCCATAAACGACACACTTATGTTCATATTAAGGCTTACTTACTACAAACTAAATAACTTCCATCAAATCTTGCTGGAATCGTTCCATATTTGGTCACAGGTCACATAAAATATCAAACCCGAAAATAACTTTAAATACCATAACTTCCTTATAATTGTTTATACTGATATAAATTCAGTGGCCTTAAAATCAATTTAAACGTAAAAATCTCATGTAGATGTTGATATGTACTATCCAGGGGCCTAATTCTGGCATTCGTGATCGAGTACTTTCTCGATTCGAAAGCAATTTTATTTCAGTCAATACTGAATGAATCGAAATTATTTTTTCAGTATTATGAAACTCAAATGAATGCTTTACAATAACGAAAAAATAATTCCAATTCGTTCAGTATTGACTGAAACAATTAGATATTAAATTGCTTTCGAATCGAGAAATTACTCGATCACGACTGCCAGAATCTGGCCCCAGGTAAAATTCGGTGCAAATTACTCCAAGATTAAGATTCATAATCATATATCATAATTTTATTTTGGTAGGTCCATGGCTGCCTATAGGTTCCAAAAAGGGGACACTTTCGAAAATTCGTCTGTAAGCACTGTGGTGTTGTAGTATATCATCATGTTCGAGATGGATCGACTATTCTTTTTAACTTATTTGTTATATGCAAATATTATTTAATTTTAAAACGTTTTGCTTTAAAATAAGCCATTTCTGTTTTTTAAGCATATTTTTTACAATTTTAAAGACATATTTCCAAGATTTTGCTGCATATTTAGTGCACATAAAACACTTTTTAGAGCGTATTTCTGGTTTCCGTGATGATGACGAATATACGTTGCGAATAATTCGTCGTTTTCCCCAATTGTGTTGCTAACATAATTATGATACGAGATGGCATCTATTGAAAAATATATAAAGTATTTGTTGGGAATTAGAATTCGTTATTGTATGTATGTACATATAAAATCAATTTTATACTTATAATACTGAATCTTAGTTGGTGCGGAATTATAAACATTTTTAAGGTGGGGCAACTACAGTATTATTCAGCTTATATTCACCATGAATTCGTTTGAATATCTGTTTGTAATGTGTTTCCTGTTATGAATGTTAATATAAATTGTATTATTACATGGAAACATATGTTTCGAAGCAAAAAAGTGAAAAAGATTTTATTCTTTTTAAAGAAGCTAAGTACTTCGTTAAATTAGGAAAATATATATGTATGTATGTGCCTAAGCCCTGCAGGTGTTTAACTGCCTGTATGTAGAACATGAGCGCCAGACTTAAAAATTTGTTTTTGGGACCAATGGGACCTAAGATACGAAAAGGAAACAGAGTGGTTAAGGATCTAACTGGTCATTTCCATTGTAGTTGGCGCACCATCACAATAAAAAAAGTTTATACCACCCTTGATTTAGCGGAACATTCCAATTACTCGCCACTTTTCATCACGATCTGCTATTTAATGCTGTCTACGCAAACCGATACCCACAAATATAACATTTGAACAATAAAAAGGTTGTTAAAAAAAAATTTATATGTTTTTTCAATCAAAGTCAAAATAACTGTGGCAATTTGTAATGAAAAACAAATAAAACTTGTAGGGGTACCGCTGTACCTGGTCATTGGCTCGCGCAGGTGTCGAATGTTAAACGGGTTTAAACAAAGAAATGGATATATGTATTAGAGCGGCTCAAGTTGTATGGATGCGAAATTCGTACAAGGTGTACCCCCCCACCCCTCCCACAATGAACCATGGACTTTTCTAAGATGGCATTAAAAATATTTCGGCTCCAGCTTTGACCTCTCGTGAGCTGGACCATTTTGAAAAAGGGTCTATTTTTGCATGTTTTGTTAATTTGGGAATCAGTTTCCTTACCAACATATACAATATGGGTATCATAAGAAAGGTTTTTTTTAAGGCGCGTCCAACGCCTTTTTTTGGGGTTGTTTGTAATAAAAATGCCAAATTAACATATTTTAATCTTTGTCATCTTTAAAAAGTCGAAGGTTAATTTTTAGGAGGGTACATCGAGCACTTTTTTTTGATGAGTCGCTCTTGTATATATATTTTTCTTTTATAATGTATCTTAAGTCCTAAATGGCGACGATTTGGAGTTTCATCGCCATATCTTCATTGTGAAAGAATTGCGTGCATTTTTAAGTTGAAAAAGTTACCTGGGTACCTGGTTATTGACCGTAGGGTTAAACGTTAGTTAAGCGAACGAGTCTTACGCTCGTGTTCTTCAAACAGGTAGTAAGAGTAAATTGTCAAAATGCCACTAGTGCACTTACTAGAACAAGAGGTACGAGTGCTAACTGGGTTAGAGTTTTTATATAAAAATTCTAGTGCTTATGATTACCAGTACTTGGTGTAGTACAAAGGCACTACTTGTATACTGATAGAATTTTTTGTAAGAAAACTTAAATTCGAGTACATATTTGTATTTTGATAATGCTTCTCGAATTTGATTTAAAATCGTTTATTGATGCCATTTTTATTATATAAAAAAATGTTAAAATGCAAAATGATAATTTTTGCTATACACAAGAACTAGTAACAAACTGGTTCTTAAGCACCCAATGTGGTCCAGGTGTACTAGTACACGTCTAGAACCAATAGTAATTCTGATTTTCCAAGCACACTTAATGCTTATTTGAGCATTAAGATGTTGTAGAAAAGTTAACAGTTGAGAACTAGTACTGGATATTTGTTTACTAGTTTGGTACTTGTTCAATCTCCAGCAGGGAAGTGTTTAATTTTTATTTTTTTTTTTGAAAAACTGGTACACTTTATAGTGTTAAATTAGAACCACACACATAAATATGTATATATACGTTTAAAATATTATCTAAATATGTTATGTTTATAACTTTTCTAATTTTCAGTTAAATTATCCAAAATCTATGTATAGGTTTTTGCTGGAACGAAACAATGTTTGTATTGCCACAGGCACCCTCGTATTTATGAATAAATACATACACACATAGCAACATTATTTGAAAATGAGGTAAAAAGTAAAGGAAAAAGATAACCTTTACAGGAAATGACAAAACGTATGTATATTTATAAGTAAAAGGAAAAACAAAGACAAAAGTTAAGTATGAATGACAGGAGGTAAGGGTCCAATAAAAAATATAAACAAGAAAATAACAACTTGTAGTTTTGTATATTAAAAACCTGTGCGATATTCTACAAACACCAACTCGTAGATAGAAAGTTGTCATATCATTGAAAATATACATAAAATCAATAAAAAGATTTTACTTTCTTCTACTCCTTCGAAATCGCTTTTTTCTCCTGCTGTGACTTGCTGTGACTTAAGCCCACAATAACCCAGCAAAAAACGCACTCTCATTTAAACAACTTTTTAATTTCATTATATTTCATAACAATTATATTACGGCAATTCATGAAGTACTTTCTCGTAATTCGCACAGGCACGTATCTCAGTTAGCTGAAGCACAAAAATAACATGTAAGAGAGATTCGGCTATGCCGAATATTATATACTCTACAGCATGGTGCGATAAGAACAGAAAGATATATAAATATGGTTCTTTAGATCCGCGATCGGCAAAATCAAGGCGCCACGTTTTCTTTTTTCTCCTTTATTACGTACTTTTGCACACACATTAAAGAGAATTAAACACCCTGCAGTTTTAAAAGTAGAAATTGACTCAAAATCGTTAGGTATTTCCCTAAGGAAAAATCGGCTAGCTACTTCATTTGCCACAAGTAATGCAAGAGTTCGTCTTTTAAATCTCTCACTATATGTATTTTTTGTGTGTCGAAAAAAACTGTGCCGTTATAACGGCACAGTTTTTTCCAAAGAGAATTCAACAAGAAAAACATTAACTATTTTTCTATAGAAGCAGTGTCAGTGAAATCGCACATCACATGTGATTAGTGAAATCATTAGTAAAAGGTTATGCAGATGGAGGCAATTGACTACCGTCAATGTCATCCCCATGTTAAAATCGTTAGTCGTGTGCATTGCTAGTAGTTAGGCTGGTAGTTAATGGTAATGATCGGTAGTTAAGGAAATAGCTAGGCATTCGCTAGCTACGCCGACTGCAGGGCAACTTTAGCAACAACATATTACTTGGAGGCCACACGATGAAGTTTTGCCTTTCAATTTGCAATACACTCATTTTTTACTAACAATCGCAAAATGAAATAGTATAGGTTGCCGATCGCAGCTTTAAAAATAAAAAAATAAATTGTGTGCCACGTCTACTTCTCCAATGCCGTACACATTTTGTCGGATGTTGTGTATTGATAACCAAGATGTTTGTACCTTATTTGGAAACTTTGGCTCTTGCCGTTCTCCAGGCATACAAAAAACAACAACAAAGGACTTATGGGTAATATTAGGTTGTTGTTTTTTGTTCATATCTAAGCCATATATGCACCGATCTGGCTGAATTTCAATATCTAACTTTAACGCAGTATATGTGCCATAAATGTATAACAAGCTAGTCCCCATCATTTATATGTGTCTTCGGAAAACCCATTTCAACATACACATGTACAGACAGGCATCGTTACGCTATTGACAAGCACAAAGAATATACGCACTTTAAAGGGTCTAAGATCAAAATCAAAGAAATTACAAGGGAATCAAACACTTATATGCATGGTGGAATAAGCAGGTGGCATCGTTACGGCAACAAATACAACATTACAACAAAAATGGAAATTACATAACCGTTTACGTCAAAAAATACATTAAACCAAAATCGAAGCGCGCCGCTGAACGCGATGAAATAAATAAATTTTCAGCCAATTTTTATTTAATTATGGTCAATATCTTATCAAAATTATCAAAAACTTTAATAAAAAACAAAAATCACAGCACAAAACGTGGACTTTTTGTAAACATAAACAAAACTTTGACATAAACCTAGACAAACAATGCAAGAGCAAAAAATCGTCATCTGGCGTAGTGCTGCCACCTGTTTATTTCACCATGCTTATATGTACCCATTTCCACCTGTGCTGAAGGGTATAAAAAACTAACAAAGAATGAAATAAACAGGTTCAACTCTAGTTAAATTATACGGTCGTGAAAAAGTGAGAAAAAAATGTCTCTGTAACTCGTGTCGAACACTATCAAAAGAGTTTACGTCGTTACATTATAAATAGGGATGAGATTTTCATGCACTAAAAAATCAAAAATATGCGCTTAAAAAATGCACTAAGAAATCTAAATTATGCACTAAAAAAATAAAGAATATGCACTAAAAACTTCAAAAATTAAAAATCAAAAATAAAAATTGTTTTTTAATTTTACCAAACCCCAAAACAAATAAAATTCAGTATATTGCTATTCAAATCTTATATATACCTATAAATACGGGAACAATTTTTTTGTGGTTGATTTTTAAGTATCTTTTCGTCCACCGATTTTAATGAAACATATATCGTTTTAAAGGTATTTTTGTGTAGATATGCACAATATAATTAAATGATTAAATGGCTTAAAAGGCGTTTTAAATTTGCTTGCAAACACCCGCACATACATGTTTTGAGTTTTTTTGCTATTCTCCCAAAATGTGTTTTTCTTGCATTATACTTGCAAACACAAATCTATAAACGACGGTTATGCTCTATGTTATTCTCTCATAATGTTTTTGTTTTCATTTTGCACTTGCAAACACACATGTACATTTTGACATTTTAAAAAAGAAACTCGCGCAAAAACGTCGTTTAAGAAAATAAAAAAACCTTTTTAAATGACCTTTAGCGAAGATCTGTGTTTCTATTTTTTACTTTAATAACATTTCATGAAAATCTTATAAATTAAATACGGGGCTATGCGCAATATATTTTTTTCTAAATTTTTGGAATTAAAGTGTTTAAAAAGCGTTGTGATTTATCTTGCAGACACGTACAAAGATGGGTGAATAGTTCATTTTACCGTTCTCTTAACTCATTTGTGCCCAATTTTTATTTCATAGATTGTTAGCTTTTTTCGAAAAATACAATTTTATTTATAATTATTTATTTGACTATTTGTGTATTTTCCCAAATGGGATCGTTGGGCGCTAATGAGTTAAAATTTGTACGTTTTTATTGTAAGCTACTCTCGAAAGTAAATGTCAAGTGGTCGAATTTCGGCCACCGAGCGATCCTAGTATCTTTAAAAAACTTAAATAACTAATTTAAATTGTTGTTTGTTTAAATAAATAAGTACTGTTTTATTAAAAGTAAAACTTTGTCTTGTACTTGAAGAATGCCAATGCATTTTGAAAAAATTTACTTTCAGATTTGACAATTTGATTTCAGATCAGATCAAAAATATTTGAAATTTATTTTATTTTTTGAAATCCTTAATTTATTTGCAAAAGGTTTTGGATTTTTGATTTTTATTATAGCATAACATAGCGTCTTCAACTTACAATTTTTTGTCATACCAAACGTCAAAGTCTATATAAAAAAAACTCGAAAATTTTTGTCAGCGTTTTTCTAATATGAAGTTTGACGTTTGGTATGACAAAAAATTGTCAGGTAAAGACGCTATGTAAATAGTTTCCCATTAGAATATCCGTTGCTTGGTACGACAAGAATTTTGCTGGGAAATGCAATGAATGACAAAGTTCTTAAGAAACTTTAGTTTCAGTTAAACTTCTTGGTTTTTCATACGAAAACAAAAATATACTATAGGAGCAATGGAAGAATTGTACTTATTTGTACATGTGAATTTAGTACTAAAAATTTAAATTTTAAATAAAGTTATGAGTTTCTGCTCTTGACAGTAAACAATAATAATATCCCGAATCGACATGACTTCAATTGAAAAAACATTATGAATTTATTCTTCATATTGGAAAAAAAGATAGCTGTTGTGATTTCAAATAAATGAAATTTTGGTTTTTTTTTTAGATATGTAAATATGTATGTATATGTATGTATGTATTTTAATTATATGTTTACATAAAAATTTTAAATATTGAACAAGTTTTAACATTTGACGACAAAAATTAATTTTTTTTACATTAACGGGCTACTTGCACAGAAAAAACTAATTTTCATATTTGAATACGAAAATCGCATATTTGATTACAAAAATTTTTGAATATTCTGCGATGACGATTTTTGCGGTATTGATAAAAAAGTTTGTATGTATAATTGTTAAATTTTTAGTCAACAACCAAGTTTATTGAGTCAATAAAAAAAGTTGTTGCCCAAAATAATTTTTTCAACAAAATGTTTACTTGATTTGTTAAAATAAATTGTTGAAAATGTTGGATAAATCAAACAAAATGTTAATCGAATCTTTATTTTTTTATTTATTAATGATGATGTCATTAATTTTCAATTTTTATATTTTTATAAAAACACTAAAATTTATTATGCGGGGATAAGTAAGTTCCTATGCGCATTTCACTGGTTGCTTAGGCCAGATCATCAAGAAACCTTTTCCAAAGACTTTGGCAAAACTAAATATATTATTGAAATAAAACTGTAAAACAAATGAGAATTATGAGCTATTTAAAAATGGACAAGAGTTGTAAAAATACTGTCTTTACTTTTATTCAAATATTTTTTTTATTGAATATGAAGAAATATTTAATTATTTCATTATTAAATATATTTTATTGAGTGCTATTTTGCAAAGTGTAAATTTGATAAATTTTTTCTTTGAATCAAACAAAAAGTTTGTTGACCTAAAATTTTATTTTTAACAAAAAATTAAAAATTTTCTTGAGATATTTTTTTCTGTGTGGTATTAAATTCGGCATAAACATCTTTCAGATGATTGCTTGGCGTCATTTTGAAACATACAAGAGATCCTAAAAAAATTATGTATATAATTTATATGCATCGAATTTTGAAAGATTTATTACGTACATATAGGACCAGTCTTGCCAGAAAAAGGCACACAACAAATAGGTTTGTTATCAGTAGGGATGCGATTTTCATGCAAATGCATGTTTTTTGTCGATAGTCTAAGAACGATGTCGACCAATTATCTTTCCGAATCATTAAATTTGCGTTAAAATCGCATCGATGTGGTTTTGTATATTGTTGCATATTTTTGTGAAAATGCTTATTTTTGCATATTTAGGTTTTAAATGCATACTTTTGCATATTTGGCATTTTTGGTTGATTTTGTTTAAATTTCCATATTAAAAAAAGTTCTTAAAAAAATTATTAAATACACAAAAAAACCTTCCAAAAAAATCTTAAAATCAATTAATAAATTCTTTTGGAGCTTTGATTTAAATACAAGATTTCGACAAAAGATCCTTCTATTTTGAAACGTTGCAGCACCTTACATTGTTAAGGGTTTTAAATATTAAAATCAACACACTTACAAGTTACTTGCTTGGCATATGGGTTATACCGCGCTGCAGAGAAAATTAGAAGCCAACTCGATAATATTGAAATTTTTAATGAACTGTATCCCGTGGTTTCCCTTCCACCGCAGCCAGTAATAACCAGATGGGGGCTTGGCTAGGTGCTTCAGAATTCTATACAAAAAACGTTGAGTTATTTAAGAATGTTAGAAGAGCTTGGTGATACCGATGATTATGCAATTAAAAAATGAAAAGAAATATTTAATTTAAATAACATCAGAAGGCAATTAGCATTTGTATTTTCCAATTACAGATATATTGGTGAAACAATTACTATTTAGGAACGATTTAGTTCACTTACTTAAATCCAATTAATTGATATTGCAGAAAGTAAAATTAACAATGTGGAAGATAGAATAGCCCGACAAATTAAAAAAAATCAAGACGTTTTGCAAAAAAATTAAGGATTTCAAAAAATAAAATATTTGTGATCTGATATGTCTCCCAATCAAAGTGGGATTTGAAAATACATTTTTTTTAAAACGCATTGGCATTCTTCATTTACAAGGCAAAGTTTAACTTTTAATAAAACAGTACTTATTTATTTAAACAAACAATAATTTAAATTAGTTATTTAAGTTTTTGAAAGATATTTGAAAAACAATAGACAATGTTATATATTTTTGTTTTTAGTTAAATTAAAAAACGATTTTTTAAGTTTTTAGTGTATATTTTTTATTTTTTCGGGCATATTTTAGATTTTTTAGTGCATATTTTAAGCGCATATTTTCGATTTCTTAGTGCATAAAAATCTTATCCCTAGTAATCTGGTTTGCAATATCTTCAATATTCATCTAACACTCTGAATCATTATGAGAAGACTAATTTATTTGATGATGTCCGTCTGACCGTGTGGGTGTTGAAATAAGTTTTTAAAAAATCTTAGATAAGCAGGGATAAGGATGTTTAAATCAAAAGTAGTTCTAAGAATCGGTCAATAAATCGGTAAGATTTTAGCAAATAAACTACTTTTACCTTAATTTGTACTCACAAAACTTAATTTTTTTAAGTCATTAAATAATTTATAGACTTTATTGTTTGTTGCACTTTCACATTAAACAAGTTAAAAAAATTCAACCAGTAAAATTTACCGACAACAGTTTATAGATGGCTGAGGTATAAACAAAAATATCTTTTTTTCTTTCGAAATAAAATATTTGGCGCAATTGCGCCTATGAAAACAAAAATTGAGAAAACCCCCCTTACAACTCCCTTCTCGCTGGAATTCGGCTTCAATATTATTCGTATCGCACATGTTTGACAATAGTGTACTAACTCGAAATTTTTACTTTTTCACTTAAAAAAAAAATCGACCAGTAATATTCTAGTGTGCAGAAGTTGCTCAAATAGTTTAAAAAATCACTAATGAAGTACTTTAATTATATTATTGTATTATTATTAAATACAAGCAGTTAATTTTGTTTAATTGAAGTTGTACAACATGTAACACTTCGAGTGATTAAAGGTAACATCAAAAACTGTTACATGTTGTAAATAATATAACATATTTCATATCTCAGAAAAAAATCGCCATTAGTTTTAAATTGTTTGCAAATTCATCCCTTAAACCAAGTACCTTTATTCACATATTGGAAAATTTTTTTAACTCAATATTAATTTTTATTTTGCATCTCTGATGCCATTAATTTCTTGAAAATATAAAATTACAAGAGTGCATAAACGTGAGTGTGCCTAAGTAAAAAATGTGTAAATAAAAACTTGAATGTAAAGGAAGTCAGACCACATTAAAAGTTTTCAGCCTGTATACATATACCCACACCACAATAGTGGAAGTGGGATTAATCGATTGTGATGTTTGTGACACCTTAGAATATTGGTCCGAAACCTACCTTTAAGTATACCGAACGACTCAGAAAATGATTGCGATATCGTCCGTCCGTCCAGTTGTCTGGCAGGCTGGCTGGTTGTCCATGTAAACGTTGGTCGATATTTGACGAAATTTGGTACATATTGTCACAAGGACAAAGCCTATTGAAAATGGTGAGAATCAGTGTATAATTTTACATAGCCCCCATACAAACTTCTTTCCAGAATGCAGTCTGTGCTCCCTCCCATAAACCATCTTATAATGTTGGTATTTAGATTAATCTTACCAAATTTTGGTGGAATTGGTCAATATTTTACATATACTACTCCCGAAAATAGCTTTTAAAGCTATAACTTTCTTATTAATGTCAGTAATAACATAAAAATTGGGAACTTTAACGATAGCTCCTATGTCATGACAAAATGCTGTGCTGGTAGGTCCAAAATTAGCCATAGGTTCTATATAAGCCCTCTTCCTAAAATCACTTAAAGGGGGAAACAATCTCCTATAGATGAATATGTATAACTAAATAATAACGTGTCCCAAATAGGGTACACACTCGAATATTTGTTTTTAATTACTGTGGTGTACACAGAAACAAATATCCCAAGAACATTTTTGACAATGTTGTTAAAAATAAAATTTTATGTCAACAAACTTTTTATTTGATTCAATAAAAAATTTATCAAAACTACACTTTGCAAAATAGCACTCAATAAAACATATTTAATAATGAAATATTTCTTTTGGTGTTTTCTTTTCTACAAAAAAATGTGACATTTTATTTAAAAAAAATGCAATTTGGTGTCTGTTTCTTAAAAATGTTGCTCCCGAAAAGGGTGGCTTTTTTTATTCTAAAAAACACGTCCTTCTCGGGAGCAAAATTTTTAGGAAACAGACACCAAATTGCATTTTTTTAAAATAAAATGTCACATTTTTGTAGAAAAGAAAACACCATTATATTCAATAAAAAAAATATTTGAATCAAAGTAAAGACAGTATTTTTACAACTCTTTTCCGTTTTGTTTGTAATTCTCATTCGCTTTACAGTTTTACTTGTATAATATCTTTAGTTTTCCTGATAATCAGGCCTAAGCAAACAGTCAAATGCGCATAGGAACTAGCATATCCCGCCACATTAAATTTTAGTGTATTTCTCAAAATATAAAAATTGGGAATTTAGCACATCATAATTAATAAATAAAAAAATAAATAAAGACTCGATAAGCATTTTGTTTGATTTATTCAACATTTCCAACAATTTATTTCAACTAATCACGATTTGTTGAAAAAAATTATTTTAGGCAACAACTTTTTTATTGACTCAATAAACTTGGTTGTTGACTAAAAATTCAATAATTATATCTACAAACTTTTGTATCAATACGACAGAACAATTTTTAACAACAATTTTTAACAATTATGCGATTTTCGTATTCAAATAGGAAAATTATTTTTTTCTGTGTAGGATACCCATGTGGTTGGGCATGACCGTCTATACTTACTTGTTTCTTTTTGAAATAGCAAAGTATGTAATACCAAGTAATATATAGTATCTATATACAATTTAAGTATTTTTTTGTTGTTGATTTGTTTGCATACTAAAATATTTCTGTTGTTTTTCCTAATGTATTGTTTACGACTTTACTCAAAAATGTATAAAGAGAACCAAAAGAAAAAAACAATAGAAATGCTTATTTAACATGTGTAACTATTTCCCGTTATGACATTTAATGCAATTATGAAAGGAAATTCATGGTTGCAACAAGAATATTTTGTTCAGAGTATGCTTAAACTCCTACACATAGACGTTTTAATAGACACATACACTTACACAATGAAAAACTTTTAATTATTGCACACATGCCTAAAAGTATTGTAGCATATTCAATAGGGTAGTGTATATGAAGGTTAGTCATTCTGTGAATTTACAACATCGCAAAATATAAATTTATGTATGTATATTCGGGATCCGTTAATAATATCCGTGTGTTGCTTAAAGTAGACTTTCCGAAAATTATAAGTTCAAACACTCTCGATCAGAAACACCTAAATTTTAAATTTAAACTTTACGAAAAATACTATTTTAATAGCTGATATGTGATTGTATAATTTTTATAAAAATTACGTTACTGTATAAGACCGTGAACGATGCATAGTGGATCGTTGACTGCCCATTGGTCCCCAATAAGGGTACACAACTGAAAACAATTTTGAAATACTGTGGTGTAGGGTATCATATGCAGTGTTGCCAACTCTTGGGACATGAAACTCGTGAAGACATATACAAAACGGGCTAAATTGAAAAAAAGGGTTTAGTACATTTTCATGCAATTTTTAAAAGCCCAACAAGCGTAAGTAAATACCACAAAATAATTTCTGGTTGACAGATGACTGACGAAAAAATTTCAGCAAAACTGTCTTTCATATTCGGTAGTGTGTTCCTTTTTACAGTTTTTTATCATCCTCGTCTTCATGTCGTCAATCACTAGCGTTTTTCACCCTTTGTATTAAGAGTACAACTCTGCTTTTCTTAATACGATTTTATACTACAAAGCATGAGTGTCTTTTTCGTTATTATTGTAAATTAATGAAGTTGCTGAGTGAGGGAAAGAGACAGATATAGTTTCTTCAACTGTTTTATTCTGGGTTATTTAACAACCAAGTTTATACCCTTTGTACACTTGCATACATTTCGGAGGAACGCAGATGTTGAAAATGTGAAATACGCGTTCACACTTGAAACATCTAACATCTACCATTAATAAAAAATGTCACCATTTCTGAAAAAAAACTTTTATTTTTTTTAAATACTTTTTTTCTACAAAAGTGCCAACATTTTAAAAGATAACACCAAAATGTATGTAAAATAAGGCTTACAAAAAAGGAAAAACTTGAGAAATGGTAACGCTGCTTTCAAAGCAACTTCCATTTTGTCAGTGATGCCACAATAATAATAGAATTTATTGCCACTTTTCTAGTGATGACACTAAAAGAATCGAAAAATGTAAAAGGGAACAAAATGAGATATTTACATTCTGTAAAGATGTTGAAAAATTTTGATTTTTAGTCCTATGTATTTCTTATGGGAAAATTCCAACATCTTCGCAAGTTGATGTTAAATGATAAATGTTGACAAGTGTGAAAAGGCTATTACTACAGCTTTTTGTTGGATTTTTCAACCACAGCGTAGTCAATTTTAGTCTAATACATTTTGTTGTTGCAGTGTTGTAAATTTTAGTACTTTAACTAAATTAATATAATTCACAAGGTCTACAAGGGACTTTACTATCAAGGGTGAAAACCGCTACTATTTATTTATATGATATTTTTACTTTTCTTTGTTTTTTGTTAGAAATAATTTTTTATTATAGCTCTGTTGTTGTTGTAGCTTGAACAACAACGATTATATCGTTTAGGATTCTAAAGGCTCAGTTAGCCGGGAGTAACAGTACTTAATCTCATCGTAAAACGTAAGGCCAATCTATTTCTTACAGATTGAGACGTAACATCTTACTTCTAACTATAATCGTTCTAATGGCTTTACATACAACAAAATGAAGCAGCTGATTTGCAACGCTACTGTTACTCTAAGCTAACTGATCCTCAAGCGTCCTCTCCACATCAGTGTTTGATTAGTGATATATATATATATAATTATATATCTAAATAAACACTATAGTTTAATGCATGGTATTGCAAATTTATCCAAAACTTATCCATTCTGTCGATGTTTTTCTATTTGCAAATTTTAAAGGAAGTGTTCACACCTTGATTTAGCCAAAAAAACAATCAACCAAAGCAAAACGGCTAAATTGTCATAGCAAAAAAGAACTCGTTGTTTTTAGTTTAGAACTAAAAAATTTTTATCACGTTTCAGGTAATTTAAAAGGGCTGAATCAAGCCCGAGAGGGGCTAACTTATCATCACTAATTTTATCTGTATACTTGACCGACTTACTTGGTACAATCGGAGTTTAATTTAATAATACCCAATTTAAAGAACTTAACAAGAACTTTAAAATTTTTCGGTGGTGATTTTGATTCATACGTTTTTCATGTTAATTCAACTTGATTTTACAATAACTTGCGAACAACATTCTTTTCTTTTAAAATAACTATAATGCATGTTAATTTAACATTGCAGTAAAGTTAGAGCATTGAAATAACAATCCGAATCACGTTGAATGAAAGTTATTTCAAGTTGAAACAACGTGAATTTCATGTAGAATCAAATTGATTTGAGTGTGATGAAACAGTGTAAAGAAGCATTTATTTACGAATAATTCCAAACACTTACCCCTGTAACACATGTTTCACTTATTTTGTATTCTCCTTTGTAAACAGAAGCATCAGCAGAATGGCCCGATATGGTTTTCGTCATCATTCTACTTTGAAAACTTGATGTATTATTTAACTAAATAATTTTAATACTTCATTTTATAACATATTTTAAACATGAAAATAAAAAATGTACATACTTAAGTATGTATGCATGTTAATTTAACAAGATAAACTTTTGATTTTAATATAAAACAGGTTTTTATGGATTCAATATTGAATCCATATTTATTTATATTTTAAAATTTATTTATTTTTTATTTTAACAGTGAATAATATTAAATAAACGTGATTTAAGGTTATTTTATTTAAAATTAATATGAAACAATGATAAATTTAAATAATGGGCATACTTTTGCAGAAATTTACTATGATTCTCCATCAACATTTTTCCATGTTAATTTTACATTGGTATTTGTTTCTGTGTGTATGCAATTATTGTACCTAATGAGGATTAGTTGCTCCTGTGATTGCTTGCAATTTTAAATTTAAATGCAAACATAAAGCAACAAAGTAGCGCTTATAAAACTGCAGTCAAAGTAGAAAAACTACAATTTGTTCCACTTCTTTATTTGTCATTGTCCAACAAAAACTGTTGCTTTAACTTCTGAAAAAATGTATACAGTCGCTGTCAAACCAACTCAAAAAGCGAAAAGTTGTACACACTTGGGATGCCAATCGGGACTGGTTTTCGCAAATCCCGGGATTCGGTATTTCAAAAAATCAAATCCCGGAATCCCGGGATTTTTAGGGATATCGGGATTCGGGGTTTTTGAAAATTAGAAGATAAATGCTTTTTATAGATATTTACTAAAAAAAAAAACGTCTTATAAAGCGGTTTACAAGCAAAAGTTTTATATTAATTTGTTATTTTAAAGTTAAATATAATGTTATATTAATTACTAACACTTAAAAAAAATGAAAATTGTGACTTTTTCTTAATTAATGACTGATTTAATTAAAAATGTGATAAAAAAAACAACGTACGATTTCTAACAATGTGTTAATTGATTCAACTAAAAAATAATTACCATAAAATCTATATTTTATTCAATTACCTCAGTTGATTCAAACTAAATAAAAAAAGAATTAATATTGAAATTGAATAGAACAAACTTGAAATTGATTTATTTGTAAGATTATATTCAAATTTTTATTAAGTAAAAATATTTTCGCTTGGTGTTCATAATAGAGCAACAATTTTTTTTCGCAACCACACACATTTTGCATTAAGAAACCGTTTGCAAATTTTACCCACAACAATATTGTGCATTTATTATTAATTTTACAAAATTATGTTAAAATTTTCATTCAAAACTAAATAAAATTATTTTAAACGTCAGAAACAATTTCATACAAAATGTTGCTGAAGTTCTAGTTGAACCAATTTTTTAAAAAAAATTTAGTTGCATTTTTGTTTGAAAAATGAAAGGAAAATATATGAAATACTTTGGGAAGAAATAAGATAGAAGAAAAAACGAAATTGTTGCTCCGATTGTGAACGAAGCTTTGGAATGAATAATTCAAATTTGAATTTGAAATTAATTATCAAAATAAATTAATTTAGTCAACCATAAAAATCTCATTTTAACAAAAAAACATTTTTATACCCACCACAAAGTGGAAGGAATTGTGAAGTGTTTAAAATACACTTCTTAATTTTGTAAAATCGCTCCATAAATTGCCTTAGTTCCTATGCCTACTCTCGTAAAATACTTTAATAATTCTAACCCTGTAAAGAGTAAAGTGTTAATGTCGAATTTGGTGCACCAGTGGAATGTTTTGTGCATTTTAAAAGACATTTTGTTCCTTTATTAATTTTCTTCTTTAATTATTTTCTTCACTTCTCGTTAAAATTTCTTTATAATTGTTTTCAATGACAGTATTAACAGAGTTAATCAAGTTCATATTAAAGATCAGTATTTTGTTCCCTATGCTCTCAAGGGGGAATGTCATGATGAATTTCTTTTTATAAAAAATGGTAAAACAAGAAAATTTTTTAACACATTCGGGAAAATCCCGAAAATCCCGGGATTACAAAATTAAAATCCCGGGATTCGGAATTTCGGGATTGGTATCCCTAGTACACACATTTTCGTTTTTTGTTTGACAGTTTTTGGTTTCGTCTGCAGGTTTTTTAAACCCTTAATCAAAGTTTATGAAAATAACGGTGGGATATAGCGAAACGAATTTTGTAACACGTAGTAAATAATTACAAGCCTACAATCATACAAATGGAAAACCCTAATGCATAGATAAATATGTACATGTGTGTGTCGACATATGCACGGGTAAACCTCAAATGTATGTATTTCCTTTATAATGTTGTCTATTGAAAGGAAATGAACAACAACAGAACTCAAGTCAACACTTCAGTTGTCATTGTAATGACAACAAGTTTTCCATGTCAAGTAAGGCCGACAGATTCATATGTACTTAAATAAACACACAAAATCACGGTTACAGTCTCTTTTCAATAAGGGCAAGGTATGATAGGTAAAATTTGATGATTTTGGATTCTATATTTTTTAATATGCAATTTTACAGTTTAACTTTATTTTAAGCAATAAAAAGATTAATTGAGCCCCAACTTTTGTTTCCTTTTTAGACACATTTAAGTACGTCATTCCGTTTGTAATTTTGACAATATTGATTTAAGACTCTATAAAGTATTTTTACGGTGTCATCTCCCTTAACGGACACCTTCCTTAAGCGGATACGTCTGAAGGCAGGGTGCCGGCTGAGTTCTTAACGAAATATTGAGTTCTTTTAAGAGGACCTCCCACTTGTACGGAAATATTTCAATAATCCCTTCCTTGTCCGGTCATGGAATATTCCACTGTATAATAGATCTTTACAGGAAGCAGGATTGATTAAGCTGTTTGCTTTTTGAAGTCTTATTATAATCTATGAACTTTTTGTTTTTAATTTCGCCTAAAATAAACTAACTGGAATACTTGTAATAAAAATTAAAAAAGTCGGTTCATAAATCACCTAGTTATAGACAAATGAATACCATGTTCTTCGCGAAATAATGGTTTTGTCACAACAGCGCCCATACCATATATATAATTTGACTCAGATATTTCGTATATATAAAAAACACTAACTATTGAAAACGATCCATTTCGGCTAATTTTTTCTCCTGGCCCTCATACAAGTGTACTGACGAATTCAAATTAAATTATACAGCAAAAGCACTATATAATGGGGCAGCTTAATTCAATCCATTTTTGTGTACAAATTGAAAAAAGTGGAGTCTCAGCTCAATTTGTTCTGCACAAATTTGAACATAGCTTAAATCTTGTTTCGGTATTTTTAGTGCATTAAAAAATTATTTTTTTTATTTTATATTTATAAAAACAAAAATTTAATACAACAAAAACAAAAGGTACTTAAAATTCATTTTTACATGTAAAGTATAGATAGCAATTAATACATGCTCATTAATTAAACAAAATGTAAAGCACATCGCGATTCTTGTTCTAAAAATCATTCCAAGAAACTTTGCCAGACAAACCATAGGTCAGAAATGGATTTCCAGCCCCAGATTTTTCAAAATAGTTAGTTTTCCAAAATATTCAAGAATAGAGGCAAACAAATTCTATTTGGTCTAGCCAGACCTGTTTCATGCCAGAGAGCGTTTTCATACACTTTTTAGAATTTATAGTCTTTTTTGTGGAAAATTTACGAATATTTCTCAAAATTCAATCTCGAATTTTAAACGAAAATCAAATTTTTAAGCGTTCTAAAAATATATGCATACCAGCATTTTCGGATTGCATTTCCAAATTTATTTATTTTCAATATGTCCTGCGGAAACAGGAAATAACAGGAACAGGAAGATAATAAAATTAAATTTAGTGCTTGTAAAATCTCCTTCAAAATAATTCGGAGTAAAATTATATATAATTATAGTTCCAAAATGCTGTGGATTACTTCTTGACGTGACAACCATCTTGTTGATGAATATTTGAAAGTATTATGAATTCGTTAAAAAATCATCTTGAATTGAGAGGACGTCGTCTTTTCTACTAGTTATGTAGAACTTTTGCAGAAGTGGTTTCCTATTTTTTTTAAAGACTTGTCAATATCATCAGAAAATTCACGCTAATATGCTGCCGCTGATACTAAATTTAGAATGTGGCATAAGCAATCGTTCAATGAACAAGTGCAAAAATCAATTCACAAGTTCAGTGTTTGGTGCAAATGGTTTTACAAAAGAGCATATGCAAAATATCATAGCTGTTTTGTTAAATACAACAACAAAAAATAGAGTTTCCCTTAGATTTCATAAAAAAGCTACGACATTTTGCATTTTCGCAAGACTATTTGCACCAAACACCAAGCTCCGCTTATATTCATTGGACAGTAAATACAAGTTGCCATTTTATATCAATTATAAATATGCAGGTTTGAAAAATTTGGAATAGTACTAAACTCAAGCCAGCATACAATGCCGTAGCTGTATGTTATGGCTGCATGTTTCATGTTCTGGGGTATCGGACAAAGACTTTGCCGCTCTTAAGGGAAATAAACATTTTTCGTATACTTGTTCAAGTTGTAGTAAATGTCCTCCGTCCAGAGTTGATACCTCCGTCAAGGATGATATAAATGCCCTTAAAAGCTTGATTGACAATTTTATTAAAAAAGTTGATATGGAGAAAACATCGACAAAAAACAGCATAAGTGCTCTCAATAGCAAAATTGATGATTTTATTACTAAGGCCGACAATGAGCAGAGCTGTATTAAACAAGCGCTTGCTGATTCTGTGGATAGCTTGAGGTCGGATATTGCTTCTTGCTGTAGGGAGATGAAATCTGAAGTAATTGACTGCAACAAGCTCATTAAACATATTGATGACTCTGCCTCTGCTAAAATCTCTGCATTAGAGGAGGAGAATAATATTTTACATCGCCGCCTGAATCGAGCTGATATTGTTGTTAACGGTCTGCCCGCTGGCATTGGAAACCTTATTGACCCGATTAAGAGAATTGCTTTGTATTATAATATATCAGTATCAGCTAATGATATACATCATGTTTGTTACATCAATAATCGGAAGTCTATTCTTGTCAAATTCAATTGTGTTTTCCTTCGGGACAGTATAATGGCTGCATATTTTAAAACTCGTTCCATTAATGTGCGTGATATTGTTGAAGGAGATATTGATTTGAGAGTCTATTTGAATGATCACTTTGGACCTGCTGCTAGTAAACTGAATGCTATTTGTAGAAAGCTGCTTTACAAAAAATTGATTAATAAATTCAGGATTCAGAATGGTGACAGGTTAAAGGTTAAATTGACTATGGCTGATGGTAGTGATGTGGTGTACAGTATGGCTGAATGTATTTCTCTGCTTAATACTGATGTATAAGTATAGTTTAGTTTTTCAAATGACAGTACGGTTGCTTAAATTTTTACTCAATTTACTTTGTGTGCTTTTGGATAATTTCATATAGGTACATAATTTTCATTTCATTTGTATTGTCATCTGAGAATGCTTTTTTATTTTTCATTTTATTTTATTTTATTTTATTATTTTTTTTTTTTTTATTATTTATAAGATTATTTTGATTTTTTAACTTGTTTCTATTTTTGCTTTTTCATCATTCTCATTCTTATTGATTAGCTGTATACAGTTAATGAATATATATTTATATAATTTTTATAAGATACTTACGTATTTTTATCATATGCTGTAATTATATTTGTTTTTGATATGTACTTCCTTTTTTCGGTTTATTACTTTTGGTTCCCTGCAAAACTTAAATTTTTTGATGTCTTTTAATAACACAAACGCTGATCCCATTGTTAGCAGTGGTTCTTTTTTAAATAATAATTTATCTATGTATTCTAAACAACTTAAGGTGGCACATGTTAATTGCCAGAGTATTAGTCCTTCGCGTGGTTCTGTGAAATTTCATGAGATTGCCAATATTATATATAACAACTTTGAGTTGATTGGTATTTCTGAAACGTGGCTTAAGCCTACTATTCCTGATGCAGCTATAAATATATCTGGCTATAATCTTATTCGAAATGACCGTATACGTAATAGAGGTGGTGGCGTGTGTATTTATATATCTAGAGAACTTAAGTATAGAGTTGTACATAAAGTATCTCTATATAGTTGTGAATCTTTGTTTATTGAAATTTCTTTTAATAACGTTAAAACCCTTTTTGGTGTGGTGTATTTACCTTATGGAGATATTGTTGAATTTGAAAATTCTCATAATGAAATTTTTTTACGTTATTCCAAGGTCATCGTCGTTGGGGATTTTAATTGCAATATGTTTAATGTTTCTAAAGCCTATTTGTTGCGCTTAATGTGTATGAGATGTAATCTTTCAGTTTTCCACAATTCAAGGCCAACACACTTTGACAGGGCTCACGGCACTACATCTTTGCTAGATTATTGGCTAATTAGTGATGACTCTATGGTTTGTTATTCTGACCAAGTTTCATGTCCTGCTATTTCTCACCATTCTTTGATTTTTGCGGTTTTTTGTTTGGATGTCATGAATGCAGATAAGTTAATTGAATATAAAGACTTTAATCATATTGACTGGGAGGGTATATTTTCCGTTATATCAGAATTTGACGCTAATACGTTTTTTAATTCGAGTGATGTTGATTATCAAGCTTCTATTATTAGTTCATTTTTTAACATCCTTTATACTTATGTGCCTACAGTGAGAAAGAAAGTAAAAATGGATGATAACAGTTGGTTCAGATCTAACAATATTTTATTGGCAACATCGCTTAGAGACTTGTCTTATTTGGCTTATCGCTCAAATAGAAATACTTCGAATTGGAATGTATACTGCAAATACCGAAATAAGGCTAAAAATATTATACGTAAAGAGAGAAGAGCATATTATTCTAAATTATTTTGTGGCCTTAACTCATCTGGTATGTGGGGAATTTTAAGGAAGTCTGGTCTAACTGGGGATAATGGTTGGTGTAATGAATTTAGTGTTGATAGTATTAATGATTTTTTTGTTAACTCGTCTGGTTCACTAAGTGATGATGTGGATTTCAGCACTTTTATTGATGTAAATGGTTCTTTTTCCTTTAGTTGTGTTAGTGAGGAGGAGCTATTTATTGCGATATGTAAGGTTAAGTCTAAATCTATAGGTATTGATAATATACCCATTCGTTTTGTTAAGGTTATTTATCCCTATGTATCTAACATTCTAATTCATCACGTCAATTTGATTTTAACAACATCAATATTTCCTAAATCTTGGAAAGTAGCTCGGGTTGTTCCAATCCCAAAGTGTAGAAATGTTCGGACAATTGATAATCTTAGACCCATATCAATTCTCCCTTCTTTGTCCAAAGCTGTTGAGCACATATTAAAGGACCAAATATTAAATTCTGTTCGAAGGCTTATTGTTCCATCTCAATATGCTTTTCGTTGTAATCACAATACTACTTCTCTCTTGCTTGACATGACTGATGATATAAGGAGGAATCTAAATGATGGTGAGTTGGCTTTACTAGTATCTCTTGATTTAACTAAGGCCTTTAATTCAATAAATTATGCTATTATGATTAAGAAATTGAAAGAACTATTTAAATTTTCTATCACGGCTTGCAAGCTTATATTGTCTTATCTTACTGACAGATCTCAATTTGTAAATATCAATGATCAGAGTTCCAATTTACTTGCAATTACTTCCGGTGTACCTCAGGGTTCAGTCTTGGGACCACTACTTTTTATCTTATATATTAATGACTTGCCAGCCCAATTGGATTCTGAGTGCTGCAGATCATTGTTATTTGCTGATGATGTTATGCTCCTGTTTAATAGCAACAGAAATGATGTTGACGCTTTTAGCTGTAAAATTAATTATTACCTTCGTCGCTTTTCATCTTGGTCATCTGCGAATTCTTTGGGTGTTAATACTACTAAAACGAAAGCCCTAGTATTTGGTTATGGTGAATTATATTTGCACAACCTACGTATTTCTATATCTGGTTCTTCAGTTGTATTTGTTGATAAACTTAAATGTTTAGGTATCTATATTGACAAACGTCTGACTTTTGAGAGCCATATTGACCACCTCTGTTGTAAAATTTCTGGAATATTACGTAAACTGTACTCAACAAACACCTACTTGCCTTTTCGTATAAGAAGTTGTCTTGCTCATTCTCTTTTAATTTCGAATATTCTATATGGTCTTGAGGTTTTTACGGGTACATTTTCCTATGTGATTTCTAAATTAAATAGGGTGGTTAATATGATCGTTCGATTTGTTTATAATATTCGAGTACGTGAACATATTTCTGAATATGTTAAACTCTTCCTTGGTTGTTCCTTCCACAATTTGATACGGCGTCGAAATTTGTTATTTTTTTACAGGGTAATTAAAACTGGGTTGCCTACACCACTTTGCTCTAAATTTAGCTTTTCTCGTTCTACTAGGAACCCGCAAGTTTTGATTCCGAGAATTAATAATGGATTCTTTGAACATTCGTTTATTGTGAGAACTGCGCGTAGTTGGAACTGGTTGCCTCTGGAACTTAAAATTTTTTCTCATTCTAACAATGCATTCCGCCTAAAACTTTTTAGAATACTTTGTAATTAACTTTAAGGTTAATTACTGACCATTTTATTAGATCGATATCTCACTTAATTATTTAAATAAAAATCATGTGTTTTTATATGCATTTGTTTGTATTAAATATGTATTTACAAATGTATAATAAAACTTTTTACACTGCTGGGATCTTTTGTTTTCTGTGTTTTTTCTTTTCTTTTTTATTGGTTGGGGAACCGAAAAAAAACTAAACTGGTTTGAGGAATAATTTAATTAATTAAAATAATAAAATCATTTTTTTTTTATTTTTTATTTTATTATGTACATATATTTTTAGTAAATTTTATATTATTAGTTAGTTTATAATGGTATTCAGGCAAACTGCTTTGTAATATATATTTTAATTGGCCAAGAGTGGCTTTTTATATTACATTTGATGAAATAAATAAATAAATAAATAAATAAATGAGTCACGGGGGTACCAGCGTACTTTTTAGTTTTGAATTGTATCAAAAAAAGCACAATTGTACCAACTTTATAAACCCTGATTGCGATATAAAAAAAATTTAACATATGAGCGCGTGAAATTAGAAATGCGACTGAGAGAATGGTACATATAGGACCGCATCAAGAAAAGAGTACTCTTACGCGCGTCTTTTACTGCTTATTAATATAATTAAAGTCTCACATCAAGTAGACATGTATGTTTTTTCCATTGGATACAATTTTTTGAATTATTCAGGTTATTCTAATAAATTAAAAGTTTTATTTGATTAATCGACCAATATGAAAATTAAAAAATCGATTAATTCCTTGCTCAAACAAAACCAACCAACTAACTTTAGTATACATTGAGAGAATTTACAACCTTTCTTCTTGTAATAACTCAATTTTGTCTTTTATCGACTTATGCTACTATCTGTGTCATATGGAAGGACCACAGATATACTACATTTGTTTTATATAATCATTTTTTTATCCTTGAATCTACAAAATTGTTTGCGTGTAAATATTCAAATTCTCACGTACTAGAATTTCGTATGCGACAACATTCGCACATAATAAAATAATATTTATACAAAATGATTTAAGTGTTAAGTGACGCACTGGGACATTTTTCATGGAAACAGTTGTGGAAGGACTACCACGCAAGCAAACATGCTCAATAGAAATTAGATTTAACCCACGTTAAGTTAATTATTTTTTCATTTGGATTTTAATAAATTTTTACAACAATTAAAGTCTGGTAGGTAGATCTGTCTGGAAACTAAGTTCCCATTTTAAGAGATAAAGTTTTCATTGCAAAGTATTGAGTTAATTGAAGAGAGGGTTAAAAAAGAATGCGGGGGAGTACATACTTTCTTCTACTCGTAAATTTTGTTTTCTATGTATTTAATGGTTTATACTTGGCGTTTGTTGTCTTTTATTCCTTTTGTAAACTATTTTAAAAATACCATTTCAAATAATATTTTAACTTAATTAACGCAGCAATAACAACGAAGACCTTCAGCACGTTGCACTACAGGTAATTTGACCCGAAATCTTGGCCAAAAATAATTTTTTGCTAATGATATTCGATTAAGAATATATCAAAGCAAATAATTACATATTAGGTTTTTGCAAAAAACAAATATCAGCTGATTTATGGCCAGTCGAGGATGACATTTGCAAGCAACGTTCAGAGTGCAGCATTAAAAGTATAATTTTGATATAAATTTAAACGTTTTTAATAGGTATTAAAGAAAAAGAAGAAAATCGTGCATAATATGGAGAAGAGAGGGGATAGATAGTAAGTAATTAAAAAAAACCAAAAAAAATTGTTGGACGTTATTACTTTTGTTAGCAAAACGTGTAATTCTAAATTAACCTCAAATAAATGACTTTTTCCATAAATATAAACTTTGCAATAAGCTTAGCGAACATTCTGATGTTTTGAGTGAAAAAAAAAAAAATTAAAAGAAAAAAACTAAAGCTGTTTACAATGTTAATATCAGTGACATTGACTTAAATAAAGTTTAAAAAAACGATTTGTCTTCGTTAAAGCAAAAGGTTTAGACTTTTTGCAAAACTTATCTTTAAGTTGGCACAAGGTTCACGGAAAAATTAACGACTTTTTCAAGCAAAACCAAAACTGATTTTGTCTGCATGGTTTTTACGCCATTTTGTTAGCCCCCTTGCGTGTTTTCATCGTGCCGAATTTCAAAAAAATATATCTGATAGTTTTCGAGATATTCAGTTTTTTACCTGCCCATTAACATTACATGTGTGTGCCGGAAATCGCAAGAATTTTTAAGTTGTTTTTAATACACTTTAACCCATTTAAGCCCAAACAAAAACTACCGGACAAAAAATAAAATATTGTTTATTTTATTATTTAATTCATTACATATAAACAAAAAACAAAAAAAAAAATTTTTTTTTTTTTATATTGAATAATGTCAAAAACTTTGTCATAAGCCGGAAATAATGAAGTGTTCCCAAATTGGCACAGCGGGCGTAAATGGGTTAAATCTAATTTGTATAATTTTTTATATAAAATTCTGTTTAGTAGAGATTTATCATAAAATTCTTTTATTACAGAAATCTTATACGTTTTCGATTTCCAGCACACCCCTGTTAATTTTTTTTTATTTTTAACAGAATTCTCAAAATATCCTTGACCGCTAAGAAATATTTATTGTATTTAAAAAACAGCATTATGAGATATATATATATATAAATAATTCACAATATCTTGCTTGGCTTAACGGACAACTGGATTTGAAATTCGCTTTTCATAAGGACCCAGAATACCCAGAACTTTATAGGGTATAGGACCTTCGGTGAAGGGTATAAAAAAACAAACTTAATTATAAAAAGAGTAATTTTTGGGATTTCAGTATTTTGGTCATAACTCTGCTATTTCTTAAGCGATTTGACAGATTTATATACCGACGTGTTAAAGAAGAAATTTGCCAGTTATTTTGGTTATAAAACTTGGACTCGGGAAGATCTATGGTTTGTTGTTACTAATTTGTGGAGGGTTAACTTATTCAAAAGAACATGAATAGTTTTTTGCTATTGATTACTTAAGTACCCAAGTACTTAGCACTTTTACAACTCTAAAAAATTAACATAACAAAAAAAGTTTCAAATGTTGGTATTTAGCCCAGTAAATGATTCACAAACAAGTTTAATTAATTAATATTTATTTACATTTTGTTTTTGTTTAATTTTTATTTCAACTTTTCGTTTATTTAACAATTTTTTCACAATTTGTAAGAATTTTGTTTGTTACTTTTGTTTGTTTACCTTTTAAACAATTTTCGCTCTCAATTTGTGTTCTCATTTACTGCATTTTGTGTACTCGAACGCAATTTCGTAAAATGCAGTAAAGTTCAGTAAAAAAATAGTAAACACTTTTGTGTTCTCGAACGCAGCCAACAATTTGTTATGAATTAATTTGTAAATAAATTTGAAAAAAAAAAAAAAAAAAAAAAAAAAAATCAAGCAAAAATATTAAATAAAACAGGTAAAAAATTTGTAAAAACTAAAAAATGTTTAAAACCAGCGGTTGTTTGAAAATATTTTAGCAATAATTTTTTCTGTGAAGCGGTGACATTTACATTTGAAAAATTTGTTTTATAAGATCGCTCCTTCTTTTTTAGAACTTGTTCGAGCCTATCTTTATCATCTTCTGAAGAACAAAATATTCATTCTCCCAGCAAAATCTTTTTTTCTTATTCCATTTGTAAATTTTTGAAAATTTTATTGTTTTTAATATATGTTTCTTTAGCATTATCACCAGCTTCGGGACTTAGCATTAACTTAAATCTGCTATCTAAAGGGTGTTTTTTATAGAGTGACACAAGTTTAAATCATAATAAAACAAGGAAATATATTTTTAATATCAATGAAACGGGCTTTGTTGGAAAGAAAATTTAATGGAATTATTAGCAGCGTTCGTTTACCCCAAAATTTTTACAAATTTGTACTGGATTTTACTGAAATGCGTTCGCGTACACATAAATTTGTAAAAGTTTCATATTACTCACCTACTGAATTTTACTGGGATTTTACTGGAAAAGTAAACGAACGCATATAATGCTTAAATTAATAGCTGTCACGTAAGAAAACTACTCGCAAATTTACAGAAAAAGTGTTTCTGTGAAAGTTCTCGCTTTGAACTGTCTGTTAAATAAACCGCCGTCAACGATATGTGTGGCTGGCGTTCTCAAAGTCTGTAATGTCACGTCAGCTTCGAAATCCACTTAAAGATTTGAATAGACACAATTAAATTAGTATGCATTGAAAACAAAAATTCGAACTGTTATGTGTAAAATTTGTCATAGCTTTGTCAACTTTCGACCGATTTTAACAAATGAAGTTGTATTTTAGTCAGGAAATCACTTTTAAGAATATTGTTTCTTTAAAAGAATATTCCACAAAATTCATATTAGAAAATGCAAACGTTTACAAAAAAAAATAGAAAATTTTAAATATTATTGAAACTCCAAATATTTATACATATATTTTTTTCTTTTTCAAGAATATAAAGAAATATTTGGAAAAACCAAGTAACTTGCTTTCAAATACCGCTTGAAAATTCAAAATCGGTTAATAAAAAGATCGGGTAACCCATGTTAAAATTTGCCAGTCGCAAAAAATACACTGAACCAAAGTTTATTAAATATTGTCAAAATTCTACTAATCTTTGTTTGAATTAAGAATGTAAAAAATATAACAGTATAAATATATTTAATAAAAGCATGATGTTTGCATTCAAAAAGCACACGTGTGTCCGGTAAAGGTTCGAATTTGTTTATTGCTTAAGTTCTCTTTACAATGCAAACATCCACACCAACACTTGTTGGTTTATATTGAGTGTGATAATCCACCACTGCCTGACCACCCAGAAATCCCATCAAACATTCAAGTAACTGAACGAAATGTGCAACTGCTTACCACTGTATCACGACGAGTTATGGCAAAGAATAGAGATGATTTTATGGCAGTGACTATAGAAAGTCGCACCAGATTACCGCGAATGGAGAGTAAAAAAGATTAAAAAACTGATTTAACTTCCTTTCACAAAGAGCACTTCTGTTTTATTTATTTTATTTTATTTAATTATTAATTCAATGTTACACAAAAACCGAGCCCAGATGGCCATATATGGTTTAAAAATACAACTCATACATACTACTCAATAAACAATTGTTTCATTTGTTTTAAATGCATTTAAAGCAGTCTTTCTTACATTGTATTCTAAATGTTATAATCAGCAACTTAATTTGCTTGTATTCATGACATAAAATATTAAATTCGAGAAAAAAATACAATATTTTATGATCATTTTGTGTATTTTGAATGCGTTTTTTAATATAACTTTACAGTTTATAGAATAATGGGAGCCGAACATTTTTAGAATTTTCACTTGATCGGTAGTTTGGCCGCTAATTTTCGACAGTCAACCGCAAATTATTTTGTAATTGGCTGTTTACTGACGAAATTTTTGGCTGTCACTCAAGTTCGTGTTCCCCACTTGAGGCATTGTAATGGCAAAAAAATATTATCGCTTCCCGTATTGCTTTGCCTGTAGTTGTCACCACAGAGCACACAGAGGCGTCACGAGACAGAAAATATTGTATTTTTGTCTGTCTTTTTCTTCGAAAGCTGCCCTTTTCGCATTTTTGGTTTTGATTACGCAATTTGTGTTGATAGAAGCGGCCTGTTTTCACACATTGCCACTTCACTACCAAAAAACGTTTTCTTTCTCTTTCTTCGAAAGCTGCCCTCGCAAATGATTTAGGCATTTTTCATGCGTCACTTTTTTCATCTCTGTATGCTTAGTGATTGTCACTCCAACTGCAGCCTACGACTGCTTTCAAATAAAAGATAATAGTTAAATTAACACAAAATGTTTTCTTGTAACGACATTAATTTACTTTTCCTATTGTATTTATTTATTGTGCTTGTATAGCAAGTATTTTAATTTTTTGTCGACAATTTTCTTGTGGTTGGAGGCGAATGTAAATAAGAATTATAGGTTTTTTTTATTTACATTAACTTGGGTTCATAAATCTTTATTTACTTAGATACATAATTGTATATACTTCTTAACAGCCAATGTAACAGGTAAATAAGCGTCAGTATGTTTATTTCCTCTACATAAATACAACGAAGTTTTTATTTATTTATTTATTCTATTATGTCCCATTTAATATACATACATACAAACATACTTTACTTTTGCACATGTATGCATACGACAACAATTTAACGAAATATTAACCGCCAGGCCCACGATGTCGACAAAAACATTTTTTTCGCATATTTATATTGAGAACAATAATAAAAAAGTAAAATTTGTTTTTGTTTTCAATACAAATATACGAAAGAAATTTTCTTGCCGACATCGTGATATGTAAATTAGGGTGGGTCGATTTAGCAATCGATATTGTGCCATCATTATTACCTTTTAAAAAAACCTTAATAATAAAAATTGAGAAAAGGTCAAACAATTTAAATTTGGTCGCCTCGAATATGACTTATTTGATATGTCGTAGTGGAACTTTTTTTCCTCATGCCAAAATTTATCGAAAAATGTTTGTCCTTACAAATCGGCCCACCCTAATGTGTATACACATTATTCACCCTGCAAATAATATTGGACCACCTGATCCATTTTGATAAAATGGATTACTCCATGGACTGGTCCGATGTAATGCAAGCATGGACCATGTCATTGTTAAAAATTGTTTGTAGTGAGACGACATGTCTTCGATTTCAAAACTAATCCGCTTGAGTTTAAAAACTACTCCTTTGTAGTACAAAGCTGGGTTATATGGTCCTGCCCTAGGACATCGTAATGTTAAATAGACCATGTTTTTTCCATACGTTTGGGTTACTTTTGGACTAGTCCTATTCGCTTATGGGCTACTCTTTACACGCGTGTTTGGACTGGTCCTATTATTTGCAGGGCATTAACACACGCAGACATATAACCTTGTATATATACACAAGAATATGTTCATACATATAAGTATTTTTAAATACAAAATATGTATTTATTTCTATAAAGAATAAATCGTATTCTCGTATAAACCAGAATACATAAAGAAAATAAATGATGTTGCAAAAAAAAATTTATAATACTAATTTATCATGTTGAAATTTATATACAATGTTCGAACTTAGAATACACTACATGGTAATTGATTTTACTTATTTTCACAAAATAAAAACATCATGACCATATTGTACTCTTTTCAACGTACTGTTATACCCTCCAGCAGCGCTAGTACTGAAAGAGGTAATACTTAATTTCTCATTACGTGCTTAGCTTTTTAAGAGAGCTCATAAAGTATATATGTAAGTATGTAGAAGAAAAAAAAACAATAACAGCATATGATGACAAGTTGAATATTTCTCAATTTATTAAAGACTTGTACTATAGTCTGAAACTGTCTTAAGCAGTTCGAGATTAAAGTCCAGTAGAATCGGTTCAGTAGGAAAAGAGTTATGAACCCAAGTGAAAAACAACTTCCCGAAAAAGTTATATTTTTGTTACAAAAACTAAGAAAAATTTTGCGACGGAATGCACCGATTCTAAATTAATTTTGCACAAGTAAATTCGGTCAATAATTCACAATAGGTCAATAAAAGCCCGCCCGAAGAAAAAATTTAGTCACCTTTAACTGTAATAAATAATGCTTTTGTAGTAAAATTTAGCCTTTTACAGTTTTATAAGATGAGAAAATTTATATCTTATAAAAGTTATAAAACTGCCAAATTTCCAGAAGATCGATCTAAAATTGCCACAAGCCCAAAAAACACTACACCTTAAACCGTAACATAAACGCTATTATAGCAAAATAAGGTCCATTGTTAGACTAGCAATTACACTGCTTAGTTTTGTAAAAATGTTTGATGACGAATAATTAGTGATGAAACAGAGTTGAGCCTTCAACTTCAGGTAAAAATTCTAAAGCCCATAATTAAAACGTCGGCAGTAACAAGGCCTATCCAACACAAAAAACAACAGGCATTTTGTTTGTGTAAAATTCCTCGCCGTTGTCAAAATCTTACTACTTACTACATAGGAAAAATTTGTTTTGTGTCAGGGGAAAAAAGGTACAAAAATCGGGCAATTTTCACTTTTGCGGCTACCTTAACGGTGCTTAGAATCCTTCCTAGGAAGTTTATGTGTTCTAAAAAATTGTTTACTGAGATTTTAGGTGCATTTTTGTATTTGATTGTTTCCTTGCTACCTCTGGGCCTGAACAGAGGAAAAAAGGTAAAAAAAATGAGTTTTTTAGAGTTTTTTGCGATTTTAATCTTGAAGATGAAGTTTTTTTGATTTTATATGTTCACAATTTTTGTTCTTTATGGCAAGAGCTTTTCTCAGAGGGTAAATCAAAATTCCGAACGGTTTGCAAGATATGAGCGTGAGAAAATGATCACTTTTTTGCAAAAATTACTCCGAGGCCCCAAATCTTTGGGGGCCCATAAAAAAGTGCTTGATTTTGGGCAAAACTAAGAGACAAGGGTCTTTTTTTTGTCTTTTATCACGTAGAGTTGTCCGTATATGGCTATTTTTCCATGACTTAAAAAATTGCACACAGTGATATTTGTTCAAAAGTATATAAATTAGTTTGAAACGAAACTGTATGAATGGACTGCGAGTGAAGATTTAGTTTCGTAGGGATTTTTCATTGAATTTTTTTTTAAAGATAAGTACATTAATTCAAATTCAAAGAATAACTTTTCCGATAACATAAAGCATATCGAGCCAGACCGCAAAAAGGATGTAAGAAAAACCAAATTTTACAGTTGAACGTTTTTATTTAAAATCTTTTATTCAGGGTTAAGTAATACATTTTAAGAAGTATGTAAGTACATTTACTTCTTAGCTATACATTGAATTTAGTTTATTTCATATATTTTCGTGTTACCGGTTATCATGCTGGCTAGCAACAAATTAATGGTGGCAACGCCTAGATAATTTTATTGAATAACAACTCTCTGTTTAAATTTTTGTTTTTTTTAATTATTTTTGTGCACAAAAATTATAATTAAAGCTTTTAGTCTTAATTCATTGGTTTTGATGAAAAATAATATATAATTAAAATTAATACACTGATAGAAAAAGGCGGCATGAAATAAGCCCCAAAAATATAACCGCCCCAAAAAAATAATGATTTAACCCCCCAAAAGTTTGTACAGAGAACAACAATAACGATAGTTGGGGGACTATTTCCCATGACATATATTTTTTGGGAGATTTTCATTTTTAAAATTAAAACGTTTTTGTGCGCAATGATTTTCTTCTCTTCGGTAGATCAAACAACGGCTTCGCTTCGTTCTGGCACAAGCCGACTTTAGGAGCTTTAGTTAGCGATAGGACAAGAAATCACACTGAAAAATCAAAAGTAAAATTAAATCAAAAATGTGCAAATGAATTTAAAAATTCACAATAATTTTTAATATTTTTCATTTAAAAAATAAAAAAAATTTATATAAATTAGGGTGGCCCAAAATACAAAAGTATCGAATATTCGCACTCCACAACGCTGATCCTATTCGAATAGTGCTTAAAAATGTTTAGTTCAAATTCGAGCACAATCCGTCAATATTTAGAGGTTGCGATAGTTTAATGATTTTTCGGGGTTAGATAGAAATATAACATACTCTGATTTTTTATGGTGATAATCATTGTTTATTTAAAAATAAAAATATTTAATAAAACAAATTAATAAAACTGTAAATTAAGTACAAATTAACTCATATTTTATTATTTTTTTAAATTATCGATAGCCATTTTTTCAATATTAGCTTTAGAAACCCCGTGAAATTTTTTTCTATGGTGATCAACTATTCTAAGCAAATATTGTTTTTGCTCCTCATTTTTCGTATTTAAACTGTTAAATCGGGTCACCAAAGTAACACCTCATTCTGCACAGTCATTTACAACTCTAAAAGGGCTAGCATTTTTTTCATCGAAATAAAAACTCTGTAGGACCCTTTGAAAGAAATAACTCTGGAATCGATAAAGGTTAGCTTGATTAAATATTCAGAAAAATGCCATAGATGTCGACGAAATGCTTTAACAGCAGCTTTAAAAATTTTTTCATTGGATAGTTTTCGAGTTGTTTATCATTAAGAGGAGCATTTATTGCTAATGGAGCTTCATTCCAGTATCGGCCATATATAAGACTTATAAACAAACTTATTTCAGTAACTGCTTTCTTTTCCTTCTACAAAATTTTCTATTGTTTTGTACAAAGCATTTTTCAAAGGATATACGAGAGACACATATATACAGCCATGTTACAGAGTACAATTCCGTTCGGAAACGAAATTTATTCCGTATTTGGTGCTTCAGAAAATGACGAAAAATGAAACCATTTTTGTTTTCATGAACGGAATGGGAGATTTCTGTATCTGAAAGGGCAAAAAAAACTATCAAAATACACTTTCTCTCAATAAACTATAAATGTAAAAATATAAAACTAATAAATGTTTTCTTCGAACGAAATCATTCCGAAAGGATTTGTACTCTGTGACATTGGCCCCATATTTTTTTTAAACTGTGCCATGCCATTTTTTCTTAATACACGAACACTTCTTTTTTTGTACAAATTTGTTCGAAGATAAAGCAGTGTGCGAAAGGCTCTAATATTATTACCCTTGTATGTATTTGCTTAAGAGTTTTGTGCTTGAAACAGAAACACAAACACTTATTCATTCATACATTTTAAAAAATAACTGCAAACAGATAAATCCGTTTGTTACAGCCCTTTTAATTTTGTCTTAGTAAGCTTTAGTTCAATACAGAGAAAATATTGGTTAGAAGGCACGAAACAAATTTTCTAACTAAACTGTTCCCAACAAACACTGAAATTTGATTTCGAATTGAAAATTATTTGAAATTAAACCCTTCCTGAAATGACAACCGTTTGAAAACTATTTGAAAATAATTTGAAAAACATAGCATTCTCATTAAAATGGGGAGTTTATTTTTAAATTCAGAAAATCATTTATTTTCAACCTGCTTTCAAACGTTATTCCCAAATGGTTTTTAAATATGAATTGTTATAAAATGTGAAACACAAATCAAAAATTATTTCTAATTTGTTGATTCATATTTCTGTTAATTTATTTTGATAAGACATTGTTCGTCAAATGTTTGTACTCCAATCATTATCAATTTGATTTCAACTGCTAAAATCAAACCACTGAAAAAGATTTGAAAACATTGCTTGATATCAAATGATAAAGTCATTTTATATCAAACGCTTGACTTCATGTTTGCTGGGAATAAATCCTTATACATGTGTATGCATGTGTTTATGTTACGGTTTATTTTTATGTAAAAGTTTTTTACAATATTCTTCCCTGGGCTTTACAAATGTTTGTACATATTTAGGTAAAAATATAAAACCTAAATCAAATTAGAAGAAAAAAACCTTTGAAATTTAACAACATGAATTAAAAAAATTATAAACTTTTAACAAAACAAAAATTTAGCATTAATTTGTTCCAAAATGTCTAGCCCAAGACATCAACCATCGAGTCCTCGTCACATTCCCAAAATGGAACAACATCATTACAGCTGGGATGAGGGTAGCAATGGTGTCAAACCGTTGACTAGTCAAAGTCAGTCTTCAGTTAAGGTTCCAATCCGGGCATCATCTTCACCACAACCATATAAATGTCCCAAACCTCCAAGGTATGTATGTAATTATTTTCTCATTTCTCTAGACACTTGATTTTGTGTATACGTGACGTGAAAACTTAAGTAATTTTTGGACAAAGTACGAGTGAGGATTTTTTTATAGACTGGTATGAGGGGAAAGTATTCCAAGCAACATCGAAAAAAATTTACAAATGTTTTTCTGAAGTTTAAAAAACAATATTGTCCAAAAATTTTGTCTAACGGGTGACGCATAAGTTACGTTATGTTTTAATAAGTGAATAAATTTTTTGTTTACGTTTTCTTTTTACTTAAATTTAAAAAACTTGAGAAACTTATGATAGAAAGACGCAGCCTAGAACAAAGAACCAAATATGTTTAATTTCATTTTGAAGGTCAACATTCGATTATTTAGACACAAAGATTATATCGAAAAATGAGCGATGAGGCCCTTTTGACCTTAAAATTCACGTGAATAAACTAAATTGCAGAATATGGACACCCAAAATCCAAAAATACTAATTGTTGAAAATCATATGCACCCACTTATGTATACAGTGTGGTGTGGAATAACTTCAGAAAAGGTAATTGCACCATATTTTTTTGAAAACGACGAACTAGCTGAGGTTAATGTGAATGGCATTTAATAACGGGCAACGTGGTAGAGAACAATCCCGAAATATTGTGGTTCAAAGAAGATGAAGCCACAGCTCGTCCTAGTCTGCCAGAACTTTTTGGAGATCGAATGATACCGCTTTTTTCTGGCCACCGCGCTTACCCAGTTAAACGGCTTCTTTGGGGCTACCTAATGCATAAGATGAAGGCCAATCAGCCAAAAAGCATTCACCAGTGAGGGCGCTGGGACCTGTTATTAAAAGAAAAGTTATAGGGAATGCCCTGGAAGAAGCACGTAAAAAGCAAATAATTTGGTACCTTTTGATAGACATTATTTTCATAATACACAATGTAAACATATTTCCAAACTTTAATCTAAATTGTAATAAATGCCAATGTGAAATAAAATCAGAAAGAAAAATTCTATTCATTAAATAAATCATAACGTTACGTTTTGTTCTCCTCTGTATAATTCATAATATTTCAAGCAATTTCTAAATTTTCGGACTAATTAAAAACAATGGCACTTTCTTAAATTTAGTTTTGTTTAAAAATCGCACTTTATTTTTTAAGACATTTTGAAAAAAAAAACAAACGAAACCGTTTTCTATTAAAAATTTGTGTGATAAAAAATTAGTAGTTTCTTAAGATTTTTACAATTTTTTTTTCTAACAAATTTCAAAACGTTACGAACCCACGACAAATGTCTCTGAAAATTCAAAAACTTAAAATTTCGACTGAATTCGCTACAACGAAACCGAATTTAAAATTTCCGTTGAAAAATAAATTTGAATATGACCCAACATTCATCAAAAATGTACCCTTCAGAAAGGTATAAATTATCTGAGTGCTTAAAAAACTGTCTAATTAAAAACTGCATGAGTTTAGACATAACTAAAACATTGTTATTTAGAAATTTTTTAATTTTTGATGAAAAAATAAAAAAAAATTCCCAAAGCTTTACAGGAATCAAACATTCCAAGATTAAGACACAAACATTTGATTAAAATCTTTTCTACCAATTTAAAAGTTTAAAAAGGCTAAATACATATGCCTGTTTTCATAAAAATATCACAGAAAAAATTAAAAATTGTCTCTAATCACCAATTTCCAACAACAATTTCACAAGTTTAAATTATTTTATTTTAAACGAAATAATTTTTTGTTATTTGATTATTATCTTAATCCAAAATTTATTTCAAAACAACTAAAATGTTAATTAAATCAATATTATATTTTTAATTTTTGTTCAACAAAAAAAAATAATTGATTCAATAATAACATTAATTTAGTTTAACTGCCTGTTCAACGATTTCGAAATTTTCTATGCGAACGATAACGTTCGAAATCGTTGAACTGGCAGTAAATACTTTTTAAAAAATTTTTTTAATTGATAGAAAACTTCTAATAATTTTTTCTGTGATTATAAATTTAAAAGGGTTTACAAAACAAAATTTGTATAAAAATTTTCCTTAATAAACGTTTGTTTAAGTGATTAACAGTTTATGAATACGGGGGATATTGTGTAACCTTGAGAGCTCATGGAACATGGAATACATTCCCCTTTTTTTAGAACATACATACTTATTTCGGTTTGTGTGTGACATTAAACTTGTTTTTATCCTAATATGGCAGACAATATTCTCACTGCGTTAGTATAAAACTTATTGAATTAGCTTTCAAGATAATTTCAGGATGCCACTTACTTTAAAGGCCGTAAATTTCTTTAATCTGTATATTTTTCAATCACCCACTTTTATGTAGAAACTTTCAAGTACAAGGTGATGGTAATACTTACGAGTCAGGTGTAAAGACGTCTTCGCTGCCGCATCGCAGTCCTTCAGTGCGTAGTAATTACAGTTGCCAAAGTAGTTATTCAGATGCAGCGTCACATTCTTCTTTGGGAAGCAGTCGCTCTAGCAGTCGGGATATTCCACCACGTAGTCCCAAAATAACAACAACATTTGCCAATGACTGTAGCGATGATGGAGGTCAGTCTTCGTCTGCTTCCTATTATCATACACCGACTTCGGGAGCACGCAGTCCTAAGGGAGGTTTTTCCAAAGAAAACTCCATGGATTCGCCATCTTGCCTTCTATATAGTGGAAGTCAGACACCCGTATCACCCCGACGTAGCCCTCTTGCGCCTCGTAGTTTTGTCTTTGAAGCTATTAGTCCTGTGGTGGATTCTCCAAGCCGAAAATTTGAATATTATGAACCTGTTTCACCGGACGATGATATCGACAATGAAGAAAGTAACTATGAAACTCAATCGCAAGCTCCTCCATTATCTCCAAAACTGTATGAACATAGAAGACAGAATTCAAAAAAGATGATACGGTCAACGCCCCTGGATCACTTAACCAGATTTAGCACTACAAATCAGTCGTGTAAACGCAGTGATGAATGGGAAATGACGGTATCTTCTAATACAGGTGGTGATTACCAAGGATTAGGTGTTAACAACTACTATGTGAAACGCGACTCTTGTGTAACTGAGTGTACACAATTGTCTGTGGAGTCTGAAACGAGTACCTTAGCAACAACTACCACGTCATTTAGTTACTCTGACAATTCCACAAGACAAACGTCCTCGGATCAAACACAAGACTTAAGTCCTCTGGTAGAGCCAAGTGCTGCCATGCGTAAACGCAGACATGCCATAAATATAACTTCAAATCCTGGTTATCAGGTAGTTTTTAGTCCCATACATCACTATCCATGCCTTTATTTATCTGCTTAACTTCGTATCCATGTAGGTTCTTCATAGTTCCCACTCAACTCTAGACCGTACATGCTCTGACAGTGTGGTCTCTTTGCGTTACAGAAAGTCTACCAGTGACTTAACTCAAGATTCTGAAAATGATAGAAACAAACACAAACATGGTGGCGAAGCTTCAACGCCTACAGCCGGTAGCTATAAGCCTCGTAGACGTGGCAGTTCGAAGGGTGGATTAGCTTATTTAGCCAGTCGGCGTAGTTCACGTGAATCAATGAAAAGCGCATGTTCAAATGCCTCACTAGTGTCAAATGATGATATTGGTCCATTGGCGTTCCAGGCTTCGAATCGTGGGCGCCAACGAAGAACTTCAAATTTTTTAGAACTACCAGGTTGGAAAATAATACAAGGATGATGCAAAGTATATTTGTTAATGTAATATGGTTTCTTCAATAGTTCCTGATCATTTTAGGCCTCGAGTTTGTTCATTGCCAGACCGTCCTTATAATCCCAGAGCAAGTGATGATTTATATCGATTACGGCATTTTTCGATAAGCAAAGGGAATGTAGTCAATTGCGGAGACTCTATTATATCCAGACGTTCACGTAGTAATACAAGTGTTAATTCCACAAATAGTCGGTAAATAGTAAAATAAATATTTCGCATACTTAAATTATACAAACCTTTAATAAATATCTACTTACCATATATTTCCACTTACAGCGCCAGTGAAAGATCCCCATTCGAGGGTTCTTGCTGCGGTGGTGGTTATGCAAATGTGGATTCAGTACCAGTATCTCCCGAAGAGGATGACGATTCGGAAGATTATGAACCCCCTCCGCCTCCTCGATATCGTGTTGTTATGTTGGGCGATGCTGGCGTTGGCAAAACAGCTTTGGTTAATCAATTTATGACTTCAGAGTATATGCACACCTACGATGCCAGTTTAGGTTAGTAAATATAATTTGCCAGTTCTTGTAACTTCTATTATGACCCGTACACAGTTACTTGGTAGTTTTTTGCAAGATTTTTTTTTAATCACAAATAATAAACAATAGTTTAAAGCACTGCACAGTAAGTTGAAGAAGTCCCCTGTTTTCTTAAAAATCACAATCCAGTACTATTTCCCTTCGATCCTTTTTGAATTCCCCAGTTTAAATTGATTGCAGTTCCATATCTATATAAAAAAGCTTTTTGGTATTACTGTTAAAAAAATACTCGGTATTTTTTAGTTAATAATACAAATTTGAGTTTTAGATGATGAATTTGGGGAGAAAACCGTTAGCATACTGTTGGACGATGAAGAATCCGAACTGGTGTTTATTGATCATCCAAGTGTGGAAATGAGTGTAAGTATTTTTTTTCAATTACATATCGTCAGCTCAGAATTGGTTTGGCGCATATCATGGTAATTTAACCATTCTGAGCTGACGATATGTCGCTTGCATATATACAAAATATTTACAAAAGTTATAGTTAGTGAGAAACAATCACAGTGGGGGATTTTTGAATTGAACTTAAAAAAGAAAGTGCTGTGGTGTAAATGGGGCTGGTTACCTTTTGCTTGTGTGCGTTGTCCGTAGCTTACAAGTAACAGGGGTAACAGGTCCTTACTCGAGTGGCTTGTTGAGACAGTTCAGTTAGCGGCTGGCGCGCACATACAATTTCACTTCACTTAAGGGCAAATTAACACCCACCTTTAATTTTAGTGGTTCAATGGAACTTTGGTGGCTCTTTTTGATTTAAATAAAAATCACTTTTTCTTTTTTTCTTCTTAATTTTAGTTTCAGTTTACTATAATTCTTTAATTTAAGTTTTAGTTTTAATTAACAAATCACACAAAATATCAAAGGCTGGCGTCTGGCTGACAGAAGTTTTAAAAAACATTTAAAAAAAGCAAACTCCTCTACAGGTGACGTTAACAGCTCAGCTGGGCAACATATCACATGAGGTGTTGCCAGATGCCACCACCACATGTAGTCCCGTCGCACACAATCAAAATAGTGGGAAACATAACGCCCGGCTTACACCAGCCAGACGCCAACAGAAAGGATTGATTAAAATTTTTTCTCCAGCAAAATTTTGAAATTGGAGAATTTTTTCCCAGAAAAGTACTTTCCGTAAGATAAAACTTCCTTGGGAATATTCGTGATTGGGCTAATAATGTTATATTTTTTATTTATTTAATAGATTGATCGAATAATGTGTGTGAAGATAAATACGTATTTAACTAGCGGAGACATCCACCACAATTTCTTAACAGCAACTATTTGCAGTTAAAGCTGTGTTCACATTATGTGTATTTGTCATATGGAATGTCACTTTTCTACACACATGTAATTTCATGTGTATGTCAAAATTTATGTTTTACATATGGTTTGTAATTTACACGTTCACATGTTGGTATGTAAAGTACACTTGACATAACCTATCAAAAAAAAAACAATCTTAAAACAGCTGAGTGTATAAAAATTTAATTTGTGCTAAAAAAATTGTATTTTAATATGGAACGAAAGGTTGATCAAAAAGTTGCGTGCAGCAGTATTGTAATTGCAGCTTATATTAAAATAAAAAAAAGAAAAGAAGAAGAAAAAGAAGGTTGACCCAAAAGAAATAGAATGTTGTGCTGCGAAGGGACAAAGGACTAGGAATTACATCAATGGTGATGGATGAAGTTTCTGCAGAATGTCGTACTCGTCCTTTGAAGAATTGCTTGAGAAGGTATCACCTCTGATTTCGAGACAGAACACTCAGATGCGGGAAGCTATTTCTGCTACTGCAAGGTTAATAAAAATTTTGCTAACAATACCTGTTTCATAAAACTATTAATCCATTTCCCTTTTATAAAAATAAATATGGAAATTGTCATAAAAAAAATACATACATATGTACTTACTTTTGTTAATTCCTTTTCAATTTTTCCCTCCATTTTCAATAATAAAATTAGTTATTTTTTATTTACTATTATAATTATTAAGAATTAAGCACGACAAACAAAATCTTGTAAATTGATTATAATTTATATTTATTAAAATTTCAATTAATTTTTGCCGCCACAAAATTTTGTTAATAAAAATCAGCTGATGTCAGATGGTTTGTCACTTGAAAATAGAACTCGTTCTAAATAAAAAATGTTATGTGTACAGCACACAGAGAAATAACACATGATGTTGTTTGGAGGGGTTCAGACGATATGTACAAATTTAACATGTGAAAAAGTGACATTCCACATGACAAATACACATAATGTGAACACAGCTTAACATTGTACTTAACAGTGCTACTGAAATAGAATAAAGTGTATTTAGGACGATTTTTAGTTTAATGGAACCGGTTGCACATAAGAATATAGATCTTTATAGGATTCTGGTAGTGGGAAATCTTAAATAATTTCGGAATTTCAGAAATTCAGATTTGAAAAATTTCGTTTTTTACGAAAATTTCTGGGGAGGATTAGTGACCATTTTGGAAAAATATGGAATGTTACTAGCAACACACTATATGGAAATGGTGCTCCAAGGGGTCCTCTTTAGTTCCCTATTAGTGGTATATCTGGAATAATTATGGAAATTCAGAAAATTAAATTTTAAAAAAGTGCTATTTTGAAAAATGTTAAAAGAGGACTTTATGGACATTGGCCAATTTGGAGAAATGGTGATAGTTACTAATATTACACCGTATAGGAATGGGGGAGAAGAGAGTCCTAAAGAGGATTCTGGTAGTGGGAAATCTTAAATAATTTTGGAATTTCAGAAATTCAGATTTGAAAAATTTCGTTTTTTACGAAAATTTCTGGGCAGGATTAGTGACCATTTTGGAAAAATATGGAATGTTACTAGCAACACAGTATATGGAAATGGTGCTCCAAGGGGTCCTCTTTAGTTCCCTATTAGTGGTATATCTGGAATAATTATGGAAATTCAGAAAATTTAATTTTAAAAAAGTGCTATTTTGAAAAATGTTAAAAGAGGACTTTATGGACATTGGCCAATTTGGAGAAATGGTGATAGTTACTAATATTACACCGTATAGGAATGGGGGAGAAGAGAGTCCTAAAGAGGATTCTGGTAGTGGGAAATCTTAAATAATTTTGGAATTTCAGAAATTCAGATTTGAAAAATTTCGTTTTTTACGAAAATTTCTGGGGAGGATTAGTGACCATTTTGGAAAAATATGGAATGTTACTAGCAACACACTATATGGAAATGGTGCTCCAAGGGGTCCTCTTTAGTTCCCTATTAGTGGTATATCTGGAATAATTATGGAAATTCAGAAAATTAATTTTAAAAAAGTGCTATTTTGAAAAATGTTAAAAGAGGACTTTATGGACATTGGCCAATTTGGAGAAATGGTGATAGTTACTAATATTACACCGTATAGGAATGGGGGAGAAGAGAGTCCTAAAGAGGATTCTGGTAGTGGGTAATCTTAAATAATTTTGGAATTTCAGAAATTCAGATTTGAAAAATTTCGTTTTTTACGAAAATTTCTGGGGAGGATTAGTGACCATTTTGGAAAAATATGGAATGTTACTAGCAACACAGTATATGGAAATGGTGCTCCAAGGGGTCCTCTTTAGTTCCCTATTAGTGGTATATCTGGAATAATTATGGAAATTCAGAAAATTTAATTTTAAAAAAGTGCTATTTTGAAAAATGTTAAAAGAGGACTTTATGGACATTGGCCAATTTGGAGAAATGGTGATAGTTACTAATATTACACCGTATAGGAATGGGGGAGAAGAGAGTCCTAAAGAGGATTCTGGTAGTGGGAAATCTTAAATAATTTTGGAATTTCAGAAATTCAGATTTGAAAAATTTCGTTTTTTACGAAAATTTCTGGGAAGGATTAGTGACCATTTTGGAAAAATATGGAATGTTACTAGCAACACAGTATATGGAAATGGTGCTCCAAGGGGTCCTCTTTAGTTCCCTATTAGTGGTATATCTGGAATAATTATGGAAATTCAGAAAATTTAATTTTAAAAAAGTGCTATTTTGAAAAATGTTAAAAGAGGACTTTATGGACATTGGCCAATTTGGAGAAATGGTGATAGTTACTAATATTACACCGTATAGGAATGGGGGAGAAGAGAGTCCTAAAGAGGATTCTGGTAGTGGGAAATCTTAAATAATTTTGGAATTTCAGAAATTCAGATTTGAAAAATTTCGTTTTTACGAAAATTTCTGGGCAGGATTAGTGACCATTTTGGAAAAATATGGAATGTTACTAGCAACACACTATATGGAAATGGTGCTCCAAGGGGTCCTCTTTAGTTCCCTATTAGTGGTATATCTGGAATTATTATGGAAATTCAGAAAATTTAATTTTAAAAAAGTGCTATTTTGAAAAATGTTAAAAGAGGACTTTGTGGACATTGGCCAATTTGGAGAAATGGTGATAGTTACTAATATTACACCGTATAGGAATGGGGGAGAAGAGAGTCCTAAAGAGGATTCTGGTAGTGGGAAATCTTAAATAATTTTGGAATTTCAGAAATTTAGATTTGAAAAATTTCGTTTTTTACGAAAATTTCTGGGGAGGATTAGTGACCATTTTGGAAAAATATGGAATGTTACTAGCAACACACTATATGGAAATGGTGCTCCAAGGGGTCCTCTTTAGTTCCCTATTAGTGGTATATCTGGAATAATTATGGAAATTCAGAAAATTTAATTTTAAAAAAGTGCTATTTTGAAAAATGTTAAAAGAGGACTTTATGGACATTGGCCAATTTGGAGAAATGGTGATAGTTACTAATATTACACCGTATAGGAATGGGGGAGAAGAGAGTCCTAAAGAGGATTCTGGTAGTGGGAAATCTTAAATAATTTTGGAATTTCAGAAATTCAGATTTGAAAAATTTCGTTTTTTACGAAAATTTCTGGGCAGGATTAGTGACCATTTTGGAAAAATATGGAATGTTACTAGCAACACACTATATGGAAATGGTGCTCCAAGGGGTCCTCTTTAGTTCCCTATTAGTGGTATATCTGGAATAATTATGGAAATTCAGAAAATTTAATTTTAAAAAAGTGCTATTTTGAAAAATGTTAAAAGAGGACTTTATGGACATTGGCCAATTTGGAGAAATGGTGATAGTTACTAATATTACACCGTATAGGAATGGGGGAGAAGAGAGTCGTAAAGAGGATTCTGGTAGTGGGAAATCTTAAATAATTTTGGAATTTCAGAAATTCAGATTTGAAAAATTTCGTTTTTTACGAAAATTTCTGGGCAGGATTAGTGACCATTTTGGAAAAATATGGAATGTTACTAGCAACACAGTATATGGAAATGGTGCTCCAAGGGGTCCTCTTTAGTTCCCTATTAGTGGTATATCTGGAATAATTATGGAAATTCAGAAAATCTAATTTTAAAAAAGTGCTATTTTGAAAAATGTTAAAAGAGGACTTTATGTACATTGGCCAATTTGGAGAAATGGTGATAGTTACTAATATAACACCGTATAGGAATGGGGGAGAAGAGAGTCCTAAAGAGGATTCTGGTAGTGGGAAATCTTAAATAATTTTGGAATTTCAGAAATTTAGATTTGAAAAATTTCGTTTTTTACGAAAATTTCTGGGGAGGATTAGTGACCATTTTGGAAAAATATGGAATGTTACTAGCAACGCACTATATGGAAATGGTGCTCCAAGGGGTCCTCTTTAGTTCCCTATTAGTGGTATATCTGGAATAATTATGGAAATTCAGAAAATTTAATTTTAAAAAAGTGCTATTTTGAAAAATGTTAAAAGAGGACTTTATGGACATTGGCCAATTTGGAGAAATGGTGATAGTTACTAATATTACACCGTATAGGAATGGGGGAGAAGAGAGTCCTAAAGAGGATTCTGGTAGTGGGAAATCTTAAATAATTTTGGAATTTCAGAAATTCAGATTTGAAAAATTTCGTTTTTTACGAAAATTTCTGGGCAGGATTAGTGACCATTTTGGAAAAATATGGAATGTTACTAGCAACACACTATATGGAAATGGTGCTCCAAGGGGTCCTCTTTAGTTCCCTATTAGTGGTATATCTGGAATTATTATGGAAATTCAGAAAATTTAATTTTAAAAAAGTGCTATTTTGAAAAATGTTAAAAGAGGACTTTGTGGACATTGGCCAATTTGGAGAAATGGTGATAGTTACTAATATTACACCGTATAGGAATGGGGGAGAAGAGAGTCCTAAAGAGGATTCTGGTAGTGGGAAATCTTAAATAATTTTGGAATTTCAGAAATTCAGATTTGAAAAATTTCGTTTTTTACGAAAATTTCTGGGGAGGATTAGTGACCATTTTGGAAAAATATGGAATGTTACTAGCAACACACTATATGGAAATGGTGCTCCAAGGGGTCCTCTTTAGTTCCCTATTAGTGGTATATCTGGAATAATTATGGAAATTCAGAAAATTTAATTTTAAAAAAGTGCTATTTTGAAAAATGTTAAAAGAGGACTTTATAGACATTGGCCAATTTGGAGAAATGGTGATAGTTACTAATATTACACCGTATAGGAATGGGGAGAAGAAAGTCCTAAAGAGGATTCTGGTAGTGGGAAATCTTAAATAATTTTGGAATTTGGAATTTTTATTAAAAAGTAACAACAATTAAACAAATGGTACTTCAGGTAATAAAAGAGGAAAACTTTTTAAATAAAAAATAGCATCAAAATTTCGGCTAATCTTCTAAAATAATCTTCCAAAAAGAATATAGAGTTTAAATGTTTATGTTTCAAACGATCAAATTTCTGAAATTCCAATATAGTGTGTTGCTAGTAACATTCCATATTTTTCCAAAATGGTCACTAATCCTCCCCAGAAATTTTCGTAAAAAACGAAATTTTTCAAATCTGAATTTCTGAAATTCCAAAATTATTTAAGATTTCCCACTACCAGAATCCTCTTTAGGACTCTCTTCTCCCCCATTCCTATACGGTGTAATATTAGTAACTATCACCATTTCTCCAAATTGGCCAATGTCCATAAAGTCCTCTTTTAACATTTTTCAAAATAGCACTTTTTTAAAATTAAATTTTCTGAATTTCCATAATTATTCCAGATATACCACTAATAGGGAACTAAAGAGGACCCCTTGGAGCACCATTTCCATATAGTGTGTTGCTAGTTACATTCCATATTTTTCCAAAATGGTCACTAATCCTGCCCAGAAATTTTCGTAAAAAACGAAATTTTTCAAATCTGAATTTCTGAAATTCCAAAATTATTTAAGATTTCCCACTACCAGAATCCTCTTTAGGACTCTCTTCTCCCCCATTCCTATACGGTGTAATATTAGTAACTATCACCATTTCTCCAAATTGGCCAATGTCCATAAAGTCCTCTTTTAACATTTTTCAAAATAGCACTTTTTTAAAATTAAATTTTCTGAATTTCCATAATTATTCCAGATATACCACTAATAGGGAACTAAAGAGGACCCCTTGGAGCACCATTTCCATATAGTGTGTTGCTAGTAACATTCCATATTTTTCCAAAATGGTCACTAATCCTCCCCAGAAATTTTCGTAAAAAACGAAATTTTTCAAATCTGAATTTCTGAAATTCCAAAATTATTTAAGATTTCCCACTACCAGAATCCTCTTTAGGACTCTCTTCTCCCCCATTCCTATACGGTGTAATATTAGTAACTATCACCATTTCTCCAAATTGGCCAATGTCCATAAAGTCCTCTTTTAACATTTTTCAAAATAGCACTTTTTTAAAATTAAATTTTCTGAATTTCCATAATTATTCCAGATATACCACTAATAGGGAACTAAAGAGGACCCCTTGGAGCACCATTTTCATATAGTGTGTTGCTAGTAACATTCCATATTTTTCCAAAATGGTCACTAATCCTCCCCAGAAATTTTCGTAAAAAACGAAATTTTTCAAATCTGAATTTCTGAAATTCCAAAATTATTTAAGATTTCCCACTACCAGAATCCTCTTTAGGACTCTCTTCTCCCCCATTCCTATACGGTGTAATATTAGTAACTATCACCATTTCTCCAAATGGCCAATGTCCATAAAGTCCTCTTTTAACATTTTTCAAAATAGCACTTTTTTAAAATTTAATTTTCTGAATTTCCATAATTATTCCAGATATACCACTAATAGGGAACTAAAGAGGACCCCTTGGAGCACCATTTCCATATACTGTGTTGCTAGTAACATTCCATATTTTTCCAAAATGGTCACTAATCCTCCCCAGAAATTTTCGTAAAAAACGAAATTTTTCAAATCTGAATTTCTGAAATTCCAAAATTATTTAAGATTTCCCACTACCAGAATCCTCTTTAGGACTCTCATCTCCCCCATTCCTATACGGTGTAATATTAGTAACTATCACCAATTCTCCAAATTGGCCAATGTCCATAAAGTCCTCTTTTAACATTTTTCAAAATAGCACTTTTTTAAAATTTAATTTTCTGAATTTCCATAATTATTCCAGATATACCACTAATAGGGAACTAAAGAGGACCCCTTGGAGCACCATTTCCATATACTGTGTTGCTAGTAACATTCCATATTTTTCCAAAATGGTCACTAATCCTTCCCAGAAATTTTCGTAAAAAACGAAATTTTTCAAATCTGAATTTCTGAAATTCCAAAATTATTTAAGATTTCCCACTACCAGAATCCTCTTTAGGACTCTCATCTCCCCCATTCCTATACGGTGTAATATTAGTAACTATCACCATTTCTCCAAATTGGCCAATGTCCATAAAGTCCTCTTTTAACATTTTTCAAAATAGCACTTTTTTAAAATTTAATTTTCTGAATTTCCATAATTATTCCAGATATACCACTAATAGGGAACTAAAGAGGACCCCTTGGAGCACCATTTCCATATACTGTGTTGCTAGTAACATTCCATATTTTTCCAAAATGGTCACTAATCCTTCCCAGAAATTTTCGTAAAAAACGAAATTTTTCAAATCTGAATTTCTGAAATTCCAAAATTATTTAAGATTTCCCACTACCAGAATCCTCTTTAGGACTCTCTTCTCCCCCATTCCTATACGGTGTAATATTAGTAACTATCACCATTTCTCCAAATTGGCCAATGTCCATAAAGTCCTCTTTTAACATTTTTCAAAATAGCACTTTTTTAAAATTTAATTTTCTGAATTTCCATAATTATTCCAGATATACCACTAATAGGGAACTAAAGAGGACCCCTTGGAGCACCATTTCCATATACTGTGTTGCTAGTAACATTCCATATTTTTCCAAAATGGTCACTAATCCTCCCCAGAAATTTTCGTAAAAAACGAAATTTTTCAAATCTGAATTTCTGAAATTCCAAAATTATTTAAGATTTCCCACTACCAGAATCCTCTTTAGGACTCTCTTCTCCCCCATTCCTATACGGTGTAATATTAGTAACTATCACCATTTCTCCAAATTGGCCAATGTCCATAAAGTCCTCTTTTAACATTTTTCAAAATAGCACTTTTTTAAAATTTAATTTTCTGAATTTCCATAATTATTCCAGATATACCACTAATAGGGAACTAAAGAGGACCCCTTGGAGCACCATTTCCATATACTGTGTTGCTAGTAACATTCCATATTTTTCCAAAATGGTCACTAATCCTCCCCAGAAATTTTCGTAAAAAACGAAATTTTTCAAATCTGAATTTCTGAAATTCCAAAAATATTTAAGATTACCCACTACCAGAATCCTCTTTAGGACTCTCTTCTCCCCCATTCCTATACGGTGTAATATTAGTAACTATCACCATTTCTCCAAATTGGCCAATGTCCATAAAGTCCTCTTTTAACATTTTTCAAAATAGCACTTTTTTAAAATTTAATTTTCTGAATTTCCATAATTATTCCAGATATACCACTAATAGGGAACTAAAGAGGACCCCTTGGAGCACCATTTCCATATAGTGTGTTGCTAGTAACATTCCATATTTTTCCAAAATGGTCACTAATCCTCCCCAGAAATTTTCGTAAAAAACGAAATTTTTCAAATCTGAATTTCTGAAATTCCAAAATTATTTAAGATTTCCCACTACCAGAATCCTCTTTAGGACTCTCTTCTCCCCCATTCCTATACGGTGTAATATTAGTAACTATCACCATTTCTCCAAATTGGCCAATGTCCATAAAGTCCTCTTTTAACATTTTTCAAAATAGCACTTTTTTAAAATTAAATTTTCTGAATTTCCATAATTATTCCAGATATACCACTAATAGGGAACTAAAGAGGACCCCTTGGAGCACCATTTCCATATACTGTGTTGCTAGTAACATTCCATATTTTTCCAAAATGGTCACTAATCCTGCCCAGAAATTTTCGTAAAAAACGAAATTTTTCAAATCTGAATTTCTGAAATTCCAAAATTATTTAAGATTTCCCACTACCAGAATCCTCTTTAGGACTCTCTTCTCCCCCATTCCTATACGGTGTAATATTAGTAACTATCACCATTTCTCCAAATTGGCCAATGTCCATAAAGTCCTCTTTTAACATTTTTCAAAATAGCACTTTTTTAAAATTTAATTTTCTGAATTTCCATAATTATTCCAGATATACCACTAATAGGGAACTAAAGAGGACCCCTTGGAGCACCATTTCCATATAGTGTGTTGCTAGTAACATTCCATATTTTTCCAAAATGGTCACTAATCCTCCCCAGAAATTTTCGTAAAAAACGAAATTTTTCAAATCTGAATTTCTGAAATTCCGAAATTATTTAAGATTTCCCACTACCAGAATCCTATAAAGATCTATATTCTTATGTGCAACCGGTTCCATTAAACTAAAAATCGTCCTAAATACACTTTATTCTATTTCAGTAGCACTGTTAAGTACAATGTTAACTGCAAATAGTTGCTGTTAAGAAATTGTGGTGGATGTCTCCGCTAGTTAAATACGTATTTATCTTCACACACATGCAACCGGTTCCATTAAACTAAAAATCGTCCTAAATACACTTTATTCTATTTCAGTAGCACTGTTAAGTACAATGTTAACTGCAAATAGTTGCTGTTAAGAAATTGTGGTGGATGTCTCCGCTAGTTAAATACGTATTTATCTTCACACACATGATCGAATATATGTACATTAGACTGACTCAAAAAAAAAAAAAAAAAAGTTTTTAGTGTACCCGCATAAAAACTAACTTTGACATGTTTTATGAAGATTCACAAAATATTTTGGCGCTAGCGATTATCTTACGTGAGCTAAACCGCGTCAAAAAGGGGTAAAAAATGGTATTTTTCATGAACAAAAAGTTTGGTAAATTTTTTCTTGTCCAATGAATGGACAAATATAATGGTATTTAGAAATTCTTCGGTTGTGATTTAAACATTTTAAAAATCTCACCACAGACTCGAGATAGCGAGATATTAAACACCCTTCTAACGACGTTTAGGAAATGAAAATCGAAAAAACACCAAAAAACTGACATAAACATCTCTCTATCTCGAGTCTGTAGTGAAATTTTTAAAATATTTAAATGCAGAATCGAAGAATTCCTAAATATCTATTATATTTGGCCACTCATTGGACAAAAAAAAATTTACAAAACTTTTTATTCATGTAAAATACCATTTTTTGACCCTTTTTTGACGCGACTCACGGGAGATTAGCGCTAGAGCCAAAATGTTTTGGGTACCTTCATAAAACATGTCAAAGTTAGTTTTGAGGGGAGTACATCAACCACTTTTTTTTTAATCGGTCTAATAAATATATATATGAGTGTTGCCAGTGAAATTTCGAGAAAGATACATTTTAGTTTCCAAGAAGATACACTTTTCCCAAAAAGATACGTTTTGAAAAAAATTTGAAAATCCATTATTAACGTTTAATATTTATTAACATAACATTTTTATTTCATATTTAAATGAATATTGTAAAGAATATGATTTCGTATAAATTAATTTATATATATATTTAAGTCATAAATATTAGGTACATATGTAATTATTAAGAATACATTAAGACAACTTTAAAATTAATTATATGTAACTATCTTTGAATGTTATCAAAACAAATTCCTTTTGTAAAAATTAATATACGAGTTAAGGCGTTTATAATTACTAAGACGATTATATCAACGTTCATATAAATTTCCTGAAAATAAAAAAGATGTTCATATTTCCTCAGAACAACTTCGCACTACTAGTAATCATCGATTTAGGTGGATCCTATGTTTTCTGTCACCATTATTAAAGCTGCTATCAAGGCGAATTCACTAGAAGGTGGGGTCAAGTCAACATATGGTGTTTTTTTCGGTGGTCGACTTATCAAAGTGTGTATGCAAACTACTTTTTTATTTAAACTAGCCTTTTTTACTAGCAATATTTTTGACAATCCGACCACAGAAGCAGTGTTGTTGTAGAGTTGACTTCACCTTTTAGTCAATGCGCCTTGGCTGCTATTGTATTAGTATTGAGTCGGTTGCGATCATGTATGGGCAAATGCAAAAAGAGCGAACGATGTGTATACATACACAAAAAACAAAGAGCATAAAACCAATTGGTTTGTTAACAAATGCAAACGTAAACAAACCAATACAATGCCATACAAGCAAAGCTTTCAATGTAGTGGTGCCCATACCTGCCCAGTTGGCCATGTCGTGCACGAATCATCAATGATTCGTGCACGACAATGTTAATTCCTGCACGACACGTAAGGGACAATTAATGCAAATCGTCGATGACATTTTCAAACAAGTGTCGCGTAAATCGTGCACGACACAAAGAGAGACAATGTCGCTCAGCCTGTCGTTGATGACCACATGCACGACATTGTCGTCCATATAGTCGTTGATGACCATATGAACGACATTGTCGTTCAGATTGTCTTTGATGACTATATAGACGACAATGGATTCTACTTTATCGTCAACGACTGCGTATAAGACAATGTCGATGAAGTTACAGGAGTAACAGCTTACACGATAATGTCGCCTATAAACCTAAACGAAAAAATAAAAATATACAATAGGACATACATATTTTTAAAATCAGACCTTAGTCTCTGAGTTCTCAGACTTTACTGACTGGTTTTCTTCACTTTGCTTTGGTTGTTTTTTTATTATTATCGTTATTTTACAGTTATTTTTATTTTTTATTGGGAACAAATTATGTTTGTTTGTTTAGAAGACAGCTTAGAAGACAATGTCGCTCATATTGTCGTGCTTAGAAGTTGATAAAGGACACCTTACAAGACACTGTCGGTCATGTTGTCGTGCATACACTTTAATACAGGACAGCTTACAAGACACTGTCGCTCATACTGTCGTGTATGGTTGTTGATAGAGGATACCTTACAAGAAAATGTCTCTCATGTTGTCGTGGATAAGCTTTGACAAAAGACAACTTGAAAGACAATGTCAGTCATGTCATCGTTGATTAACACGACATTTCCTCAAAATTGTCTTGCAGAAATCCTAAGTGATAGAGGACATGTCGTGCATAAATCGTTGACGACAATGTCGTCGACGGCAGTTTGGCCAACAGGGTGGTTACGATGATCAGCCTTAATAAGTTTTAGTTGGCTAAAAATTTTCGAATGTTTTGTTTCGGTACATTTTGCGTACAGATTCAAAAGATACGAAAAAGGTCGGAATTATACATGATTCCTGAAGTAGTCAAAAGATACGAACAATGTATCTTTAGTATCCTAACGGCAGCACTGGTATATATATTGAATATATGGAATATAACTTTACAAGTCTTAATCCTTTAAAACTAAAATGTGCTAAATTTTACGAAGAGTTTATTACCCGTTACGGTTAATGGCGAAGCAAAGTTTCAGCAATGAAAAATTAATTGAATTAGTTAAGGCACAACCTAAAAATTCATAGCGTGACTTAAGCAACTGTGCGAATACATGTAAGTTATATGTGTCAAACCATATTAAACTTAAGGAAACTTTTTGTTAAGTTTTATGAAACTGTCATTTGCTTAAGCAAAGTGCGAAACTGATCGCACATTTGACGGTAGATTAAGCTTGTTTATGCACATTTAGTTTGGGCCTTTAATGTTTCTAGGGTTGCCAGAGGAACATTCTCAATTCCAGACTATTCAGCGAATGTACAATGAATTTTTATAACAAAATATTATAGAAGACTAAATGTACCAACCAACAACGGCTTTTGCTTTTATCCAAACAAAAGACCTTTTAAGAACACATAACTAATTCTTCATCCTATAATTTTAAAATAACAATTGATATGTTATTAAAAATTTGTGATTTTATGTACCTCATGGTACAAATTAATTTTAAGTAAGTTTTATTTTTGCTCAAATTACAATATATACATTAAAAATATATTGAAACGAACTTTTCAAAGATTTTAGTTCTATTGGAGTCAAAAAAGCCTATTTCTTAAAGATTTTGGTACAAAATGTGTTTTTTTTTTATATATTTTCCCTAATACCACTTGATATCAAAATCAATCTTTTGTGTTGAAAATTTTTCAAAGTAAGCGGCTGGACATACGCTTATTACTAAACAGCATAGAATATACACATTAGGGGGTCTTAGATGAATATTATTTGGTATAACACGCAGATAAACAAACTAAGTATACCATCATTAGCAACTCGTGTTGGAGGATATAAAAAAGAGACATTTGTATTTATGAATTTTGTGTACGCAAGAGGTACCATAATTAAGGGTTTTGTCGGTACCATTCATAAAAATCGCATTATTCCTGTTATAAGCTACAGACCGATTTCTCTAGTCTTCGAAAATCCCCCACTATATTTCACTGACAAATTGATCGATATCGTCGGCTAAGAGTGCAGTCCTGCTAAATCCATTTTTTACATTATATGACATTTTGATACCTTTCTTAAGACGAAGAGGCGTGGCATTGATTAAGAAAATCATTTGCTTCAGTTTGGCACTCCATAGAATATTAGAAAATAAAATATATAATAAAAATGTTGTTCCCATTATAGTCATGCTTTAAGATTTCAGTTGTATTTCATGGAAAAACAACAAAATTTATCTACAACAAATTCTAATTTAAGTCTGTAAACAAAGCGATTAATTTTATTTTATTTCCTTTAACTAAACTGAACATAAAATACTTTATTTATGTATTTATTGAATTTTTGCTTACATTTTCTGCTCATTTTAACAAATTGAAGGTCGAAAATTCATTGTCAACATATGAACCCCATGGATGTGTTGTAGTTTTCTCTATCGTCGACAAAGCATCGTTTCGCGTTGCTGAGGAAATAATAAATTATTTGTGGCAGGAAAATTACACTAAAGATAAGGCTGTAATTATAGTTGGCAACAAAGCTGATTTAGCTCGCTCCAGAGTTATAACGTCACAAGGTAAATAAAAGCCATATACAAATATTTTATTAATAATTCCAAGACTCTTATTCTTTTTTTATTGTTCTGTTGTTCATTTAACTCTTATACTTATTTAATGAGCTATTAGTTTCTTGTTTTATATGTACATATTAATAAATCTATTTTAATAATTCTAAATTCTTTATTAATTTTGTATTTTCGTTTTTACTTTGATTGTGTGTAATTTAATTATAGAAGGAAAATCATTGGCGGCTTCACGCGATGCCAAATTTATAGAAACGTCTAGTGGCATACAACATAATGTGGATGAATTACTTGTTGGCACTTTGAAACAGGCACGTAATATCTTTTTATGTATTTCAGATTTATTTTAATACAATTTTATTGTTTTATAATGTGGAGAATAACACAGTGCAACAAAATTCGGGCCATCGCCGCCAGCCTCAATACTTGCAACGCGAAATGAAACTAGACTACTGGTAGAGCAAATCTGCCCAAGGGTTTAGAAAAGTTAGCTTATACTTAATGTAGAATTGTATGGCGATTTTTTGCTTAGAATATAATTAATTAGAATATATTAACCCTCTAACAATCGTTTTAAGGGGTCATTTTGGTCTTTTTTTTAACTTCCCCACAAAAGTATACTAAAACGGCACTTTAGAGGGTTAAAATGTTTTACGAATATTTTCCTTATCAAATTCTACTAAGGCCCCATAACGACCAAAAAATCGTGCAATGTATGTAAAACGGATTTTCGAAATTTCATACAATGAAATTTTTGAGTTTCTTGTGAAAAAAATATACTAAATGTTCTTCTGAGCTTAAAATTTCACAAGCTCTTTTAAGACCAAAAAATCGTGCAATGTATGAAAAACTGTTTTTCGAAAAATTCAAAAATTTCAAGGCCCGGAATTTCGAAAATCCATTTAACATACATTGCACGCTTTTTTGGTCTTAGAAGACCCCTAGTAAAATGTGATGTATAAAATATTCGTCGAACATTTTAACCCTCTAAAGTGCCGTTTTAGTATACTATTGTGTGGAAGTTAAAAAAAGCACAAAAATTACCCCTTAAAGTGAGTGTTTGGGGGTTAATATATCCTAAGCAAAGAATCGACATAAAATTCTACTGAAGACATCTGAAATATTACTTTTAGCTCAGAAGTACATTTAGTATATTTTTTTAAACTTATACCAAACGCCTTTTCAAAAAATTCAAAAACTTTAGGGACCGATATTTCAGAGACCCCAGCTAACTTTTCAAAACCCTTTGGCAGATTTGCTTTACCAATAGTCTAGTTTTATTTCGCGTTGCAAGTATTAGGGCTGGTTTTTTTGTTGCACAGTGTAATTAATTCCAATTATATTGCTTCAACGAAATATTTTGATTTATTACATTAATTTGGAAAAAAGAAATTAGAATAAATTAACCAAGTCACGCAAAAACTAAAGTCTTCCAAACATATTTTCTCGGTTTTTGCAAAATAGTTTTTTAGATGTAATGAAATATTGGTGTTAAATATTATCTCTTAATGTCCTTTTAATTTCAAATTTCTTTATTTAATGCAAATTTAACATATGTATATTATGAATAAAATGTTATTATCTGTTTATTTAAACGTAGGATTAGAGAAAAAACTCTCAGAATTTTAATACGGGGAATTTCGGGTATTTTGTGTAATTATGTATGTATATGAGTAAATCGATGTCAATTACAAAATCAAAAAAAAAATTGATTTTATGTAAAAAAAAAACAAATGTTATAAAAATCTATGTACATACATACATATCGCACTGGTTCCTCTAAAGATAGTCAGCTCAAAATTTCACTTTTTTCTGGAAAACGATAAACAGTGGTCATAAATACCAGTGCCGATGCTCTGTAACTCTCGCGTCGAGAAACTTTTCGAATGAAATGTGTAAAATGAAACAAAAATGCCATATATTGAAACAAACAGCTGTTTTTCTCACTAAACTGTGTCTTTATCTTTTTTTGGCGAGTACTAGCTGTCACGTAAGGAAATTACTCGCCATTTTACATAAAAAGTGTGTCTGTAAAATTTCTGAGAGAAAGTTCCCGCTTTGAACTGCCAAATACACTCACGAATAAAAATGGTTGGAGAACAAATTTTAACACTAAAAAACAATTAAAAATGCAAAATGCGAAAAATAATAATAATAATATTTTGTTCTTGGCACATTTTTTCATTGTTCCATTATTTTGCTTTTATAATTTTTATAAAATATACGAATGTTTTCAAAGCTCGTTTGCAAACAACAAACATTAAAGTCGCAATATACATTATTTGGTATAGCCGACGGTTGTATTTTAGCCGCGGTCGTTGAAAATATTTCAATTTTAGTATCTGTGCGATATCTATGACTGGCCTTCTCTACGCTTGCAGTGTCATATCGGCTTCGAGTGCAATGTTATGACAGTTATAACGTAATCTCTTTTGACTCGCGAGCACAAATTTTTTACGACTTGTAAAATTTTTGTGCTGGACTCGTAAGCATAAAACGACTTCTTTTAAAATTTGTGCTTACGAGTTTTATTTTTAAACTCGTAAGTAAAAATTTTATGCGAGCAGAAAACAAGCACAAACAAGTTGAAACGAACAACTCTTATAACAAAGTACCCTGCAAATAATGCGACTAGTCCATACACTCATGTAAAGTATAGCCCATAAGGGACTAGGACTAGACCAAAGGTAACCCAAATGTATAGGAAAAACATGGTCTATTAAACATTACGATGTCCTAGGGCAGGACCATATAACCCAGATTTGGATTACAAAGGAGTAGTCGTAAAACTACTCCATGGTATACTCAATAGAATTAGTTTTGAAATCGTTTAAAAACGAAAACATGTCGTTTCAATACAAAATATTTTTAACAATGACATGGTCCATGCTTGCATTACATTGGACCAGTCCAGACAGCAGTCCATTTGATCAAAATGGATGAAGAAGTCCGATATGACCCTGCTCGCGAGTCTTATTTTTTTTACTCGCGAGCAGAAAAGAACAATTCTTTTCAATGTGGAAAATAAAACTCGAGCACTCTTCCACTTTGTGATAATGGGAGCTCTGGTAAAATATGGACCGATTCCAATTAAATTTGGTTAGATTATTTCGATTGCAATAAAATAAGTTTGAACCAAATACTTAAAGGTGAGTCTACGACCAATATTTTAAGATATTACAAACATCAGCACAAATGCATTATACCGCCTCTACTACTGTGGTGTGGATAGAAAAATTCACACAACTTTCCTTCTGACAAGGATCTGGCAATTCTTGCCACGCAGTTGTCTGACAGCTGTGTGAACTGACAATTTTTGTTGGCAGATGAATTTTTAGTCAGACAGCTGTCTGCCAATAAAATTGTTATTTCCATAGTCTAAACTGACAACTGATGGCAATTGTTCTTTTGCAGTATATTGCATGATCTGACAACCGTATCGATATATATTTAACCCGCTACTTCGTTTGCGCCTCCCTTTCTTTCCAAAATATAACAACATTTTTATCTTATAGGTTCTCATCCGCTTATAGCTCTGCACCTATAATTTTACGTTTCTAGGTCCAATATTATAGAAAATTCAAAAAGCATCACATGTAGAACGGAAAAGTAAAACAAAGAAAAAAAATTTCCCATATTTTCCCTTTTTGACACTTTTTTTACTCCTAATTAAAGTATCTACGGGTCGAATTATATCGATTTAAAGTTTGTAAGTATCGTATAGGGGAAATTGGCACTTTTGTGCGATGTTCAGCCAAATTGTTAAGCTCAACGCCGGAATCTTTATTTTTTCGTCAGTTATCTAACACGATACTTACTAACTTCAAATCGATGTATCTCGATTTTTATACATGACTCAGCAAACGCCAGGACAAGTTTAACTATTTTTATCGATATTACTTTTTCCGGTGAACAGTCATTGGTGTGAGATTGAGTACAGTTAGTAAAAGCTCTCTTAGTTATTAATATTGAAAAAGAGATCGCTGCTTTCACTTAAGTCTATACGTTTATAAAAATTATATTTTATGTTATGAATTGTTCGCATTCATTATTTTTGTTTTAAATAAAATTCGTTAAATCTTCTTTTCAGATGCGCCTAAAAGAATCTCGCGAAAAGAAGGCCTCATCGAAAATGAAAACTTCCCGTACCCACATATCTTTGCAAATGGCAAAAGAAATTCTACATAAAATTTGCCTTAGTGACATTTCAAAATCCAAGAGCTGTGAAAATCTTCATGTTTTGTAAGTTTTTACCAAATATTTTTAAATTTGTAAAAAAAAAGCCAAAAATATTCTAAGAGAAAATCAAGCAAAAATTAAATTGTATCAGGTGAAATTAGGTGTGATTTGCAAATTAAAAGTTAATTAAAAGAAAACAAGGAAAAGACGAGCAAGTAAAAATTAGGTAAAAAATATATATATTTACATAAATATTTGTAGTTCATAAATAGAGAAATTACAACATATCGAAACTACGAAAAGATGGGGATGATCTTTGGGAAACGTAAATAGATAATAAATGTTAAATGTTAAAGCGCAAATGCAATTTTACTACAACTATCGAATACCTCTAAAAAAAATGATTTACAATTATTGTTGTTTTATTAGCAAAAAGGTAAAAAATGCCACAACTGTCAAAAAACTGTTTTAAAAAGATATATAATTTTTTTTAATACAGTCCGAACTCGATTCTCGCAACTCGAAAAAATCCGGCCTATTCTATTACCGTAAAGTTGCAATGACTAAACATTGTTTATTATACTTAGTGCTGGTTCGCAATCTTCAAGTTTAAGCCGTCAAATCTTAAGCTTTTAGGAGAAAAGGGAGAAGAAAATGCAATTTCTTGTCCTCTTTCCCCCAAAAACTTAAAACTTGAAAAGTGTGAACCGGCACTTAATGTCACACCATTTTAAGATAAACTTTTTGATCGTATATTTAGACATAAATAAATTAGTCAAACTTCACTTACGCTGCAGTTACACGTTCAAGATTTTTACACATACTGTTTATCAAAATTAACAAAAATAAAAAGCTGTGACGTAGGCTACACGCAATATATTTTCAAGATTTCATCAAAAATTATCGAGATAAAATATTTATAAAACAAACGATAAATTTGATCATAAAAATAGCAATCAGCTGTTGCCTTGACTGCAAATTGAAACACACTGAAAACAATAGAATATGGTTTCGTTCAACAATATTTTTTCTGTGGGTATGATTCTGAACAAGAAAATCAAAAGAAAGAATCATTTTAAATAAATAAAAAAAATTATGTAAAATTATGGACTGTTGCGAAAATCGGGGTGTTGCGATAATGGAGAGTTGCAAAAATCGAGCTCGTACTGTAGTATATAAGACAATCATATACAATTTGCTAAAAATTATTCTTCCTATTACTTAACAACTTTCCTTCCACACGTTATGTATCCCCATCTTTTTCGATTTTTAATAAACTCACCGAGTAATTGTTTCTTTCACGACTAAATGATTCTCTCGGTTTTATACGTGACATTTATCCGAGTGCAGTTTTCATATAAAATAGTTGATTTGAATTTGAATTTTTAAAAAATATTGTTCGGTACTTAAAAAGGAAAAATTTTATTTTAAGCAAATAACCGTTCTCTAAATAAACACTAAGGCTGGGTTTTTGAGATCTCATTCAAACTAGGTTTAGTTAATCTGAAAACAGATTTGTGCCGCCATTACCAAGTTTGTATATAAAATGTTGACGGAACAGCTTAGTTTTGCTTTAAATGTTGGTCTTTAATGAAATAAAAACAACACATTTCGCTGAAAAATTCGAGTTTCAGACTAATTTAAGCTAAATTTAAACTTAATCCACTTCTTAAAAACCCGGCCTAAGTTAATTAAATAAAAACAAATATGAAGCAGCAATAATATTCGATATTCGGTTTTATGTTTAATATGTTTCCTGCTTAATTTCTTAATAATACAAACTTAAAAAAGATAAATAAAAACTTGAAATTCAAAATAATTTAACTTACAAAAATATCTAGAATAAAGAAACTAATTTTTAAGCATAATTTTTTTTAGAATAAAAATGATTGTAAATGTCAATTTCCTATTTTAATTTATAAATTGTTATAAATCTGCTAATGCTTGTTATAAATTACTTAAAATTTTTAAATCAAAAACAAAGGATTCTATACATTTACAAAGTAAAACTAATAAATTCTTAAAGTCTCTTCCAAATAAATTTATAATAAATCATATCGAAATGACTGTTTAATGTTGACTGTATTTTACAAACTTTTTTTCGACTACAAATTAAAACAAAAATCTAATTAAATTTAATAAGAAATATTAACATAATAATTAAGTATATAATAATGTTAATGCGTTAATTGATATTAAATGGATAACTACCCATGAAAGTTGGTTAATTTGTTAGACTTAATTTATTTGCATAATAAATATAGTATGTCTGATTTAATTATGACTGTTTTACAAAATTTATGGGTTGCGTTGTCAAGTTTCATCGGTCAACATCAATATCTCCACTGTGTAAAGTTTTGAATATGTACGTGAATTCAATTCCAATTGTTGCCATCTGTAATAGATTTTCGGCCACTGGTTACTGAACTTAAGTTCGGTTGCAATTCATATCGACACTCCTTAAAAAAGTTTTTTTTTACGAATTAAGTATGGTTTATATTTTAGGCAAGTTAAAATAATTTTGATAAAACTGTATGAGTTCTACAATTTATTTAGAAAAGCATACATACTGATATTTGAGCCAGCTGTTCTGGACCAATTTCTTTAAAACTTAACTTCAATTTTAACAAGTAACTTTTAAAGAGTGCTGCCACTACAGCCTAAAGGCCGGAAAACATGTATTTGAAAATCAAACACACAATCAAAATCAAATATTCAAACGAAACACGTGTACAACCATAAGGATAACTGCAATGTAATACTGTTCGTCGGACAATTCAAATATTGTTGTGAGAGTATAAGAATTCAAAGAAATACACTTTAGGCAGAACTTGTGTTTTTCAACACTTTTTAATACAGTACATTTTTTTGCCTAAGTTCCTAGAACTTCAGAATTAACTCGTGTAGTCTGTGTAAATTTGTGTTGTTTACTTGTGGGTCATTTATGTCGTACGCATCCAAAGAATTGTTATTAAGGGTAATCACGATGGATAGTGAGTGCAACGTGTACCAACGATGCACATACACAACACAACAACAAAATGTACATATTTCCAATTTTCTTTATTTTACTTCGTCTGCAATTAAAAAAATCTTGAGCAAAATAGTAGTGCAAATTTGCTCAGTAACAAATAAGCGCAAACAAATTTTGTAAACATATTTATTATAATTGTTTGTGATCGCTTTAGAATAAAACTAAATGTTAAAATGCTTGTGTATAATTGTAAACAAATTAAGATTTTTGACAACTTATGCTAGTGCTGACAGAAGTTGCCAGAATAAATTTTTAGAAAAATAACACATTTGCACAAAAAATAAAAGTGGTATGCTCACACTTACCCTTATTACAATATTATCAAGGAAATTTACATAACAAATTTTTCGTACACACACACACATATCTCAAAAAAGAATGTATGTGTTTTTTATTCCCACTCTCATTGCTGCGTGTAATTTTCATTTCCTTGTTAATTTTAAGGCTTTTTGTTTTTTGCTTCTACACATTCACACAGTATTTGTTTGTGACCAATATGTATTTGAAAGTGTGTTTAAATAAAATTGTGCAGGCCTCTACTACACAGAAAAAAAAAAACATTTTAAATAAAAAAAAAACAGCTATGAAATCGAGCCAAGCTGTTTTTTTTTTTGTTTTTATTTTAAAACTGCAATGTTTATAAAAAATAAAAAAATAAAAGTTTTTGATTTTTAATGATAATCAATTTTAGTAGCAAATTGATCATTTTTGTATTAAAAATTATAGTTTTTAAAACAAGAATATAGCACTTTTAAATCTAGAATGTGTAATTTTTAATTAAAAGCACCTAATTTTGAAGGTACGTTGCAATGCTTTTTTTATTTTCAATAACAAAACTGTTTTCGTTTTAATACGTTTTTCATAATTGTTAAACTTTTTAAAGCAAAAACGAAAAATTTTTAATTTTATTATGTTTTTTCCAGGGTTTAAAAAACTGCAGTCGAAACCAGCGTTTAAAAAGCTGCAGTTGAGATAGTAAAAGTCATAAGATTATGCTGTAACTTCGACATCTTCATTTGTCATTGGACAAAAATAAACTGTTGGCTTTACTTCTGATTCATTAAATGAACACAGTCGCAGTGAAGGCAAAAGCAAAACACGAAATGTTGTACACGACAAAGAACCAGGGTTGTTAGATGTGACGATTTTTCGTCATTTTAACGATTTTTTTGAGAAAATACAGTAAAATGACGATTGACGATTTTTTTACTAAAAGTAATAGTGTTATGACGATTTTCCGGCATCAATAAAACACTTACAAAAATATTTACAATTATATTGGGAACAGTCCAAAACGTAAAAATCAATTTTTCGAAATACAAAAATTATTGGAAATAAAAAAAAAAAAAAAAAATTCTTCCCCCACCTGGCTTTCATTAGAAGCATTACAATTATATGAATGCCATCGATACTGCAAAAAATATACACCTTAGCCCCGATTTGCGTCGGTCCTAATTGTGTCGCTTTTTAAAAATTGGTTAAATCCGCTAATTGTGTCGCTTTTTAAAAATTGGTTAAATCCGCTTTGACATAAGATTGGATTTTTTCACTGAAGTCATAATCACATGTGAAGAATTTTCCTTTTTGCGTGTAAATAGGCGAATTCGCATTTAATTCTGTAAGGTAAGTTATTCTAAGCACAGTTGCGTGGTAGGAAGTAAGAAGTTAGTTTTAATAAGAAGTTGTGTAGAAAAATGAGTGCAAAGAGAAGAAAATGCTTTAGTTTGGAACTAAAATTGGACGTAATAAAACGTTTCAAGTCGGGTGAAAAGGCTGTTGATATAGACAGAACCCTTGGGTTAGGACCTTCAACAGTAAAAAAATTTGCAATAGTGATATCGCTAAAAATTAATCATTTAAAGCCAGCACGAGTTAATAGCAAATCAGATTTTATTTTTTATTTAATGTTTTTGTGAATATGAATATGTAAATGAAATAATTAAATTTTTGTTGTTTTTATGAAAATATATTTTTTCTTATGTTTTTTTTTTCAAATGATTAATATATTTGCTGAAATAAATATAATCAAACTTCACCATATCACTTTCTTTATCATAAATAGAATTTTGTGCTAAAAATTTATATTTTTGAACCAATCAATGCAATAAATTGTCTCTGATTTGTAAAATTTAAATATTTGACGATTTGTTGACGATTTTGTTAAATGTTCGTGACGATTTTGACGAATTTTGTCAAAACTTTTGACGATTTTTTAAGAAAAAAGCCTAACAATCCTGCAAAGAACATCGGCAGTCGACATGTTCGGAAGTGTTTGGTTTGACAGACCAAAACTTTTAAAAAATCCCCTAGTTATCGAAGATGGGACGTTGTGTTTGTTTTTTTTATTTTCCATATTTTTTTTAATAATACATGCGTTCATAAAAACATAAATATGTACATAAGTACATATTTATTATTTTTAAGCTTAACAAATCTTTTTAATTTTTTGAAATTAAATAAAACTGTAAATAACATCATCGCTTTCATATATATACAATGAACACAACGTCCCATCTTCGTTAACTTCGGGATTTATTAAAAGTTTCAATCTGTCAAACCAAACACTTTCTAACATGACGACTGCCAATGTTCTTTGTCGTGTACAACATTTCGTGTTTTGCTTTTGCCTTCACTGCGACTGTTTTCATTTAATGAATCAGAAGTAAAAGCAACGGTTTATTCAATGAAAAATCAAAAAGTGGAAGAAAAAGCAATTTTTTCATTTTGACTGTAGTTTTTTAAACCCTGGTCGAAACTGTCGAACAAAAAGCGAAAATTTGTTTACTACTTTTCGTTTTTTGAGTTGGTTTGACATAGACTGTTTACATTTAATGAATCAGAAGTAAAAGCAACAGTTTTTTTTTTTGTCCAATGACAAATGAAGAGGTGGAAGAAATTGCAGTTTTTTGATTTAGGTAAATCTTAGACTGAATCAATCTCAAAATGCGCTTGATTCCAGAATTAAAAAGTTGATTTGTTCCCGAATTCGTACTTAAAATAATCCAAAAATGAGATTGATTTTAGTAAAACTAAGATTGGACAAATTTCAAAATGAGCTTAATGCATGTTTTATAAAGTTGATTCAATGATTTATATGAAATTACCTCAATGTGTAATTTTACTCTCAGGGTGGCACTACCAACCAGTGCTACCACCACCAAAATTCAGAACTGCACTTGAGATGAATCAAAATTACCCAATTTAAATGAAATTACACCTGATATCAAATTGAATTAACAAATTTGTTTGGGGACTATGTGAAATTATGGACCGATTCCTTACAATTTTCAATAAGCGTTTGTACGAAATTTCATTAAATTTTGTTAAAAATTGCTAGCTGTAGACATAGACTGGCGATCAGCCAGCAGGACGGACATAGTTAGATCGAATCAGATATTGATTCTAAGTTAATCGGTACACTAGAACACACATCAGGAGACACGCGTAATACTCTCTTCGTGATGTGGGTATAAAAACACTAAATATTTACTCAAATAAGATCAATATTCGCCACATTATTTAGGTTGAAATATACAGGTATGTCATAGAATTTGTACGAAAGTGAAAATTTCCATATTTTTTAATTCGTATTGTTTGATTTTTTAATTATAAAGGACAATTTTTTACGTTTTACTTTTCCTAGAGAAGGTAAAAACGTTTTCACTTTCGTACGAAGTTGGTTTCTGTGACACACCCGAACAATTTTAAATAAATAAGCAAAAATTACATTAAAAACCACAAATAAATAATAAAGACTTAACATAATGAGTCCTTCCTCCACATTTAATCGTATACATCCAGGAAAGGTCAAAAATGTTCACTGCCGTTCCTTTGTTTTCTTTATTTAGTAAACAAAATTCCTGTAATGCTTTCAGAAGACAGTTTAACAAATTTTAGGGCGCTTCCCAACTCTCCCAACTTAAGCTTGTAAATTTCAAAACCAAATTCACTACTTTTTGTAAGCACATCTTTCTCCACATCTTTCTCCAGTATTTTTAAGTATGAATACCTTATGTTTCCCACAAACTTTGGTCTCTTAATAACTATGCAGCTCATATTAACCGAAATCAAAGAGTCCATCTGGCGCCATTCACTAACACCCTTTTGCTTGGTTAACAATGGAATTTTTTTTTTTTTTTTTTTTGGTGCAGAAACTTTAAGTAAATTTCAAATTACACCAGATCTACACCTCACAGAAATGACCCAGGCTTTACCCATGACATTAAAACTTACACCAAATTCAGGAAATTACCCACAAAGTGGCAACACTGCTACCAACGAAAGGAGAAAGGAGTATTGTTTTGAGTACGTTTTAGTGTTATACGTACTTGCATTTTTGAATACGACTCGTACTTAAAGTAAGTATAAAAAAACTTAATTTATGCTGAACGTTTTTCTTTCTTTGTATAGATGTTTTTACCTAGATAATATTCGGCACAAAGAATTTTTTGCCGGGTCTCAGATACGGCACACTCTCGGAAAATTGTCTGCATATATGTTATCAAATGGGGCTTGACCGACTTTACTTTTTATAATCATGAATATCGTAAGGGGCATTTTTATCAATCTTTACTTTGTCATTCACTACAAATTTAACAATAAACTCAGTTTTTTGCAACTTTTCGAACTGCCCAATAAAAAATAAAGTAAGACTAGATATACAAGCTAATAATTAACAATGGTAAAGTCTGACAAATTAACCACCTTTAATAGGAGATTAACTCCAAACTATACAAATACACACATTACCAGCGTCAGGCAAAATGTTTGCAAAATTACAAAAAATACAAAATAAATGTATGAAACAGCATTTAATGGTTTGTAAAAAAATCTATTAGTTTTTTTCGCCTGGCGTCAAGATTGTGTTTATGAACTGTTTAAACTTAGCATGTAATTAAAAAATAAGAAATAAATGAATACGCTTATATTTATAAAACAAAATATTAATAATATATTTGTACGTATGTATATGTGTTGAAACTATAAATATTTACAATCACAGTGTTCTTAATACACACTTAAATTTATATTTAAAACAAATAATCAAAATTCAAAAAACAAACTTAAACTTCTCATTGATTTAGGAAAATCAAGTTAACTATTTTCACACTTAAGGACTTAAAAGATTTAAAATTAATAAAGTTGTTAAAACTATTATAAATAAATATTAGCAGGGCAAGTATAAATTTAAACTTTTTATTTGTGTTTTTACATCCACCTCCAACATTTAACCCTTTAACGACCAATTTCACCAAGTTGAGTTAAAACAAACTGTTACTTTAACTTCCAGCTAACAAAATGTTTTTGACAGTTATAACTGGTAGTGAATTATAACTAAGCTTGGTAAATTTGGCCGTTAATTATACAAAAGTTTACTTTAAATAAAATATTTAAAACTTTACAGTAGATACAATAAGTTAATTAAAAACTTTTTCTAAATAAAGTAACAAAGTAAAGGTGCGTTTCTGTATACACCGCAATCGGCTCTGAAAACGAAATTTCATACATTTGCGGCAAAAAAAGTGCGTTCCATAAACTCGCAACGCAAATTAGGAACGTAACGGCGCCGATCAACAACGAAAAACTAGCATTTTGTAACGGAACGAAACAACGGAACGGAACGAAACAACATCGGGAAGGTTGTTTTTTCGGTGCTGTAGCAACTAAGTATTATATGTAATTTCATTCTGTTCACAGTTGTTCTGTTGTTGTAAGTACGGCATTTATTAAAATAATTTTTTTTTATTCCAAATATAAAAAACAAGTTTGAGTGTTATATTCGGCTGTGACGAATCTTTGATACCCTCGAATATTTCCGGAGTGATATACATATGATGTCTTTTTATTATTAATTTATCTTTATAAAAACAGACATCAGCATTAAAATTGGTTGCGACTTAGACCTATATTAAATTATTTATATATCTTGATTCGCATCAGTTTAAGGGGGGGGGGGATTAATATTGGAGCCATCGTAAGTTATGAACCAATCGCCCCAAAATTCCGCAGAGTGATTTCTGGTATTAAAATACAAAAATTCCATTAAATTGCAATACAGTGGTGAAATTAGTTTTAGCGTTTACAGTGAATTTCAGAAGGCTGCAAAATATGGGATCTAAGGAAAATTATGGACCCTATATCACAAAATTGCATGACATTTTTTTTTGGCCATATGAAACTATGTTGGAAAGCAATTTTACCACAATAAATATATCTGCTACGATCTTACGCGTATTTAATTAATTTACCAGAGTGGGCTTTATATGGGGCCTATAATAAATTATAAACCGATAATCACGAAATTTTTTAGGGCTTTTTCTAGTCCTATAAAACTGTGAAGTATTCAATTTTATTCTGATAACACTATTTATTACGGTTTTAGGCGTACTAAACTGCTTTTCGGGAGTAGGGTTTTATGGGGTCTAGGGTAAATTATGTATCGATCTTCACGAAATTTAACAGTATAATTTCTTGTCCCATAAAACTGTGACGTGCCATATTTTGTTATGAAAGCATTAATAATTACAGTTTTAGGCGTACTAAACTGTTTTCTTGAAGTAGGGTTTATATGGGGACTAGGGTAAATTATAGACCGATCTTCATGAAATTTCACAGTGTCATTTCTAGTCCTAAAAAACTGTGATGTGCTAAATTTTGTTATGATAGCATTAATAATTGCGGCTTAAGGCGTACTAACCTGTTTTTCGAGAGTAGGGTTTATACGGAACCTAGGGTAAATTATGGACCGATCTTCACGGAATTTTACAAATCTCATATCATTCCGTGCATTGTTCCACCATTTATGTTAGTTTTTGTAACAAAATTATCAATTTTTTTAAAGTGGTGGTTCCACATTTTGAATCATAGCTCTGATCCTACTGAACCGATTTTTTCAATCCCAAACTGCTTAGGATAACTAGAAGCAATTTGACTCCAAGTTTGTTTATTTCTTTTGTTTTTTCCGAAAGTGAGCGTGTTTTCAACAGACGGACATGGCTTAATCGACTTAGAATTACTCAAGGAGCCAGAATATATATACTTTATGGGGTCTGAGATGAATAATAAAAAAGTTTCACACGGAATGACAAACTTAGTATACCCTCTTCACAACTTATTGTGGTGGATGGTATAATAATTCAATACAATTTGAAAATGAATACAAAGAACAAATTTTCTTTGTTCGAAGAGGAAAGAATAATTGATTTTGTTAAATACAAGAAAACTTTGTTCAATGCTTGACATCCATAATAACGAGACAGTGAAGGAGAGAATCGCTTGTTGTTAAAACTGGCAAATGAATTGATTGTATAACTATCACGTGAATATATTTTTCTTTTGTTCTCGCTTTCAATAACAATAGAAATAACACATCTTCTTCATATTGCTGCTGCGTCATGTTAAAGGCTGCATTTCGACGATTTGTCTCGTTAATTTCATTAATATTGTAATTGTGCATATTTTTATACCCTTCACCACAGGTGGTGGAAAAGGGTTTATATAAGTTTGTCATTCCGCTTGTAATTTCTATAAAGTATATATATTCTGTAGCGAAGTTGATTTAACGATATCCGTCTGCTCTTGCGTTGAAATGGGTATTTCGAAGACCCCAGATATGATGGGTTGTTATACATTTACATATGTCACATATAGTCCGGAACTGTTTGCTATTAAATTCAGCCTAATCGGTCCACAAATGGCTGAGATATAAGCAAAAAACCACAACTGCCTTTAATTTTACCAAAAAATCCCTTGTTGTTGTTGTTTTTTTTTTATTTCATATTATTTTTATGTATATCTGGAGAACGGCAGGAGCCAAAGTCTCTTAATTAGATACAAGCCTCTTGGTTATCAATGCACAACATCCGACAAAATTTGGTCGAGATTAGACAAGTGTGCGTGGCACATCCCATACAAAGACATTAAAATTTTGGGTTTTTCTGGAGAACGGCAAGAGCTAAAGTTTCCAAATAAGGTACAAGCATCTTGCTTATCACAACATCCGAAACAATGTGGGCTGGATTGGACAAATGAGCGTGACACAAAGTTGAATTAATTATATTTAAAGAACGGTTTTCATATAACTTTCTGTTATTTTCGCACCATGGTAAAAAGGGTATATGTAAAAGATTCGGCATATCCCAATATAGCACTCTTACTTGTTTAGTATTTAATCAATATTTTTTTTTTTTTTTTTTTTGATGCACAATATTCCACTTCACAATAACAACTTAACAAATTGCGCACAATATGTTGTTCCGTTTCAGTATCTGTTTTATGCTGCAACGAAAAAGATGCAGAAATTAAACGGCGATAAACAGCAATGTTTTTTAGTTTTCGGCGTTGATGATGCGGAACCCAGCTAAAATAAATATCTTTTTAGTATAAAACAAACCCAAAATTTAAAAGTGTTCATATTTATGCGTACATACTCGTTCTTTGATAATATCTTTAAACTTTTTATAAATTTTGTATGTCTCAAACAGAAAAAATTGTATACCCTAAATTACAGATAAAATAGGTAATTCCCATTTTAAATAACTCTCTTCTTTTTCGCTCTGGTATTTTTATTTTTTACTTAATTTAAATATTAAATTTGAGTTTTTTTTTATATTTTATATTGCAGATATTACGTTTAAAAAAATATGATTAACTTTTTTTTTATTTTTATTTATATAAAATATTCAAGAATTTTAAAAGGTGTAAAATTTACCACCACGTCACAAAGTATGTTCCAAAATTTCACCTCACCAGTTAAAGGGGTATAAAGTTATTCCTGATGTTTAGGAAAGTTTATTTATTGATGTCTGTCTATTCGTGTATCTATATATGTCTAAAGTTGATTATAGCATATACACTGTGTATGCTTTAATCAACTTTCAGAAGACCCCAGATATGATGTTACCAAGGCTGTTACGTATATCAATACAGTCTGTTATACGGGTGTGTTCAAGAATCCGAACCCGCTCGAAAGTTAATTACTTTAGCAATTTTGGTGTTTTGCATTTCACATCCACCTGTTTTTTATCGTTTTCAGTTAGAGTAGTAAAGGTGCATGTATACGACATGTTTTTTACGTCTGACTTCTAAACTTTTTGTTTTACAGAAGGTTTATAATATTCGGTCACAAACGTAAATGTAATTTGCATCTGACATTGTTTCTGTTTTTTCGCATAGTTATTGCAAGATCCAAAATAAAAATGCAGCCTCGAAAATTTTTTTTACGCCGTAAAATAGTTTAGCCATCTTAAGGCGACCGTACACGACATGTTTTGACATGTCAAATTTTCCACTGCAAAATACAAACATGTCGTGTGTTACCTCTTTAACTTTGCTTCTGTAAAAGTCAGATGCAAAGTCATCTGACAAAATTTTAATTAGAGCGTGCTCTATTTTCGCAAAGATTAGGGCAAGCACCTGAAGAAAAAACCTTTAGCAAATACTGCAAATGCAATATTGTCTAAAGTTAGTGGCCTGGAACACGCAGAAAAAAAGAAAGCACAAAAGTGTTATAAGCAAAACTTAAAACAATCCTATCCCTTTCTTAAGAATTTGTTACAAAGTTCAGCATAGGCGACATTAAGTTTATGTGCTGTGCATAGTTCGATTGCACCTGTCAAGAATCTGACAAACATTTACTAAAAGCAATTTGACAGATCATCGTTGTATCTGAAGGACAATATGCAGCATATTATAAATAATTTATTGACCCTTTCTTTAATGGAGATCTGTCTAAATTTTTCATTTTAATTTTTACGCATTTATTCTAGCATTTATTAGCATTTTTTTAAACATTTTTTTCTCAATAAGTTTTGGCAACACTGTACAGCGACGAGTGTGCATGCTTAGCATCTGTGTTCATATTTTTTTAAGCACAGTGCGTAAAATATCAAGAAAATATTTAATGACATACAATGTGTTTGGTAGTGCCAAATGTATGTTGAGTCATCAAACATTTAAATTTTCCCTTATTGCCAAGTAAATAAAAAAAAGATAATTCAGTGTCAACTGTTTTACAACCATAGCAATTTCTTGTGATCAAATCTTAATGAGCGCTTACATTTACGTGCCACTGTATTTCAAAATTCTACCGCCAATACAGCTGCAACCAATATAAATACTAGTTTGTGATACACCAAAATAACCATTTTACTTAAAGACACATAAACTCACCCCTAGAAGGAGCAGCATTAAAAAGTTATGAACTATAACTTTATTTATTCTAAGGATTTTCAATTAATATAATTTTTTTATATTTTTTTTCTGCTTTCTGCTTAATGTCATCTGTCTGGGTAAACTTTACAATTAGTCGTCAAACTCAATATTTTTTTCAAAGAAAGTTGGAAAGAAGTTTCATTTATATCAATTAGCCAAGTTTCGCACAATCGAATTACGAAGGTAAATTACCTCGCCAAAAATGCCAATATTTTTAGGTAAATATGCGGGGTAAGCATTAAAAGAATACGTTTAACTACCTCATTAAGGTAACTAAGCGAATTCGTTTAAATACCTCGGTGAGGTAATTAAACGTATATCTTTACGAGATACCTTAACTTTGATGTAGGAAAAAAGTTAACATTCGAATTTTTACATGTATCAATTAGCTAAGTCTAAAGAGATAGCAAAAAAAAAAAAAAAAACAATGGAATTTGGTGGCTTAAATTTTATCTGTATTGCTTTTTGAGATGTCCTGTCAAATCCTACTAACAAAAGCGTACTCAAACATACAAACTTATGATCAGGGAAACCGTAAATATGCAATTGCATGCTTTTCTTGTGCGATCAATGAAGGCAGAAACAATATATTTATCCGTTTTAGAGCTTTTTTCATCATCATTTAGAGCTTTTTTCTTTTTTCATCTTATTCATTAAATGTGAACTGTCGCTGTCAAACCAACTCAAAAAGCGAAAAGTTGAACACAATTTGTCGTTTTTAAGCCCTGTTTGTTTTGTCCATTCAATGTCAATGGAAAGACATGTCTTTTTTAAATAAAAAAGATATTAGTGTTGATTAAGCTGTCTTTCATAACACACTTTTTAATTCGTTTATAATTAAACACCTTTAAAGATTATAATTGTGTCTGAGTATTATGGTCGTTTCCTGTTTATTATGTTTAGTATATGAGAAAATGATACTTAATAATAACTTGCATTTGAAAATTACCATAAAATAATTATTTTGTCTTTATCATCAACCATTTTAATTAGAAGTATGTTTCTTTTTTTATAGGAAAGGAATAATAATTTCTGTAAGGAACATTTACATGGAAGTTTAAAATGGTCATAAGGGTCATGACCCCCTTGACTAGTCGAGTACTAATGTTTAAAGATTCAAAATTGGATTTAGAGGCAGTCCCGACTAAATTTCCAAAACTTATTCTAAATAAATTCATTATTTCAACTAGGGTAGGTTCAATTCCGCAATGAAGCACTGCTGACGTGGGTCCAGCAATTAGTTCCCATTATGTTATCACGTTTTACTATCTCCCAGGGGTCACATGTTACCTGGCGGTCGATTCTCACTTAGCCAGCCGGTTGATTCAATGAAGGAGTGAATCATATTCAAATCAATGTCTGAGATACAAGTTATGTCCCTAAGGGTTCTTCGACCAAAAAGTTTAAGACTTAGGTCTCCAAATGCCAGGCTAGGACTGAGAAGATGTGCCATTGACTTCTCTTCTTCCTATTCCAATTGCCCTGCCCAATGGCTTGTTTTAACTGCATATAGTTTCATGATGTGAATGAAGTCTGATCAGCTTTTTCATCTTTTTATTTAAACTTTACAATAGCGGACATAAAAATCGAGCTTATACAATGACATTTTGCACAAAAACTTAAATGATGAGCCAAATTGGTTCATTATTTCCTTTTAACTCAATATTTAATTTGAAACTACTGATAAATCAATATTTATCTAAAATATGTTTCGAACTGATTGTTTTATTTTATAATTTAAACTAAAAATCATGACAAGGCCAAATCTATATTACCCAAGATTTTTTAAATTAAATCTAGTTTACTATACTTAATAAATCAGGAAAGAGCAAGGTTTGGCAACTATATGTAAATAAAAATTTATTCTGGAAGGATTTCAACCACAACCATACAAACTGAATTTAATTTTTTTATAAAAATTTGCAATCATATTTTCAGAAAATGACGGGTGTATTCCGCTAGCATAACGGATTTTAAGTTAAAAGCCTGCAATAGCTTCGAATTGCTGTGTATAGACCCTACCTAGTGAGATAGTTACTTAAATTTATCTTCAGATTGTATTGCCTGTAAATATCATGAATTTTTTATATTTTAGTACTATTGGCATGTCAACCAGCGCTGCCGTTGTGACACTAAAGTATCATTTTTGACCCTTTTTAATGCCAATGACACTTTTTGCGACCCTTTTGTATCATTTTAACAAAATTTATGGCCTTGTTGAAAATAAGTACAAGTTTTAATATTCCTTACGAAAGTTCTCATTAGTTTGGGAACATACATATAAAAATTGGTAGCATGTCAAAACGTCCAGTGTCATAGTGTCCACGGACACTATTTACAAACAAACTTAAAATAAAAACTTGTGAGTCCATGCTTTCCTCTCTCAATTTGCTCGAATCGGAGCTCGAAGAATGACTCCAACTGAAGAATTAATTGGAAAATATGGAATGAGTATATATTTCTAAAAAGTGATAAAGTAACTTCTTTTTTGATAATATGACTTAAATTCAAATGTACTTTTGAATTGTTTCTTAGTATTAACATTGATTTATAATTCATGTATGTATAATTATTTTTATTTTAGTCTAATGTATAAAATTAATACATATTAATAAACTTGACCCTTTTTTTTCTTAAATACCCTTTTTATGGCACTTTTTTCAAAATTTTCAACGGCAACTCTGATGTCAACAAGTTAAATATTAACCGCCTTTTAAAAAAAGGAGGTTTATTAAGGGTTTCACATTTAAATTTTTGAAGAAAAATAAAAAATTTTCTATAAAACAAACCTGAGGACATACAACGTACATACATATTAATTTTCATGTATTTGTGAAAACAATCAACGTAAACAGTAAAATGAGTTTTGGGATTCCCAAAATTAAAAGTAAATTCAAAAATTAAAACGAAAAAAACTCAGAAAACTTTGTTCACGTTTTAGTCTACAACTAACATAATTTGCTGTTATAACACGATGTTATAAAAGCGTTGTTAAAACATTTGCATTAACAACCGTGTTATAACATGAGAAAACCTATAACATGATGAGTCTATACTTAACAGTAACATGATATTACTGTTAATGTTAAGCATTTCATGTCAGTTGTAGACTGGGAGTAATGAATTTTAACAGAACCACCATTTTTATAGTGGATTTTAATTATTTTAATGCGATTTTCGAGCGAAATTGAATTCACTGTAACAATTGCCAAAGCATCTTCTACAAACGCGTTAACAAACTTAATGTCAAAACTATCATGTTGTTGGTGTTGACACAATTAAAAACCAAAATTCTTTTGAAAAAACCTTTACAAATTAACCATCTTGAAAGTAATATGATAATAAACATTAACTGGGACTCTTAAACATTTTTACACCCTACAATTTAAGAAACTCAAAAAACTCTTTCGATTCACCCAAAGTTGTTTTCCCTCCATTAGTAATTTCTAATTACGAGTATTACAAATTTTTTTTACTGTAAAGTTTTATGATTTTAACTAAAAAAAACTACTGTAATTTTTTATACACATATATGTACCTATTTAATTTATACCTATTAAATACTGGCTCCTCTAAAGGGTTAACTCAAAATTTATAAATTTCAGTAGAGACAAGAAACTGTTTTTTTTTTATGTAACAGTTTTTTTTTGGGAAAATGCTAGAAAAATTACCACTGTTTATCGCTTTCTTCCAAAAAGTGAAAATATGTAAATTTTGAGTTGACTGTCTGTGTAGGGACCAGTGCGATATGTATTTATATTTCTTAAATTTATAAAACTAAAAAAATAGTTAACACAAAAAAAAACTTTAAATATAAATCAATAAGAATCAAAAATACAATTAAGTTTACAAACATAAAAACAATATATTTTTCCATAACTGTACATCTTTTTTAACGGAAAATGAAAGATACAAAAAAAAAGTTATTTATGAAATACAATAAGTATACTTAAAGTATGCTTGAAAAATCTAAGAATAAAACATCTCATTACGCTTATTAACTAAAATACAAATAAAATTATAATTTTTAAATTAAAAAATCTAACAAATAACCCACCGAATTTAACAAAAAGAAAGAAAAATTCAAAAGAAAATTTAAACAAATAAAAATATTTTTAAACTAAAACGATTTTCAAAAGAATAAACTATAAAATTCTTTATAACTTTAAGCTTTTAAATTAAATACCTATTAAACAATTAAACTAAACAAATAACTCTTAATGTATTTACTAGACTTTGTTTGGAATTTATAATTTATAATAAGAAATCAAATAAGTTGTAGAAAATTTTTATTTTAATTTAATTTTCTATGAATTCGGATTAAAATATTAAATTTCATTTGAATCCTTTAATATTACAAACACACAAATTTTATTAATACATTCATACACACACACACACACATTTATATTATACAAACTCAAAATTACCCTGTAGGAAATGCCAATAGTGAAACTATTCTGATTCCCTATTGACTTTGTCACCAGTGCTTCAGACATTAAGCACCTGCTTGTCATTGAAAATCCACTACTAAAACGCAAAACGATTGGCTACATGCAATTCTTGTGGGACCATATGGAGACATTGGAACCAAAGATTCTCTACTACATTAAAGTAGTTCTAAACTACAATTTTGAATATTTTTACTAGATTCTTGCGCAAGTTATATTTTTGGATAAAGCAATTGTTTAAATTGAAATTAATGCATATAAATTGTTGAAAAAATAAGTTTAGTTAACAAAAGAACTGACAATTAATTATCTAATAAAAAATCGGAACTTTTACTATAAACTGTGGCGTTTTTGAATATTTCAAGCTTTATAGCTATTTAAAATGTCTTTTTTTCTCAAATGCAGACAAAAGTGTAGACGCTTTGTTATCAGGGTCAAAATTGTCGACAAAAGTGGCGAATAAAGCTATGATCACACTTACAAATATTTGATGTCCCAAACGTAACTACCTACGTTGCCACGTTGCAATATGTAAAAAAAAGTAACCAAAAGCAAAAAAAGTAACCAAAATTATTTTGTAATAAAAGCAGTGTACGAAAATAAACAGAACAATTTTTAGCGTTCGGCTCACACAGCCAGGAACGATATATATTTTTCAGTGTTTGTGTAGACACAACCCTTAATACCGTTCGTAACTTTTTTCAAGAAAGCGCAGAAAATTATATAGTGTTCTGTTCTTCGAAAAAAAAAAAAACATAAAAATTGTAGTGATACTGTAGACAAAAATTTTTTAATGTTCTAAAATGTTTCTTTTTTTACATTGATAAAGAAATAACCATGGTGAAATAAACAGGTGGCAGCACTACGCCAGATGACGATTTTTTGCTCTTGCATTGTTTGTCTAGGTTTATGTCAAAGTTTTGTTTATGTTCACAAAAAGTCCACGTTTTGTGCTGTGATTATTGTATTTTATTAAAGTTTTTGATAATTTTAAATTAAAATAAATAAGATATTGATCATAATTAAATAAAAATTGGCTAAAAATTTATTTATTTCATCACGTTCAGTGGCACGCTGTGATTTTTCTTAAATGTATTTTTTGACGTAAACGGTGATGTAATTTCCATTTTTGTTGTAATGTTGTATTTGTTGCCGTAACGATGCCACCTGCTTATTCCACCATGGAAATAACCAAACAAAAAATTTTAGCAACTACCGCAGAACGAAAGGCTTGTGTGTGTATTGTGTATATGTTCTGTTTGTGTAAATCAGGGGTGTCAGCGTCCCTGCCGTCAAATGAGCAGCTAACTACAAAAAAACCCAACTTTAAGTTAGCTTGTATAGACTAACTTAAAGCTAACTACTACGCAATGCAAAATTTACATTAACCAAAGTGTATACAAACACTGTGTTGTATATTTTAAGTAGAGAGAGCCAAGTCGTTACCAAAAAAATCAACGTTGTTATTGATGTTATGTTATGACAATTTAATCTCATATTTACGCTCTTAATTGAGTAATGGCAAAAAACATAGTTTTTTTATTCAAAAACTAGACTGCCCCAGTAGGCTAGCTGGTAGTGAGCAAGTCTATCAGCGCCGAGGTTGCGGGATCGATTCCCGCCAGCGACTCTGGTTAAAAAAAAAGTTGAATAAAACAACTTTGATTAATAAAATAAAAGAAATAAAAGAAAATAAAATAAAAAAATAAAATTTTTTTATTTTTTTGAAAGTATTCATCCAATGAATAACATTCATAGATCGGCCTTAACTTAAACTAACTTAACTTAAAGCTAACTTAAAGTAGTAAGTTTATAGCTAGCTACAAAAAGTTAACTTAAAGTTAATTAAAAGTAATGCAGAGTCGGACAATTGACTACTTCCTAGGACATCGCAATGTTAAAATAGTTAGTAAATTACATACATATAAAATAAATCCAAGTGTCAACCACCACTAGTTGAAAAATAGTTAGCTTTCAGTTAATTTAAAGTTAACTGAATGTCCGACAGGGGTCATACACAATTGCGTAAAACAATTCACACACATTCTTCACACGCATTCTTACGCTCTTTCATTTAGTCCACGAGAGTACACAATTATTCGTCGATTATCAAGCGACGGGTGCACATGCGGCGGATGCTTACGTATTTTTTAAGAATAATTGTCTCTTTATTCACTAATACTAATATAAAGTAATACAACCACAATTGACATCACTGGTGTAAATCATTTTGCTGCCTTTGGTTTTTTTCGTATGTGTATTTTGTTTTTGTAAAAATTGTTTGGTTTTTTTTTAACAGCCAAAAGGGCGCTTCGCACAACAGAAACGAATGAACATTAATGAGCTGAACCGAACACAATAAAGTTTGTGGTTAAGAAAAAAACGAACGGAATTAAATGTTCTCTTCTTTTTGTTTAGTAAGATAGGAACAGTATTATTTTTGTGTTCGAAGGATGACAAACAGGGAAAATTTATTTCTTTTATGATTTACTATTTGCGTTTAAGTTTTCTACAAATCTACCGAACCGAACACTAAGGAGCGATATTAAGTGTTTATTTTCGAACACTGATCAAAAGTACTTTTTTATTCGCACTTCAGTTAAAAAATTGTGTGTCTAAAGAAGAAAGAGTGTTTGTTTCTATCTTGTAGGCTCATAAGCCGCTGGACCGACTTTTTTAAAGTTTTGACAGTATATTACCGATGGTCTGGAAAGAACAATACAAAGTTAACACTTATTTTTAATTTTAAAAACTTTTTGAGCTAGAGCATTCAACCTTTTTTATAAAGGTTAAAGTTTAAACTTTTAAAAAAATTGTTTAAGTAGATGAAAAAAGTATTGGTTTTAGATGATTAAATACCACACACAATTTTAAGGGTCAAAAAAGCGGATCGGATACTTCTTGTTCCAAAAAAAAAATGCTTAGTTTTTTGTTGAAAAAAGTAGCCAAAATGGAATAAAAGTACACAAGTACAAATCGAAAAAAGTAACCAAAACGGCAACGCTGGTAACTACTACTTTTTTTAAACAATTGTTTGATTTTGCATAACGTCTGCATAACGTTTATTTAATTAAAACAAATGGTTAGAAAAGATATGGTAAGGGTTTTCAATGTAGTGGTCATGAGTGGTGGTCATATTTCTTCGTCAAATATTTGTTAAGTGTGAACATACCTTTAGAGACATTTAATCCCAGTTTTCCTGCAGGGTAGAAACACTTAAAATAAATTACCAACAATATTCAATCAAAAGTTAGGATGCCCTCTAAAACTTATTTTCATATCTGATAATCGAAAAAAATGCGTTTTAATCTAATTAGTAAATTCGTCGAATTTTTATCTTAAAATTTGATTATTTATTGTCAATATGCTCTAATTAAAATGACACATAAAAATGACCGGTAACCTTAATATTATTATTATTATTTTTTTATTTAATCTTAACGAATATAATTCTAAGATTAAATTTAATTTGAGAGCACTAGCAACGTTGGCCATCCGCTCTGGAAACCTTAATATTCATACAAAATTTAATATGCGGGAATGGAAAATCGTGATTTTGAAAAAACGACTGATCTTTAAATTCAAAATTAATAGAAGTAAAAATCTTTTCCGAGGCTTTATGTTTTAAAAAAGTTGTGGAGACAAGAACAGATAAAATCGTGAAAGTAAGATCGCAGAGTCACATAGAGGCGTCACGAGACAGAAGACATTGTGTTTTTTTCTGCATCTTTCTTCGAAAGCTGTCCTTTTTTAATTTTCTCTTTGCATCATCTCTTATGCCACATTACCAAGGCAAATTCATAACAGTTACCCTCGCCTCAATTTGCTTTATAAAATGCTTACTTTGGAAGTCCAAATCAGTAAAATTTAAAGAATAGTTTTCAATCTATTTAAACACTTTTTTCGATTTACCTCAAATCAGAAAACGGCTCCATCGATTTGACTAATTGTTCATTCAAATGTTCGTATTAGCCCATTTTAAGTTTTCATCGAAAGAAAAATTTACCACGCCTACTTTTACGCCCACTTTTTCTATTAAGCGCATAACTTGAGAACGGCTGGAACGATTTGGACGATTGTAACTTTCCATGGTCCAACTTAGAAAATTTTGCCCCACCCACTGTTACGCCTACTTTTTTCGATTTACCTAAAATCAGAAAACGGCTCCATCGATCATTGGTAATCAGCTACCGAGCGAAGCCGGGGCGGCCAGCTAGTTTAGAATAATTAATTGCTTTTTAAAGAAACAAATATACACAAATTAACAAGATAAAATGAAAGCAGCAAAAAATTATTACATGCGCTCTCAAGACCACCTGTTATGAATTCGCCTTGATGCACTACAATGAACACAAATTTATTTGATTGAGATTTATTTGCAAAAATCTTGTTAGGATTAACTTTTATGTTTACCGAAACACAAGTCAATAACATTAAATAAAGCAATTAATATTACACAACAAAACAAAAGAATACTTTTGTTTAAAAGGCCAAATACATTGGCCAAATGCTTGACATGCAGGCGAATACACTCGTGTACGTGTAATTTTTGTCGTAATATTTTGATCCTCCATCAAACATTGTCGATGTCAAACATACAAACATTTTCACTAATACTACCACAACGCTTGATGAGTAATTTATCAATGTATTTGGCCCTTAAAACGTTGTTTATGTTTTGCTCACGAAATTTGTGCTAAATGTAGCCGCTTGTTTGAACACTCTGTTCTTCTCTGTTTTAAAAATTCAACATTATACATACACAGCAATGGGACAATTTAAAGCAAATACATAGTACCAAAAAAGTGAAAATGTTCTAAATTAAATTTAAAATATTTCCTTTGATTTTCTTTAACATAAAAGGATATCCATTTGTATACAATATTTATCGCTTATATGCACGTCGGTTATAAGCATTTAACGATTGTTTGCAAACCAACTTGTGCAATTCTAGTTTGGTATTTAAAAAAAGCCGTAATTGTTTAGTAGAAAATCATGTCGCTTATATGCATATCTCGTATTTTTGCATACAATTTTAATAATAAATTTATTTTTTTTAATTTCGGTTTAATGTAAACCGGTTATTAAAAAGTTCTCTGATTATCCGATTGACCTTAAATTCTACAAGGGATAATTTTAGATAAATACTAATAAACAAAATTTGACTTATTCAAAAAAAAAAAAAAAATATTTTTTTAAGGGCCGGCCTAACATAAATACTAATAAAATTTAAACACAATTTTTTTGGATAAACAAAAACCAACAGACACATCTACACTTTAACTGAAGGACTTAAGTTTATAAGAAAAATAAATGTTAGAAAAAATCTATCAATATATAGTATTTAAAGTATTAATAAAAATGTTTATGTTTGTTGTTAAGAAAAACAGAAAAAATGCATTTTCATTTTATCCCTAGCAAAAATATTTATAAACAGTAAGTCACAAAAGTACATATAGATTAAAATGTAAATCGTATAGTTTCAACTTACTTTATATTTCCGAAGAGAACCGCAACTTGCCACAACTGTGTGGAATATTAAACCATTAACGAGACTTTTATAAAAAAAAGTTACACGGAAGTAAAACAACAAAATTTTGTGGTATATAAAAGAAGTTTGTGCTGAGTGAGCTGCATCTTAAAAAATCTAAAACCAACGATTATAACAGATCTTTTCATGATAAAGTGATTTTACTGTGAGAGGTTATAAAAACGGAAGCCATCCGTTCAGTATTGTATAGAACAGTACCGTATCTTAAGCCTATAGTACACGGAATGTAAAAAGCCACATTCGTTTATGGTTCTGACGTAATTTTGTCGTCATCACACATCACGAACTTGCTATTGTGGCTTTGTAGTGACGTCAAAATTACGTCAGAACTACATGCGCATGAGGCTTTTTACATTCCGTATACTGTAGGCTTTAGAGTTTTGTTCTGTGTAAAATATTTTTTACACTCCACTACACCCAGAGAAAAAACATGATTAAATATGGTCACCTCCAACAAAACTATTTTTAAAGAAAATTTTAAACATATTATGATTCATTTAAAAATATAATTGTCACCGACAACCATATTATGGTTGAATTAGTCCTTCATCAAGAAGCCACAACCATATTATGGTTGCCTCCGAACATGCTATGGTCAAAAATAATTAAAACATGTTTGACACTTATAATAGCATGGTTGGTTTTCAACCATAGCATGTTGCTCTTGAAAAAGAGGAAAATACTATTGTTAATTTTAAAACAAATTATTGTCTTATATAACCATAACATGTTTAGAGGCAACCATCATATGGTTGTGGCTTCTTGATGAAGGACTAATTAAACCATAATATGGTTGTGGATGACAATAATATGGTTATATTAACCATCATATGTTTAAAATTTTGTTGGAGGTGACCATATTTAAACATGTTTTTTCTCTGCGTGTACTAGCGGTAGTGGATTTATTTATTTTAGGCCTCATACCTTATTCATGTTTATACCAATAATTCTAAATAATTCTAAAGCTGGAGGTCCACATCACGCGTTCTATGCGTTTAATACATTATTTTCCTTTTTTCAGAATAGATGCAGCACATGCAAAAGTGGAAAGTAACCCTACTTCATGCGCTTGATACGTTAATTCATTATACACTGATGCTACTTTTTGACTGATGCATAAAACGCATCAACGTATTAAAAGCGTGTTGTGGACCACTTGCTTAAGTCGATTTTGCTGTCTGTTGAAACCCGCTTACTTTCGAAAGACTCAACAGATCGGAGTCAGTATAATCGGTAAAGTAGGAAAAGAGCTATAGACCCAAATGTGGAACAAGCAACTTTAAGAATTAATATACCCGTCTGTCTGTCCGTCTGAAGGTTCACATCACGCGTTCTATGAGTTTGATAAATTCTTGACATTTTTTCAGAATAGATGCGGAACATTCAAAAGTAGAAAGTAAACCTACTTCATGCGTTCGATACGTTAATTCATTCTTCCCTGATGCTCCTTTTTGACTGATGCATAAAACCGCTCCCTTTCGAAAGACTTAACAGAAAAAAAAAAACAATTGGGAGTCAGCACATTCGGCTAATACCCGTCTGTCTGTACCCGTCTGTCTGTCCGTCTGTTGAAAACACGCTCACTTTCGAAAGAGTCCCCACTTTCGGGATACACTTTAGTAAGCCTAAAACCGTAGTGAATAATGCAATTGTACTAAAAAATAGCCTAACATAATTTTTTATAACTAGAACTTTCATACATAAACATGCTTTTGTTAAAATGCAACCCTGATCAAATGAAAAGTATTATTGTTTTGAAAATTTCAAAAAAACGAAGCAGTCGTATGGGACTTGTTTTTCGTGATACTTGTCATTTTCATGACACATTTCATTCACATCATCACACTTTTACATATTAAATGAGTTTTTGACATGTATTTATACAAAGTATAATTATGTAAACTAGCCTTTTACAGTTGTAGTAAGTTCAACTCAAGACTAACGGCCTAATTTATAAAAATTAAAACCGGTTAATAAAGGGTTAATAAAATGGATTTTCATACAAAATCCGTTTAATAAACCCTTTATTAACATGTTTGTCGGTAGTATACCTGCAATGTACGTTTATTGTGGCCGATGCTACATTGTTATCAGTTTGAGGTATGTTCAAATAATTCTATGTGATTAATGAAATAATTAAGTTCAAATCAAGTCAACTTGAAGCGATTAACAAATCATTTAAATGTATGGATAATCCCCTCGATTTTGATGTTATTAGAGCTTAATTACGGTTGACATGATTAACTCTGCAAATGTGAGCATAGCATATGATTGACCTCCACTGGACAGCAGCTTCTGATTAATAGCAACGGCGTACAGGGAGGCTACTGGTTGTCATTGTACTAGATGGGAATTTGTTTAGCCCCGATAAAGGAGGGTTACCGATAAAAATAATTAAATATGTATTATTTTTAAATTTTCAGAAGAAAAAACAATTACAAGAAAACATCGGAGAGCCAAGTGATAGACATCACTCTAAATATTTTCAACCACATTTTAATAATATCTTATGCTTTTTAAATTCTTTATTATATTTGCTTTTTCTTTTATTTTTTGGCATACTATAATGTAACAAAAGTGTATGATTGTAAAATATTAAAATTAAAATTTATTTTTTTTTTTTAAATTTCCTAAACCATACAATTCCCTAGACCCGAACTTTTGTCCGAAATCCACACGCAGTTTCAACCCCAAATGGTTGCTAAACATTTTAAACGATGGAGGCTAAATAACTAAGGAGACTGAGTCATGGTTCAATGTTTAACTTCGCTTTAACCAACATATTGCACAGTGTGACTTTTTTACTTTCAGGAGCTCAAAAGTAAAAGAAAAACAGTTTCCCGATGTGATAGACAGGAGAACATGTGACACAAAAATATGCTGATAAGAAGAAGAAAAGAAATAGTAATTAATATAACAAAAAAAAACATGCTATTTTAAATATGCAATTTCAATGATTTAAGTATTGTTGGAAAAGATGTTGTATGCATATTATAATTTATACCACTATTTTTTTCTTCAAATGCAGTTGATTTTAAATATCATTGATTTGTTTGTGTAACATAAATTATATATTAGACAAAAACTCTAATGGCTAATAAATCAATAAATGGTTAAACGTTGGTTTAATTGAGCTAAACTTAAATTTGTATGCAGTTTAAACTTAACGGCTGTAAATCAGTGCCCATATATTATATGTAGTGTAAAAAAAATAATAATGTGGCAGCAAATTCATATGAATTGTATTGGTAGTTTAAACGCTAAATTTTATGCGTTAAGATAAGGTTTAAATGTTTTCAAAATTATAGATTTGCGGGCTTAAACCCATTTTAAACCAAAAAGAGAGGTTAACTTGCACTGATTTATTAGCTCTAAGAGCTATTTTTACAACCTAATGACAAAGTTCCTGATAGTTAACGGGAACAATAGCTATCGTGAACTGGCAACATTGCAGTAGATACTAGGGTATTCATTTAATCGGGATTTTGCTTTAATCGGTTAACCGCTCAATTAATTAACCGAGGTTTTTGTTTAATCGGCTAATTTTGTTATTGATCGGTTTACCGATTAATATAGTTTTTTTTATAAATTAAGTAATTTGAATAAAAAAAAATTAAAAATTTTTTATTATTTGGAGTTTTTTAGTAAAAAAAAAATAAACTAAACAATTCTTGAACTAAAACGACCAAACAAAAAAATAATTCATAACTATGTAAAACATATTTGTTATTTAATACATATTATTATTTTTTTTTAATAAGCTGTGAGACCATTTTCTAAGTAATTTTAATAGTTTAAGAAGAACTTATAAAATGAACTTTTAGATAAATAATTTGGTTAAAATGTTTAGGATTTAAGCATTTATTTTCTTTAGTTTTGATAATTTTTGATTTGGAAAAAGTTCTTTCAATTAACGTTGGTATTGGAGAAATCGAAAGCAACCCATAATATGGAATATCTTATTTCTCCGTCCTTTTCCTGGATTTCTCTAAACTTATAAAATCTTCCAGTATGCCATTAGAGTCCTGTTTTAATTTTGTTTTGGGTAATAATGTTGTTGGGTTTCTATCGAGAGTTTATTCTGTTGTCAGGTCATTATATAACGCATCTTGACTAAGCTAAGCACTGAACATTCTGCAAAAAAGTTCATTTCCGAATTCCTTAATTTCTGTTTTTGTACTGTATTTTAAGAATGTATTACTATTTAGAAGGAAAGATATTTTATGAAAAAATATTTCTAAACACAACTTTTATAGTGCATTTGGTAACTTTTCTGGTAAACTTTGGTACAGATAACATTGTAAAATTCTACATACTTGCATTTTGGAATGCATTTAAAAAAGCGAGTTGCTTTGCAGCTGAAGTTTTGGAACTCACTCATAATTAAAAACACAATAAAACATCGGTTAATACTATAAAAAATTAAACATTTTGTTAAATCGGTTAATCGACAGAAATTAACCGGTTTAATCGTTAATCGAAAAAAGCCAATTTTAAATTAACCGATCTGTTAATCGGGTAGTTATTAATCGGTTAAGCGATTAACGGTTAACCGAATGAATACCTCAGTAGATACCGACTACTTTTGTTTATTTCTTTTATTAAGAGCAAAAGTCAATTTTTGTGCTTTATATTTATTTTTTGTGTTAAATTGTCTTTATTTGAAAAAGTTTGAATAAATAAATTTGACATACAACTTTCATTGAAGTTACCGTATCTTCAGCAGAAAATACGGCAGCTTAAAATTCTTGTAAAGTTACCATGAGGATAAACCTCTTGTTAGATTATTAGTTTAAGGCTAATGTAAACTTGTAATAACAAAAAACAATTTATCTGTCAGATAGCATCCTAAAATAAACTATTTGTAAGTTGTTACATGGCCATCAGAAGTAAAAATCCACTAACAGGAACGAAGCAAAAAATGTAGGTATAATTTTAATTGAAGTAGAGCTAAATTGCGTCATCGAGTTTCACTCTCATACCGCACCAGAATATAAAATAAAGTCTCAAGTTTAAAAATAAAAAAAATTTGGGCTTATATAAAATATAAAGTGCTTACTCTTTTGTTTCATAAATTGCGCAGACATGAACACAGAGTTAAAAACTGCATTTTTCTCGAATAATAACGGGTTTTCGTAATATACCCCAAATTCTACTGGTTTATGAGCCAAATGGACCTCAGATTCGGATTCGGACGTCGAAATACATATAGCTAGGCGGGTCTGGTCAAAGTAACAGAACAAATTAATTTACAACGTTTGGAGGCTACCCATAAAAGTGGGCGAAACACTCCTATTTTATCTACAAAACTTTACTAATCTAAAAACATTATTTATACGAAATTTCATTTAGATATCTGCAGTTATTAATTTTGGTCACCTTAAATTGCAAAAAGTTACACTGTGTATTGGCTAAATAAAAATTACTTTGAAGTGAGTTGGCACTTTCTGAGCGTAAATGTATATTCATCTGTTGCGCACGGCACAGTGGGAGATTTTCAAAAAAATATTAAAATAATTCTGGATTTTGTTAAAGGGTTAACCGATTGAAATAAATTGCCAGGTGCCAATTAAGGACTTGCATTCGAGTTAAAGTCTTGGAGTTAGGGTCTATAGACATATCAGGAGGGCTTCCATAGGGTATTTCAAAAATTAAAAATGATCAAGAATTCTAAGTTATAGCCTAATTTTAAAAACTCTACAAAAATTAATCGACTTTAAAAATTTAAATTGGCCACATTTGATCTACCTTCTACTAGAATTTTGCAAATATGAGATTCAAATTTGTCCCGATTTTGTTTAGGAAAAATTTTTTTTTAATAACTAATAACTGATTAATATCACAGCGAAATTAAAGTTTTGGAAATTTGTTTCTCAAACTGTTATTATTTTTGGTTCACGTCACATTTGCGGGATAACTTTGCACATGTATGTATGTGTTTTCTTATGTATACTTCTCTTTCAGGCGCCATATAGAGTGTACTGCTGGTTCGATTCAAATGAATTATATCTAGTTTAAAAGGCTACTAATTACACTGTCTCAGATAAAAAAAAATGGTTGAGTTATAGTGGATAAAATCTAAGATTTTATAAAAACTTTAACTTTTTCACCAATTTTGTCATTTCGGAAGATTTTTTTTACCACATTTAATAACAATATCTATTGTTCTATTATTTTATTGTAAAGTCCATTTGATTACAAAAATTGTAAGCCATAATGTACCAAAATCGTATGAAAACTAAAAATCCTATAATAGAAGCCTTCCAAACAAAATATAAATTATTTCAATCGAACCAGCATTTCCCTCTTGGCGCCTGAGAGAAACAACACAATTGTGCCGTTATCTCGCAAATGTGACTTGGCACATTTAAACGTTGGTTTTGTTTGTAATATTTAGAAAAACATCCACCTGTTTTATATGAAATTATTTAATATAAGATTTTCATCGCAGACCTGTGTATGCTATGGAGAAAATTGTGAAAAAAACCAAACCTTAAATTTGAATTCAAGTCCTCAGGTGGCACCTGAAACTTTTTTCAATCGAACTAGGTCTTTACAAAATCAAAAAGTACCTATTTTGATTTTTTTTTTTTTTTTAATCTCCCAATGTGCAATGTGTGTACAAAAACCTACTATAGTAAATGAATAAAATGGTAAAACAAATATACTTTCACAAAGTTCACACATAAGAACACAGCCACAGTCATTTGTACAAATTCAAAATAACAAATGTTTCTTAAATGTCGAAAATGAATTCTTAATAACAATTTATGGCCTTTAAAGTAATTTTCTTAAAGAAAATTACAAAAATAAAATAAAAGCGAAAGGAAAGAAAGTTACACAAGCATACTTTTATTGTTTATGTACTGGTACTTTAATTTACACAAAAAGGGTTCCTAATTTCCCGTACTTATTTTCTTGTAAGGAAATTATTGTAAGAAAAAACCAGTAGCTCTTTATGTTGTATGGTATCCATTCAAACATTAAAGTTAATCTGGTCGTATTTCCATTCCAAAACTCCTTACATATAATGAAAATGCTCGAGTTGTCCACGATAAAAGGATAAAATCTATCGCTAAATGAAAAAATTGTTTATAATACTTCCTCATTATGTTATCTATTTTGTTATATTCCGCCTGGATGTTTAATACTTCGAAAATGAAGTAAAATATCGCAACCTTAACAAAAACTCGTTTATATAGATTTTAAAACTTTCCTTGCCTTAGGCTTATATTTCCTGTATATACTTAAACTTGGTAATAATTTATGTACCGTTTTTCGCTAAACAGAATTTCCCAAAAACTTTCTGACTGACATTCCAGGGAATTCCTAAAACAATTTCGTGCAAAATTTTTCCTGAATAGGAACCCTACACAAAACGTATTAAGTATGTACTATGTGTGTAAAAGCGAAATGTTTTATTTAATACAAATGTCTGTCAAAAAGCCCCGGCTGATTGCCTCGAAACTAATCAAGAAAAAATATAATAAAACAAAAACAACAGCGTCAATTTTACGTTTCGAAAAGCAACAGCGTCGTTGCCATCATCATCGTCAAAATCATCTCTTCATCATCTTAACGGTTATGGAAAAAACAAAAAAAAAAAAAAACGACTAAGTGAAGTATGGCACTCCCGGCAATAGGACATCCTTCTGCTGCTTAACAACCTTTATAAAAAAAGTCAATTATTGTGGCTAAAAGCAATTTGCTAGAACAAGGGAGTGGGTATTCTGAAGATGATATGGCTTAACATTAATGCAATTGTAAGCTAATTTTATTAATTTATATTACCAAACCTATCAAAGTGATCTAGTGTTGGCCGAAACCCACCTTTTGGAAAGTAATTTTTATGGAAAATATACATCGTCAGCTTATTATTCGTTTGCCCTACCGACCAAAATAAGTAAGGTATAAGAAATTAATTTTTTAATACCCCCTTTCTAAATCAAAAACCTGTTTGCGAAATTTTTATGGTTTCTGAGACATTAGGCATTAATTTTGCTTCATATCAACTATTTTAAAGTTTTTTAAGTATTGTTTTGCTCTACACGCCACTATTTGGCGGATTGCAATAAATTCTTCGTATAAAAACATATGAAATAAATTTCACTCTTGCTTTGCTTCACTGCCGTAAGAAAAAACGTAGTTTAAACAAAATCATCGTCAAATCAGTAGGTCTACGCAAAACGACTGCTGATTTTTTGTAAAATTGTGTTTTTTTCATGCAATTGTTTTTGTAGCAACTGTTTTTGATATCTGCATCATGTTATTCTCAAGAAAAGTGCGTGTTGTTTTTGTAATTGTTGAAATTCTGCATAGACCTTATAATTGGACCATGAGAAAAAGCAAAATAAAATGACAACAAGAAAAAAAATAGTTTTATAAAATAATAAACACGTGTTAATAAATAGTAAAAATTTTTAAAATTTATTAAAAATATAAAAATGGAAATGTTTTAGTAAAATAAAACTAAATAAAAGAAAAGTATTCATCAATGTTGACTTTTAATTTTTTTATTAAGATTTTAAATATAGAAATTTTCATCTCAACAAAAACTTACTCAATACACAGCACAAAAAGCTACTTTTAAAAAATATTTTTAGAAAAGAGGCGTATGCGGTACAAAATAATTTTTTTTTTTTCAGTCTTAATAAAATATGTACTATGTATTAACTTCTAACTTGATTCACGAAAGTTGACAAAAATTTACATTTTTCTTTAAAACATATGTCGGAAGCAGGGGAGAAAATATAAAAAAATTCTATCGAATACATTATGACAAATCTTCATGTAAACCTTCTTTGTCGTTTTTATCTACTCTGACTTTTTAGCATATGCGGCAAGCCAATAATGTGTTGAACATATGTATATATAATTACACGGCATTACCGCAAATAAAATTTTATTTGTTAAAATAATAAGATTTGTTCCAACCACACCTATAAAAGTAGACCTATAGGTCTACAAATCGGAAAGGTATTCCTTTTCTTTGAGCATGTAACTACGTATATTTAAATTATTAACATTCATTCAACGTTTTTAATGGACTTTAAAATTTCTTTTAAAATTTAGTAAATAACAGTAGTAGTGAGGCGTTATAAAATAAGAGGAGTAATTTGGTAAATAAATTAGTAAAAATTTAATAATAATTCTTCCTCTTATATTTCCAGAGTTCATTAATGTTATGGAGAGAAATATGCTCAATCGTACTAGTAAATTCAAGTAATTCAACAGTTATTTTTTCTACTTTTCAACTTTCAAGGATCTACGAGGAATTAATCACCAAAATTTTAAATTGTCTACATAAAAGACAGTTATTTTTTCTACTTTTTAGCTTTCAAGGATATACCAGGAATTCATCACGAAAGTTATAAATTGTCTACATAAAAGAAATAAAGATACATACAAACATATTTACAGGGTGGCGCATAAGTGATTTATTTAATGAGTAACTTTTTTCTTTGTGATTTGATTTAACGTTGGAATTTATTAAAATTTAGATTAGAGTTTGGAAATATGTTCACATAATGCTTTGAAGCCAATCAGTTGTGTGCTGGAAAACGATTTTGAAAGCAAAACGATTTAAAATCAATAATGTCGTTTTCAGTTCCTTTAAAAATGTATTTTAAATCAGTGTTCGAAAATAAACAGAACAATATTTAGCGTTCGACTCACACGCCCAAGAATGATATCTATTTTGTTAGTGTTTGTTTAGACGAACACAACCCAGCTAGCATTTGCAATCGTCTAGGAGTCTATTGGGAATCTCACAAAGAGTGTTTTTGATCGTCGACGAGCTCATTTAATAATTGTAGACGTTTCCTAGCACGGGAGAAACTGTTACACGTGCTGATTCGTATGAGAGATTCTTCTATAACGCAGCGAAAGACGCTTATATTAATCGTAAAGGGAATCGTTTGTGATGTATTTGGAATTGATCTAACGAGTCTTTTAAAAAGCATGCCAAGAGTCGTATGAGACTCATGTAGGGATTATTTTACAACTGAGCTCCCTAAAAAGGGGCATAACGCGTCTTTTTCATGTTAAAACTTCTAATTTTCTTACAATTTACATGAAACAAACCTTTAAGGTTGCGAATGCAAATATTTTCCTATCGGAAAATACTTTTTTACGGATCCTTAGGTCGGTTTGTTTTATTGAAATTGTATTGACAATAGAATTTTCATATTTCAAAAACGCTCTTATTTAGTAATTGTTATATGACTCTTACAGAGAGTCGCAAAAGGTTCATTCCAAGATTAAAAGACGAGCGTGTCAAAAAATTTATGAAAAGTAATAAATAAAAAAAAATTAGAATTTTTTGTTTTTGTAAATCGTCAGATAATCATCAGGAGATTCTTTTAGGAGTTGTATATTAAACATAAACGTATAACAAACAGCCTATGCTAGCTGGGAACCCTTAATACCGCTCGTTATTATTTTTAAGTGTTATAGTGTTCTGTTCTTCGTTAAAAAAAAACAGGACATTTGTAGTGATACTGTAGACAAACATTATATTTTAATGTTCTATAATGTTTTTTTTTTACATTGATAAAGAAATGAACAAACACAAATTTTAGCAACCACCGCAGCACGAACAGATTGTGTGTGTATTGTGTATACTCGTATGTTTTGTTTGTGTAAAATTATTTTGCTGGCTTTTTGTTTTTTTTTTCGTATGTGTATTTTGTTTTTGTATAAATTTTTTGGTTGTTTTTACCAGCCAAAAGGGCTAAGCACAACAGAAACGAACACTTACGAGCTGAACCAAACATAATGAATTTTGTGGTTTAAAAAAAATCGAAAGGAATTAAATGTTCTCATCCTTTTTTTTTTTGTGTTGGAAAAGAACTGTATTATTTTTGTGTTGGAAAGATGGCAAACAGGAAACGTTATTTTTTTGATGATTTACTACACAAACACCATAAGCGCTTGTGTTTTCCACAAATCTACCGAACCGAACACTAAGGAGCGATATTTAGTGTTTATTTTCGAACACTGTTTCCTCTTTTTTCTTGACCATATTCTTTTAAATTTATATTATATATGTTACCGTTGTATTTTAAACAAAAAATTTAGACTCAAATTTAGAAATGGATTTAAAAAGCGGTCGTAATTTATCACACTTGCTAAAAACAACAAATTTATTAACTTATTAAATTGTAACGTTACTTTTACACCACACCCTGTACTACATACATACGTATTTCCGTTTTTTTTTTTTTTTTTGATTCAACAAAAATAAATTTTGTCTACTAACGGAAAGTCAATTCGTGGCAATAATTATCGCGAACAAGACACAACTTTTTTGTGGATTTTGAAGCGAAAAGACTAAAGGACTAAAGGTCTCCTTAAAGCAGGATAAGGAAACGAAACAAAATTAAGGAAGAAAAAAGTATTAAATTGCGTATCTTTAACTTTATCTTTTGTTCATTTTTTAGTAAAAATTGCTATTCGGAAGAAATAAAAAATAAAATTTTGTATATATTTAAGTTTATCTTTTATTCATTTTATGGTAAGAAATTCTATTCATTTTTATATTTTTTACTTCATTTTTATGTTTCATTACAATATTCTTTAGGGGATAAAATGTTTATGATATATTTGGACATTTATTCACAAAGCCATTAAATTTTTATTTGGGAAGGGGAAGAGCGAAAACAAACTTTAAATCATATAAAAGTGTTCTTTTGAAAGTTAAAGTTCCTTGAACATCAAAAAGTTTATCTTAATAAAGGTGTTAAAACATTTTTTATTTTTATGAATACATATATATTTTTTTTATTAAAACCCTAAGTTCTTTGTAATTTTAAACTTACTCAATTTATTGCTTGAATAGCTGATTCCTGTATTTACTTAACAAACAAAATAAGATTTTTTTAAAGAAAATTTAAATCGAATAAAAATGTTAGAGATGTGATTAAATCTTTTGCAATCTAAAGCATAATTTTATAAATTACTTGCATTACCCGATTCGCTTTGCTGGATGGCCTTAACCTTTTCGTTTCTCCTGACGCAAGAGGTGCTTAAGAAAGTACAACATTTTAATGATTCTCAGAAAGTTTTAAGATATTTTCTTTTATGGTGTCTTAAAAAATATAGAACGGGCACTCTTTATGACAGATATCTTTTCCCCTACTCCTACTAACGGAATTTAAAGACTGATAATTTAAATTAACTGCCATACTCACTAAATGCGAAATAACTCCTTCGCACAACTGCAAATCAAAAACAAATTCTCAAAAGTTTGTCTTTGTCTTAAATGTATTTTTGTGAAAGAAAGCGTTCTTTTGAAATCCTAAAATTGGCAGTAATACATTAATGCTCAAGAAGTTCGGAAGAATTTCCGACCTTATTCATAAAATATAACAAAGGTTTAAAAAAGGTTTATTAAACCAATTTTCATATAAAACTCGTTTCATAAGCCTTGTATAAACCTGTTTTATTTTTTTAAATTTAAATTGACCCAAGAACGATTGGTGCAAGAAAGGGTTAAGTATTTATTCTAAATAGAGGGTAACTTTTACTTTGTTCCTACTAGGGTATTCAAACGATTAACCGTTGTTAGATTAATCGATTAATTATGGGCGATTAGCTGTTCAAATAATTTAAAATTGCTTATTTTCGATTAACGAATAATTTATGTCGATTAATCGATTAATCGAAAATTTGTTTTTTCACAGCATTAGTTTTTTCTTTTATGTAAAGAACAACTCTGGAACTTTTCTTTCGAGTAACAATTTTTTAAAATACAAAGTACAAAGACTTGGAAATAATTTATGAATAGTACCGACTTTTACTACAATTATTACGATGAAGAAGATGATCTTTTTTGAAACGAATTAACAACCTTCTACCACACCTTAACTAGACTATTAAAAGTATTAAAAATGTTTAAAAATTAAGAAGAAATTCAAGTGGATGGAAGACTACCAAATTTTAGAAAAGATGAGAAAAGAACAAAGAAATCGGATATGCCTAATAACGCTTTACTTTCACTCTCTCTAACGTCAACAAAAAGTGAAAAAATCTTTTCTTAATCATGTTTCATCAAAACAAAAGAAATAAAACGTTTGAAACATAAACATTAAAACTGTATACTCTTTTTAAAAGATTATTGTAGAAGATTAGCTTAAATTTTGATATTTTTTTTTTATTTAAAAAAGTTTTCCTCCTTTATTACATGAAGTACCTTTTGTTAAATTGTTGTTACTTTTTTAATAAATATAAATGTCAAAAAATATAAGTTTTCGTCTTATTTTTAAACTTCTAAACTAGACAAAATTAAAATTATTCGATTAAGCGAATAATATTAAATTGTCCGGTTATTATTCGAATTAATTTTTACCTCGAATAATTATTCGCGCGATTAATCGATGAATACTAAACATCGATTAATTGGATACCCTAGTTCCTACTGACATTATTTTTATTCTGGTAAGTATGATTGATACTCTATAAAAACTTAGAAAGTTTCAAAGATTTATGGGTCGATGACGGATGGCAACTGAACTTCAGCTGTGTTGCCAGCAGCAAAATCAGGCAACGCCGCTGATGCTAAGATATAAATTTGTTTATACCCTCCCTTTATACGCCTAAAACCGTAGCAGATATATTTATTGTGATAAAATTTATTCAACTTAGTTTCATATGGCCAGAAAAAATGTTATGCAATTTTGTGATATACGGTTCATAATTTACCTAAGATCCCATATTTAGCAGCCTTCTGAAATTCACTGTAAACGCTAAAACTAATTTCACTGCTATATTGAAATTTATGTTATTAATACCAGAAATCACTCTGCAGAATTTTAGGATGATTGGTCCATAACTTACCATGGCTCCAATATAAATCCCCCTCCTGAAAATCATTTAAGTTCGGCTTAAACTTTAACGAATCATGATATTTTACTTAACCTAGTTAAAATTGCTAAAAAAAAAAAGCATTAAGGCCCAACTATAATATGCTTAAGTTGGCTTAAGCAAATGGGCGAATACATGTAAATCATATATGTCAAACCATATTGAACTAAAGGAAACTTTTTGTTAAATTTTATGAATCTGTCATTTTCTTAAGCAAGGTGCGAAACAAATCGCACTTTCCGTACGGAATCAAATGTTTTTTGGTTTTGTTTTTGTGTTTTTAAATGCATTTGAAAAGATTTTTGTTATTTTTTGACAGGAGCTTAAGCATATTATAGTTGGGCCTTAAAACATTCTGATTGTCGGTTAATAATTTAATATATGTCTAAGCCGAAACCAATTCTAATGAAGATGTCTGTTTTTATAAAGATAAATTAATAATAAATAGATATCATGTAGATATCACTCCTGAAACAATTGAACTGTGGGTGAAGGGTATCAAAGATTCGAATATAGTACTCTAACTTGTTTATTTTATATTTGAACATCAGCGGTATTGTCTGATTTCGCTGGTGGCAGCACAACTGAAGTTCATCGAACTCGAACCCTGAGCTTTTACAGTTTTCGAAATAAGCAAAAGTAAGTACAGTATATATCGCTTATATGCACTTTTTAACTTGCACATTTTTTCCTCAAAACAACAAATACATTTTAAAAAATCGCTTATTTGCAAACACAGTGCTTAAAAAAACTTGCTCAATTTAGTTAGTATCATACAAAAAACCTATTTCATTATCATGAAATGCACATTTAACCCTCTCATGCCCGAATTAATATGGGCGGGGCTAAAAATTTTTTGAGTACAGAAATGTGTTACTATAGACTCAATTATGAACTGATAAAAATTTCGAAGTCCTGGGTGTATTGGTTCATTACTTACAGGATGTTGCCTTTAGGCAACATTGGACAATTGTGGTGGTAAAAAACAAACATTTAAATTATTTTTTAATGAATTTTTATTGAAGTTTAAGTATGAAATGATAAAAAAACAATTTTTTTGTGGGTTGTAACACAAATGAACATTACATTTGCTGCATTTGGATCTCGGGTAACCAATGCGGCATAGTCTGCACCTATTTTTCCCTCGCCATTCCACCCAGTGACCCATGTTGTCAAAACGTGTGACTTGTAGCAGGCAATATACATATCAATAAGGATTAGAAATGCTTTTAAATGCTTTAATAATACTAAAATGTTTTTTCTTAAAAGAAAATTAATTTAACCAAGCTGCTACACACATATATGAAAATTATGTAAATATGAATGTTACAATTTATTTGGTTTTGTTTTGGTTTTCTGTAGTTTTAATGAAGGTTATTTTTTTAGGCTGTTGTATATACATATATATATTCTTTTAAAAAAGTAAAAACCTGTGTCTTGAACTCATTTAATTAAATCATTGTTTTATTCTAAAATTCCCGGGAATAAGATTTTTTTTTTTTCGTTTCCCGGGAATAGAAAAAGTCCGGGAAATTAGAAACCCTAGTTACGAGTCATGATATTTTATTTAAATTTTTTGAATTAAGTTTTACATGACCCATATAGAGCCCACTCCTGAAATATTCTAAGTGTCGATGGATAATATCAAAGATTCTGCAGAGCCGATTATTTATAGCACTCTAATTTGTTTAAAAGTAAGAAAGTAAAAATTATTTAAATCTAATTTTTAACCATTTTATTTTCGTCACGTTGTTTGAGAAAAAAAAACCCAAAGGAAAACTTTTTCTGTATTAGTTTAAAATAAATATAAATATTACCATTTTAATTTTTATTAGCCGTTATAGGGCCCATACACAATACCATCATGATTGTGCAATCAAGTGATTGTGCATTTAAGCGTAAAGCACACAATACACCAGCATGCTGGTACAAAATTAATTTTTTACCAAAAGTTGTGTGAAAAAGGTTGTAATGAATGACAATAATATTTTCTACCATTAAATTGTAGCACTGGTTTTTTAATTCACATTTGCAGTATTTCGTACTTTTAACTTTCCATAGGCAAGGCATTGTTTTATAAAGTTCGAGAAATTCTCCCCAAAATATTTTTTTATGAGCTAACTTTACAATATACGATACAATCATGCTGGTCCATACAATCAAAAAAATATCAAACTATTTTTGAAAAAGCACCAGCAGCTGGTACAATCACGCCACAAGCTCATACACGGTCAATCAATGACGGTGTTGTGTATGGGCCCTATTACTCTTATTCCTTATTTTTTTACCTTCTTTAACATCGGAATTTGAAAAAATCTAAATTCGGGCTTTAAATTTGTTTCAGTATCAAATATATTAGAAGTCAGAAAGAAGAAAAAAAGTATAAATGTACCTTTTTTATACCTTATAAATAAACCTGGAAGTTTTACAAAAGTAACAAACACTTATCTGCTTTTTTCGGCTAAAAATAGGATATAACTTTTAGACTGGAAGATAAGGAAGAACCCTTTTTTCCTGTTTTTTTTACCATTTTAGCTTTACAATTGTTAAAAATTCCACACATACACGCTAAAAAAAAATCACTTCAAAAACTGCTAAGTTATGAAAAACCCCAGAGAAATATTTTAAATTTGAGCAAAAAACCTAAAAGTTTATTTAAAAATCTAATTTTAACTGCCTGGCCCACGAAGTCGACAAGAACATTTCTTTCTTATATTTATATTGAAAACAATAACAAAAAACAAAAATTTGTTTTGGTTTTCAATGAAAATATGCGAAGGAGATTTTCGTTTCGATATTGTTGGCCAGGCTATAATATAATATTCAAACATAAATAACAGGACTTTTTGTAGAAAATTTTACAGTGTGATTTCAGAAGAACTTTTTCCAAAAACCTTAAAACTTGTGAATAATTTAAAGTTTTGAAATAACACAAAAATCCGAGTTGTGATAAATTCAATATGTACTTCAATAAGAGCTCGAATTTCGGTATTGCAACACTTGAGTTATAATCATATTTTATATTTTGAAATCTTTAAAATTTAAAGACTTGTATTTACAATTGAGGAGCTCCATACACGTAACAATTCCACTTTTGTAATATTTGGATAAATGAACAAAAAAAATGACGATTCAAAGTAAATTAATTCGTTGAAACAATGACTGTAAAGATTTTGGAATGTACAATATTATGCAGTAAAAAAAACATTAAATTTAGAAAATGGAATTGTTCCTCAATTAAGGTTTGAATTAAATTATTGTTCATTCGGCATTAAACATCTTGTTTGTTGGGTTCTTTTATCTGCAACAAATTGTAAAGGATGTGTCTGTCTATAGTTTCTATAAAATAAAAATACACTTGTTGAATATCTTTTATAAAATCTCATTAAAATGTGTTTTTTCCGTTCTTCTCTTTATTTGACTTTGTCCCTTTTCATGTTTAACAAATGGAAAAAATGGGATATCAAAAGCTAAAATCTATTCAAAAACTAAAACATCAAGCAAAACAGCAAAATGAAGCTTAAAAAGCATATTTCTATTCTTTCAGTCCAACATCCATTCATACATAAAATGCTTGCATGAATGTGTGTATCACTATAAAATTGTTTCTATATTTGAATATGTAAATATGTATGTATGCACCCTGAAGGAAACTTGGGTTCAAGTGTCTCCATGTCACCAGTTTGGTCGACTATTTTGGTGACTTTTTGGCGACATTGTCAAGGAAGTGGCTACACTTTTCTATTTGTTATGAATTCGTATTATTATATACAACTAGCTAAGCCCAGTGCTCTTCGCTACCCTGATTAAAATAAATTATGTAACAAATAGAATCTGGGAATTTATTTCTCATGGTGAGTAACATTTATTATCAGCCCAATTATGAATAAAAATTCCCCGGGAGTTTTCTCCCTTCCCCCATTTTTCCTACGTAAATTCAATTGTAAAGGGAAAAAAACTCCCGGGGAGTTTGTATTCATAATTGGGCTGTATATAAATTTTCATATTATTCGAATGTGCATTCTAAGTCAAATTACAATCCTCAAAAGCTTTTATAATTTAATAGGCTTATTCCTTCAATATTTTCTATGCACCATCAGAATTTTTCTCAAGTATATTTCTGTTACGAGGCTTACTTTAGCTATCCTTTGGCTAGCAATGAAGTAAATTGTAAAGAAAATTTATACAACTATTAGATACCAGCAGAATGTAATGCATTTTCTGGACCGCTACGGCCTTCGCCAGCATTCTTTGTATCTTATAACTGGATAGTGCCTATTGTAAATTTTATGTATTTAACTTAATTATTTTAACAAATATAATCCGGGATGAGTAACATTTATTATATAAATTTTGATATTATTCGAATGTGTATTCTTAGTCAAATTACAATCCTCAAAAGCTTTTATACTTTAATAGGCTTATTCCTTCAATATTTTCCAGGAATCCTGAAATCCAGAAATCCCGCTTTGTCTATAATTAGGCAGTGTGCTAATTGTACCGAATTTGGACAATTTTACATTTACCGTTCTTTAAACAAACGTGATTCTAATTTTAGCCACGCCCACTTATCTAATCGCGCCCACTTTTTGACTGACGTTGCGTATTTATCACCAAGCTATTCGTCCCCACCTTGGAAACTTTAGCTATTATAATTGGATCCCGGAGAAATGGTTCAAAAGTCTTTCACACAGGCGGACAGACGGACAAAAAAAATTCTGACATGTACATGAAAATCGCCCATACACGTGTATTTTTATTTTTTCTCCCCTTTCCGAAAAAGTATATTTGGTTCATAGGACAGAATGTGTGTAACGCGGTGTTATTGATGAGTTATCGAAAGAAATATTTTGTTTAAGCAAGAATAGAAAAGATGATGTTATTTGTTATTTGAGTGGGCAAGTACTTGTGATGTCTTTTAAGAACATGGTCATGTTTTTGTATGGCTATCTTGTTGCAGCCCTTTAATACAGAAATCTCTTTTACCTTTGTATGTGAGGTACCACGCCCACCTTCTTATCGACAGATGTTGTATATTGATAAGCCAGCTATGTGTACTAAATTTGGAACATTTTTGACCATTTTTCTTTTACCGTTCTTAAGATATAAATAAATCTTTGTTATGCCCCGCCCACATCTTTAACCCCGCCAAAATCTTGTCAAATGTTGTGCCTACCAAGATGCTTGCTCCTTATTCGGAAACTTTGACTTTGTATGGGTGGTGCCACTCCCACTTTCCAATCCCGCCAACACTTTTTTGGATGTTGTGTATTGATAACTAAGTTTACCCAATTTGGAAACCTTTTTTTAAAGCTTTGTGTATTTATAGCCCAGCTATGTGTACATAAATTGGACAATTTTTCTCCTACCGTTCTCTAGATAAAAAAAAAAAATATATATATATATATATATAATCAACAAAAAAGTGTGGTAGATTTTCAAAAAAATATTACTTGAATATTCTTAAATTAAATAATGCTAAAAAATGCTAAATATTTAGTTGAAAAATGCTAAAAAAAAAATGCTAACTGCTAAATGGAAAATTTGCAGCAAAATCAGACAAAAAAATGCTAAATCTAGCTGCAAAAATGCCAAAATGGCCACGCTGCTACCAACGAAAAGTTGAATCTCTTTTGAGTACGACTCGTACTTGAAGCAGTGTGGCCCCCTCACGTGTAATTACACATATCATGTGTAATATTTTTTTTCATGTGTAGCCCATGTGTAATTGACTGCATGTGTAATTCATGTGTAATTTAATAGTTTAACGTTTTGTAGCACTGGTTTTGTTATTATTTTTTCACAAGAAGTAAAAAGGTTTATTATTCTTAGCAAAACTTAAAAATTTAATTAAAAGAATGGAAGCGTTAAAAGACCTGAACTAAAAATGGTTGCATCATTAACTTCTAACGATTTGGCATTTAGAAAGCTTTTGTCACAATTTATTATAAAGACGAAACATCTTGGGTACATCATTCTTGTTTTTTCAAAGAGGGTGGATCATCCACTGCAAAAGAAATGTTTGAGCTTCTCAAAAGCACGATTATAGAAAAACAGACTCTTTTTCAAAATCTAGTTAGATTTGCATCAGATACACCTAATGTTGTGTTTGAACAGTATACTTCAGAAGTATTTTGATAAAATGCTCGTGCCACCTAATACATTTGGAAGCGTCGAAGGCCTGTCTGAACCTTCCAACATATTTGGAAGATTTACTTTTTAATATAAGATCTTGTTTTATTAGAAGTAATGCTCGGCAGATAAAATTTAAGGAGTTTCAAGAATATTTTCGCGACAACATGCGACAATTTAGCACATTTAACCGAAACCTTGTTAATTAATTTTTGAATCCCAAGAAAAACTTTGATGCACTCTTACATTTTAAAAAATTTTAGCTTCACTGTAATTTGAAGGCAGAATATTATTGGAAAAAGGTTTTTGATATAAAAATTCCTTTTGAGACAGATTATTTCCTACTTTGCAAATAGTTATTTTTGTTTTAATCTTTTAAATGGTAAATTGAAAATAACGATAAGATTGTTTTGAACAAAAAGCAAATAAAGAGACATTTGAAAAATATTTGTGTGCTGCATAAGTAAAAAATTTAAAAATATCCAATGTTGCAGCGATAGAGGAACTGAATTAACATTCCGTTGAAAAATTGCGTCGACGACATTTGAGGGATGCATCAGATCCTTTATCATACCCAAATGAAATGTATGTTAAATATCGTCACCTAAAATGCAAAAGGGCTTAACAAAAAAAAATCGAAATAAGAGTTTTTGATTGAGTTTTGTTCATTTTATTTAACTAATTAAACTATTTTAGATCAAAAATTGCGACTTTATTAAAGAATTTCAAATGCCAATTACACCTTGTTGTTACTGATTTTGTAAAGTTGTTAGCTTCTCCTGTAAAAATATAAAGTTGTTACGCCGATTGACGATATTTATGATTATTTGTTTAGCAAAAATGCATAAATTTTTAGTGGTTTGTACGAAATAAAAAGGTGGAATAATAAGTTTTTTGGTATACATACATATATGCTGCTTAAATTATCAATTCCACTTAGAAAATTGAAATTGGTTTCTGTTTTCGGAAGAAGCCAAATACGGGTTTAATTCCAACTTTGATCGAAATTTGTTTCTGTGACATGAGTAAAAAGATAGCATGTGTAATTATAATAACTTAGTTTATCCCGAGTGTTTTTTTCTTTCTGTGTACCAAAATGTAACATAAAACATAGAAAACTTATGAAATAAAGTTTCTGTTTTTATGTACTTACAAAGTACATATGTACTTTTTACCAATTAATTGGCGAGCACCAAAAATAAAACGGGTTTGAATTTATCTCAAACTCTATTTTCATATTCATTTCATGAAAATGTTTACCCCTAACGATAATTTCAACTTGGTGAAAATTATCTTCAATTTTTAAAAGCTTGTGAAGTCAATAGACTGTAGATACTGTAAACTGGAGTATACTCAAATACCAATCACAATATGCATACCTACACAACCGCTTTTACAACCGTTATGAAAATGTATGTACCGTTATACCGATATAATTTAAATACGATAACCGATAACGCAATAAAAATTAGCTTAATGCCGTTTTCGATACCGAAATTCGTTTCAATTACCCACCTTAATTTAAACCTAAATAAACCTTAAATCACACAGTGTGCAATGTTATTTAAATTTTACAACCAAAATTTGAAATTTTTTAATTATTTTTTTTATTTATAAAAAATACAAGTTAAAGATCTTTCCACAACTTTGCATTTAAATTTATTTGCCTATTCAAAGTTCAAAGATGTTAGTGACTTTGATAAATGAGACCATTTGTTTATCGAAAAAATTTGTTTTGCAAAAATCACTTAACAAAATTAAATTCAAAGGTAATTTATTTATACATAATCGTACATAACAGACTTTAAATTAATTCCATAAACATATATACTACTCATTTTCCTCGTTTATTGTGTTAAAAATGGACTGTTTAAATATTTTTTTCGTTCTCAGCTTTATACTTTGTAATTCGTTAAATAAATAAGTAATTATTTTTTTTATAGATTTATTAAGATGAAATTCTCTTATTTACAAACACAAACAAACTTAGACATCCTTTTTCATGCCACGAATTGTTATATAAATTCTTTCGAATAATAAACTACGATGTATTTAGATAATTAGATACTTCAAAAGGTGGATAAAGTAGTTTGTACTTGAAGTGGTTAAACTTTGTAGTATGTACAAATTATGTCAAATAATAGCAATAATGGGGTTAAATAGATAAATATTCTTAAAATAATAAACACTTATTATTTAGTATAAAGGAGTTTATGAAAGTTAAAACATTTTTCAAATATTTTCTAAAACATGAATGTATTGCAAATTAAGTATATTTCACCATTAAATTACATAAAATTTAAAGTATGTGTTGCTTAAAGAGACCGCTCCTTTAAATATTTTAAACAAAAAGATAAGTAATACAAGTAAAAGTGCTATATTCGGCTGTGTCGAAACTTTGGTTCCCTCCACCGAAAGTTTGAATATTTTTGGAGAAATTATTAACATATCATTATAAAAACTGACCAAACAATATTTTATTTTTATTTCGTTGCGGTTTTAGGCGTATTAAAATCTATTTTAATAAGTCATATAAAGCTATAAAACTGAACTTATTTAAATAAAATATCACCGGCCAGGGTTCGAGCCCGGCTCCAGTCAAGAATGAAAAATTATCAATAACAAATTTAATTTATTTTCATGTTGTAAAATTCCTTTCTTCATAAAAATAATTTAATGAAAATTAAATTTGATGAACTTAAATTAAAAATAATAAAAATTTGGATTAAAAACCAGTTCAACAAAATAACCACAATACTAATTATTGTAAATTAGTATTGTTTGCAAAATTGATTTCCAAAATTTAAGCTGCTACAAAAAGGCAGTGCCAAACTCGCGAAGCTTATTAATTTAAATTAAAGCAATATATGATGGCCTAATTTTGTTATTTATATTTTCCTTTTATCTGACTGGTAGCTTCTGAAAAAAATCAATTAAGATTCAAACCCTAAACCAATTTGTCATATTTTTTCAATGGAAAGTATTTAAATTATAAAAGAACTAAAGAATTTTCAAAGAAATCATAACTAATTAGATAGTGATATAACAAAATTGAGAAATTTTTGAAAAGTGGACTTAGGCCTTTAAGCTTCTGACACATCCAATTAAGGATCGACCATCACAAAATTTGTTTAGCTTTTTATGTGTCTTAAAATGTTTTCGGACGGCCGCTTTATATGGGAGCTATGGTAAATCTTGGACCGATTATCACAAAATTGCATGGTGTCATTTCTAGCCATATAAAGTTAAATTTGACCAAATATGTATCGATACTGGTACGGTTTAAGGGTAATTTAAATGATTCCCCAGAGTGGTAAATTATGGACCAATCTTTACGAAATATGGCAGGGTGATCTCTAGTCTTATGAAACTATGGCAGACCAAATTTTACTACATTTTACTAATTTAGTAGCATGATTTCTAGCCATATAAAACGAGTTTATTCAAATTTAATCACCCCTATTGTGAATAATTTTTCCCTAGTAATTATTCTCCTTTTCACATATTTGCGATCATGAAAAACTCCCATGAAAAAAAGGTAATTCAAATGAGAATAATAACGTGAAAAAAATGTTCACGGGAAATAATCCCCTTGATCGTGAAAAGTTTTTCCCCTCGTAATTTGTTCACATTTCCCTTAGATTTTCTCACTTTACATGTTTGTAAGTAGTTCCTCCTATAAGTCGAATATTGAGGGCTATATCCGTTAATAAGGCACAAACCGATATATTGGTTAACAAAATATAAAACAACAAGTCGATTGCCTGCCGATTTGTGAAAGACGTGGTGGCAGAAGTTAGAAAATATTTTACAACATAAAATTTAAAAAGTGCAAAAAACTAACGTTGTAATCAAACTAGCCCTTCAAATCTAAATATTTTGCTTTATTATTTTAACTTTTTTTTAAATATATACGTGTATATTTTTGAACAAAAATTTCATTGATTTTTAATATTTTTTGATCTTTCTTCTTTTTTTATATTCACTGGAACTGATAGCGAGAACAAGTTTTCATATGAGATTCACGATTGCTTTTTCCACTTCGTGGTGAATGAAAATTTCATGAGAAAATATAAATGTATAAACAAGACTTGGTTAAATAATTATTCCAACAAAAAAATGTGTCTCAAAGCCAGCCGCGCCGCTCTGCTCTGCCTTCCTCTACTTCTACAGTGCTTTCTTGTGTGCGGGTCATTGCTTATGCCAAAACTTTTTTGTTTAATTCAGCAAAATTATTTGTTTGAAATTTATATGAATCAGTTAAATTATTTTTTTGAAAACATCAGGGTTTTTTTCAATAAACGAAATGCAAATAAATTGTTAGAATATGCAAATTTGTTTGTAGGACTGATTTCAGACAAAAAATGTTTTGATTCTACAAATTTTTTGTTTGAATTGGAAAAATAATTTTTTCTGTATTGTTGAACAATTTTCAAAAAAACCATACCAACTTAACATGACAGGGTTTTATTTTTTTTTTTTTCAAAATTCGTAAAGGGCCAAATAAGCCACTCAAATGGCTTGACAAAAACACTCTTTGTTTCCGTTTTGTGTTCGCCAATGAACAACACAATCATATTTCGTACAAAAACAAATTTTTCTTATAACTTTTCATTTTTGTTTTATTTTTAATGAATGCAGACGACAATATTGCTGCGGCAATTTTGCTAGCTATTTGTTCAAAATGAGGGATATATACAGTGGTCAAAAAAAGTATTCGACAGGAAATCTTTTTTTTTTTTAAATCATTTATTGTGTTACACGCAGAAAAGAATTTAAAGCATTTAGCTGTAATTTTTTATTGCAGTGAATGTATTCGCTTATTCAAAGTTAGAAAAATTTATAATATTTGAAGATGTGAGATAATTGTACGTATTTTATAAAAATCGCTTAAATTGCAAAGCAAAAAAAGTATTCGACATCACTAATTTTTTGACGCCTTTGCATTAATATGTTGAATATGTGTGTTGTTGTTATTGTTAATACCGTTAGAAATTTAGATCGAAGCTGTTTTCAAGCATTGTTTTCATTTAGTTTCACGTTGTTACAAAGATGGGGCGCAAAGGAGGAGAAACTTCTATTGAAATAAGAAATTTAATAATTCACCATTTTGAATTAGGCAAATCGGAAAATTCTATTTCAGAAATCGTTGGAAGGCCGCGGACTACTGTCCATTATATAATAAAAAAATGCAAAGAAGAAAAAACTGTTGAAAATAAGCCCAGGAGTGGTCGTCCACGGAAACTTACAGAGGTACATGAGCGACAAATTGTGCGTGAAGTAAAAAAAAATCCCCGAGTTAATGCATCAACTTTAGCCAAAAATACCCAGGAATATGCAGGCATTGCAGTTACTCCCCAAACAATAAGAAATATTTTAAAAAAGCACCAATTTCATGCGCGATCAGCTAGAAAGAAACCTCACATCTCAAAGAAAAATCGAAACACGAGATTAGAGTTCGCCAAAAAGTATGCAAATAAGCCGGCAGAGTTCTGGATGAATGTAATTTTTGCAGATGAAAGCAAATATAATCTTTTTGGATGTGATGGTAAGGTTCTAGTATATCGAAAACCAAATACAGAGTTGGAGGAAAGAAATATGGTGCCAACGGTTAAACACGGTGGAGGTGGTGTTATGGTCTGGGGATGTATGGCGGCATCAGGAGTGGGTAATTTATCGTTTATTGATGGAATTATGGATCATTTGAAATATATTGACCTTTTGAAGAAAAATTTGCATCCAAGCGCAGAAAAATTAGGACTTGCAGGCATATTTAAGTTCTATCAAGATAATGATCCAAAACATTCTGCAATGAATACAAAACTATGGCTTTTATACAACTGCCCGGACGTGATAAAAACGCCGCCACAATCCCCAGATCTTAACCCAATTGAACATCTTTGGGGTCAGCTGGAAAAAAAATTGAGATCTCGCGAGTTTACAAATAAAAACCAGATGAAGGAGATTCTGCAGGACGAATGGTATAAAATTGATCCAGGATACACAATGTCATTGGTAAAGTCTATGCCTGAACGTTTAAAAGAGGTTATACGTCGCAAAGGAAGAGCAACTCGTTACTAGAATATAAATAATAGTTAAATTTTCTAATAATTTTTGAAATGTCGAATACTTTTTTGTTTCTTTTTTTTAGCTTAAGTTGTAAATATTATGTTTTTTGTATTAGTAGTTGTAAAGATCTCATTTTTTTTATTGAGTTATATTCTTTGTTTCTTAATTAATACAATTTTATGTCAATTTTGACACTGAACCAAATCTAATTTTTTTTTATTGAAAAACAAAAAAAATTTATCTATATGTCGAATACTTTTTTTGACCACTGTATGTACATATAAACTATTGAAAAAAAATTTGGAGTAAAAAGTGCATGCTTCAAATGTTTGTCTAAACAGCAAACAACACAAAATATTTGTTATTTCAGGCGGCTTAAAAATCTGATATTACATTTTACAAAATTTAATAAATTGTTTTTTATTTTTTAATAATTTTAATAACTCTTTATTTATTTACAAAAAAAAAAAAAAAAGTATACTTTTTGATGGTGAAAGAGGAGGAATATAGTTTTTTTAAACCTACTTGCTCGTATAACATTAATTCATTTTTTTTTAATGAAACCGTAGGAGACTACTACTCATAATAACAACATGCCTGTTGAATACATTGATTTATTATGTTATGAAAAATTTTCATTAAAAACACAAACTCAAAATGGTTGCCACTGAAACTGACACTACCTACCAAGATTTAATTGTTTCCATGTGGAATGATGCATGTTGGACGACATTGCCAATATTTATTTACATTTTAAAATTATTATTAAATTAAGTCAATGATTGGTATATTTGTTACAAATTTTAAAAGTTTAACATATGTACATATATGTGCAACAATTTAAAAAAGAAAATTGTCTGTAGAATCCGTCCGCTTTAGTTAACTGGACAGGAAAAAGTTTCCTGTAGAAATGAAACAGCTGTTAGCCAATGAATTCATTAGCGCTTTTTGGAAGATAATTATATTCCAATAAAATGCTTTAGGGAGAGAATACTTAATGCTTAAAGAAGCTTTTAAATTTCTTAGATAAATAAATAAAAGCTTTCAAGAGGACCGTAATAAAGTGCCGAAAACAAAATGGTCTATAAAAACAATTTACTGAATTTAAGTGTTTTTATGAGAAGAGCTTTGTGTATATATGTATGTAGGTATATACAATTGTTACAAGTTAATGTCACAAGCAGCGTTACCGTTGTGCAACTTTAGTTGCAGTTTGCAACCTTTTTGACGATCTGACACTTTTTGTGCGACTTTTTCAAAATCTTTTTTTTGCAACTTTTCCAAATTTTTGCCCCTTTTTTGTAAGTGAAATACTTTTTTTACACAGCATAATTTCACATATTTTCCCTTAAAAATATTAATTTTGTTTTAAACATTCCCCAGGATACCTATGTAACCTCGTTCGATTAATCATTGGTATTTTCATGCCAATCTAAGATGATCGGCATTATTATTTAAAGCGTTTTAAGACCAACTTTTTTACCGCTATTGATCTCATATCTTTATTTAAAAATGTTGTAAATGACACAGGCTTTTATTAACGGATTTAAGTTGTAAGTAAATACAAGTTATCTAATAAATACAAGATAACTAATAAATTCAACTAATAATTACAACTAATTCTTAACTAAAGTTACTTTCGTAACAATATGTAGATTACTTAAAAGGCACTTAAAAGCACTGTGAGAAATTGTTAAAAGCACTATAAATACCCGCTCTTCAAAAACGGGTCTTGAACAAAATTTCGGGTATTGCATAAGCAAAAAAGCACCAAAAAATACCCGAAAGGCACCAAAATGGCAACGCTGGTGATTCTGTAATTTTTGTTTAACGATAGTAAACAGCTGTATTTTTGTAACACCTCTGTCTACAAAATGTTAAAAAAAAACGAAAAGCACAAAAGAGAATAAAATAAATATTAAATGGAAAAAGTCTCGGAAACGTATATACCGGCTAAATTTAAGAATTGCAACCATAATAAATTTAATAAAATTCTTAAATTTGGCACCTGCCAAGCGTAGCACAGTAGGGTTTTTGATACCAAAAGTGGGAATTAATTCGAGGTAGATTTCCCTGTTTCTAATTTTAACTTTTTTCAGTCAAATTCACTTTAAAAAGTAAAACTTATCAATTTTTTAGTATTATTTGGTACAAATTTTATTTATTTTCCATTAGTTAATTTTTTTAAACATAGCTTTTATATTGCTAAAAATTGCAATATGTCCAAAAAAAAAGAATAATTATTTATTCACACATTTCTATCCCTATAATCACACATAAAATATTTTTAATTATCACTTTAGAAAACACTCAAAACTAATTTTTAAGACACCAAAAGTTGAAATATTGCACGCGAGGAAAAAGCTTTAAAATTGTATAGTGACATAACGGTAGTTGTCAAAAACAAATTTTTTGCACTAGTGATGTGAAATGTTGTACTTTTACCGAACACAAAAATGTATTCGGTTCTCCTAAACTTAACTTTGCAATTAATTCCCATTTTTGGTATCAAAAACCCTACTATGCGTAGAATGCCCCTAGATGGGTCAAATGTATGTCCAACCCCACTTTATTTTTCATCTCAATTATTTATTTCTAACATACCTACCCGCTTTCTCCATTCCTTAATGGGGCTCCCATCGGAGAAAGGACACATTAGCATCAATTTAATGACAGTTTGTTATTAAATCAAAGTCATTGGAATTGACTTAAGTCAAAGTGAGAGAATATTATTATTTACTTACCCTTTCTTATAATACATTGTAATCATGAAAATAATGTTAACAATATACAAAATGTGGCATCGAATTGATGTCACTATAGTCATAAAATAGATGACACGTAAAATATTACAAAATTGTACGAAGACTTTAGTCATTGGATTGGTGTTACTTTTTGCATCATTGATGCTATTTGTAGTAACATTGATGTCACAATTCTGATGTTAGGGCATCATCAATTTGAAGATGCATTTTTCTATTATTGAGAAATATATTGAAGAAAAAGTCCCATAAATGCCCAGCAGTCGCTCCCTAGTGGGATAATATGTATGACCGACCTCAATTAGTTTTTTGTCCCTTACATTTTCTCGAGAAATACTTGCCCCTTATCACAACTTCTTAGGGGGCTCCCATACAATTATTGCGTTTTATGAAATTTTTAAGTTAATTAAAATTTGTCGACTATTGAAATAAAATCAGAATTTGCTAAATGATTTTAATCATTTATGGCTTGTTTTGTTTGCAAAATCTGGAAAAAATTAGAAGCCTAGCTGCATTTTTTATGAATTTTAAATAAACAAAAATTTCGAAATTTTGATAAAAAAATTATTTTTTTTCCAAAAAAAAATTATGTTTCTAAATTTTATTTTAGGGATTTATTTTTTATTTTTTGGGGACAAAGAAAAAAGCACCTAGCAGCCCTGTATAAGATACATAAATTGCATTTATATCCTTTTTTACCTTTTTTACTTTTTGTTACACTTCTCTAATTTTTTAGTAAACGCACTCAATGAATTGAATACTTAAAAAAATAATTTTGTTTCACTTTTACTGTAAACTGCTTAATATGTATTTGTAATAGGGTATTCATTTAATCGGGCTTTTGCTTTAATCGGTTAATCGCTCGATTAATTAACCGAGGTTTTGGTTTAATCGGTCAATAATCGGTTAATTTGGTTTTGGATCGGTTAACCGATTAACAAAGTTTTTTTTATAAGTAAGGTAATTTCAATAAATCAAAATGAATAAATTATTTATTATTTGGAGTTTATTAGTAAAAAAAACAAAAATAACAAGTCTTGAACGAAAACGAGCAAACAAAAAAAAAATAATTCATTAATATGTGATATGTATTTTTAAAGTAATACAAAATCAGGGGTGTTCTGGAAAAAGCAAAACGCAAGAATTTTAAACGTCGTTTTTAAATAAGATTTCTGTAGTAAAAGAATTTTATTGACAAATATTCCCATATTAAACAGAATTTTATAACTAAATTAAAAAATAAGATTATTATTATTTATTAGTTATTTCAATAGTTTAAGGAGATCTGATAAAATAATTAAAAAAAAAAAATTGTTTTAAATGTTTAGGATTAAAGCGATAATTTTCTTTAATTTTGACAACACTTGACTTGGAAAATTTGTTTCACTTATTGTGGGTGTTGGAGGAATCAGAAGCAGCCCATAATACAGAATATCTAATTTCTCAGTCCTTTTCCTGGATTTCTCTTAACATATACAATTTTCCATTATGCCATTAGAGTCCTGATTTAATTTTTAAAAATTTTAAGCACTTCTAATTGTTTCGGTTAAGTCTGTTAAAAGATTGTTAGTGTAACTATCGAGAGTTTATTCTGTTTTTGTACTGTTTTTGTATACAAGCCAATTATGAATAAAAATTCCCTGGGAGTTTTTTACCTTTTCCCATTTTTACAATTGAATTAACATAGGAAAAATGGGAGAAGGGAGAAAACTCCCGTTGAATTTTTATTCATAATTGGGCTGATATTGTATAAAAAAACATTTTCTAAACATGTATATGAGACGAAGCAATTAATTAAAACACATAAAATTTGTTATATTACAAAAAATTAAAAATTATGTAACATCGGTTAATTGACTGAAATTAACCGGCTTAATCGTTAATCGGAAATAGACAATTTTAAATTAACCGATCAGTTAATCGGGTAGTAATTAATCGGTTAACCGATTAACGGTTTTCCGAATGTTCCTATTCTATTAATAATGTTCCTAAAAATTAAAGCTCAAGCTATTGATTATTAACTTCTTCAATATCACTTAAATCGACTAAATTTGCCGCAATAGCACATAATTGAGAAATACTCAATTGGTTACCTCATATTACATAAAAGGGTGCAAGATCTTTGACGTGTTTAAGAAAGTCGTTATCAAAATCGAACTTTTTTAACAGAATAAACTCCAAGGTCTATTACATCAACTTCAGACAACTTATATGAATCTAGTGCTAAAGATATTCAGAATCTAAAAAAAAATTTGGGATCTTTACGAAGAAGTTAGAACAATTAAAATAATAAAGAACAGAGAAAATATAAGACCATTTAATAACATGAAAACATCACTTAATGTTTGTATCCAATATACTGCAAATTTTAAATCATGTATTTATAAAAAACTTAATTTTACTTTATAAATTTAAAACTTTTTTGCATCTCAAAAAACTTGCAAAAAAAGGGAAAACTTGATAAATGGCAAGGCTGCCATGGGATAATATAAATGTCCCTCTTGAATATCATTTTAGTTCGGCATTAACTGTTACGAATCATGATATATTATTCAAGTTAGTTCAAATTGCTAGAAATAAAAGCATAACACTTTCTGACTGTCGTACAATTGGTTTAACCCGGAACCAATTTTTATACTTACGTCCATTTTAAAAAGATTATTTAATAATTTATAGCTCTCATATATTCTTACTGTTAGTGGAGGGTGTCAAAGATTCGGTACCTCCGAATATAGCACTCTTATTTTTTTAATGCATTAGCATTTAAATGGTTAAATATAGCATAAAAATGATTCTTAAAAATTTCAAATCAGTTTTTTGAATAATTTTTATTTTGGAAAATATTAGAAATTTTTTTTTTTTAAATTTTTTATGCCGCGAGTCGCGAGTTTTTGTGGTACTACGACTCCAACTTGGACTCCGGCACAAAAATCTCCGACTCCACAGCCCTGCTATTTTGTCAACATTTTGGTAATAAAAGGGTTGGGTTAAACATTTTTTTTCACATGCCTTTAATGTAAAATTAAAAACTGTTTGTCTCTACTGAACGTTTTTCAACATTGAGTTAATAACCTGCTGTTGATTAAGTGCGATATGTATCTAAAGGAGTACTATTTATGTTTATTTTTAAATTTTTAAAATGTCAACATTTCTTTTATTCCTACACTCATAAATTTATTAAAGTAACTGATTGTGAGTTACTGAATTCGTTTTCCGTACTGCTAAAATTGAATACATGTATAGTTATTTTACGTATAACTTTATTTTTTATCATTTTTGTTTTTTCAAAAAACAAACTACCATATTTTTTTGGTTATATAGTTTGTTAAAATATATTTTTTTAAAAGTAACAACTATTAAATTTTGCGGAATATGCTGTTTATTAAATAAAAAAATTAAAAATTATTGTAAAATTTATTTATTTTAAATGAAATGTAAATGATCCGTTTTTTAAATAAATTTTAAGTTGTTTAAAAAGAATTTTCGTTTGAATTTAACTAAATAATATTTTCAGTTTACCTATTTAGATTTTATAAGTACATATGTATGTAAATATTTACCTTTGCAAAGAAAGACACATACGTGTTGGTTGTATTGTTTTTTCCATCTTATTTTTTTCACTCACAAGCACACACTTTAATACAAGTTTCATATTAAATTGCTTTTGCTTTATTTATTTCCTTTCCTCTTTCCACAACTAGCAACCTAATTTACATCTACAACTCATTATTACCAACAAAAACAATAACACACAATTAACTAAAGCACACTCCTTGCCAAACTTTGACTTTTTTGCAATATTTCTACCAACAACAACAAAAGCACTTCTCACCAAATACACACTTTTTACACTTTTTGTTTATTAAAATACCCGACTGTTACCGAGCTACTCGCGCATCGCATACTTGTTGGTATTTCATTATCTGCTGCCAACCGCGCAAAAGGAAACGGATAAATAAAAAAAAAACAAATTGATGAAGACGTCACCATTTCTAGAACAATTTAGACTTTTATACACTTTAGGAAATTTTCAATGCATTTTTTTCACCGAAATCGATTACAAACGGATAATATTATAGATTTATTTAAAAATATATCAACTTATTTACATTTTAACGCTATTTTCTTAAGCGAAACTTTGATATTTCCTTTTTAATTTTATTAAAAACCCGGAGACAGCAGTCAAAGTCGACTTTACCACGCACCGATTGCAATAAAACTGATTTTATTGATGCATTATAGTTTAGAGATCATTGCTTAAGGATTCGGAAGTGTTAATTGATAAGATGATGCCAAGTTTTGTTTTAAATATTATTATTGGTTTGCGCCTGTGCTAAGTAATAATTAGCACTTTGAGTGGTCACACAAGAGGTAAAGGGTTATTTTTTTATGAATTTAGTTTTTCGGGCTGGCAGCACTGGTTGGTAATTGTGCCCAGCCTAAATCTGTGAAAGCAGGGCTGTCAGACTTTGGGATTTGAGCAAAAAGGTCAAAGAAAGTTATTTGGGGATTGGGGACTTAAAAAAAATTTCGGGGATTTTTTGGGGATTTTACACTTTTTTATTATTTGCGCTTATTTTTCTTTGTTTCGTATATAACATATGAAAAAAGTAGCAAAACTTTTATCTTACTCGTATATAATGTCCTTATTAATATTACCATTTTTGTTAAGTGTGTAAAAGGTACTTCATAAACTTGTTATATTTCTTAAGTGAGTGTTTAAAAAAAAAGAATTTAAAAATTGAATCTCAAACCGTTGACAATACAAACAATTTTTGATTTTTTAAGGCAAATATGTATGTCTTCCCTAAAAATAAGTAAATATGAAAAACAATATAATAAAGTTTGGGAAAAAATGCTAGCAAATGGAATCTGGGAATTTATTCCTCATGTTGAGTAACATTTTTATTATACAAATTTTCATATTATTCGAATGTGTATTCTAACTCAAATTACAATCTTTTTGTTAAAATAATTAAGTTAAATACATAAAATTTACAATAGGCACTATCCAGTTATAAGATACAAAGAATGCTGACGAAAGCCGTAGCGGGCCAGAAAATGCATTACATTCTGCTGGTATCTACACCTTTTCAAGTTGAAATTGAGAAAATACAAATTAATATTCAGAAAAACGAATTGTTGTTGAGAAAATACAAATTGATATTAAGAAATCCAAATTGATGTTGAGAAAATACAAATTGTTATTAAGAATTCCAATTTGATGTTGAGAAAATACAAATTGATATAAAGAAATCCAAATTAATATTGAGAAAATACAAATTAATATTAAGAAATCCAAATAACTATATATAGTTATTTTACGTATAACTTTATATTTTAACATTTTTGTTTTTTCAAAAAACAAACTACATACCATATTTTTTTGGTTATATAGTTTGTTTTTTGACAGTTAAAATATATTTGCCGTATTCACAAAAGCCCTTGTATCATTGTATCGATTGTATATTGTATTAAAATACATAGATCACTATGGTTTTTTTATACAACATACAATCGATACAACGATACAAGTGGTTTTGTAAATATGGCAATTTTTTTAAAAGTAACAACTATTTAATTTTACGGAATATGCTGTTTAATAAATAAAAAAATTAAAAATTATTGTAAAATTTATTTATTTTAAATGAAATGTAAATGATCCGTTTTTTAAATAAATTTTAAGTTGTTTAAAAAGAATTTTCGTTTGAATTTAACTAGATAATATTTTGAGTTTACCTATTTAGATTTTATAAGTACATATGTATGTAAATATTTACCTTTGCAAAGAAAGACACATACGTGTTGGTTGTATTGTTTTTTCCATCTTATTTTTTTCACTCACAAGCACACACTTTAATACAAGTTTCATATTAAATTGCTTTTGCTTTATTTATTTCCTTTCCTCTTTCCACAACTAGCAACCTAATTTACATCTACAACTCATTATTACCAACAAAAACAATAACACACAATTAACTAAAGCACACTCCTTGCCAAACTTTGACTTTTTTGCAATATTTCTACCAACAACAACAAAAGCACTTCTCACCAAATACACACTTTTTACACTTTTTGTTTATTAAAATACCCGACTGTTACCGAGCTACTCGCGCATCGCATACTTGTTGGTATTTCATTATCTGCTGCCAACCGCGCAAAAGGAAACGGATAAATAAAAAAAAAACAAATTGATGATGACGTCACCATTTCTAGAACAATTTAAACTTTTATACACTTTAGGAAATTTTCAATGCATTTTTTTCACCGAAATCGATTACAAACGGATAATATTATAGATTTATTTAAAAATATATCAACTTATTTACATTTTAACGCTATTTTCTTAAGCGAAACTTTGATATTTCCTTTTTAATTTTATTAAAAACCCGGAGACAGCACTCAAAGTCGACTTTACCACGCACCGATTGCAATAAAACTGATTTTATTGATGCATTATAGTTTAGAGATCATTGCTTAAGGATTCGGAAGTGTTAATTGGTAAGATGATGCCAAGTTTTGTTTTAAATATTATTAATGGTTTGCGCCTGTGCTAAGTAATAATTAGCACTTTGAGTGGTCACACAAGAGGTAAAGGGTGATTTTTTATGAATTAAGTTTTTTGGGCTGGCAGCACTGGTTGGTAATTGTGCCCAGCCTAAATCTGTGAAAGCAGGGCTGTCAGACTTTGGGATTTGAGCAAAAAGGTCAAAGAAAGTTATTTGGGGATTGGGGATTTAAAAAAAATTTCGGGGATTTTTTGGGGATTTTACACTTTTTTATTATTTGCGCTTCTTTTTCTTTGTTTCGTATATAACATATGAAAAAAGTAGCAAAACTTTTATCTTACTCGTATATAATGTCCTTATTAATATTACCATTTTTGTTAAGTGTGTAAAAGGTACTTCATAAACTTGTTATATTTCTTAAGTGAGTGTTTAAAAAAAAAGAATTTAAAAATTGAATCTCAAACCGTTGACAACACAAACAATTTTTGATTTTTTTAAGGCAAATATGTATGTCTTCCCTAAAAATAAGTAAATATGAAAAACAATATACAGGCAAAGCCCGGTATAACGAATGATATAATGTCAGCTCCTTTCGTTAAACTGAGAGATTCGTAATACCGAACTTTCTTTTAAATAAAAAATTAGCTACATTTACCATTAAATCGAGCTGTTTATGTTATATGCATGTTTATTAAACTTACATACGTAAGTACATACGTGTTTACATATTGGGACAAATTATTTGTCCAAAAAAATCTGTAGTATATATGTATGCTTACACTCATATGTTTAAAAATAAGAAAAAGACTTACACCTTTTTTACATTCTTCTAAAATTTTTTATTTTTCCACTGAATGATATGCTTTCCTATTCACCATTTTGCTTCAACAACACTTCAAACAAAACTCTTTTATTATGCCTAAAACTAATCTGCATGTTCTCATACTTTGTAACAAACAAAAAAAGCACTCCAAACAAACGGTATTGTACCGACTTTTTGGTTTTGCTTTGTTTTTCTTCAGGCCCAAATACATTGGTCAAATTCCTATCCAGCATTGTGGTAGTATTAGTGAAAATGAGTTTGTATGTGTAACACCGACGATGCTTGATGGAAAATCAAAAAATTTAGATATTTAGCATGCTTGACGAGTGATTTTGATGAATGTATTGGCGTTACTCTTCAAGCACCCACACACTTTAAACGTGATTTCAAACCGAACAATCACTAAAAATGTCGGATGAAAAAAAAATGCTTTGGAGGAAAAAAAATTATGGAATTATGGAAAACGTTTTTATTAATAATTTTCTTCTTCTTTTCTTCAATTTTTGTTTTTATTTATTAAAAAGCAACAATTAAACACTTTTTATTTATATTTTAATATTTGGCTGCTCCAGCTGTTGTCACTTCAAAATAAAATGCAAAATGAATGCTTGACAGCTGATCCAGCAAATGTATGTTCTAATGTCAAGCACACGTACACGAGCTTGATGCCAAGCCTTTGACCAGTGTATTTGGGCCTTTTAACATTCGTTAAACCGGGAGCAAAAAAAGTTGATCGTTCGTTATATAAGGTATCTAATGAAAAAACTTGCTCATTCGTTATATCGGATTTGCGTTAAAGTGAGTATTTGTTATACCGAGCTTTGCCTGTAATAAAGATTGGGAAAAAATGCTAGCAAATGGAATCTGGGAATTTATTCCTCATGTTGAGTAACATTTTTATTATATAAATTTTCATATTATTCGAATGTGTATTCTAAGTCAAATTACAATCTTTTTGTTAAAATAATTAAGTTAAATACATACAATAGGCACTATCCAGTTATAAGATACAAAGAATGCTGACGAAAGACGTAGCGGGCCAGAAAATGCATTACATTCTGCTGGTATCTAGTTGTTGTATAAATTTTCTTTACAATTTACTTCATAAAAAGTTTTGCTACTTTTTTGATATGTTATATACGAAACAAAGAAAAATAAGCGTAAATAATAAAAAAGTGTAAAATCCCCGAAATTTTTTTTAAGTCCCCAATCCCCAAATAACTTTCTTTGACCTTTTTGCTCAAATCCCCAAGTCTGACAGCCCTGCTTTCACAGATTTAGGCTGGACACAATTGGCAACCAGTGCGGCCAGCCCGAAAAACTTAATTCATAAAAAATCACCCTTTACCTCTTGTGTGACCACTCAAAGTGCTAATTATTACTTAGCACAGGCGCAAACCATTAATAATATTTAAAACAAAACTTGGCATCATCTTACCAATTAACACTTCCGAATCCTTAAGCAATGATCTCTAAACTATAATGCATCAATAAAATCAGTTTTATTGCAATCGGTGCGTGGTAAAGTCGCTTTGACTGCTGTCTCCGGGTTTTTAATAAAATTAAAAAGGAAATATCAAAGTTTCGCTTAAAAAAATAGCGTTAAAATGTAAATAAGTTGATATATTTTTAAATAAATCTATAATATTATCCGTTTGTAATCGATTTCGGTGAAAAAAATGCATTGAAAATTTCCTAAAGTGTATAAAAGTCTAAATTGTTCTAGAAATGGTGACGTCATCATCAATTTGTTTTTTTATTTATCCGTTTCCTTTTGTGCGGTTGGCAGCAGTTAATAAAATAACAACAAGTGCGCGATGCGCGAGTAGCTCGGTAACAGTCGGGTATTTTAATAAACAAAAAGTGTAAAAAGTGTGTATTTGGTGAGAAGTGCTTTTGTTGTTGTTGGTAGAAATATTGCAAAAAAGTAAAAGTTTGGCAAGGAGTGTGCTTTAGTTAATTGTGTGTTATTGTTTTTGTTGGTAATAATGAGTTGTAGATGTAAATTAGGTTGCCAGTTGTGGAAAGGAAATACATAAAGCAAAAGCAATTTAATATGAAATTTGTATTAAAGTGCATTTTTGTGAGTGAAAAAATACGATGGAAAAAGCAATACAAAGGTAAATATTTATTTACATACTTATAAAATCCAGTATATAAAAAAAAGAAATGTTGACATTTTAAAAACTTAAAAAATGGACATTCATAGTACTCGTTTAGATACATATCGTTAGCTAAAAATTCCAAGACGCGTAGCTAACAAAAAAAAAACATTTTACAGCAGAAGCAAAAAACTTTGTAAAATGAAAACTATAAAAATGTCACAAAAACATGCATGGATAAGTCGTTCATGGAATTCATAAAACAATTTTGAAAGAAAACCCTGAACTGTTGCATTGGCAACAAACATGGAAAATATCTGAAAATCTATCAGATAACGTTGTAGATGATTTAATAAACTGTGATGAAGATATCTACCCAAATCTAAGAAAAATATTTAAAATTTTCGATTCAATGCTCATCAGTAATGCTTCGAGCGATACGTCAGTTTCTACCCTTCGTCGAATAAAAACAAGGCTCAGATCAACAATGACAGAAGATAGACTGTTCTATCTAAATTTGCCTCACAAGGAAATCATAAATTGCTTGTTTAAAGAGATTAATTTATTTTAATTTATATCGAACTGATCTTATATTTTATTTAATCTTATTGTTGAGTTTTTTTTTTAATATAATCAGGTATGTGATGAAAATCGATCGATATCAAAACGAACGTTTTCGAAAGGTGTGATGAATTTCGAGAAATTTTAAAAATCATATTTGATTTATAGTCTTAAATTTTCGTTCAGAATACACTTCAGTTAACGTATATAAAATAAAATTTAAAAGAATAAAGACTGAAAATAAAAGGAAAATGTATTTAAAATCCATTTCAAAAGATACTGAAAACGATATTTTCGGTTTCAAATCGTTTCGTTTTAAAAATCGATTTCCATCACATACCTTAATATACACATATTGTTTTTAATAAAAATTTTTTACTTTTTTGTATCATACAAAATTCCCCCCCCCCCCCCCCCCCCCTCCTAAGGCTCAAGCTGGATCCGTGCCAACCCTTTATAGGAACCAGTGCGATATGTATTTATTGTACGTATGAACATACATAAGTTCATACAATAAAGCTATGTTCACACGTATTAAATATTTGACGTCCTACACGAAACCCCTAGTTTAATTATAACGATTAGCTAAAAAAAATCATTTAACAATTTTTAAATTATATTATACAATTATCTTCTTATAAACAAAGTTTAGTAAATCAATAGAAATGGTAAAAATAAAGCTTAATTTTGATCAATGTACTGGTCACGCTTTTTTTTTGATTTTTTTGTCAAATATTTGTTTGAACATACTTTAACTCTCTAACTACATTTGAAGATATCTGCAATAGAACTACAAGTTACGTGGAAAATTTTGCCCATAATTAATAAAAAACAAATGTTGCTTATTTGAATTTAACCTTATGCTATCGATTTGTATTTCCGTTAAGACGATCCCTTAAAATGGTCTTAATAGTTTCCTCTTTTTGTGCCAATTTCTTTTCTAATTTATCTATTTCCTGTAAATGCCTGGCATGCAGACCACGTACTTGAGACTCTTTATGCTTGACAATCGTTTCCAAACGTTTAAGTGCATCCCAGGTACTTTGCAAGTTGGCTTGGCCTTCTTCGAGCTTTTGAGCCCACTGTAAGGCAATACGCAGACGAGCTTTTAGACGATCACGAGAACGTTTGACTTTTTCAACGGCACGCTGCAGAGAAACATTGCGATTGCGCAAGTCATCAGTTTGAGAAACATGCTTTTCAAGCTCAAGTTTCAACTTGGAATTGTCTTGTTTAAGTTTTTCAATTTTCACAGTCATATTCGAATTGCGTTCGGTTAATTCACCAATAGTACGTTCAAGTGAATGTTTCTCCTTACTGTGCTGTTGACGTAGTTGTTCCAAAAGTTCTTTACATTCTTGTAACGATGTAGCAATGGTGTCTTGCGGCAAGGCTGCAACACTTTTTAAAGAGGCCAATTCAGCTTTACAACGAGTGTAGGCGCTCTGTAAGTGTTCCATGTCTAGTACTAAAGTTTGAATCTTTTGCTCATAGCAATGCATCACTTCCACAAGTTTTTCCTTAGCCAAATCAGTTTTCCGCGTTTGAGAATCAGCTTTTTGCCGACAAATATCCAGTTGAGCTTGAAGTCTTGCCCTCTCTTCGCGCCAATTACCACCATCTCTTTTAAGAATATCGACATGCTGTTGCAAGCGATTGTTTTCTTCTATAACGCTTTTCAATTCACCCGTGAAATGCTCAAACTCTTGCGTGTACTGTTGTATTAAATCCTCTTTGTCGCGTAGCATTTCATCATAGGCTTGCAATAGAGGAGATAAGGTATGAGTTCGTAAACGTCCTTGTTGCCACGGTGAAATGGAAGACTTGGGAACTGTGTTATGATTTGATTTCTCATCTGTAGCTGCTTTTAACCTCAAACAATCTTGGTAGCGTTCAATTTGTACATTTAAGCGATATACTAGAGTTTTCATCATGTCCACATCGGCTGCTAGCAGTTTTTTGTCCTCTATACTTTTGGCTAACTCTTCGTCTAGCTTCTGGCATTTGTCACAATCCGCTATTTGGCGTTGTAAAGACGCAATACGCTGTTCCATGCATTTGGCATCGTTAAGAAGACGTTGATTTTCATCGGCAAATTGTTCATTGAATTTATGCAGCGTGGCTAAACGCTGAAGTAATTTTTCCATTTGTTGGTCCTTGGATTGCAGCTAAATTACAATTATTTTTTATTTCTTTTACTAATCCGTATTTATAAGAAAAAAATTCTATTAATTACCAATTCATTTAAATAACCTGTATGTTTAGCTGCTGTTTTTCCAACTCTATCCTCTTTAGTACCCTCGGCACTGTGAGAACGTCTGTGAAAACTTCCCGACAGGGTGTGCAATATTTTTTCTTTTGTGCGTTTTTTATGAACCTTACGGTGGCTCTCTTCGTTTGCGGCAATTTGTGAGTCCGATTGGTCCAGATCGGTAATAATAACATTTCTTCTTGTAGCTGTCATTTTCTTCTATCATTTATTTAATAATTTCTAAATTTTATTGAACTTTCGATACAAATTTCTTAAAAATACTGTGACAAAAATACACCACCCCCTATCAGCATTGAGTTTATTTCTATTGTAACATTTTGTGACAATAATCAAAAAACAAAATGTGGTTGTCCGTTACCATGGCAAACTCAATTTGTTTATTTACAACCAATTTTTGTTCTTCTAAAGGGTTGCAATAGCAGAAATGTTTATAAATATTTCAGTATTGATTTTGAAAAATTTAGCACAAATTCTTAATAATAATGTTTGCATACTTACGGAATTTTTAGATGTTAGTAAATTTTAATACATGTTTGTTTAATAAAATTCCAAAAAAAAAAAGACACCGAAAGAAACTCTCGAAAATTTTTGAGATTTACCATACCATTTCAATTAGTTTTAAATGCTCCATTTGCACTCGTTTTAACCACTTAGTTGACCAAATATTTATCTTTTAACTACTCTAATTGGCAAAAAAAAGGTTTTTCGAATCTTTTATTTCTCCTACAGCAGAACATATTTGAGTTACGAACATTTTAGTTTTTATATCATACAGATTGCCATATTCAATCAACCGATCCCCACAAAATTTTTTTTTGTGAATTGTTATAATTTAATAGTCTTATTCCTAAAATATTTTTAGGAATATTTTCTATGCAGAGTTTTTGTTTGTATATTTCTGTTACGAGGCTTACTTTAGCTATCCTTTGGCTAGTAATAATTTAATGCATTTTCTGGCCCGCTACGGCCTTCGATAGCATAATTTGTATATTCTTCCTTCATTGCTAGCCAAAAGATAACACACTAAATCATAAACAGGCACAGTTCAAAATTCAAAAATGTTTAGGAGAATCAGAGAGGCCTCAAAACATGGATGGAAAAAGGTTAAGGAAGATAGTGACACAAACGGAATTTTCGTTGTCGCTATATATTTAATTTGTTAAATGGTTTATGAAAAAAGAAACGAAAAACCCATTTTGTAGGCTTTATATTATAAATACGAAATTACACTAATAGTACTTCAGCTTCAAAATTACATTCAGGTATGTGATGAAAATCGATAATTTTAAAAAGGTGTGATAAATTGCGAACAATTTTAAAATCTCTTGCTTACTAAAAGTCATAATTTTTTGTTTACGCTACACTTTGATTAACATACAAAACGTAAACTTTAAAAGAATAGACAGGAAAAAAAAGAACAAATCAATTTTTAAAGATACGATAGTTTCAGTTTGAAATCGTTTTGTTTCCATCATATGACTAATTTTTTTTAACTTCTGTGGATTAAAAAAAAAAAAAATACATTCTCGGTAAACATTGAATGCAATTTTACTTTACACTTCAAAATCTTATAAACCTTGTTAAATCTTATTAACCAACACTCGGCCAAACAAGACATCGTTAATGAGCTCCGCTAATTGGAACGATCCGGAATATACAAACAAAAATTGCCTGTGGTGATGGGTTTGGAAATACGTACAATGCAAAACAATTTAACTTCATTCTAATTTGAAATTTTTTAATTTTATTTCCATTTTAACAAAACAATTTATAAAATAAATATCGCAGCTTTAGAGATGCGTTTAGTTCTTAAGGGGTTTTAAAATTAAAAAAATTAATTGTGTAAAATTTAAAATTAATAAAAAAAATTACATCAAATAATTTACATTGGTATCAAAAAAAATATAAATGATTAGAATAGTAACTTAGAAATAAGCAACAGATGCCTCGCATTGATTGCATGTTTTTGCAATATATCGCTTACATCTTTTTAGTAGAAACATTTTAGATTCTAGTTGTTTTTTACGTGCCACAAATCACGAGACACTAATTAATGGGAAAGGTTATTTGCAAATTAGCAAATTGTCCAAATCTCTCCAACACTCCAGGATAAACGGAACGCATTAGCTGCTGGTAGCCCTCATCGCCCAATTGAGTGCGCAGGTTATTCAATTGCCATTCGATGTATTGTGGTAAAGCGATTTTATGAACTGGGTCCTTAAGAGATAACTGCCTACAGCGATCGTAATGATAGGTTTTGTAGTCAAAATCGTCCATGGTGCAGTAGCTGCTTGTGTCTAAGTCGTATTCGTCGACAAATACTAATGAGTCGCAATACTTAACGATTTTAGTTTCATTCGTTTTGTTCGGATTATTGGCATCTTCCGTTTCGTCGTCATCTTCACGCATTACCTCAAACAGGGTTTCTCCGATATTTTGCATGATAGCGGGAAATCGCTCTAAAAGTATGGAATTATTAGAGAATATTGACAGAAAGGCCAAACAAAACAATTTTAGTTTTTCCAACTCTGTCACCAAAGGCATCTTTGTGATCCACACATCCAATATCTTTTCCAAAGCATCTGGCTGTTGCAGTTCCTGTATTACTTCCATAAAGACCTGCTGACTTATTAACAATACTCGAGCTACCATTGTTAGGTACATGCCCATTAGCATGGGGAAATCCTTGTTGCTGTATACTTGTTTGAATATGTAGGGCAAAAGGGGGCGTACTAATTCTAACCCATAGTTTGCATCCGTTTTTAGACAATTTTCTAAGACTTTTAGCATGAGACTTATACCTTCAGGGCGTATGTCGTCAAACATACGATTGCAAAAGTCTATAAACGAACGGCCATATCGTTCCAAAAACGCATGTGCATCTAGCAAAATATATGCTTGTATTAAAACGAGCACAGTACGTAAATTTTCCGAAGACATTTCTATAATTGGCATAATGTTTCGGCACAGATTCATGAGGGGCTCAGTCATACATGTCGAATTTTCCACAACTGTTACCCACAATGAGAGACCCTCTTCAATGAGATAGATGTGAGAAGGCTCCTAAAAAAACAAAAACTATTAATTTTTTTCTTCAATTATTTTTGCTAAAAAAAAATTATTATAATTATCAATCAATTTTTAAAAATGGTTTAAAGAAACCTATTTTGAAACTGAAATATTTTCAAATGTATTGCAACACTCTATCTTTTTTTAGTTTAAAAAATATAAATAGTGTTTCATTTGTTCAGCTCTTTTTTATTTAAACTCTTTCAGTCATATTTTAGAAATTGCCGAACTGTAATTTCGAAAAATTTCTCATTCTTATAAGTTCATTTTTTTTATTTATAAAAAATTATATAACCAGTAGTGTCCGACCAAATTCACTCTTTTAGGATGATGCCGAAGCCGTAGCCGAGGTTCGTCCAAATTGGCTAAATTCTACCAAACCGAAGCCCAATCCAAAGTCACAACAAGATAAAATTTCAAATTTTTTACCAAAAAGTAAAAAAAAAATGGCACAATATTTTTCCAAAAAGGGAAAAAATGAAAATTTTGAGTTAATACCCTCTGGTTCATCACGTGCGAATTCATTTCAAAAAATGTAATACCATTACCATTAAGGTTATTTAACCGATTGAAATAAAATTGGCCGTCTGCACTGAGCAGTTTCTTGCTGGCAAATACATACTACCTTTAAGTTGTTAAATAAACTGGTTTTTCAATATTCAAATATATTAATGCTTCGTGGACTAATGCTAGAAACACAACTCGAACGAACGACGAATTATTCGCAACGAATATTCGTCGTCAGAAATAGAACACATTGGATGTATGAAAATACACATAATCATTGCGTAGACCGAAATTCGTCCTGCGTAACGAACACTGCTATAGGTTTATTTCTATTTCTTACGCAGACGAACGACGAATAAATTAGGACAGGGACAGCTAACCGTAGCATGATAGCAAATATTTATTAAAAATCGTGAAAGCTGTAAAGAATTGCAGGGAAAAAATCGCTTCTATTGCGAACTTGGCTAAAATTCGCTTAATGGGTTAAAAAATCAAAATGTCGAAAAATAACAAAAAAAAAAAATTTTCAAAAGTGCGCGAAAAATTGTTTATATTTGAAACAAGCCATAAAATTGATTCAAAGTCCCTAAAACTAAAAGGAATGGAAAAAATTCGGTAAAAATTGCTAAATTGGCGAAAATTCGCAAAAATTTGCTAACAGCGGCATGAAAGCAAAGTCGACTATTTATTATAAATCTGTCGCTTCTGTCGCGAAAATGGCTAAAATTCGCCAAAAATTGTATAATATGAAACAAACCCAAAAACTAATTTGAAATCGCTAAATCGAAATGTTAAAATATGGCCAACCTATGATTTGATAAATGTTAACAAACAAATAATTACAAAGAAATTTTATTAAATTTATTGCTAGTTAAAAAATATGAAAATGAATGCAGTATAATAAATTAAGAAGTTAAGAATAATAAATGTTTATATAATCTAGCGTCCAAGGTTATTATTTTCATAAATTAAAAAAATTTAAGTCACATTAATACCTGTAATTCACGCACTTATTGTGCCTCATTCGACGAATTTAGGCAACGAATTCGATTTTGCTAGCTTGTTTACCTGTTTTAGGAACAATATAATTTTCTACAGCCGAATTTGGAAATAAGTTTGTAGTTAATTATTTTTGCATTAGATATATTAAAAAGTTCGGTCTTCTGCAAAATTCGGCCAAATTAATCTCGAACACCGATTATTGAAAATTAAAATTTTGTTTTTTTTTTGCACTAATATTTCTTATTTTAATTTGGTTGCTCTTCATTGTGAACCGAATTGTTTATGTATTGTTTTTATAAAATAACAACACAGATTATTAGAAGTCGTTTTTCATGCATGCCTAAAATTCTCCTTGATTATATCGTCGTTTGCAAAATGTGTAGTGTGTAAATGTACTTTACAGATGTATGTATACATACTATTGCCAATTAACCACCCCAATTATGAATTAAAATTCCGAGGGAGTTTTGATCCCCTCCCATTTTTCCTATTTAAATTCAATACGGTAAAAGGAGAAAGAATCCCGTGGAGTTTTTATTCATAATTGTGTTGAACAACTTCCAAATACCGAATTCCATATACAGGCATGTTCTGAAAATCTCTTTTTGTGAAAGTGATTTGAAATAACAAGAAAATTTTTTCATAATTGTGATTTTAGACGAGACAGCTATTGACAGCCAATTAAAAATTACTTACTTATTCTGTTCCACCATTTAAACCAAGTTAAAACATTTGTGGTTTTCAAAACACACTTAAATTACAATTGTGATTTTAAAATCACAAGAGATTTGAAATCTTGTGATTTTTAGAACATGCTTGATAGTATATAAAAAACTGATGAAAATCTCAAATAATTTAAAGGATATCATAAAATTATATTCAAAGTTCATACCTGTATATCAGTACTTAAGGCTATTACACTGTACAAGAATGGACGCATTTTCTCTGGAATATCTCTTATAGCCTTAACTACTTGTTGTAGAGTGCATATAATGGCACAACGCAACATACTGTAATCCTGACTTTCTTTCCATAATAACGGTAAATATGATATCAAATTGTCAGCCTGAGGTTCAATGTTATCACTCATTTTCTCTACCAACGACGACATGATAGTCAAAACTTTCATTTTAGTATCGCATTCTTTGGCTTCGCGCAGCAACACAAATAGAGCATTAAAGGAGGGTTCCAAGTAGGGTAAAAACGCTTCGGGAGCAAAATCAAAGTCAGAAACTAAAATTGACAAAGTCCTTGACGAAGCCAGGCGTATGGACATGTCTTCTGTGGGTCGCAGTAGATGTAAACAGGCTTCGTATGCTAGGGGACGAAGGTCACGTGAAAATTTTACACCGGCCCATTCACCCAACAACCAAATAATGCGTCTACGCAAAATTCGAAAGTTATCAGAATCGATTTTTAACTCGTTCAATAGTTGGCCACTAAACCATGCATCGAAATCCAATTCATTAAACAGGTGCAAAGACGCTTGCCCAGTGGCATTATAAATCGCGTCCTTAAGCAGGATGTCTTTTAGATCTGAACTCGGGGTCAACTGTATTTGTTGGGCTTTTTGTATGTATTTCACTACCTCGGCAGACATTTGTGTTTGGTAACTAGCAAAACAGGCGGAAAATAATGTTTCAACACATGGTCTCAACGCATATTTCCAAGTATCACCTCCATTGTCGTCTTGAGCAAATTCCTCAGGATCTTCCAGCCATAAATCGAGTTCAATTTGTGTTAGTATAAAATAGTGAGTAATAATCTTTTCGCAAATATAACTTAAACGTTCCTCAGTAAAGAATTTCTCCATGGACGATTGTATCTCCAATTCTCGATTATCGTCACTTTCCCATGAGTTGTTAACTTTTTGCCAATAGAATGGTGACATCAGGCCTTTCATCAAATTTATGCAATGAATTGCGAATTGGCGAAAATTGATAATATTATCAGTGAATATAAGATAAGCACTAACGTGGAAGACATGATCGAAAGAGAATTGCAATGCTAAAGGAGCGAAATTCTTAAAAGCCTGAGCATGCATCTCATGGAATTCCAACAATGTCTTCATTTGTTTCAATATTAACTTTTCTAGCAGGGCTATTATTTGCTCATCAGCATTTAACTGCCGCAACTCAAATCGGCAGCTTAAGCATTGTTTAAGGCGATCGAATAATTTTTCTACAAAACTGAGGCATATTTCCGAAGACTGGGGCTTTGAATAACCAAATACGGTTAATTTGCGCAAGATTCTTGAACATAACACCGAACGTTCCAAAGTTGGTTTTGCCAAAAGCGGAGCTTCTTTCAGTTGATGGAAGAATAGGGGACAGAGTGTGTCCCACAATTGGTATATAAATTCATAAATGTTGCTAGTTAGCTCCTCAAAAACCCTTTTTTCGGCTAACATGCGACGAGAGGCCAAGGCCTTTATTACATGGTGCAAAGTCAAAAGCACTCTTTGTTGTTCTCCCGAATCAAAAACTTCGCAGCTACCAACATTTGCAGCAAAGTCCTGCAAACGCTTCATTAGTTCAGGTATCAACTGAGTCCACTCACGAGGACAATCTATGCGAGCTATACGAGCCATTAAAACAGCTATTTGTAAGGAAATTTGAGGTATGGGTTCATTGGCAAAATGTACTAATAGTAAATCCCTAATTTGTTGCTTCTCTTCCTGCGATAACTCCTGACGAGTGCCTTTACGCCAGAACTTATTTATGCCATTCTTTAAATACACCACAGCCATCCAACGGACATTAACATCCAACTGCTGTGATAGCAAAGGATCCATTTCACCAACAGCTGCCAGACAAATGCGTGTTAGTGTTGTGAAAAAACCTGGCTGTCCTTCCCACTCGGCCAGTTGTTGCTCTGCATTACGTACCACTTCGTGATTGTTATCGGTGGCAGCGCGCAGCGCTTGACACACCATTAGTTCAGGTGACGATGGCTGCATATCCATGGTGGATGGTCAAATTACTGCAACAAAAGAATTATATGCATCAAAGGTGTGGCAAAAAAATGCTTACATTTTCCTACATTTAAACAAATTTTTGAGTGTTTAGGAAAACTTACATGTAGAAAACATTAAATATATCCGTGTTGTGGGGTATTGATTGTATCAGCTGCGAAAAAAATCGAATATTTTTCGTGAAAATATGAAGAAATAATTAGCAACAAAAAAATTTTCTGCACAAGTCGTGATGTTTTGTCGGTCTAAGAATTAATTCTCTGTGCTAAGAATGACAAAAAATGTTAAGTGTCAAATTATGTACGTTCAGTGCAAGACTTCACTATGCCATCTGGAGGTAAGTAGCAAATATTTTTTACTGGATTTTGAAGTGATGATATCTTGGTACAAAAATGCCCTACTGGCAATTTGACGATTTTAGCCCCAAATTTGACGATATTTTAAATGAAAGAAGTAGAAAAAATATGAGTAACATTTAAATATTCTACCTTTTTGAGCTAAATTTCTTCAAAAAAACTCAAATTTCGAAAGAAAGTTTTTATATTCACCATGGTGGTCGATTAGGCTAGTTTTCAAGATCAAAAGTTTTATTAATAAGTATTATGTAGGTATTTATTATGCTATATTTAGCTGTGTGCTAAATTCAGCTGTCCCGAATTCTTAAAAAAACTCTTTCGCAGCAAAGTCTACGGCAGATAACTTTCATTAGAAAACCCAATTTTCGCAAAAATCAGAGGAGGCTTTTTGTGGAAAAAAATCCGAACCGAAAGTCATATATATAAGTCATATCGACCGATTTTTAATATATTTTGAACAGTTAAAATGTAAAAAAAAAAATTGGTAGAAAAGGTATAAGAAATCAATTTTTAAAGATTCTGCAAAAAAATTTTGGTTTAAAATCGTTTCGCTTTTGAAATCGATTTCCAATACATGAATGAATAATAAAAAATATAATGCAAATATATGTAGTGTAACCTTGGTTAACATAACCTTCGATAAACTCAACTCCTCGATGATCGCAACACCAATATTAACATTAACATTGCTGACTCTGGTAATCTAATTTTTTTTTAAAGCAAAATTACCAAGGAGTGCATTGGTAATTTATTTTTATATGAAAACAAAAAACTAAGTATAATTATCTTAAATAGTTGGTAATATATACAATAAGTATTGCCTTAAATTTTTGTTGATATTACTAAGATAGTTAGGTATCTTCTTCGATTTTTTTAATACATGAAGTTTTATTTCATTGTCATTTGGATTTTTTTTTTTTTTTGTTAAAAAACGTTCATATTTAAATTTATAAAAATAAAAGTATAAAACAAACGAAATAATAAGTAAAAAAGGTATGAATTGTTTTTATGAAAAAATATTTACATCTCCCCATAATGCATAAATAATATTTCAAAATATGAAATAACGTTTTCAGAATTTAGTGATTTGACTATAGACCCATCAGAAAATACCTTTGAAAGAAGGACTGGCTCCCATTAAAGCAAGGGGAATCCGATAACGAAATCAAAGATAACATAAATTGGGTTCAGCCAAACAAAAAGTGGTTGGACAAAAAAAGGCAGCCATGAATCAGGTACAGTTAAAAATTGTTTTTATCGGCAATTATACAAATATAACTAATTTGGGTAAATATCAATAGTTTAGCAGGCTAAAACTTTAGAGGAAATGAACCAAGAATTTGGAGTAAATGACTTGGAAGATAGGGAAAAAGAAGAATCGCGCCAAAAAGCCTAAGCTGAAAAACAGAAGTCGACCATGATATGGATGAATTTTTTGAGGGTAAAACTGTTATTTGAACACTCCAAGTTAAGATGAAAAGGAAGTTGCCAGTTAATATCTTAGACGATGCTTGATAAATTTTCAACATTAAAATACATGTTTTACTTATGTTAAGAATGTTAATGATTAATTATAATTGAAATAAACTGAAATGATATGTATAATTTTTTTTAATGTCTATTTTAGCAAAAAAGAGTGGTTAATTTACCTTGAATCTATGTTCTTGTACAAAATTGAACTTAGATAATTTTCCTAAAATAATAATATAAATTAACTTTGCTATCATTGGTAAATTTTCTAAGTTTTTGAGTTACTTTAACATAATTTGTAGATACTTTTTCGAACATGGAAATTAACTAAGTTAAAAGTAATATTACCTAAGAAAGTTAGATACTGCCATGTTACCCTTGCGCTTAGGTTAATTTTATACCATATTTTTAGGTAATTTTACCTATGAATTTTTTTGTGTGTATATATACCCAGCACTTTTTAAAAACATATCTGATGAATAAGTAATAATAAGTAGAATAAGTAAATATTATGCCATAGTACGGAATAAAAAATATTTTCTTTTAATTCTAAAAATTAAAATTGTTTCTGTAATATTTTTCTTTGAAAGTTTTTTCATTTAAAATCAATTTCTTATTAACACAAATAATGTCAGACTCAAATTTTAAAAAATTTCTGCAAAAAAATCTTTCTAACGTCTTTCGAAATTCTTTATCACAAGTAAACGCTTTATATTCCTCTATTCATTAATTTTACTTTACATACGTATTAAAATATTTATGAAAAATATTTCGAAACAATCTCTTCGAATTGAACTGCTATAAGAATCACTTCAACCAAAATAAAAGCGCCGTATTAACATCATTGAAATAACCAAAACAAATAAAGAATTATTTATCGAGAAAATTGATAACAGCCGCTAACACGTATCCACAGAGCACAACGTAGACAAATATCATTACTTTATCCTCCGGGTACCAAAAATATAAGTTTAAATCATGTTAAAAGCTGTAATTCTAATTGGTGGACCACAAAAAGGTAAACAATCTTTAAAATTGCCGATGCTGCCAAGTATTTTTAACAATTTTTATTCCTACCATAGGCACTCGCTTTCGTCCCTTATCTTTGGATACGCCTAAGCCACTTTTTCCGGTAGCTGGTCGTCCCATCATTCAACATCATATTGAAGCATGTGTAAAGCTGCCCGACCTTAAGGAAATCCTTATAATTGGATTCTATTCACAAACTCAAATGGAAAACTTCGTTATTGACATGCAGAATTTGTATAGCATTAACATTCGTTATCTGCAAGAATTCACTTCTTTGGGAACGGCCGGAGGCATGTATCATTTTCGCGATCAAATACGCGCAGGCAATCCAAAGGCATTTTTTGTACTTAATGGTGACGTATGTGCTGATTTTCCCTTACAAGATCTATACAATTTTCATACACAAAGGCCGGCCTCTTCACTGGTTACTATTATGAGTACAGAAGCTACTAGACAACAGGCTGTACATTATGGTTGCTTAGTATTTGATCGTGATTCAGGCGCTGTTTCACACTATGTCGAAAAGCCCAGTTCATATGTGTCAACATTCATAAATTGTGGAGTATATGTTTGTTCCATAAATATTTTTCCAAAATTGTCGGAAATTTTTCTTTCAAAAGTGCAAGAGTACAATGGTACGAATTATTTTTCGAATGGAGGATCAAATGGTAATGGCAAGGATCAGGGTCATATTAAATGGGAGCAGGAAGTATTGACTCCATTAGCTGGTACAGATAAACTTTATGCTATGCCCGTGCCAAATTGGTGGTCACAATTAAAGACAGCTGGTTCAGCTATTTATGCCAATCGACATTATTTGGGTGAGTCATTATTGAAAGATATGTCCGTCCATACATGTTCTACATATTTTTTTAATACAGCTTTTACACTGATGATAGCCAATCAAATGTTTGCGTAACAATTGTCGAAACTGATAAAACTTCAGTACTTAAGACAAGTTCTTAACATATTCTTTTTGAACAGTAAACATGGATAAAATGCTAATATTCAATAATTAAAATGAATACTAATTGCTTAATATTAAAACTTTTTAAAGTTTTAGATGTAAGTTTGTTGTGTATTGAGTAGTGGCCGAATAGTTTATAGTTAATGCGACTTTTTCTCAATTAAAATGATTTATTAATGAGAAAAAATTACAAACTTTTCTATCCAATCAATGATATCTTTACTACCGTTATCGTAAACTAATTTTATTCCCAATAAATCATATGAAAATTTTACTTCAGTGCGAATAAAAATATATTTTGCAAATACATGTTAATAAATAAGAGACGTTTAAATAAAATTAAAATTTTAGAACTATATAAAAAAACGCATCCTGAACGTTTGGCCAATGCTGGTATTAAACACGCTGAGGATGATGGAAATCTTATATGCACCATAATACCTGATGTGCACATACATCCAAGTGCTACTGTTCACCATACTGCAGTGGTAAGAGATATAAATATTTAACTTAAATTTTTGCTAAAAGAAGTAAATTCTTACAATTTGTTCGTTTGCAGCTGGGTCCAAATGTGTCTATTGGTCCAGGCGTTATAATAGGACCAGGTGTTAGAATACGCGAATCAATTATATTGGAAAATGCTGTAATAAAAGATCACACTCTTATATTACATTCCATAGGTAAAAAAATTTTATTATTTAGGTTACAAAGACTTATTAACTATTTGTACATTTTAGTTGGTCGCGGTTCCACAATTGGTCAGTGGTCCCGTGTTGAGGGTACACCAAGTGATCCAGATCCCAATAAACCTTTTGCCAAAATGGAAAATCCGTCATTATTTAATAAGGAAGGAAAACTTAATCCCTCCATAACAATTTTAGGTAAGTTATTTAAACTATTTTTGAAAGTTAGAAAAACTACAAGAATTGCGCCTTCTCAATGAAGTTTTGGGCACGATTTTGGGCCGGCGCTGGACGCAAGGCAAATGGCTCGTGTGCGTTCATCGACATTCAGGGAACTGCCGACAACTCTTCTTACGACGCAATGAGCTTTGCTCTAACGAGAAAGGGTGTTCAGTTGTTATAAAAAACTAAAAATGTTGGTATCCAGGGTAATCAAGTTGGATCTATGTGGCTCATCGAAGACTATTGAAGCAACCAAAGGTTGTCCACGGTGGCGTCCTATCGCCTCTTCTGTGGACCTTGGTCAGCGTTGAGCTGTTGGCGATCCTTTATGACCTGAGTTTTCGAACTTTTGGCTATGCTGACGATCTAGTGATATCTGTGACTGGATTCGATGACGCAGCTATTTCGGAAGGGATGCAGCAGAGAAAGGGGGCTTAAATAATCTGGTAGCATTTACCAGACGATGCAGTTATCAGATTCTCTAATGTGGTGAAATACTTGGGGATCATTCTGGATAGAACCCTTAACTGTAAGGCTCAGTTATTCCATGACACCAAAAGGGCAATATATGCATGCCAAAGACTTCGGCTGAAGTCTAGAATGATCTACCGGTCTTAAGTTACGGTAATTAGACCAATGTTAACCTATGCCGCCCTAGCGTGGTGGACTAAGACCAAACCGTTAAAAACTAGGGTGATACTCAAAGCTTATCGCCTGATCTGCTTATCGATCACGGGCGCCAATAAGATCTGTCCCACTCTGGACTTAGGGGCTATCCTGCGCATTCCTTCGTGAAATATATCTGTAAAGGACCAAATTTGACCAAAACTCCTATGCAAATAGTACTCCCTGAAATAGCTTTTAATGCCATAACTTCCTTATAAATGTTGGTATTAACTTAAAAATTGGCGATAATAACTTTTACGATAGCTACTATGTCATGACAAAATGTTATCCAACATTAACCATAGGTCCTATGTAAACCCCCCATCCTAAAATCTCATATAAACGAAGATATCCAAATAATATCCTGCACAAAGAACTTATTTAGGTTTCTTCAACTGTATGAGATGTTTTCGTCCTAAAGTGATTTCAGGGAGGAGGCTTATATGACAAATATGGTTAAATCTGGACGTTCCACCTTTCGTGGTGTGGGCATATAAACAACAACTCATCCCAAAAAAAGAATTTTAATTGATTAAAATCTCTTGTTTTTATACCAACACCTCCAAAGGTGGGTAGTATATTATGCGATCTATTGATGTGTATAACAAATTAAAATATTTGTTCTAGACCCATCTTTAAGTGTACCGATCGACTTAGGCTGCGTTTTTGGGATCTCAGTTAAACTAGATTTAGTGAAACTTTAGTTGTGCTGCCAACCGTAATCGACCCAAAAGTCTTTATTTGTAGATTGAAGTCGATTGGGTCGACTGCTAGCCAAACTAGTTATTATTTTTTCTTAATAGTTTCTGTTCGGAATATATGTTTAAAATTAAAAAATTTATTTATTTATACTATTTTCGAAATTACATTACTTTCAATCGCTTTTGTATTTTATATTTTGCTTACGTTATAAATTACATTGTTAAAAAGTATAGCAGAAGCAAGACGTAGCAAAAAAATACTACGAAACAATGAAACTTCGAATAAAAATAATATATATTTCGATGGAGACTGATTTTTATATAATAAATATGCGAATATTTAGAGAATTAATAATTATACTTTTTTATTTAAGTATTAAAAGTGTATTCTTATTTTTTTTTATTTTCAGGGTGTTTTGTACAGGTGCCTTCGGAGAAAATACTTTTAAATAGTATTGTTTTGCCGCACAAAGAACTAAGTAGAAGTTTTAAAAACGAAATTATTTTATAAATTTGCCTAATATATTAGGGGTATTCACGTCACAAGTTGCACCCTTGCGAAAAAACAAAAGTCCAAAAATATAACAACAACCACACAGACAATTAGTTGTGCGTAAATTATTGTCTTTGTGGTTGTTGTTATGTTTTTGCACTTTTGCTTTTTTGCAAGGGTGCAACTTGTGTCGTGAATACCCTGATTATAAACCTAGACATACAGTAGTATTAACAAATATTTACTTGTGCTTTTTAGATTTTATTAAATTAAAGTTTATTTTTACAAGAACATATTTTTATTTTGGAGATCCAACAATTAGCCAATGGACAAAGTATTCTAAGGCGCAAAGTACTTTTTACTGTTGTGAACAGCCTGTTGTATTACTATATCGAGCCCTTAGCGCGAAAATAACGTAAGCGCCAAAAATCAAATTTTACAGGAGAGAGTTTTTTATTTTATTTCATATAAATTTTGTATGAAATTTGTCGCTTACGATAAAATTGTTCTTGCTATAAAATCGTAACAGTACTTTATGTGACCATGATATTTTAGGAGATAATGCAAGTGTTGCCAATTGAAAATTATTTCGCTTACGTTATTTGTTGTTTTTGTTTAAGCTTTGATATTGTAAGTAAAACTGTGGCTTATAATTCTTATTCGCTTAACAGTTTTATTTGTGTAATATCTTTAGTTTTTCTAAAATCTTTGGATGAAGTTTCCTGACGAACTGGCCTAAGCAACCAGTGAAATACGCATAGGAATAGCTTATCCCTTCAACAATAAATTTCAGTTTATCAATAGTATGAAATGGGAATCTAGCACATTTAAACGAAACCTTTTTTATAAAAAGGTCTGTTTTCTGCCACACGAGAAGCGGTTTTTAATACCGCATTTTGTAGGATGTTGTGTATTGATAACTAAGATGCTTGTACCTTTGCTCTTTCCGTTCTCCAGATACACAGAAAAAAACAGACGGACTGACGGTGATGTATGTATGTCAGGGACCGAATATAACAGTTGTTTTAAAATTTTAAAACAAAAAGGCATATATAAATAAATGTCGGAAAACTGATTCAAGTACACCATATTGATTCTTATGAACTGTTCTATGATAAATTATATTGATTTTTAGTTTTTGAACAAAAATAACAGTTATTTTTGATTTTTATCTTTTTGAGCAAAAACAAAAGTTATTCTCTAAATAAATGTTTTACATTATTATTATTTCTTCTCACATTTTTCCTATGTTAATTCAACTGTAAAAATGGGAAAAAACTCCCAAGAAATTGTATTCATAATTTGGCTGATAACACTGTACTAGTTGAAAAAATAGACAAGCCGGGCACATGGCGTTGTAACATTATTCGGTTATGTTGAATCCAATGGTGCCAGCCGTTTTTTTATGTTAGCTCTTGTTTTCAAAATAACCTGATTATTTTTTCTAAAAATTAGTATGTGCTCAAGTCTAGAAATGTGCCTTTTAGTTTAAAAATCAAATTGCAAAAGTTTTAGCTCAATCGGACGTTGTCTTCCCGTGCCATTAGTAAAAACTATGATAACAAAAAATGCATTAAAATATTTAAAAAGGCTTGAACAACATCCAAATCCACTAGCTCGAAATATTTTAAATCATGGCGGCCACGCTCGCTTAAGAAGAAGAGACACTGCAGCACTTACGCAATAACATGAGCGATAAACACCTATATACGTGAACAGAACCCGTGATGAAGAAAATTTTTGTCTGGCACTGGCAGGACACAAATAAAGTATAAGAATAAGATTTGATTAATTATTGTTAGTTCATATTTAATATATGAAGATTCAATAAATAAATAATGATAAAAAAAAAAAAAAAATTCTCATGAGAGACATTTTGAAATAGTTTTACGGCTTGCTTTTTAGATACTTGCACCCTCATTATTCTTGCAGAAAAAAATCTTTTGTGCCATTTCTTTATTTCATTAGAATCATTGTTTTTAATTAAGCTAAAGAATATTTGTTCAGGGTTCAGATACCACAGGTGCAGTAAATATTCGTTTAGTACCTTTTCTGATACACCTCGATCTATATGTCTGTATTTAATAGCGTTCTGAACGAACTCCAAATCATTATTAGAAGCTGAAATAGTTAAAACGCTTGAAACAGCATTTTCACATAAAAGTTAACAGTAAATAAACAAATAAATAACTTTTAGTGAACTAAGCTCATCTTCAGTAATACATAACTGCTCTCTAAAAATAAATATTTTAAGAGAGTAAATGGATTTTGCCATCAAGCGTCATTTGTCCAGTATTGAAAGCTGTTTTGTCAAAATATTTTTACCTACTATTTTATCTCCAATACTCCACATTTCTATGCTGTCGGTAACAGCTTCTGCCTGTCTGATACCTGTGCTGTTCTCTTATGCAGGGACTCCCAGTAGTTATTATCACCTTTGCTTACTAAGATTGCCAACCGTTCAGTACATTCTTTCTGGAGATATTTTGGTTAAAATGTTCCATTTCAATAAAAAATGGTCCCTTCCAAATCCGATTTCTTAAATCTTTCCTTGGGTTTCTGTGCATTTTGTTTTCGAAAAAATTCTGCGTTTTCTTATAGTACATCTGCTAAGAGATGATCTCTCGACATTAGAGCTCACAGCTGTTCGCGCAGCATTTCTATCAGAAATGTTGCACATATCTAATAAAATTGATAGCTTTTCCTTTATTACTTTTTTATAACCGCGATTCTATTTTCTTTTTTTAATTCGTTGTGTCCGATTTCTCAATTTTTGCATCGTTGGTAAATATGTACATTGTCCGAGGTCATATCTTCCACTTTTACATTTTCTGTTGCAGTGAAAAAAGAAAACATTTTTGAATTTGGGGAGAAAAATAAGTTTTGACATCAAATTAAATAAATAAATAACTAGGGATGTGATTTCCACGCAAATGCATGTTTTTTGTCGATAGTCTAAGATGTTGATCAATTATCTTTCCGAATCATTAAATTTGGGTTAAAATAGCATCGATTTGTTTTTGCATATTGCTGCATATTTTGGTTAAAATGCATATTTTGGTTTTAAATGCATATACTTATTAACATTTTTGAGTGATATATTTTTTTAATTTACACATTATAAAAAATGGCCACCGCGACCTCCGCGCACACCTCCATCCGATGGTCCAAATTTTTGATGGCGCAGAGGCATAATTGAGGTTCTATGCCGTTAATGTGCCGAATTATCTCATTATTTAGCTCTTGAATTGTTGCTGGCTTATCGACGTACACCTTTTCTTTCAAATAACCCCAAAGAAAGAAGTCCAACGGTGTCAAATCATATGATCCTGGCGGCCAATTGACATCGCCACCACGTGAGACAACACGGCCATTGAATTTGTCGCGCAAATGAGCCATTGTTTCGTAAGCTGTGTGGCAAGTGGCACCGTCCTGTTGAAATCACATATCGTCCACATCAATATCTTCCAATTCGGCACATAAAAAGTTCGTTATGATCTTAAGATAGCGAACACCATTCACAGTAACTGCCTGACCGGCCTTATTTTGGAAAAAATACGGCCCGATGATGACGCCAGTCCATAAACCGCACCAAACAGTCACTCTTTGTGGGTGCATTGGTTTTTCGACAATCACTCTTGGATTATCATTCGCCCAAATGCGGCAATTTTGCTTATTGACGAATCCACTGAGGTGAAAATGTGCCTCATCACTGAAGATGATTTTCTTCGAAAGTTAATCATCCACTGTTGCCATTTCTTGTTACCATTCTGACCGTTGGCGACGTTTGGAATGGTCAAGAGGCTTTAGTTCTTGAGTCAATTGCATCTTGTAAGCGTGTTAATGCAAGTCTTTATGCATAATATTCATCAAAGACGAGCGTGAGAGGTGCGATTGTTGTGCACGACGACGAGTTGAGGACGGCTCTTCCGCAACACTGTCGCGAACAGCAGCAATATTTTCTGCAGTACGAGCATGCACTGGTGTTTTCACATCTCCTACAGACCCGGTTTGCTCAAATTTTTGCACGATTTTTCCGATTGTACGCACATTTGGACGATTAAATTGACCGAAAAAATCACGAAGTGCACGATATGCATTTTAATTGAACGCCCATTTTCATAATAAGCCTGAATAACCTTAAGGCATTGCTCGATTGTGTGACGTTTAGGTGTGGTTCACGTTTATGTGTGTATCGGCCCTTAAAATTTAACCAAAACTTTACATGTGACTTGCTTGTAGTAATTCAAATTAATGTGTGGGTTATAGAACAAGATCGCAAAACTCGTCCGTTTAACTTACATTTAAAACCAAAAGAAAATTTCCAAATTTGTTTTTTAAAAAATATTGTACCTTAAATAAAGTTAATAAAAAAAACGCTTTTTTGTTGAAAATGTTAAAGTTTTAAGTGCATATTTTTTATTTTTTTAGCGCATATTATAAGGGCATATTTTCGATTTTTTAGTGCATGAAAATCTCATCCCTATTAATAACATATTTTGGCCTCCAACAGTACATACATATAAACAGACGTATTAATAATACAAATTTAGCATGAAGTTGGCACAAAGTTTATTCATAATACACAACCAAACTCTGGCTAACGATTTGCTAAACTCGAGCTACCAAACGTTTGACATTTTGTGAAAAACAGCCGTTTACTTTAAAAAATTATTTTTTATTTTTAATGGCTGTTTTTGAATTCGCTTTCTTTTTTTTTAACTAATTTAATTTTAAAAACTTCTTAAAATGTTTATATGTGGAGGGAAAAACCAAAAAAAAAAAAAAATTATATGACAAAACCAGCGATGATTAATGCAAAACGTGTTGCATTTTTGAGCAATAAACTGTTAATTCTTTTCCTGTTTACTTCCCTCTTTCTTCTTCCTCTCTATTGAATGGATTAACAATGGACCGCATTCCTAACCTAACCTTTAGTATTATCGTTTATTCAAATGAGTTACTAAAATTGTTTTAGTTTCGAATAAAATTTTATATTGTTAATTAGTTTTTTACAAAAGTCTTAAAAAAACTTCAGCATTATTTTTCGGTGACTGAGGGAATACTTTCTTTTGGTTTCTTTTCTGACAATAATGTTTCATCTATGCTACCATTCGCACCAGTATTTGTTCTATTCTAAAAATATATGCAAAAATTTGTGAAGTCGTTTTCCTTTCTAAATAAATGAAACATTTGATGCATTTCATTCCCCCAGTTATAATTGAGTATGAGATAATACTCTTTTGCTTTTGCGTTAAGTACTTTTTTATGCAAGCAAATATTTTTCTTGTTAACTTTCTTCTTGTGTTTGCGTACAATTTGCGTTATATTGTGATGGATATAAACACTATTTGTTCTTCGTTTGTTTTACTCTTATTTAATAATTATTTTTTTTGCGCAAAATTTTTAATATTAGCTGGCTTCAACTATTGAAAATCAGTGTTGTTAACGCTTTAAAATTCAAAGAAAAATTAATGTTGAAAAGGCTACAACCGTGGTCAATATCGCTTATTAGAAAAAACTTTGCATTTAATAAATTAACATTTACCTATTATCAATTTAAAATTAAAAATCAATGAAAATTTTTTTTCAAAAATATACTTGTATAAGTACCTATATTTTAAAGAAAAGTTAAAATAATTAAGCAAAATATTTAGTATAAGAGAGATACTTTTATTACAACGTCGTTTTTTGCACCTTTTAAATTTTATGTAGTAAAATATTTTTCACAATTCTTGCCCTCGTCTTTCAAAATCTTTACAAATCCGCAGGCAATCGACCTGTTGTTTAACATTTTGTTGGGCAATATATCAGTTTGTGCCTTATTAACGGATCTTTCCCTTAATATTCGAGTTATAAGAAGAATTACTTACATACATATCGTTGGTAGAAATGCCCTTACTCGATTTTTTTTCGAAATTGAGTTTTTTTAGTGATTCCAATACATTTCCCACAAATACAAGCAATTGAAGAAGCCATTTTACATTATGATATATGGGCATTTCCATTTTGAAGTGTCGAGATATTTGTACCACAAAATGTAGAAAAAATATGTGAAGAAGTGAAATTTGTAAAAAGGGTTTTTATATGTATATGCAAAATAATCGACGCTAAGGATTTGAAGATATAAGCAAAAATATGCGCTGGCGTGACGTTAAAAAAACGGAAGTGGATTTTGACTTGCATTACAGAACTGAATAAGACTGCGAATTGAGCAAGGCGTTTTGTATAAAACCTTTTTAGTAAGCTTTAGACTTATATAGATATATTTTTCAAATAAGGTTGTATTTTAGGACCGTGTTGTTCAACCGTTATCGCTTTTGTTACTTAATGTAGAGCTAGTTGCGCTTTACACCAAAATATAAAAAAGTAAACTATACATATACAATTTTTTGAGAAACAGTTTAAATTAATTCTGGCTTTACGTGACAAGAAGTAGACTTTTCGCTGGAACTGCCCATATACAGTTTCTATAATGTTTTTGCCGTCTCCTGTAAAGCTGCATGAGACCAACGATATTCTGTTCCCCAGCAAAAAGAAAGTGAAAAAATCAAAGGGAAAAGTGAACAAATTACGAGAGAAAAAAATATTTACGATAAGGGGCAAGGCGAATTAAAATTTTTTCATGCAAGTTTTTCATGATCGCAAATATGTGAAAAGGGGAAAAATATACATGGTAGAGGTGATTATTTTTTTCCATTGTAGTTTAGAAAAATGTATCACTTTGTAAGGGTGCGTAAAGCCTGATAAATATATTGCACAATTAAAATGCACTATTATTTTTTAGAAAAGAAAACACTACGTATTAGTTTGTTATTCTATGTGAAATTTATTTAATATTTATATCAGTTATTTATTAAATGTATAAGCTAATATGAGGCGGTCAGCGCAAAAGTGGTGTAAGCTTAAATTTTCATATCCTGACTTTTCTACGCCAAATTAATTATAACTTGCTAAAATTGAATCCGGAACTAGTTTATCTCTTGTTTTTCTAATCATTAACAGAGAGCGTTGCAAAAGTTTGTCTTGCACTTTTTTATTTTTGTTCTGCTTATAATACAAAAGCAGCCCTAAGTTGTACAGATATTAAATAAATGTAATATGGCTTGCACCACTTTTGCGCTGATATAACCAACATATATGGTGGCAAAACACGCGGAATGATATAAGACTTTGGAAAAATTAGTTTAACGCTAAAAAAGTTTCACTACTGTATTGTAATTTGGTCTTAATTGGGTTTTTATACAAGAAATCACTCAACAGAGCTTTGTTATGATTGATCCATAACTTACCATGCGTCCAACAGAAATTCTCCTCTTGAAAATCATTTTAGTACGGCTAGAGCTTTTACTTATCATGGTATTTTATTCAAATAAATTTATATTAAGTTTTATAAAAAACTTCATCTTCAAGATCAAAATCGCAAAAAACTTAAAAAAATTCTATTTTTTATACCTTTTATACCCTGTTCAGGTCCATAGGTAACAAACCGTTAAAAATTCAAGGAAACAATCAACTACAAAAATGTACCTATAATCTCAGTAAATTTTTGTACCTTTTTTCCCCTGAAGGTACCTAAACGGTGTTAAGAATCATTCCAAAGTTTATATGTTTTTAGAGTTGTCCGTATATGGTTATTTTTTTTCGTGTTGCACTGTGTAATTAAGATTAACAAAAGGTTATTTATTTAAATAAAATTATTGCCAAAAATGTTCCATTTAGCGCGAGATCGGTTTTTAAAAAAAGATTAATTTAAGGGAGTTTATACATTTTTTTTGAGTGGGGGAAAACATGACCTGACAACACTGATCCCTCTTCTAAAGTGCAACAAGTGTGATATAACGAGATAGAGAGAGAAGAAAGTGAGTGCCAGAGAAAGAGTATAAAGTTGGTTAATCTTATCTCAAAGTAATAATTACTACTACAAATGCAGGCAAATATATCTGTGTAAGCTTTTTATACTTTTTTTACACGTACGCTTGTATCTTGGTCTGTTTACGTTAAACATGTATGCGAACAGGTAGCAAGTCGGTGAGTTAGTAGTTCAGACTTTGGTTCGCTCGATTACTAATTTCAGTTAATCAAGAGAACTCGTGAAGTTACTGTCAGTTAAATGTTTGTGTAGTTAAAAATCGGAAGAATGTGTAACAGATAGATAGATACTCGATGGCAAAATAATTTTTTTCCCAAAAAAAAAGAGTTAATAATAAAATTGTTATTTAAAAACAATCGCCATCTTTAACGTCAACAAATACACAAAGATTTAGCCAACGAATAAAATAAATTTTTTGTGTCAAATTCTTCATAATTAAAAAAAGATCGTTAATAGAAATTAAAACGTGGTTTAAAAATAAATCGAACACTTTTTGTTTTCAATATTTAGCTATAATTGTCTATAGTTTTAATTTAAAAGAATTTCCAAAAAGTTACAAGTGGAGTTTCAAATTAATTAAAAATCTAAAAAATACCCGATATGAAAAACAAGTTTAATAATTAAAGGAATAAAATAATGGATAGTGTTTTATGTATCTGAACGTGGAAAAAACCCTCTGTATATAAAAAGAGGATCTACAAGTGCAGACCAGGTTTATGGTTTTATTCAACAAGTACAACAAAAAATCGACAAGAGAAAAAACCATTTAAAAGAATCTTCACAGTGGTTAGGGGGGAATATATAAACAGGTACGTACGTAGGCAGTTATTTTGTTAATATATTTATTGTTGCTGTCATTGTTATTTTTGTGGCCAATACAGAAAAGTCAGTTGCTGCCAGTGCTACCACCACTTAACAAAAAAGTTGTCCGAATGTTTGAAAACATTTTTTGAAATCATACGAAACTACACACACAATTTTTTTTGTAAGATTTTGTACTTTAGGTAGTACTTTAGGATGTAAATTTTTCTGGACTTTTAAGAAATGTATATACATACATATTTTTTTTTTAAATACCAGAGATTTTATAACGGAATTTGATTTCTGCATAATAATTACTAAAATTTTAGATTTTGTGACATCAAATAGTGTCACAATAATTTTTTCCATGCCCTAAATTTTTTTTTTGTACTTTTCCATCTGAAAAGCTGTCAGTCAAAGCTGGCAAACAATGAAAATCCTTACAAACATATTGGACCTGCACCAATATCATGCATAGCAAGCGATCTATAGGTGTTAATCGGTTTATAACTTCACTGTGGCCACATATAAATGGCCCACTGGGATAGAGAATTTCTAAATATTTAAAAAATAACTTAACTTTTAAATGTTAATATCGAGATTATAATCGGATACAAAAACTTATACATATACATATAAGTAAGCCTAGAGCTGCCTAACTGTGTAAAAAGAAAAATGGTAGATTATTGAAAATATTAGCTTTATGCAGGATTGTTTTCATTCTTGTTAAAATAAAAGTTACACCAAATTGAAATGGTTTTTAAATTATCCAATGAATTCAAAAGCAGTTTTTTTCATCTATCAAAATGGTAACACTGGGTATATCCAGCTCTGTGGCAAAATAAGAGGAAATACTCTCAAAAAAGTTTGAAAACATACGAATGCATCAGGTTGTCGATGAAGTCGGTGATGCAAGTCAGGGATGAAAAATGGGGGTTTCTTTAATTTTGTACCAACATAATTCAAGAAAAATGTACTTTTTAGACAATGATGGTACTAATTTTGTAATTCTTTAAAGCAACATAAATTGTTTGTGCAATCTGACTAAAATAAAACTCATCCATTAAAATTAGTAAATTAGCTACGGATATAACAAAGTAAAAAAATGCCACTAATAATTTTCCTATAAGCGTTTTTTAAGCAATTATTTTTCATAAGAAATTTATTTTTTTAAGTTGGATGTTGTGTGCAAACAAGTATGTAACACTTAGTTCTTATAAAAAATTTTTTGTACGTATTTTGATTATTGGTTCATGGCCAAATATTTCTTGTATCAGTTTTTTTTTTCTTATAAAAAGTTTTCTTATAAAGAATACTTGTTATATTGAACATATGAAAACTTTTTTAAAAGAGCAGTTTTCTTACAGTGAGCGTCAAAATAAAGTGTACAGCTTGTTTTCCAATAAAAAAGGTGTTGTTAATTGTAAAAACAGTTAAGTTTCTACTTTGCCAAATTTGATCAGACTTCAAGCTTGCTGTTACCTGTAAAAAATACGTTGCTCCAAAACTTGATGAAAACAAGAAAAAAAAAACGTGATAATGGGTAGAAATAAAAAATTCAACGGAAACAATACAATATCTACAGTGAAGATATTAGAGTTGCTTGTTGTAGTACGTCCTAAAACAGCTGAACCAGCCAAATATTCGCTCAATATCAACACAACTAAACATCTGGGAGCATTTGGACAAAAAAAATTTAAAAAAAAAAACATTAGTAGCAAGCACTCTCTGAAGAAACCTCTTCAGAATGAGTGGCCAAAAATGTCTACTGAGCTAATTATTATTAGTATTTGCTTATTTTGTTGAACTGTTTATGGGTCTTAATTCAAATTTTATTATTTAATCAAAATGTTGACGCGTGAAAACCCGAATAAATTTGTTTTTTTATTGTATTGTTTTTAAAGTATTTTAAATTTGACCCTTATATTGTTATAACATTGTTCAAAATCTTGTAAATGATAATAAACTTCTAAAAATGTAAAATTTTTTTTTTCTAAAATAACAATAATTGTGATTTTTAGTTGAACTGTTAATTTTAATTTTGATATATTTTTTTTAGTTAGGCTTGAGTTCATCAATATAACAATTTTTATTTTGACGTTCACAGTATATGAGATGTTCTTATATCCGTTACCTACTGTACTTTGTTTTTAGAATGGCTAGAGCTGTATATTAAAAACTGCAATCAAAGCGCTTTTTTGTTATACTTCATTTAAATTTAATGTAATTTATACGTAAAACTTAAGTACATATCTGTTCAAATTTGGACAAGTATCTTATGTCGGATATTGTAGTTCCGAAATTTACTAAGTTTTGTTGAAGTTATATTCGAGGATTTTTTGCTTTAATTCTTTATATTCCCGTTTTAGTAACAACTTTAAAAAAGTCTACTTATAATAACTAAATTCTGTCTTATGTATATCGACTTATCGTTATTGCTTTGTCGATAATTATATTTTCCAAAACAAATATATTTTAAGGTAAAAAACAACAATGTTGTTATTAAAATACAAAGATAAATATGTACCTACATATCTCACTTGATCAACAAGTGGATATAAACTCAAAATTTTTATTTTTCTTACTTTTTGCCGACTTTTCGGTACCTAATGAAAAGGTTGGTTTAAAATTCCTTTTCATATGCCTTAAATAGGTATAAAATTAAAAATTGTTTTGCTTCTCCTGAAAATTTTTAATTTTTAAGATAATACCCTCTTGTTGATTAAGCGCGAGTTATAAAAAATATTGATTAATGAACATTACGCGAACTAAAAACACTTTTCTTATAAACCATTATTTGGGCAGTTCTTTAGAAATCTGGATTCATTCAAAGTGACCGAAGCAAATGTGGAGTTAAAAATTTCATAGAAACTAGCCAGTACGAAAGAATGCACTATATGGGAGATGAAGGATGCAATCTATATGTTAAGTAATGCATTTCGTGCTTAAAATCGACACCGGCATTTCTAAGAAATCCTCTGCATAAAAATGAAAAAAGTTTCAAACAAGTCGCGAAAGTATGAACAAAGTTAAAAATGGATAAAAAAAACAAAGGTACAATTGTACCATCATGGTTTTTATCCCTGATAAAAATGTTGCGCGGGGTTGACTGTCAGAGTTAGTTTTTATTCATTGTCTATTGTCTCTCTTTTATTGCTTTCCTCTTTGCTTTTACTCGTATCTATGATCTTTTTACAGTTTTCTGTAATTTATTTATGTGACTTATGGGAGTGTATCTGTGAGTGTGTTCAAAAAACACAGGTAAAATATACATTTTCGTGAAATTGTTTATTATGAGTGCGTGTTCGCTTTACATAAGACGACACCGCTTAACTATTTCGTATTGTCTTGGCTCTCTACTTTATGATACCAAAAGAGCAAAGCGTTAATATTAATTGCTAATATAAATACTATTAATGTGCCAACAAGTGTGACCATTGCGGCATTTTTGCAACTAAATTTAATTTGGATTTGGTTGTAAAATTTTCATTTGGCAATTGGGATTTTATTTAGCATTTTTATAAAATATTTGTATACCCTCTACCACCACTAGTTGTAGAATATTCTAATAAAAGTTTGCGCAAGTCGTTTTATGTGACTGAAAATCTACTACAAAGTTTTGTGAAGAACCCATTGTTTTCTATATGCCCTGTATAAAGCCTACTCTCGGTAAATACTTCAGTATGTTTTAAGTCTTAAAAAAAATACTGCTATTGCAGTAAAATTCGAACTGTTATAGTTTCATAAGATTAAAGGCACTCTGCCAAACTTCGTGCAGATCGGTCCATAATCAATTATAGGCCCCATATAAAGCTCTCTTGGAAATCATTTAAATACGACGGTAATACTATGTTAAAACTATGTCTAATTTAGCATTTTAGTGCTAAAAATAAAATTTTGTAATTTTTTCAAAATCGGTCCCATATAAAGCGGTCTTTCGAGAAGCAATTTAAGAAGCGTTAAATTCTCAAAAAATTTTATTTTTTATTGAAATTTGCTCTTACTTAGGTATTTTTAATACTAGAAATCAAAGTACCGAATATTGTGATGAGCAATCCATAATAGATCCATAGTCAAATTTTAAAAAGATTGGCTTTTAATTAATATATCCTATATTAAGTCCACTCGTAAAATATTCGAACTCTTAGTGGAGGGTATTAACGATTCAGCACAGCCGAATATAGTATTTGTTCTTGTTTTTTTAAGTGAACAATAACACAGATTTGTGCCTTTAAAATTAGAGTTTTAACAACTAGGCTGTAAACGGCTCTATGCACAATCAAAGTTTGTAGACTCAACATAAAAAATCTTAATATATACCGTTCTTAAAAATGTTATTTAGGAATTTATATTTATAAAAAATAAACTACTGGATTTTATTATTTTGTGTTTTCTTATTAATAAAAACTTTAAAGTTTCATTTATATTCAATTTTATGCCGACTTGTTGATGCCGATTTATTCCTTAAAAGTGGAGATTGTTCGTAAATATCATTTGGCAGCTCTGATTGCAACAGTGATTTAGCAGTATTAATATGATTAAAATGAAATTTATTAACTTTCTTCGTCTTTATCTTATCTTAATCTGTCTCTATTTCTAATTCACTATAAAGATATGTACATAAGTACATCCATACATAAAAAGTATCACAATATGTAGTTGCCAGACAAAATTAGTAGAAAATCGTCGAATTTTTCCGAAATAAAACTTTAACCCCCGTTTTCACAACTTATGTCACATCTTATTTGAGCATTACCGATAGCTAAAGGTAGGTGCCCGAGCCACTCTAGCACAACATTCTGCTCTTTCTTTTTATACCCTCACTACAACATGTGGAATGGGTATCTGTTATCTGTGTGTACTAATGTGTGTAGCATATTGAAATATAGGCTCTAGAGTCTATACCCACCTTTAAGTATTCCGATTGACTCAGAATCAACCGTCTGTCCATGTTAACCTTGTGCGCAAAGTACAGGTCACACATTTTTGGAAATAATTTGATCAAATTTGGCACATGCATACAAACTTCTTTCTGAAATAGTGCCTTTGTACCCAAACACTGTCTTATTTTGTTGGTATTTTTATTTAACTTGATCCAAAGGAGTGTATTTTGTGGCAACCTAAATTATCTTACTAAATTTATTTGGAATCGATCGAATCCAATACAAATACACATAAAATAAAGTGTCTAATAGTAGCTTCTATGTCATCTCACTGTAGTAATCATAGTAAATGTAGTTGATATAAGTTAATATTTGGGACAAAAAACTCTGAAATGAATCTTAACCGCACAACATCATTTTTTTGGCGTTGATTGCCCAAGGGTCCGAAATACTGTGGTGTGGGGTTGGATCGTCTTTACTTTCTTACTGTTTTTTTTTTTTATTAAGAATTGGCTTTTTACTACATATTTTCAAACTGTTAACCGTACATTTGTAATCGTTTTTATCCTTATTTGGACAGAAATGCTCTATATCGGAAGGAAGAAGACAATAAAAACGCATAAGGTTTACGTGGATGGACAATCTGCCAGCCAGCCAGACAAATATTTTTGAGGATCATGTACACGATATGTTTTTTACATCTGACTTGTCAACTTTACATGTCATGTCTGTCAAAATTAATGTTTAAGATAAGATTTAAAATACTCGGTCTCAAATGTGCACGCATAGTTATTGCAGAAACCAAAGTAGTTCTTGTACTCAAAAGAGCGTGCTGCAGTCTCAAAAATTTTTATTTGCGCCTAAAAAGAGTTCAGCCATCTTAACCTTTTTTTTATTTAAACTCGAAGATACCAATTAAGGATATTATAATGAAACATTTTTTATAAGTATAAAAACATAATTTCTATTTAATTTTAAAATGATCATACATATATCGGTATTGTAAAATATTAACTTCAGCCGGCTAATGATTCCTTCAATAGTGGGCCGCCGCTGCATGTTTCTTCCCGGCATAGATTTCTGACACAGCTGATGTCAGATGGTTTGTCAGAAGAAAAAATAGCATGTTCTAATCGAAATTTTGTCAGATGACTTTGCATCTGACTTTTTCAGAAGCAATGATATTAAGGTAACACACGTCATGTATGTATTTTGCAGAGGGAAATTTGATAAGTTAGATGTATAAAACATGTCTTTTTTTACATCTGACTTGTCAAATTTCGGTAAACTATGTGTTATCCACATTAACGTGGTATGGCAGGGGTTCCTACTGATTTTTTGATTCACTGACCCCTTTAGAAATTAAATTTGTTTCCACGGAATCCTTTATATATAATTTGGTTCAAAAATATTGGAAAATATTTGTTCAAATAGCGTAGTCACAGTTTTCAGCATTTTTTTTCGTATTAATATGATCTATTAATGATTTGTTCATATCAAATTTCTATATTTTTTGATTTTTTTGGAAAATAAAATATATTGTTTAAAAATTTAAAAAAATAAAGTGTTCTGTGTTCTTGGTCGCGGAGCTCCCAGAAATCTGACCAACATTATGTGGGGTATAAATTTGTGTAAATTTACTAAATTTGTAAAACAGTTGAAATTAGGCCATATTTATAATAAATTTATTGTTGGACCCAACAATCGTCAAAATGAGAATTACTCCTTAAATCTGGCAACCGTAAGTTATCTCTAATTTTATAACGCTTTTACGGTGTTTATTAATGTGTCTGTGCATGATATTCATACTTAAGAAAATTGGTAACAAAATAAAAGATAAAAAGAGAGAAAAGCAAAACAAAACAAATGAAACAATAATAAATTACTCTCAACTCCTATTGTGCGCAGTGTGGCCATATCCAAAAATATCTTACAGCTAAATCGGCTTTAAAATAATGCTAAAAAATGCTAACAAAAATCTTAAACTGCCAAAAAATAATGCTAAAATTTAAATTGTATTAGTTTTTGTTATTTTAGTTAATATAATTTATATGGGCATTTCCTAGGGTCGTACGTTTTTGCTGTACAAATAATATAGAAAACAAAACTTTTCCTAGTTATAAACATAAACATGTGGTCACGAACGTACGCAAAATAGAAGTCTACTTTGGCTGACAGTAGTGAAATGTAAAAATCTGCGTAATGAAACGGAATATTCAAAAGTGATTAGTTTATTTTAAAAGTGTGTTAATGTAGGTCTCTATCCAGTATTTACACAATAAAATATCTCTATTGGCTTTTGTTTAATTGGCTTATGTACCGGTCGCGAACGTACGATTTTTTCATAAGTTTTTTTTTTGTTATCACCATGCATTTTCTTACAAATATCTTGAAATTTCCGTAACAAAAAACTTAATACTCAATTTACAATTGATTGCAATGAAGAGGTTATAAAAGGTTATGCAAAATAGTTACATAAAAATTGTAGCTTAAAAAGAAAATATAAAATTTTCGAGTTTCCAGCGCAATTTCCTCAAGTAAAACAGCTGAGATATGCTATGAAACCTTTACAACATAGACTTTTTTATAATAGTAAACAATAAAAGACTATGATTATCAACATTTTAAATGTTCATTCTGGTTTACCTTTCTGAGGAAATACCCATATATGATTTATTTTACATAATTCTTCCTTATAAACTTACATCATACCAATAGAACAAACTGATTAAAATAAATAAAATATTTAGTAAACATAAAAAGTCATAAAAATATAAAAGAAAAAATCAAAGGAAGTTGACCTATAAATGGCTTTTATTTAGTATTTCAATAAAATTTATAACATGTTTAATAAAAAATTTCATTTTATTAATTAAATACGTCAACAAAATTAATATTATGCTTCAACTTCTGAAGAATCGATCGAGATATCATTATAATATATGTCCTTATCGCATTTTTATGTGAGATCGTACATTTTTTTAAAACTATAGCAAAATTTTAAACCACACTTAATATAAAGTTGCGAATTCAAAGTCTTTAACGTCAGTCTATTCCGAATTTTCATTTTCAAGAGATTTATACAACTAAAACCTATTTTAACTTCCGCGTTGCTAAATGGCAAAAGCCAGAACTTTATTGCAAAAGAAGCTAATTCACTAAATGGATTTTCATTTAATGCTTTTTTATATCCATATACATTTATCCAGAAATCAACTGTTGAGTACTTATTTAACAATTCATATGAATTTAGTTTCTGCCACTGATGTTCCAAAGTTGTAATATCTTCTACAGTGAAATCTATTATTTCTTCTTTAAAATGTTCGCTAAAGTTGCATTTATTAGCTTTTAAACTGTTTTCTACACAATAAAAGTTAGCATTTGTTAAATTATTAAAACTTTTTGGCAATCGTTGTCTAAGTTGACATATTAATTGAGCTATAAAATCTCGGCATGTAATTCGTATTTGTTTTTCTATTTCAAAAGTTATGGTATCACTTTTCGTTTCCAAAAATTTTTCAAAATCGTTATTGGAGAAAATCAGCTTAACATGAATTTAATGGATCAAACTGATCAAATTTTAAAACAATTTGATATGAAAGATATTTTAAAAGATTGTACAGTTTCTATAGAAAAAGAGTAGGGTTTTGTATGTGCATTCAACAAAAAAGTGTGGTAGATTTTCAAAAAAATATTACTTGAATATTCTTAAATTAAATAATGCTAAAAAATGCTAAATATTTAGTTGAAAAATGCTAAAAAAAATGCTAACTGCTAAATGAAAAATTTGCAGCCAAATCAGACAAAAAAATGCTAAATCTAGCTGCAAAAATGCCAAAATGGCCACGCTGATTGTGCGTGAAGGCATTTTGAATTGCAAACAAATACCTATTGAGTACGAAAACAATTGATTGTTCGAACACCAAAGTGCACAACACAAATAAGAAAACATAAAACAAGTAAATAAGAGTGGTGAAAAGTGATCGGCTTAACTCAGGTGAGTTAATTGAAGATTAGATCACTCAGTGTTGCACAAGTGGTTAAAAAAGAATTTGGCTAACTAAAAAGATTTTAGTCAAAGTAGATTGTGATTAAACGCATTAAATGCAGTAGGTATTTAAAAAAAATACCTTTTTAGCATTGGAATCTCTTAGCTCACCAACCTTATTAAACTGTTATCGGCTATTTTGATCGACGATACATTGCAAATGGCCAGATATACCTTTTTGGAAGAAACATAAAAAGCTTCTTTTGTTTTTCTGTCTATTTTTAGGTGTCATAAGAAGAACATACATATGAACATATGAACATATAAGCAGGGTTTAAAAAACTGCAGTCGAAACCAAAAACTGTCGAACAAAAAACGAAAATTTGTCTACAACTTTTCGCTTTCTGAGTTGGTTTGCAGCGCCTGTTTACATTTAATGAACCATTTGACCAATGACAAATGAAGAAGTGGTAGAAATGGCAGTTTTTCTACTTTGACTGCAGCTTTTAAACCCTGCAAACAAGGTGTACTTCCAATTAAGATAACTGTAAACTGTACATTGACAAAGCTATGCAAATTAGGGTGTCCTATTTTTTTAAACTCTTTTGTTTCGACCGTTACATCCTTTAAAATATTTGCTAACTTTATCTAGTATAAAAATACGGTGTGCAAAAAATTATCTCGATTGGGCGAGATTAAAACGTAGCGCATACTTCTTGAAATTTAGTCCAACAATATTAGAAATATAATTTTTTGGTTATAAAAAATAAATTTAAAATACTTAGCTAGAATATAAAAATACAAAAATAAGGATATATATTGAGACGTACATATAACACGTGCAACATAATGAAAATAAGTCGTTTATTTTTTTATTTCCAATTATGTATAGGTATACACAAGACTTAAAGCCTCTTATTGCAGTATAGAACATTCACCCTTATTCTATTATTTATGTTTTGTTTTAATTTCGTATTCCCGTTGGCTATATTGCCATATTTCGATGCCTGTTAACATATGTTTGGTATTTTCTAAGTAAAATTGGCGTTGCTGTTGCCTTTGATTTTGTCGTCGGCGTTTTTAGTGTTGTCTTGTGCTGCTTTGTGTTTTGTTTAAAAAATTTTAAAAAAGTTTACGTTATGGTTGGCTTCAATTTTGATTTCTACGGCGGTTTTGATATTTTTCTACATTTGTGTTGTGTTTTGATATATTTTTTGTGAAAATAATTGAAAAAATTAAAATAACAACCATGTGCCAGTTCGAGAAGCTAGTGGAAGAGCTTGTAAAAAGAATCCATTACTAGCCAGAGGATTTTGCACGGTCTCTTTTCCTAGTGAATTAAATATCCATTGCAATTAAACTAGAGATGCTGGTCTTTTTTTTGGAGCTAAAAGTTTGATGTTGGTATAGTGTACACAGCCAATTACACCTGGAAATTGTGCTTTTTAAAGATATGTTGCATATCTCAATTCTATCCATCCGTCTTGTCGAAGTTTATCTATTGTGGACAAAGTTCTCTCTCCATGACTTCCAGAGTCTCGGAAAAAATTTTTGAATCTTGTGGCTGGAAAGTACAAAAATGAAATAATTTCCAACGCTGAGCTGGTACGATCCCTGGGCCAAAAAACGCAATGTTGCTGCAAATTATATTGTGTTTGGAACAAACGATCCCTTTTTTAAATGAGGCTCTATTATTTCCAACACATGTGTAAAAGGTTTATTCAGCCGAAAATAACTTCCAAATCTTAAAAATCCATTCGGCACTTTTGAAAATTTAATATGTATGTCACTAACTTTTCATTGGGCAAATTAAAAATTAAAAAAAAATTTTTATTTAAACATTATTTTTTATTTTTACAAAAAAATTTTTATTTAACTTAAAATTTTGCACAAACAGCACAGTATTTGTTTTCTTATCAAAAAAAAGTAAACAAAATGAATCAGCTGGTTCTTTTATTAGAGATGTGTGCTGTATTTTATTAAAATTATCGATAAATGGTCAACGGCGTCATAATACTTTTACAAAATACCAATTTAACATAGAATTGATGTTGTCTTTGATAAGAATTGCTGTTACCTTAAAATTGCCGTTGTTATTGCCGACGCCAAATAGAATAAGGGTGATTGTTTAAGCAGAAACATTTAAAATTATAATTCTTAAATGATAAAATTTTAAAACAAAAGAAAAAAATTGTAAAGAGAAAAAAAATATTAAAATAATAAATTTCATTCGCATATTTACATTGAAAATAAAAACAAATTTTAGCTTTTTATTGTGGCCAGGCAGTAAATTGAAAATTAACAAAATGAAAATACTAAAAATCATGAAAATTTTTTTAAAAAAATTTAAAAATGATTTTTTTAAAGCTCAGTGCGTTACTAATTATTTGTATATTATGCGGGAGTAGATTCCAAAGACGGATTGCATTAAGGAAAAATAGCCAATAGGAAGTTAAACTTTGGTGTCTAAACAATAAAATTCTTTTGCCTCTATTAGAGGTTGTTGAGTAAACACGATTTTGTGCATTAATATCAATACTCTTCTTTTGAGAAGGTCATCAAACTAAATACCATATAATTTTACCGTATAAGGAGAAGACTGAGTTTAATTTTCTTGCACTTGCGGCATCACATTTGGCAAATTATTCACATCCATACATCAGAATTGGCAATAAATAGGTTTTGGCAAGAAGTATTCTTATTTTGACAGGTGTGCAGTGCTGCATTTGCCAGAGAGTTAAGTATGGAACACGTGCGGCCACATGCATAATTAATATGGTTGCACCATGTCAGGTTCTTATTAAAAATAATACCAAGACTTTTACTAAGAAAAATATCAGGTATGTACTATATAATCGGTTATAGAAGTTCGTTTTTGGATAACAAGATATTAAGATTTTTTTTGGGTTGATACTAACCCCTTTAGCAGTAGCCCATTCATATATAGTATGTTTTAACTCAGTATTCGGAGTTAAGACACATTGTTCAATTTCAGATATATCACAGCTGATCTAAATCTGAACATCGTCAGCATACATTCTGACTTTACAGTTGACTCGGAAGTTCATCAGCATAAATTTAAAATATAAAAGAAAGCAAATTTAATAGAAAAAACTTAATACATGCCCTTGTTTCTTGTGGCAGATTTGATAATGTTACAACATTCATAAAAATATGATTAACAACATTCATATGTCTAATGGTATTAACGCCAACCTTAAAACTAGGTTCATTTACTTACTTTGGAACCTTCGCTCAGTAGGGCTATCCAGAGCTTGCACCATAAACTTCTTCGACTCATATGTAACTATTGGATCACAAAAAGAAAACGCTGCTGCTTCTGGGGTTAAATATCCCAAACGATTACCTCATTTGCTTAGTGACGCACGATTAATCTTCTGATCAACAATTTGTTGCAGGTTTATCTTTAAGCTATCTTGTATCCTGCATAGAATCTTCTATTGAAACTAGGTTTGTATTCAATTAAATAAAAAAAAAAAAACACTTACAACAAAGATGCAAGTGTCTCAAATACTCTTTATAGATCTCTAATTGTGTCATTTTAAATTCGTTTAGAAATAAACATCCAACGGGCTTTTTGAAGGAAAATTCCGAAACTGTACCATCAAGAAACAACGGATGAATAATTAGGTACATACATACTGGATAAACCATTTTTTTTCTTTCCTCCTTTCCCGTTGATAATTTTCGTTTCATTAGTTCCAATCAAAGTAACTAAATATATGTAGCTGCCTATTATGAACTAAATTCGATATTCGACAGCAGTCGTATTAGCTGATCAAACGAATTTTCATTTGGTATTATGGCGCGCATTCGATAAAAATTTACTTTTGTGATTTTGTTAATTCACAGTAGTACATTTTCGATCAGCTTTCACTTAAAATAAAAACATTTTTGTTTACAAATCTAAAAAATAAAATTAAAGATAAACGTGACCGCGGCGGAATTATGGTTGTTTTCAAATAATTAAGCTTCAGTGGGGTTTCATCCCACTTTTTTACATGCTGAACTTTGCTGCAAATCATTTGGTCAAAAAAGAATTTTGTTCCATAAGGAATATGAGCGCTTCCAATTGCTGTTTACGACGTCTTTTCCATTCTCCTGCTCTAAAAGGACACAAGCGCCTCGAAGTCGGCTTAAGTAGAATCTGTGGTATCACAACTTAAAACTTCTACTTTTTCAATTGGGCTACATTCTTGCACAACACTTGTTGCTTTTCCGTCCCATTGCCATTGTATACTATCGTTACTTGGAACCGGATCAATAGATTCTTTTTCTATTAACAATAACAGTTAACTGTGATGCTACGAATTTCTTCTAAATTAAATTTGTTTTTTTTATTCTTTGTCCTGTTTGAACAAGAAGCTTTGAACGGTTTTGGAAAAAAGAAAATTATTAATTACTAACTCATATACTTCTTGATAAAGAGCTTAAGCGGTTGCTACAAGTACTCGCACAAGCCACGGTCAATAACTTTAGATTTATCCAAAACTGTTACAAGGTTTGTCGTTTTAAAATTTATTTTTCCTCGTTTTCTTTAAGGTTTCCTTGGTCCTGATAAGTGTTTTTCGTACGGGATTTCCCGGAAATTTGTTCAATTACATGTTTTTTCCTATACAATTAGTATATTTCTTCTCATAAAGCGCCAAAAGAAATGTGAGAAACACTTGGTGCTTTATTTTCAATCAAAAAATATAAAAAATCGGTATAGAGCTTGAATCTTATTTGATTTCTGCCAGAAAATAGAAAAATATACATAACAAAATTAAATTTTTCAAGTTTCCCTTATTTACTTTACTTTTTATTTTGTGGAGTTAGGATTTTTAGCTTCTGACGCATCCATCAGTGGGATCCATTGGAAATCATGGACCTGCCAAGCACAAAATTAAGTTTTACGCTTAAGATTTGTATAAGAGTTCTTTGTGTTGAATACTATCTAGATAAATACATACATCCAAATGAGATTTCTTAGTCTTTTGTAGGTGTGGTCAGTTTTGGACCTACCAGTAAAAAAATTTTCTATGTAATTTTACCTGGCTATTATAAGTTATCGTTACCAAATCTTATATTAATGCCAACATTTAAAAGGAAGTTATGGCACGTAAAGCTATTTTCGGGAGTTGGATTTGTAAAGCAGATATAATCAAATAAGAACGCTTTTAAAAAAATTGTAAGACGATTTATGTTGCATTTTATTGCAAACCAAATTGAATCTAAATACCATCATAATAAGATAGTTTATGGGCACAAAGACTATTCTGGAAAGAAGTTTGTATGGGTTCTATGTGAAATTATAGACCGATTCTGATAATTTTCAAAAGGCTTGGTCTCTGCGACAATTAGAATCTTTGTACCAAATTTCATCGAATTGCCATTATAATTGTGAACCATACTTTAAGCTTATGGTTACATGGGTAGACAAACAGACAGCCGGACGGACAAACATCGTTAGATCAACTCAGAAAGTGAATCTGAATCACTGGCTAGTCAATAATTAAAGTTGGCACAGATTCTTCTTAATGGCTCAGCATTAGCATAATTGCTACGAAAACTTTTAATAAATAGGGGGAAAAGTAACGTTTAGGTCGGTTGGGGACATTAAGAAAAATATTTTTTTAAATACATTTAGAGTGCACATCACCATTAATCACTCATTAAGAATGAAATATTTAACATAGTCCTGCGACTTTTCAGAGTAGAAAATTATATAAGCGCTAATCTGCGATGCTAAGAAGGAAGTTTTGTTGATGAATTTCAATGCAAGCTTTAATCAAAGGCAAAACAAATTAAATTATTTTTGTATAAGATCAAGGATCCAAAACAACTGAACTGTATTCAAGTATGTGTCCAACTAAAGATATCGCACTTTATCATAAAGAGGGGCTTAACTTAAAAATCTTTTCTTTTTGCTTTTTGGAAAAACGACACACTAAATTCATTTCTACCCGCTCTAAAAATATCGTGCTATTTTGTCGACTTTGGGTAATAATTAATAAAAAATTGTTTTTAAATTTCGAGTTAATACCCTCTTTATGATCACAGCCTTATTACGTACGGATCAATAAATTTGTTACTCCATCTCTTAATAAAAGAAAGAACACCTCTAGCTTAATTAATCATCAAATCTATATGTGTGCCCAACCATAATATGCATAGCCGTGCTTAACCTACTGTCAAAAATTACAAAAAAGTCTCTCAAATGTATTTAAAAAAACAATAACAAAACCAAAAACATTTGATTCCGTACGGAATGTGCGATCAGTTTCGCACTTTGCTTAAGCAAATGACAGTTTCATAAAGCTTAACAAAAAGTTTCCGTAAGTTCAATATGGTTTGCTTCATATGATTTACATGTATTCGCACATTTGCTTAATCCAACTTAAGCACATTAAGGTTATGCCTTAAGTTTAAAAGTAAGCATAAAGGCTCAGTTAGCCAAGAGTAATAGTAACGTTGCAAATCAGCTGCTTTATTTTGTTGTATGTAAAGCAATTAAAACGATTATAGTTAGCAGTAAGATGTTACGTCTCAATCTGTAAGAAAAAGATTGGACTACTGTTACTCTCGGCTAACTGAGCCTTTAACCCAAAATCAAGGATGGACATTACTAGTACCAAATGTGCTCCATCCAATATGAAGTTGACAACTATCTACTTGCTCTTGTAAAATCTCATAGGTATGTTTGTATTTATTGGAATTAAGTTTCACGATATTAATGTTACAACACGTATAAAAATGATCGAAATGATCATGTTGTAAATATGATGATTACCCATCATTGCAAGACTTTAAATATTTACTAAAACCTGAAGCGTGCGAATCAGCACTTAAGAAATTCTAAGATCTTCCTTTGGGATCGTGTGTTTGATTTGTAAATTCATCGCCTCTATGTACCTGCGTATGTAGTATGTATACATTTTTTTAATTCATACGGCAGCGCTTGTAATTATTCCGTTAAAGAGATTCACAATCGTAGTCTTGGAGAACAGTGAGTGCACAAAAGTAAAATCATTGAGAGAGAGATACTTTTTATTAAACATTGGGAAAACATACTACTGAGTGGAGCATTAACTGATATTGCTTTTTGCTCACACTATAAAACTCATACTGAAGCAAACACCTGGTTAACTGAGTTGTGGTAAGTTACAACCAGAGTTGTGTGAATAAATGAATGAATGAATGAATGAATGACAGAATCTACAAAAGAAACACGATTTCTGTTTGGAATGGAACCAACAGAATTGACTGACGGACCGAATGAAAACAACTAAATAAAATAAAATAAAATAAAAAAGAAACTTACGAAAAAGAAAGAAAAAACGAAATGAAAATTAGGTATAAAGGAGAAATAATACAATAATCATTATTTTTGGTTGATTGTTCAGGTTTTCAAACACACGGGAAACCACTAATCAGTTGCTGTTTTACCACCAACCGGAGAACGCGACTAAACGGATAAAAAAACCAAATTGTTAAAACAAATTAAATTTATTTTTTAAATTTGAACTATAAAACAAAATAAAAATTAAAAAAAAAATTAAGCTAAACTTGGGCAAAAAAAAATCATTTAGATTGTTTTAAAATTGTTAAAAATTAAGTGTATTTAAGTTGAATTTTTGAATTAAAAAAAATCTCTAAAAAGATAAAAAGTGCAATAAACAAATAATTTTAATTTTATTAAAATAAAAAGTAAAGAAGAAAGCGCTTACAAATCACAGATATTTTTTTTTAGAGTGAAATGAAAATATAGATAAAATTCGAAAAAGTTACAAAAAGTAAATTAACGTTTCTTTCTTTCTGCTGTTTACAGTTGTTGTAATATTTTTTTTTTTTACAAAGTAGTATAAATATTTACAACCTGTTAGGGAGGAATAAAACTTGGACTTAGTGGAAAATCTGGAAAAGTTTTTTTTTTCAGTTAATATAGAAAAACCTGCTGTTTACATTACACGTCAGTTTACGAAAAAACAAATACCAAAAACAACAAGTACATTTTCCATCATAATCATTTTAGTGGTGAGTAAATTAGAAAAATTTATACCGAAATGCTTTAATCGATGTAACAAGTGTCAGTAGACAATCAGACCGAACGCAAAAAAAACAACTCGACCATAAAAAATATACAGTTGCTCCTTTTGAAACAAAACAAAAATATCATTGACAACCATTGTTTACTTGTATTTTTACCTGTTGCATGCAACAAGTGCACGTTGTTTAAGTTTCTCAACTATGCAAAACAGTAAGTTTATGACAGAGCATGTGCAGGTTAAATTCTTGCACACTTCGGTGACAACAGCGTTGTTAACTCTGTGATTTTAAACTAACTAAATTTGTTATAAAAATATTGCATAACACAGTAATAAATAAGCTTAGACAGACATAGTTAAGTTATCTCCACGCAAATAGATTCACAACGAAGTGTTCATCGTTTATCCTGCAGGTCGATATGATAAAGTATCCAACAGTTTTTAACAAATCAGGATTCAGTTGACATAGTTGACAATAATAAATCCGTACATTAACTGCTGTATTCATAAAAAATTAAAATGGATTTTAAATGCATTTTAAGCAAAATTTGTACGAAAATTTTGGCTTAAAACACATTTCAAACTCATTTTATTTTTTATGAATACGTCATTAAGAATCTGCCTATAAATATTGATACACTCTTAGTTTTTCTTGTCTTAATTGTTGATACTATGATCAATAGTCACAAAACCCCGTTTTATATACGAGACCTATTTCTTTAGGTGTAAAAATTAAAATCAGAGAAAATTGCAATTTAAATTTTGTATTTTATGATATTTGACAAACTCTAAAGATTGTTCTTTCTTGGAAATAACATTCTTAAGGATGTGTTTTATAATTAATGTGTAGAAAATTACACTGGTCTACAAATTTGGAAAAAATTGACTGCAGAAACAAAGCTTGCGCTGAATTCGAATCTGGCATAAAAATTGGGCTATAGCGTCGTGTTCATTTTCTATCGCAGTTAATACTGACGCGACAATTTTACAATTATTAATTTGACAAAAGCCCACATTCATTCTAAATCTTCATGGCATGTGGTAGCGTTTAAGCATGTCAGGGAGATCGTGTGTTCCTCATTCAAGCTAATTTTGCTTTGTGTGTGGTGATTATTTGGTTGTAAAAAAGGAAGTGCAATATCAGAATCATTAAAATATGCATATTAACATTATTTTTGTTTTGCAGTCAGAAACTTGGATAAACCGTGGACACCGACAATGTTTTCCATATTTTTCATTCGCATTTAGATTTTTTTCCAAAAAAAAAAAAAAGCACGAATGTGGTTTATAAAAAAAATTAATTTATTAGCAAAAAACTTTATTCCGTTTACAAATTTAAACAAGGTTTTTATTGACCTTTACTTAGTTTCAATTTATATTCGGCCTTATTGTCGATTCGAAAACCAGCCGTTTTTAATTATGGGTATTATGATTGTCGTTAACGTTACAAATATCGTATCTCTTAATTAATATCGACAACAATTTCAAACGACCACGACCTCGAAAACGACTCGTTATAAGGAGGTTTTATAAAAGAGTCGCCAAAATATACCTATCAAAGACTTATTTGTGGCAACATTGATTTTCGCATTACATTGCAACATAGGGCCTGTTCGGAAATGCATTGCTGCGCTGTATCAGAAAGGCAAACTTTTTTAATGCCGATAAAAATTAATTTAATTTTTTTTTATTGTGGGACTATTATTTTTGTGGAGTATTTGACAATCTTTTGGTCCACATCTATTTCACTGATATACATATATATTTAATCATTTGAAATCACTGATGCAACGCAGTGATGCATTTCCGAACAGGCCCAAAATCTTTTAGTTTTTTTAATTTTTTTACAATTTTCTCAAAAGTTTTTAGCAGTTAAAAATCGCCATTATTGTTTTGGTTTTTTTTTATTAAAATGTCTTTTTTTTCTTATGCAGGAAGTTATTTTTTAGTGCTATACCTATGAAAAAATCATAGTTGCATCTATTACAGAGTATTACTAAATTTTGAGTAGATTTTGTCAAAATTTAGTCAGGGAGTAGATTTTGTATTGTATGGGAAATCTAGTCAGAAACAACTATATTTAGCTCGAAATCTCGTAAGTACTAGATTTCGTTGTAGTGTAAATGGGAATTTGGGACAAAAAGACGTTAAGGATAATCTCTTTTTTGCTTCGATCTCAAAATTTTGTATGGGGAAGCACAAGGTATGAAAATAGTTGATTATAATGACATTAAACATACATATGTATGTAGGTATGTATGTTTCAAAGTTCTTGTATTAAATTTGTCGATTCGATGCTTCGAATAAAAAATATCGATGTTCATTTGTTTTTTTTTTTGTTGAGTTTGGGGCTTTTTGAAAAATAGAAATGTTGTCGACGTTGGTCATAAACAACCACGTATCTATTGTCGTAATATCCCCGCATACTGTAGGTAATGAATTGGCAAACAAACGTTGTTGCAAATCGTCATTCCAAATGTCTTTAAGTTTACACTATCAGCAGAGATATGACTAAGAAGAATGATTTCAAGATACAAAATCTTTAAATTTAGAGAAAAGTAAAAGAATTTTTTTTAAGAAAATACACATCAAATTTCTACAAAATGTATAATTTCAAAAAAGTTTGGTTTGTGCTTCGAAGTGAAAACAATTTACAGTTAAAACGAAAGAAACAGCAATAAAAACGCGTTAATACAACAGAGAACAAAACAATAATACCACGAAAAAGAAACACACACACATACACAATAACAACCAATACAGTGAAACACGGTTAAAACAACCATCGGATGTACCAATATATGTCTGTAGGAATACTTGTCTCCAATCCCATTAATTTTTTTATAATTTCTGTTATAACGAATTTTTTTAAACAAATACATTTATTCGCATGTCCTTAAAGTAACAGTAACTTTTTACAAATAACTATGCTTATAGCGACTCTTATTAAAAAAAAATAACTTTCTTTTGGTGCCTTGACCCCTATATGTTACTGAATTCAGATTTATGTTTTGATTTAGCTAAATTTAATATACATATAAGTAATTTGTCCACATGTGAACTGATATTCAATATGTCGAGATTCTTTCATCTGTTGAACTCGACGGCTATTTGATCGACCTCAACTAAGCAGCATCGGCCTTGTATAAGCTGCCGTACTATAATTTAATTTTTTTTAAATTGACTCTCGTTTTCGAGATATAGCGTTTAAAAGAAAACAAGCAAGAAAGTATAGTCGGTAAAGCCCGATATATGAAACCAAATACCATAGAATTTTAAGACAAATTTTCGACAGCACAAAACTATGTTATAAGTTTAAGATTGATGTGCGAAAATTATTTAGTTATATAAGATTTGCTTGACTTTAAGCGATATAAGGGAGGGAGTTTATATAGGACCTATGTCAACTCTGCACCTAACAACACACAATTTTGACACGACACAGTAGATACGATATATTAGCTGACATCAAAGTTACTGTCGCCAAATTTTATGTCGACACCAAAATATTTATAAGGAAGTAATGCGATTAAAAGCTATTTTCAGGAGTTGTATTTATATGGGAACTATTGTCAAATATGGACTAATTCCAATAAAATTTGACGGAGATTGTAATTATATATTTATATGCCAAATTTAATGTATATATCAGCAAAGTTAGATGGCTTATGGTATTTAAAGGCTCTTTTCCAAAAAGAAGTTTGTATGAGGGCTATGTGAATTTATGGGTAAAATTTTCAGTCGGCTAGAATCTATGTAACAAATTTCTTCAAATTATCTCCAAAACTGCGACCTGTACTGTGTGCACAAGGCTTACATGGACAGCCAGCCGGAGCTACGGACATCGTAAAGCCGATTCAAAAAGTTATTATGAGATTTCTCTGAAAAATTGAGTGCTAACAAATAAATAGTTAGAAGCATAGTGCTACTAATAAACTGTTAATAAAGTCAGTATTAATGAATGGAATATGGCTCATTTTATATGAAACATAAGTTAGTATATAAATTAAGAATAAAATAAATTTGGAAAAATATTTTTTGTAAGACTTTGTTTGTCACTATCTCAATACTAGCCAAACATTTGTATATTTAATTGAAGTTAAACGGCTAGTTTTCGAGTTACATATGGCAAACAAGGTGATGCAATCTTCTTAGTTTTCTTTATAACGGCATATCTGGAGAACCAGAGTCAATTAAAAAAAAAATTATAAACAATGAGCCTGAGTACTATACATATGTATCCAAGTTGACTGAGAAATTTTGGACAACACAAGCAAATTTTGTTGGTCTGTATAATTCTTCAAAATTCATAAATTACTTATACATACATATAACAATTTTTTGAATAATGGTCACTTTGTGTTCGTTATTTCCATATGCGACTTTAAATATTTTCAGATTTCAGTAAGCATAAGCTGAAGCTCTTCTTAAACTTCTTCTTTGTTGTCATCAATGTTGTTGTTGTCTCAATATATGTATTTTCATAATAATGATGATGATCATTCGTTTTAACAAAGTTACCAGATAGATTAAAAGTAAAATTGAAAAAAAATTAATAAAGAAATCTAAAATTTTTTAAGTAATTTTAATAAAAAATCTTGGCTAATAAAATAAACCTCGGTTTTTGTAAATAGTTAATTTTAAATAAGACCAAAAATTTGGGATATTACCGAATTGAAAACCTTAAACACGTCAACTTAAATTATTCTAAGGCAAAACTTGATCGTGTGGCCACCAAGTTAGAAAAAAACATATACATAAATATAAGTGTCGCCAACTTTTAAAACCACAAACAACTCTGAAAATATATTTTTAAGCAATTTTAGGAAAAAGAAAATTCAACCGTAAAAGTTGAGAAAACTTCTTTTTTTAACAATAAATCATAATTAAATTCCTACGTTGTTATATTTATAAAAAAATGTATATGCGTATCGAATCGGCAAAGAGGCGTATCGTTACATCACTAGTTTTTAGTGTCTATATTCTTTTAAATTTTATATTTTATAAGTTAAACGAATTGCATTTGGAAGAAAATATTTTAACTGTAATTTAGATAGAAATGGAATAAAAAAATCGCTGGAAATTTATCTTACCTACTAAAAACGATTATTTTGAAACCAAGAGATTACCTGAACATTTACGTTTGTTTATATTAACATATTTATATACTTTTTCACGTTATCTTTTACAAAAAATATTTCGAGAATGAAAGGCAAATTTTCTAGGAACGACAAAAGTCCTGGCAATTTTAAAATCAAATAATGACCGTCAGTTTTCTTGTACGTTTTTTGCGAAAATAGTCGACTTAAAGATATGAGTTGTTTGATCTGGTAACCGTGATCGCTACTTTAGTTTAACTTTATGGATATATGCATGCATGTATGTATGTATGTAATTATCATTTTTTTACCGTCTTCTTGTTCATCTTCTTTTTGTTTTAACGTCTTGTTGCTTTATTTCTATTTTCTTGTTTTTCTTTTTTTTTTGTTTTTTGTTGTTGCTAAAATACCAAAAAAAAAAAAACTTGTTAGACTGCTGTTTGCTGCCAAACTTGGTGAACACATATTTGTATTGTGTATGTTGTTATTGTTGTGGTCAATTTCAAAAAGACTACCACAACAACAGCAACAACAACATTCCATACAAAACAATAATATGTATGTATTAATAAAAAAAAGATTACAACAACAAAAACAAATTTTTTGCATGTTATATTTGTTTATTTTCTATTATTTGTAAATAAATAAATCGCAATCGCTTCATGTCGAGTTTACGGTATAAAAATTAAAACAGCAGTGCAAGCAGCAGGCAGCAACAACAACAAGGACAACGTAAATAAATGATCAAAACAAGTTAAGTTAGCCAACTGTTGCATGCAACACACATGTAAAGATACACATATGTACTACATGCGGTTTAAACGTGAGAATGAAAAACTTCTATTATCTGTAAGCAATGTTGCCATTCTAAAATACTACCGCATCCTGCAAAACGTCTTAAAACCATAAAATGCATTTCAAGTTTTGAAAATTGTTAAAACCCATCCACAAGTACATATTTACGTACAATGAATACATAAAGTCGTCGGGCAACATGAAAGTTGCAAAAATTTTAAAATAAGAAATACACTCAGGTCTCGTTTTATGCGATAGATGCGTTCCAAAAAAATCGCATAAATTGAATTCGCATAAAACTATACTCTAGCTTCATATAAAAACTAATGATTCGCTCCAAAATTCTGAAAAACCGTATAAATTCAAATTTTAATTAAAAAATCAAAACAAAATCGCATAAATAAAAATCGACAAATATGTATATGTGAAGCGGACAATCCCATAAAAATATTTTGTTGGAAGTCCTTTATATTTGGCACAACTTAGTTCTAGTAGATAGGTATGAATAAGTGTGCGAAATATTTTTTTTCTATGATGTTTATTTGTCGAATTACGCGGTGGTAAAGTGTTGCCGTTTAAAAAAACATGTTTTTTTTAATTATTATTTCAAACTAAAAACTAATCAAACGAAAAAAAAATTTAGGTGATTATATTGATCTTTAAATAAAAAAAAATTAAATTGAAAAAAAAAAAAAAATTTTCTGCAAAACCGGAAATGACCAATTTAAATCAAAATTTTTCTAACTTAGCCTTTAGTGTCGTTATCATATTGTAAAAGTTTTATTATGGGACCTCTATAAGTTTAAACGGTATGCAAATTTCTTAACACTCGTAAATGTGGTTATTACAATGTTGTACCGTAAAAGACAGGAAAGAACGAGTTTAAATTGAAATTTTTTTAGCTTCCACCTAATTTTTTATTCCATTTTCACCGAAATTAGCCTTCATTGTAAAACTAATATGTGCTCCTCATAAGTTTAAAAACACTCATACATACGTAGCGGCTATGCATATAAAAAACACAAAACAACCCAGCGGGAAAAAGAAGGAGTATGAAGGCCTTTTAGAAGGCCTCTGTACCCCTTCTTTTGGATGTACAAGGCCTTCTTGCTCCATTCCATACTCATATCTTTTTTACACACGTTGTCATTGCGGAGAAGGCCTTCCGCTCTCGCTTCTTCAGCAGGTACATAAGAAGGGTAACGGGACAAAAAAAAAAAAAAATACAAAAAATGTTACTCCTTCTCTACTCCCTTCTCATAGAAGCGAGTGTGGAAGGTGTATCTTATATTTTATATGAAAGAGCCGAGGCCTTCTATGAGGCCTTCTTTAGCAGTTAGATAAGAATAGTAATTGAATCAAAATATCCTTTAAAAAGGCCTGAAGTAAGAAGGTCTTCTGAGTTTTACCGCTGGGAAACTACAACGATTATATCAGTGATGCAAACTTGGTTTCCAAAATTTCCAAAACCGTAAAAATTTGAAAAAAATCGTTAATTTAAAAATCGCATAAATTTGAATTCGTATAAAAAAAATCCGCATAAAACGAGACCTGAGAGTAGCTTGTTTTTAATTCGGTTTCTTAATGTGCCCAGAGCCAATCTGGTGCTACGATATTCAGTTATGGGACACTGCCTTATTGTTTATATTGAAGAAAATCCAAAGGCGCAAACATAAACTTCTTCAAATAATCACAGCCGCGCTCTGCTCTGTTAAAAACTCGAATATTCACATGATCTCAATGTGCAATTAGTAAAAACTATGATCACGAAATATTCGGTAAAATATTTAAAAAGGCTTAAATTCCACCCAAAGCTTGAAATATTTTAAGTGATGGTGGCTAAACTTGCCTAAGGGGAAAATATAGATAAGAACTTATCCAAATTGTATAGCGTTGAGCACCGGCACTAGCAGGACATAAGTTAAAGAATAAAATAAGATTTGATTTATTACACTGTGCGGAAGCTCAAATGCGCGGGAGTTCTGCGTACTGGTAAAAGCTACATCGGTCAAAAAAGAAGTAAGGTCCAGGAATCATGGTCGATGCGAAGTTTGTAAGTTTAATATAGGGAAAATTGAAATATGTTGTGCCTTTTTCATGCACTTCGAACATCTAAATGTTCGAAACAAAGTCAATAAAGGACCCAGTCCTTAGAACAAATAAATTATCCCTTAGATTTTCATATTTTTAGGAGCAGTTTCGTCCCACTTCGACTGATATATATTACAAGAAAAATTGAAAATATTATGGCAAAATCCAACCCCATCATCACCACGATATTGTTTGTTAAAGAAACTGTGGATGTAATTCAAGAAGAAATCGACTATGTACAAGATGCTATACATAAGTAGATTACAACACATACATTTGTGTATGGAAGGAAAGTTGTATTCTATAAGACATACAATGGTATATCCAATGATAGATGCAAAAGCATTTAATGCCACAACACAAACCACGTTCACAATGAAGTGTGTTATTTGTGGGGCTACCTATGGCACCTACAATGCACAAGATTTTAAAACTGTAAAGAATGAGGCATTGTAGCCTATTGGGCTGTTACCACAAAAAGCGGCTGAGGCAAAAAAAAACATTTTCGGCTTTACTGGCAGAATTTAGCTGGAAAGTTTTCAAAGGTTCAGTGTAACATTGATATTATTAATAGACTTTTGCTCAGTTCTGACCCACTGATTACTAGCATAAGACCAACAACGAAAAAAGTCATTACCCTTTACGAAAGAAGCCAATTCTTTGATGCTTCCACCTGTACTTGGCTCTGAAGAGCATTCATATTCGGCAGAGGTCTTTGAAGAAACACTAGAAGAAGAACCATGGCAATCATCATCATCTTAGTGCAAAAGAGAAGTTATTTTAAATAAATAAGTTGTTGCAAGTTTTAATAAAATTCATTGGTTCTCTTATAAATAATTTATTATTAAGAATAACTTAATTATGTTATTTAAATTAGGTTTAAGTTCATCAATTTTAACATGAAATTAGTAAAAAATTTTTATTCCTGACTGAACACCGGCTCGAACTCAGGTCGAATTTACATGTTTCGAGAATAACCACATTCCCATCATTAAGATGTTCGTATTACCCTATTTTACAACTTTAATACTTACTAATTTGTTTAAACACCCAAGGTTTTTTATGTTTGACACAATACACACCGCTCATAATTTTGTGAAAAGATTGTTTAAAACACAAAATATAATAATTTTTACATATAAAAAGGAAAAATTATATCTATAAAATTTCTTTATAACATAAAATTGTAAATTTTATATTCTTCACAAAGTTTACATGATTCTCATAGTGTGCAATTTTGTAGGATCTGGCATAAGATAACACGACTTTTAATACACTTGAAGTGGTATTTCTTCATCTTATTCACCACAGTTGCTAAATTTAGCTTAATTTTTTCAATTTAAAAATGTTTAAATAAAATTATTTAAACTTGATAAATCAAAATTAAAATTAATCAAAACTTTAATTAATCGATTAATGTGCGAGGGATGTGCGATACCTACTTATTAGATTTTTTTTTATTTAAACGAAACATATAAAAATTAAATGTCCTTATTATAGTAATAATTAAGAAAAATATTTGCCTTCTAATTAAACATATTTTAACAAATAGAGTAGGGAATTTATTTCTCATGGTGAGTAAAGTATTTTATTTATTCAAAAGAGGTCTTTAAAAAAACGCAAAAATATCACTTGAAGATTTTTTTTTTTGGTTAAATCAATAAATTTACATTTAGTGTAATAGGTAGTTTCTAGGAATTATACAAGTCATAAATAATGTCATTATAACGATTATAATCATATAATCGTCAAGTAAGAGTAATGATTCTTACGTAATTGCTCGTCGAAAATTTTGTTCAAAGTTCATTTTCACTTAAACGGACACGTCAACAAGCAAAACTGCCGTTACTGGTCTCCAAGAACCCACAACCCTCGATTGATACATCAAAACGCATTACATTGCCACAGAGTAACTGCTTGGTATACCTTATCCACGCATGAGATAATTGGACCATTTTTTTCGAAAATTCTCGAAAAAAGGCTCCGTTTTGACCAGTGTGTTCAACTCTACAGAACCCTCTGGATGCCATACTCTTTAAAAAATAAAATCCGCATTTCCAGTCTATCATTCAATGCTCTTAATAAAACTTTGTGTCAATTATTACGCTTTTTGTTTAAGTTTGAATATATAAATCTGCTTCCAGGCACCCTGTATAAGTATGTAATCTTCCCAAGGCGAATTTGTAAGATTAACTTATTAGGATAAGATTTGATTAATTATTGTTAGTTCATATTAAATATATGAAGATTCAATAAATAAATATTGAAAAAAAAAAAAAACTCTTATGACCAATATTATCGTGGCGGAGTAGCTATCGTTAAGCTTATCGCCAGTTTTTATGTTAATACCATCGAAAAAAAATTACGTGGTTACCATTTTCTTAAAACAGATATCGTGTATTGATTACGAAGGAATTTTAATATTTTTCAAATATTAAGATATTTATGTTGTCCTTGTTTAATAAATTAACTTACCCTTCTCCAGATATAAAGAAATCTGTATTGACTTTGCATGGCACGTGTCACAACCACTTTTTTTTGCAGATGTTTTGTATTGATAACCGAGCAATTTGTCCCTCATTTGAAAAGTTTTACTATGACTGAAGAACTTGGAATTTGGCAACTAGGGCATGTTGGTGAATGCATCACTGCGCTGCAACAGTGATTTCAAATGTGAAGTAGATTTGAACCAAAATATTGTCAAATACTCCACAAAAATAATAGCCGCACAGTAAAAGAATTATTTTTTTGTCGCTATTAAAAAAGTTTGCTTTTCTAAAGCATGTTAAGCGCCGGGTAATCAGGAAATAACTGTAAAACCTTCGGGAAAAGCGGTTCAGTAGCTTAGGATTGTACAAACAGCCACGCAAGCAGCTAAATCCTAAAGGCTTTTCTGTTAAGTAATATAACAATAATGGCCAATTTCACCAAGTTCAGTTATAACCAACTATCACTTTAACTGTCAGTTAACATATTGTTAACTAACAGGTTTAGTCATTACCTCAAAAAAAGCTTGAGCGACATCATTTTCAATTTTCGTTTTTTTTTTATAAATGACTTTATTGGTAAGACTTGCATCATCTCCTAAAATGTCATGGTCACATAAAGTACCGTTACAATTTTACAGCAAAAACAATTTTATTTTAAGCGACAACTGTCATACAAAATTTTTATGAAATAAAATAAAAAAACCTTCTTCTGTAAAATTTTGTCTTTGTTGCTTTTTGGCGGTAATACTCGATATAGTGAAAACTACAAGTCCTGCAAATTTTTGCTGAAGAGAGAATACAGAGAAAGATTTTACATAAATAGAATTTCACGTTATTTTAAAATGGTTTAACTTTGATAATATTTTTTTTTGACTAAAGCCTAGTACTCTGTTCAAATTTGTGAAAAATGTTGAGCAACATTAATTATTTCACACGAAAATTTTGACATGTATCAATGTTACCTATTATAAGAGTACAATTTGACGTTTTTATTCCTGCAAAGTATGCAACCTTGTTTTGTGTATGTAAACAAACCCCACATGTACCTATTTTATAAAAATTATTTTTTTTAATAAAAAATTTAATAAAAAATAATGTAAATAGAGATAAAAAACGGTTACCGCTTGTGTTGTGTGAATTTTTTATTTTTAAATTAAGAATCAGTTCATACTTTTTTGCTTTTCCTTAAAATTCCACGTGAAATAAGTGCAGCTAACATTGTTTCGCAGTTGTGAAAAATGTTGCCAGAAACATTTCAGAACTTTTTCACAAAATGAACAGAGTACAACTCCATCAACATTATTTCGTAGATATTCCGCACAAGTTTTTTTCATATGCGTTTTGACAGCATTTCACGTGAAATGTTGAACAGAGTACCAGGCTTTAATCAAAAATAAAATCAGTTTTAATTAAAAATGTAATCAAGTGAATTAAACGTTTAATTGATACTATGTACTTATTTGTTTACTGGTGCAAATTAAATTAACTTTTTATTAAATATAAGAAATTTTTTAATCAAAACCAATTAGCGCCTTCCATATGAGCTTATTATGTTTGCTCTTGTTGATGCTGTGGGAAAATATTAATAGCTTTTGGTATTCCATTCTGCACAGAAAAAATTTAAAATTAACTTAAATTAACATATTAGTTAGAAATTTGTACTTATAATAAAATTTCGTACTTATTTTCCGACTGCAAATAAATTGTTCATATCAATTTTTTTTTTTAATTTCATAAGCAAATCCCGCGCAGCTCTACGCTTGTCTGCAGGAAACAACCCAGAGTCTCTGGCGGGAATCAAACCCGCAACCCCGGCGCTGATAGACTAGCTCACTACCAACTAGCCTACCGGGGCACTCTTAACATATTTGTAAATTTGAGGTTTTCTTGCTGTTGAGTTTTTATCAATAGTTTAATTAGTTTTTAAAAACAAGCAAAAAAAGCTTAACAAAACGTAAACTTAAATTAAAATACTTTTTTCAATCAACACAGTTAATTGAAACAATTAAAAAATTGTTTGAAACCTTAAAATATCTTGAAGTTTGTGTGTTTGTTTTCATATAAATGCGAATATACCTACACACCAACATTATAATTTTTATTTTCAATTAAGGCAATTGAAACAAAAAACACTTTAAAATACTGTTAAATTACTTTGAGTGATCCCTTGCCGCCATTTCAAATTTGATTTTAACGTAAGTTTGTAAAAATCACTTTTACAAGAATTGAAATTCTTTGAATGTAATTTTTCAGACCAATTAAAAGATTATTTGCTAAAGATGGGAATCAAATAGTTTTTGAGAAAAGTCGCCATTTTAATGAAATTTAATTTCCCCTTTTAAGCCTGGTACTCTGTTCAACATTTCACGTGAAATGCTGTCAAAACGCATATGAAAAAAACTTGTGTGGAATATCTATGAAATAATGTTGGTAGAGTTGTACTCTGTTCATTTTGTGAAAAAGTTCCGAAATGTTTCTGGCAACATTTTTTCGCAACTGCAAAACAATGTAAAGCCTAGTACTCTGTTCAAATTTGTGAAAAATGTTGAGCAACACTGATTATTCCACACGAAAATTTTGGCATTTATCAATGTTACCAATCTTGCGAGTTTGTACAATTTGACGTTTTTATTCCTTCAAAGTATGCTACATTGTTTCGTGTATGTAAACAAACGCCACATGTATTTTACTAAAATTATTTTTTTTAATAAAAAATTTAATAAAAAAAAGTAAATATGGATAAAAAACTGTTAACGATTGTGTTATTTTAATTTTTTATTTCTTTTTTAATATTAAGTTCATATTTTTAGCTTTTGCTTAAAATTCCACGTGAAATAAAGGCAGCTTACATTATTTCGCAGTTGTAAAAAAAATGTTGCCAGAAACATTTCGGAACTTTTTCACAAAATAAACAGAGTACAACTCCATCAACATTATTTCGTAGATATTCCGCACAAGTTTTTTTTATATGCATTTTGACAGCATTTCACGTGAAATGTTGAACAGAGTACCAGGCTTAAGCTGCACTTTTTTCACGTGGAATTTTAAAAAAAGCAAAATAGTATGAACTGATTTTTAAATAAGAAAAAAAAAAGAATTAAAATAACACAACCGGTAACAGTTTTTTATCCATATTTACTTTCTATTTTATTAAAAATAATCATTTTTAGTAAAATAAATGTGGGGTTTGTTTACATACGCAAAACAATGTCGCATACTTAGCAGGAATAAAAACGTTATATTGTAAAAACTCGCAAGATAGGTAACATTGATACATGTCAAAATTTTCATGTGAAATAATTAATGTTGCTCAACATTTTTCTCAAATTTGAACACAGTACTAGGCTTTAATGCTAAGTTCACACTTATGTTTTTAAACGCGTTTAAGCAAAATGTTGATTTAGCTAATCAAAGCCGTTCACATTACATTTGAGATGATTAAGATGACAGATGCTTAAAAAAAAACACAACAAACACACAAAAAAACAACAAACAAATTTATATGTCTTTAAAGCCTAGTACTCTGTTCAAATTTGTGAAAAATGTTGAGCAACATTGATTATTCCACAAGAAAATTTTGGCATTTATCAATGCTACCAATCTTGCGAGTTTGTACAATTGGACGTTTTTGTTCCTTCAAAGTATGCTACATTGTTTCGTGTATGTAAACAAACGCCACATGTATTTTACTAAAATTATTTTTTTTTTAATAAAAAATTTAATAAAAAACAAGTAAATATGGATAAAAAACTGTTACCGATTGTGTTATTTTAATTTTGTATTTCTTTTTTAATATTAAGTTCATATTTTTTGCTTTTGCTTAAAATTCCACGTGAAATAAAGGCAGCTTACATTATTTCGCAGTTGTAAAAAAAATGTTGCCAGAAACATTTCGGAACTTTTTCACAAAATAAACAGAGTACAACTCCATCAACATTATTTCGTAGATATTCCGCACAAGTTTTTTTCATATGCATTTTGACAGCATTTCACGTAAAATGTTGAACAGAGTACCAGGCTTTAAGTATTAAAAATGGATAAAAATACTTTTATAAAGTTATTAGAAGATTATTTTAATCATTTTAATAATGAAATTGTGAAAATTTATGAACTATTTAAGGAAAAAAAATAAAAACTAAGCAGAAATCTTGGCCGGTTGTACACGATCATGTTGGCGATTCTACATTTGAGGTATGTTCAGTGGATTCTATGTGATTTATGAAGTGATTTAGTTGTAATCATGTCAGTTTGAAGTGATTAACAAATCACTTCAATGTATGGGTAATCATCTCGATTTTGAAGTGATTAGAGCTTAATCACGTTCGAACTGCTTAAACGCGTTTAAGAAGCCAAATGTGAACATACTATAATTGGTGAACAATTTTGGTGAATTTTTTATGTGTAGGGCATCAACCCAGTTTCTTAATCGAACCCTGTCATTCACCTTATCTTTGATTTGCTTGATTTGTTTTCGGCTAAATCTTCCTGGACTGTGCGCTCTTCCTCTTCTTCTGTTGATTTCTACTTTAGATTTCTAAAAAGAATACAAAATCATAATTTATGATTCATTAAGACGAATCATCCGTCAACATTAAAAAACTACTAGAACTGCTTTCAGTAAAAAAAACTTTTAAAGCGAAGTTATTGCGGCTTGTTATGGAACTCCTCAAATGTGAGAGAATTATAAAATTCATCAATGAAATAAAACTAAGTAATAATTAATTTTTTTTTATTCATTGGCGTAAAATAAAACTTATCTTAAATACCGGAAATATTTCTATTCTTAATTTCAACTGTTTAAAAATTTAAACAAATGCCACATCTGTATTAAACTTAAACAAATATTAATAATAATATGTTCGTTTATTTATTTGGATTTCCAAAGAATAAAATAAGGTTGTTCAAATAAAACCCGTTTATTTACAAATGAATTTTACAAATTCATATTTAATTGCTTTTAAATTTTGACGGCTTAATACATATGTAGATACATACAAACATAATTTTATGCAAACTATTTTACAAAAAAAGAAAATATACTAAAAAACTAATTATACAAAAATATTCGATCATAAAACAGGTACTAAGATCTACCAGATTTAGAGATTCAGATTAGCACTTGTACATAATTGAAAACATTCATAACATTTGGCAGTAGGTCGATTTGTCCTTGGATATGTGTGTGTTATGTATCATAATGTTTCAAATCTGAATTTCAAAACAACTCTTAAACGTTTTTGTAAACATAATTATGCATTATACATATTTAAATAAATTATAAAAGTGTTGTTATTGTTTTTTTTTTTTTTTTAAATTTCAAAATTAAGAAATACAATTTTGTAAACTTTTCTCGCCGTTAAGTTCTAAATAAAGTAGATATCAAGGTTAAATTAGTATCCAAAGTGAATCACTTTTAAGTAAGAAACGTGTTTTTCGGTATGGTGCGCAGCGTTCAAAAATATTGTAAATTTTTCAATTATAAAGAGTTTTTATTGCTTTTAAAATTACAGAGGAATTTTGTAAGCAAAAAAGCAATTTTTCCAACTACATACTTTCTTTTTTTTTAAATCTAGTGATCTAGTTCTTTAGATAACTGGCTTACTAACGAAATCAATAGTTAGTTTTCGTAAAGTCACACTTTATGCTACAAAAAGTTTAATTAAGTTACTCAAATCGTTTGTCACGAAAACTGATGAAATAGTCATTACCCTACCAGAACAGTGACAGTCATTTGACCTATCATATGACTGGCATTGCTGTCGCGAATATCCATCATCGCGTAGAACAAAGTTTCTATCATTTTCTTAAGGCCAACGTGAAAAAACTGATGGAAACTTTTGTATACGTGTGATTTTGCATCCCTCTTTAACCTTTGAAATTTGTGGTTGATAAAATATATAGCTGAGTTGTTTACTCTTATACTCTGTAAACATCAGTACATATGTATAAACCGGGCACAGCTGCCTAGTCAGTACTGATGCATACAACGGGCACAGCTGTCTAGTCAGTACTGATGGATACATTCGTCACTGTTGACGTATTTTTAAGCTTAAATAAAACACAATTCATCTCATTCAATTCTCATACATATTTTTGTCTATATACGTTCAGCACCCTATAGGCTTGCCAGACGTACTGTTTTCAGAAGTACGCGTACTTTTTTTTACCATTTGTACTGCTTACTGCATAACCATTAAAGAAGTACGCAATTGTACTTTTTTTTAGCTTTTGTACTTCATTTTGTACTTTTTTTGCACAAAATAAAACATGTTTTGTGCATATTGTATTAAAATTGCAAAAAACCAAATTTCGACAAATTTTCGAACTAAAAACACTGCAAACCTGAAGGAAATGTTTAAGTTTTGCTATTTGAAATGGTTTGAAATGCTGCGTCATGTACCAACTCAATGTCGCCTGCAGTTAAAAGATTTAAAAAAAACCATCGAGCCGTAAAAGCTTACTTGTTGTCCCAAAACTGTTTCGTATTTTTTATTTGTATTTTCACTTACTCATTCAAACAACTGAAAAAAATTTTCTTTTTGGAGAAAAGAGCGAAGTGAATTAATAATAAAAACTTATTTTAAATAAATAAAAAATGGCATTGTTAACGAAGAACAAAAAAAGTGATAAATCTTTGTAATTTTTTAAATTTACATTAATTTAATTCTTAAATTAGAATAATTAAATTGTAAAATTAGAATAATTAAATTGTTTAACAAACACGTAACATTAAATTGAAAATTAATATTAATATTTTTATAAAAATAAACAAAGCGTTTTTGTTTTAAACATTTAATTTGAAACATCTGACAAATTTAAAGATGTCACTGCATAAGTATATTAAATACTTATGGCCTTATTCGTTAAAAATTTAACAAATTTTCATAGTAAATTCGTTTCATAAGCCTCTTATAAACCTGTTTTATTTTTTATGAATAAGGGGTTTAGTATTAAAAAAAAAGATTTCTTATTTTGTGCTCTTTGCTATGCATTGAATTTTATATTTTTTGTTTATAGTTACATTAACTGCCTGTTTTTCAAAATAAATTAAGAATTTTCGCTTAAGAATTTAGATTGAAACAGAAAGAACTCAAAATTGTTTTTGATGTACTGAATTTTAAGTTAATAAAATAAAAAAAAAATTGTACTTCTTTTTACATTAATGTACTGCCGTTTTTTTCCCGATGTACTGTTTTTATGGATTTCATATCTGGCAAGCCTAGCACCCTATAATACGTTCAGCACCCCCAGCAGGAGCCAAACTAATTAATTCCCAGTAATCTACATGCAATTCATGTCCACCTGGTGCCTAAAACAAAAAAAAATTAGTTTCTGCAATATTGTTCACAAAACTTACTTACCGCTTTGCCTTCTGGCACAGGTTTTAGTGTACCAAACAATTGTACCAAACATTGTAAAAATTAAACCTTTGCCTTGACGTCTTAAACGATATACCCAGCCTTAGATTTTAACGTTTCTGTCAATTTTCGACAACTTCAAATATGCGAATTTTCTTGGCAGCTGACCAACTGGGATCTTCGGATGTGACAATCTTTTTGGCTTCATCCAAATTTTGTTTACGTTTTTCCGCATCTTCAGCTTCGCGTTTTTCTTTATCGGCATTTTTATAACTTTGATGTAACCAAATCTTTTGGATTTTCTTTATTTGTGACTTACCTGCAACCTCATATTTTTCTGCAGCTCCAGGTTCTTTGCTGCCGACATAAATTAAGGGATAGGGCTCCTTTCCAGCATGTTTCTTGGCTTGAAAAATTAATGAAATATTTTGCAGTATTAAATTTAAACAATTAACAAATATTAGCCAGTAAAGCGTATGACAAAAATTTATAAAAAAAAATTGGCATTTTTTGTCGTGTTTTTAGTTGTTCTACTCTAACATATGTGTTCGAGTGGTACAACTAATGTAAAATTGTTGCAAATGTGTTAGTTAAAATTTTTTTTTTTTAGTTTCGGTCATCCATTTCTTGTAGGGTAATTATCATGTTAATCATAATAAGTCAAAAAGTTATCATTTTTTAGAATTTTGTTTTTGTTTTAAATGTAAATTTCTTTCTATGCGAACGTAAACGGCTGTAATTTTTTTTTGCATCGATTTTTTAATTTTGGTGCATGTTAATACATGTTAATACAATTTCTTCTTTATTTTTTTAATTTGTTTAAAATTGATTTTTTAATTTGTATTTTTTTTTAATTGTTGAACCACTACTCACTTACAAATAATTCAATAGGCATATGTAAAAACGACACAACCAAAATGTATTAACAAAGTGACCTCAGTACTACAACAATGAAACAATAAAAAAAACAACAGGCTTTTTGTTGCTAGAATTGAGACGGCAAATGTCAAAATGCCTTATAAAAAAAGTAAATAAACAAAAAAATGACGACAAACGTCACACGCGAAGAAAATCACTGCAAACAGCTGTGCTTGTGAGGTCACTTTATTAGTACATTCTGGACACAACTGATGGAAAATTATTTTACAAATGTCGAAAACAAAATATTATTGGAGTAAAATATTTTGATTGCATCTTAAATCTACTAAATATCATGAAATGGTTGTGAGCAATATAATATGTTTTCAAAATTATCATTATTTAGTTGTTAGAAAAATGATTATTTTTCAGTCAACAATACTCAAATTTATAATTGCGATAAACATTGGTGATTTAAATAAAAATAACAATTGTTTGTGTACAACAACAGTTTATTGTTACAATAAACATAGTGTAGTTGCCGTAACCATGCCCAATCATATTTTTTCCCAAGCTTAAAAATCCAGAATTTCAAAATCCTGAATTTTAATATCCCGAATAATAACACAGTTTTGATATTAAAAATCACACGATAAATACCATGGTTGGGCCTTCGGCCGGGCGCAAGGATTTTCTAACCAATAGTATAACGAACACTGGCTTCGCAAACTGAAACATCTCTGCATAGCTGGCAAGGATTTTCTCCACATTGGTATAAGGAATCGGGTTTTTGATAATAGAAAACTTTTTAAAATATGTATAAAATTTTTTGGGGTAAGTAAATGAAACATATCCTCAAAGTAACAGTTGAGATTTTATTTGGTGCCATTTTTAATTTCTGAGTATCGGGGTAATTTTTTATTTCACTTGAAATACAAAAACCGCCAACGAAAAAATTTAAAAAAAAAAATTACCCAAAATTGGGCCATTCTTCCTTTTAACTTTGGGACCATATTTCCTGGGGTCATTTTGCGCACCGCCATATTATTGTGCTCTCCGAGGAAGAAGAATAAGCACAAAATAGCGATTACAGAAAGTATAGATTTATGTTTTCCAGAAATTGCTTCAGAATTTTATAAAATTCTGATGTTTTACATCGTTTGCTTACATCATCCGATTCGTATAAAGCAGTTTCGGATACTTTTTTAGCTGCATTAAAACTTTCGATATCGATAACTTTAATTTGACAGCTGCGAATGTCAAACTGTGTTGACAGTTCTGTTTAGTAAAGTATGGCAAGTTATCATGAAGAACAACGCTTCCGAATCGTGGAAATTTACTTTGAAAAAATCTGCTTGGGAAGTCCATTGAGCACCTCGCTCATTTTACGAAGCTCATTTCTGGTTTTACGGCTACGTCAATAAGCAAAATCGCCGTATTTTGAGCAAAGACAATTCTTAAGCCGTTAACCATTCATCTATTAAAATTGACTGGTTCGGATTACACGCTCTTTTGAAATGAGCATGGAGCTGCCGTCACGGTGAATGGCGGGGGCTATAGAGCCAGGCTGACTGAATGTTGTTTCCAAAATTGATCAGTTTCACATCAGCAACATTTGGTTCCAACAAGAGGGCTTAACATGCCATACAGCGCGCTTAAAAATCAATTTATTGCAAAATCAATTTGGTGACAACTTTATACCCAGAAGTGGTCCTGTAACCCTGGCCCCTTGTATGTGTGATTAAACGCCTCTGGATTACTTTTTATAGAGCTATGTTAAGTCATTGGCTTATGCCGAAAAACCAGTTACTTTTAAGGCATGGAAAACAATACTCAAGACGGCATACAGCCAGCTTTGTTGAGCTTTGTTGAGAGTAGTTAAAGATTGGACTGATCGAATGGACCATGTAACTTATAGCTGCGGCGGGCATATGCCGGAATTATATTTGAAAAATAAATGCCATAAATTATCAACCAGAAACATTGATTTTGATTGTATGAGAGGAGGAGGGCTGGCATGGGAGGTTTTAATAAAATTCTATATTATTCTTAATTTAGTCATAATGATCGACCATCCTTCGCTGGCCAGGGTCCATAAAAAATATTAAATTTTTTCCAATTTCATCTCTGGCACGTGGTTTAACGGGGTCAGATCGTACGATCTTAGTGGCCAGTTCACGTCACCTCCACGTAAAGTGATCATGCCTTTACATCGCCCGTGCAGAATGTCCAGTGCAGCATGAGCTGTATAGCACGTAGCGCCATCCTGCTAAACACGCATGTCGTTGGTGTCCATATTATTAAATTCATGTTAAAAGAAGTTGGTTATCATCGACCTATAGCGCTCGCCATTGGCGGCATTTGCCTGGCCAACTACGTTTTTAAAGAAATATTAACCGATTACGCCGGCAGCCCAAAATCCATATCAAAAAGTAACTTTTTTCGGAATGCATTGGACGCTCTTGGATCTTCAAATTAATAAATTTTGTTTGTTGACGTGCCCATTTATCCAGAAAAAGGGCTCATCGCCAAAGATGAGTTTTCGAAAAAAATTATGGTTCTTAATTTTTATCGTTTTCTCGTGTTGTTGTACGCTATATTCCTCCGGCTATAACAATATGAACGCTTACAACTGCCAAAGATCGTTAGTCCTTATTGGACTTTATATGAAATAAATTATGTCCACGGACACTACGACACACCAGAAAGTGTCATAATGTTCATGAACATAATGCCACTTTTAAACGTGTCATTAAGTCCATGGACATTTTAACACTTTTTTTGTAGTTCTTACTTTAAAATGTATCGCAATATCAATGGACATTATGACATTGGATATTATGACATGCTATTCTGTTTAAGTGAGGGCTTTACATCTCGTTCTGCTAGTGATTCATATCAACAGAAATTGTAAATAATTTTCATTTCATACTGGCATCAATTATTTAATTTCATTAAAACAATTAATAAATACTACTAGTAGATTTTAGTTGTTATTCCCTTCACTTAAAGATCATAATATAATAATAATAATAATAAATCAAATAATAACATAAGTCAGCATTCTAACTAAAATAAATATTTGCTTTACGAATACACTCAAAAATTGTTGACTGTAAAAATGTTTTAAATTTTGTATTGTAATACGGGTAATTTGGTAAAAGAAGATATTTTAATTGAAATATTTCACGCTGTTCAGGGGCCTAATTCTGGCAGTCGTGATCGAGTACTTTCTCAATTCGAAAGCAATTTTATTTCAGTCGATACTGAACGAATCTAAATTATTTTAGTATTGTGAAGCTCAAATTAGTGCTTTATAACACTGAAAAAATAATTCCGATTCGTTCAGTATTGACTGAAATAATTAGATATTAAATTGCTTTCGAATCGAGAAAGTACTCGATCACGACTGCAAGAATCAGGCCCCAGTTCTTATTAATATATCCCGGTAGGTTTCGATTGGAAACCTTTTTTTTTTTTTGTATAATTTTCGAACTTTTATTAGAAAAAAGTGAATCTATTTCATTCCATTATTAATTTCAGAAATAAGATCAAAAACCTAAAACGTTCTCGATTTTTTTATATTAAATTTATATAATTTTTTTTTTTTGAAATTATAAAATTTAAAAACATTTATCCCTTCAAAGCAATTTTAAATTTATATTTTGATTAAATTTTACAAAAACTCGATTCACTCTGCATACTTGTCTTGAAAATTGTTCCGAACTCGTTTTTGATAAAAATTTACCAAAAACTAATAAATATTTATACCACAGAGCACGCAGTGGCGTCAGGACACAGAAAATATTGTGTTTTTTCAGTCTTTTTCTTCGAAAGCTGCGCTTTTTGCATTTATTGTTTTGAACAAGCAATTTGAGTTGATTGTAGCGCCCTGTTTTGACACATTGCAACTTCACTACCAATAAACGATTTCGTTCTCTTTCTTCGAAAGCTGCCCTCTTAAATGATTTGGGCCTTTTCGTCACGTCACTTTTTTTATCTCTGTATGCTCTGTGATTTATACCCACACCACAATAGTGGAGACGGTATTGTGAGTTTGTGATGATATAAAAAAAAATATTGGTCTAGGCCCAGCTTTAAGTATACTGATCGGCTCAGAAAATGATTCTGATCTAATTGTGACTTCGTCCGTCCAGTTGGCTGGCTGGCTGCCTGTCCATGTAACCTTGGGCGCAAAGTACAGGTTGCAGCTTTAAAATTAATTTGAAGGAATTTGGTACATATGTACGTTTAGTTGTCATAAGGACGAAGTCTGTTGAAAACGGTGAGAATCGATCTATAATTTCAAATGGCCCTTATATATACTTATTTTCGAAATAGTCTTAAAGATCTGAAGATGTCGGCATTAAAATTAAATTTGGTCCAAAAATATCTGATTGCAAAATAAATCGTTTAACCAAATTTTTTTTAAAGTAACTATGTTAATGTTTGAACTGGTAGGTCCAGAACTGAAAACAGGTCCCATATTATCCTCCTCTCCAAAATCGCGTTTCGACTAAAATCTCACACAGACGTTATATAGTCTGTAAGGATTTAAATCCATAAACTTAAATAAATAAATAAGAAAAATGTTGATACTTAGATAGTATTTGGCACAAAGATCTCTTATATGAATCTTAATCTCATAACATAATTAGGGTATTCACAAGGTGTGCTATCATGTTATATTGTCATAATGTTCTAACATTTTACAATGGTTTAAAAATATTGTTGTTGCTTTGTTAACAAAAAGTGTCTTAAATTAATAGAACTTTGCTTACTATGTTCATTGTGCTGTCATAATTAATCAGAATCAAATTATATCGTCTTAAGGCTCTGATGTTTGGTAAACAAACCTAATAAAATTTATTTGTGATTTGCGACTAAAAAATGGAAAATAGTCAAAGAAGATCTAATTTAATTTATTAACTCATGGATTTATGGCGCCCTATGCTCCAATGGGAGTTAGAGGAACACATATATATATATATAATTCATGGATTATAATTAAAAAATATTTTGATGTTAGGTAAATATTTATTTTTTATATTTGTTTTAAAACAGCTGATTTAAATTCAAAATAGCACACTAAATTATAAGGGGTTGTTCACAACAGTTGTATTTTGTCATGTTATTATTTTAAGTCTTATGACTTTATGACACCTTGTGAATCCCCCAAATATAATTTTGCCAGGTCTATGATTTTCCATGGGTTTCAGATATGGTACATTCTCGAAAAATTATCTGTATACACTGGATGATCGGGCTTCACCCACTTTACTTGTTTTAATTAAATTTTGACCCTATCGCAAATTTTGAGTGTGTTGAATATGTAAATTCATATTTATAATTGTTCTTTTACAATGTTTCAGATTTTATAATTAAAAAAAAAAAAATATTTATTCGCAATAAACTTAGGACGAAGCATTTTAATTATTTTTAAATTTGCGTTATTTCAGTGTTAATAAAAAATTACAATTATTAGTTTCATTATTTTCGTTTGCTTTTAAGACTGAGAAGTATTTACACATTTACAAAAACTCAAGTAATTTTACAATGTGTGATAGTGTGAATTCAATGTGTATTGAAAACGACATGTAATACGAAAAAAAAATATTTGACAACCCATTCCACTTCATCGTTTTTTGAAATGTTTCTAAAAAATTTCATCAGGGTTGCATTTTAACCAAAGTCTGATCATATGTGATAGTGAAAATACAAACTGTAATGTTACATTAGAGTTTTGACAGTCACAACAACTACTCATTAGATTTCTATCTTAAAAATTATACAAGCCTCGCATATTTTGGCTTGTGTTATAATTTAAACTAGCCTTTACACTCAAAAGAAAAATCAATCCATCTGTACTCAAGTCAATCCGAAGCGGTATTAATAGTACGTTGAGTAGGGATTTTCTTGAATCAAGTTCAGAAAGATTGATTCAAGTAAGGATTTTCAATCGCAAAATACCTTTCTTTAGATATAAATAAATCTATTTTATGCCACGCTCACTTCTCTAATCTCGCAAAGATTTTGTTGGATGAACTGTATTGCAAACCAAGATTCTTGTTCCTAGCATACAGAAATCAATAATGTCTATATATATGAGCGGTGCCACGCCCAAAAAAAATTTCCAAAAAATATATAGCCCTTAGCTCCTTCCAGACCATCCGCAATATAGTGTAAAAGTTTCATCAAGATCAATACAGCGGCTTAGGCGGGTATAAGGTACAAACAAACAACTAAACATACACTTATAAAACTATTACAGTAACTGATTGTGGGTTATTAAATTCGTTTTCCGTACCGTTAAAATTTAATAAAAATATCGTTATTTTACGAATAATTTTATTTTTTAACATATATGTTTGTTATTCAAAAAACAAACTACCAAAAAATAATGTTTTTCCGTATTTATTTTTTAGTGTAGTTTGATTTTTGTCGGTTAAAATATATTTTTTAATAGTTAAAACTATTCAATTTTAAGGAATATGCAGTTTAATAAATAAAAAATTTAAAAATTAATGTAAAAATCATTTGTTTTATATGAAATGTAAATGATCCGTTTTTTAAATGAATTTTAAGTTGTCTAAAATGAATTTTCGTTTGAATTTAACAACATAATATTTTGAGTGTACATTAGGGTTTCTTCCCAGTAATTTATTTATTTTATTTCCCGTTTTCCCGGGATTTTTCTTGCGGGATCCCGGGAAATAAAAAATTCCTCATAATTTCAGAAAATAGCTATTTATACTTTGAAATTTAGTTTTCTATTCTCTAAAAATTAGCATCTGTGGATGGGTTGTGGATTAGATCAATTACAAGAAGTGAGTACATGTATTTAAATCAATGTCTCCTGATGCAATAAATCTATTAAAAGCAGAATGGGCAGTGCAACAGTTGATAATTATTACATTTAGTGAAGTGAAGAGTTAATAAAGTACATTATTTCAAAATAAGATGCAGGCAGTAAAGTTTCATTGTCCATGAACAAGTCTTAAAAATAGGAGATACCTAAACATATCGCTCCTTTATTCCAACATAGTCATATCTGCAAAAACAAACGATCTTGGCAAAATGCGATTAAAGTTTTCAAAATGTAAGATACTACAACATACCACTTGAAAAACACATTGTCCTAAAGATTACAAATGGACCTATTAAAATGAAAAGGTTTGGAAGTAGCAGTCCGGTTGATGCTATTTTTGCATCAAACTTGACATACATTTGACTGATACAGACGTTGTTTATAAAAAAGAAAAATTGCTTCTGATTGTGAATCCGAAACTACAACGGTGCACTTTTAACTATTTGTCCAACCTCGGTAAAAAATGAACGAAATTTTTTGGAAACATGATAATTAGTAAATAAAATCAGGAATATACTTTTGGACGACTTACAAAGCGCTTTGAGTGTATCAGAAAGTTATTTCCTAAGCCATTAAAAAATGTTATATATTTCTTTAAAGTATTTTATCTATTTTATTAATTAACTTTTTGATTTCATATCTTGAGTGCCTCAATTTTTATTTTGTTTTTATTATTTTTTTATGAATTATCCAGATCATAATAATACTGAATAAAAGCGTAATAATAGGGAATAAAGGCGTGAGGTAATAATAATTCAAGTTCCTATTTCAATCTTTAGTTAATTTTTTAGTATTGAATAGGGTATTCATTTAATCGGGGTTTTGCTTTAATCGGTTAATCGCTCGATTAATTAACCGAGGTTTTGGTTTAATCGGTTAATAATCGGTTAATTTTGTTATTGATCGGTTAACCGATTAATAAAGTTTTTTTACAAATTAAGTAATTTTAATAAATGAAAATGCATAGATTATTTATTATTTGGAGTTTATTAGTAAAAAAACAAACAAAACAATTCTTGAACTAAAACAAGCAAATAAAAAAATAATTCATAAATATGTAATACATATTTTTTAACTAATAGATAATTAGTTTATTCACAATGTGTGCTACTAAGTCATATTTTCATAATATCCTAATATTTTACAATAGTTTCAAAAAATTAGTCTTTAATAAAAAAATCCTAAAATAATAAGACTTCTTATGCTTTGTTTATTGTTTTGTCATAACTACTCAGTAGAGACCTAAATTATGAGGGTTACTGACAGCACTAATATTTAAGACTACCTTGTGAATTCCCCAATTATGTTTTAATTTAGCCAAAAGTGTGTGTAATCAAGTTGAGGCACACCACTCTTTTTCCCCTGTTTGACCTACACAGCTGTTGGCTTTACAATGCTTTTATGCAAAATAATTCACATAAATAAAAATCTGTTTGCTTGGGTTACAACAAAATCAGTTTAAGATGATCTTATAAAATAACCATTTAAAAAAATTATTTGGTTTAAATGTTTAGGATATAAGCGATACTTTTCTTTAGTTTTGATAAAACTTGAGTTAGAAAAAATTCTTTTACCTATCGTAAATATTGTAGAAATCGAAAACAACCCATAATAAAGAATATCTAATTTCTCAGTCCTTTTTTGTGGATTTCTCTAAACATAAATTCTTCCATTAAGCAATTAGAGCCCTGTTTTAAATTTTTAAAATTTTTAGCACTTCTAGTTGTTTCGGGTTATTCTGTTAAAAGGTTGTTTATGTTACTATCGAGAGTTTCTTCTGTTGTCAGGTCATCATCTGACTTATCCTGACAAAGCTCAGCACCGAACAATCTGCAAAAAAGTTTATTTCCGAACTCCTTAGTTTCTGTTTTGAACTGTTTTTTAAAAATGTATTACTAGAAGGAAATATATTTTATGCAAAAATATTTTCTTAACACACCTTTTGTATATCAGACGAAATAGATAATTAAAAACACAAAAAAATATGTTAAAACACCACAAAAAAAATTTTGTTACATCGGTTAATCGGTTAATCGCCTGAAATTAACCGGTTTAATCGTTAATCGAAAATATCTAATTTATAATTAACCGATCAGTTAATCGGGTGGTAATTAATCGGTTTACCGATTAACGGTTAATCGAATGAATACCCTAGTATTGAACCATTTCATTTACTTTCTTTGTAAACAAGTTCCCTTACGTTTTTTTATCAAAGTTTTTTTTTTCATTAATTAATACCAAAATTTACTTTGTATTATTTATATGGAGCGGGATCCTGGGATCCCGGGAAATTTAAAAAAATTTCCCGCTTTCCCGGGAATCTAAAAAGTCCGGGGGAAAAAAAACTCAAGCGTACATACCAGAGATCAGCAATGAATCGTTTTTTCGCTACTCATACTGACTCATGCAATTATAAGTATAAGTGCGTAGAAATCATTTAAACTAAACTACTCTGATTCACTCATACTCACAAGAGAAATTAATATGAGTGCAACGTCGACATTATACGCATACTCATAAATGACGTCAGTTTGATTTATAATTTCAGGAAAATACTTACAATACTCACAATGATTCAACTCATTAAGCTCATCCATTTACCGTTTTAACACAACAGTTAAAACACAACTTCATAATCAGCGCTGCCAGATAAATTTGCCGAAAAATCGTCCACTTCATACATGTAACTTTAGTAAACTGTAATTGCCAAATCGTCACTTTGCTATTTCGGGGACAGATCTGGCAGCCTTACATTTTGCTTCGCCTGTACACATTGACTTGAGTAGATTCTAAATCAACCACTACAAATGTTGCTAAGTATGAGTACAATGAGTAAAATAAAACTTTTGAGTGAATGTGAGTTTAAATAACATTGGAATAAGTATGAGTGCGTATAAGTACAAGAATTTATGAGTCATGATTTAGCTCTACTCACTTTTTCACTACTCATTGCTGATCTCTGGTACATACATTCATTTACCTAAGTACATAGATTTCATACAGGACGTGCCACGCCCACATTTAGTTTTTATTATTAGCAGATCGCCAATTTAAGCCTTAAATATTTATATTGATGTTAAGTTACTCGTACAAAATTTGGTGGCTCGAGTTCAAAGATTAACTTCATATGAGACGTGCCACGCCCGCTTACTATTGGTAGTCCGCCAATTTTTGTCTAAAATATTTGTATTGATACAAAAGTTGCACATTTTAAAAATTCGGGATTCTAACTGTTATAGTTTTCTTAATATACACGAATTGGTTTTAAATTCGTTAGAAAAGTGCCACGCGCATTTTTTCTTATGAGCATTTAACCATATGTTCGTGTGGATGCAAAGTTAACCGTAGTTAATTTGAAGACTATAGCGCTATTGAAAATTTCAAGAAAATTGGTCCTGCAGCTTAGCCGTCCATAGAATTCAAACAAACATAGAAACATACAAACACACATTCATTTATATATATATATACCCTGCAGGAAATGTCACTTGTGAATCTGTACTGATTCACTATTGACACAGTCACCAGTACCAGTGACTTATTATACCCCAGACAATGTTATTTACTATAGACATTTAACATTTGCGTGTCATTGGAAATCTACTACTGACATTGGTACTACTGACTAGGTAGTTCCTTTGGGAACATATGTAGACATTGGAACCAGAGAATCAATAGTACATTTTAGTAAATGTAGTCTACACTTTTAGTACGAATACGAAATTATAACACTCTTTTTTTATTATTTCTTCAACTTTTATAGGAATTGTACTTCTCAGTTGTTATTGATAAAATTTTTTTCGTATTAAAGCCAAATGACCACAGATTGATATGTATAACCATAAAGGTGGGTTTTAACTGATATATAAATAAAAACTAGAACTCATATAATCAAAGAATTTTAAATCATTCAAATAATAACGTTGATTGTATAAACTTTCGTAGATCTATATCTACATATATATACCCTGAAGGAAACCTGGGTGCAAGTGTCTCCAAGTCACCAGTTATGTCGACTATTTTGGTGACATAACTGGTGACTTGGAGACACTTGCACCCAGGTTTCCTTCAGGGTATATATATGTAGATATAGATCTACGAAAGTTTATACAATCAACGTTATTATTTGAATGATTTAAAATTCTTTGATTATATGAGTTCTAGTTTTTATTTATATATCAGTTAAAACCCACCTTTATGGTTATACATATCAATCTGTGGTCATTTGGAAGAGTAGCCTAAGGTGACATAAGACAAAATTCAGTTGTTACATTAAAACAATTTTGTTTTTAAAATTAATTTTAGCTTTAATTAAATTGGTTTCTAATAAGATAACAGACTTAAAGCAAAAAACTCCTTGTTTGTGTGTAGAAGTTGGAAGAAGCTCTGGATGGAAATTTGTTAATTATTCTCTGAGCCGATCGAATAAACCAAATAATTTATTTATTTTGTTTACTCAGAGTTTGCCAAAAGGGATAGGATTAGGATATTGGATAATTAAAGTAAATTTATTACTTAGATTTCTGTAGGGGTTTACCTTTCGCTACAGCTGCTAAAAAACAAGAAAGATAAAATCGTAAATAAAACCGGAAACAGCATTTTTAACATTAAGGCCAAGTTGACGGACGATTTAGGCATTTAGGACGATTTAGGCAAGTGAGAAAGAATGAATATTTGTAGCATTCAGCCCTTATATACGTTAATTACAAAGGGAAGCAACTTTGTACAGAAACTTCTAATGTCGATAATCAGAGGTGGGATTGTGTCGTTAACACTCCTCGAATAAATTTTTTTTTTATTTTTTTCTATCCACACACACACACACACACACACCACATTCGAACCAATTATAGTTATTTTTACTAGAAAATAATTATACGAAATACCAAAAAGGAAAATATACTGGTTTTTTCTAATTTAGAAAAGCCAAGAATTTCGGTGATATCGAAATTCTCGATTTCGGCAGTGCAAACCCTAATCAAATGATTCAGGAATATAAAACTTTTACTACTTTTTTATGAAAAGGTCTTCTCGTAACAAGTTCAAAAGTGTTAAAGCAGACAAACGAAATACAGCAAAAAATTATTGCTTTTATTAATTTATTAACCATTACGTACTATAAATTTTCATTTAAAAAAACAAACCCTTTAAAATTCCTAAAACAGATTTTCTTTAACATTTTAGAAATTTCGTTTTAGTTTTATAAGAATTATTACTTTTTTTTGGGTTTTGGTTAATAGTTTTCTTAACTTTTACCCTTTCGACCATTGAACAGTAACATCCGGAGCGGGTTTCTCTTCTTGATGAAATTTTGTAATACATTTTAGGTTAATGAAGTTATTACAAAATAATGAAAATAATAAAAAATTTTAACGAAGAAAAAAAAGGCAAAACATTACACACAGTTAGTACTTGTCGTTATTTAATTGCATAAATTTTGCTTTTGTTTTAAGTTTTATATGATGAACAAGCAAAAAAGAAATTTTTATTGTTTGTTACGACAAAGAAATAAAAAAAAATTCAAAAAGCATGAAAGATTTCGGTCTAAATAAAGTGGAAGTGGAAAATTGTATTTCTTGTTCCCCAACCCCAACTTCTTGCAGTCAGTCGTTTATGCCGCCGTTACCGCTATAAATTTCAAAATTGTCATAATTTTTTCATTTCACATTTCTTTTGTGAATATTAATCAGGTATTTTCTTGGTGTTTGTGGATTAATTATCTGTAACTGTGTGTGTTTACCTACCTGTGTGCTAATGTTTAAAATCATTCGTATTTTTTCACTTTAATTTAAAGTATTGACGTTGTAATTAAACCTGTAAAAACACACACACATTTACATGATACTCTGGTATGACGACTGCAACTAAATATAAGATAATATAATTTTTATTACGGACTGACTTGCTCGATTAACCTCAGCGCTGTTGAGCTTGACCCTTGATCGTTAGACGCCATTGAAATGTCGTTATATCCATTAAGTTTTTAAAAACTTTATAATCTTTTAGTTGTTTAATTAGAAATAAAAATTAATTTACTTTTTATACAATAAATGTAAATATTTTCTTGCACATGTTATTAATATAATTTTTAAATAGAAGTTTAAAGACATGACATTTGTCTTGATTATTTTTGCAGCCTTCTCCAATGTTAGAGTTTTAACACGAGTCAATTTCCTTTGGAATTTTTTTAATTTCAATTAAAAATTGTGTAGTTTTTGTGCCAAACAATGCTTCTATGTTAAAAGATTTCAAATATTGCAAATATCTTCTTTATTTCAAAAATCATATTAAAGTTTAAGTAGTTTCTCGAATAGGTTATTAAATGCTTAAGCTTGTAAAGGGTGGTCCAAGTAAAACGCACGATGTTAATTGTAAATAAAACAAAAAGTTTTCACAAAATTTTCTTAATATTTTTTATTTTTATAGAAGGATCTATAACAATTATGTGTGAAACAAAGTATCGGTAAAATGCTTGCCACGGCTTAGGTGGCGTAATTATCTCACCCTTTAGCTCTTAAATTGTCCTTGGCTTATTGACGTTCACTTTTCATTTTTAATATCCCCAAAAAAAAAGTCCAACGGTGTCAAATCACATGATCGTGGCGGCCAATTTAAATCGCGCAAAATACCCATTTTTTCGTTGGATGTGTGGCAAGTGGTACTATCGTCCAGGTCCATATTCACAATTTTTGGCCACAAGAAGTCTGTTATAATTTCGCGATAGTGAACACCATTCACGGAAAATGCCTCATTGTCACTCCATCGCGAACAACAGCAATATTTTCCGCAATACGAACTGGTTGAGCATGCACAGGGGCTTTCACATTTCCTACAGACCCGTTTTGCTGAAATTTGCACACAATTCTCCCAATTGTGTACACATTTGGTGCATTATGATGACCAAAAAAAATCTTAACTCGCTGCTCAATAATGAACGTCCCTATTGTTGAATTTGTCAAACACTGAAACAAAGAAATGCCGAATTAAGTTGGGCAAAAAACTTACCGTTATATCCTTTTCACCCTTGTCAACATTTAACATCTACCAATAAGTGGCTAGAAATCAAAATTTTCCATATCTTTACAAGATGATCCAATCGCATTTTTTTAGTGCCATCACTGGAAAAGTGGCAACAAATTCTTATTTAACTGTGGCAGCACTGACAAAATTGCATTTTTTTGAAAGCAGCGTAACCATTTGTCAAGTTTTTTCTTTTTTGCAAGTCTTTTTTTGTTTAATTTTTTTATACTATTAAACAAAACGAATTCAAAATATATTTTGGTGTTTTCTTTTATAATTTTGGCACTTTTGCAGAAAAAAACTATAAAAAAGAAAAAAAATTAAAAAAGGTTTGTGTTGGAAATGGTGACATTTTTTATTGGTAGTAGATGCCAAATGTTTCAATTGTGAACACATGTTTCACATTTTCAACATCTTTAACAAAGGGTATTAAGGTGTGACTCCCAATAAATATCGTGCATTATGATTCGACCACTCGTATACCGTGTTTAGAATGCACCTTAATTGAGTTTTAAGCAATAAATGACATTATTGAGCTCTATTAATCATATAAAATTGCAATTTAGTTATTGCTCAATTAATACCAAATTGTTATAAATATTGAGTAAAATTAATATGCGACCCTGTCAAAAGTGTGTTTAGTAAGCAAAACACAACTAACTAAACAATATGTTTTAACATTTGGCAACTGGAATTACAACAAAACAAACCCCATTCATTAGGTCTACGAAAAAGCCAGATGCTTATTCCTTAAAGATGTCAAAAGTTGTTTACATTTTGATTACACATGTACATTTTTGTTTACGTTGAATCTTGTATGTAGTAGTAATGTAAACAATGTTTTTTTTTAACTGCCAAACGCTACCCAACAAACACGAAGTCAAACACAATTCTCAAACGTGTTTCAAATGTTTGATTTTAACATTTAAATTCAAATTGATAATGATTTGAAAATAAACATTTTACATCAAATGATTTATCAATTTGACGTCAAATCAGTATCAAATGTTATATTCAATACAAAACTAAACTTGGCACTACTAAAGCGAAAAATAAATGTAAACATTAAAAATGGCGATTAAAGTTAAATTTTTGCTTGGTGGTTAAATGTGTTTTAAAAGTGAACGATTTATTTCTTTTGAAAAATTAAAATTATTTGTGGGTAACAATGATTAAAAATACGAGTTTAAAAAATAAGACGGGAAAGTAATGAAATTTTAAGTTTGTTGTATGATCGCGGTGCTACAATCCTCAACATAAAAGGGTGCCAATTTCTTCGTCTTTGCAAGAATTAGAGGACGGAGAGAAAATTATTTCATATTTTAGCTATGGTGCCGAATGTTTGTCTCACAGTTTATTTAAATAAAGAACGAATTTAAATTAAAAAATAAAATATTTTTATTTATTTTCCACATTGTGTTATAATCCACATTTGAAAAACTTTTGAGAATTGCGTTTGAAAGAAAGTTGAAAATAAAGGCATTTTCCAATTTGAAAATAATTTTCCTTTTTTGTTGAGAATGCTATGATTTTCAAATCATTATCAAACGTTTGTCGTTTGAGAAAACGTTTGATTTCAAATTACTTTCAATTTGAAATAAAACCTCCGTGTTTGTTGGGTAATTGAGTTTGCTAAATTGTGTATGCATATGTGAACAGAAAGATAATTATGTCAATAAATCGAATATTGACTCAATAAAAAAGGTATATCTGAACACGGTTTTAATATGATACTATTTTTTTTAAAAGTTCTTCAAAACCTTCTGTGGGAATTTTGTTCAAAAAACCTTAAATTTCTAGAAAATTTTAATCCGCTTATTCAAAAAATATATTTTGGATTTTTATAGAAAACTTGTTTTATAAACCTATAATACTTTTCTTTGCAGAGGCCTAAAATAATTTATTTTATACAAATTTATTTAATATTCTTTTTAAAACTAAATTTTCTTTTCTTTTTCAGATAATGTCCATGTTACTTAAAGTACCAAATTGTCTATTGGTACAGTACAGTACAAAATAAAATTAATAAAAAAAATAAACATCATTAAGATAAATAAATTTAATAAATAAATCTAAAACATAAATAGAAGCAAAGTAAATGGACGACTAGACAACCATAAAACGTACTGACAAATAATAATTTTAACTGATAGTTTTACTTAGGATTTTTTTTAAATTGTTTGTTGTTGTTTAATTTAAATAATTAAAATCAAGAAAAGTTGACGCAAAAATATTTAACCAAAAACCCCAACAAATTAGCAACAAAATACGAAACAGCAGACACTAAAATGCAGGTTCCCGAGCATGTGGTGTCATTTTATGTGGCAACGTGTGGACAAAATGGACCTGGTTTGGGTTCAGATGAAAAAGAAATCATATTGCTGGTCTATGTGATTTTAGAGGCAGCAACAGGACAGGTAAGCTGTTAAGCAACGTAACATATAAGTTAATTAAATATATTCTCGTGTAAATGGCAACATAAAACAATTCCACGTGTGTTATTTTTTAAAAAAAAAATGAATATAATTTTAAACAAATTTAAACAATTTGCTTTTCTTAGGACCGCCTTTATTCATAGGAAACGCCATTTTCCCTTTATTATTGTATGTATTTGAGTTTTATTTAATACATGTATATAAAATGTTTGTGTAAATTGTTTATAAATACATACATATTCAAATGTATACACATTGTACATTCACTTATCTACTAGGGTGTCCCTTTCATTTGTTTTGTCTAAAATGATTTATATTATCGACCAGTAAATTACAAACCTCTATAATCTGCATTAATTAACAACGCATTTGTTTAAAAAAAACTTTTATTTATTGGTTTTTTTTTGTTTTTTTGTAATACATATTTATGACTTGAGTGTTTTGCATAAACTTTTTAAATTTTGGAAAACAAAACTTAATGAATGCTAATTTTTGATTTAATGTCTCTTTTTGTATTTTGCTTGCAAACATTTTGCTATCCTATAACAATAAAAAGAAATGTTTAAACATAAATATTAAATGTGTTGATGGACCAAAATGGCTTAATTTGTATCAAAAAATACCCAAAGATAGGTTAAAGTGCTATAATCGGCTGTGCCGTATCTTTGATAACCTCCAACGAGAGGAAGAATATTTTAGAAGTGGAATTTACATATATGAATCTGAATGTTTATATAAGGTTTATAACCAGCCTTTAAAAAAAACTTACCTCACGGTACTACACAGAAAAAATTCTCCAACATTTTCACCAATTAAAGCATTAATCAAAAATAAAATCAGTTTTAATTAAAAATTTAATCAAGTGAATTAAACGTTTAATCATGTGAATTAAACGTTTAATTAATACTATTAACTGGTTTAATTAATACTCTTAATTTGTTTACTGGTGCAAATTTAATTAATTTTTTAATTAATATCACAAATTTTTTAATTGAAATCAATTTTTATTTTTTTCTGTGTAAAATTCGCTGCAGTTTTAGGCGTATTTCAAAAGTACGTTATCTAAAATTGGCTTTGTAAGAGGCCTATGATAAATGATTGACCGATCTTCAAGAAATTTGGTCGTGTGATTTTCAGTCTTATGACAAAGCAAATTTTACCGCAATAGAATGATTTTTTATAATTTGGAGTGTACTAAAGGGTTTTCTGAGAATGGAACTTGTATGAGGCCTTTGGTTAAAACCGGACTGAACTATACGAAATCTTGCAATACAATTTTAAGTCTTACGAACTGTGGGAGACCTTATTTGACTACGATTGCATTATTCCTAAAGTCTGAGGCGTACTAAAGTGTTTTCCGAGAGTGGGCTTAGTATCGGATCAATGGTTTGCTATAGGTTCATGTTACTTTGAGAAAGACCTTGGCCAGGTCATAAGCGCTATAAGTCGATGAGTACAAATTTCTTTTTGCCTGAATAGGATCATTTGGACACCTTTGACATGTGTTTGCAAACGGGCGGCGCTACGTGCTGATATCTCTTGCTACATTAGACGTTCTGTAACCAGCGATTTGAGAGCACAGTCATCTTAAGTGGATGTGATGTGAAGTGCGCATTGACCCCGCTAAATTTTTCCTTGTAGGCTTTCTAAAGTGTGAGGTCTGTATAAGCCACAGCGGTCCTCAGTCCAAACATAAGCCACTCTTTCGGTAAAATTCATCCAGAGTCATGGAAACTTAGAAATTCCAAATGCGCGTGATTGTGCTTTGAACAGCCTATTCTTCGATGATCTGTGCACTAAGAAAAATCCATACTCGATATGTATTTAATAAGTTTTAATATACGATGCTGGATGGAAAATCAAAAAATTTAGATATGACGGCGAATTTGACATGTGTACTTGGCCCTTTTCAAATATTTGATCAAACTTTTTTTTTAACAAATTTTACTGATTATGAACAGAAACCGTGATGACGATATTTGATGTCTGGCACTGGCAGGACCCAAAACAAAGTATTAGGATACGATTTGATTAACTATTGTTAGTTCATATTTAGTATATGAAGATTCAATAAATAAATATTGAAAAAAAAATTTATTTACATACTAAAATTTATTTGTTAAAAGATAATTGCTTTGCCAACGTTTTGCAAAACAAACAATTTTTAAATACAACTGGTGGTAACGTGTAGGACGTCAAATATTTGATATTTGAAATAGATTAAAAACATACAATCGTATAAAAAAAAATTCAAGGGACTCCCTAACCGCAAACAATTTACGATAACAAACAGATGCGAGTCCGTCAATCATATAATTAATGTAATCATCCAAATAAACGAATGAAATAACGAGTTACAATCCACATTCTGTATACATTTTAATTTGTGGCACGACCCCAAGATTGTTGCTGTCATCACTCAAATTACAGCATTTGAAGTCAAATGTTCAACAAAAATATTAAATTACTACAAAGCACTACCACTAACTATTTTTGTAGAAAAATAAAAAATAAATCTACAATTTTAATACGCAAATCGCATAAAAACTTTTGTTGACTTGATTGCACATATAGGGCTTTCCAATAATGTTTTCCATTTTGAAATTTAAAAAAAATGAATACTCTTAAGCGAAATCATCGGATATTTATTAAATTGTAGAGAGGATTGTATGCCAAACAATAAATGGAATTCACAACAGCGTATTGCAATCGGTTATATTTCATCCAAAGAAGATGAAGGCAATCTTATAACAGGCTTATCGTTCAAAATTCATCACAATTGTAACCAAAAAATATTCTATATTCCAATAATGAGCATATTAAAGATAACGTAGTTTCTCTCGTAAAGGAAAACGAGCCAGTTTTTCTGCCGATAAGAAAATCCTTGTAAACGGTCTGCAATATTTAGGATTTTCGACAGTATTGTTTCATGTACAATAAATTAACTATAATTTCGAATTCTATTACGTGTTTCCTAATATTTTACATTTCCTTTCTTCATAAAAATAATTTAATGAAAATTAAATTTAATGAACTTAAGCCTAATTAAAAATATTAAAAATTTGGATTAAAAACCATAAATAGTTCAACAAAATAACCACAATGTACTTCGGACTTCAAGAAAAATTCTTGACGAAAGTACGAAAAAACAGAAGTAAGGAAGAACATGTAAAATCAATTAAAATGGATAATCATTCAAGGGAGCAAACTTCGATCTACCAAAGGTTAAAATACAATTTGGTTTAAGGATTGATGTTTGACTATTGACGTCAGCAGTCGTCGATGGCTGCGAGTGTAAAACGGCAAATCCATTTGAGAAGATCGAGTGGTTGCGATCGAAACATGTCATGGTAACCTGCCGGCCGCGGTTCGAATCCCGGCCACGGTCAAGAATGAAAGATTATCAATAACAATTTTAATTAATTTTCATGTTGTAAAATTCCTTTCTTCATAAAAATAATTTAATGAAAATTAAATTAAATGAAGCCTAATTAAAAATATTAAAAATTTTTATTAAAAACCATAAATAGTTCAACAAAATAACCACAATACTAATTATTTTCCATAGTATTTTAAATATTGTTTTCTTAAAGAGAACTAATTATTTAAATAAAAATTCGTGGTAAAGCCTCAATTAGTTTTCATTACAGCACATTTTTATTGTTGTGTTAACACAGCTATCTGCTTATTTAAATGTTTGAATCGATGAAACTTTTACTTGTAAAAAATATATAAGCGCGAATATCTGGAATTAATAAAAAATACAATTGTACGATTTAAAAGCTGGTTTTTAATAACATTGTAAAATAAAGTTTAGTTATTAATGAGATTTTGTTATGATATGCTAAGCTCCCAAATCTTATTCTTGATAAATACACTGAAATTGATTGTTGGGGGATAAGCTAGTTCCTATGCGCATTTCACTGATTGCTTTAGTTATTAAACTAGGTTTAGTTAATCTGAAAACAGATTTTTGCCGCCCTTAGTTTGTATATAACATTTTGAAGGAACAGTTTACACTGAAAAGGAAAAACAATCCATTCGTACTTTAATCAATTCGAAGCGGTATAAATAGTACGATAAGAACGGATTTTCTTGAATCAAGTACAGAAAGATTGATTCAAGTACGGATTATTCAAGTGCGAAATACTTAACGTATCCATATTTAAACTACAATTCGTACTTCGAAAATTAAATTGATTTCAGTCAACCTTAGACTGAATTAATCTAAAAATGCGATTGCTTTAAGAATTATAAAGTTGATTTAATCTCAAATCAGTACCTAAAATAATCCGAAAGTAAAATTAGATTAGATTGATTAAAACCTCAAACATTTATCCCAGAGACAAGAGGAGAATATTATGTTTTCTACCTTAAAATTTGATGTACATATTTAACTAAAACAAGTTAGAGTGCTATATTCGGCTATGCCGAATCTTTGATACCCTCCACCGATCTTTATCTATATGACCTAACTAAAGGATCTTTATAAAAACGGACATCAGCATTGAAATTGGTTGCGGTTAGAAATATATTAAATTATTGACCGACAATAAGAAAGTTTTATGCTTTTTATACCCTCCACCACAATTAGTTGTGAAGAGGGTATACTAAGTTTGTCATTCCGTGTGAAACTTTTTTATTATTCATCTCAGACCCCATAAAGTATATATATTCTGGCTGCTTGAGTAATTCTAAGTCGATTTAGCCATGTCCGTCTGTCTGTCCGTCTGTCCGTCTGACCGTCTGTCCGTCTGTTGAAAACACGCTCACTTTCAAAAAACTGAAAAGAAATAAACAAACTAGGTGTCAAATTGCTTGTAGTTATCCTAAGCAGTTTGGGATTGAATTTCAGCAAAATCGGTTCAGTAGGACCAGAGCTAAGAATCAAAATGTGGAACCACCACCTTCAAAAACTTGATAATTTTGTTACAAAAACTAACATAAATGATGCAAAAATGCACGGAATGACATAAGATTTTGCACAAGTCCGTTTTATTCGACTAGAAATTACACTGTAAAATTTCGCGAAGGTCGGTCCATAATTTACCCTAAGCCCCATATAAACACTACTCCCGGAAAACAGTTTAGTACGCCTAAAACCGTAAAAAATAATGCAATCATAACAAATTTTGGCTCGTCACAATTTTATAGGACTATAAATTATACTGTGAAATTTCGTGAAGATCGGTACATAATGTACCCTAGGCCCCATATATGCCCTACACCCGGAAAACAGTTTAGTCTCCTAAAACCATAATTAATAACAAATCGTCACAGTTTAAGATAATAATAATAAAAAGACATCATTCAGATATTACTGCTTAAACATTCGAACTGTCGGTGGAGGGTATCAAAGATTCGGCACAGCCGAATATAGCACTCTAACTTGATTTTTAACAATTTTAACTAGCTTGAGTAAAATATCATGATTTGTAACAGTTTAAGATGATCTTAAATGATTTTCAAAGTGATTTCTGGTATTAAAAACATAAATTTCAATAAATTACAGAGCAGCGTAAAGTAAGTTTTAGCGTTTACAGCGAATTTCAAAAGGCTGCTAAATATCGGATCTAAGGTAAATTATGGACCGTATATCACAAAATTGCATGACATTTTTTCTGGCCATATGAAACTAAGTTGGAAGAAATTTTACCACAATAAATATATCTGCTACGGTTTTACACGTATTTAATTAATTAATAGTAAATTATGGACCGATCATTACGAAATTTATTATTGCCATTTCTAGTCCTATAAAACTGTGAAGTATTCAATTTTATTCTGATACCATTATTAACCCTAGAGTACTAACCATATTTTACATACGTTGTAACTAATGATCGTCGATTCGACGATGTATTTTTTAACTGCCTGTAACTTTGGCTTAAAACCAAATATACTTTTTCAATTAATGCTTTTGATCATTGGGGCACCCTATAAATCCATATAAAAAAAAAATTATTTAATTTATATTCCTATAGATAAAAGAAATATTTAATTTTTGTACTAATTCATTTTATGTTGAACATATTTTGGGGATCAAACAAAAGGACCTAAAAAATATTGTGAAGAAAGCTAAAAACTAAAAAAGAGGCAAAACTTAAAAAAGACATTTTTAGCTTTAAAAAAATAAAATTTTTTTTTTTTTAAATAACACTTTGAGCAAGAGCCATAAAGCTCAACTTTGTGTTCTCCGCATATGGGTTTTTCGCATATATCACATTTTTATTTTGACATTCGGCATTTTTTCGTATAGGCATGAGTTACACATACTTCATTTGTGTTTTTTTTTGTATTTTCTCCTTAGCTGGTCATTGTTGCCACTATTGTTTGGAGTAACAACATTTGCATATTTGCTCTTAAAACTGAAAAATAAAAGTCACGTCAATACTAACCATCGACGATTCGACGAGTACAAGACCAATAATAGCAATGTTCTAGCAACGCGGTTTAAAAAACGCAATTACACACAGCAAAAGTAAATCATCTACTAACAGCATACAAAATTTTAGATTGTTAGGCACACCCATTTAAAAGTAAATGAATTGAAAGGGTGCGATGCTCGTCGAAACGTCGATCATTAGTACTCTAGGGTTAATTACGGTTTTAGGCGTACTAAACTGTTTTCCTGGAGTGTGGTTTATATGGGGCCTTGGGTGAATTTTGGACCGATCTTCACGAAATTTTACAGTGCGAATTCCAGTCGAATAAAACGAATTTTTGCAAAATCTTATACCATTCCGTGCATTGTTCCACCATTTATGTTAGTTTTTGTAACAAAATTATCAATTTCTTAAGGTTGTGGGTCCACATTTTGATTCATAGCTCTGATCCAACTGAACCAATTTCGCTGGATAACTGCTTAGGATAACTACAAGCAATTTTACACTAAGTTTGTTAATTTCTTTTGAGTTTTTCGAAAGTGAGCGTGTTTTCAACAGACGGACATGGCTAAATCGACTAAGAATTACTTAAGGAGCCAGAGTATACATATATACTTTATGCATGAAACAAAGAAAACAAGATAGTGCATTTAAATTTATAAAAACATTATTTTTCTGCGCATGTACGTCATAGTAGTAAATGAGCACAAACATGATCACACAAACATGTGTTTGTAGTATGCTGAATGTTTGTTTACATTTAAATCGCTTTACTATAATGACGTCAAAATGAGAGTTAAAAGATAACGGACCTGCGCAATGCGCTATCTTGTTTTCTTTGTTTCATGTACTTTATGGGGTCTGAGCAGGGTTGTTAGGGTTTTTTCTTAAAAAATCGCCAAAAGTTTTTACAAAATGCGTCAAAATCGTGACGAACATTTAACAAAATCGTCAGCATTGATTGGTTCAAAAATTATAATTTTTAGCAAGAAATTCTATTAATGATAAAGAAAGTGATATGGTTAAGTTTTATACTATTTATTTTAGAATGTGGGCTGAAATATATTTATCATTTGAAAAGAAATACATAAGAAAAACTATATTTTCATAAAACCATAACAAAAATTTATTTATTTCATTTATCCATATTCACAAAAACATTAAATAAGAAATAAAATCTCATTTGCTATTAACTCGAGCTATCTTTAAATGATTAATTTTTAGCGTTATCGGTATTGCAAATTGTTTTTACTGTTGAAGGCGCTAAACCAAGGGTTCTGTCTATATCAACAGCCTTTTCACTCGACTTGAAACGTTTTATTTCGTCCAATTTTAGTTCCAAACTAATGCATATTTTTCTCTGTGCACTAATTTTTCTACAGAACTTCTTATTAAGAACTAACTTCTTACTTTCTAACACGCAACTATACTTAGAATAACTTACTTAACAGAATTAAATGGGAATTCACCTTTTTACACGCAAATAGAAAAATTCCGCACATGTGATTATGACTTCAGTGAAAAAATCCAATCGTATGCAGCGACGCAAAGCGGATTTAACCAATTTTTAAAAAGCGATGCAAAAAGAACCGACGCGAATCAGGGCTCTAGTTTATATTTTTTGCAGTATCGATGGCATTCATATAATTGTAGAATTCGAATTACTAATGCTTCCAATGAAAGCCACCTGGATTGTGGCGGGGGAAGAATTTTTTTTTGTGTTTAATTTCCCATAATTTTTGTTTTTCGAAAAATTGATTTTTATTTACGTTTTGGAGTGTTCCCAATATACATAACTGTAAATATTTCTTGTAAGTGTTTTATTGATGCCAGAAAATCGTCTTAACACTATTACTTTTAGTAAAAAGTGGTCAATGGTCATTTTACTGTATTTTCGCAAGAAAATCGTCAAAATTGCGAAAAATCGTGACATGTAACAACCCTGGGTCTGAGATGAATAAATGAGATTTAAACTCTCACTTTGTAATTTTACTCTCAGAGTGGCACTACCAACCAGTGTTGCCAACTTTTTGAGAGCAAAAAGCACTTTAAAATTAAAAAAAAGCACTAAAAATCACTATTTCAAACAAAAAGAAGCGTAAAAAAGCACTAAGCAGTTTTTACAATTTAATTAAACACAAAACAAGTTGCATTCGGCTATGCTGAATACTAAATACCTCCAGAATTAAATAAAAGCGACGGCGTTGATGGGTGACCATTTTCATTTAAAATTTTATAATAAATAAATATATTTTTAATTAGGCTTAAGTTCATTAAATTTAATTTTCATTAAATTATTTTTATGAAGAAAGGAATTTTACAACATGAAACTCAATTAAAATTGTTCCTGATAATCTTTCATTCTTGACCGTGGCCGGGGCTCGAACCCAGGCCGGCAGGTTACCATGACATGTTTCGATCGCAACCACTCGATCTCCTCAGATGGATTTGCCGTTTTACACTCGCAGCCATCGACGGCTGCTGACGTCAATAGTCAAACATCAATCCTTAAACCAAATTGTATTTTAACCTTTGGTAGATCGAAGTTTGCTTTTTTGAATGATTATCTATTTTAATCGATTTTACATGTTTTTTTTCCTCACTTCTGTTTTTTTCGTACTTTTGTCAAGAATTCTTCTTGAAGTCCAGAGTACATTTTTTTGTTTTTTTTTTCTCTTTGTCTTTCTTTTTCTTGTTGAACTTTTTCAGCACAACTTGAAGGACAAATGAACACATAGAGCTCGTGCCTAAGCTTTAACAATAATTAGTATGGTGGTTATCTTGTTGAACTATTTATGGTTTTTAATCCAAATTTTTAATATTTTTAATTAGGCTTAAGTTCATTAAATTTAATTTTCATTAAATTATTTTTATGAAGAAAGGAATTTTACAACATGAAACTCAATTAAAATTGTTCCTGATAATCTTTCATTCTTGACCGTGGCCGGGGCTCGAACCCAGGCCGGCAGGTTACCATGACATGTTTCGATCGCAACCACTCGATCTCCTCAGATGGATTTGCCGTTTTACACTCGCAGCCATCGACGGCTGCTGACGTCAATAGTCAAACATCAATCCTTAAACCAAATTGTATTTTAACCTTTGGTAGATCGAAGTTTGCTTTTTTGAATGATTATCTATTTTAATCGATTTTACATGTTTTTTTTCCTCACTTCTGTTTTTTTCGTACTTTTGTCAAGAATTCTTCTTGAAGTCCAGAGTACATTTTTTTGTTTTTTTTTTTTCTCTTTGTCTTTCTTTTTCTTGTTGACCTTTTTCAGCACAACTTGAAGGACAAATGAACACAAGGGTCAACAAGAAAAAGAAAGACAAAGAGAAAAAAAAAAAACAAAAAAATGTACTCTGGACTTCAAGAAGAATTCTTGACAAAAGTACGAAAAAAACAGAAGTGAGGAAAAAAAACATGTAAAATCGATTAAAATAGATAATCATTCAAAAAAGCAAACTTCGATCTACCAAAGGTTAAAATACAATTTGGTTTAAGGATTGATGTTTGACTATTGACGTCAGCAGCCGTCGATGGCTGCGAGTGTAAAACGGCAAATCCATCTGAGGAGATCGAGTGGTTGCGATCGAAACATGTCATGGTAACCTGCCGGCCTGGGTTCGAGCCCCGGCCACGGTCAAGAATGAAAGATTATCAGGAACAATTTTAATTGAGTTTCATGTTGTAAAATTCCTTTCTTCATAAAAATAATTTAATGAAAATTAAATTTAATGAACTTAAGCCTAATTAAAAATATTAAAAATTTGGATTAAAAACCATAAATAGTTCAACAAGATAACCACCATACTAATTATAAATAAATATATTTACATTTGTATATAAACATTTTTAAATGTATTATTATTATCTTCAAGAAAAATAAAATCATCCATCTGGCCTGTTGCTATTACCGAAAATTTGCAATGACCGACCATTGTTTATAAAACTTAATGACAGCCCATATTTTAATAAAACACCTTATTTTTTATCGTTTAAATACATCTAATTTAAAATTCTGCAAAATTTAATAAAACAATTGGCGTATGATATTATCCAGTTATTTTAACCTTTGTCCGCTTCTTAATAAAGAACACACATAAGGTGTAAAATAGAAAAGTTGCGGCTCTTTGTTTGTTTTTAAAGTCTTTGCGTTCTTTTGTACGGTTTCGGACTGCATATTTTTTAACTTTTTAAAACACGTTTTTTCGACATGACTCAAAATAGTTGTTTATTTTTCCATTCACAATTGCTAATATCTTCCAAGCCATTTTCTATTTTTGAAACAGTGTCTACATTTTTAAAAAAATGTTTACCGATAACAAATACATCGTATAACGATTACTAAATATGTAATCGTTATACGATTACTCGTAAATAAAGTTTTTGGTAAAACGAATGCAACTTTTTTTGTCACTTTTTTATCATTTGAAATCTTAAAATCTTTACAGGCCTTCCCAAAACTGTACCCCAAATAGCAAATCTCATCTTAATCATCCTCTATATAGTCGAAGTTTTAAAAAATGGTAGAAAAAAAAAATAAAAATTATAAAAAGCACTAACGAAAAATTGAAAAAGCACCAAGTTAGTGCTTTTTCTTAGTTTGGCACTATGGATACAATTTTGGCGTTTTGAGTCATCAAAAAGCCCCATAAATAGTGCCAAAAGCACTAAGTTGGCATCACAATCTTTTTTTTACTTTATTTTTAGAAATTCCAGGATGGATTTTCGAAAGTAATCCCATAAAGGATTGTTTTAAGTACATTTTAGTGTTATTCGTACTGAAATTTAAGTACGACTCGTACTTTTTTTTTAATTGCCTAGGCTAAAAAAAGTTAAAAAACTAAGTTTATCCTGAGTGTTTTTCTTTCTGTGTACTCTTGCTTAAAATGTTGGTCTTTATTGAAATAATAAAAAAATCAATTTTATCCGGAAAAATCCGAGTTTCAGATTACGTTAAACTAAGTTTTAGCTTAATCCAAATCTTAAAAACGCGAAAAAACATTGTTTTCGCTTTCCTGTAAAATTGTGATTTTTCAGATAGCACTTTTTGAATATAAACCAATGATATACAGCATTTATGGCTTATTTGCGTTTCATAATTTTATTTATTTAGCGTGTGGATAATTTAAAATACAGAGCAATACTTGCAGTTCTTAAGCAATTATTTCTACAAGTGTAATGAGTTGAGCCAGGATATTGCGTCAAGTGTCAGGATTTGTATTTGCTCGATATTTCCTGGAAAAGATAACGAAAAAATGTTATTTATCAACTAATTTCGAACATATATTTTATTGCAAAGATCGCACGACCCTAAAGCCAGTACTGTATGAGATTTTTTTAATTTATTTTATTTTCATTTAAATTGTTTTATACTATTGTAATGCATTTATGCGGCATATGCATACACACGAACTGCTTGTAATTTCACCAGTTTGTATGATTAATAAGTATTAAATTCTTATAACCAGTATGCAATCCAGTGATAAATATTCTAATCTAATTACAGTAGACGCTCACAAATTAGAGCTTTCAGTAATTCGAACGTCCAGAAATTAGAATCAGTGTTTGCAATACATTAAACGCTCTAAAATTCGAATTTATAGTTCTAATTTCAGAGCGTTTTTTTTTTTTTGTTATTTGAACACAAGAAATCCGCAATTTATTTTTATTCTGTTTGAACATGTAAAGCTAAAAAGGGGAATTACCAAATTTTAGATGTGTTTCCTTATATGTTGTTTTTTGTCGCATTTATAGGTATATATTTGTGGCTAGTTTATTTGTGAAATTCGAAACACGTGTACATATTTTGGAAGTCTCTATTAAAAAGTGAAAGTGTATCATTCGAAATGTCAAATAAACGTAAAAAAAAACACTTTATCATCGAAAACGAAGGTCAAAATATTAGAAAAGCTTGACAAAGGGTTTGAAGGGAATATTAATGTTACGACATCTTCAATCAGCTATATCAAATCACATAGAACAGCAATATTAAATGCTGTTTTCAACACATATCAGGAAGCAAGCAATAAATCTTTGCACAGCGCTGAATACCCAAATATGGTAAGTCGTCTGTATGAGTGGTTTAAAGAGAAAGCTAAAAAAATATTTAGAGAGGAATATCCCTATAAAGATGAAAATACATTCCGTGGAAGCAATGGATAGTTTTCCAAATATAAGAAACGACACGGTATTTTTAATTTTAAAAAATACATTTACAGCCTGTTTTTGTAAAACATAAGTCTTCTCACTTGAAGTTTTCGTATTAATACGTTTATGTTCAAAATTTGGTTTTTAAAAAACATTTAAAAGCTTTCGTTTATTCATAGTCGACATTAATAGAGCTTTTTTCTTTCGTGAATCAACATTATTGCCAATGCATTAATATTCGTACATTTCTATTATTTTTTCATATAAAAGTTTTGTGTTTGTGGATAACCCTGGCATTTGTTTACAAAAATTAAAATTAAATTTCAAAACAAAATATTTTATAAAAAGTGTTACTAATTTAGTAAAAATAAAAGTGTTGAATGAAAATGTTAACAATAATAGCAATAAATAACAGAAATACATAAAGAAGTTCTTTTGCTGCACATCAACATATAGATATGTAGAAGATATTTGCGAGATATAATTTTTTTTGGAACATTCGGAAGAACTGTGGTATTTTACAGTACACTGTATGTACAGTCACACAGATACTAGTACGTACGCCTTAACAATTCTTTAACTTTCCAAAAATTAGAGATATTTAAAATAATAAATAAATCAAAAATTTTGAAATAAAAGCGAATATTTATTTCATTATTAAATTTAAGACTATTGATTTGTCCGCATACTTAGGTGCGAAGTCGAGCCGCTTTTATCTGTTTATATCTCAATAAATGTTTGTTTTTTCTTAGTACGCGGCCATGTAATGTAATGTAAAAATTTTAAAATTTGAGCACAAGGAATTCGCAACGTTGCTTTTGTTAAAAATATATGCACGCATTTCATTACAAATGTCCTTTGTTTTTTTACCTATCTTAACAAAACAGTAATATTTTTTTCTAAAATTACTGCAATCTTTAAGAATTCCCTTGCAAGTTTAGCTTGTGCCACTTTCCGTATATTATTTTTCCTTTAAATCTTCTTATTTTAAAAAGGACAGTTTTCTATTTGGCATCGTACGTATAATTATCTGTGCTTTCAGATTAACTTAAAAGTGTAAAAGAATAATTAGCGGAAATTGACCCAAACTTTTTGTCGATTGATTTTGACAGTGTGTCGATGCCTTGCAAATTCCAAAAAATATCGATCAGAAATCCAGAGTTATTCTTAAGCTCCAATTTTAGAGGTAGTACGTACTATGCCATGAACAACGGTACGCGACATGATGTGATCGGTTTTTAAACGGCAGCGCTATATTTAAAAAACTAAATGGGCTGCATATGGAGGTGTGGCTATAAAAATTTAACCGTTTTAGAAACATCATTGACATACCTTTCATTCAAAGCGGTGACTGGCACAAACTTTTTTTGCCGACCCGCTCTTATGTACATAATTATGTTCATATTTTTGAGCGTATGTAGTTCCATTGTTTCTAAAATTTTTTGAACCTGTAAATACATATTTATGTAATTATAAGTGAACCTTTATAGAATATTTTATAATAGTATTAGTTTGTTAGGTTTCCTTTTTTAAAATATCGCAGTTATTTTCCATTTTGTGGTGATTTGTTTTTTAAACGAATGCCTTTTACTTATCGTCTACTTTTCACTTTTGTTTTCATTTATTGCGAAGATGTTCATTTTATATGAACCAAAAATATATAGAAAAAAATTAAAGCTTTTTTTGTCACTCACATGAAATGTTTTTTAATTTTATGAAAACCTAAATCTGATTTCGTTCGTTATTTTTACGAACGAACAATTATTTTCATTTTCTAAAAACAGGCTGTTAATGAAATAAAATTGAATTAAAAAAAATTTAAGTAATTTTTATTTTTTATTCGAAATAAAAACGTCCAGAAATTAGAATAATTCAGAAATTAGAATTGCCTCAAAAACAAAGCGGTTCTAATTTGCGAGCGTCTACTGTAATATGTAAAAAATAAAAAAAAAAAAAAAATGTGCTAAATTTAACAAAATACGAATATTAATTTAAAATTATTGGTGAAAACTACCAATAACAATCTTACGCTGTTGTTGTTTTATTTATCCACATCATTTATTAAATTTTATAAAACATTGTTAATAATTTGTTAAAAATATATATTTGCAAAAGCTTAAAGATTTTGCATACATTTTTGAAAAAGAAATCGCCTCACACATGCGCAACTTTTAATGATATTTTCTTTCTTGTTTTTGCAAAATTATAAAATCCGCAAATTTTTAAAACACTTTGAAAGTTGATGCTCGGCGCTTTTCAAGCTACACAATTAACTAGTATTGTCTTTTATTTTATTTTTTGGTTTTATTATGCTTTCTTTGGGTTTCTCAACGAAGGTTGTGAGAAATGTGACCCACAGGTCATCGACTTAAATATTTGCAAAAAAAGTAAAAAAAATTAAGTTGCCAAAATAACGAATACAAACTGATAAAATTGTGCTTTTAATATCCCATTTGGCCAGATTTTCATTGACGACATTCACGAGTTGTCCACAATCGTTTAGGTTTTCAAGAAGCCAATTTAGAGAAAATCGTCGTGTACGACAGTATGAGCGACAAAGTCTTGCTTGGTGTCCCCTTTCCAACTTAATAAAGGACAGGTTGAGTAACATTTTCTTCTAAGTTGGTTCTATCCAAATCTATGCGGGAGAATATAATCGATGTTGTCTTATAAGTTGTCTTGTATAAAAAGCTATTGACGACACTATGAAAGTCAATGTCTTCTTCAGCCGTAGTTGAATGGTTTTCAATCACTTGCTTGGTTTGCTTTAAATTCTCACATTCTTTTTTAAGTGGTTGACTTAAATACCTACATACATAAAAATTTACGAATTAGCACAAACCAGTAAAAAAAAAATGGTGATGGCGGGGCTAGAAAATGGATAACATGCAGTTTATACTTCACTGCCAATTTAAAGCTGGGATCACACGATTGCCGCAAATGCACCAATATAACACCATTTTGATTGTGCTTTATTGACGCACAATAATAAAATTGCACCAATCAAATATTCTGAAATCACACGATTGGCCTGTTTTTTACAAATTTGATTGCCGCTAGTTGGTACAAAGCGAAATGGGTACAATAACTGCCGAAGCACTGTCACACGATTGTTCGTACTTGTGCCAACTGTATTGTATCATAATATTATACAAATTTTTGTTGAATAGTTTTGTTTGAAATTTTTTAAGAAAACTATATGAAATCCTATCAAGAAATAAAGGATATTTCTATTAAATTTTTATGGCCAATTTCCCAATTCTATTTTAATATCAATTCATATTTAAATACAGTTTTTCATATAATTTTATATTAATTTGACATGAAAAACGAATACAAAAAAGTAAATTTATTAAAAAAGCAAATTTTGGCTCGTATTGTGTTGTTTGATTGCCGCACAAGAACACAATAAATATTGGTACATTTTTGTTATTTTTATTGACGTGCGGTTGCATATCAAGTAGTCACACGATTGCCGCGCCAGGGTTGCATTTTATTGGTAAAAGAAAGCACAATATTGTCCTCGACTGGTACATGAGCCATTTCGCTGTGCAGTCACACGATTGGGTTATTAAAAAGTTTGAAAATTGGTGCATTGCGGCAAATGTGCTCATAAAAGTCGAATATATAGATCATGAAATGGAAATGAGAAAAGCGAAATATATTGAAACTATAATAAAAAAAGCACTGGTAATCGTTTGTATCGAATAAACGACAAGAAGAGTGACGTTGTCCTGCTTTGTATCGTGGTGCTTGATTTTCGCGACACTTGTTCGAAAATGTCGTTGACGATTTCTTCTGGCTGTCACTTACATGGTGTGCAGGAATTAACGTTGTCGTGCATCCATCTTCGAAGATGTCTTACAGATATGGCCAACTGGGATGTTTCTCAATTTATTTTATGTGTCTTTGTGTTTTTTCTAATCTTAGCAATATGGGCCAGCCATTTCATACTTTTGTATGCCTTGTTTTATTCCTAGAGTTTTGTTAGGTTTTATTTTTTTGAAATCAAAATTAGAGTTTTAGCTCTTTTACAACAATAAAAATCTTTTAGATATTGTTAAAAAAGATTTAAAGTTTATTCCAAAATAATCGCTTATATGCATTTCATAATTTGCACGTCTTTTGGTGTTTTCATTTCACGTTTAAATGGTTTCATTAGTAAATTAAAAAAAGAGAAAAATTTTTAAATTTAACTGTTTTTTTTTTGCTAACAAATCGTTGTTTTTTATTAAATAACTTTTTTAATTTTCTGTTTATGTTTTCGACTAATTAATTACACTGTGGCAGTCGAAAAGTTGGGCAAAGTTTCTGATAGTTGATTTTATATAATTTGGAGCCTAGGAATCGAATGGCGTTTTTGTCAGATTGGATCGAGATATTGGCATTTAAATTTTTCGATACCCTATTATTCATTAAGGGCGATCATACACATACATTATATAAACAGAAAGCGGATTTATCCTAATTGATGTTTGCTTAATAAATGATAAAATTTTTTCTTTATCAAATTCATTGTAAATAAAAAATTCAACAATGATTTGAGTAATAGTTTAATGCAGTAAGAAAAATGTCAACATTTTAAACGAAATAAAAATAACACTATGCTAGTTGAAAAAAACCAACAATCGGTGCACCAGGCGTTTTAATCTAATTTGGGTGCGGGTGAAGTATATTCTTCATACATATTGAAGGAAAAGTCCCATAACTGCCAACGAGTCGCCCCTAGGGGGATAAAATGTATGACCGACCTCCATTAGTTTTTTTCCTTAACATTTTCTCAAAACATACTTGCCCCTTATCACCATCCATTAGGGGGTTCCAATACAAATATAGGAGTCGCCCCTAGAGAGAAAACATTTTTCATCTTTTGTGAATAAAATCAAAGTTGCAGACAGATTGTTATCATTTATGGCTTGCCGAGCTGGCGGCAGTAGTTGGATAAAAAAAATACTTCCGTGAAAAGTGGCAACCTTAAAAAAATAACGATCTCAATGAATTTGTATATGTTCATGGAAACAATTGGTCATCGTTATGTAAATCAATATTTTTATTGGAAAAGTCTTAGTCTAACTAATATTGAAGCTGAGCTAGATTCTACACTGGGGAAATCTGCTTCTTCGTATACGACTTAAAAATATTGGGAGGCAAAAATTAAAGCTAGGCCGCACGGTGTCTACACCAGAAACGGTTAAGAAAATTCACATAATTGTATTGATTGAACGTCGGCTGAAAATGCGTAAACTAGATAGCTTACAGTATTACACATTGGTAGCACTGATGGTGTCCATTATTAATCGTTTATTTAAAAGTGAAAGTTTGTGAAATTTGTGAAAAAAATGTAAAAAAATTAAAAATACCATGTAAATATATTTAATAATAGCAATAATAGGCTTCAGGGCACGCCATAAAAGGCGATTAGTAAAAAATTAAAAATGCTTAAACTACCCCTTTAGTGTACACCCTACTGTAGTGACATGGATTACTTTTAAAACTAACCCACTTTAGTACTCCATGGAGTAGTTTAGGGACTACTTCAGTGGGTTATATGGTCCCCTCCTAGGACATCGCAATGTTAAATGGAACACATTTTACCCATATATTTGGAGTAGTTTTGGAGTACTCCTACTCCTTTATGGACTACTCTTTACATGCATGTCTTGACTAGTCTCGTTATCTGCAGGGTACCTCTTGATATTAACATTCGTGCTAAATAGTGTTTTTGTATGTCGTCTTATTTAAAATTTTTTTTTTTTAATTTTCAATTCAGTTTTATTCAATTCAATTGATAGTAATAAAACTTACAAAGAGCATGGGACTAGTCTGTTCACATTTAAGTTTTTGTTCCTTTAAGATTCCATGATTTTATGAAGTTTTTTTCATGTTTCACGATTGATATAATATGTATATTTACTGAAAGCAAGCCTGCCATTGCATCCCTATCGGGTGCCTTTATGGCATCTAGGTTAACTGCAGAATGTCGGACGCCTTTAAATGAGATTGCAAAGCACTTGAAGGTAACGTTCATGTGAGTACCAGGGCACGCGAGCTGCCAGATAGCAAGTGGAGCTTGCAAACGAGGTTGTCGTCTCGATGAGCCATTGGCTTTTCTATCGGTCTCTGTAAGTTACTTATCAAGCGCGAGTCTTATATACTTGTACAGAGCCAGCTTTCTACTAAGGTTCAATACGAACCAGATTAGAACAGTGGCTTAAGTGATAACTGACCCGTGATGACTCATGCGAGGAATTTGGACCGTGAATTCAATGACAATGACCTAAGAAGAACAAAGATGACTTCTTATCTCCATTAGGAAGACGAATTGCTTGAATTTTGCAGTGACGGCTATTGAGTAACTGCTCTGTAGGATGGATATTAACACTGGATCTCACAAAAGGACCACTGTATTATCTTTATTTTAATAAGTTAAACAGTTCTTACTATAAACTGATACTCGAAGCTATTGAATATCGCTAGGCAAAGTGTATCGAGCCAAAAGAAGTTTTTCAGGGGTGCTCAGGAAATGGAAAACGCAAGAATTTTTTTATAAGATTTCTCTATTAAACAGAATTTTTTTTTAACAAAAATTACATTAAAAATGTATTAAAAACGCGTTTTGCGTTTTTGATTTCCAGAACACTCACAATTTCAATGTCATATTTTTAATGTTATAAAATATAAAAAAAAAATTTTAGAAATAATCACTTTTTAAATTCAAGTTCTAGAAACATTTTGAAATTTTATATATTGCATATTAAATACATATTGTATAATTTTATATAATTACAACAATTCAAAAACAAAAAAATTTATAATTTTTATCTTAAATCGCTTCATTAAATGAGATAATAATGGGTTTTGCTTGAAATTAACATACACATTGTTTTATTTCTAAAATTTTGTTGACGGTTTTGGCTTCCAGTTTCAACTTTCCTATACATCCGTATTTTTTTTTGTTTTTTTTTTTTAGTTTTTAACCAAAATTTTTATAAATGTTTTTTTGTTTGCAACATCATCTTTGTTTTTATTTTATTATTTTTTTAATTATAACAAACTGCAATGAACGGGAAAATAGGTTTCATTATATTTTTTGTTTTAAAAATTACAACTGTTTTTTTTTTTTTAACAAAAATGTTCAATACAAAGTTGTAAGCAAAAGATCACTGCCACTTATTTTATTGTTTTATAATACAAAATTGTGCCACTACAATTAAAAACAATTCAAGAGAAAAATTATTTCGAAAAACACTACAACCAATAAAAAGTTGGTCGATTTTAAACCAGTTTTACAATAAAATTAAAATAAAATTAATAATAAAAATTAAGATATAAATAGTTTTTATTGTTAGTTTTCTTAGAAAATATTAATAAAATACTCGTAGTACTTACTTGTAGTATAAATACATAACAAACAAAGACTTGTAGTAAAATTAAAACAAACGATTTGGTATATAATTTTAAGTTTGAAAGAGGAACATGATATAAAATTTGCTTAAATTTTGTTATAAATGTCCACGTCAGATCAAATAAATTTAATTTTAAATATTTATCAATTGCTTTTATTTTACACCTAAAAAAATCTTTATAATCAGCATGTAAAATGTATCCATATAAATATGTATGCAAGTAAATAGTTTTACTTGCAAACTTGCTTCAGTAGCAATTAGAAAGGCCCTAAGTCATTTCGTAAATATGAAAAAAAAAATCATTTTAAAAAATTGCTATTTTCGTGATTTTTGTTCTAATTTCCATAGCTTGAATTAGTTTAAAAAAATAGGCTAGAAATATAATAAGAAATAAATCAAAAAAGACTCTATTGAATTTGTTCTTATACCCTGGCAGGCCGGCTGGCTGGCTGTCCATTTTAAGCGTTATTAAACCATTTTTCAATAAATGATGTTTTTGTATTTTCCACATTAATAATCCGATTCTGGCACAAATATATATCTTACAAATATCAATTCACATACCAAATTTTATTACAATCGGACAATTTTGTACGTGTTAAATCGTTTTTTTTTAGAGAAAAGATATATGGCAGGACCTTGAGTCCTTAGTCCGATTTAAATGAAAATTTACACACACGTTGCTAATTGTAAGTGTATTAGCATGCCCTCAAATTTTGTAGTCATTATTGAAGCTAAAATAACATTTTTCAGTTTCAGGGAACATGGGAGGCCCGATTTTTTTTAAACTTGAACTTTTCTTGACTAAGGTAAATGTAATTACTGTACGAAATTTCAGAAGTCTGCACCAACCCCTTCGTTATATGGGATCACAGCACACTGTGTGTGTCATTTGGCGAAGTTCTTTGTTGTGTACAATTTTTCGTTTTTTGCATTTACTTTGACTTCGACTTTTTACATTTAATAAATCAGAAATAAAAGCAATAATCTTTTTTTGTCCTATGAAAAATTAAAAAGCCGAAGTTAGAGCACAATCTTATGACTTTTTCCAATATCCCTTGCAGTTTTTTAAACACTGTGTTAAATCGTTATTTTTAATACTATTGCGTTAAATTTTTGGAATCATTAAAAAACACAATTTCGAAAAAAATCGATCTAGGGCCTTTCTACATCAGACCAACAATATACACCCCTATCGTGAATAACAATTGGAATTTGTATTCCCTTGAAATTTTTATTTCCCTCGAAGGGAAAAATGCTATCGTGAATCTCCCGTGAACAATTTTTCGCGCAATTAGTTTTCAGTGAATGCAAAAAAGAAAAAAGATTAAAAAAAAAAAATAAAAATCAAAGAAATGGAAAAGTTAAAAAAAACAAAGCAAAATATTTAGTATTGGAATGATAGTTTGATTACAACGTTAGTTTATTGCACTATTGAACTTTAATGTAGTAATTTCCAAAATTCAAAATATAGATATCAGATTCGAATTATAAGAAAAGCGATGAAAAAATTTATCACGATATGGGTGAAAATGTTTTCCTATTCCAGTATGCACTTTCCAACCAATTCTTATAATTCCCCGTAGTTCCAAGTTGGAACATAGGGCCGTAACAAATAAAATCCATTTGTTTTTATTTGTTTCGGTTACGGTAATCTTTAACATCTTGGCTGATCGGGTAATTGGTCGGTCGCCTAACTAATTACGCAAGCCTAATTACGCGAGGAAACTCTTCCGGAGGTCATTACGGAGGAAGTTCCCAGACTGATACTCCGGCGAGATGTTACGTATAGTTCCCTCAGTCAGCTACCTGCTGACATCCATTTTACTCCTTTATATTTAACCTTATCCTTATAGTTGTGACCTATTTCTCAAAACAGACCCTAAGGGGCTTAGACACGAAACACATAAATGCTGGCTAACAAATTCTTGTACGTTTGCTTACAGATTAAACCCAACAAACAGAAAGGTTTAATTTCAGACTAAAATTAAATCAAACCATTTATCAAACGATAAACTTTAAAAAATTTTTTCATTCTTTAAGCGGCTCATACACTTGCAATAAAATTGTTTAATTTTACGTATTGTACAATTATATCGCCAATGTGTATGTGATATTCGATGGTAGCACAATATATTGGCAACAATCAAAAGACTTTTGATTTTTATTGCACAACGAAAAGAAAGTGAAATTTGTTGACAGCATTGTACAATTGCAAGTGTATAGGCCGCTTTAGAGAAAAAGGGAAGTTATTTTCAAATATCACTAAAACGGTTTTTAAATGTGGATTTGAAGTAAAATGTGAAACATAAATAAAACATAATTTTTGTTTTGAAAATTAATTTTTTTTTAAATTTGTTTTTTAATTCAAAATTATTATTTACTAAAATAAACTAAAAGCTAAATGCTTGGTTGTATCGCTGACTTACTTTAAAGTCCACAAATTCCTTAGCATGCTATACACTCTACCAGGGCTGTGGAGCCGGAGTCGGAGTCAGAGTCGGAGTTGAGGTTTTTGTACCAGAGTCGGAGTCGAAGTACCCACAGAAACTTGCGAATCCGACTCCGAAATTTTTCGGGGAAAAAAAAATTAAAAAATATTTCTTATAATTTTTAAAATAAAAATTCTTTGAAATTGGCGATGCAATATTTAAAATATCGATCTGAATTTTTTACAGAATCATTTTCTTGCTATATTTAACCATTTAAAAGTTATTGCATTAAAAAATAGCTTAAGGTCAAATAAGGACCAGTTTGCGGTTGGAGGCGGAGTCGGAGTCGGAGTTAGAACTATTTTTGACGATTCCATAGCCTTGCATTCTACCACATGCCTGGCTAACAGTGTTGCCAATTTAGGCATTTTTTACCTTGTTTAGCCATTAAAATTGAGTTTAGCCATATTTTTAGCCATTTTTCAAATTGTTTAGCCATAAAATTTTGTTTGCCGTTTTTCTTTTAAAATAACAATTTTAATTATTTTTGATATTTGGCCAATTTGTTGTTAAATTGATTTGTTTTTTATTTAAGCTAATAGGGCCTAAGGTTAATTAATGTAAATAAAAAGCAATTTTTTATTACAGTTTTCCCGACGTTTCGTCGATTTTTTGTCGACTTTTTTTTGCGCTAATATTGTTAGTGTCTTCTTTGACATTCATCGTTTTCTTTATGTTTTCTTGTATCCTTAGACTTTCAATTGTAAATCTCTTCTTATCCCCCCTTTCTTTATCTAGTATTCGCACCCATCACAATCAATTTTATGTTGTGTGTTGATAATGCTGTCGTTTCTTTTTTCCTTTGTATATCCATCATATGTTCTCCCATTCTAGTTTCAAGGGATCGTTTTGTTGTTCCAATGTATATGAGTTCGCAACTTTGTTCGTTATTCCCTTTACATTGTAATTCGTACACAATGTTGTTTTGTTGTTGTTTGTCTATTGGAGCTTTTATTGCAGAGAATATAGTGCTGAGTGTTTTATTGGGCTTATAAGCAAAGCTTTTATTATTTGTTTCTATTGACGTTCGTATGTTTTTATTATCAGTGAGGCTAGGGATGTATTTTACACTGTAAAAATATTTTTGTTCTTTTTCTATATTAGTGGGGTTATTATCATTTTTGTTCTTTATTTGCGTAATTGTGTCTTCTATTAGTGTTGATATAAGTTTATTTGGAAAACTATTGCTTTTAATTTTCTTATAATAAATAATTAAAGTAAAATAAAAATTTTTCACAATATAAACGAATTTAATTTAAATCACAACTTTTACAAATCTTCAAAATCCCTATAAACGATGATAGTGAAACATCTTTCAAAATAAAGGAACAGTATTCCAATATTAAATTATAAAATGGATCAACACAGAATTTAATATAAAGTTGCTCTCACTTCCATGGTAAAATGCTGAATAAGAGAGGGTACTTAGCCAAGTAAACATCGTTAAAAGAAAATTAAGAAATAGGTTATATTTAGTAACCGGTTACTCAACTTTATCAGTAAGGAAAATATTTTTACCATATCCACACCATAGTGGAGAGGCCATTATGCATTTATGCTGATGTTTGTAACACCTTAAAGTATTGGTCCAAGACCCACCTTTAAGTATACCAATCGACTTTGAATCACTTTCTGAGTGTCCGCCCGGATGGCTGGCTGTCAATGTAAACCTTGTGCGCAAAGTACAGGTCGCAATTTTGGACATAATTTGATAACTATATATTCGTACTTCAAAAAATTTAAGACTAATAAGCCCGAGCGATTCCTACGAGATAAATATTAACGGCATCTAATTTATCGATGATTTAATTTTTTAAATGTAAAATATGTACTTAAGTTTATTCTTATGTGACAAATTGATTTTAATTTACAATTTTATTGTTCAAAAATTTTTAATGAATTATTTTTTTTTTGTTATTGAATTTTAATGTGTTTTTATTTAAAAAAGTTTTTACCCATTTTTAAGCCTTTTTTTTCCGTAAATTTAGCCATTTTTGGTCACCAAGTTTTGGCAACACTGCGGTTTAGTGTACTGTTAAGGCCAAATCCAAGGTTTCTGACTGAGTTAATTACTTATATTTTAGTAATTCCCAAAATTACGTTAGTTTCATCATCAATTTTAATAGATTTTTTTCTAATAGTAAAACATTTTGATATTTTGTGGTTAAGGCATAATCCATTGACCAATGTCCAAAGAAAAATTTTGTTTAGGTCGTAATTTAATTAATTTACTTTGGAATAATTACAATGCTTAGCACTAATAAAGTACATTTGAATATCATTATCATACATTTTAACGCTTTAGTATTAAATTTTTTGGAATGAATTGTTTATTAGAATATATTGAATATAATAGAGGTCCAAGTATTGAGACTTGCGGGACACCTCTGACAACTCGCAGGAGTTTCGAAATAGTATCGAAATCTTAAACGCATTGTTTGTTAAATATTTTAACTATAGTTTAAGACAAAGTATATCATGGTTTACAGTATCAAACCTTTAAGAATCATTATTTTAAACAAAAAGCGATATATCTCTATTGTCCAAATTAAACTTTATTTACTCAACAACGTCGGCAAGAACAGTTATACAAACTGTGCATGATCTTAAGCCCGATTGTCGGTCTGTCAATAGCTGATTTGAATTTAAATATTAAAATACTAGTTTTTGTATCAGATATTCAAAAACTTTAGAAATATATGGAAAAGTTTAAATAATGCGATATTCCTTATCTGTCTTAGGAACGGGAATGATGTTGGATATTTTTTATTTATTCGGAAAACTGCTTGTGGTGATAAGTGTGTAAAGAAAATCCTCTTCTTTACTTCCAGGATTGTCTTCTGCGTGGTAAATTGATTATAAAACACTTTTCCTCTTTTTCTTATGCGCATTCTTACTCTATTACTAAAGGGTGGTTAAATTGTAAGGGCCGATGTTGAATGTGAACCACACCTAAACGCCAAGTTTTTTTCCGAATTTTATTTGACATTTCTCTATTTCAGACTTACTCAATTTGAACCATGGAGAGATACACAATCCAACAACGTGTTAAAGTTATCCAGACTAATTATGAAAATGGATGATAAATTTCGAAGAAAATCATCTTCAGTGATGAGGCACATTTTCACCTCAGTGGATTTGTCGATAAGCAGAATTTCCGCATTTGGGCGAATAATAATCCAAGAGTGATTGTCGAAAAACCAATGCACCCACAAAGAGTGACTGTTTGGTGCGGTTTATGGGCTGGCGGCATCATCGGGCCGTATTTTTTCCAAAATGAGGCCGGTCAGGCAGTTACTGTGAATGGTGTTCGCTACCGTGAGATGATAACGAACTTTTTATGGCCCGAATTGAAAGATATGGATGTGGACGATATGTGGTTTCAGCAGGACGGTGCCACTTGCCACACAGCTAACGAAACAATGGCTCTTTTGCGCAACAAATTCAAAGGCCGTGTTATCTCACGTAATGGCGATGTCAATTGGCCGCCAAGATCATGTGATTTGACACCGTTGGACTTTTTTCTTTGGGGTTATTTGAAAGAAAAGGTGTACGTCGATAAGCCAGCAACAATTCAAGAGGTAAAGGATGAGATAATTCGGCACATTAACGGCATAGAACCTCCATTATGCCTCAGGGTCATCGAAAATTTGGACCATCGGATGGAGGTGTGCCGCCGTGGTCGCGGCGCCCATTTGGCCGATATTTTGTTCCATACTTAATTGAGTAATACCAATATATCATAATAAAATAAAATTACAATAATTTCCTAAATAGTTTGTGTTTTATTCAAAATCAACATCGGCCCTTGAAATTTAACCACCCTTTATATATCTTTTATATTTTTTTACAAGTAAACTGTTTGTAAGAAATTTTTGTTTAATTGTAAAAGACATATTTGTCTTTAATCGCATTGTTTAAATGCCTGCATTTATTTTTCGCTGTAGTATTGCGTTACTTATTATTTTTTTTAATTTGAGAATAAAACTTAATAACAATTTTATAAAAAATTGATAAAACGTTGTTTGTCAAAATTTTTTATTCAAATCATTATAAATTTGAATTTAAATGTTGAAATCAAACCATCGAAAAAGATTTTAGAAGTGTGATTTATCTCAAATGACAAAGTCATATTTCATCAAAGGTTTGATTTCGTGTTTGATGGGAATACACAATACTTGATAAACTTTTGGTTGAAATGTGTGCGAGCTTGAAGAGTAAACAAAATCATAGTTTTATCATGCCCTTTAAAAAATGTGATATCAGAATAATTTAAAATTTTAACTGCCTGTTTAATAATTTCTAACGTCAACGTTTGGGGAGAAAATTTTAAGGTCTTGTGACTATTTCGTAAATGTTGCGGACATGAAAACGTCGCGGTCGAGTTAAAGGGTTGGTAGTTACTAAAAATATGTAAACGAAGAATACAGAAAATTTTAAAAAAATTTTAAATTTTTAGCATTTGTTTTTTGTGCGCTTTTAACAAAAATGTGAAACATTGTCGATGGAATGATCCCTTTATCAATAAACATAAGCAAACATAAAATTCTTTAACAGGTGATACGTAAAAATGGAAAGAATTTAATTTTATAAGTTCATCCGTAACGCAACGTCAAGTTTACGTAAGAGTACATATTTATACATAACGTTGGTCTCATGTAGAAAGGCCCTAACTCACATAAATGCAACTTTACAGGAGAAGGCAAAAACATAATAGAAACTGTATGTATCATAATGTAAAATGGCTTCATCCATTGCTTGAAAAATATTATATTTTTGATGCTATTGCATTAAATTCTTGTGACGAGGTGTATTTGTGGGAAATGTATTGGAATCACTAAAAAATTCAATATCGAAAAAAATCGAGTTAGGGCCTTTCTTCATGAGACCGACGACAAGCTTGGTAATGAGAACGGAAGAGCTGATACGCAACGTTTCTGTAAGCGTAACGAGGTCTTAAGTTTAAAAAATATTTTCCATATAAAATTCTATACAAACGTTTACGTTCGAAATTGTTGAAGTAATTATTTTCTTAACAAGTTTTTAAAAGAAAATTTATATAAAACATTTTATCATTTATCCACTTTTTTGTAACATGTTCAACTTGTTTCGTGTGCTGGGAGGATGTGTTGTACAAAGTGAAAATGATTTTAAAAAATTAAAATAAAATATAATATTATCAAATATTATTATCTTTATTCGGCCTTTAAATTTACAATATTATCTTTAAAATCGGCTTAAACAAAATCGGTTAAACAAAAAATTTAAATGTTGGTAGACAAGAGTATTTTCTAGGATTTTGGTGTGCACATTCTCCATTTATTAACCAAGCACCTGGAAAAGCTTAAAAGCTTTAAGGGAATAAGCTCGAGAGTTAAAGATATGTGGGCTTATTTAAAAAATATGAGAATATTTTTTCTTAATTTGAAAAGTAATTCAAATTATTTTGTTATTAATTGCTAGCAATTACTTTAGCAAGTAACATTTATGTGTTATTGGCTTTAAACATTTACTAATGACAGGAATTGGCAATTGGCAAGGACATACCAATTACTTGTAATCAATTACAATTAATTGTAGCTTAAATACTGAGTATTTATTATTGGAATTGGTTGTAAGTAGTAACTGCAAGATGTTTTTTTATTTGTAATTGGCAATTTAAATACAATTACATGCAATAAGTAATTGGTATTTGCGAATAACTTGTAATGTAATTGGTAATAGAAAAGCATTTGCAACTCCTGAGTCTGATTTAATTTTAATTTTGTTAAAAGATATTTTGATACCACTATAAATTAGTTGGTGCTGAAGTTTTGTTTATTGATAAAAAACACTTACAGCCGTATTTATAATGGAAATTTGGCATGAAGTTAGCACAAAGTTTATTTATAATAAACTTACCAAACTCTGGCTAACGATTTGCTAAACTCTTTTTAACCAGCTGCCAAACGTTTGCCAACTTGTAAGAAACAGCTGTTTAATGTTAAACAGTTTGGTTGGTTTTATTTTAATTACTGTTTTATTTTATGCTTCTTCCTTTTTTAATTTTTTATTAATTTTAAAAACTTTTTAAATTTGTTATTTGTGGAGGAACAAACAATAAAAATGTACAAAAAAATGACAAAACAAGCGATGATTAATTCAAACGTGTTGCATTTTTCAATAATATAATGTGGCATCATTAAAATTCAGAGTTGATTTTTTTTTAGTTAGCAGATGGACAAAAGTTTGTTATAAATAAACTCTGTGCTTACAAGCTGCTAGGCTTAATCGGCATTCTAGTTAGCAGCTCGTTGTACGTAGTGTACAAACTGTGGCTAACTTTTTGTTATAAATACGGCTGTTAATGACTATAATATTTTCCCATTTATTATGCAAATTGCTTTATTCGTGTTCATGTCAGTTGAACATTTTTAAACATTTTTAAACATTTTACAATTTTCTTATTTTTGTCAAAATTATTTGGAAGATTGGAAGAAATAATACTGAAGATATTCTAACATAAAAAACTAAACAAACAGGTTAGTCCTAATGATGGAATTAATTAATTGCTTAAAATTTACTACATGTGAATTGGCCAAATACATTTTAAATTATTTGTATAGTAGACCCACGTACACGTAAAGTCATCGTTTTTGTCGTGTTTTTTCTTTTTGTAATCTTAAACAGATTTTTATTATTTAAACAATTTCGTTGAACAAATGTTTAATTAAAACAAAAATTTAATATAATAAAATAAAATGCAGTTAAATGTGTTATTGTTTTTTTTTATTTAATACACTTTTATATTTTTTTAAGACCTTTTGAAATTTAATTTGTATAAACTTATACAAATGTATCTTAGTATCGATATCTATGTATTTGTGTGTGTGTCTGTGTATGCATTTGTGTAAAATATGTATAACAAACAACATTTATGATAATTACTTTTAATTGACGGTATTCAAGTCATAACTATATAATAATTAACTACCAATTATTGGCCATTTTCATATCAATTCGAAAAATGGCACAAATACTACACTAAAACAACAAATACATGTGCTTATTTCACATACACACGTACAGTTTATCCCAGCTAGCATTTCACAACAAATACGAAGTCAAACCTTTGATATAAAATGACTTTATCATTTGATAGCCAGCAGAAATCTCGAACTTTTTTCAATGGTTTAATTTTAATATTTGAATTTAAATTGATAATGATTTGAATATAAACATTTGAAAAACAACGTTTAATCAATTTGTTGCCCAATGATATTCTCAATTTAAAAATAATCTTGGCAATACTAAAGGGCCATTTAACAACACAAACTGTTTAACAAACAAAAGAGTAAATACCAATAATTTTTAAAATTCATAAAAATATCTTGTTTTTTAAAATTAAAAAAAATATGAATTTACAAAGCAAACATTATTTTTAATTAATGTTTCACATAGCCTTATAATCCACATTTGAAAACAAGTAAGAAAGTATAGTCGGTCAAGTCCGGCCCTACATACATACTCTACACCATAGTTTAAAAACCAATTTTCGAGTGTACCCTATCTGGGCCCATGTGGCATCATGGACCCGCTAGAACAAAATTATGTTATAAGGTTAAGAAGATTCATGTTAAAGTTCTTTGGGTTGAATTTTATTTAGACATCTTCTTCTAGTTATAAGAAATTTGTTTGCCTTTAGGTGATTTTAGGAAGGTGGCTTATTTGTGACCTATGGCTAAGATTGGATCCACCAGCACAACATTTTGCCATGACAAAGAAGCTATCGAAAAAGTTATTTTAGCTAATTTTTAAGTCAATTTAAGCCATAACGCTTATTTCGGAAGTAGTATTTGTATGGGTCAAATATGAACCTGAAAAAAGGCTCGTAAATGATTTGTGCTTACGCATAAAAATTATTTTATTAACATGGCCACAAGAAAATATATAAAACGATCGGAAATGTATGCGTCGGGCGATTGGAATGTAACTATTTCTGACGTGAGTTTAAAATGAAATTTAATTGGAAATTTCGTTCAGTTAAAGGATAAAAATAAAAGACAATAAATAATCAATAATAATTGATATGTGGTTTTTACTTGCAAAATTAAAAAATAAAAATAATAAATTGAGGGTGTTTGAAATGTAACCATTTCCAATGTTTTCGCGATGTTTCGCCCGCCTGGGCGATCAAAAATAACTTTGTTTTAAATCATTTATATATATATGTTCATACTGACCCTTCAAGAAGCATAGGGCCTCTATTCAAGTTATTTGAGGTTTCGTTAAAAATGATATCTCGGATGTGCAAATGATTAGTCAGTCTAATGCATCTTAGTCTGATGATGGGGCTGTTATTTTAGCCTTCAGACTGGCTGTACATATTCCACGTTTGTACAGACGTCCGCTTGCAGCCGCACAAATTAGGTGAACAGACGCTGCAATGTTCCAAAAGTACAAATTGAAAGGTGGTACTCACTCACCTTGTCGAGGTTGCCAACATGGCATACATCGCTGGCTGTCTGGGACTGCTTATTTAAATCAATGAAATTTTTGTTCAAAATATACACTTATATATTTAAAAGAAAAGTTAAAATAATAAAGCAAAATATTAAGTATTGGAGGGATAGTTTGATTACGTTATTTTTTTTTTAACTTTTTAAAATTTCCAAAATTCTGCCACCACGTCTTTCGAAAGCTTCACAAATCCGCAGGCAATCGACTTGTTGTTTTGCATTTTGTTAACCAATATATCGCTTTGTGCCTTATTAACGGATCTAGCCCTTAATATTCGATTTATAGGAGGAACTACTTACATACATCTTCTGTTCCCTAGCAAAAATAAAGTGAGAAAATCTATGGGAAATGAGAACAAATTACGAGGGAAAAATCTTTTCACGATAAGGGGAATTATTTCCTGTGGACATTTTTTCACGTTATTATTCTCATTTGAATTACCTTTTTTTCATGGGAGTTTTTCATGATCGCAAATATGTGAAGAGGGGAATAATTACGAGGGAAAAATTATTCACGAAAAGGGTGAATATTTATTTATTGGTACTCCTATGCAACAGGACTTAAAATCTTTTAATTATAAAACAGGATAAACAATTAGTAGCAATTTATTATATGTCACACAATAAAAGATATTAACAATACACCATAAAATAAAAGAATTGAATAAATAAAAGCAATTTTAAAGGGCATTGATCAAACAATTTGGAACATAAAGACATTCAAAAGCGTTTTTAAATACAGGAGATTACACATTTTTTAGAACCGGGAATAAAAATTAAAAATACATTTCCTAAACCCCCAAAGTTGGCGGTTTAAACTTGCGACAGAACTTTCAAAAGTCAGAACAGCTTATAAAAGGAAATATGTATTACTAATGAAAATACATAAGATAAAACTTTTGTATAAAATTAATGAAATTAACTTTTTAAATACTAAAAAAGACTTAAAGATATTTGAAAATGTAAACAACACAAATATTTTTAGACCAAGGGCAATAACAATAGGGCCAAATCTTTTTTTATTTATTTAATGACAATTTTTTTTTAATTAAGGTTTTATTAAATATTCCACCTCGTAAGATATTGCTTGATTGTTTTGCTTCTTTTTCGATTTCATTTATTTATATATATATAATATTATATAACTAAATACAAAATTCTCGCCTTTTCTTCTTCTTTTTCTTGTTAAGAACAGTAATTTGATGACAATTTTTGGCATTTGTTTTAAACTGCCATACTTATACATAAAAGTATTGTAAATTCATATGGCAATGCTAAAAGCTTTAATCTTTCACTCAAAAACGCTAAAGATTAAGGCTAGATTAATTTTATTATAAGATTAACAAATCTTACTATTGATCCTGGTTTAAACTCTAAGTAAAAAACCCGCTCTTAATATTTAATACTCTTTTTTAATTTTCACTACAAAGTTTATCTCAGGAGAAAGGAAAACAAATAAAGTTCATGGATTGTATGAAGACATAAAAATAAGGTTTATAAGTAAAAATTAGAGATTAATATTACTATTTAACACAGTCGTGGTTTTTGCATATCTCAGCCTTTTGTTGACCAACATGGCTGAATTTAAATAAAAAGTTATTTCGGACTTCATAAACCTAGTCACGAACAGATGGACATTGTTAAATCAACTTTGCTATTCACAAGGACATAGGACCCGGTGTATTGCGGTAGCAGTGCTAAAAATATTTGAATTTTGTATGAATGCATCTTAAGTTCCAACTTAAAAATTTTCTGCAATAATGTTTTAAAAATGCCAAATTGGCCGGAACTACAACGAGTTGAGACAGATGATTATTTTCAACACTCTTCGTTATAGGTTCCACCTTGCCTACAGTGCGAATATTTCGATGAGCACGTCTTCCTGGGCGGTCGATCACTGAACTCTATTTCTCAAAACGGCCGATAAAATTCGTAATCATAGCAATATTTTCTGCTGTGTCATAACAATTGATCATTGGCAAGAATAGAAAAATTAGATCATATTAAGCGCTGCTGTTTTGTATGCATTCATTATAAGTTTCCAAGGATTCAGTTTGAGTGCCTCGGTAGGCTAGCTGGTAGCGAGCTAGTCTATCAGCGCCGAGGTTGCGGGTTCGATTCCCGCCAGAGACTCTGGTTTCTTTCCTGCAGACAAGCATAGAGCTTCGCGGGATTAGCTTAGGAAATTTAAAAAAAAAAAAAAAAAAAAAAGAAACTACTATCACATACACGCAAAGAAAAAACATGGTTGTGGTAAACATATTCGTAGAGCAACATAAAAATTAACTACATATTCCGTAAAAAACAAAGGAATATTCAGTTATTTTATATAGGGGGGTGTGCTGGAAATCGCAAACGCAAAACGCAAGAATTTGGAGGCTGTTTTTAATACACTTTTAATCTAATTTTTATAATTTTTGTTATAAAATTCTGTTTAATAGAGAAATGTTTGTATAATATTTGTCATAAAATTCTTTTATTATAGAAATCTTACTAAAAAACGGCTTTTAAAATTCTTGCGTTTTGCGTTTGCGATTTCCAGCACACCCCTGATAAATTAGCTGTCAAAAAATTAAATACATATTCCGTAAAAACAGAAGAATGTGCAGTTATTTTATTAAAATCAGTAATTTTCCTTTACTTCACTAAAGAGCCGAATTTCTAAAAAATACCAGACCTGTCCGCTTGTTTTTCTAATGAGAGAGAAAACATTATTTTTTTCTTACCCCGTTACACACGTTTGATTTACTTTTGTTGTACCGACCACGTTGTTTACAGAAGAACTCTCAATTATAAGACACCAGCAGCATGACTGATATGTTTTTGCAATTATTTTACTTTAAAAATTTGATGTATTTAACTAAATAATTTTAACAAATAGAAAATGGGAATTTATTGCACAGAACAATCAAATCGTTAAGATAAGAAAAAATTTATTATTTGGTAGTTAAATTACATAAAATAACTGAATATTCCTTTGTTTTTTACGGAATATGTAGTAAATTTTTTGACAGTTAATTTATTTAAAATAACTGAATATTCATTTGTTTTTACGGAATTCGCGGTTGAATTTTTGACAGTAAAAATTTAATGAACTTTTCGTTATTTTAAATTACATTTTCATTTAATTTTACATAAAGAAGAATTTAACTTAATCAACGGAAAAAATTAACTGCAGCTGAAAATCCGTATTAATATGCACTTAGTTTTTTGAATAGCTGTTAGAATTAGTTAAAAATAAATTTGCTTGGATTTTTAAATGTTTATTTATTTAAAAATGACTGAACGGAATACTTCTTAAAGGCTAGTTTTCACTATCTTACAAGTCTAACGTATTCCATAATACATTGTGAGATAGATATCTAATGAGTTTTGTTGCGACTGTCAAAAAATCTAATTTAACATGACAGTTTGTGTTCACACCATCACACAAAGTATAAACACTCACAATAAATAAACTACAGTCCGTTACTGTAATAATATTGTGAGTGTAGTGTAGTTGCCGTAAACATGCCCAACCATATTTTTTCTCTGCGTGTAACATAACTTAGCTTTAGTAGGTCTTATTTGGGTCACCCTGTACTGAAAAGGCCTTTTATTGTAGAAATTACAAACTTAATAACAAACTTATATATACCCTTTCTAAATACCCTTTAAAAAGAGTGGCACGTATGATACCATTTACTCCCGACAAAAGTATCTTTTATATTCAGCAAAGAAGTCAAAGCGGGTTTTATGTGGATGATCATTAATTGTTGTAAAATACTGACTGGGTATAAATCTATGAGTTTGTGTGTCCATGTATTTTATTACAAAAAAAAATTAAACTAAATTTTCAGTCATCCGCTTTGTGTTTTGATTTCAACAACGAAAATTTAGTTGTCTTTTAGTCAGTTTCATTCGATTATTGAAATTATGGCCGCAATTATGAGTAACGTGTGAAAATTGGTTTTATTTTTTTTTTTTTTAGCAAAAGAGAGATGTTCAAATTAGTAACACTTTATTTAGTTTTTACACTTATTTAGTTGTATTTTTTTTTAAATTTTTTTGTATTTTTGTCAATTTTTAGGAGTTATTTTTAGTTTATCATTTCAATTGAAAGATTTATAAATAAAATATAAATTGCATTTAATGTATTTAGGAAATAACAATTTTTCGTAATATTTCATCATTATCATAATATTTCATCCACACCGGCACTTATATGCCTTCGAAAGCGAAAGCGCAAATGCAATATATCGTTGCTCTTTTATGAAATCCAACGAAAAACTCTGTGTATGTTTTCGTTGAATTCACCAAAAGGGCTACGATCTTTTGCATATATCGAAGAATTAATTTAAAAAAGGCGTAACTCAATTTTTTTCCAAATAGCGTTCTTTGCTTATTTTGGTAGATAAATAAAAAATGCACTTCACGAAAAAATTTCAGGGAGCTTTTGTATAGTGTGTTTTTTTAGCTGTATGCGAACTTTCGATATCGTAATTATGGTTTGACAGCTCAGAATGTCAAACTTTCTTGACAATTCTGTTCAGTAAGGTAGTGCAAGTTATCATGAATCGTTTAACGCTAGAACAACGCTTCCAAATTGAGGAAATTTATTATGAAATAAATAAATCAGTTTGCGCAGTTCATTTCAGTTCTTGTTAAATGATTACCCCAAGAAGCATATTGACGTATTTGGAGCGAAGACAATCCTCAAGCAGTTAACAAATCACAATTACATTCATTAAAATTAACTGTTTTGTGCGGTTTACACGCTTTTGTTACGATGAATGGCGAGCGCTATTAAGCCATTTTTATTTCCAAAACTAATCAGCTAAACATCAACGACATTTGATTTCGACAAGACGGGCGTAACTTGCCATGCAGCGTGCTTGACAATCGATTTATTGAAAAATAAATTTCATGACAACTTTATCTCCAAAAGTGGTCCTGTTCACAGGCCCCCTGGCAATTTTATGCCTCTGGATTACTTTCTATGGGGCTATGTCAAGTCATTGGTTAATGTCGACAAGTCAGCAATTCGTGAAGCATTGAAGCCAATATTTCGGCCACCATTAACCCAAAACGACCAGATTTATTGGATAAAGCAGTCAAAAATTGTACTGATCGAATGGAACATGTAGCTCGAAGCTGCTGCGGATTTATTCCAGAAATAATATTTAAAAAATAAATGCCATGCAATAATCTACCAGTACCCATGTTCTGTAACTTTAATGAGAACTTCTCGCATAGAAAATATGTGAAACAAAATATTCCATCGTTTCTCGAAAAGTAAGAAAAAAGTGTGTCTGTATCTCATGTCGAAAACTATCAAAAGAGATTACTTCGTTACGTTCCAAATATCATAACATTGCACCCGAAGCCGATGTGGCATTGCAGACGTTGAGAACGTCAGTAACACATATCGTTGACGGTGACCAAAATTGAAGAATTTTTAACGACGGCGGCAAAAATACAATCGTCGGCTAAACCAAATAATGTAAAGTGCAACTTGAATGCTTGTTGTTTGCAAACGAGCTTTGAAAAAGTTCGTATATTTTATAAAAATGTTAAAAATATTAAAATAATTAAACAATGAAAAAATTTTTTGAGCAATTTAATTAACTCCCGAAAATTATTCAAGATCTCCTAATAAGCCAGAAAGGGTACTATCTAGATGAATTCAGCATAATTAATTCGTATATAGCCTGAAATTTCTTTATAGTTTTGTTAATCGCTGATAACAATATTTAGAATCCGCATGAAATATTTTTTTAAATGACTGCTATTTTTCAGTTCAAATTTTCCAGTACCGATTAAACATAAAAGTTAGATCCTGTTAAAAGCTTTTAATTAAAATTTTTTTAATTATTTCTTTATTGCGAAACTAGTTCAATAGCAAAGTTCAATGCAAAATGTGTTGCAAGAAAAAATATTTACATTTAAAGACCAATAATTTGCATATTTAATAGAAATTAAGATGCTGGAATTAAATTGGGTTAAAGGTCAACAAAATTAATTTGAAATGAGTGCCATTAAATAATTTAAAATGATGCAATAAACTAAATAAGTATTTAGAACTTTAAACAAAGAAAACAAAAATGTTATAACGGCAATCGTAATAAATTGTGATCCAACCATAACGCACGATGTTAATTGTAAGCAAAACAAAAAGTTTTCCGATAATTATCTTAATCTTTTTTATTATGATGGAAGGATCTATGACAATTATGTGTGTAACAAAATATAGGCCAAACGCTCGCCACGGCTTCGTTGGCATACGTCTAACTTATGGTCAATATTTTCAATGACTCTGAGACATTATTGAGGTTCAATGTCGTTTATGTGCCGAATTATCTCATCATTTAGTTCTTGAATTGTTCTTGGCCTATTGCTGTACACCCAAAGAAAGAAGTAAAATGTTGTCAAATTACATGATCGTGGCGGCCAATTAACATCGCCACGACGTGATAAAGTACGGCCATTGAATTTCTCGCGCAAACGAGCTATTGCTTCGTTGGCTGTGTGGCAAGTATTTATTATAGTATATCGTCCAGGTCCATCTCCTCAATTTCTGGCCACAATAAGTCCGTTATCATCTCGCCATAGCGAACACCTTTCATGGTAACTTCTCGGCCGACCTTATTTTCGAAGAAGCACGGCCCGATGACGCCGCCATTCAATAAACCGCCCTTAACAGGTTTATTCAAGATTGAAGACACATATGGGTCGATTATGCTGACCAAAAAAATCACGATGTGCACGAAATGCATTTTGATTTGAACACCCATTTTCGTAAAAAACTTCAACAATCTTAACACGCTGCTCAATTGTGAACCTCTTCATGGTTGAATTTGCCAAACACTGAAAAAAAGAAATGTCAAATTAAGTTTTACAAAAAACTTGACGATAAGGTGTGATCCACAAATAATATCGTGCTTAAAAATTGGACCATCCTTTAAAAGGTGGTTCTAGGAACCAATATTTCTGTGTGTTACGCATTTATGGTTATGTGTGTATAAATAGATTAACCATCTGGTGACCGAAACTTAAGACATTTTTTGTTTTGCACTTGTAAAAATAAAAAAGTATTCCACAATTAAAAATGATGCTTCAAAAAGGTGAAATATGCTCCACGAATTAAAAAATATGCTTCAAAAATGCTATTTTGACTATAATATGCAATAAAATGTTGTAATGGGTAAAATATGCAAAACTATGCACTAACAAATTTATGCCAAAATTCACAAAAAAGCTTTAAAACGGATGAATATATTGTTTCTACCTTCATTCGTCGCACAAGGAAAACATGCAATTGAATAATAACGGCTACCCCGGTAAGTAGCTTTATCTTGGAACTATAGACAACTAAAAACCATGGATACCTCACAATTTTATGTCGGACTTATAATTTTTTAAATTTATTGCAGATTGCACTTCTATTTGATTACATAATTTTATCATTTACTAAAAACCATTTCAAGTTTTAAATATATTTTTGAGTCTAAATAAAAGTCAAATTGTTAATGAGATAGTACACTCAAAAGAAAAATCAATCCATTCGTACTCAAATCAATCCTAAGTGGTATCAATAGCACGGCAAGTACGGATTTTCTTGAATCAAGTACAGATAGATTGATTTAAGTTCGGATTATTCAAGTGCGAAATACTTCAACTTGTGCATATTTAATCCCGAAATGAAATAATCCGAAAATGAGATTGATTTAAGTAAAACTAAGATTGAGTCAATCTCAAATTAAGCTTGATTTAAGTATTATAAAGTTGATTTAATCCCGAACTCGTACTTGAAATAATTCGAAAGTGTAATAAGATTGATTCTATCCTAAAACACTTATCCCAGAGAACTAGTGACATAAGGAGAATATTATTGTGATAGATTTACTTACCCGTTTTACACCTTAAAGAATTTCAATTACAAAACACCAGCATTTGATGTACATATTTTTTTTTATTTATTTTTATTTTATTTCAGCTATAAGGACATTAAGAATTAAATTCTTTTATAGTCCAGAGGATTACATAATGAACACCAATAGTAATAATAATAATAATAATTATAAAAGTAATAATAATAATAATAGTAGTAATAATAACAAAAGTAATAATAATATAATTATAAAATCAAGTTTTGAACAAAACAATAAGTAATAAAACCAAAAGAAAATAAAAATTAGAGCAAAATTAAATGGTACATACTAAAAAAAAATTTTACTAAGCAGTTATAAAAAAGAGGATAAAGAAAAAAAAATATATAATAATAAAGGGAAAGATGGAGTTAAAGGCTAGCCATTTAGTGAAACATAATCCATAAGAGTTTTCTTGAATCTCTCTCTGTCAACAATTAGTTTTATATTTGAAGGCAACGAGTTCCAAAGCTTTATGGCATTGATGAAGAAAAATCTGCTTGAGTTTAAATAGTTGTAACGAGGGGGTATTAAGGTCACACCCCTGGCCGATCTACCAAATGAAATTTTGTCAAACAGGTATGTCGGTGATCGATCATTTAATAATTTGTGAAGAAATAATAGGTTTCGCATGCAAAGGTAGTCTACCAAGTCACAACCAAGAATCATGGTTCTCCAAGATGAAACACTACTAAATCTGCGAATACCGTTTACATAACGAGTTGCATTGTTAAACGAGACTTGTAATTTATGTAGAGTGCACGAGTCCAATTTGCTATACACCACCGCAGAAGTTGCAATAAGGGGCATAATTAATTGTACAATAAGACGTTTCCTGATCTCCATCGGTGTGTAACCAGAGGTTATTCGTAGATTGCGCAGTGTCATATACACACTGCGTACTACATTATTAATATGATCACTGCATGACAGGGCTGAGTTGATGTAAAAACCAAGGTACTTCACTTTTTCCACATATGCAAGTGGAGTGTCGCCTAAGCAAACAATTGGAAGCTGATTAAAATCAAGTTTCATCCTACTGATGGGTAATAAAACTGATTTTACCGGATTAAGCATAAGGTTGTTAGCTATAGCCCACTGATAAACAGCTTTAAGGTCCTCATTAAGTTTGTAACACATATCATCAACAAGACCAATGCGACTAAATATATACAATTGGATATCATCAGCATATGCATGAATGTTAACAAAATTGACGACATTAAATATATCGTTGATAAAAATACTGAATAGCAAAGGTCCAATAACTGAGCCCTGTGGAACTCCAGAATGTACATCCTTGAAACCTGACTCTCTTAAACCGATAACAACCTTTTGTACACGCGCTTCGACCAAAGCCAAAGAAACATTCCAATTTCCTACAAAGTAGTGAATGAGCTACTCTATCGAAGGCTTTTGAAAAGTCCAATATTCAACTAAATATAATCTAAATAGGAACAATTGGTTTTTATTTAACTTTTTAAACATGAAAACAATATATACTTTTCTTTTTGTTCTGATGTTGTTGTTTCTACATACAAGAAGCAAGTCGTGTTTTACCTACTTGTGTGGTGTTGCTGTAGTTTCTACAACAATCTTTGATAAGCCCAACCTTAAGCAGGCATATAAATTGTAATGCTGAGGGATGAAACTAATAAGTTGTATGAGATATAAACGATCACTTTGTAATTTTACTCTTAGAGTGGCACTACCAACCAAAAGTTTAATCTTTGTTTTACTTGGCTTAAGCCCTTATGACACTTCATTTTTAGTGTATAGTTCAAGTTTTGGTGAATAGTACAAATATAATGTAATAGACAAATTTACCAAGCGCAAAGAGTTCAGGCCCAACCAGAATGTGAATAACGTGACTTAAGCAACTGAGCAAATACATGTAAATCATATGTGTAAAACCATTTTGAACTTAAGGAAACTTTATGTTAAGTTTTATAAAACTGTCATTTGCTTAAGCACGGTGCGAAACTAATCGCCCATTCCGTACGGAATCAACGTTTTTCTATTTTCTTTTTGTTGTTTTAAAAGCAGTAGCTTAAGTTTGTTTATGCACATTCTGGTTGGGCCTTTCAGCCGTATTAAGATAAATAGCAAACTGTCAAAAATTTTAAAAAAGTTATCGATAAAAAATGAAGTTATGTCAAAAAAAAAGTAAAATTGTTCAACTTAAAATTGACATTTCAAGCTTGAAACATATTAAGCGAATTCAGCGATTTACAGCTTTTTGTTTGTTTTGTTTTTAAGTTTCTCAAAACCAAAAAGTTGACAACATTTTATAAAATAAACAAAATCATAACAAACGAATATAGTTTGCTCTTTCCAATATTTACTGTTTCTTTCTATCAATTCTATATTAATTCAATGAATAAAAAATGAAGTATCATAAGGGCTTTAAGAACTTTATTCTTTTTTTAAGAAATTCTGGGATTGGTTTTTGAAATTAGTCCCATTTACGATCGTTTTAAGTGCATTTGAGTGTTATTCGTACTTAAATTTTGAAGTACGACACGTACTTGAAGTAAGTATAAAAACTTAATATATCCCTAGCGATTTTCTTTCTGTGCATGATATTTCTATGGTATGTTCCCAAAAAAAAAAAAAAAAATTGATAAACATAAACCGAGTTCAAGTAATTCAAACTAAGGCTGGGTTTTTGAGATCTTAGTTAAACTAGGTTTAGTTAATCTGAAAACAGATTTGTGCTGCCATTACTCAGTTTGTTTACAAAATTTTGACAGAACAGCTGAGTTTTGCTTAAAATGTTGGCCTTTAATAAAATAATAAAAAAAAATCAACTTTCGCCGGAAAAATCCGAGTACGTAGTCTGAAACGTTAAACTAAGTTTAAACTTAATTCACATCTAAAAATCTCAGCATTAGGATCATAAAAATGCTAAATATGTTCTATCGTAAAATATATGAATGTACTCGTATTAATAACAATAAGTAGAAAGTGTTAATTGTATAAAGGAATTAATGAATAAACATCTCCAACAATAACAAAGAGAAAAAAAATCAAATAAAATTATTTTAATTATTCGGACTCATAATTTTTAAGATCACAACCTAAAACTTTGTAATTAACATTAACATTGGCTTGTTTGTTGTAGACTTTTAGCTCTATCGTAAGCAAAAAGGCGCTTAAGAACCTGATGCTGTCAGCCAGTCACAACAATAAAACTTGAAAATTGTTTGCATTTTTTAATAACAATTTTTTTTTAGAATTGAGAAAATAAAAGCTTTCAAATATTAAAACCTTTTATAAAATATTTGTTTTATTACGAATTTTGTTGCTTGTATTTTAAAAACTGCGAATCAGTGAGAAAAATCTTTACCCCTGTTGAAAGTAATAAGAAAAAAAATATTGTATAAAAAAAAATAAATAAATTTTGTCGAGTATTAAGAAATTGCGTGTGGTTGATTGCATCGCATCGTCTTGAAACAGTTGCTCGTACATAGATAAGTATCTATGTGTTCATGCAACAGAGAGACGTATTAAGATACAAAACCTTTAGCTACTATGAGCGTACTCAGTGCACTGCACACCAATTCAAATATAATTAATTATTGTTTATAAAAATTTAGAAATACCTGAATATGTACTGGGATTTCTTTTATTTGCATTGGTATTACCCTATAGTTAGCAAACCACATTTTGAATTCAAATTTAATCACAAGACTGACTTTAAACAAGATTGACTTTTAGTTTCAGAGCTTTTTTATTCTAATATTTCCATTACAAGTAATGGAAATATAGTCAATTACATTAAGCTGTAATAGTCATTGAAAGACTTTAGTGGTAATTAAAACAAATATCAAATAATTTTATGTAAAACGGTTAAAAAAGAAACAAAGTTTTAAGTAATTATTTTCTCATCGGTTTTAATTACAACAACATGTTATTGCAACTAAATAAATTGTGTAATTGATGACAAACTGTAATTTACTGTATGTTTGTAGAACACGTGCACAAAAGTGACTCGTTTAAATTACATTTAAAACAAAAACAAATTTTGAAATTTTGTTTTTGTTTAAAATGTAAGTTGAACGAGTCACTTTTGCGCTCGCGTTCTACAAACAGGCAGTTAGTCTCCTTAAGTGTGACACATATATTGTAATTGAAACCTTTTATTTTTAACTACAAGTAACTTAAACTTTCCAATTACAGATGTAAATGAGTTTTATTCCTAAAAAATTTAATTGTAATTGAGAAATTTAAAGAGTCAAATAAAAATTACAAATAAATATATTACAAGTAATTGAAATCAACCGATTATTAATTACTTGAAATTGTAGCACATATAAAATATATTCATAATAAAGGGTTTTTCAACAAGAACTTTGTTTTCTAAAACAAAAAATTTATGTGAAAATGATTCAAATTTTTATTTTTACGAAGAGAAAAGTTCGGCAATTATGAATGAGAAATTATATCTGGCAAATGTCCACCTCAAGCACGCTGAAAAATGTCGATTCATTCATCAATGTAAGTAATCACTTTTTGTCAAAATGGCTGGTCTATTTCGTTAATCACATCGAGGATTTTGAGTTTAGAGGCTGCAATCAATTCGACTCTGTTCTTTACATAGACCCACAAAAACTAATCCAGTGGTGTTAAATCACATGATCTGGCTGGCCACTTAACAGCTGATGTTCGTGAAATTATGCGATCGGGAAATTTGGTTTGCAAAAAATCGATCGTTTCATTGGCTGTGTGTAATGTAATTTAATCATAACCACCATTTTTATAGTGGATTTTAATTATTTTAATGCGATTTTAGAGCGAAATAGAATTTATTGTAACAATAGCCAATGCATCTACTTCGAACACGACAACAAAGTAAATGTCAAAACTATCAAGTTCTTGTTGAAAACCCCGATATATTTTACTCCAATTTTTTTATTACCAAATATTTTTGAAAAATTTAAATTTGAGTTAATAAGTAGAATTTTGTAATTTATTACAAAATAAAATGTAATTGTTTTTACAGTTAAAAAAAAGAGTTCCTAGAACCTTTTGATGTTCGTGAAATTATGCGATCGGGAAATTTGGTTTGCAAAAAATCGATCGTTTCATTGGCTGTGTGTAATGTAATTTAATCATAACCACCATTTTTATAGTGGATTTTAATTATTTTAATGCGATTTTCGAGCGAAATAGAATTTATTTTAACAATTGCCGATGCATCTACTACGAACACGTCAACAAACTAAATGTAAATTTTTACCAAATTTATTACAAAATATTTTTGAAAAATTTAAATTTGAGTTAATAAGTAGAATTTTGTAATTTGTTACAAAACAAAATGTAATTGTTTTTACAGTTAATAAAAGAGTTCCTAAAACCTTTTTAATCCTCATGCCAAGAATATTTGAAATCCTTTTAATACTTAAATGTACTACGTAAAATGTATCTAAGAAATCTCTTAATACTATTTATATACTCGAAAAGAATTGGTCCGTAAGATTAAAAAGATATTGCACAAGTTGACGTTTTTAACAAACCATTAAAATTATCTTAAGCCAGATAAGTTGCAAAAAGATAACAATTAAATTTCATCTGCAGATAGTGAGAAGTGCATTTATAAATGTGTAAGACTTAAATGTTATTCCATTTGAAATGCAGTTTATTTTCTGTGTGCATCTGTTAGTTATTTAATATAAAAAAAATTCGCAAAAAAATATTAAAATTAACTTTATTTATATGTTTGTAATTGACAATCAAGAAAAAAATATGTATATTTGTACAAAAATATAAAAATTAAAATTTTTAAGTTCAATTAACTTGTTAGTGTTGTATTTATGTCATAAATATTTTAAAACTAAAATCACATAAAAGATTAACGTTAATTTGTTATTAAATATTAAATATAGAATTGTGCATTTAAATCTTGGTGCTGCATTTGAGTGGAAAACGCCCGGCAATTCAAATGTTGAAAATAAATGTTATTGATAAAATTCGGGCAACTAAGAGTAAAGGCAAATTCCTCTAAAAGAACATCAAAAATGAGCAGAAGTAAGGAAACGGAATAAACTAAATTTTTTTCTGTACAAAAGTCGCTAACTACAATATTTGGTGTTTTTGGTGGTTTTAACGCTTAAAATAAATTTATTAGTTAGACATCACTTAATGAATTTAATGCAAATTAAAAACACCGAAGAATATTTAAGCCATTATTTTTATACCCTTCACCGAAGGTAAAAGGGTATATATGACTTTGTCATTCCGTTTGTAATTTCTACAATATTGATCCTACACCCTATAAAGTATATATATTCTGGGTCCTTATGAAAAGCGAAGTTCAAATCCGGTTGTCCGTCTGTCCGTCTGTCCGTCCGTCTGTCTGTTGAAATGGGTTTTCCAAAGCCCCCAGAAATGATGGGGGCTTGGTTGGTATATGTATCTGTCAGGTATTCTTATTATAATTTTGCCATTGAAACTCAGCCAGATCGGTCCAAAAATGGCTGAGATAGGAGCAAAAAACCACGACTACCTAATTTTTTTTTGAAAAATACCCATTTTCGGGAACCATAGATCTTCCCGAGTCCCGAGTTTATAACCAAAATAACTGGAAAATTTCTTCTTTTCTTTTAAGAAACAGACACCAAATTGCATTTTTTTAAATAAAATGTCACATTTTTTTGTAGAAAAGAAAACACCATATAACTAAGGTTATATTATTTGAAAAAGACCATATTACTTGTTTAGTTTGCGATAGAGATTGCTTCATAAAGGGTGGTTAAATTGTAAGGGCCGATGTTGAATTTGACATTTCTCTTTTTCAGACTTACTCAATTTGAACCATGGAGAGATATACAATCCAACAAAGTGTTAAAGTTATCCAGACTTATTATGAAAATGGATGATAAATTTCGAAGAAAATCATCTTCAGTGATGAGGCACATTTTCACCTCAGTGGATTTGTCGATAAGCAGAATTTCCGCATTTGGGCGAATAATAATCCAAGAGTGATTGTCGAAAAACCAATGCACCCACAAAGAGTGACTCTTTGGTGCGGTTTATGGGCTGGCGGCATCATCGGGCCGTATTTTTTCCAAAATGAGGCCGGTCAGGCAGTTACTGTGAACGGTGTTCGCTATCGTGAGATGATAACGAACTTTTTATGGCCCGAATTGGAAGATATGGATGTGGACAATATGTGGTTTCAGCAGGACGGTGCCACTTGCCACACAGCTAACGAAATAATGGCTCTTTTGCGCAACAAATTCAATGGCCGTGTTATCTCACGTAATGGCGATGTCAATTGGCCGCCAAGATCATGTGATTTGACACCGTTGGACTTTTTTCTTTGGGGTTATTTGAAAGAAAAGGTGTACGTCGATAAGCCAGCAACAATTCAAGAGCTAAAGGATGAGATAATTCGGCACATTAACGGCATAGAACCTCCATTATGCCTCAGGGTCATCGAAAATTTGGACCATCGGATGGAGGTGTGCCGCCGTGGTCGCGGCGCCCATTTGGCCGATATTTTGTTCCATACATAATTGAGTTATACCAATATATCATAATAAAATAAAATTACAATAATTTCCTAAATAGTTTGTGTTTTATTCAAAATCAACATCGGCCCTTGAAATTTAACCACCCTTTATTTATCATATCTACGAACTACAGGGCCTCTGTTGAATGTAATTTGCAACTAAGTGCTAAGTAATATTTTTGTTTAACACATGCATGTGATAATTTCTAAGAAATGTAGTATGTGTATTGCTTTTTTTTTGCATATATAACTATTTGTGGTAAAAATATTATTGGAATTATTAACCATAACATCCTCGCAAGCAACCATAACATGTATTCCTTATGCAGAACTTATTAAATGCTAATATCGCTCATTTGTTGCTCAAAACTCAACTAAAAAAATACCTTTCGAAATAAACGTGTTGAAAGTTTTTAATTTTCTGCAATTACTTAGAACAAATAACGACACATTCTCTTCAAACGGGGAAAGTATATAAGATATAAAAATAAATCATACATACAATATAAAAAAAAACATAGCGAACAATTCTGCATCCAAAACTTCATTTTTTGAGTTTATGGCGACGTTGCAGCGAATGAGCGATATGGTTGCACGTGATAATAATATAGTTGAAGTGTCTTAACATGCTTAAAAATGTTTCGTTAAAATAAGTTTTGTTAGAGGTTACCGACCGACCAAATTTAAATTTATTTACTTGTTAAGTGTAGGGAAAATCAAACAAATTTTGTAGGTAAGTTTTCCCCGATTTTCAAGTTTTTTCGTGCGTATCTTGTGTGTATCAGAGAATAAGGAAATATTTTTTTAAAGTACAGAATGTTTATCTCTGTGGTGTGTATCATTGTATGTAAATTTCCTTTTTACCTCGTATGTTTCAAACTGCTAGATGGATTTCGGGATTAAAAAAAATTTAATACTTATTGTAAATCCAGCTCTCCTATACGTCTTTAATGGTTGTCCACACATTTGAAGGGCAGATATCAGAACATATTGTTTTGCAATTGTAATTCTTGATATATACCTGTTCCATCTGGGGTCTGTCAAGGTAGCCACTTGGTTCCAGTATAATTCATTAATGATTTACCATTAATATTAAGCTTTTCCTTAAGGGCATAATAAACTACACAAAATGCTTGGCAAACACACACATTGTTTCCGTTTGGGGTTTGCCAATAAACAACACAAATATTCTCCGTACAAACATTAATTTTCATTTTTGTTTTGTTTTTAATGAATGCAGATGCCGATAAAGCTGCGGCAATTTTGTTGATTTTTGCATAAAACGGAGAAAACGTGATTTAAACAACGAGTTGTTTTGTGGCAAGCAATACTACTAAAAAAATTTAAATTAATATTTAAAATTAATTGAATTGAAAAAATTTAGCATTAGACGCCAGAAAAAGTTTGACAAATATCCAACATGTCTGCCAAATATTAAAAATTTTTAATATTTCTGCAAACATTGCTTCAAATGTTTGTCCAAACAGCAAACACCCCAATTAACAACACAAAATATTTGTACAAACGTAAAATTTTGACATGTTTGCCAAGCCATTTGTGAGGTTTATTATGCCCTTTAGCTATAAAAGCTCCTCAATTATTTCTTCCTTAGTGCGCATTTACATTATACGGTTTTTGTCGTTGCGACTATTTTCTTCTTTGAAGTCGGTCTTATATTTACATTGTTCGATTTTTGTCGTTACATTTTTTTCTGTGCCACCGAATTTAAATACATTTTTCGTCAAATAAGAAAACGAATGCGCGAACAAAACGAATCGAAGATTACACTCGCTTGTGTACCCCTTTTAATTCCTCACTCCCCTCTTGTCTATAAGATAAGAATCGCAACGACAAAGAACGTATAATGTAAATCGGGACTAACTCCAAGATGATTTAGACAGTTTTAATTATAGTTTGATAAATCTTAATATAAATGATCTAAACTAGGGAAATTTTAACATATGTTATTCTACAGAAGAAGTCCAGTACTCTGTAGTTATACACTAAATAAGTATCAACTTGAAAAAGTGGACACTTTCCTTGATCTAGGTGTATTAATTCACAGACAAAGCTCATTGTGGTTAACGATAATTAAAAGATTTTCATGATTTTGGCGATTTTTTGTTTTTTTTTCTCAGTTTTTGACGATTTTTTAAAAAAATCTGACAACACTGGTCAGTAATAAATTTTCAATAACGAGAGCATGTAAAATATATTTAAATTCCTTAAATTCCACCTGAAGCCTATAACTCAAAATACTGATGGTGGACACACTTGCCTACAGATACGAGATATCGCAGGACTTTTTCAAAAACGAAAGGAACTGAACAAGTACACATGTGAACAAAAACCATGATGGGGAAATTTTCGGCACTGGCAGGACATAAAATAATGTATTACACTCAAAAGAAAAAACGATGCATTCGTACTTAAACCAAGCCAAAGCGGTGTCAATAGTTACCGTACGGATTTCCCTTAATTAAGTACGGAATGCTGAATACAAGTACGGATTATTCAAGTGTCCTCCGTACTTAAAATAATCCGAAAATGGGGTTGACTACAGGAAAAGTGAGATAACATTTTTATCTTGTTAAAAGTACTTATAAAGAGCTAACGTGTCTTACTAAAAGTAAGTTGAAAAACCTTTAATTTCATTCTGTGTTGAACAAAATTCAATTAATTATTAAAGATTTAAAAAAAAAATTGGTGAAAAAATCATTTTTATCAAAAAATAAAATAAACCGAAATTAAAGAAAATACAAAATTTTAAATCGTAAACAAAAATGTTTTTTGAAGTAAAATTCGTATAATTAACAGCATTTTTTTCAACTTTTGAAATTTGAATTAAGATGTTTTGTCAAAAGGCCACAAATATGAAGATTCAATAAATATAGTACATAGCATTGTCTGGTGTACAATTCATCAGTAATACTATTGACAGTAGTCACTAGCAAAATAATACACTTTCCCTATTGACAGACATTTGCTGCAGGATGTGAACACATATTTCAAGTGTCGTTTGCATGTTTTTTATACTAAAGACCTGCATTAAAATTTATTTGAAAATCAAACAAAGAAAAGCAATCAAATGTGTATACAAAACGTTTTTGTACAACTACTAATGCTATGCGGTACTATTCGTCGCACAATTTAAATAGTGTTGTGAGAGTACATAATTTCAAAGAAATACACGCCAGACAGTACACGTTTCTTTCAAAACTTTTCAATAGAGTTAAAAATGTTTGCCTATTCTCCTAGTATTTGAAAATTACGTTTTAAAGGTTTGCGAGAATTTGTGATGTATACTTGTCTGTCGTATGTGGTGTATGCATACAAAGCAAAGAATTGTGGCTTTTGAAATATCATTAAAGAAATAAACAAACAAAATATTTCGAACATACATACAAACTTACAAGCTTACGTAAAAAATAAAGAATGTGTGTATTTTTTATTCTCAGTATCATTGTATTCACTTGTTAATTTTTGACAGTATTTTTAATCACCGCACTTTCACTAAAGTAAACTTTTTGTTTTTTGCTTCTATACGTTGACACACTTAAGGCCCAACTATAATATGCAAAAGCTTGCTTAAGCTTTTGTCAAAAATAAACAAAAAGTCTCTCAAATGCATTTAATTAAACAAAACCAAAGTCAAAAAACATTCGATTCCGTACGGAAAATGCGACCAGTTTCGCAATTTGCTTAAGCAAATGACAGATTCATAAAATTTAACAAAGAATTTCCCTAAGTTCAATATGGTTTGACACATATGATTTACATGCCTTTATGGTAATTCGACGCCTAAACTTGTCTTCAGTATTTGTTTGTGATAGCGTCAGTACAGTATAGTGTTTGAAAATTTTTTAATTGCTTGAAATTGTGTTCAAATGGAGTTGCTTAGGCCTCTATTATATACACTAACACACACATTTTTATGTTTGTATGTGTTTCCAGTGTATGTGTGTTTGTGTATGGCTGATGTGATAATTTCCATTTCCGTTAATTGGTCTATGAATAAAGTCATTTAGCAAGTATCAAGTGTTTTATTTATAAGATACAAATACTTAAACACATACATTTATACACAGAAAGAAAAAACTCGTACTTTATTTAAGTTTTTTTCCACTAAAGTACAAGTCGAACTTATAACATTAAGTACGAATAAGATCAAAAATTAGATAAAACAATACAAAATGGGATTACTTTCGAAAGCCATGCATTCTTCATGTGTGCATACGCGTGTGTTTGTAAAAGTTTGTTGTAAAAACAACAACAACACTACAAGAAGAAAAACAAAGCAAACCAAAATTTAGATAACAAGATAAAATTCCCGAATGCTATTTGTTAATTTGCAAAGTGTCTTATAACTGGAAGTTATTCTGTTAACAAAGGTCCCAGTTAAAACTTCGCTTACTTTTTCAAAATGAATAGCTTCTTTCACTTATTATTAAGTAGCTTTCTTCTATAACTCCTTCTATAATAACTTCTATAACTGCTTTTTTTTGGGTGTATTTAAGTAAAAAAATAATGACTTACTTTTGAATGCGTTGATTATGGGACTTCTCTTGTAAAATTCTTTCAGTAGAATTGTACGTTTTTCTAAAGAACACATTATTTTGTAGGCGAAATTTTTACTGGGGTGAAACAAACATACGTGTAAACGGGTAAGTATATGATAATATTCTAGGGATGGGCAAATTGAAAAGTTATATCGATATATATCGAATCGATATTTTTTAAGAGTATCGATATTTATTATTTAAAAAATATCGATATATCGAAATATCGAATGTATGTATACCTTTGTACATACATACATATTTATGAACACACATAATATAACTATGAAATTACATTGTCAAAAACTTTCAAAAAATTAATAAGAACAAAAAATTCAATTATAACAAAAACAAAAGGGAAGAACACTGTGTGTAATTTTTTAAGTCATGGAAAAATAACCATATGCGGACAATAAATAACCACAAAAGACCAAAAAAAAAAAAAAAGACCTGAACGGAGAAAAAAAGGTAAATCAACATTCCGAACGGCTTGCAAGAATGACACCGAGGCCCCAAATCTTTAAGGGCCCATAAAAAAAAGTGCATGACTTTGGGCAAAACTGGGAGACACGGGTCTTTTTTTTTGGTCCTTTATGGTTATTTTTTGTCCGTGTATGGTTATTTTTTTTCGTGTTGTACCAACCTTAACTAGAAATGTTTTTGAATAGTTTAGTTAAACCAGTAATCATCAGATATGAACACTCTCTGTTTTATGTGATCTCCTGTTAATCTGCTTCTTGTATCCGGCACTGCTTCTTATAAATGCCAATCATTTTAGATCTTCATATTAGTTTAAAAAACATATGATGCATGCAGTAATGCCAATTCTTAAAAAAACATATTGTTTGAAAAACTGCTAAAATTTAGAGTTTTTAATGAAGACTGACTTTAAAAAACATCGAACTCGATAGTCGTATTTCAATAACTATTTTTTATTTAAATATCGATATTTTGATATATCGATATTTTTTGCCCATTCCTATAATATTCTCTCACTGAGTTCTCATTGTTAAGGTTAGAATAAATCTCTCTTTTGGACTTTTTAAGTGCTAATGCAGGATTAAAGCAACTTAGAAAATTCTTGAATCAAGCACAGTTTGAGATCAATTTTTATCTTGCTTTTACTTAAGTGAATGCCGTTTTCGGATTATTTTAAGTACAGGTCACTTTAATAGTCCGTACTTGAATCAAGCGTTCTGTACTCGAGTTAAAGAAATTAACGTACTATTGAAACCGCTTTGGCTTGATTTAAGTACGGATGGATTATTTTTTCTTTTCAGTGTACATATAAATGTACATATATGCATATATTATACATATGTACAGGCATACAAATGAATTAAATAACCTTAAGGTGTATTTAGCTGAAACAAAAGCACAGACGACAGTTTAAAGTCAATTTGAAAAACAAATCGAGGAATATTTAAGACATAATAAAGCCAACTGGACTTGTTTGATCCATTGTAAAATGCAAATCATTTCAAATTGTTTTTCTTTCTTTCCATTTCTTTCTATCTTAAATTATTTTGTACAGGTTTAACCCCAAAATCGAATGACAACAAAGTCTACAAACTGAAATAGAAATATACGCAATAAAAACAATTCAGAATGTATTAAAATTTTTTTTACTTATTTAATTTAAAATAACATGCAACAACGATCACATAACTCATAAATATTTCATTATTTAATGAAAACATTTTGAAAAATTACTTTTATTTTTATATTTTGGAATAATTTTACAGTTCTTTTGCTTTCAATTTATAATTGAAGCAGAAAAATATTAAATACTTGTTTCTTAAACATTTATGTACGTTGACAAATATTTTCATATTAAATCGTGTTTGTTCTGACGTAAAAAGGCAAATTCAGAAATTTTTTTCAAAATTATTTCAGTTAAACACTAAACAGTCTTGGGCGTAGCCACTTGCATTTCTTAGTTAATTACAAGTCCAATTAACAATTACGTGTAATTGGTAAAATGTAGTGAATGAAAATCAAGTAATGATTACTTTTAAAGTATTTATTACACAAGGGAACAAGGTTTTTGCTGATGAAGAACTGAATGTGGTTTTTAAGGTTATTTGAGACGCTAAATTCAAATTTGCACTCAGTTCCTATCAGCTCGACTTTTCGAGATTTACCGTTATTTCCAAAACTAAGACTCTTCCACAACATATATTGCAATAACTTGAAAACGGTGCATACACCAAAATTCGCTGATAATATTATCTTTAATTTGCCCAGTAGTTTCAGAGATATCGTTGAAGTTTAAGTAAAACAATTTAAAAAAATTTTTTTTATTTCATGAAAACTTAAATTTTGGCAAAATAAAACAATTTAATTGATTAAAAATTCGCGATTTTTGTACAAAAATAACTTTTTTTAATGTGTGTGTGTGTGTGTGTTTGCTGCTGTTCTATTTATGTGCGTTTTTTGCTTCACTTAAAAATAAGGTACCTTCACTTAATTGTGAATAAAAGCGAAACGCGTTCATCGCTTTTTATGACCTTTGTCCCATTTTGTTTATAGGTTATGTGACTTTACGTGAAAGTAATAAGACTTTGACTTTTTTATGTTTTGGATTTTTCATGATTTCAAGAAAAAAAATTATTTAACTTTAAATATTTTGGAAAAAAGTGAAAAATTCGAATTGATAGCGAAAAACGAAGATTAAATTTGGAATCAGCGACCTCAAATTAGTAAAAAATTGCATCAAACTTCCAATCAACACTAAAAAAGTTCGATTTTGTTTCGCTGTGTGATCGTTAATTTAATTATAACACGTAAGACGTGGAGTGCTGCAGCAAAAGTTATGCATTCTGTCAAAATATTTCTTAGCAAATGTTAAAGAAAGATATTACTGGTGTTTTGACCATCAGCAAGTTTGTTGTCATAAACAAATTAAAAACCTGTCGAACTTAAAATCCCTCTACGTAAATAAAGCTACATCAGGAAAACTCTGCATTAATCGTCAGACGATTTTGCAAAATGAACTAAAAGTGTTGTATTAATCGATTTATCGCGCTAATAATTATTCGAGGTAAAATTTTAATCGAATTATAATCGAACAATTTACTATTATTCGGTTAATCGAATCATTTATATTTTGTCTAGTTTATATATCTAGTTTATATATTTTTCAACATACAAATTTTATTAAAAAGTAGCAACAATTTAACAAAAGGTACTTTATGTTATAAAAGAGGAAAACTTTTTAAATAAAATTAGCATCAAATTTTAAGCTAATCTTCTAAAATAATCTTTCAAAAAGAGTATACAGTTTAAGTTTTTATGTTTCAAACGATTTCTTTCTTTTGTTTGGATGAAACTTGATTAAGAAAACATTCTTTCACTTATTGTTGACGTTGGAGAGATGGAAAGTAAAGCGTTATAAAGCATATCCAATTTCTCTGTTCTTTTTCTTTGCTCTTCTAAAAATTAGTAGTCATCACTTTTTTTGATTACCGATTCTCTTGAAAATTTTAAATATTTTTTTTGACAAATTTGTTTTTCCGGTTATTCTACTTCGGAATTTGAACCTAGTACGGCTATGCAATGGTACACGATTGGCCGTTAAAAATTAATGAAACACGTTATCGAAGCTTCCATTTCAAATGGTAAATTTCGATACGAAAAGATTTTGCTGCCACGAACTGCGATGATTGCCACAGAAGTCCCAATTGAATTCAAACGCGTTTAATTTCCTATTAGATTGGAAAAAAGAAATAAAAAAAAACAACGACAACAACAACATTCGAATTTTAAATTCTTTTCTCATAGACTCAGAATATGTATGTATATATACTTTATAGGGTCTAGGATGAATATTGTGGACGTTACAAACGGAATGATAAAGTTAGAAAATCGATTGCTGACTTTAAAAATAAAATTAACCAACTTTGTTTTTTTCTTTTAAATTTTCCAATTCTTGTTTACAATTTAATCGACACAAAAACCACAATGAGTATAAATTTTTATTTTCCTAATTGAAAAGCATACTTATGTAATTTTTTTTTTAAAGTAAGAACACAATAGTCTACTGTTAAACTATCAAATTAGAGCATACAGAAACTGAAACTAGTTAAAAAGCATTGTTTTTTTTTTAAAGTATGTAAATATTTCTTATAATGTAATGAATTAAAGTCATTCGCATAAAAAAACAGCAAGTAACTTTAAAAATCCATTTTTCATATATTTTTAGATAATTGGTACCAAACAAATTTTAGTACGTCCCGAGGGTACCTTCGTTAAGGATCGTACGACATCAACATCTTCAGACGCCTCAAATAACGCTTCATCACCGCCACTGGCCATCACATATGCCGACTCTGTCAATAACAGCAGTTGTAGTAGTAATAATTTAAATTCAACAAATAACAGTATAAATTCCTTAAACATCACAAATAACAGTTCAACGCCAACATCTCCCACAGCAAGCAACACAAACATCAGCTGCACCACTACCAACATTCCATCATCTGCAACAACCATCAACAACAACAACACAATTGTTAATAACAACAATATCACAAATGGACCATCTTCGTTTGGTCCCATCGAAACCATCGAACTTCCCGTTGCTGTCGCCCAGGCTGCTGGAAAGCCACTTCAGGAAGCTATCGAGGAGGTATGTTGTCAATACTTGTAGCTACGAATTTAATTTATTTAATAACTTTTAAGTGCGATTTGCTGTAGATCAGTTAGTTTCAACTGTGTTCCATATCAGAGTTTTAATTTTTATCAAATTAAAATATAAAGTGCTTCAATTTGTTTTTATCAACTTAAACAAAAAAAGAAGTGGTACGATCTGCTCTACCAATCTTATATTGCTTGGTATTTTTAAGTCTGTGTGACTACATATTTAAATCCGGTTCTAAAACTACAGATCACAAAATAATTGAGTTAAATGTTGCAGTTTTGATATCGCTATACGACACTCACATGGACAATTAAATTCCTGTAATTTTGTGCCAACAATTCCATTTAAATTAAAGGTCAATGTTACCAGAAGAATTATTTTAAAATGGTGGATTTCATAATGTAGAATGTCATAATGTGCACCAAATAGTATCCAAATGTCCATGGACATAGTGTCAATAATAAAAGTGTCATAAAGTCCATATACGGAATGTCATATGATCCATGGACATTAAGTTACTTTTTGGTTTGTTATAATCAATTAATTGTTGGTTCCATTATTTTCAAGCTGTGACTCACAAAAGACGTAACAAAATAACAAATAAATAATTTTGGACAGTATCAAAATCTTGAATTTTTTAAATCCCGAATTTTAGAACTCTGAATCTTACCCTGCCTTTACACATGCAAGTAGTGGCATGCCATTACTGTATACATATTATCAAAGAAAATTTGTTCGAAATAGTCGAATCTCATGCCATTAGCTTTTGTGTTTACACATGCCACTGCGAGTTCATTTTCAAAATGTCTTTGAAGCGTCAACTTGATATAATTTGTTGACTTCTCAAATTAAAAAAAAATTATCAAGAAACCAAATAGAGTTACCGAGTTAATCATATAAGCACATTTTTGGGGAAATGGCTTACATTTATTTATATAAGCATAATTTTAACAATATTAATGCTCTATAATTAACAAACTTGCTTATATTAATGCGCGTTTACATTTATCAAGTTAACACTTGAATTACAGTTCGACAATAATCCAGTAAATTTGCATTAAATTTTTAACAGGGTAACATTGTTCATCGTTTTGTCATTTAATGGCATGCAAGTGCCAAATTTCCACTCGCATGCAATTTTTGCTGCCACTGGAGCTGCCATTGCGAAAAATGTGAGTGTATAAGTAAAAAAGTGTGAGTGTATTGAGTTTTTCGAACTGGCAGTGGCATGTGTAAATGCTAGGTTAGTAGTACCTTAATAGTACCGAGTTTTGAAATCCTTAATCAAATCACGAACTTAAAAGCTTTAAAAAGCGAAGCCGGTGTTTTTTATACCATGGAAGAGGAAATTCTTGCGACCGGCCTAAGGCCATCTATGCAGAGAAATCCTTAATTCAATAACCAGATATCAACTCCTCAATGAGGAGTCCTTATTTGAAAGCAATTAAAACTAAAGACTTGGCTTGGTGAAAGCTGCGTACTTCAAATATTTTAAAATAATATTTCCAATCAAGACAAACCGTGGGTGCTAAATACTTTTTGCCAAAACTGCGCTGGTCTTAACAGAAAAGACCCATTTTTTAATTTGCGACACCAATGATCTGGCGGGATCCCTTAATTATCATGACGATAAAGGACCATGAAGAAAATAAGATACATTTCAGGAGCCTTTTAATGGATTTAATCTTTTTTTACTAAAAATGGTTCGTTGGAATGTCTAGATTTTTTAAAGTTTTAAGGATTTACCTAAAAATACATATTTTTGAACATCCTTGCAATACAAGTTCGATATCCTGATAAACTCATCAATGTGACTCTACTCAAATTAAAGGACGAAGTCATATAACTTTTGGCGTGTTGCCCTGTTATAGTTTATCTATGCTTAATCTATTCAAAAGAAAAGTATTTTAAGATAATGAACATTGCCGCACATTTAAAAGTGACAAAACCGTGTTTGGTACGACTTGATACTATTGAAACTAAACATGTCAAGAATATTTTTTGCTGCTTTGCATACAAAAATCTAAGCGCACCTGTTAAGCAGTTTCGAAGAAAGCGAATCCGCAATTAAACTCTACAATGATACAGTATTATTCTTAGGACTCTTCATGCACTTTCGATGCAAGTAAAATAGTTATGGTTCATTATGCTTGTGAAATTGAGGATGTATTTTTATAAGCACTGTAACTGAGATAAGTGAGTTTTTATAATATGCAAATTATGAAATACATACAAACGATAAATACCGTTGCAATTAGAGATACAACGAAAACTTAAATATTAATGGCCTTATTCATAAAAAATATTTCAGTTTAATAACAGGTTTATTAAACAGATTTCCATATTACATAAGTCAGTAATATTTTTTATGAATATGGGGGTTATAATATTAACAATTTTAAATGGTTCTAGTTAATAAAATCTTTTCTGTCTTCATAACATTATTTAATAAAACATGTTTTTACACAAATGAAAAATTTTAGAATATACAGGGTGTCCGCCGGGAAGATATTCTACTTTGTTTGTTTGTCTTGTGGAAGAAGCTCTTGTGTCAACTGAACCTTAAATGGAAACAAATGCAAATACTTGTGCAAAATCGTGGCTAAAGTTTTTCTTTGAAGACCAAGCTCCTGAGCACGGCGTCGAATTGAGGTTGATGAATTATTTTGAAAACTTTCTTGTTTTCAGCCGATCTTGCAGTGCGTTGTGGTCCATGCTTGGGCCTATCACCTACAGACCCTCTTTCCCCGAAATCATTTATTACACGATAAATAGTGCGTTTTGTTGGCACGTTTTTTCTCCCAAAAATTTCACGTAACTTTCTCAACGTCACAGTAATCGATGATTGATTTTAATAAAATGTTTTAACGATTAAAACACGTTGGCTTATCGAATATTTTTCCATAATAAATTTGCCACGTGTCTACTTCCCGACTGGCAAAACGCCCTGTACTACAATTTCTGAAAAAAAACAATGAAATATACACAAAAAAATATGCATGAATATAATTGCGAAAACTTGATGAAAAATGTTATTAGTTGAGTTCACACCAACCCTGTAGTTCTTTATTCTGTAGTTCGTTAAAGCCGCGGTAGGCTAGTTGGCAGTGAGCTAGTCTATCAGCGCCGGAGTTGCGGGTTCGATTCCCGCCAGAGACTCTGGTTTCTTTCCTGCAGACAAGTGTACAGCTTCGCGGGGATTAGCTTAGGGAATTAAAACGTGCAAAGTTTAGTTGTTTTGTTATGTAATTTGGTTTAACAAATAACTTATTTTAATTTTTTAATTTGAGAAAACTTAAATGACACAAAAATAGGTATAAACTTTTTTTTCTCATTATTTATTAAATCTTCAAATATGAAGTAACAATAATTAATCAAATCTTAACCTAATTCTTTATTTATGTCCTGCCAGTGCCAGACAAAAATTTTCTATATGACGGGTCCTGTTCACTTATAGGTGTTTATCGCTCATCTAATTAGGGAAGTGCCTCATCTTCTTAAGCGAGTGTGGCCGCCATGACTTAAAATATTTCGAGCTAGCGGATTTGGGTGTTGTTCAAGCCTTCTTAAATATTTTACTGCATATTTTGTTATCATAGTTTTTACTAATGGCACGTTGAGATCCTTATGAATGTTTGAGTTTTTAACATACCAGGGAGCGGCTGTGATTATTCGAAGAAGTTTATTTTGGCGCCTTTGAATTTTTTCGATATTAGAGGCTGAGGCAGTGCCCCATAGTTGAATACCGTAGCACCAGATAGGCTTTAAGATAGAGTTGTAAAGTAGAAGCTTGCAATCGAGACTAAGGACAGAATTCCTTTCAATAAACCAACGAATTTGAATGGCTTTTAGTTTCATATGAGTTAATTTTGCCTCTATATGGCATTTCCACGTTTATCGCCGATCCAGATGTATACCGAGATATTTTACATGCGAATATTGAGGAATTGTTTGATTATTGATTTTAATAGGGGGAGCAAGACGCATTTTTGCTCATTGACGATTATCCTCTATTGTCTTAACCATATTTCTAGTTCAAATATATGATGCTGTAAGTAACGAGATGCTTCAGAACGGTTTTCGTGGACGCTTAGAAAAGCTGTATCGTCTGCAAATGTTGAAGTTTGGATGTAGTTGTGTTTTGGCATGTCCGAAGTATAAATGAAGTATAATAGAGGGCCCAAGATGCTGTCTTGTGATACTCCAGCTCCAATTGGCTGAGGTAAACTTAAAAAATTTCCTTCTTTTATAATAAATTGACGACCGAGTAAGTAGCTTTCTAACAGCCTGTGTGTGTTTGCTGGTAAATTTTGCTTCAATTTATGTAATAGGCCTTCATACCAGACTTTATCAAAAGCTTGCGAAACATCGATGAAGAGTGCTGAGCAATATTTTTTTTCTTCATATGCTTTTCTTATGACATTTACTGTTCGATGAGTTTGTTCAATTGTGTTTTCTTCTAAATCCGAATTGATGGTTTGGAATACATCTATTTTCACTTAAAATCGGTGTTAGTTTTGATACTAGTAATTTCTCAAATAGCTTTGATATATTTGATAATAAGCTAATAGGCCTATATGACTCAACTTTTGTATGATCTTTACCTGGCTTAGGTATCATCCTAACTAAGGAGACCTTCCATTCTTGAGGGTAGTGTTAAAGGCGTAAAATAACATTAAAAATAAAAAGAATAATTTTCTTTGCAACGCGAGGTGGCTCTAAAAGCATTTTATTACTGATCTTATCAATACCAGGTGCCTTCTTAGGGCCATTATTACAACTTACGAATAGTTATTTTTAGGATGCTATCTGACAGATAAATAGTTTTTGGTTATTACAAGTTAACATTAACCTAAAAAGTGACTGATAAGCTAACATCAGGTTTGTCCTCATGGTAAGTTTACAAGTGAACTTTAGGAACTTGAAGATGTCATATTTTCTGCTGAAGATATGGTAACTTCAATGACAGTTTTATGTGGTCGTAGTCGTTGCCACTACGTATTTTAAACAACCAGAAGTAGTCGGTATATACTGCAATGTTGCCACAGTATATAAATTACATTTTTTATTTTATCGGACAGTTGTAATAATGGAAAAAACTTATTGGTAACTTTATCGTTCAAGATAGCTATTGTTCACGTTAACTATCAGCAACTTAATTATTAGGTTGTAATAATGGCCCTTAGTGTTTAAGTCACAAAAACCATTTTCGATTTCTCTTATCTCAATTCTTAGGGGAATAGCTGCTCTACCAGCCAAAGGTGGTAAGTCGATATACGTTTTTCAAGTGACTAACAAACAGATTTCCTTTTTCAATATCGTTTCTTGCCATTCCAGTTTCTTAATGGTGGCTTAGGTATAACTGGCCTTTTTAGATTTCTAGCTGCACGCCCTAATGAGTAGTCTGATTGTGGAGTATAAACTTGAAAGTAAAAAGCTGAGACATTTTTCGGCACCACAACTACAAGTTTTTTTCCTTCGCTAAGGTTTTTATTTTTCAAATAAAATTTTTTAATATTAAAAAAACTAAACAAAATGCATTTTATTTATTTATAAAGTAAACAGATACCGGATAAAGTGTAAAAGTGTGAATTGAGTTATTCACTAAATATTACCATTATTTTGAAATAATGAAAATATTCACTTTTTGCTTAGAAATCAAGACATCAAGCAAACGGCAAAAAAATATGCCCTGTTAAATTAAAACTATTAAGTTCAAAATTCATTAATACTCATTCCTAAAATATTTATGAATTCATTTTTAATTGATAAGTATGCAAAAATTTGTTAAGGTCTGCATACGAATGAAAGCCACAGCCAAATTAATTTATTCTAAATTCTTTTTAAATTTTATTCAAAATTTTTTATTTATATAATAGTTTATGGCGACCTCTCGAACACAGTTCTCGTAATGTCGTGTTTTATTTTAATACGAGGGTTGCTATCAGCGTTTAAAAAACTGCAGTCAAAGTTCTTCACTTGTCATTGGCAAAAAAAACTGTTGCTTTTACTTCTGATTCATTAAATGTAAACAGTCGCTGTCAAGCCAACTCAAAAAGCGAAAAGTTGTACAAAAAGTTTCGTTTTTTTGTTCGACAGTTTTTGGTTTCGACTGCAGTTTTTAAGCCCTGGTTCATATTAACGTTTTAGGCCTTGGCAACACTGAGTGTTAATAGTTGCCATCTGATGCTTATAATGAAAAGTTTGACTTTTTTAACCACAGTGAAACTACGATATTACGAATCTGAATTGGTTACTTCGTTAAAGCATTGGTTCGTTGGACATATGTATCAGTAAAACCTGGGTATAACAAAGTTAAACCCTTATATGCCCACTGTATCTTTAAAGATACAACCATCAACAAATTTCCCACGGGCTTATTTTTAGTGAAATTAAAAGAGAAACTACACAAGTGTGTTTAGAAATCACTAGAAAATCATCTACATTTTTTTTTTTATTAAAAAGTTGTAGATTTTTATGTTTGACTGTAATGACGGCTGTAAATTTTAAAAGTTATATTTTTGAAAAATTAAATCCAAAGGGTTTTTTACAACGTAAAATCTCAGATCTGAGCGGAAATTGAGGTCCAGAAAAAACATAAGGTGGTTCAGATATGTATATGTCCAAACGCAATTAGCAATAACCTACAAAAAATTGGGTTCGTGGACCCGCCATAAAGCTTTGTCCAATGGTTGTATCTTCAAAGATACAGTGGGCACTCACCAGCAAATTTAAAATTCGATTTTGTTTACTTATGCACCGCTTTATTGTTTAGTTCTATTCATAAGTTGCGCTTTAAAGAAGCTCATACGTGTTGTTATAGATGGATTCTCATGAGATGAGTTTTCTCTGTTCTTTCTACTTCACTTTTTCTCATTGACCTCCTGGGTCTAACTTCCAATCATATCTTTTGTTTCGCAGAAAGACAACAGCTTTTGTCATTCATTTTCCTTAAATCAAAGACCAAGCCTTACTGAAGTTAAAGCTTTGAGGTAGAACTGGAACGTCACACTCAATCATGACCTTACGATGATCTCCGAGTAGGGTCGATTTAAATTCCCGTAAGACCCAATATTGTATGTTGACCCACAGACGGCTTAAGGATTCAGCGTCATCTGTATCCAGGGGTTGTATTGAAGAATCATACACACTTGATCTGCTAGATGAAAATTAAATATGTTCGTTGGAACCGACTTGATTTTCAAGTGTAAAAAGACGAATTCAAGTGTCTTGGTTTCCTGAAAAGGTGCAAGAATTACATCACTTCGTCTGATCTCCTCACTTTTACTATTTAACCAACCAAACATGGAATACAATTGCTTCAAGGTCGATCTTGAAGCTTCTGGATAGGGTGAAAAGGAGTGCGTTGATGGTCATCAATGACAGTAAGGTTTCCAACCCTATTGACTCATTCTAGCATCGTCGAAATGTGGGTTGTGCATCATTGTTCTATCGACATTACCATGGTAAGTCTTCAGCTGAGATGAGCGAACTCATCCCTGCCGTAGTACTCGCCTTTCCAGCAGGTCATTTCCGTTCGTTTTCGATTGTCCAGTGTATTGCACAGCGCATTACACAGAATATTCTTTCTTCGGTCGAACTAGCCGTATGTGAAACAAACTCCCGGCAGGAGCCTTCCCAGTCGGCTAAAATTTGAAAAAATTCAAACTTAACGTCCACAAACACTACTCCGTCTTTTCTCCTCCTCATAACCTATTTTTCTTATACCAACACAATTCGTCGCATTAATAGGGGCATCCCCTGAGTGTTGGCTCAAAGTAAAAAAAACAATTGATTATTTTCATTATCCTTTTTGTTTTTAACAATTGTATGTTCTTGTATGATTAATTATACCCACACCACAATAGTGGGTATTATGCATTTGTGGTGATATTCGTTCTAGACCCACCTTAAAGTGTACCGATCGACTCATAATCACTTTCTGAGTCTAACTAACGATGTCCGTCCGGCTGGCTGTCCATTTAATCTCGCAATTTTGGAGATAATTTGATAAAACTTGGGACATAGGTTCTTATTATTATTACAAGGACCAAGCCTATTGAAAATGGGCCAAATCGTAGGACCACGAGGGAAGATAGGGGCAAACTATTAAACCGATTTTAATGAAATTTATAAACATAGATAAATCCATTTTTATATGGACATATAAGCATGATGTGTTTTTAAATACTGTAGTGCAGGGTATCATATGGCTGGCTTGACCGACTATAGCTTCTTACTTGTTTTTTAATTGAAATTAAATAAAAATATTTGAAATTATAAATCTAGTTTATGTTTTCTATATAAGTATGCTTTGTATTAGTTCTTTCGATGAAAAGTACTAACGGGCAAGTGCCCAGTGTATCTTCTAAGATACACCACTATTTTTTAAATAACTTTAAAAAAAAAATTTCGACATAATTGGTACGCAGTTATTATTATTTATATTTTTATCAAAATCGGCGTCCTTGGGCATTTAAGGGTTAAAGAAATAGGAAAAATTTAACAAAGTTCTTCGTGGGACTAAAAAATTTCATTAACAAGGTTTCGTTTTAATGTGCTAAATTCCAATTTCATACTATTGATGAACTGAAATTTATTGTTCATGGGATAAGCTATTTGTATGCGCATTTCACTGGTTGCTTAGGCCAGATCGTCAGGAAACTTCATCCAAAGATTTTAGAAAAACTAAAGATGTTATACAAATAAAACTGTTGAGCGAATAAGAATTATAAACCCAAGTTTTACTTGTAAACAACAACAATAAACAGTGAGATTATCTTTTCTTACAGTCCCGAATACAATTAGTTGATTTCTTGTCAACTCTAAATGCAGTTGTAAGTGGGTAAAGCAAAAACAAAAGTAAAAACAAATTACCTTATTTTATTTTGCCAGTTCAATTTTATTTACAGTTATCAAAGTTTTTCTTGGAACTCAAAAAATTTATTAACGATTTAAATTTTTTTTAAGAATAAAAACCAAAACTGACTACATTTTTGAAGTTTTACATACGTGCTATGCACTTATAAATACATTTCGACTTCGTTAGCTATAGAGCGCTTCTCTTTGAAAAACTTTGCAATGAAGATGGGTTTTCTGGGGACTCGGTAAAAATTCGTTATTGAGATTTTCGTAATAACAAAGTGCGTTGTATCGAAATTTCACTGTAAAACGTAATTTAAAATATTTTATCATTGAAGCACAACGTGTGCTCTTTACAGTGGCTAAAATAGAATTAACTCGTGAACATTCACGTCGAGATGGGAGTTTATCAATCAACTTACTTCGACTTTTAGAGATGAAGCCCTGAATCCTTGGCCATAGTTCGCGTAGCGACGATTAAGAAAGAATAGAAGATAACTGTCATTCAAAATATAGCTAGCAACCCTCGCAAATGAAAGTTTTTTTATCACATAAATAAAATAAATATTAACTTGTTAATTTTAGTAAGCCAATTCGTCTACTAAAGTGTTCTTATCTAAGAGATTAGATTTGAAAGACCTAGTGGATACACTGAAAGAATTTTCTTCGCAATACCAATGAATTTTGACATTAATGACATGAAAAATTGCATTAAAAAGGAACTTATGCAGCGCTTCGTTGGATCAATGAAACTTGTTTTATTAAAATGTATTTAATGAAACATTACATTAGATCTATGAATATTATTCATTGAATGAATACTTTCAATAAAGTAAAAAAATATTTTTCTTATATTATTTTTTTTTATTTTTTTATTTATTTTTGTTTTTTTTATTTTATTTTATTTTTTTCTGTCTCTGGCGGGAATCGATCGCGCAACCTCGGTGTTGATAGACTAGCTCACTACCAGCAAGCCTACCGGGGCAGTGTAGTTTTTGGATAGAAAAACTACGTTTTTTACTCAATTAAGAGCGTAAATATGAGATTGAATTGTTCATAACAACAATAACAAAGTTGTCTGAAAGTTGATTGAAAGTTTTTGTTTCATTACTATAATGACATTTTTATTGTCATAATGAAAATTTAAATTTATGAAGGCAATTATTTATATATGTTGCTTTTATAAAAAAATTTTTGATTTCATAAATTTAATGGCATATTACATTAGATGTATGAAATAATTAAAACTTACATTTTTTAATTAACAATTAAACATTTTTTTAAGGAAACTATAATTTTGTATTAATTTATGAATTTATGTTCCCAATTAAAATTTTTTGTTTAACTTGGACAAACTTATGTTTTCATATATCCAATGAAAATTTTTCACGTAATTACGAAATTCAATGAAGCGATTTTAACGAAAAGACTTCATTATAACTATGAAATTCCATTTAGACAATGAAAATTTTCATTTAACCAATGAAAATTTTTTTATGAAAATGATTCATTAAATATATGAAGCATTTTTCTTTCAGTTTCAGATTAGGAGGATTTGATTAAATATCTTTATTATTTATACTCATATTTCTATTATTTTTGACAGTAATTAAGACTGTATAGTCTGTCAAGCCCGACCACATGATACCCTTCACCACAGAATTTAGAAACAAATTTTCAAGAGTGTTCCCTATTTGAGACCAGTGGACAACATTTTGTTTTGAGGTTAAGATTCATGTAAAGGTGCCCTGTGGCTTATTTCATACCTATCTGAACAACATTTTAATGTCGCCAATTTTTCTTTCAATACCAACAAATATAAGGAAATTATAGCATTTAAGCCTATTTTCGGGAGTAGTACTTGTATGGGAGGTATGATCAAATATGTACCGATTTCAAAAAAAATTGGTAAGATGATTAAGATTGCAATCAAATAACCAAATTATATTCTTGGACCAAATTTGCGAAAATAGTAACATAACAGTAGACATGGTCCCTATGACATTTTGGGTCTGTGTCTGTTACTTTTAGCTGCTTCCTTGTCAGTTTGCTTGTAAGTTCTTGCCTTTGTCTTATAAGATGAATGGAGTGTTTGTCCTCAGCGTTTTTGTGCCCCTCGCATGTTAAGCAGGTGCCCTTTTTTGGACGGTAATAAGAATAATTATAGTTATTGCAAAATATCAGGCGATAAACGTTTTCTTTAATGATAGCGTCCGGGTGGAGTTCTTTGAATAAATCGTACATTTTTGATATTGTAAAGTCGGAGGCAAGATAAAGTCGTTGACTTTTTGCTCGAGTGTAATGGCTTTCGACCGCTGGAAATGACTCGATGTGCTTTTTGATAAGCGCAACTGTCTCTGCGTCTAATTTTCTCTGGTGGCCATGTTGACCCCTCTTATCAGTAAGTTCATTTTGGCACATCTTCTTGGCTAACACAGATATTGCGCCGTCTGACAAGTTCAAAGTATTTAAGAAAAACTTCTTGCATAGCTGTTTGGCTTTGAGAGTATAATTAAGAATATAATAATCAATTTTCTTCTTTTTCTCAATTTTCACAAAATTGGCCAGGAACAGTCGCTGCTTCAAATAGTCGCCTAAATTCCAATAATCTGCATTGATCTCCATGCGCTCTTCTTCTGAGAAGTTTTATGGGCAATTATGGGAAGAGATTATGCAACTTTTCTCTCCCCTCTCTCCAACAAACTTAGACTTTCTGAAAGAAAACTTTCATAGTGTGAATAAAATATTCTTCCTTGTTTAAATTGTAATCTACGTGTGATTACATCCCACACAGGCATGCAACAACAGATCAATTTAGAGACGTTTACGTTTAAGACTAGTGAGCTTAATGCAAGTGACAATTTCGAAATTATGATTTATATATCGTCTGAGGGAAAAAATTAGTGTAGTAAAGTGTGGGTCTTGGGCTATAGCTGGAAGTTACATTTTGCAACCAAATTACATTTTTGAAAAGAAATTGTTTATTAAAGGTGGGCGAAATAAAAATCGGTTGGAACCCCTGCTTCAGGATAAAATAAGAAAAACAGCATCATCTCTGTACAAAATAAACTTTAAAAATGTAAAAATCGCTTTCTAAAAAGTTTTAAATGATTTCCAAAAAAAGCCCTAAAGTATCTTCGTGGCGTACTTGTAAAAAGTTTTTTATTTAAACTAGCAGTGACTAATTTCAGATAAAAGTGATAAAATCATTATAACTTCCTACAAGTCCTTCACTTTGGTCTTAAAGTAATCATAATAAAATAGGAGATACTTTATACACTAGTGAGTAACAGGTGTCATGTAAATAAATTTAATATGAAAAAAGTAGTTGCTCGCTCATCTAAAAAATGTTGTTACAAGTACCTGAAATAAAACAAATTGGCAATGAATAGACATCACATCACATGTTGCAGATTTCTTAAAGCTGATTATTATCTGATTATATTTTTTATTATGTATAAAAGAATAACAAAAATTGTTTTCTTCTTAAATCTCAAATAAAGATGTACTTAATCGTGTGTGTATATTTTGTGTAAATTATTTTAATTTTAATATATATTTTTTTTAATAATAATAATGATGTTAAGACAAAAGATGACACGTAAATAACTTTCAAAAGAGAATTACTTCAATAGATTCTCTGAAAGCTGAAAAAAAACCTTGACATAATAATTAAATAAAAAAATATTACAAAACCTTTAATGAACTAACAAACTGACTGATGAAACGCCAGATAAACACTGACTGACTGGCTAAATACACATGTATGAATTTTATATGCAAATACATCAAATTTAAGTGATGACACAAATTCAGCATCTAATAAAGTGCATTTAAACAGTTACAGATACTCTAAATAGTATAAGGACTATTTGAAGATTGTTAGATAAATAAATATAAAAAATAAAAATCCCCGAATAAGAAAACAACTTCAACTCTTAATTTGTTGCTGTTTGCATTAATAAAACAAAAGAAAGATGTCAAGTTTTCGTTAAACAAGCGATTGAACCTTAAATTCGTTGAATGAAGCATCATTGTGTGTAATAGTTAAACGAATGTTGCACATTTACATGTATTCTGAAGTAAGATGCAAATGCTACATCGCTGTCTGACAACTTCATACATCGTCAACATTATTTAACACGTTATTTTGTAGTGATTTTCTAATTGATTTGACAAACAAATATTAGAAAAGAAACGTAAATAGTTGTTTGTTTTATTTCAATCTTATAACAAGATCGTCTGTGTCAATATTGGATTATTTAGCAAAAAAAAAAAAAACACAAATATTGAAAAATAAAAGTAAAAAAATAAATATCATTAACAGAAAATAAAGAAAATATTGCAAGTTATAGTGTGAATTTCAAAAGCAAACTGCATTTTAGGCAAATCTTTTTTATTTTATTTGAAAAGCAGTTATAGGAATATGAATCGCAAGTTTGATCGGACAGCTAATGTTTAAGAATCAATTTGTTTATGTATCCCAAAAAGCACCAAGCCTTTTTTGATTTTGAGCCAACCTTTAAAACAAAATCTCCTTTTGAGACCACGAAGACATAAATTTATTTCTTTAGACTTCATATATTGAAGGTTTTTAGAACAAGGCGCTGACTAATAAGGACTAGATAGACTTATTTGGAGTTATTAAGTATTGTATGTGTATATAAGCGAGTTTTTATAAATGTATTTTTTCTCTTTTACTAGCAGAAAAAACGTGCAAATTTCGAAATATGTACATGCTAGCGATAACTGATGTACTCCAAAGTTAAATTTTGATCTTAAATGATTACTAAATTAACGGCCTTATTCATAAAAAATAAAACGGGTTAATAAAAGGTTTATGAAACGAATTTTGTATGAAAATCGGTTTAATAAAGCTTCTTTAAACCTGTTTTATTTATTATGAATAAGGAGGTAAAGTATACAACTTTTTGGCATTTCATTATATAAACAAATTGTTTTTGGCTACAAATTCACAATTGTACCAAATAAGTTGCGGTAGCAACAAAGTTTTAAATTGTACCATAAAAGTATGGCGATTTTCATCTTTGGTCAAAGTCTTTTTGAAAAAATGACATTTTATACTTCTACTGAGTCTTTAAAGTAATACACTTCTTTCTTTTCCAGTTACAATTTGTTGGCTTGTGTAATTTATCAGATCTTAAAGCGTTAAAAAAATTGCAGTCAAAGTAGAAAAACTGCCATTTTTCCACTTCTTCATTTGTTATTGGCCATTATAGTTATAGTTTTTTATATCTGCTGGTTAGTTGTTTCTTTTTATTTTTTTTAAACAGAAACAAGAACTCACAATCATTGCTTGCCGGTTAATAGACAAAAAATTATTATTTCATATAATTTGAGGCAAACAAAGGCAGATCGCACAATCGATTCAGCTAGGTCTGAAAGGGATAATACAAAAAATTAAAGAAAAAATTGTGAAAATATAACTATTTTAAAATGCATTTTTTTGTTAAGTTGCGGCAAAAAACCGGCACTAATTTTTTCACGGCTCATTTTAGAACACTTTTTGCTAAGAAAATTCGAAATAAAAAAATGTCTGATTTAATATGATTTTTTTTTTTTAAAGTTCAAACAAACTTTGTGGGTTAAAAACTTAAAAACTTATTAAAAATGTTTATAAAACTTTAATTTTAGGGCTATCATATAACCTATGGTAACATATCGCTTGCTCAATATGACAAGGGTGTATGTATAATTTTTTTTTCAATTTTCAGTAAATTGTGTTTTTGGGTTGTATGCAGTGTTGCATTCTAAAATCTAAGAAAAATAATAGTTATAAAAAACTAATTTTATTCGCGCATATATAGTTAAGCTTTAATAACAAAAATAAGTAATAAAACTAAAAAAATTGTATGTACTTTTAATTAAGTTAAATAAAAAAACAAGAGGTTTTTAAAAAAATAAGTATTTTAGAAAATGAAAACAAGTGAGTGAGTGAGAAATTACATGGAAAACAACAATAAATAACGAAAATTTGTTTTTGTTTTTTATATAATTTCTCACTCACTGACTTGTTTACGTTTTCTAAAAACAGGCAGTTAATCTTTAAATGATAATTTTAATTTAATTCAGGCAACAGGTTTTTTGATAAATAATATATATGTATTTCTTTTGAACTAAATTTTCTAAAGTGGCTACTCGTGCACTCGAAACTAATGCAGCCTCTTCCACTGTTTTGCATAAATGATCTTATAATACAAATTAAACTTAAAGTTTTGTGGCTCAAGTTGAATTGTTAAGACAATAATTCCAATTTTTACTCATCCGTTTTGTTTTTTGTCCAAAAACTTGTTCTGGACTTAAGAATTCTATTTCTTTAAATGTTAACTCATTGTTAAATATACATAAATATGTACATGTTTCGTATACAATGCAATATGAGAAAAAGTATGTACCTACATTTTTGCAAATATAAAAAAATTGGTCCGATTTTCCCAATTGTTTCCTACTTTTGGTAACGCTGGTTGTAAGGCCCAAACACACTTGTCAAATGCTTGTCCAGCCGGCGAATTCAACGTGTACGTGTGCTGGACGTAATATTCGCCGTCATATCTAAATTTTTTGATTTGTCATCAAGCGTTGTCGGTGTCACGCATACAAACACATTTTCACTAATACTACCACAATGCTTGATGAGTATTTTGATCAATGTATTTTGGCCTTTAAACGTTGCTCCAGAGACGACAGCACGTCCATGGCCGTCTTAAACAATAGATAATTTGTTAAAGATGGACCTCAAAAAGTTTTGAAGTAGAGTGGTATATTTGCAATAATTTTGTAACTGAATAATTTCAATATTTTACAATTATATTAAAAAAACTGATTTATTTTAAATTAATACAAAATAAGAACACAATTTTGTTTAGTTTACTTATTTGGCTGGGATTTTCAATCGTGGTCTGGGCTGACCATGTGGTGCCCTTAGTGGTACTAAGGCTATAGAACATCGAAGGGTTAATAATTCGAGATATCAAAGTTCTTTGTAGCATTAAATATTGCCTACATCGTAAGTCGGATTATTAAAGTTTTATTTTAAATTAAATTTGTCTATATTTTGTTTAAAAAGGAAAAGAGGAGCAACTTGTTGCTATCTAATAGTTTAACTAAGTTTTGTTTCGTAACTTTATTTGGAAATAGTTGAAAAAAAAATTAGAAATTAAAAACTTGATTTTCTCCATATCTTTGTTTTTTGCACTTACAACCTTGTTATATTGTGCCAGCGATATGTGGGATTTAGAAGTTAACAAAAAAACAGAGTTTTTGCTATCCTGTAAAATTGTTATCTTGCAGATAGCAATTTTTGTATATAAACCCTTGATTTATAGAATATAAACGACTGCTTAGCAAAACAAATATGTGTACTTTTTTTAGTTTTAAATTTTGGCGTGATTTAAACAGATATTAAAAAATAAATAAAAGTGAGAAGCAAACATCACAAATTGTAATGTTTATTTAATATTTAATAATATTTATTCTAATGCTGGGGGCAAATTTTTAAACAGGTGTTTTTATTATTTTCTTCGAGGGTGGAAATGTTGATACACTCGTACTTTCTGTTTTAACAAAATTTAAAAGAAATCACTTAACATTTTTTTATTTATGTATTTAAAATATTTTGACCTTTTTTTTATAAAAAAAAATACCTATTAGAGAAATTTTTTATACAAATTCAAGATTTTTAATTCTTGATTTTCCTCTTGTGTTACTATAAAAGTACAACTCTGATAAAAATAGAAAAATTTCATGAGACTGTCAAATTTGTTGAAATCATAACAAATTGTTGACACACAATTAAACTCTTACAACTGTATTCAAAACGAAAGCTTGTGTCCTCCGATTATACTCCGCTCATCGAGTGAACAACTAAAATGTTAATTTAGCTTAATCACCATTTAGTCATGAGTTTATTCAAAACACTTTTAAATCGCCCGATTAAGAAACACTATTACATCTCTGTTTTAGTTAAATTCAATTGACAGAAATGGCAAACTGACAGCAGTTAATTAGGAGGTAAAAAGTGTTTGATCATTCGATAATCATAGTTTATTTAAAAGTGTCTTGAATAAGAAATCCTTAATCAGGGCATATGCAGTAACTAAACTTTTGTTTTGAATACGGGTGTTAATTTTTACACACAATTATACTTTTTTAATTTATTTAAGTTTTGACATGTCATAATACTCAGTATTAAACTGTAAAAGGGCCTTAAATAACCTTTTCCTCTCAGTTCAGTCTAGCAACAAGTAACACACGAAAGCAAGTACAATCACTAACAGATGCAGATTCATACATTCATACGAAGATTATTGATATTTGCTTGTGAATAATATTTGTACAGTGATTATTTTTTATATACAAGCATTTACGAGTAGAGTGTGCGTGCGTCTAAATTGTTGAATGACACTGCTAAAATCTTCAGAATGCATTTAAAAAGTTTGAAGTTTCGAATGAATTTTCAAAGTTTATCTGTTTGTGTTGTAATGTTGTTTTTTTTTTTTAAGTAATTGTTGTACTTTTTTTATATTGTTTTTCATGTTCTTAAACATTTATTATTGTTAATAATAATTACGCAAAAAAAAAAAAACTAAATATATAAACATGTATGTATATAAAGGGTGTATTTTTAAGCCCGGTAGAACTTTTGACATGCATGATCAGTATTCTCTGGCATTCTTTGGCATCATGAATAGATTCATGCTTAAGCAACTCTACCAAATTATCCAATTTTTTTTTGGAAACTCTGTCATCTATGTTCAGCGATGAGGTTAATTTTCATGTGGCCTCTAACGTCGTGTGATTTGACACCTATTGATTGTTTCCTGTAGGACTAAATAAAGTCACTAGCTTTTGCTGATTAACCAGCAACAACTGACGCCTTAGAGGCCAATATTAGTCGTGTTATTCGTGACATCGGCAATTCTTAAATTTTTTTTATTAACATTATTTTTTGTGTTATTTGTAACAATTTCCAGTTCTATTGGGCTTGAAAAAACCCCCTTTATATAGTTTTAAGATTCGTGTGTTCACGTAATGATTATATGCAGAATTCAAAAACAATTGAGATAAGTTTTCATAACTGGGAAGGAGGAACAAAGTAAAAGTGAATTCGTTAATGTTTTGCTAATTAAACTGATTTATACAGAATAAAAATATTAAGAGTTAACACATTTCCATTTTCTATTCATTTTGAAAAATGGACTCTGAAAATTTGAAATAAGTGTTTTAAAACATTTTAATTATATTTATTTTGCAAAAGTGATATTAATTGCCAACCCCAACAATTTTAAAAGTATTCATCTTTTTATTGCAATTAAAAAAAAAAATAATTTATCCCTCTTTACAAATCGAACAATTATTGAACTTCAAGCGAAATATTGAGCTTACTTCTTAGCAATATCAAGTCGTCATTTTTTATTTAGTTTAAAAACTAAATTTTAAAAATTAATTCATTTTATATTTCCTTTATAGATTTTTCACACTTGTCAACATTTACCATCAATTTGCAAAGTTGTTGAAATTTTTCCATAATCCACAGAAAAAAATATCTCAAGAAAATTTTTTACAACACAGTTTGTTAAAATTAAAATTTTAGGTCAACAAACTTTTTATTTTATTCATTGAAAAAATTAATCAAAATTACCCTCAATAAAACATATTTAATAACGAAATAATAAAAAATTTCTTGATATTCAATAAACAAAAGATTTGAATCAAAGTAAAAACAGTATTTTTACAACTCTTGTCCATTTTTTAATAGCTTTGATATAGTTGCAAGCAAGATATGAGTGTTTGTAATTCTCATTTGTTTTACAGTTTTATTTGTATAATATCCTTAGTTTTTCCAAAGTCTTTGGAAAAAGGTTTTCTGATGATCTGGCCTAAGCATCTAGCGAAATGCGCATAGAAACTAGTTTATCCCATAGCAATAAATTTGAGTGTATATGTCAAAGAATGAACATTGAGAATTTAGAACATCATAATAAATGAGTAAATAAATTAAGATTCGACAAACATTTTGCATGATTTATTCAAAGTTTCCAAAAATTTTTTTAGAAAATCACGTAAACATTTTGTTAAAAAAATTATTTTAGGCAACAACTTTTTTTATTGACTCATTAAACTTGGTTGTTGACTTAAAATTCAATAACTATACCTACAAACTTTTTTTTATCAATTGCGCAAAAATCGTCATCGCAAAAAATTCCAACTCACTTTTAATCAAATATGCGATTTCCGCATTCAAATATGAAAATAATTTTTTTCTGTGTACCCTTTGTACATGTGCATACATTTCGGAGGAACTTGAAACATCCAACATCTAGTGCCGGTTCACACACGTCAAGTTTGCCTCGTCAGGTCTTGAACTTATAGGAGAGAAGGGAAAAGAGAATGCCATTTATTTTCCCCTCTCTCCTAAGCGCTGGTTCACACACGTCAAGTTTGACTCGTCAAGTCTTGAGTTTTTAGGAGAGAGGTGGAAAAAAATGGCATTCTCTTTTCCTTCTCTCCTAAAAGATCGAGACTTGACGCGTCAAACTTGACGTGTGTGAACCGGCACTAAGAGCTCAAGGTTTGACGGCTTAAACTTGAAGAGTGTGAACCAGTACCTACTATCAATCTAAAATGTTACCATTTCTGAAAAAAAAAACTTTTTTTCAATATATTTTTTTTAAACAAAAGACCCAAAATTTAAAACAAAAAACACCGAAAGGTATTTGGAATTCTTCTTGTTTAATAATATAAACAAAAATTAAAAAAAGCAAGTACATAGTTTGCAAAAAAGGAAAAACTTGACAAATGGTAACGCAACTTTCAAAACAAATGCCATTTGGTCAGTGATGCCACATTAAAAAAAGAATTATTGCCACTTTTCTATTGATGGCACTTAAACAATCGGTTATTTTAGTGTATTTTAGTCCGATCAAAGTCAGTTAAAGGCTTTTTACAGTGATCAAGATCTAACATCTACCTTAAAAAATGTAGAAAATGTGAAACACTCGTTTATATTGCTCACATCTAATATCTACCATCAAACAAAAATATCACCATTTTTGAAAAATAAAATGTTCTTAAAATAAAAAATGTTTTTTCTACAAAAGTGCCAAAATAATATGCCACTTTTCTAGTGATGACACTAAAATAATCGAAAGATGCAGAATGGAATAAAATGATAAAATGATGGTAGATGTTAGATGTTTATCAGTGTAAAAAGGCTATTAGCCACTATTCAACGCATAATAAGGCAGCCTGTAAGTCATTTTAATTGAACACGACTTTCACCCTGGATGGCGGCTGAAAGAGAAGTATACAGCGAACAACGCAAATAAACCGTTATCTTATAAATGTGTCTTGGTGGGAGAAAACTGAGCTCGCATGACAAAGAACATAAGATTCAAGTATTTTATGTCAAAATGTGTTATTAATAAATTAAAAAATGGTAGAAAACTGACCTGAAAAGCGTTTTTAGATACTTTCAACCATAATTTCTATCCTAATTATTTTTAAAACAAGAACTAACCTAAAACAACGGTTAGCACCGCGAATTGAGTATACCCGCTGGGTGCCCCGCTTGTTACAAAAAAGTTTCCGATTCAAGCACAGCTTTATTAGTGGAATACAAATTAATGTCATTATTACCCATAACCTGAATATGGCTGTGTCATCTCGATGAAGGATAAATTTAACAAATGAGAGATTATCAATAACAATTTTAATTAATTTTCATGTTGTAAAATTTCTTTCTTCATGAAAATAATTTTATGAAAATTAAATTAAGTGAACTTGAGCCTAATTAAAATTATTGAAAATTTGGATTAAAAACCATAAATGGTTCAACAAAATAACCACAATACTAATTATTTAACAAAAATATATTTACTGGTTATTACCCGTCTTACTCGTTAAATTAATCATAATTGTTCAAAATTTTTCGTTAAAGATAGTTTTGTTTTTTCTTTGCGTGTATAATAAACCTAATATTAGTTTTAAATAATTTTTATAAAAAAAACAAATAAACTAAGTAGCAATTAAAACTACATATTTAAAATATTTGTAAATAATTTAATGCTTTTTTCATTTTCTCTTAGTTCGATGAATATTTACGCTCATTATCGTTGCACGATACTGAATTCAAAATTATTACCGATGGTCAATTGCCTCTGCGCCAGTGTTTGCATCGCGAGGCCTGTGTCAAGGAGATCGGACTGCCTTCTTACTATAATAGATTTTCGGACTTACGCAAAGAGTTTTCCATATATAAATCCGGTGATTTATCCAGAGCCCTAGTACCAGTTAAAGATATCAAACGAATTTTACAAATGCCTGCGGCAGCACTACCACAAAGTATCGGCGAAATAATGACAGGTAAACAAGAATAATTTTCAAATATTTCTAAATAAAAAATTTAAATAATTATTTGTTTTTGTCTCTAGAACTGAACATCACAAGTTTGGATGATAATGAATTTTATATTCGCGAATCTCGTGATATGGTCTCGGTAATACAACATTTGCTAAAAGCAGGTAATAATCAATATGGAAATATGCCTATTTTTATAACTTTATATTATTTACCTAAAAGTTTTTTATTTTGTATAATCGCAATAAATTATTTATAAAAAACAAATATTCATTAAATATTTATTTTCCATTTTAGGTCATAAATTTACCGCAAATGAAACTGTTAGTTTAGTGTTAGAGCCAGGAATTTGGTAAGTAGTTATGTAATTTTTTTTTTTAAATAAACAAATGGGGGATTCACAAGGTGGGCTATCATAATATCTTAATATTTTACAATAGTTTAAAAAAATTATTTTTGTGTTTCATACAAAAAATGTTCTAAAATAATAACGTGTGGTTTATAGAACACGAGCGTCTTACTCGTCCGTTCAACTTACATTTAAAACAAAAACACATAAGACTTCTAATTCTGTGTTTATTGTTTTGTCATAACTACTCAGTAAAAATCTAAATTGTGAGCGTTGCTTACAGCACTCATATTTGTTCTTGTTATTATTTTAAGACACATGACTTTATGACTACCTTGTGAATCCCCCAATAGTAAATGTATCAATTAAACGTAAATTTTGCCTTATCGGTACTAAATGGTTTGAAATTTATTTTATCCAATACATTGTTCCCATAGGTATACTCGATATGTTTAATGTTGCGTCTAAAAACGTATTTCTAATAACATGTTGTGATCTTGGAATATATTACAATTAAGATAATGTCTTTTAATCCCTAAAAAGTACGAAAAAATCTATGTTAGAAATAAAAGTTGTCAGTGACTGCCATTAATGATATTTGGTTCTAAAAAACTGCTTTTTAAATTTTGAATTAAAATATTTTTGATTTATTTTCTTTAAATTCCTGACTATGTCTCTTTAAACTTTATGAAACTCCTAATAAGGTATGAATTATAGCTATGTATTTAAATTAAATAAAAAAACAAATTTGGACCTGCGATAAAGATCGATTCACCCATGTTCACCATGACAAAAATTTTGTCCTGACATCATACTTTTATATGTATTTTTACGCCTTCCTTATGAATTTTTGGAATTTGTTTCAAAAGGCGATTAAGAAAAAACGACGTCGTAAAACTCATTATATAAATTAGTTGAAACTTGTGCTGGGTTGCCAATAGATTAAATTTTTCGTACAAAGTATGTGTTTGTGAAATTAAATTGTGTGTAATAGCGTTTTTACACTTGAACACATCTAAGAGGAACGCGTGGAAGATGTTGAAAATGAAAAACTTGTTTACATTTGCGACATCTTTCATATTTATTTTCACCTATATGAGCGAATAAAAACTAAATAATTGACATTGCTGTACGGCTCTGTTGAGTTTTTTTCTTAGTGATGGAATATACTTTTTAACAAATTATTTGTTTTTTCTATTGTTGACACTAAAATAATCAAAAGCTGTTAAATGAAACAACATGAGATAGGAACATCTTTTAAAGATAAATATATATGTTTATTTTTATGGAAAGATGTTAACATCTTTGCGATAAGATAAAAGATGCGAGCAATTGTTAAAAGGCTATAAAAGCTTTTTCACAGTTACATACATCTTGGAATGCATAGAAGATTTTAAAATGAGAAACATGCATTCACACTTGCAACATCTAACATCGAATATCTAAAAAAACCTTCTTTGCTAAAATTTAAAAAAGAAAACAAAAAATATCCAAATGCCTATATTCATTTTGTTTAAAAATATATATTAAAAAAAAAACAAAATAAAACTTTCACGAATGGGAAAACTTGACAAACGGTAACTCTGCCTTAAATACAACACTCTGTTCAACAATTTCATATAGAAAATTTGTATGAAAAACACTCATTGCCTGTTCAACAATTTGGAACGTTTACGTTCGCATAGAAAATTTGTATCAAAAAACTCAGTTTTAAAAATATTTTCAATATAAAATTCTATGCGAACGTTTACGTTCGAAATTGTTGAACCGGCAGTCAGTTCTAAAAATATGTTTCATATAAAGCTCTATGAGAACGTTGATTCACGTTTTTTTAATATGAAACATTTTCAGTCTCTCCATTAAGGCAATTTTTTTTTTCAAAGCTAAAGGCCTGTAACTCTGTAAATTTTTAGCCGATCAACACACTATAAATATTTGAGTCAAAACATTGTATATGATGTTTTTCGAATTATATTATATATAGGCATTATATATAGAAAGCGTTTTGGAAATTATGGTTACGTCCGTAAATGCAGTTTTTGCGCATTAGTAAAGTTGAATGTTCGTAAATGCATCACTTGTAAGAAACTTGGAATTAGTCCCATACGTCAAAAGTTTTTTTATGCAGTGATGCTGCAGCTCTGCTGCAAATGTTGGCAATTTCTGCATCAGTTAATTTTCTGATGCAATAACTTTTAACATTAAAGAAATCGTTTTATATCTTTTGATGTTTTTAAATATTTTCAATAAAATTTGCAATCGGTTTTGTTTATATTATTTTTATCATATTTTTATGTTCGCTTATAAAACTTTTAAAATGAAGCTCATGTTCAAAAATTCAAACTTTGATCAGCTGTTGTGCAGTAAAAAAGCATCAGCGCCATAAGCGCAACTGGTGATCACGCATCAGCTTCAAAATATTGCATCACTGCAGCAGTGATGCACAGTTTTGATGCATTTAGAAACGTACCCTATATTAAAAAAAAATTTTATGCACGTTTCATATCGATTCGATTGAGTTTCTGTTGGTTCAATATTTGCTTAAAAAGCTTCATCAACTAAACCCACCTTTACGTATACAGATCAATCTTCACTTTCTAAATCGATCTAACGATGTCCGTCCGTCCGGATGTTTTTTTATCTGCCCAAGTAACATTGTGCGCAAAGTACAGATTGCCATTTTGAAGTTCACGTGAGAAATTTGGCACATACGTTTCAATAATCATAAGCCTATTGAAAATGGTGAGAATCGGTCCATATTTTTATATAGCACCCTACAAACTTTTTTCCGGAATAGTCTTTGTGCCAATAAACCATTTGGTTCAAACATATCATATTGCAACATACATCGTTTAACCAAATAGTCTTAAAATCGATCCATGTCTGACCCTAACTCCCATACAAAAACTTCCTTATTAATGTTGTGGTAGGTCCAACAGTGATTATAGATCCATAATATTAACCCCTCTCCAAAACCGCATTAAGACAAAGTGATCTCATATAGGTGTTGACAGTTAGGTGATATTCGGCACAAACAACCCTTATATGAATCCTTACTTACACAATTTTTGCCGGGCCCATAATAAGCCATGTGTTCGAAATAGGGAAAAAGTTTAAAAATTTCACATTTCACATTTTTGGCTGATTCTTGCTAATAGCTTCTAATAATGTAAACTTTTCTGAAAGATATTTTTCAAATCCATAAAAATATATGACTTCTGATAACATTTTATAATTTTAAAACAAATATGGGGTATTGCAGATAATTTCTAGCTTTTCGTTTATCGTTCAATATTTTGAAAAACTTAAATCGGAAATAACAATGCAAGGACTTCATTTATCTTATAATTGAGGTGCTTAACAATCTCATAAAAAATGTACCAAACCTTTTTCGAGACTAACAAACTTTTGCAAATACTTTTGAAATATTTTCGTCCTTTTTTCTATAACCTGATCTGGCAATACACCAGCAAGACACCAGAGAGAATTTTTTTCCACATTTTTTTCAACAGCAAAGATATTGAGCTTCTAATTCTAAATTTTTCCAAGTGTTCAACAGAATTTTACTTTGGCTGTATTCTACGGTTTTGTGTGTACATGAAAAATTCTCGCCAACATTTTTTCAATTGAACATTTAATCACAATTAAAATCAGTTTTAATTCAGAGTTTAATCAGTTTAATAAAACATTTACTTATATCAACAAAATAACTGCAGAGAACGTTGCTAATATCAAAAAAATGTTTAATTGATACTATTGGTGCAAAGTTAATTAATTCTTTAATTAATATCACAAATTTTTTTAATTGAAATTAATTTTTATTTCTTTTTGTCATGTTCGACTTCATGTCATTCATTTCAATTTTAAAACTAAATAAAAAAATTAATAGATTATTTTTGTGCATATTTATATTAAATTTGTTTTTGCATATATAAACTTGCGCTTGTAATTATTTATGCTATTAAAATTGTACGAGTACTTGAATATTCTAATTGGAAATACGTTTTCCTCCTACCAAATGTGCTGAGATGTACTTCAACTTACAATTTTAAATACTGATATATAATCTGTACATTTGTTACATTTAAAATTTATGTTTGTTAGTAATTTGTAAGATAAAAATACAAAGAAAGAAAAAAGTGTCAAATTTGCCTTAAAGATAAGAACAAATGTTTTTCCCAAAGATTATCTTTTTAATAATCGATAAATATTTACGACACCACAATAAAAATTTTTTAGAGCGTTTGGAAAATAAACTACATAAAATTTCAAAATTGTCATAATAAAATTCAAATGCTCAACAACCACTTGATAATTATCAGTAGAGCATGTTAAAATATTGTAGAAACAAAAATTCACTCTACTCACTGACACATGCTTATAAAACGGACTAGAGGAATATGACACTTGAAATCGTATCGAATAGAAGAACAACAACACTTCACGTAAACAATTTGTTGAGTGATATTCTCTGTAATGAGCATTTTGTAAACACGAGTACTATAAAGTCATAGAGAGGAAAATATTGCTGGGGCTTTGAAATGCATAATCAGTGCAGAAGGCAGTGATGAGATTTTTGGAAGTTGCAAGAAAAAGGTACAAATTTTTTTTTAATAACATAAAAATGTATGAGACATTTGTCTATTATTTAATAGAAACTGGTATTATGTAAAAAAAAAAATCATTCCATAAAAGTTTAGAATCGTCGGTAATATGGAGACCAATAAATCACTTTCTCTCTCTCTCTCTCTCTCTTAAGGGCCAAATACACTTGTCAAATGCTTGTCCAGCAGGCGAATTCACTCGTGTGCGTGTATTTGGGCCTTTAGAATATATACTTCTATAAAAAAATGAGTTCGAAATGAGTTTAAATCCTACTAAAAATTGTTTGTCGTACATTTCATAATGGATCATGTTATTGTTTCATATTTATTTATTTTCCCCATCCCGGTTTCTGTTCACAATAGCGCTCTTTTATTCATCTACTTCATGCGTAGTGTTTTTCATATGCACATTCTGGGAATCTTCGGGGTTTTTTTTAATTAATTATGGCAGTGTTTTTGAGTTAGATTCTGAAAATGTAGTAAATATTCTTTATGCAAGTTGTGCTAACAAAATCGAAAAAGTAACATTTGAGGACATTCTGAGTGCAGCAATTAGTTGATAAAGAAAACGCTGATTCGATTCAAAGAAAATAGTTTTGTTTAAAACAAGAATCATACGTTTTGAAGGAAGTGGTGAAAAAAGTTTTTACAGATTATATTATACACTTTTGACTTAATAGTCAATAGCTGTAGAAACTGAAAGCGTTTCTAATTGACAGGACTAAATAAAATTGGAAATAGGCTGTCATACGATTCTGTAAATGTATTTTTGTTTAAATAATTTAACTATTGTTCTTTTTATACTAATTAAAATGGATTTAAATTGTATTTAAAAAAAATTTGTATAACAATTTTGCCTTAAAACACACTTAAATTTGTTTTTAATTTTTATGAATACGTCAGTAAATTTTTTGGCTTTGCATTAAACATGATCGTTTGATGCATTTATAAACCTATTTAAAAGATCTCATGAATTGGTTTTTGTTTAAATAAATTAAATAATATTTTGCATCGTTTTGTATTGGGTGAGAACTCCCGGGAAATTAAAAAATCCTTCCCGCTTTCTTGGAAAATTAAAAATTCCGGAAAAGAAAAGCTCCAGCCAAGCCGTTTCTCTTTTTCTTAGACGGGTGTGGCCACCAGGAATTAGAATATTACGAGCTAGATTATTTGGGTGGAGTTCAAGCCATTCAAATATTTTATCGCATATTTCGTGATTATAGTTTTTTACTTCTGGCTCATTGAGGTCCTTGGGATTATTCGAGTTACATACCAGGGGCCCTCTGTGATTATTCAAAGAAGGGTATTTTGGCGCCTTGGAACTAGCATCAGCATAATTTGCTCTAAAAAGCTGATGAACCTAAGAAAAACTTTTTGAAGTTCACGTGTAGTTTTTCCCTGTGATCCTTAATAAACTTAGTAGAATTCCGGTTCATAAATGAGCGAGATAGAGATGAATACTTAATAGCATTGAAAATAAACCGAACCGGTTCATTATTTCAGACAAATCTTTTCCAGAAATAAGGATTTTGCAACGGTATGGGTCTTACAAAACAAACTTGCTTCATAAAGTTAATTTAAGCTATCATTTATATAAAACATTTTATTGGTACTGAAAATCAAGCAAATCGCGCAGTTATTTCCCCAAGTTTGCAAGCAAAAGTGCTCTAGGAAAAATTAGTTTATTTTAATTAGACTTAAATATTTTCTATATACAAAGATTTTTTAGTACAAACTTAGGGGGCAATATTTCACCTAGTCCCTGTGAAATAATATGGCTTATATGGTAATTATAATGGGAGCACTAGGCTTATTATATTATCTCACCCTCAAGTCCTACAAAACACAGAGTTTTTCCAATAAATCGACTTTATAATGTTTCTAAATAAATTTTTGAGTTTTTTAAAAATGACAAGAAGTACGTATAGTTATTTTAAAAATCTTAAATTTGAGGCTTTAATATAACTTGCAAAACATTTTTGCTCTAAAATTTAAAAGAATAATCGAAAAATTTCAATTTCTGAAAAAAATATACTGCATATGTTTATTCTGTTTACACAGTATCTCCAATTTAGTACCCATTTTATGTATTCAATTTTATGTATTAAAGCGACAAAATAGCAAAAACTAACATTCAAACGTTAGCGGAATGCACCAAATTCGTTTTATAGGATTAGAAGATGTGCTATCAACATTCGTGATGACCGCTCCTTAATTTACCATACTTCCCATATAAAATCACCATTCGAAAATCATTTTATAATAATTTGACTTAGTTATCACTAGGGCAACCAAAAAAAAGCACTAAAAAAACAGTTTTAAGCTCTTAAAAAAAGCCTTTAAAAACATGAAAATAAGCTGTTAAAACTTAAAAAAAAGCAATTTAAACTTGTTTATTTTTCACTTAATTCGTTGTTATAGTAAATTATAAGTTGATGCAATAAATTTTTCGAAAAGAAAACTATGTTTGTTTGGAGTCAGCAAGTTCTTGTAGATAGAAAAAGTTCTTCCTACGTCTACAGATGTTAAGGGAGCATATCTAAAATTGAGTATTTGCTCTGAAGTATATTTTATACGATTGGACTCATAATTCCGCTTGCCTCCCAAAATATCCCCAATATCTTTCAATACCGAAAATCCTTAATTTTTTAATGAAACTGATCTTAATTTTGTATTAACTTCGTCTTCTATATCCCCTGGAACACGGGACATTTTTCTTACGATCCACAACTATGTTCACTTAGAAAACCAATGAAAGATTTTTTGTTTCCAATTTTGTTACAACTTCGAGTAAAACAACAAAATTTGCAGAAATTTACATTATTTGATATACAGAGAAATTCTTAATAGCTAAAACTATATTAAAAAAGCAAAAAATAAGACGTTACTATACCAAAAGCAGAGAGAAGGGGAACTAACAGACGTTTCTTTATACAAAAACTATATTAAAAAAGAAACAGGACGTTACAAAGTGTGATGGTAAAAGACGTTACATACTGAGGAATTTGATCGTAAGAATAGAGCTTTGGAATTTTCGAGAGAAAAGAACTTAAACAAGCAAATATTAAATTAGGTTTAAAAAAAGGCTTAATACTAAAAACATAAACACATACAAATTATACACAACACTATAAAAGGGAAGTTACAGTACTGCTAAGACAGAGTTGCATAAAAATCAAGTAAGAAAGTATAGTCGGTCAAGCCCGACCGTATTATACCCAACACCACAGTATTTAAAAACAAGTTTCGAGAGTGTATGCCTTTATGAATAGGGATCATCTATGTTTTAAATTTCATTAAAATCGGTTTGATGGTTTCTGGTAGGCAGAAATTGCCCCCTATCCCCCTCATAGTCCTATTTTTTTAAAAAATGCATACCTTACGTGTCCACATAAATATGGATCCATCTACATATGTCTTTAATTGCATTAAAATTGGTTGATAGTGAGCACAAAGACCCTCTTCCTGATAGCAGCTTGTATGGAGGCTATATTTAATTATGGACCGCTTCGCCCTTGTGCCAATTAGAACCCACGTACCAAATTTCATTAAATTGTCTTTAAAATTGCGACCTGTACTTTGCGCACGAGGTTACATGGACAGCCAGCCAGCCGGACGGACATCGTTAGATCGACTCAGAAAGTGATTCTGTGTTAACCGGTATACTTAAGGACCAATATTTTAAGGTGTTTCTCACATCAGCACAAATGCATAATACCCTCTCCACTCTTTAGTGTAGCTATAATAACATAAAGAGATAATATAGGTTTTTGGGATGATATTGCTCAAGGGAAGCACAAAATATTACCATAACGTTGAACGATTTTTTTAACCAGAGTTGTTACAGCACAGAAATGGTTGATTTTTTAGTATTTATAAAAAAAGTTGCAAATAAAAAAAATAATAATAACGATTTTTGCAAAATTTTATTAAATAAGTTTTTTTTTTGTATGAAAAATTATCTTAAAATGGCAAAATAAGCAAAAAAAGCCGATATCGCAAAAATAACTAAAAAAAAGCCGATATTGCCAAAATAAGCAAAAAAAAGCCCTAACAAATATAGCTCATTTTCTTTGTTTTCTTATGATCGGAGTTTGTGTTCAATCAAAATCTTTCTATCTTGTAAACCAAAAAATAAGCATTTGCTTTTTTTTGGTTGCCCTAGTTATCACACTTTTAAATTTCGAAAAGATCAGTTAATAATCTTCCATACGCCACATATAAAGAATGCTTTCGGAAAACATTTCAAAACCTTTAAAATTGTAACGTATAATTAAATTGCGGTAATATATGTCACTAGAAGTGTCAGTACCGAATTTTGAGATGATCAATACGCAATTCCCCATGGGTCCAATATAAGCTCACTCTCGAAAAAAACTTATGACGTTTTTGTTTCTGGCATTAATGTTGGCTTTATTCTGCATTTTCTCCTTATTTGGCTTAAATAAAAATGCTGTAGTCACATCTTTTTTAATAATTTTGCACAACGAAACCAAAAATATGTTCCATTTTTAACTCTCAATTATGTCAAAGGGTAAAAATGTAGCATTATTAAAACAGCTTAATTTGTTATGGTTTTTGAAAAAAATATACAGTATTGTTCGAAACCTAAGCAACTTGTTTGATAAAGTATTTAAAGCCTTATATTATTATTATAATTATTTTGAAGATATTTCAGATTGGATATTAAAAGAGTTTACTCGAATTGGACTGTGGCAAAATGGAAAACTATTTTATTTAGCGAAAAGACTAAATTTAACTTGTTAAATTAAGATGGAGTATACCACTCAAAAACCAAAGGGAATGGTAAACATGTAATGGTAACATCCACCTTATTGTAAAGGCACAACAAACCATGGAAGTGGAAATGTAATTGCGTGAACCCGTTTTTCTAAGAGTGGAGTTAGCACTGTGGTTGAAATACATACAAAAATGGACCGTTTCCTTTCTAGGAATTTGTTAGCCAACTACGTTCTTCAATGGGCCAAATAGGAAATGCCACTTCTATGGGGGTTTCAATATGACAATGACCAAAACTAATCAAATATTAATTGTCTGGTAATAGGATACGAGTCCTGGATTGGCCAGCTCAATCACCAAACTAAAATCCCATATAGAACATTTTCGGCATTCTGAAGCGCCACATTTTCAAAAATAAGCAGGAGCTGTTGGATTGTTTATTTCAATAAATCTTATTGATTCTATGTCAAAACGATGTGCGGAGGTCATAAGAAAGAAAGGCTATTATACGAAGTACTGAAAGTTGCTTAAGTTTCGAACAGTTGTTTAAAGAGTTGACTTAATTTTTACTCAAAGTTTTTCTTGGGATCAAAAAAATTAATTAACAAGGTTTCGTTTAAATGTGCTAAATTCCCATTTCATACTATTGATAAACTGAAATTTATTGTTGAAGGGATAAGCTATTTCTATGCGCATTTCTTGCAAAGGAATAAAATTAAATTTTTGTAGTTACTGTTAGATAGTAGTTCCATAATATAATAAAAATTAACTGTGTTATTTTTATTAAATATACTTAAAAATAAAATGTAAAGTGGCCCATACACTTGCAATACTATTGTATATGATATTCGCCATATTCTTTCCATTTTGTCCTTTATTATGCAATAAGTCGCACAATAGTTTCATTCATTCAATAAAAAGATAAACATAACCTATAGGAATAACATAAACATCATTTTACAATGTTGCCAACACATTTCACTTTCTTTTCGTTGTGCAATAAAAATCAAAAGTCTTTTTATTGTTGCCAATATATTGTGCCACAATCGAATATCACATACACATTGGCGATATATATATCGCCAATGTGGGTAAGAGGGGTAACAAAATCACTTTTTTTTGAGTCGCTCTAATGTGTAGGATTAGAACTACAGGTTCTACATACACGATGTTAATTTTAAATAAAACAAAAAGGTTTCAGAGAATTATCTCCATATTTTTTATTATGATAAAAGGATCTATGGCAATTATGTGTGAAACAAAATATTGGCTAAATGCTCGCCACGGCTTCAGTGGCATGCCTCTATCCGATGGACCATGTTTTCAATGACTCTGAGACATAATTAAGGTTCAATGTCGTTAATGTGCCGAATTAGCTCATCCTTTTACTCTTGATTGTTCTTGGACTATTGACGTACACTTTTTCTTATCAATATCCGTAAAGAAAGAAGTCCAACGATGTCAAATCACATGATCGTAGCGGCCAATTAACATCGCCTCGACGTGAGATAACATTGGATTTCTCGCGCAAAAGAGCCATTGTTTTGTTGGCTGTGTGGCAAGTGGCGACATCCTGTTGGAACCACATTTCGTCCAGGTCCATATCCTCAATTTCTGGCCACAAAAAGTCCGTTATCATTTTGCAATGGCAACCAACATTCACGGTAACTGCTTGGCCGACCTCATTTTCGAAGAAGTACGGCAGAACGAACTGTGCGAACATGCACAGGTGTATTCACATTTCCTAGAGACCCTGTTATCACGATTGTGAACACATTTGGTCGATTATGCACTCCAAAAAAATCACGAAGTGCACAAAATGCTTATTGATCTGTACCTACTTTCGTAAAAGGCTTCAACAATCTTACCGCGCTGCTAAAGTGTGTAAAGTGTGTCAAAAACAGAAACAAAGAAATGTTAAATTAAGTTGGGCAAAAAACTTGTGTTAGAGCCACCTGTTCGTCGATTCCAAATGAATATTTCATTCGCTTAAAACAAAAACAAATGATTAAATATTGTTTTTGTTTTACATGTAAGTTAAGCGAACGAAGTCTTCACTTGATATCGGCGAATAGGCCTTTAATGTGTGACTCACAGTTAACATCGTGCATTATAGTTGGTCCACTTTTGATAAGAAATGTAGAAAAAAATCCAGACTATTTATTTCACAGTTCTTAATATATAAAACGCTGTTTTGTAGTTCATTTATTAAGATTTTTTCTATATTTTCTAAAAGTATACGGATTTAAACGTTTTTACAAGAAATCTTGATGCCTAAATTAGTACTACTTAAGATCTTCTTACAAAAATAAGTCCGTTTGCAGCTCTGTAGCCAACACTAGTATGTGTGAGCAATTGTAATTCGTGCCTAATTTACTCTTGTCGTTTGTTTTTGTTCTTAGTTTAAAATACTCTTGCATACTTATTGGAATAAGTTTCGAATATCGAACTCGTATTTTTTTTTAATTTTTAAGAATGTCACTTTTCTTGCGTCGAATCTATTTGAAACGTGCTCTCTGGCTTAAAAACAGATCATAAAATCGCCAGTAGCTGTTAATACTCTAAATACAACAGACGGGAATTTGAAAGCCGAGAGTTTCCAACAAATCTTACGGATTAAAGCGAAAAAAGTGAATTTGATTAAAAACAAAAAGAAAATAATCAACAATCGATTGTTATCGTATCTTTGTTCAGAGTTTATAAATAAACAGTCCAAAAAAATTCATAAAAACAATCTATTCGTGTATTTAAAAAAAAATGCAAGCTGATAGAACATTTTGAAGTTGCAAGTTTTTTAAAACACAAAATTCGCCTAACAAGGAAACCAGATCGATATTACAAAGTTTTTAAAGTGAGTGATAAAACCTGTGATTGATTTTGAATACAACTTCTTCATAGCAAAGAAATTTAAATAAAATAAAGCCAATTTACCTGTAAATGTGTGAGTAACAGAAAAAAACAACAATATTAAAACTAAAACTTTATTAAAGTTCTTTATGTGTAAAACTACATACATAAGTATGTACATATAGAACAAATGAGCCAGCAAATAATTGCTGTGGTTTTCAGCTCAAGTCAGCAGTTTTTGGTTCTAAAGTTATTAGACTGACTGGCTGACTGACTGCAATTGATTTGTCAGAAAACGTGATTTTTAAGCAAAAATGGCTGGCAAATATTGTTATAAAAATTAATTTAAACAAAGTTATCATTTGAAACATGTAATTTCGTTAAGAGTGAAAATTTATAAACTTTTAAAAATGCAACAACAACAACAAAATATAACAATACAAAAATGTTAAAAGTCAAGACTTTACAAATAAATAAAAATATGTTTGTTTTTTAAGTTTTTTAATCATTTTTCTGTTTATTTCTTTGTTTTTTTTCAGTTCAATTGATGATGAAATTGATGGTAATTGTATTGTGAGAGCTCGTGGTCTACCTTGGCAAAGTAGCGATCAGGATATCGCTAAATTCTTTCGTGGTCTAAACGTCGCCAAGTAAGTAAATTGAAATGTAAATTAAGAGTTTTTTATTCAGTTTTATTCAGTTGATTTCCTTTCTTTCGTCTTATTTTTTCGCATTGGAAACGATTTGATTTAAAATTTGCTATTCAAATTTAAAGATCTATTGAATTTTTGAATAAAATAAATTTTGATTTTCTAATGGTTTGAACGTTTGAAAGTGGTAGGCATTAAAATGCAGTAAGTTTATTTACCTCACTGTCTTGGAATAAATATAGTATTTCTCGCCTCAATAAGCACCGCTAAAATGAGCTCTCCTATGTACTGCGCAGAAACTGGTAGCAACAAAAATATCCCTATATATTGTATTGATATAATATTGTCACTTAAAAGCCTGCCGGGTTTAATAAGTCATTTTGTAGGGAAAAATTTTATCAACCATGTCACAGAGTACAATTCCGTTCGGAATCGAAGAAAACATATTTGTTTATTAATACAAAGTGTATTTTGATAGTTTTTTTTGGCTTTTCAGATACAGAAAACTGTCATTCCGTTCATGAAAACAAAAATGATTTTATTCCAAAAATGTTTTTCGTCATTTTCTGAAGCACCAAAATACCGAATGAACGTTTCCAAACGGAATTGTACTCTGTGACATGGCTGTATTTTATATCTGACAAAATCATTTGCATAAATTTGTTAAAAAATAAAACAAATTAACCAAAAAAAAAAAAAAACAAGTTCGAGTGAATTTTTGATACCTTCTAGAATAAGAATATTTAAGAAGTGAGCTTTTTATGGGGACTGTGGTAAATTATAAACCGATCTTTAATTGAATTTAATTGTCTGATTTCTAGTCTGAAGAAATTTTGACATGCCAAATTTTACTACAATAACATAATTTGTTACGATTTTTGATAAATTATGGACCAATCATTAACAAATGTAGTAGTAGGATTTATAGTCATAACGAATTTGTGCAAAATTAAATTGTAATCGGTGCATTCCGCCACCATTTAATGTTAGAGCTTATAACAGAAATATTAGTTTTTAGGGCGATTGGTCCATATTTGGATTTTTAACGCTTTTATCTACTGAACTAATTGCACTGGATTTCAATTTAAAACTACTTAAGGCCGTTACACACTATCCCACAAAGTCTTAAGTATTTTTCGAAAAAGCTTCCCTGATCTAATTATTGTTTGAAAATTTTCAAAAAACAATAACAACTTATAGTAACAGGTTTGTATTTTTTTCAAAATACGTAAGACTTGAGAACTAGAAAGAGGTTGTCACCAATGTTGTTCTTTTCTTTTAAGTTGTTCGAAAGTTAGAGTGATTTCAACAGACAGACAAACGGGCATGGCCAAATCGACTTAGGATTACTCAAGGACCCAGAATATATATACATATTTATTTACTTTATGGTTCTAAAATAATTATTAAAAAAGTTTTAAAGGCAATGAAAAACTTAGAATACCCTCTTCACAACGAGTTTTGGTGGTAAAAACAGAGCTTTAAAAAACCGCAATCAATTGTGTATTGCAATACACAATACAATATTCAAATGATTATATAACTTGATTTAAAAGAATTACTTACATTCAAAATCAGAAAATTTATTGTTTTCCGATTTTGAATGCAATCAAAAAATTAGAAATCATTGCCGAGAAATCATGTGATGGCAATTAAATCGATTGCAATCGTTTACAGCTCTGGATATAAACAAGTATCACACAAGCTTAGAGCCATATCGACAAGTCATCGCTCGATCTAAACCTCCGTATAGAAAGGGGAGAACTTTCAGAATCCACTTCAGAGTATTATGGTCCCCACCAGTAATCAATCTGATTCTTCACCAGTACTTCGTCTGAGTTTTATATGGTACTCCACCAAGTCACATTGAGTAAAAGATAGTTCTCCGCCGGACAAACACTTTAAAAGTGTGAGAAAAAATAAATGTAAGGTAAAAAAAAAAATAAAAAGAAGTAAGCAAAAGGATCCTGATCTTGTGATTTTTATATGAACTTGTCATACAAAGAATTTCTCTTTTTTGTTTCCTATTCAATTAATTTGAATCATATTCGTAATATTAAGGCCTGTTCATCATTTTCGACCGAAGACTTTGTTCGCTTAACTTACATGTAAAACAAAAACCATATACATATTTTATAATTTGTTTTTATTTTAAATGGTTGCTTAGCGAATGCAGTTTTCGTTCGGAAATATGAAAAGGCAGTTAAAACCGATTCAAATGTATGTTCTGATAACCATGACGCATGTTCGTTTTTTGGAAACTTTTTCTTGCCGTTCTTCAGATATACAGATTTTTATATATTATGTTTATGGGAAGTGTTACGCCCACTTATCCAATTCCGCAAATGGTTTTAGAGAGGTTGTGTGTTGATAACCAAGCTCTTGCCGTTTTGCAGATTTACAGCAAGAAAGTAAAAAACAACAACAAGGGATTTGTGTGTAAATAATTAGAGGCAGACGTACGTGGTTTCATATCTCAACCATTTGTGGACCGATCTGGCTGGATTTCAAAGGCAAATCTTTCGGGGCCGTATGATATGTAAATATATAACAACCTAGACCCCATTATATCTTGTAACAAACCAGCTTTGCCACTCATTAGAACCCAGAATATATACACTTTATAGGTCCTAAGATAAATAACTCTTGGGGAAAAGGGAATTAGCACCAAACTTGTCACGTGTCAGCTCTCAAGTGGTAGAAACCGGTTCTAGTACTAACACTTTATATGAAGGGAACTTGCCACTTTAAGATGGCAATGTCCTAGAAGGGGCTTATTGGCATCTTTTTGACACTATGTAACAGGTCACTGAAGTAACCTAAATGGACACATTAAATTTTAGTTAAAATAATGCCTGTCGCAGATATTGTTCCGAGTAAACCATTTTAATATGATAGATCTCCTTTATATATAGAGGAATGTAAACAGATAGCATCAGTCCGCACAAAATCCAGTCACATGAGTAGTTTTGTTCCAGTTACCTTTCCTCTGGAGTAACTACACATTAAGCCCTTTATCACCAATACAGTGATATGGTTTGTTTTCACCTATTACAATTCGGTCCATTTTATTATAATATTCTGTTCACTCCGCAGGGATTGTATATGATACGGACGGAATGACAAATTTAAATGCACATGTATGCCTTTTCCGCATGTGGTGAAGGGTATGCAAATGCTTATACGTTTCCTGATTTCTCATCTGATTCTATTCGTATAGAGAGTTAATTTTCCAGACTTAATTTTAAGATTGTGTTCATTAAAGTTTTTTTTATTTTTATAACTTTTAATTAATTTTTGTTAATCACACTTACAAAAACATTTCGATTAAAAGTATTTGTCGTTAATTACACATATATTTATATTCTGACCCAAGGTGCATTAATTAAAATTTTTTCCTAAAATGGTTCTTATATATACGCAGCAGTCATAAATTATGGAACAAATTTTACCTTTCATAAATCTTTTTTATAGAAATTTAACTTCTAGTAAATAATTCTTACAATAGCGCTTAAATAATATAGATCCAGTTCTTAAAGTACTTTTCTCTTATCTGTTTAAATTTTCCCACCTTTGGTCCCTAACATTCCCATTAAAAAAAAAAAAAAAAAAAATGGAAAAATCTCAATAAATCTGATTTATACATACATATATACGATGGCGGTACCAAAATTAACAAGAAAACACAACAAAATTGGAAACATGGTTCTTGATATCTTAACATAATATTTTAGATTTAGATTATCATTTCCCAGCAATATTTTAAAGCCTTGATACCCTGTTTTTGGTAAGAATTGTTTAACTCTTTCAAATAGTCGTGACCGCAGACCACCGAGCCATTTTTTCAAGCTTGAAAAAAGAAAAAATTCTAGGGAAGATAATTTTGGCGAAAAACTTTATTAATTTCTCTTTTGAACCTGAAGCACTTAAGTATTTTGTGTGCCTTCTCTCTTTGTTCTTCTTCCTCCCAGTTACAAACTCACAAAACTGCTTAGTCCTCATCCATATTATGAAACATTTGCTGCAAGAACTTTATTCAATTCTCTTTTGAAACTGTATTCGTGTCCATAGAATTAAAATTTTGTGTCGTTGTCTATGCCTTCTCTCTTTCTTTCTATAAACAAACTTACAAAAACTGCCTAAACATGAAACAAATTACACTTTTCCATTCGTATTTCCCCTTTCATCACAAGCTCAAATATTTCGCAGCAAATGTTTCATAATATGGATTGGGTCTTATACTCGAAACAAAGTACACTTTTCCATTCTTCTTTCCCATTTCATTATCAAACTCAAATGTTTCGCAGCAAATGTTTCAAAATATGGACGAGGACTAAGGGGCGTGATGAAGCAACTTTTACTTTAAATCATCGATTTTGGGCATCGAATTGTTAGATGTGTAAACTGAGACATTATCTTGATGAAACAACACTTACTTTTTTCCTTAATTTCATAATTTACACGCTGCAGTAAGTTCCCTAGAGGGAAGCGAACTGACACCAAAGTAGTCCCGTGATAGGTCTTTGGTGGTAGAGACCGGTTCTAGTTCTAACACTTTATATGAATAAGACCTATCACTTTTACATGGGGTTGTCATTGGAGGTGGTCAATTGACACCATTCGGCCAGACACAGATCTATTCTCCATGAACGTGCTTAGTGTCACTTACTAAAATGTAGTATTATTTTAATACAATGAAGTATTATTTTAATAAAACAATTCCTAGAATTAAATTCAAGAACCAAATTTTGGAAAGTACCAAAGAATTTGTCACAGCACCGGTGAAGACTGTACTGAAATTCATTACTTTTTCTACTTTTTTGTTCTTCATAAACCAGTTAAGGGATTGGTTCTTCTTTCACTAGTCATGAGTCCTTTCTTTTTGTACTTGTTCTCTTTTCACAAATCCCAGGACCAGTCTGTTGGACCAATTGACACAAATTTCCCGCAGGGTTAGCACAAGATTCGCGGCATCCATCTTTCGCGTTTAAAAATTGTTGATCCACATGCGATATACAGCACATTTTATAGAGCTTACGCATCTTCAGCCAAAGATTATCAAATTCCATAGTGTGGAATACGGTATTCATCTCGGCAGCTCGTATAACCTTGTTTAAACACTGCCACTTGATATTTAATATTCGTAAGCGAAAAAGTGGACTATTTCTCAAAGTAAACTCTATTTCGGTGGGATTGAAACCTTTCAAATTTAAGTATGTAAAATATGTATTGACTTAAGCGCAAAAAAAAACACCTAAATGGATTGGCAAACAATCACATTTTGTTTCGCGTTGTGTGCTCGACAATCAACAGCTCAAACATAAATATTTTATTTTGGTTTTGTTTCTCCTTCTTCAACGTCTTCACATTGCAAAGTTTTCGCTTAAATGATTACACACAACAAAAAGTTTAACAAATATCGAACATAATAATAAAAAATTTTAATATTTCAGGAGCTCCATAACAAAACGGAAATGAACAAAAAAGATGAAATCCAGTACGATGTATGTTTGTATATGAAATAGTTGTGTTTTGATCCGCTTCAAAGTAAAAAAAATTTTAAAATAATGGCAATAAGGATTTTAGTATGTATAATATTATTCATAAAACTATAATTAAAAAGTGTAATTGTTGCGTTTTGTTATGGACCTCCACATTTCTATAAACATGGATCAAATGTTTGTCTAAACAGCAAACATCCCAAAAACAACACAAAATATTTGTACAAACGTAAAATTTGTACATGACTGCCAAGCAATTTGTGTGGCTTATTTTGCCTCTTTACAAATCCACCGAGATCATTTGAGGACAAGTTTTTTACTTGTCAATAGATCACACAAAAAGAAAAAGGACGTTTTGTTAAAAAAAATAAATAAAAATTACGTTTTGGTTAACAAAAAAAGTGAAATTATGGATTTTTGATATCAACGCATATGGGCAGTTTTCATTACGACGAAATCTAGTAGATTTAGGGCCCGTTTGAGATTTCGAACGAAGACTTAAATTCGCTTAAAATTCATTTAAAACAAAAACAAATTATAAAATATTTTAAAAATTTTATCGTCTTCATTCGATAGTTAAAATAATAAAAAGATATTTTATTCCTGTTACCAAAGAAATGTGGACAAAAGTTAAACGATTTATTTCTTAGTTATTTTATATGATTTGTGGTTTCGAAATCTAAAAAACGAACATTTTGCTAATGTGCCTATAACGCTAATAGCTTTATTTTTGCCTCTGCTAGCTGCTGATAGACGGAATCAAGGCCTATTTAATAGGTCTGCTTACTTCTACAACAATACAAAAAACAACAGGCATTTTGTTTGTGTAACATTCCCCGCCGTAATCAAAATCTTATTACTACATAGGGGAAACAAAAGGAAAAAATGTGATTTGTGTGCATGCAAAATACCAGAAACGTAAATAAAAATATATATGTATAAGGAAAATGTAAACAACTTTTGGCATCGTTAAGGAATAAACCAAATAAACATCTGGCTTCTTTCGCAGACCTATTGGATAGACCTTGCATCGAATATATGACGAATGTGCTAATATCGCTTAATGGACTATAACGTAAATACTCTCTATTAAATCTACTTACATAAGAAAATAATGATAAAATGGACTACAGTATAACCCGGTTAATTACCCCACGCTTAAATACCTTTCATGCTTATTTACCTTGAGTTTTAAATCCCCGTTTTTTTCTTCCATTTTTCCAACAAAAATCCACGCTTAATTACCCAATACGGGTAATAGCCTTAAAAGATAAACTTTCAAAACAAAATTACACCTAAATTTCATTCGTTTAATTGCCTCAGTACTATTTGACAACAACACAGCAAGTAATGCAACCAAGTTTACATTGTAATAATTTAAAAGTATGCACTAAAAATTAAAAAAAAATATGACTTCTTTACAAAACTTCATTCTGGGCTCACTAGAATAAAGTTATGTTATGAGGTTAAGATTCTTAAAAGATAGAAACTGGGAATTATTTAACATTTAAACGATTGAATATTTTAGGGATTTGCATTTGAATAGAAGCCGTATGTTTAAATGTGAACCGATTTAACAATATTTAATTAGCTGTAAGATGTTTTGGGCCAAATATTATCTTAATATGAACATGATTAAATCGTTTATAAACATAAAAAAATTCCAAAGGGCGTTTATGATATTATAGACCGATTCTCACAATTTACATAGGTTTCGTTCTTATGACAAATAAAACGTCACCAGCCAGATGAACGGACGGACACGAAAATATCACATTAAAAAGTTTTTCTGATTCGATCGGTTTACTAAACGATGCGTCCAGATTTCCATGTATCAGCACAAATTTACATAATTGCTTTTTCCTTCATTTTTGCATTTTTATAAAACTTTATTTATAGTTTGGAATAAAATCTATCTCAGGCTTCGCTTTGGCTTACAATTGTAGATTGAAAATTAAATGCAAATGGCGTAATTAAAGAAACAGAAGATAATCTTTTAACCAGAAAAACGTGAAATATGTGTGATAGTACATGCAACCGACGAAATTCGATTGGCCCAAAACTCGGTTGTGATCACGAATCTGTTTTCTCTGTGCAGAAAAACTTGAAATATATGTGCAATTAAAATGCAGCAATAGCTAAAATATGCCTATTATTTACAAACAAATCGATACCAAAACTCATAAAAAGCTCTAAGACGGTTAAATATATTGCTTCTGCCTTCATTGGTCGCACAGGAAAAACCATGCAATTGCGAATTTACTGTTTCCCTGTTCATAAGTTGTATATGTGCGTACGCTTTGGTTAGTAGGATATGACAGGACATCTCAAAAAGCATTACAGATGAAATTCAAGACAGTAAATCCCATTGTTTGTTATTGCTATCTCTTTAGATTTAGCTGAAACATGTAAAAATTCCTATGTATCTTGAAAATAAATACGTTTAATTACCTGACTGAGGTATTAAAACGTATTCGCTTAATGACCTCAATGAGGTAGTTAACTGTATTATTATAGCTACCCCAACGAGGTAGTGAAGCGTATTCGTTTAAATGCTTACCCCGCATAATTACCCAAAAATATTGGCATTTTTGGCGAGGTAATTATCCGTGTAATACTGTATATCGCTAATGTGACTAAAAACGGAAGTGGCTATTAACGAAAAGTTCTTTCCACCTGTGGTGAAAGTTTTAAAAAGAAAATAAAAAATTAAGTTAATGTATGTAGGTTTCAATTGAAGCACAGCTGCGAATAACGTTGTAAGTGACCAAATAATTATTTTTCAGGAGAGCAATAAAACGTTTTTAAAATTTTCAATTTTTTTTTTTAGATTATAATAATAAGATTAAATAATAATAATAGAAACATGCACATGCACGTTTCATATCCACAATCGCGATGTTAGTAAAAAAGTTTTTTCTACTACGCACAAGCAGCTTTTACCATTTTGTTTGTATCATTTTGTAAGTGCTGGTTCACACTCTTCAAGTTTTAGCCGTCAAGTCTTGAGTTTTTAGGAAAGAGAGGAAAATAAATTGCATTCTCTTTTCCCTTCTTTCCTGAAAGCTCAAGACTTGACGGCTGAAACTTGAAGGGTGTGAACCAGCAGTTGGTAACTAACAACGTTTTTTCCACTGGCTGACTCTTTTTATTGCATTTCAGCGGCGTTAAGGTGCATAATTATGGGTTATTTGTTTACGGTAATCTGCAAAAACAGGTTTTGCAAAAAGTCGAGGCTTTGCTTCAATTGTAGTGTTATTAATAGATGGACTTCGGCTTTTGTTAAAGCAAAAAATTTACTTACACGATTAAATGTCAAAGACTATGACAGTGTTTTATTTTTATTAATAAAAAAATAGAAAGTACGTTTTTTATGCAGCAATTCTTAGAGCCAATTTTCTTGGTTAAACAAACTATTTAGTAACTTTTTCTAGATGATTTAAACCCAAATTTTATGAAAGTACTAAAAAACCAATTTGTCAAAAATTTGAATAAGTATGTTTTGTTCTGTGGCTTCTTATTTATTTTTCAAGGCTCCAAAAAAGACTAATGGGTCGATTACGGATGACAACTGAACTGCAGTTGAGTTGCCAATAGCAAAATCAGGCAACGCCGCTCATGTTAAAATATAAAATAGAATACAGAATTTTGAATGTTTTGACATGAGCAGCGTTGCCTAATTTCGCTGCTAGCAACTCATCTTCAGTTGTTTTTTTAAACAACTGCCGCCATATACAAATGTATATATGTCTGGTCGGCTAATTCGGAGACCGCCTTCGTATTTAAATAGATTAATATAGATTTTTGTATTTCTATTAGTTTTAGTAACTTTTAGTAATCATATAATCAACTGATAAACAATAATTGTTTTGTATTTCTATTTTGATAATGTTTGATGCTGATTCACTTAAATGTTCAGCTCTTAAAACAGCTTTCTTTCCACTATTACAAATTGAGCACATATCTACACTGTAGGTCAAACACGCACTGATAACAGATCTTTTAAGACTTACAAGATTCTGTACACTAAAATATTTTCAATAATTTTTTCTGTCTATATCTATTTAAAAAAACATTTCTTTGAAATTCATTTATTATTTAAATAACTTATTCAAATATATTTTACTACATTACTTAAATAAATACTTACTCAACAAATTCCAGTTGTTTTATAAATCCATATAATTGCAAGTATCCAAGCCCTGCTTTAATATGTAGACAAGTAATAACTCTAAGATTTTTATTTAATCTTTATAATTCGAATTTTTCCATTATTTAAATAAATTAATGAATAAGTGCAATGCAAATGATTAAAATTATTAAAAATGTTGCTAAGAAGATGAAAATCTTTATAAAAATAACACTTAACAAAAAAATGTTTAGGGTTGGTATTCGAATAGTGATAGTTTAATGTGTAATTAGAATGCATTAAAGCGTTATTTTAATGCTCTTATAGAATATATGTAAGTAAACAGAAAAATCAAGAGAAATATGTAGTGGAAATATTAAATAGTAAAATTAAATTCAGATCAACACTTATAATTATTAAATTCAGTTTTTTTTTTTTTTTGTTATCCTACAAAATTATTAATAATAAATTTGATTCATTTTTGCAGAGGCGGCGTAGCACTGTGCCTTTCTCCACTTGGTCGCCGTAACGGTGAAGCTTTGATACGTTTCATATCTCAAGAACATCGCGACATGGCCTTGAAACGGCACAAGCATCACATTGGAAATCGTTATATAGAAGTTTATCGTGCCACAGGTGATGACTTCCTTTCCGTAGCTGGTGGTGCTTCCAATGAGGCCCAGGCATTTCTATCAAAAGGTGCCCAAGTTATAATACGTATGCGTGGTTTGCCCTATGATTGTACAGCCAAGCAAGTGGTAAATAGAAACTCAAATAATATAATTGAGAATCTACTTCTAACAATGAAATTTTCTTTAATAACATTTACTCTCTCAAGTTGGACTTTTTTACAAATGGCGATAATCCCTGCAATGTGCTGGATAACACTGAGGGTGTTTTGTTTGTTAAGAAGCCCGATGGTCGGGCAACCGGTGATGCTTTTGTTTTATTTGCCAATGAGGCCGATGCCCCCAAGGCCTTGGCGCGTCATCGGGAATCGATAGGTCAACGCTATATAGAATTGTTTAGGTCAACTACAGCAGAAGTGCAACAGGTTTTGAATCGTTCATTGGATCCCAAGACATATGAACAGAATCATCAGCCTCCTCTTATTGCTCAATTGCCACCCATGCAGTTGTCTTTGTTGCCACAAGTAATAAAAAATAAATTTGCATACTTTAAAAACAAAGAGTTTTTTCTCTTTTGCTTTAATTTAATTCTAACTGTTATTTTTTACTTATTTTTATTTTCAGCATCTTATAACTTCGGGTACTACAAAAAATTGTATACGCTTAAGAGGTTTGCCGTATGAAGCTCTTGTCGAACACATTTTACATTTTCTAGATGACTTTGCCAAGCATATTATATTTCAAGGTGTTCATATGGTCATCAACGCACAGGTAGGTCTGCAGGATATGTAAAGCCGTTTGATCTCAAGAAAAATTCTTTAGACTTTATTCATTACATTTTTGTCAAAGAACAAAGTCCATTTTAAACCATCATAGTCGATTCATTACACTATACGAAAAATGAAGATTCCATTGTTTGAGTAAAACCCTACTCAGCTTAGCGATTTTGGTGACCAATTTTTTATGAGGCTTCAAAAAATTTAAATTGATATTTATAATGATAAGTAATTATCCCTAACTTGCACGTCTTTTGGCGCTTTTAACAAAAAATTTATCTATAAAAACTCGCTTATAGGCATATTCAGTGCTTTAAAACAAAGCTTGCTCAATTTCATTAACGTTTTACTTGCATCGAAAATACGTTAAAATTTACCAAATTTATTTTTATTAGAAGAATTTTTGTACAGTTTTTTGCTCAAACGTTAAAATTTTAAATAGAAAACATTACTTACACAAGTTGGGATGCATAAAGCGTTAAATGCATATAAGCGATAAATTCTGTAGTGAAGATTGAGTTGTGTACACGTATTTATGTGGAGATAATTTGATGATAAATGTGTGGGATCAAGGTTAACCAAACGACCTTCGTTGAAAACGCTTGTCTTTGCTCTGAAGTAAAGGTTTGGGTGTTGATTTACTGTGCAGTAGGCACCAATAAACTGATAACTATAATAACACCAGGAAAAGGGCATGGTTTCGGCCAAAGTAGATTAAACAAGTTAAAAATGACATCCCTAAAAATTTTATTTATATATTAAAGAAATCTAATGTTTATTGTGGGTTGAGGGCTTGTGCTCAACTTCGGGTTGTAAAATAATTTTAAGGTTACATATTTAAAATCTATACAACCTGTAGAATGTTTTGTCAATGTTTATAAATTTAAAAAGTGACAAGTTCAGTATAATATATGAATATAGAGCTTTAGTTTAAGCTTTAAGGGGTCTGTACACGGTCAAGAATTTCTCATCAAGCGCTATGGTGGTATTAGTGAAAATGTGTTTGTATGATTGACACCGCCGATGCTGGATGGAAAATTAAAAAATTTCGAAAAAGGGTATCTAAAAATTACAGTACTTAAATCGCTTCTAACATTAAGTTATATAATTCGGAGTGTAGCAACGGTTTTAACTTGACATTTTAACACTTAAATTTAGTACTCTTAAGCGGACCTTACACTTGCAATATTATTGTATATTGTATTGTATTGGGATTCTTTCGATATTTATCCATAATTCAGATTTCACTATCTATACTATCCATATTACTATCTGCTGAATGTTTGTACTTGAGTTTGAAACTTTAACTAGTTTTTTATCAGGCTATAGTTTGTTGTTTTTATCGGCGGCATGACATAACCCCCCACGAAATAAGTCCCCAAAAAAATTATGAAATAATTTCCCAATTTGTTGGGTCTTATTTCATATGAAATAAACCCCCAATTTCAAAATGAAATGAAACCCGGAATGTACTAATAAAGTGACCTCACAAGCACAGCTGTTTGCAGTTATTTTCTTCGTGTGTGACGTTTGTCGTCATTTTTTTTGTTTATTTACTTTTTTTTATAAGGCATTTTGACATTTGCCGTCTCAATTCTTGCAACAAAATGCCTGTTGTTTTTTTTTATTGTTTCATTGTTGTAGTACTGAGGTCACTTTGTTAATACATTTTGATGAAGCCCCAACGAAATTAAATAACTCCCCAAATCAAAATAAGATAAAAACCCAAAAATTGGGGGAATTTTTTTTTTTTCTATCAAGGTTTATAATACAAATTTTAAAATCGTAAACAAAAATGTTTTTTGAAGGAAAATTCGTATAATTAACAGCATTTCTTAAACTTTTTAAATTTGACTTAAGATGTTTTGTCAAAAGGCCACAGATATAAATTATTATAAAAAAAAAAAATTATAAAAAAAGACCTTAAGCTCAAAAAAAAAAGTCATTTATTAATATATTATAAAGTTCAAATATACAAACATATATTTTTTTTATTTCAGGGTCAACCAAGTGGCGAGGCATTTATACAAATGGATTCTGAAGAATCAGCGCGTTTGTGCGCCCAACGAAAACACCATCAATTTATGGTATTCGGCAAGAAGTATCGTTATATTGAAGTCTTTCAATGTTCCGGTGATGACATGAATATGGTTCTGAATGGAGGTCTACAGTCACCAGTACCAGCTGCTCATGCACACCCCCATTTGGGGGCTGGCAAACAACCATCACTTTTATCACCGGGTATGTTAGCACAACAACCGCCGGCCAACGCACAAACAATTAGCCCTCATACGCATGCTCACACTGCTCATGCTCATGCCCATGCCCATGCTCATGCATTGCAATCACCGCCCTCAGTTGCTGCTGCAGTAGCAGCTCTTTCACAGCCGCCTCAATTAGCTGTGCCGGCCACAGCTCAATCGATGGCTCTTGCCACCGGTAGCATTTCTCCCTTTATGACAGCTACAGCACCCCCAACTGCAGTTCCACATCCGTCCTTGGCTCAAACAGCGGCGGCAGCTGCGGCTGCTCAAAATGCTGCTGCTGCTGTTAATTCTTTAACAAGTCCCCCCAATCAATTGTCTGTACACACAAGCACGTCATCAGCTGTAAGTCCTCAAGCAGCCATGACTTTCCCCTTTAATCTCTCTTTGCCGCCACCCCCTACAGCAGCCTCAGCAGCTGCTAATTCTGCTTTAATTGCTCAACATCAAGCTCAATTCATTGCTCAACACAATTTGTTGGCACGCCAACAAGCAGCTGCTGCCGCCTCAGCAGCTGAGCAACATCAAATGTATACAAATGTCAATCATTTGTTTATGCAACAGCATAATGCTGCCGCTGCGGCTGCGGCGATGGGCCAGGCCAGTGCAACAGCTGCTGGCCAGCCTCAGCTAGTATTTATGCCACGCCCTTATTTCCAGCCCTTTCCCTTAGGCTATATGCCCGCCCAACAGAGTTATCAATTTGCGGGTGTTATGCCCCAACAACCTACCGCCACTGCAACAAGTGGCATGCATGCAGCTGCAGCGGCAGCCGCTGTCAATGCTGCCAATGCAGCGGCAGCTGCATCTTTGCCACATTCCATGAAACGTTCTTATGAAAATGCCTTCCAGCAGGAAGCCAATGCCGCTGCCAGTGCTGCCAAACGTGTTTTAACCCGTCCCCCTGGAAATTTTTACCAATTTTATAATCCTGGCATCTAAAAAAAGAGATTTAACTTGGTTTTCTTTTTTAACAGCAATTCTAAGCGAATATGAATATGTGACTGCATAGCAGTAGTTAATAATTTTATTTTGAAATAAATTTGATTGTACGAATCAAATTAAACTCCATAACTTTGCTCAAGACATTCCATTTTTAAGTAACAATTTTAGTGCTTCCAAAAACGACCCTCGCCTTAAGGCCAACAACCCTTTTGCCAGCACTGGGGCGATATGATTGCAATATATACTTACATACATATTAAAACAACCTTAAGCAAATAATAATTTTTTTTAATTATTATAAAAAAAAACATTTTACATTCATATACAATAATTGTTTGAATTTTTTTTTATAACTGGAAATCTAATTTTTATCATGGGTTTAACAATTTATTTTTTGAGAAAAAATTTATTTGTTTAATATTTTTACCTATAACTTAAAATTAAGTCTAATTTTGGAATTTAAATTTTTCTTTAATTTTATAAAGTTGAAAATTTTGAAAAAGTAGATTTAAGTCTAAAACTCTTTTTTTTTTGCCTTTAGAAAACAAAAAAACTGAAGCATTTGCACAAATTATTAATTAAAATCATGAAAAAAAACATTAATTTAATTTAAATTAATCATTAAAAAGGATTTAAAGTTAAACAAAATTATTTCCTTAAAGCATACAAATCAAATATTATTTGGCAGCTTAAACTATCTCTAAAATATTTAATTGGGTTTTGAGATTTGGTTATAAAAAATGTTTAAATTTTAAATCGAAGAAAGACATTAAGAGGCTCACATTAATCAAACACTGTTCAACGAATTTTTTCTATTTTTTATATCCTTTAATCTTAAATAAGTTAATACATTTTATGAAACTTTTCTCCTCTAAGTGCAATTTATTAAAAAAAAATTTAATTTAATAAGACTATTTAAAAAGTTATTATAATTAACCGACGTTAAAGCGTGTTTGATTAATGTCTGGTGTTGGCTTTTGCATACAATTTCGAGAAGAAAACGTATTTTTTTATTAAAAATTTTAATAGTTAAACATTTTTCTGTTACATATTTGGGCATTTGCTGTTTGTGTTTTTATTTATTATAAATTTTAAAAATTTTTGAAATATTTTATTATTAAAGGAAAACAAAAAACTATGTTTTTCAGGCTTGAAGATTATTTTATGAAATATTTTTTGATATTTACAACAATATCGAATCAAAATTAATCACGTTAATTTTTAGTTGGTTCATTTCTTATTTATATTTAATATTAAAACATTTATTTTGTTAATCATCTTTACATAACTTTCAAATTCTAAATAGTTTTTGAAATAATTGCTCTATATTGAAATCTTTTTCCAAGACTAAACTTTTAACTTTTCTTAAGATTTCTTATTTTTTTTTAACTTAATAATTTATTAAAAGACAATTTCGAAATTGAATTATTAATTCAAATTTAAGGAAACTTTCATGCTTTTGTTTGGTAAGCAATTTTAATTTGCAACGTTTGTTATACCGGCTAACTGAGCCTTAACTCTATTATTGTTACTTCACATGCACGGAATTTTGAGAGATAATTTTTTATCTTTTTTCGAGAGATTTTCTCATATTTGTGCTGGCAAAACGAAGCTTAGAAATAAAAAATATGTGAAAAAATTAAATGAGGCAGACGGTAGTTCATCTCTGTGTATTTCAAGTTGATATTCCAAAATATTTTTAGTTTTTTTTTAATCGAATTACAGTATAACCCCAATAATGCATACCACTAGTACAAATACTTGATTTTTAAAACTTAAAGAAAATGGCGAAATGTAAATGATTTACAAATAGATTTTGATGCAAAGAGAAAGAATTGAAACCGTTTCAGACACTTTTCAATCATTCAAAAATCCGAATGTTTAATGACAGGATACATTAACTTATTACAAAGTTTTCTAGAAAAGCCTTCTGAAAATAGATTTGCTTTTTCATCCAAAATCATGAACTAAGAAACTACTTCCTTTTTTAAATCTTTCAATTTGATTTTGTCTATTTTAATCAAATTAAGTAATTAAAATAACTATTACACCTCTTTAGTTCTTTTGTTTTTTTTTCTAATTTCTTTAGTTTTTCAATTTGTACTTAAATTATTAATTTACATTTTATATTCGTCTCTAAAAAAATATATATAAATTAGCTATAATTATTAATATTATTTAATTATTTTATTTTTTTTTACATTAAAACATTATTATTTATACATAAATCTTTAAAATATATTAATTGTGCGTGAAAAAGGGGATAGTGAAGAAATTTGTTGGTGTCAGTTGCAAAATCATTATTTTTTATAGATTTAATTATTTGTATTTAATAATTTTTGTAATATTTTTAATTAAATGTGTGTTTTGTCATCACTAATCCATGTACACTAGTAATCAATTTCAATAGTTATTAGTCTATTTCCTTCTATTTTTTTGCTTTCTTTCATGTCAAACTTTTGCGCTCTTTATATATAAAATTGTTGCCTGGGTTATCTATTCTTAGTAATCGTATATATAAGTATGAAAAATATAAAACATGGCATTTTGATTGGGTTTATACTTAAAAAGTTTCACCAATTCGTAATGTTTCTTTTTTTTTAAGAAAAAGATAAGAGAATAAAGAGAGCGGCAATGGGATTTCATAAAGTATTTGCAAGTGTAGAAGAAATTTTGCTTTTGTACAGATATTTTTAAAAACCCTTAAAAATAAACTTCCTTAGCCAGTTCTCCACCAACTGTCATGTCATGAAGCTGATGAAGTTGGGATCGGCTTTCTACATGTTCATACCAGGGATGGCAAACAAAGTTTTGAAAGTGTAAAAACTTGTTTCTCAAATTTTACTTTCCTGAAATTTACTCTACCAAATGGCATTTTAATATTCACAAATAGTTCTTATGAGTTTGGTTAAACTAAGCCTTATTTGCGGTATTTCGTAATAAATTTTTCTCTGCACGCAGGGAAAACTTTTTTCTAATATTATGGTTAATTTGAGCATATTATTACCGTAACATTGTAAAGGAAAACACAAAAATGTATTTAGAATGCATTTGGTTTCATAAAAAAAAGGAAAAAATTATGAATGGTAACGCTGCTTTCAAAACAAACATAATTTTGTCAGTGATGCGTACAAAATAACGAAAAAAGTATTTAACAGAGTTGAATTAATTTAAATTGAAAAATGATCCCAAATGTATAAAAAATATTGTTTTGTGGTGCTTTAGTATTGAAATTTGTAATCGCCAATACTTCGAAAAATGACTATCAACATTAAATTCAGCGTACTCAAATTAGCCTTACAGGCAGGGTGCCCAGCTTGATAAAAAAAAGTATCAAATTCGAGCACAGTGTAATATGGTTTAAATAATATTGTTAATTTGATGTTTTTTTACTAAATGCACTTGACGCGCTTTTCGTTCTTATTTGACTGTAGCCTAAGCCAGCTCATTCAAATTCTGGTTGGGCCTAAATTTATTCCTACTCTCATAATCAGGAATATTATCCAAAAAGTAAAAATGCAGAGCTATTCTATATAACTTTTTGTATAATTTTGTACAAAAAATTTCATGAGGATTTTCCGGAAGAAATTCTAATGTTTCAGCGCTCCTGGGAATGAAAATAAAAATTCGGGAAATAAAAAATTTGGGGAATAATTTCTTTGGAAAAAAATCCTTGTTTAAATGCGAAATAAATCTCTAAAAACAAAAGAAATTAAGTCCCAAAAAATCGTTGTAGTAGTTTTATTTAATTTTTTATTTATTGACATTCACATAAAATTGAATGTTGAAAATCTCTTCAACCGTGGTGAATATTATTAGTATATTAGTATAAACTTTGAGTTAAATATATGACACGCTAAATAAACATTACTGTCGAGTGTAAAACGTAGAAATAATTCCATTGAAATTTCCCAGTTGGCCACGTTTGTCAGACAGCCTCGACATCGGATGCACGACTATATTTGTTCCTACACGACATGTGAAGGACAAATAAAAAAAATCGTCAACGACATTTTCGAACAAGTGTCGCGAAAATCGTGCTAGAGACAAAGCAAGAAAATGTTGTTCTTCTTGTCCTTCATTCGATACAAAAGGACGATAATGTCGCTCGCCTGCCTTGTCGTCAACGACGAAAAATATTATCTATATGATTAACGTGCATCCTTACCTTACAGAGTTCGAAAATAAACATAATGTACTGTTCTGTACGGTAGATATATGGAAAACACAAACCCTAATAGTGCTTGTGTGTAAATACCTTAAAAAAGCATTTCTCTGTTCGTGATCTTCTTACACAATAAAAAAAACTGTACTCAATTAATTCACCATAAAAATAAGAACGTTCTGTGTTCGGCTCAACACATTAATGTTCGTTCGCTTCAGTTGTGCTTAGCGCCATTTTGACTGGTAAAGACAACATTTTTTTTATAAAAACCAAACACATGTATACATATATATTTTTAACGAAAAAAAAAACAAAAAAAAAAGAAACAAAAATTTACAAAAACCAAACATGTACACGATACACACACTGGCTATTGTGCTGTGTGTGTGTTGTTTGCTAGTTCCTTTATCAATGTGAAAAAAACACTACAGATCATTAATATAAAGCTTACATTTACAGAATCACCACAAATGTACTGTTTTGAAACGAAAAACAGAAAAAACCATAATAACTGTTACAAACGGGTTGTGTACTGATTCACACACAAAAACACTTAATAAATACAATCGTCTGGATGTGTGTACAGTACGTTTTATAAACTGAATCCATTTTAAAGCCCGTGACTACATTTATCCGCATTTTTTCAATAAAAATTTGAGAATTTTAAGCAAACCAAGCAACTACGGCAGCAGAAGATTTTGACTTGCACACTGTCGTCAATAGCTTTTTATACAAGGCAACTTATAAGACAATGTCATTTAAACTGCCCCCCATAGATTTTGATTAAAGAAAACTTAGTAGAATGTCGCTCATGCTGTTCTTCATGAAGTTCCATAGGGGACTCCAAAAAAGACGTTGTCGCTCATACAAACGATTTCCTCTAAATTGTCATCAAGAGAACCTAAGCCATATGGGACAACTGGTGCAAACATCATTGACGAAAATCTGGCCAACTGGGGTATTACACAAACATATATCGTTACCTAAAACGCAAAAAGCCCTAACCAACCAAAAGTTTAAAATCGCGTTTGTTATTGATTCTGAACATTATTTAGTATTCGGCTCACATACCTAGAAACGATATCTATTTTTTTAGTGTTTGTGTAGACGAACACAACCCTTAATACCGTTCTTAACTATTTTCAAGAAAGAGCCGAACATTATATATTGTTCTGCGCTTTGTTAAAAAACAAAACAATTGCAGTGGTACTATAGACAAACATTATATTTTCAAAGTTATTTACGGGAATACAAAATTTATCATTAATAAGATTTCTGTATGACGTGCTAAATTCCCAATTTTTCATATTTGATAAATACACTGAAATTTATTGTTAAGGGAAAGCTAGCTAGCTAGCTAGAATGTTCTATGATGTTACCGGTTTTACACTGGCGAATAAATGTACAAGTAAGAAATTTTAGCAACGACCACAGCACGAATAGCTTGTGTGTGTATAGTGTATGTATTTTGTTTGTGTAAAATTTTTTTTGCTAGCTTTTTGTCTTTTTTCGTTTATGTATTTTGAAACTAATAAGACGAACCGAACACAATGAAGGTTGTGGTTTAAAAAAAAAGGAATAAAATGTTCGCATCTTTTTGTTGAGTTGGTTAAGAACAGTATTATTTTTATGCTCGAAGATGACAAACAGGTAAACGTTATTTTTTTAATGAATTACTACACAAACACTATTAGCGCTTATGTTTTCCACAAATCTACCGACCCGAACACTAAGGAGCGATATTTAATGTTTGTTTTCGAGCACTGGCATTAAAAAATTGTCTACAACAACATTTTGGAATCTTCCGACCAAAATTAGCGATTTTTTTTAAAAAAACCGAACAGCCCTATCTACAAAAGTTTATATGATAAACGCTAAATCACGTAATTCGTAGAACCATTTTCTAAAATGTGTCTTATAAAGATTTAATTAATTAAAAATCTCTTAATACGAAGTAACAATTTCGTACATCTTTAATCTTTTTTTTTTTGTTAAACAAGCAATCGTTTCATAATAATGATTTTGTGACTGATTCGAATTAACCTTTTCGCGCTTAGCATTAATTTTTTTTTTTATTAAATATTAGATTAAATTAAAAAAATATATTTTTATGTACTTAAAGTACAAAAACAAAAACTTAGAAAAACAATTTGAAATAAAATTTTGCTCAAGAAAAGAAACCGCTTTCAATAGAGAGAATTATTAAAAATATAAATATTTTTAAGTAAAAACTAAATAAAATTGCATGAAATATTTTATAACATTTTAAATGCAGCCATTAAAATTTTCGATTTCCTTGATAGAAAAGTGCCTTATTTAATGGAATTTAAAAAATAAAAAATCAAAATTAATATTTAAATGAAAATGGCAAAATAATCAAAATGTATTGAAATGTTATAAAGTGTAAGACAATTTTAAATATTTTGTTTTTGATATTAAATTATTATTTTACTTACATACTACAACATATTAATATATATTATTCCCACTTAAAAAAAAAATTGAATTATTTACTTAAATAAATATTAAATTTTAAACAAAAACAATAACAAAGTTATCTACTTAAATAGAGTAAAAACATTTCTTCAAAATTTAGTTTGTGTGTGTAATTGTAAATTTCTCTAGTGTTCTAAATTTGCATATATATTTTAATTAATTTAATTAAATTAAATTAAATTAAATTAAATTAAATTAAATTATCTTTTTTCTGTAGGGTGCCATTCATTTATTTAGCATTTGTGTGTATGTGTAATTTTTCTTTTTTTATTAAAAATTTTATTTATAACTTTTTTTCTCTCTCATTTTATTCTTGATTTATATTAAATTAATTAAATGGTCAATTGTGTATTCATTTGAATTCGAGTGTCTACATTTTCCATTTAATTGGTTTAAACAAAATTAACAAATTGGTGGTTTCAAGCAAATAAAAAACGTCAACTAGAAATTCATTAAAAAACAGGGTTTCAAAGGTGGCTTTATTACAATATTTACTTAAATATTTTTTTTTTTTAGTTTATAGTCTAGTTTTAATTGCTGAAGCAAACAAAAATCTCTTTTACATACGTTTGTGTCTTGTAACGTCCGCCCATATTTCTTTTATTAAAACCGAAAAAAATCTTGGGTTCAAGGTGCTGCTGCAGTGAAAACTTCGCATAAAAATGAATTTGTTATTTTAAGCATTTAAATTTTTAATTATTTAATTTATAAAACGTATTTATCTTATACTATTTGTATGTGTTATGTGGATGGTGTTAACAAATAGAGTAAAACTATGACTTTTTGAAGCTGTAAGTAATTTTTTTTCATACTTTTCGTTTTTCAGATTAGACAACATTTAGACAAAAGACATACAATTGAACGCTTCATGGTCTTAGAGCTTTTCCAGCAGATTCATTAGAAATTCGTTAGATGATTGAATGCCTGATTCTTTTCTTTATAACACAGAAGTCTTCTCCCCAATTTTTCTATGTTATACCATTAATCAAAGATAAATTTAGTTTTAATTAAAAATATAATCAAGTGAATTAAACGTTTACTTAAATGTACAAACAACATTACTGCAGAAAATGTTGTTAATATAAAAAAGATATTTAATTGGTACTATTAATTTGTTTACTGGTGCAAATTTAATTAAGTTTTTATTTAATATCACAAAGTTTTTAGTTGAAATCAAGTTTTATTTTTATCCGTCAACAAACTCATATCTATGAAAATTACACTGCAATAAATCGTTTGAATTCTCTCTAATCATAATGTCCTTCTCTCAGCGAAACATTTCCTTTAAGGTACGCCTTACAAATGCGTATCTGCATTGCAAATATAGAAAAAAATTAATTTTATTATAATTAAAAAATTTGTGATATTAAATAAAAACTTAATTAAATTTGCTCCAGTAAAAAAATTAATAGTATCAATTAAATATTTTATGATATAAAAAAAAAATTTCTGCAGTAATGTTGTTGATATAAGTAAATGTTTAGTTCACTTGATTAAATTTTTAATTAAAACTGATTTTAATTTTGATTAATCGTTTAATTGAAAAAAAAAAAATGGTGAGAATTTATGAAGAGAATTATTCACTCTGCCAAATACGACTTGGAACGAAGGTTTTAAATTTATTGACCTTTTTTTATAATATTCACAACATGGGGAAAGGGTAAATACAAGTTCTACAGTATTGATCTTATGCCCTATGTAGCATAACTATCCTGGGTCCTTATGAGGAACAAAGCTTGTCCGTCTCTTCGAGTGTCTATTGAAATGGGTTTTTCGAGACTATTGCTATTGAATCGGCCTACAAACCACTGAGATATAAGCAAAAACCCACAATTGTCTAGCTTTGCTTTTTAAAGCTTTCTTATAATCTATAAACTTAAAATCGGTTTAAAAATTACCCAACTCTAGACAAATATCATATTTTTTCTTTCTGAAATAAAGGCTTTGGCACACATGTATAAAAGATTTACATGGATACCTGCCGCGTGGGTCTACACTATGGTGGATCTCATCCACTGGGTACAATTAATGTGGTACCAACCCAACCCCCCTAAACTGTGCGCAACAAAGGTAGCAATTGGAGTACACAATCCGACAGGATTATATACTCAGTTCTTGTTTAGGAGCTGAAGCTGTCTAACACTCGCTGCTTTTGGAAATATGGTAGCAGCATATGTTGAGTAACACCATCACCTAGGGATGATCCTTCCTCAGGCCTAACTTCCCACGAGTGATAAAAATCAGCCCTTTAGTTGGATTTTCAGGATTTCGCTTCCGCGACTTTGGCCCAATACCACCCATGCATTAAGGCCATGTCAGATAAAACTTTTGCTTCGCGTTGCGTTAGAGATTCGCTTTGACATCTAAGATGAAATATTCATACATATACGAAACATGTCACATTAAGAACTTTTAACGCAAAGCGAAGCGAAAAGTTAGGCAACTCTCATCTTTTTGCGCGCTTTGACAATCTGCTAGTACAATTTTTTTTATTTATTTTCAATGTGTGAGTGTTGTCAAAGTTTTTATTGTGACATACACCTTTTGCGTTACGCTTTTCTGTCAAAGTTAGAAGTGTCACGCAAAGCAATGAAGTTTTATCTGACATGGCCTTTATGATGAACTATGATGACCAAATTGATTTTAGATATTTCTTAAATACAAAGAGTATTAAATACTAAAAATGAGCCAAATTGCTCCATTATTTCATCTGGCCCCAATAAAAGTGTATAAATTCAAAGGAATAGAACTTTTGCGTGTTATTCCTTAGAATTTCATTAGAGCTCATGTTTTCCAAGGCACCAAACTTTAAATGCACTTCGGCTGGGTATTTGAGATCTCAGTCAAACTAGGTTTAGTTAATCTGAAAACAGATTTGTGCCGTCATTACCAAGTTTGTTAACAAAATTTTGACGGAACAGCTAAGTTTTGCTTTCTTAATTTGCATTCTAAAAAAATCCTTATATGATTCCCCTACATTCGACCCTCTCCACCCAAAAAATAAGTTTAAGGATGTTGATATATTTTATGCACTCTACTGCTGACTTTCCAAACAAGTTGCATATTTTCTAATCTGACTGAAGGTAATATAGGACTTCCATAGCACTGATTGATCATAACTCAAAAACTGAAATTTTGGAGTTAGCAGAACTGTTCGCTTTGTTTTTATTTATATTCTGTATAAAATTCATCTTAATATTTTTTATACTTTGCCCTTTTGAAGAGAAGGTGTAGTTATTAGGTGATACGAGCAGATCAAAAACTTCAAACACGTTTATTTCAAAATGTATTTTTTTGAGTTATGACGACGTTGCAGCAAATCAGTGATATGTAAGTCCGATAACTTCCTCCCTTTTGCTGTAAAGCCATGTTCAACGTTCAACGTTCAATGTTTCACTTTACTACTGACAAATACATACAAATTAAAATTTTTAGTTTTCATCATTTACAGCAAAATTTCGTCGAAGAAAAAAACTCTTTTTTCCTAATTTAGTCTTAATTTGGGGTTCTCTTTGAAATATACATATTAAATGGACTTATTAATTTTTAGCACTGGAGCTTTTAAAACTACAATAATTTTAGTTTAATTTGATTATTTTCTTTATTAAAAAAGTGTTTGTTTTACTATATAAAATGTGTGTGTGTATTGTTAAATTTATGAACATTTATAATAATTATTTATTACACCAAATAATTAATTATTCATCATCGTACGTACTTTTTTGGTCCAGAGTGTCAGTTGTATTCTACTCTTATTGGTGGTGCTGGTGGCATAAAAATTAAAACAAAAACAAAAAAAATACTGAATTGCAAAAAAAACAGTCTTCTTATTCATGGTGGGTCACTGGTAAATATTTAATTTTTTTTAAATAAATGTTTTAATTTATTAAATTTTGCTACGGTGAGTGCTTTTAATTTAAATTTAATATTTTCTCACTTTTCCTTAATTAACTCGAGTCCTTCTTAACACCTTTTCTCCAATCAAAATAAAAACACTGTAATACTTCTATCACTCGTCTTAATTTTATTATTTACTATTTTTTAGTTTTTTTTCGTTTGGATTTTATTTTTACTTTTTTAAATAATTAATTGATTATGAAATTATTTTAAATTTTTTTCTAAACATTTAAGTTTTAATAATCATGGATTTATTATGGATTTTATTTACACTCGTCTACTGCTCACAAAAATATTAAAATTTTTGGAATCAGTATTTAATACAAAGAGTGGTAGGAAACGAGTCTAATTAAATACTCCTCTTATATTTTTTAATAATTAAAATAATTAAATTTAAATAATTAATGTTATTTGAATTATTTTTTTATTTTTGTTATTTTTAAAAACAAATTTTATAAATGAATATAATTTTTCTAATTTAGGTGCATCTGTGATTGGTTCACCCTTCGGTCATTTCGGTCCGTTTCCTCCACCAGGCCCTATTTTGGCTTCAGCGCATCGTAATCCTCATCATCCACATGGTCCAACTCATCCACCTGCTCCCCATCCAGCGGCGTTTTATCCACATCCTTTATTTTATTGGTCTTATCCAAGTCCTCCTGTATCGCCAACGACATACTTCAATCAACCTACACATTCTCCTACTCATGTGCCGGGTAATCATGGACCACCTATGGTAGGTAAATATTGCATTGGCTTATATTTATTTCTTAATTGTCCAGCTATTAGATAATTATAAATACATACATAATTTTTTTGTATGCCAATAATAATAAAAAGACCGAAATGGTCAATAAAGATAAAAAAAAATCCTGTCCCGATCCCAAAATATTGGTATCGAACATTAGACCAATCTACAAGAGGGCTTTTTCGACGTAATTTTTTCTTAATTTATCGGTTTTACAATTTAATTAATCAAACAATAATCTTTAATATTAAAAACCACGACCAATATATATTAGTTTTTGTAAAATAAATATGATTTTTTAGGGAGGTTGTTCCACATTTGGGTATATAGGTAACTCTTTCCCGGAACTGATTGTGCTGGATTTCAATCCCAAACTGTTTAGAAGAATTAAAAACATTTGACACCAAACATGTTTATTTCACACGGAATGATAAACTAAGTGCAACTACCCTCATTTACACATGTCGTGAAGGGTACAAAAAATGCATAAACCAAGTAGAAACAACAACGAAGATAACAGAGATAGATATTAGGGTATTCATTTAATCGGGCTTTTGCTTTAATCGGTTAATCGCTCGATTAATTAACCGAGGTTTTGGTTTATATATATATATATATTTTTTTTTTTTTAAGATGAATGACTGATTGGACCAAAGCATCCGATCCTGGTGTTGGGGCTGCCAACATCACATCCAGGCATGCTAGGGTTATACCGCCCATGGTCGGTTAACCGCTGACTGTCCGCGACTGCCAATGGCAGCTACTCCATATATCTGCGGAACGTACCACTATCCGCAACCTGTCACGCGTCCGGTAGCACTCAGCTATGCTTCCCATAAGCAGACAATATTTTATACATCATCAAAAAAATGACAATGTATAATATGCTATCCGCAAGGGAGGTTTTGGTTAAATCGGTTAATTTGGTTTTTGATCGGCTAACCGATTAATAAAGTTTTTTTAATAAATAAGGTAATTTCAATAATTAAAAATGCATAAATTATTTATTTTTTGGAGTTTATTATTAAAAAAACAAAAATAACAATTCTTGATCTAAAACGAGCAAACCAAAAAAAAAAAATTCATAAATATGTGACATGTATTTTTAAAGTAATACATCATCAGGGGTGTTCTGGAAATCGAAAACGCAAAACGCAAGAATTTTAAACGTCGTTTTTTAATAAAATTTCTGTAGTTAAATAATTTTATTGACAAATATTTCCCTATTAAACAGAATTTTATAACTAAATAAAAAAAAATTAGATTATTATTATTTATTAGTTATTTCAATAGTTTAAAGAGATCTGATTAAATAAATAATGAAAAAAAATTTTGTTTAAATGTTTAGAATTAAAGCGATAGTTTTCTTTAGTTTTGACAACACTTGACTTGGAAATTTTTTTTCTCTTATCGTGGGTGCTGGAGGAATCAGAAGCAGACATAATTAAGAATATCTAATTTCTCAGTCCTTTGCTGGATTTCTCTTAACATATAAAATCTTCCATTATGCCATTAGAGTCCTGATTTAATTTTTAAAAATTTTTAATACTTCTAATTGTTTCGGGTAATTCTGTTAAGAATGTTTTGCTAGAAGGAAATATACAGCCCAATTATGATTAAAAATTCCCCGGGAGTTTTTTACCTTTTCCCATTTTTACAATTGAATTAACATAGGAAAAATGGGAGAAGAGAGAAAACTCCCGGGGAATTTTTATTCAAATATTTTCTCAACATGTATATGAGACGAAATAATTAATTTAAACACCAAAAATTTGATATAATATTACAAAAAATTAAAAATTATGTAACATCGGTTAGTCGGTTAATCGACTGAAATTAACCGGTTTAATCGTTAATCGAAAATAGAAAATTTTAAATTAACAGATCAGTTAATCGGGTAGTAATTAATCGGTCAACCGATTAACGGTTAAGCGAATGAATACCCTAATAGATATAAATGAACTTGTAATGTAGCAAAAGATGCAATATAGAAGCATATTAGCAAATGATCAAAAAGTTACTTTCGTCGCAATTGTATTTAAAACGCGATTGGACATGTATGCCAAACACGGACAACACTTTTAACATTTAAACATCGAATTGAACAACAAAACATAGTTCCCTCGACAATCGGTTCTACACAGAAAGAAAAATACTCGCGATAAATCAAGTTTTTTAATGTTACTTTAAGTACGAGTCGTACTCAAAAATTCAAGTACGATTAACACTTAAACGCACTCAAAACAATCCTCAATGGGGAATTTTCGAAAATCAATCCCGGAATTTCTTGAAATAAGTATAAAATTCCTTAATCGAGTAAAAAAAAAGATTAAACTTTTCGTTGTGTTTAACACTTCGGCTTACGCATGTTTTGATTTTCTATACACATTGAAAAAAGGTCTGGCCAGACTCATGTGTACCACGAAGGGTTAAAAAGTAAATTTGAACTCTTGCTTCTCATTTGGTTTATATTTTTGGTTAAATATGTACATACGATTTCTAAAGTAAAAGTAAAAAAATGTTGGTGTTTTATCATTCTGTAAGGTGTAATACGAATAAGTAAATCAATCATAATAACTTTTTCTTTCTAATTCGGGATGAAATCAACTTTATAATATTTCAACCAAGCGCATTTTGAGAATGATTCAATCTTTGTTTTACTTAAACCAATCTTATTTGCGGATTATTTCAAGTACGAAATCGGCATTGAATGTGGATAATATAAGTATTTTGTGCTTCAGGTGTCGCTGCTACAACAAAACCAACAAAACATAACTTGTTTTTTTTTTTAACATTTCCCGCCAAATCAGAGTTCAAAACCGCTAGAAACCGCTAAATATTTAATTTAGCGGGAATTTTTTTAAATATACCGCTTAAACCAGAACATTTTAAAATGTTTTATATAAATCTAGATGTAAGCTGCTTTTTCAAAGGTATATGACTCTCAAATTACGGTTCATACTAAGGTTTCCAACTTCCATAGCTATTTTATTCAAACAAAAAAAAAAAAAAAATTAGTTAGAGTGATGTTTTTGTCTGTGCCGAATCTATGTTTGATACCCTCCACCTGCAGTTAGAATATTTCCGGAGTTGTCTTTATACGGGTCCAATGGTAAGATATGGACCGATCTGCACGAAAGTTGACAGTGTAATTTCTATTCATATAAAACTGAGACAGACCTAAATTTGTTACAATTGCATTATTTTTTACGGTTTTAGGCGTACTAAAGGTTTTTTTTAGAGTGGGCTTTATATGAGGCCTATCATTAATAACCGACCGATCTTCACGAAATTTAACAGTATGATTTTTAGTCATATTTGTGCAACTTCTTATATCAGTATGGGCATTCCGTCACTAGTTATGCTAGTTTTTGTAACAAAATGATAATTTTTTAGGGTGGTTGTTCTACATTTTGATTCAGTAAATTATATTGTTTGGCTTCTATCGAGATTATTTAGATCAATACCTTACTTTTTACCAAGCTTAAAGTTGTGAATTGCCACATACAGCCCTAACATAATACTTACTGAAAATCTAATAAAATATTTGACCAAATAAGCGCAGCCACTACTTTTGTAAATATTTAGTGAGATTTAACATGGTCTTAATATGACAAAATAAACTAATTAGCAAAACATAGTTTTTTGTAAGATGTTGTATTATAATCAAAATAAATATTTGAATTAAAGGAAAATATTATTTAGTTTGCTTGTTGGTTCCGTTTTTATTTTTCGTCAAATATTTGACAAGTGTTACCGTAGCTGTAGTTAAAAAAACTACAAAAGTTAGTAAAACCGTGAACATAAACAAGTAGATTTTAACCAGAAAAACAAAAAATCTTAATAAGAAAATGTATAAGATCTGTAAATTAAAATATTGAGAAATGTTTTTGTAGCGGAAATGAGCCGCTGAGAGATGTTTGAAAATCGCTAGATTTCCCGCTTACCGCTAAAACGTATTTTTTCCCGCGATTGACATTTCAAAAACTCTAGATTTACCGAGAAAATCTCTAAATTGGCAACAGTGGTCATACCCCACCCGTTGCAAATGCTGAATGGTGCCCACCACGTCGGACCAGAGTGGCATTGGCACAATTGAGGTCACGATAGTGCAATCGTCTAAACTCCTACTGGTCAAGAATCAACAGCACCATTCCTGACCTTAGCTCTGCATGTGGAATAGGCCCATACGGCTCCGAAACCTATTCAACTGCAATGCAAACCCACTTGAGGTAGCTCGGCTACTGGGCCATAATCAAGCTGAGTTGGATGAACAGAGCGGTTGGCAGGAAAAATAAAAGATCATTTTGTACATACATACGGGGTTTTAGGTCGAGCTGCTACAAAAACAACAAAACATTACAGGTTTTTCTGTTAAATATTGAATGAGCACTGATAGGCTTGCTAGACGTACTGTTTTCAGCAGTACGCGTACTTTTTTTCTATTTGTACTGCTTTCTGCATAACCATTAAAGAAGTACGCAATTGTACTTGTAAAAAAAATTTCAATAAACTAAACCGTTTTTGAGTTTCGCGAATATGTGTTGTGCAACCTCCTCCATTTTCGAAATAACGGTATATCTCGAAAACAAGAGCTAACCTAAAAAAACGGTGGTCACCATTGGATTCAGCGTACCTGAATTATGCTAAAACGCCATCCGCCTGGCTTGTCTAATTTTGCAACTAGCATAGTGTAATTAACTAATGTTTGTAAATTTGGGCCTTATAATTAAATTATTTTAACTAGTGTTCTTGTGGTAGTTTTTGTTTTATTCGTATTTAATTTCTTCAGCATTCAGCATAAACAATTATAATAATATAAACACAAAATACTCGAATGTTATGGCTAATGCTGTAGCATATTTATGTAAGCAGTAGTAATAGGTATAGTAATAAAATTGGAGTATGTACATTAGGGGTATAACCAAATTTTGGCCCTAGCACTACGCGATAGCGAATATTGTGTCATTTTCGAAAACAATTTGTTTGGGTCGTTTGAAAATAAAAACCTCACCCACAAAAGCGATTTTCTAAAATCCCTAAAGAAAAAAAATTTAATTAATAATTTTGAATATTTTATTAAAAAATAAAAAAAAAGTTAAAAAGTTTCTTAATTATTAAAGGACATGAATTTCAAATTTAATGTGCGTGTGGTTTTGCTAAAGTTTATAGCTAAATGTATAAGTACAAAAAAAAATAAAAAAAAAATTTCCAACTTTTCCGCGTTTTGTGGGTGACCTTTTTTGTAAACCGCGAAAAATTAATATCATTTTTTTTAATAGTTTTTAATGGACTATTTGAGTATGCTAGGGCCATTTTGATATTTGCAAAAAATGGGAATAAGTTATACCCCTAATGTACATGTAGCATTTCAAATACTGATTTATACTGAATAAGCAAAAGTTGGTCTACTCCTTCACCTAACTCCTACACCAAGGATAAGGATAAACTTAAATCTCTTAAAAATTTTCAAGCTAGGACGGAATATGGCAGGAAAGATGATTGATTGCCCAACCACATTAAACTTTAACAAATTTCAAAGTTGACAAAAATCTCCAAAATAGATTTCATAGCCTCTCAAAAATGTGAGTCTTGTTAAAAAAAAGTTGGCTCGGCACGTTTGTTTAACAAAAATAAATTTATGAAATTTTAAACGGCTTTGGTTTGATAAAACCTACGAGATTTCGTTAAGCGTATTTGTCTGTAGCAGATTGGAGAGTTAAAAAAAAGAAACTTAACTATTTTTTACACATTTGAATTTTCAAAATCTTTTCTAATAAAAGAATCATTTTTTAGTAATTAGCAAAATATTTGTTTCTTGCACTTTTATTATAAAAAATTACAATATTATAAATTAAAAAGTATACATATATTCCTAAAAATTACTTTGATAATAATTATATTATAATTTAAAAGGTTTTTTTTACATTAATATATCAAATTTTATTTTTTAGTATTCTCTCGATTATATACCCGCTGTGCAACCAACAAATTACGCTAATCCAGCATCTCCACTAAGTCCACCAACTGTGGGAATACCTTCCAACACAAGTGGCTTAATACTTTCACCAAATAAGACGCCTGCAATTACACTGGTGCCAACAACCAAGCAATATCCTCCAGTTGCGACTGGTCCACCACCAACTGTAGCACCCATTAATCCTTCCTATCATAGCAAAATGGCATTACCAGCTCCGCATCCACCACCACCACCAACAAGGCATTCTCACACAAATATATTTCATCATTACAGTTCGCCACCGCCTTTACAAACTGCCGCTGTTGTGGCGGCACTACCACCATCTGCTCCAGCAGTTGTACATTCACCACCGGGTGGCATTTTGAAAACGCCTCCAATAGAACAGCCATTGCTTGCCATCGATCCCAGTCATCAAACAGTAGAGCGAAGTTCTTCAAAAGCAAACACAAAACTAGCTAATTCCTCCATTGCTCCAAGTCTGCCGGCTATTAAAGCCAAGTCAAAAGTTGTGGCAGCAACTGATAATGCCGCCAGCACAACTTCCCCATCTTCATCGTCAATTTCAAATATTAGCGTTACAACTGCTATAATCACAAATCATTGTGTTGAATTATACACTTCATAGAAAATATCTTTAAAAACACAAGAACAACTACAAAAATTGAGATTTATATTTAACGTTTTCGTATTTAAAATTATTTATTAAACTTTCATTCGGTATTAAAACAAAAACAAACAAAATTCCTAATCTTGCCAATAGATGGCTCATCTATTATTTATTTAGTTATAAATGTTACAAATGGTTGCTGTCCAAACTCAAAGTTTGTAGCAAAGCTTAAAACCCAGCAGACTCGTACAAAATCCTGGCACACCATTTTGTTTATGTAGATACGTCAAACGAATCTCGAATGCTTAAAAAAGGGCTCTTTTACAAATATTTTAAAACAAAATTTCCTCATTCTAAACTCGCTGGCTTGTCCTTTTAAATACGAGTATTTAGTAAAAAGATTATTTTGTTTTAATTAGTTTTTAGCTAATTTAATAAATGTTGATATTAATATTAAAACAAGAACTAGACAAAAAGTTTAGCTTAAAAATAATTAAATTATTTGCTTTATAATTCATATACAAACAAGTTTATACAAAGATATTCAGAGAGAAGAGAAGAATCTGTGCAATTAAAGAAAACTATTTGTCAAACAAATTAAAATGACTTTCTGATTAAAAAATTATTTAAAAAAAAAAAAAAAAAATATAATGCATGTCTAACATTTTATACAAATCTAGTGAACTATATAAATAAATAAACGTATACTATATATACATATATAATTATATTTATAATGAAACTGAAAAGTTATAAAATAAAACAAATAAATATCACAATTTATTGAAACACAATTTGTAATCACAACGAAAATAATGTAAAAAAAACCAAAACCCTAGTCAATAGTAAAATTATTTATGTATAATTTAATTATTTAAATGAATTTTATTTAATGAAATAAAAATATTGGTCTACCAAAATGCAGTTCAATAAAATTCATGTTTAAAACGCTTCTCCAAAATAAAAAAACAATATTTTCTGATAAAATTCTTTTGTTATTTAAAAAAAAAAAATAGAAATAATTTAAAAATCTTGTCAAATCGCTCAATAATTGTTTATGTTTGCTAACTTAATTGTAATCACACATTTAGCTTATTTGTTTTTATTGTCTATTCTATTAAATTGTTTTTAAATGTTTTAAATAAATTATGTATATTAAAATAAATATTTTTCACGGTGTACTTATTTTATTGTGCGTATGAGTCATGCTGTTGCAAACAGCAGCACTTGCTTAGCAGGGATTAAAACCATTGGTTTCTGTCAAGAGTTTTATTTGCAGCAAGCAGAGTTGTCAGGTCGATTCTATGTTTCTTTTTATAAACATGGGCGTTGCCAATTATATTTCAGTTACATACAAAGTATGGGTGTGTGTGAAACGGTAGCAAAGTTCTATGGTGAAATGAAATTTGTTTGTGGTTGAAAATTTTCATATTTGTGCTGTGTGAAATTGTAACATTTTTGACAACGTAAAAATTTTGACATAAAGAAAAAAATAATTACTAGTAGTTTTGTGAAAATGAATAAATTAATCAAGTTTTTACCAATAATCATTTCAATTCTGTTAGAAATGAGATCGTCCCAACTAATTGATGAATTCGTTCTGATATACATATTAACAATTTTTACAAAAAGTGTGGGCAAAAAAGCTTATACATATGTAAATACTTACATGTTGTATAGTTCTTTTTATTTTATTGCCGCTGGTCCTGCTTCCATATTATTTTTTATTTTGTTTAAACAATTTTGAAGAAAAAAAAAATAATTTTATGGTTGTCAAAAATTTCTACACTAATGTCAAAATTTATACTAGCCCCTAGGGCTAGTGAAATTTTATTCACCTCAATGGTGTCAAAATTTTACTTCCATGAGTACTTTGCTACCGTTTCACACACACCCTATGTAATAAATAAATTTTCGAACTTGAGGTCGAACTTGAAAAAAAAACATTCCGGATAAAAAAAAAAATAAAAAAAGTTTTAAATTTGAAAAAAAACAAATTTTTTTAAAAAAACAAAAAAAAATTTTTTCAAAATGATCAAATATCTATCGAAGCTAATTGGGACAAATTCTGCCCACACCAATAAGTAATAAGATACATGAATGAGAAAGAACACCTGTATGTCCAAAATCAGGGTACGAAAAAAAACTGTACATTTTCGTAACGTATTTTTCTAACACACAAACTATAAAATATTTTTTTGTGTATGTGAATGTGTACATAAACATATACGGTACACAGCGAGAGTGAGCTGACGCACACAAGCACTCCGATAACGTACATAACATCTTTTAACGTACATGTACAGTATTTAGCGTACTTATCTGTACTTTTTATTGAACACGTACGTAGTGTTTAACGTGTGTGTGTGTGTGTGTGGTATGTATTTTTTTAAAGTCAAAAAAGGCCAAAAACATGATTTGAAAGCGAGTTGTATAACAGGAGTGCAGAAATATAAGAAACATGCAAAAGTTCTTTATGCAGTATAGAAGAGAACATTGCAAGTAATGATCAGTTGTAAAGTGTTAAGAGTATGCGTATATGTAAATATGTATGTATACCCAGCGGGGAAAACAGGGCATAAAGATGCCTTCTAGAAGGCCTCAGTACTTTCTTTTGGATGTACAAGGCCTGCTCGCTTACTTGCATACTCATAGCTTTTTTACACACGTTGTCATTGCGGGGTAGGCCTTCCAGGTAATCTTAAATAGTCTTTTAGAAATTTATTTTAAAACGGCTTCAAGTTATTGGCTCTATTGTGTGCCAAAAATATAAAAAAAAAACGAGCCAAATTTACGGAAAAGGGGCCAAACCCCTTTGTTATAGAAATTTAATTGTGCACTTTTAATGGATATTTATTATAAGTGTTATCACGATGGTCATTGTGCAAATTTGCAATTTGTGAATTTTCAGTGCATATTATGATTGACCGTGAGCATACCACTTTTATTTTTTATGCAAATATGCTATTTTTCTAAAAATTTACTCTGGCAACACAAAAACTTCTGGCGGCACTTTAAAAAATCTGCTTTTATTTACAATTATACACAAACATATTAAAATAAATTATTTCTTTTTAAATTATTTAAATTAAATTCTCTATTTTATGTCAAAACCCACGAAAATGTTCAATTTATAAGTTTTCTTTAAACCAATATGGCGCTTAATATGTCAAATGTTATTGTTTACATTTGTTTGCAACTGAGCAAATATGTACTACTAATTTTGCTCATGGTTTTTTTTAGTGCAAACGAAGTAAAATAGAGCAAATTGCAAATACGTACATTTTGTTGTTGTGTTGTGCAAATGTGTGTATTTTTGCACGCATTTTCATCGTTTGCACACTTTGCACTACCTATCGTGATTTCCCTTTATATTTTATACATAATTAATAGATTGTTTTAAGGTAAAAATGGTTTTTACACTAAAAATCAGAAAACAATTAAGTTTTGATTATGCATTTATTTTTTATTTTTTAAACTTTTTTTAACACTTTTTAGCAGTTGTTTTTAGGTAATACAACTCTTCTTTTAACGTATTAAACTCAACTCAAAATTAAACACAACCGTTCTGTATTCTCTTTTTGTCGTTTTTTTTATGTAATTTTAATTGTATAACGCGCAAACAAACTTAATATCTTAGTCCTTCTCTTCTCCCTTCTCATAGAAGGGAATGTGGAATATTGATCTTATCTTTTATACCTACGGAAGATCCGAAGACTTCTAAGAGAACTTATTTAGCAGTTAGATCAGAATCAAGGCAAATTCACTGGAGAGTAAAGTCAGCACTACAACAACACTGCTTCTGTGGTCCGATTGTCAAAAATATTGCTAGTAAAAAAAGGTTTGTTTACATAAAAAACTGTAGTTTATATACAAACTTTGACAACTACACCACGGAAAAAAATAACCATATGTTGGCTCGACCCCACCTTCTAGTCAATTCGCCTTGATCAGTATGGTAATTGAATCAAAAAATTTCAAATCAGGCCTTTAATAAGGCCTGAATAAGAAGCTGTTCTGACTTTTCCCGCTAGGTAATTGTTTGTGCACATTTGTAAGTGGTAAATGAATCGTCGAAAATTGTTGTTGTGCTATACGTTATTCGAGTTTATTTGCAGAAAAAAAATTATTTTTACACTCATAAAATTATTACGATAATTGATTGTGGATTATTTAGTTCGTTTTTAATTTAATAAAAATATAGTTATTTTACGAATAACTATTCTGCGAATGTCTTTAAACTTAAAAATTTAGAAATGTCAAGCCAAAATAAAACAATATTAACGTTTTATAAGTATGATACAAATTTATTCTTTCAGCTACGTTATGCTCATAAACATTTATTCCCAAAGCATAAAAAAGCCGGTTGAAATAATATCTTGAAAACACGATCTTTCGCCATACGGAGTGGGCGTCCATTCCTTGTAAATAATTCTACAATCGCCAATTCAATGTTAGTTTGATTGAAATAGGTTGGAACTGTTTTGGTTTTTAAATCATTGACTTTATTTTTATTGCAACATAATCTGAATATAAAGTAGGGTGGAACCGCTTTAAATGTCTTTCTAGATTTCCAGTATGATTATTTAATTTTTTTTTTCACAACTTCCATTATCACAAAATACGTCACTTTCATCGATTAAACTAAAATAATCGTGCAAAAAAATTATTTTTATGGCGCGGCATCTTACTTTCTTTTCAATCAAATGTCAAATAATCACTAAGATGCATAATGATTGAAGTAAACTGAAAATTTCTAAATTTTCCGCGAAAGAGGTTGGTGCCATAATTATTGTTTAATATAATATTCTCCACGCAAGTGCATACAAAAAAATTAAATAAAAAAGATTTACCTAAAAGGTATGTATATGAATATAAAAAACTAGCAACAATTCTTTAACTGAAAAAATTTTAAATTATAAAAAACAAGAGGAGTCATACATTTTTTTTTTCAAATAAACTCGTATAACGCAAAGCACAATAATAATTTTCGACTGTTGATTTACCACTTACAAATGTGCACAAACAATTGTTTTGAGGGCGCGAAAATTCCTTAATTTTCTGCGTATTTGTTGCTTTTGGGTTTTTTATGAATGATATTTCATCTGAAAGAGTTTGATGCCATAAATATTGCTCATAAAAATAGTTAAGAAAAAAAAAATAACCTTAAATGTATGAACAATTCTGTAACTGAAAAAAATTTTTATTATAAAAAACAAGAGCAGTCATAAAAATGTTTTTTTTTTCTTTCTGCAAATATACAAGGCACAAGTTAAAAATTCCCATAAAAAGGATCTTCACATATGTACTTAGGTAGGCGTACATATGCACATCAATTGTCTCAAATGTTGTATACAATTATTTTACAGCGTTAATGTTGGCGCAATAAGTATTGCTTAATAAACCAATGTCCATGCAAGTGCATACAAAAATAACTAGGTAAAAAAAAGGATTTACCTAAAATATAAAAAAACACAAACTCTTTTATTTAAAAAAAAAAATGTTTATAAAAAAGAAACAAAAAGTATAATATTCATACAATCAAAATATTATGTTGCTATATTCAAAAAGAAAATTCATTTTAAAGAACTGAAAATTAATTTAATTTAAAATAAATTTTTATATTTAATTCAAAATGAATTTTTACATATAATTTAAAATAAATTTTTGCTTTAAAATAAATTAATTTTACATTAATTTTAAAATTTTTATTTATTTAACAGCATATTCCGTAAAATTTAATAGTTGTTGCTTTTAAAATACATATGTAAATGAACTTGAATTTTACCAAATTCAGAATTTTCAGTTTTTTGCGGTTTTCTCCGTAAATCGCCGTCCGATTTGGCTGGAAAACCCTATTAACCCCAACCCCACCCGCTGAATCCGAAAATCGACACCATTTTGAGCTCCGACGAAATTTTTTTTCAAATCCCATACAAATTTTTAAAACGAGCCCTCAAAAGCATGCTACAGAAAATTTTCACATTAAATTCTCATGTATTCGTTTTGTTACATTAGGTATGTGTTAGTAAATGAACTTGAATTTTACCAAATTCAGAATTTTCAGTTTTTTGCGTTTTTCTCCGTAAATCGCCGTCCGATTTGGCTGGAAAACCCTATTAACCCCAACCCCACCCGCTGAATCCGAAAATCGACACCATTTTGAGCTCCGACGAAATTTTTTTTCAAATCCCATACAAATTTTTAAAACGAGCCCTCAAAAGCATGCTACAGAAAATTTTCATATTAAATTCTCATGTATTCGTTTTGTTACATTAGGTATGTGTTAGTAAATGAACTTGAATTTTACCAAATTCAGAATTTTCAGTTTTTTGCGGTTTTCTCCGTAAATCGCCGTCCGATTTGGCTGGAAAACCCTATTAACCCCAACCCCACCCGCTGAATCCGAAAATCGACACCATTTTGAGCTCCGACGAAATTTTTTTTCAAATCCCATACAAATTTTTAAAACGAGCCCTCAAAAGCATGCTACAGAAAATTTTTACATTAAATTCTCATGTATTTGTTTTGTTACATTAGGTATGTGTTAGTAAATGAACTTGAATTTTACCAAATTCAGAATTTTCAGTTTTTTGCGTTTTTCTCCGTAAATCGCCGTCCGATTTGGCTGGAAAACCCTATTAACCCCAACCCCACCCGCTGAATCCGAAAATCGACACCATTTTGAGCTCCGACGAAATTTTTTTTCAAATCCCATACAAATTTTTAAAACGAGCCCTCAAAAGCATGCTACAGAAAATTTTCACATTAAATTCTCATGTATTTGTTTTGTTACATTAGGTATGTGTTAGTAAATGAACTTGAATTTTACCAAATTCAGAATTTTCAGTTTTTTGCGTTTTTCTCCGTAAATCGCCGTCCGATTTGGCTGGAAAACCCTATTAACCCCAACCCCACCCGCTGAATCCGAAAATCGACACCATTTTGAGCTCCGACGAAATTTTTTTTCAAATCCCATACAAATTTTTAAAACGAGCCCTCAAAAGCATGCTACAGAAAATTTTCATATTAAATTCTCATGTATTCGTTTTGTTACATTAGGTATGTGTTAGTAAATGAACTTGAATTTTACCAAATTCAGAATTTTCAGTTTTTTGCGTTTTTCTCCGTAAATCGCCGTCCGATTTGGCTGGAAAACCCTATTAACCCTAACCCCACCCGCTGAATCCGAAAATCTACACCATTTTGAGCTCCGACGAAATTTTTTTTCAAATCCCATACAAATTTTTAAAACGAGCCCTCAAAAGCATGCTACAGAAAATTTTCACATTAAATTCTCATGTATTCGTTTTGTTACATTAGGTATGTGTTAGTAAATGAACTTGAATTTTACCAAATTCAGAATTTTCAGTTTTTTGCGGTTTTCTCCGTAAATCGCCGTCCGATTTGGCTGGAAAACCCTATTGACGCCAACCCCACCCGCTGAATCCGAAAATCGACACCATTTTGAGCTCCGACGAAATTTTTTTTTAAATCCCATACAAATTTTTAAAACGAGCCCTCAAAAGCATGCTACAGAAAATTTTCATATTAAATTCTCATGTATTCGTTTTGTTACATTAGGTATGTGTTAGTAAATGAACTTGAATTTTACCAAATTCAGAATTTTCAGTTTTTTGCGGTTTTCTCCGTAAATCGCCGTCCGATTTGGCTGGAAAACCCTATTAACCCCAACCCCACCCGCTGAATCCGAAAATCGACACCATTTTGAGCTCCGACGAAATTTTTTTTCAAATCCCATACAAATTTTTAAAACGAGCCCTCAAAAGCATGCTACAGAAAATTTTCACATTAAATTCTCATGTATTTGTTTTGTTACATTAGGTATGTGTTAGTAAATGAACTTGAATTTTACCAAATTCAGAATTTTCAGTTTTTTGCGTTTTTCTCCGTAAATCGCCGTCCGATTTGGCTGGAAAACCCTATTAACCCCAACCCCACCCGCTGAATCCGAAAATCGACACCATTTTGAGCTCCGACGAAATTTTTTTTCAAATCCCATACAAATTTTTAAAACGAGCCCTCAAAAGCATGCTACAGAAAATTTTCACATTAAATTCTCATGTATTTGTTTTGTTACATTAGGTATGTGTTAGTAAATGAACTTGAATTTTACCAAATTCAGAATTTTCAGTTTTTTGCGTTTTTCTCCGTAAATCGCCGTCCGATTTGGCTGGAAAACCCTATTAACCCCAACCCCACCCGCTGAATCCGAAAATCGACACCATTTTGAGCTCCGACGAAATTTTTTTTCAAATCCCATACAAATTTTTAAAACGAGCCCTCAAAAGCATGCTACAGAAAATTTTCATATTAAATTCTCATGTATTCGTTTTGTTACATTAGGTATGTGTTAGTAAATGAACTTGAATTTTACCAAATTCAGAATTTTCAGTTTTTTGCGGTTTTCTCCGTAAATCGCCGTCCGATTTGGCTGGAAAACCCTATTAACCCCAACCCCACCCGCTGAATCCGAAAATCGACACCATTTTGAGCTCCGACGAAATTTTTTTTCAAATCCCATACAAATTTTTAAAACGAGCCCTCAAAAGCATGCTACAGAAAATTTTCACATTAAATTCTCATGTATTTGTTTTGTTACATTAGGTATGTGTTAGTAAATGAACTTGAATTTTACCAAATTCAGAATTTTCAGTTTTTTGCGTTTTTCTCCGTAAATCGCCGTCCGATTTGGCTGGAAAACCCTATTAACCCCAACCCCACCCGCTGAATCCGAAAATCGACACCATTTTGAGCTCCGACGAAATTTTTTTTCAAATCCCATACAAATTTTTAAAACGAGCCCTCAAAAGCATGCTACAGAAAATTTTCATATTAAATTCTCATGTATTCGTTTTGTTACATTAGGTATGTGTTAGTAAATGAACTTGAATTTTACCAAATTCAGAATTTTCAGTTTTTTGCGGTTTTCTCCGTAAATCGCCGTCCGATTTGGCTGGAAAACCCTATTGACCCCAACCCCACCCGCTGAATCCGAAAATCGACACCATTTTGAGCTCCGACGAAATATTTTTTTAAATCCCATACAAATTTTTAAAACGAGCCCTCAAAAGCATGCTACAGAAAATTTTCATATTAAATTCTCATGTATTCGTTTTGTTACATTAGGTATGTGTTAGTAAATGAACTTGAATTTTAGCAAATTCAGAATTTTCAGTTTTTTGCGGTTTTCTCCGTAAATCGCCGTCCGATTTGGCTGGAAAACCCTATTAACCCCAACCCCACCCGCTGAATCCGAAAATCGACACCATTTTGAGCTCCGACGAAATTTTTTTTCAAATCCCATACAAATTTTTAAAACGAGCCCTCAAAAGCATGCTACAGAAAATTTTCATATTAAATTCTCATGTATTCGTTTTGTTACATTAGGTATGTGTTAGTAAATGAACTTGAATTTTACCAAATTCAGAATTTTCAGTTTTTTGCGGTTTTCTCCGTAAATCGCCGTCCGATTTGGCTGGAAAACCCTATTAACCCCAACCCCACCCGCTGAATCCGAAAATCGACACCATTTTGAGCTCCGACGAAATTTTTTTTCAAATCCCATACAAATTTTTAAAACGAGCCCTCAAAAGCATGCTACAGAAAATTTTCACATTAAATTCTCATGTATTTGTTTTGTTACATTAGGTATGTGTTAGTAAATGAACTTGAATTTTACCAAATTCAGAATTTTCAGTTTTTTGCGTTTTTCTCCGTAAATCGCCGTCCGATTTGGCTGGAAAACCCTATTAACCCCAACCCCACCCGCTGAATCCGAAAATCGACACCATTTTGAGCTCCGACGAAATTTTTTTTCAAATCCCATACAAATTTTTAAAACGAGGCCTCAAAAGCATGCTACAGAAAATTTTCACATTAAATTCTCATGTATTTGTTTTGTTACATTAGGTATGTGTTAGTAAATGAACTTGAATTTTACCATATTCAGAATTTTCAGTTTTTTGCGTTTTTCTCCGTAAATCGCCGTCCGATTTGGCTGGAAAACCCTATTGACCCCAACCCCACCCGCTGAATCCGAAAATCGACACCATTTTGAGCTCCGACGAAATTTTTTTTCAAATCCCATACAAATTTTTAAAACGAGCCCTCAAAAGCATGCTACAGAAAATTTTCATATTAAATTCTCATGTATTCGTTTTGTTACATTAGGTATGTGTTAGTAAATGAACTTGAATTTTACCAAATTCAGAATTTTCAGTTTTTTGCGGTTTTCTCCGTAAATCGCCGTCCGATTTGGCTGGAAAACCCTATTGACCCCAACCCCACCCGCTGAATCCGAAAATCGACACCATTTTGAGCTCCGACGAAATTTTTTTTTAAATCCCATACAAATTTTTAAAACGAGCCCTCAAAAGCATGCTACAGAAAATTTTCATATTAAATTCTCATGTATTCGTTTTGTTACATTAGGTATGTGTTAGTATGTATATATATTTATTTTTCACAAAAAGCAGTGGTAGTTTAGTCAAAAGAGCGTAAAGTAGTCGGAAGTAAATGGTTTATTAGGATTTATACAAAAACATCTTATGGCATTTTTTTAAGAGAAATTAACCATATATTTCTATTTTATGGTGTCTTATTTTTCCTGTTTAAAAAAAAATACAGAAGATTTTGGAATCAAACCAAATACATTTAAATGTTACATTGCTACGTAAAATTTTGAAAGTAGTTTTACGCCTTTTTATACATGGCCACAAAAACTACTTCTATTTTTTTCACGTTCGAATCGCGCCCCCCATAAACTTTAGCATAGATAATTGTGCTTAGTGCTATAATTTAAGTGTTAAAAGAAGGTAAAAATATTTGTTGTTTAAAATGTTATTTCATTTTTGATGCGTACGACTGTCACGTTCAACACTTTGGAATTACCCAAATATAATCAATATTTTTATGTAGATTAAATCATCATGATTCTTTGCTACCCGAATTTTTCCTTTTATAAAAGTATTTAAACGGTTAATTTCATGTTTATTTCAATTTTTATATTTTCTTCCAGGTATATTTATTAATTTTAAAGGCACTTTAACAAATTTGTACTGCATATTTAATGCGCATAAAAAATTTTTTAGAGCATATTTGCGGTTTCCCTGATAATTTTTCAAGAAAACACTCTACTTAAATTTTATCTTCCAAAACGCGTTATCTTTCATACCAAAGAGTTACTTTTCTGTTGTTGGTTTTTTTTGGTTTTTAACTCGAATTCTAAAGAACTTATATGAAATGTAAATGATTCGTTTTTTTTTTAATAAATTTTTAGTTGTTTAAAATGAATTCAGCGTACCCGAATTAGGTTAAAACGCTAAGTGCCCGGCTTGTCTGTTTTTTTTTGCAACTAGCACAGTGTTCTTATTGCTCTTATTCTTATTGTTCTTACGCCTCTTTCAAAGTTTCAAGATTTTTAAAGAACGGTCTGTGGCTGAATGGTGCGATGGTGAGGCTGAAGAGTCGTCCACCTCAACTAGTCGTCGCGCCCAACAATTGCACCTCACACGATCGTCTTTGATGAACATTATGCATAAAGACTTGAATTTACACGCTTACAAGGTGCAATTGACCCAAGAACTAAAGCCTCTTGACCATTGCAAACGTCGCCAATGGTCAGAATGGTGACAAGAAATGGCAACAGTGGATTATTAATTTTCAAAGAAAATCATCTTCAGTGATGAGGCACATTTACACCTCAGTGGATTCGTCAATAAGCAGAATTGTCGCATTTGGGCGAATGATAATCCAAGAGCGATTGTCGAAAAACCAATGCACCCAGAAAGAGTGACTGTTTGTTGCGGTTTATGGGCTGACGGCATCATCGAGCCGTATTTTTTCCAAAATGAGGCTGGTCAGGCAGTTACTGTGAATGGTTTTCGCTATCGTGAGATTATAACGAACTTTTTATGGCCCGAATTGGAAGATATGGATGCGGACGATATGTGGTTTCAACAGGACGGTGGCGAATTCTTTCTTTTGGGTTATTTGAAAGAAAAGGTGTACGTCGATAAGACAGCAACAGTTCAAGAGCTAAAAAATGAGAAAATTCGGCACATTAACGGCATAGAACCTTAATTATGTCTCAGCGTCATCAAAAATTTGGACCATCGGACAGAGGTGTGCTGCCGTGCGTCGTGGCGGCCATTTGGCCGATATTTTGTTCGGCCCTTAAAATTTAATATATTAAAATGAAAAAGTCTATGTATATTGTTAACGTTCTAATTTTTTCAAGTTAGTGATGTCAATATTTATTTACATACCGCAATAGCGTGCAGAAACCGCTGCAATAGCTTTAAAAATCGCTCATGAAGCACATTATTGATTAAAGTGTTGAAGTTGCAAAAAGCAGCTTATTTTATTCTATTGAAGTTGCACAACATTTTACACTTCGAGTGAGTATAGGTCACATTAGAAAGTGTTACAGGTATATACTGAAACATGTTTTTCTCAGAAAAGAAATCACCATAACATATCAAAATAAAGGTAAAAAGTCATCTATCAAACAAAAAAAAAAAAAAAAAACGCTTTAAAAATTCCGCCTGTATTAAAAGTTATAGACTTGCCACACTGTGCGTCGGTCCAAGCTTTATATAGTAAAATATTAGAAATTGATTCACGTTAACTCTATATGAATTGGAAAAAATAGTTTCCATATTTAGGACAAACTGATGAAAAAAATAATTGCCACTTGTCAATTTTTCAAAGTATCGCCGTAGTTTTTCACTTTGTTATTCGAATAAATAACGTTGACAGATGGCGTTACAAACGGACGAAAGTCCCACCGACCAGTGTAAAAAACGGTCGTTGAGGACCATCATCCGGTCGCACCGAACCATTAAAATAGAACACACATTTAGACACTAAAATTGAATACACTAATCACATTAATTAAACTAGTTATTTGCTAATTAGAAAAGCACCTTTTTAACATTAGCGCACACTTGAGCACAGATACTTACTCATATAATTTTATATTTGTACACACACACATACATTACTACATATATAGTTACTGATGTGACATTTGAAAAATGAAATAAATAAGAAAAATTATACATCAATAACGAAATGACATAATTTATGTTCCGCTTTCAACATTTGTTACAACTTTGGAACGTCAGAGAGCTGCAGAAGAATCTGGAGCCAAATCGTAAAACCATTAGAATATGATTAAAATGATCTATAGTTTTAAAAAAATATATATGAAAATGATACGTATAACGAGACAATGTCAATGAGTGTGTAATGGAAAAGTTGGCGGAAAAACGAAATAAAAAAACAAATAAACTGAATGTGTGGAAGCAAAGACTAATAAATGAAATATAGAAAATAAATATTTAAAAAAAGCACTTGCTGCAATATTGTTGACACAAAGTTGTCGAGTTAAAATGCTGCCTGTTTTATGTCCCTGATGCTGCTTGATTATGAAGCTTTGAGCTGGTGGCTGGATGCTGAGTGCTGAGTTCTGCTGCTGCTGCTGCCATTGCCAGTGGTTGAAGATTTGATAATTTATGATCTGAAAAAGTTAAGTTTGAAATAATTTGTTAAAAAAAAGCTAAAAATATGAACCCCTTTTAAGTTTTTAAGCACTCACACACAAATGTTTCCTCACTGCTAGGATATACACAAATACATACAAGCAAACTTGTTCAAGCTTAAAAGTGTATGTGTGTGTGTATGTAATTTTAGTTGAAAGAAGACAAATTCATAAATAATGGCCAATCAATATGTATAAAATGAGATTTTAATGTAAAAATAGAAAAGAGTATAAAATAATTCTTTAGCTTGAAACAAAAACTATACGAATGAGTACTAAATCTTTTTTCTTGTTTGTTTTTTTTTTTTTGGTTGGCTAAATAAAAATGGTATTTTTATTCCGTTTTTTTCGTATTTTAAATACAAATACTAATGCATTTATTGCTTTTTATATTCACATATACAAAGCCACACTTAAATACATTGATATGCATGTAATTCACGAATCCTTTATATATTCTTTGTTTTTTTTTATTATTATATTTTGTTTTTGTTCAACATGGTTGTATGAATATGTTTAATGTTGTCCTGCTTTGAATCCTCAAGCGTACATACACTTACTCGCATACAGTTGTAAAGGAAATAATAGCATAATAAAGTTAATTAGAAATCTAACTTTTCAATTTAAAACAAAAACTTTTTCTTCCTGTTGCTTTAATTCGAAAATATTCTTCTTGTAAATCTATTAAAGAATAATCTTCAAGGAGACGACTCATATAATTAGTTATTTTTGAATAATTTTTTCTTTATTATAAACCTTTTCTTTGTTATTTAAATTTAAGATGAATCAAAAAAAAAAAAAAAAAAAAAAAAAAAATTAAGCTTCATTGGTACATAATATCTGTGGCAAAATGAAAAAATGCTTAAGTCGACTTAAGCTAAATTTGAGTTAATGGCACTGTTGAGATTTTCTTGTTCAATAGTACACATAGGCAAGATTTCAATTATGTTGCTCGATTTTTCAAGAAGTTATAGCAAAATTACCTTTTCCCTATATTTTTTCAATGTGTAAAACATTTGGAATAAAATTCTCATTCGCTTTACAATTTAATTTGTATAATATCTAAAGCTTTTCTAAAGTGTTTGGAAAAAGGTTTCCTGATGATCTGGTCTAAGAAATTAGTGAAATGCGCATAGGAACTATTTTTTCCCACAACAATAGTACGAATTGGGCATTTAGCACATTTAAACGAAAATTTATTAATGTATTTTTGACTCCCAAGAAAAACTTTGGGAATAAAAACTTAAGTTTACTTCCAATTTGTGACATTAGCAATATATCCTTATTGCCACAGCTATATTTTGTAATTGTCTTACCAGTTTTGTTTTTTTAATTTTATAAATTCTTTGAAAAACTTTTTTGGATAACACTTTGAAAATTGTTTTGTAATACGTTGACTTATGGCGTTACAAGCGGACGAAAATCCCACCGACCAGTGTAAAAATACGGTCGTTGAGGACCATCATCCGGTCGCACCGATTACAGTTACACCCATATTGCAGAAGTTGGTTAGTTACTATAAAATTTGTTGCTTATATAAAAAAGGTATGTTCAGACCTAGTAAATATTTGACGAAAAAATTCAAAAAAAGCGTGACCAATAAATTGATGAAACTTTACCTTTATATTTAACGATTTTTATCGATTTAAAGCTTACACGCAAAGAAAAAACATGGTTGTGGTAAACATATTCTAAGAGCAACATATTATGATAAGAATTATGATTGTAGTCACCATATTAAGATTATTATTGAAACATGTTATGACTCAATATACTCGTAACATGTCATCATAATATTTTTCCCTTAATCATATTATTATTCTGTTAATCATACTAAGTTAAGAAGTAATCAAATTATTGTCATGTTAATCATAATAAGCTAAGAAATTAATCATATTATTGTCATGTTAATCATAATAAGCTAAGAAGTTATCATATTATCATCATGTTAATCATAATAAATTTAGAAGCAATCATATTATGATACAGCACCTTTCATAGCTGTCATAAAAATACAAAATAAATTTTGAATATTTTTGAATCGATTTTTTATTTTGTGGCTTTTTACAATTTTTCTTAATGTTAATCAAATAGCGGAGTTCAATATAAGGCTTGCAAAAGAGCAAATGAAAAGTCTGTGGTTTTCATGGGCAACCGCGTGTGTCCATTTTTTTGATTTTAAGATATTGATGCCATATTGCCTAATTTTGAACGCTCTTTATATTTTTTTGAAAAAAGATGGATCAATTCCGTTTTGTAACGTAATGACAAAGTTTAAAATGTGCAATACCTAGCCCATAGTTTGATCTAGAATGGGTTTTCGGCTTTCCTGAACAATTTGTTTTAAGACATACGCGGTTGCCCATGAAAACCAAAGAAATATCGTAGCACTTTTATAAAATATAACGAAATCTCTGTGTGTTTTGTTGTTGGATTTTACAAAAAACTATGATATTTTGCATTTGCACTATTACATCACTAATACTTGAATGAACTCCGCTAATATTTAAATTTTTTAATTTCTTTAAACTTATTTTTTTATGGAATTTTATCTTTTAATTGTTTAACCGCTCACGAATAAAAAAAACGACACAACTTCTTCAAAATTATTTTACAAATGGCGCTAACATAATATGATTAGAGTAAAAATAGTTTGATTGCATCTTTAACATAATATGATAAATGTATAGAAAGTTATCATGTTATGGCTATTAAATATCATAATATGGTTGTGAGAAACATAATATGTTTAGAAAGTTATCATAATTAAGTTGTTAGAAAAATAATTATTTTTCGGTCAACAATACTCAAATTCATAATTGCGATAAACATTGATATGTTTACAGTAACTATAATATTGTTGATATTAAATAAAAATAACAATTATTTGTGTACGACAACAATATATTGTTACATTTAACATAGTGTTGTTGCCGTAACCATGTCCAACCATGTTTTTTCTCTGCGTGTAGTATTTGTGAGAAGATACATAATTGTTTAATGTAATGTAGAAACTGCTAAATAATGTTTGCTCTAGCCAAACGTTTTGCAAAAGCAAACAATTTTTAATTAAACAAGTGGTTACGTGTAGGACGTCAAATATTCAATTGGTGTGAACAAAGCTTAAGAAATTGCACCTTTTATTAAGAAAAACAATTATTATCTTACCTTTTTGTACGATAACAAAAAAGAAACTTTGATTTGAGTTTTACTAAATTACGACTTTCCTATTTTTTCCATTTTCCGAAGATCACCGATGAAAACTGTAAAATATAATAATATTAAAAAAAAAATCAAAAATTATCTATTCCTTAAACATAAATGGAATTATACTTTTCTATTGTCCAAATAAACAAATACATACATACATACGTATATTTCTCGATATAGAGTTAAGTGCAGATTTGCGTGTATATCCGTCGGTCCTATAAGAAGCATAAGGCCTTAACAAACTTCTTCAATTCAGGTTTGAATATTGCAATTTTCTTCACTTCACTCAACCTTGTAATTATTTTGCTCATCTCGCTTTAAGTTTGCCTTCGCCTTGTGTACATTTGTCGTCCTATTCTGCGGCTTCCCTGAAAATTCCACACGATAGCATTTCCAGTTCCACTGTATAAAGCAAAAGAAGAAATCGTAGAAACTGGTTCAAGTTTGATAAAAACTAAAGATGTATTTAAATAAAAGTACATATGCTCTATCTTATCGCACTGAATTAAAAGCTTTATTTTTATACACAAATGCTTTAAGCTTTATTTTAGAATTAAGTTCTAAGTATCTAATATATGTAAAAGTCTGAATGTAGAAAATACTGAAAAAACGTACCTTAAGCTTTTGTATAACAAAAAAACTATTTACATGCGTATCTTTATGCTTTTAAAATATATATATATATGTTCTTAAAAAGACAGATAAATAAATTAATTTTAATAAAATATTTTTTGTTTCTTTTATTTTTATAAATGATTGTTTTATAAATAGAATCTGGGAATCTAGATATTTCTCTTGGTGAGTTACATTCATTATATACATTTTTCAAATTATTCGAATGTGCATTCTAAGTCAAATAACCGGTTAGCGCCCAACTTTAAAAAAAAAATTTTTTTTTTTCTTTCATTTTTTTGTAAAACGTTTTTAATTAAAGTAAAAAACACAAGAAATAAAAAAAAATTTTTTTTTTAAATATCGAAAATATTGCCTGTCCTATAAATAGGACGCTGGGACTTAGACTAATAATAGGTGATATATTTTAAGAATACAAACTGTATAAGTGACAAAAAAACATGATTTTTTAATGTCCTATAAATAGGACGCTGGCCTATAATCGGATAACAATGCTCAAAAGCTTTTATAATTTAATAGGCTTATTCCTTCAATATTTTCCAGAAATATTCCTGAAGGAATAATCCTATTAAAGTATAAAAGAGGATTGTAACTTGACTTAGAATACACATTCGAATAATTTGAAAATTTATATAATGATTGTTTTATATTTAAGAAAAAAAAAAAAAAAACCATTTGGAGGCAAAAAGTACTCTTTTAGTTGAAGTTTGGTAACATTTCAAAATTTCAATTTTGCAACACTGCTCTCCACTATTGTGGTGTGGGTATTAAAATCTTATAAAATTATGTTTGGTAAAATTGACTTTTACATGTATCTTAACCTCATGAGGCCAGGCCGTATGCTCCTTATATATATATTAACCAATATATATATTCACCTCATAACATAGCAATAAAAATAAAAGCGAACGAATTTTATACAGCGACTTCCCACTTTCAAGCCATACATTGTTGACAAAGAAAACGCTTTATTCAGCGAATTTAAAAATTGTTAAATGTAACGATCAGTTTTATACACTGATTTTATTGCCGTCAAAATTGTTCTTTAATATGCACCCTTGCAAACCTGCATCGTATTAAGTTAATGTCGTGGCTCTTTTAATTATATATATATTTTTTAAATTTGTTAAGAATTTTTTTAATCCAAATTTTTAATATTTTTAATTGGGCTTAAGTCCATCAAATTAAATTTTCATTAAATTATTTTTATGAAGAAAGGAATTTTACAACATGAACATTAATTAAAATTGTTATTAATAATCTTTAATTCTTGACCGTGGCCGGGGCTCGAACCTCGGCCGGCAGGTTACCCTGACATGTTTCGATCGCAACCACTCGATCTCCTCAGATGGATTTGCCGTCTTACACTCGCAGCCATCGACGACTGCTGACGTCAATAGTCAAACATCAATCCTCAAACCAAATTGTATTTTAACCTTTGGTAGATCGAAGTTTGCTTTTTTGAATGATGATCCATTTTAATTGATTTTACATGTTTTTCCTTACTTCTGTTTTTTCCGTACCTTTGTCAAGCATTCTTCTTGAAGTCCAAAGTACATTTTTTTGTTTTTTCATTTTTGTCTTTCTTTTTCTTGTTGACCTTTATCAGCACAACTAAGAGGACAAATGAACACATAGAGCTCGTGCCTTAGCTTTTAACAATAATTAGTATTGTGGTTATTTTAAGAATTTTCACCTTTCTTTACTGCTTCTCTGTCTGTCTAATTACGTAGCGCATAAATGTGCGCTTACTTTTTAAAATTTACTATAAGTGCTTCGCAGAACAGGAAAATTTTTAATTGGGATAGTTTTGTTTTGGCGGGTCCATGATTAACCATAGGTTCCAAGTAGGATACACTCTCGAAAATTTGTCTCTGATGGTGGGGATTATCCTAGGTCGTGCTTGAAAGCCTATATTTTCTTACTTGTTTATAATCGTAGATGTCAATACAGTGTTTCTGGTAAGTTGATCCAGAATTGACATATATTCAATATAATTTAATTGTGGTCGTCGGTCATGCACTAGGGATGGGCAAATTGAAAAATGATATCGATATATATAACGAATCGATATTTTTTAAGTGTATTGATATTTATTATTTAAAAAATATCGATATATCGATATATCGAACGTTTTTTGCTGAAACTATTACCAAATTAAAAAATTTAGTATACCAACCTACATGTCTATGAACAAACATAATATACATATCGTTACTTTAATATATAAAAGCCCTAACTAACGTTTTCCTTATTTAACAGGAACTTAATAAAAATTATAGTCTTGTAGTCGCGATTTTCTTAAAATGCAGTTTTTTATTTAATTCTCTTTAATTTCATGCCGCTTCTCGTTCAATAATGTTTTATGCTGCACAAGTTTGGGGTTACTCAAAATTTGAAGAAGTAGAAAAGCTGCTCCGTTTTTTTGTCAAAAAAATGTTATATTTACCATCTACGACACCTAATTATATGATTTACTTAGAAACTGGTTTAAACTCTTTATACCTCTCAACTTTAAAACTGCACTTTTGCTACATAAATAAAGTTTTAAATATGAATCAAAATAGGTTACCACGCATTCTAGCAGAAGCAATAATAACAAGAAACGTCTACTGGGCAGATGAATGGACCAGTCTTTGTCAACGTCTCCAGTTTACTCCTGATAATACCAATTTACCACTTTGCAAACATTGGAAAACAATAGTAAAATTACTAGAAATAAAAGAACGTGAAGAAAATGTATTAATGGCAACAAATTCCCAACACCATGACCTTTACTGCCAACTGAACCATAATGTTACACCTCTGCTGGCGTCAAACTTTTCATCCCGCATTACCAGCATAATAATAAGAGCCAGAGGTGGGTTACTTGAATTAAATGCCAGATCCTTTAGTAATATCCCAATAGACAAGTGCTCTATCTGCAACTTAGAGGAATCTGAAAATACGTACCACTTTATTGGTGTTTGTCCAATCTATAAAGAACTAAGGTTAACATTGTTCGGAAAATATCAACTTAGTGTTATAGAGGTGCTAAATATCTTAAATGGATCAAACTTTCTCTCCTTATACAAATACATAGAATCATCTTCAAAATACCGTAAATTAATAATGAATGAATTCAATTTCTAGTCTTCCTTTTATGTACAAAAATATTTTAGCATGAATTTATAAATTTGTATAAACTTTATTGTAAATGAAATTAAAAGAAATTTATAATCTTAAATTTAAATAATATCTAGTATTATGCCAATCTGGCTCACAACATTCATGTTATGCCAAATATAGATACCAAAATTTTGTAAATTAATGAATATGTAAATATGTATATACAATTTGAATATCTATTAATAAATAATAATAATAATAATAATTTAATTCTCTAAGCAATTTAATAAAAAAATTGCGTTTAACAAAAATCGCGACTACTAGACTATAATTTTTATTAAGTTTTTTCCTTCTCCTGTAAAGTAAGGAAAACGTTAGTTAGGGCTTTTATATATTAAAGTAACGATATGTATGTTATTACACTGTTACTTTTTATTTCAAAAAATTAATAAGAACAAAAAATTCAATCAAAACAAAAAATTCAATTATAACAAAAACAAAAGGGAAGAATACACAAAAAACATATGAAATCTACACAGAAAAAATTCTCCAAAATTTTTTTCCAATTAAAGCATTAATCAAAAACATAATCAGTTTTAATTAAAAATTTAATCAAGTGAATTAAACTTTTAATCAAGTGAATTAAACGTTTAATTAATACTATTAACTGGTTTAATTGATACTATTAATTTTTTTACTGGTGCAAATTTAAATAATTTTTTAATTAATATCACAAATTTTTTAATTAAAATCAATTTTTATTTTTTTCTGTGTATATATTAATCTATTATATTACGAAAATTTAAAATGGAAGTAAAAAAATCATGGGCGTACCTACCAACTTACCTTAAAATTTGAATTGCACCCCCAAAGTACCAACTTTAACTATAAATGTTTTTGATTGTTTTAGTTAAACCAGTAATCATCAGATATGGACATCAGGAGCACTCTCTGTTTTATGTGTTCTCCTGTCAATCTTGTATCCAATTCTTGTATCCAGCACTGCTTCTTATAAATGCCAATCATTTTAGATCTTCATATTAGTTTAAAAAACATATGATGCCAATTCTTAAAAAAAAAATTGTTTGAAAAACGGCTAAAATTTAAAGTTTTTAATGAAGACTGACTTTAAAAAATATCGAATTCGATAGTCGTATTTCAATATCGATATATCGAGATACCGGTATTTTAAATATCGGCGGCTTATATCGATTATTTTTTATTTAAATATCGATATTTTGATATATCGATATTTTTTGCCCATTCCTATTCTGCACCGACTATATTTTCATTCTAGTTTTAAATAAATGAAAATATATTTTGTGTTTTTTTTCTATAAGCTTATGGACCCATGTCTATAAATTATTTTTAATTAATTTGGATAACAATGTGTACTCGTCAGTCTAATAGACAGAAACGTTATTCTGATTAAACACGTTAGTGTAAGAGTGTTGAGTAAAAACAACAGTATTTCTTTAAAAGTTTACTTATTTTTGTTTTTAAAAATCTTAAATTACTGCTTATAATTTTCACAACAGTGTACTAATACAAGTACAAGTAATAGTAACATTTTTTTTAGTTGTGTGTGTGTGTGTGTGTGTGTCTGAGCATTCAAAGTAACATTTTAATGGTTTTCGGAAATGGGAAATAAATTCCATTTGTACCAGAACACAAATATAAAAAAACACCATAAATACATTAAATAAATCGTAGAAATATATTTTATTTTAGTTTGGCACTTGATTTCTCTATAAAAAAAAGTGGGAATCAATATTTATAAAAAGCTCATAAAAAACAACTTAAATAATTTTGTATAAATCGATAACTTACAGTAAAATCTACACAGCGAAACGCTTTAAAAAAAGTTAGATAAGTTCAAAAACAAAATATGAATTAGTAATAAACTTGAGTTTTTAGCACTTAACACTTTGTAGATCTAGGAGTCTCAATTATGTATGTACATGTAATTGTATTGGAAATTTTCAAAAACACTTTTTTAGCTATAATGAAAAACGAATGAAATATACATATAAGGCCTTATTCATAAAAAATATTTCTGGTTAATAACAGGTTTATTAAACGAATTTCCTATGAAAATCTGTTTAATAAACCTCTAATAAATCAAAAATATTTTTTATGAATATGGGGGATATTGTGGTATCTTCTACTTAAAATTTAATTTAATTACTTAGAGTGAAAATTTCATGCAAGAGCAACTCTAATTACATGTCATGGTAATTGATTGATCTTACGGAAATTACAAGTAATTCTAATTAACAAAAAACGTTTATTGTAATGAAGTTTAAAGTTTCGTTTCAATGACATTATTTCTGTGTCTTGGTGCTAAAAGGGCCAATGTCAATATTTTGTTGTTTTGAGTTAATCGTTGCATAATGTGTATTTTATTACTCGCTTTTATTTTGCTTAAATTGTCAGGTTCTAATTTAACCCAGAACAGCTTCATAAAGGCTTTGCTAGCCAATTTCACTAAGAACTCTTCTATAAAAAAATTTAATTTCAATTTCTCAAAAGTTTATATTTTGACATTGGCCCTTTTAGTACCAAGCAACAGATTTATGAATTGTATGTACATTAGACCAAGTCACCTAACATGGGCAAAAAAAGTTAAAGTTGTACCCCGCTGAAAATTAACTTTGACATTTTTTTATGATGACTCCTAAAATCTACCGTGAGTTAAACCGCGTCAAAAAAGGTTCCAAAAAGTGTATTTTTCATGAATGAAAAATTCGGTACTTTTTTTTGTTGTCCAATGAGTAGACAAATATTTTAGATATTTAGGAATTCTTTGATTCTGCATTAAAAAATTTTAAAAATCTAACAACAGACTCGAGACAGGGAGACGTTTATTTATGTCAGTTTTTTTAATGCTTTTCAATTTGATTTTAATGAAAATTTTAATTTGTTCTTTGTTGTTATTTTTATTAATTTTTTAGTTAATTTTTATTTCACTATTATTATTTTTTTTTTTTATAATTTTAATTCCTTAAGCTAATCCCCGCGAAGCTCTTGGCTTGTCTGCAGGAAATAAACCAGTCTCTGGCGGGAATTGAACTCGCAACCCCGGCGCTGATAGACTAGCTCACTACCAGCTAGCCTACCGGGGCACGCATTCCCATTTAATTTCCATTACGCCGTTAGAGAGGTGTTGACCACCGCTAGGGATTTTTGTCAACAATTAACCCTTAACTGCACTGTCTTAGTTTTTAAACCATTACCTTACACATCATTAAAAACCCAGTTTATATTTTTGTACAGGGAACACTTTTAATATTAATATAACTATTTAGCTAATAATAAATTAACTCGTTCATGACCAACATTTTTTAGAGGAAATTTAAAAAATTAATTGTGGAAAAAATGTAAGTCCAGTTGTATACTTAAAAAATAATATAATTGTTATGATTGCTATAGGTTGGGAATCTTCCTAAAACATGCCAAAGTTTGTTTTGAGGGGGGCAGAATATTCAATATCATTGAGAAATTCCAGTAATGAGAATTAATTGTGAACATTTTTTTTTTTACTTTAGCCAACACTCAGGAGATGCACCCTACTAATTTAATGCATTGTGTTGGTATTAGAAAAATTGTTTATGTGTATAAGGAAAGAGGGAGTAGTGTTTGTGGACATTTAATTTTCATTTTTCCAAATTGTAGCCGACTGGAAACATTTCTACCGGGAGTCTATCCACATTTGGCTAGTTGGACCGAAAAACGAATTTTCTTTTTTAACTATGCAATAATTTGCTGTTTGGCAAAGTCTTAGCGCTTAGCGCTAGTTTTTGACTTCGTATTTAAAATTTAATTATTTTTAAGCGCATTTTTAATACGAAATTGAGTTTTCCAGTACTTTTTTTAAATGGTACTTAAATAGCTGACGATGCTTATTAAAGGATTATTTAAGTTTCCTTGATTTAATAAAAAAAAGGAAGGCGAAACAGCAATCAGCTGTTTCTTTGTGGCCACCTTCTAAATAAATAGACTTTACAAGTTTTGTTGATTTGGATAAACAACTGTTTTAAGATTTTTTTTTAAGTCTGCTTTTATATTATTCAAACAATATTAATTTAGAAGTACCTAAGAACTGAAAGTGTATTTAAATACAACTTAAAACAAACATGTAAGATACCCTACATCTCAGCTCTTTGAGACAAATTTTTAATAGTGTACCCTTTTTGAAACCCATGAGCAATCATGGACACACCAGAACAAATATAGCTTATATTTATAAATTTCATATACGAGTTCTTTGTGCCGATGATAGAAGTTATCGTAACAAAATTCAATAACAATAATACAATTTTTAAGGAAGTTATGGCATAAAAAACTATTTCGATCATCATTTTCAATAGATTTGGCCCTTGTGGCCATTTAAACCCATGTAGCAAAATTTAATAAAATTATCTCCTAAATTGCAACCTGTACTTTGCATGCAAATGGGAAGCCAGCCGGACAGATGGACATCGTTAAATTCAAAAAGTGAAACTAAGTCGATCGGTATGATAAAAAAAATTACCAATACAGCATACATCAGCACAAACGCATAATATCCTCTGCACTATTGTGGTGTGGGGTATAAATAAAGATTATCTAAACACTCTTTTAAATACCAACTCAAAAACTGGCTATTATGATGCTTTTTTTTGAAAAACATTCGAGTTTCCATATAACGAATCTACATATGTATACAGAAACTTCATTATGTACAATTTCCAATTTTTGTAAAAAAAATCAAGTATTTTAGTTTGGATTGCACTCCCACATGCGGCGGTTATCTACTTTAGCATGGCTTAAATAATAGTTCGAAAAAGGCAGGTTAGAAAACTTTTGCTTGATTGATTGTCTTCTACACTCAAAAGAAAAATCAATCCATCCGTACTCAAATCAATCCGAAGCGGTATTAATAGTACGGCGAGTACGGATACTCTTGAATCAAGTACAGAAAGATTTATTCAAGTTCAGTTTTTCAATCGCAAACTACTTAAATTATCCATATTCAATTCCGATTTCGTACTTGAAATAATCCGAAAATAAGATTGATTTAAGTAAAACTAAGATTGAATCAATCTCAAAATGCGATTGATTCAAGTATTATAAAGTTGATTTTATCCCGAATTAAAAAGAAAAAATTATTATCCGGCGTAGGCCGGAGGGTTCGGAATTTTGTTCTTATTTCAAGAAATTCCGGGAATGGTTTTCGAAAGTCATCCCATTTAGAAATGTTTTGAGAACGTTTTAGTGTTATTCATACTTGAATTTTTGAGTACGTAAGTACGAGTCGTAAAGTAATCATAAAAAACTTGATTTATCCCGAGTGTTTTTCTTTCTGTGTACATTTTAAGAATACGAAAGACAAAATTTTTTGGAACAATTTATTTTATTAAGACAACTATGCGTTTAAGTCAAACTTTGTTCATTGTAAAGAAAAACTTACCGAAGGACAATTCATTTTAAGAAGTTCAAAGTACATTAAAATTGTAAGGCAAATGCTGTGTTATTGAAATCGATTCATAATAGAAAGAGCTTCCTTGCAAGGAAGTTCACTTTGCAGAAGTTCCACTGTAATTATTAATTTAACTTGGCTCACTCGTTTGTTAAATTAAACCTTAACCAACCATGTGACCTTAATTAAGTGTTCGTCATAAACTGAGCGCTCATTTGCTGACACAATGTCATAACTGAAAAGAATCGTAGAATGTTTTATATTGTGTTAAAGATTAATTTTTATATTTATAAAATACTTAGAACTTCTTTGTAAGTCTAAATTATAGTACATAAAAACAAACAGAAAGCTTTAAAGGCGTTTTGTTTGACTTTTTAAAGTTTATTAAACAAAAACAAACTTTTATGATAAAAGCTGTTTATACTTCTTAAAATCGTTCAAGTCTTGTCTTTATAGAAAATTTTAAAAGACGCCCGTTTGTCTGTTTAGTATAAAAATTTACAAAATAAATGGAAAAAAACGTTTAAGTAAATCAGTACTTTTTTGTAATATTCACAAAAAAAACACGGTTTTAAATATTAACAAGAAAATTGAAATAAAAAAGTTTGAAAACTCAAAATAAGAGTATGTTTGTATATGTTTTTTTTTTTTTTTAAGAAGTTTAACTTAAATAAAACATACATATTCAATGGCATTAGTTGGCAAGAATAACAAATATTTTTGCTGCATTGCGGTGGACTTTAAAAAAAATATGTAAAGAAAAAATTTCAAACAGAACTAACGGACAGACGACGACATATTATATGTTTTTTTAAATATTTTTGTTTGTTTTTGGCTTTGATGTTGATTTCTTTAGCACACACTGTAATAGTAGAGTAGAGCATAAAAGTTTTCTAACAAGCGACAACAAGGATTATAAACGCATATCTAGTTATAAATAAATATTGTGAAGAAAAAAAAATATGGGCAATTCTCAAAAGTTGGAGAACTAAATAAAATTAAAAGTAAATTTAAATTAAAATAATGGATGGGACGTCAAATTGCAATCACACATATTTTTAGTCAGAAAAGCATTTGTAAATTGTGACCCGAACAATGTTTCGTATTACTTTATTATTTTTGAAGCGTATTGTAAAAAGTTTTATTCAAACTTATACATATTATTTTAAACGTCATTTAAAATGTCATAGAAATTGTTGCTGAAGTAAAAGCAAAGCGAATTCATACAGCACGGAGAGCTATGCAGAGAGTGTAATGCTGGCTGTCAATTTTGTTTGGCTCAAGTTTGATATTTAGAATGCATATACCCATATACAAAAACAGGAACAGTTAGCATAACTCCTTCTCTCTGATACGGTCGCCTCTGTATGAATTCGCTTTGAGTAGTAGTAGACAAAATTGTTTAAAAAACTTTAGCTACAATTGTTAAAAATTAGAAGAATATTTATGCAATACTATGGAAAAAATAAGACGGAAGAAAAACAAAATTATTGCTATAATTTTGAAAAAAAAAACTTATGAGTATCAGAGTTGATTTAACGATGTCGTTATGTCTATCCGCTTGGAAGTTGAAATGGGGTTTCCCATACATAATGACGACAAGATTCTAACGTATTTTTATCACATATAGGCCGGAAAAGATTACTTCTGTAATAGATTGTGTTTATAAAAGAGTGGTTCCCCAATTGCTGAGATATAAGCAAATAATCTCGACTGCTTTTAATTTCTACTTATAAGTCTTTAATTTTTACCCATAATCCTTTACGTTTAAAAGTTTTTATATAATCCATGAACTCTAATCCCGTGGCATTTATATGGAACCTAGATGAAATAATGTACAAATTTTGATTATTTTTAATGCCGAACGAATCTGCTGTAATCTAAAAATTAAATTTTAAAAACTTTTATCCTTCAAGTCCTCTATTGTGAGCTCAATCGTGCTTGCGACAAAGCAATGGAGGGTTAGCGCTAGATCGTCTTAGAATTTTGCAATGATGCAGAATTATTAAACCCTATAGGGTGTCCGGTGTTTATTTCGATGTGTTACGAACGACGACGAAATTAATATACCCTCGTCCTTTTGGGATGGGTAAAAAAAATGTATTTTTGAAATGTTTCTATCAAATTTCATTGTTGAGTAGTTACCTAAAATAACAAAGCAGTACAGGAGCGAACTGTTAACGGATAAAAAAATCAATGTTTCTAGAGGAAGTGACTTTTAAGGCTTCAGAAGACGCATATTTTGAGCCCTAACCACGAAAATAATGTTAGCGCCAAAAATTAAATTTTATAGGAGAGAGTTTTTTTTATTTTATTTCTAATAAATTTTGTATGAAATTTGTCGTTTACGATAAAATTGTTCTATAAAATCGTAACGGTATCTTATGTGACCATGATATTTAAGGAGATGATGCAAGTGTTTCCAATAAAGTCATTTATTAAAAAACACGAAAATTAAAGTCATGTCGCTTACGTTATTTTCGCGGTTAGGGCTCGATTTAAATTAAAAAAAATAAAAAGATATTTTTAATTTTAAAAACTTGCAGTTAATTTCAAAGTAATGGCGGCTCCAACAAACCGACTTCAGATTAATGTCCTTAAGCCAGGTTCACATCTATTAAATATTTGACGTCCTACACGTCAAAATAAAAAAAAATATTTGCTTTGAAAAACGTTTGGCTGGATCAAACATCATTTAACAGTTTCTTAATATCATTATAAAATTATGTTCCTACAAAAAAAGTTTAGTAAATCAATAGAAATTGTACAAAATAAAGTTAAAGATAAATCAATTTACTGGTTACGCTTTTTTTTTTTGGATTTTTTCGTAAAATATTTGTTAGGTCTGAACATAACTTAAGTGTTAGCCTTAGGGCTAAAAAATCAGAGCAAGTTAAACTCTCTTTTAGGTTAAAAACGTGTTTAAACCAACAAATCTATAAATCACTAAACATATAAACGCATAAAACTGGGCGTTTAAACTACCAATACTGACCATATGAATTTGATAAGATTTATCGTAGTGCTGCCACATGTTATTTTTTTAACAGCATATAATACAAGGGACACTGATTTACAGTTGTTGAGTTTAAACTACATATAAATTCAAGTTTAGTTCAACTAAACTAACTTCAGAGATTTATTAGCCATTAGTATAATATTTAAAGCTATTAAGTTTATATAATATAATTTTCAGGTTTTATCAATTGACCTAGTCCTGAAAGTGACATCACATCAGTTGAAAACGTTGTAAGTTTATATTAGTAATTTGTTTTTATTTTTGAAGTGTAAAAGGCAACACATTTCAGGTAACAATGTCAATTTCCAAAAAGTAAATTTTATGAAAGTCACCTATATGAACATTATTCTACTTATATACAGTTAAAGAAAAAAAAAACACACAATTTTTAACAACACAAAATTAAAACATTCGTTTAAACGGTGCAGAAGCACACACATTAAAAAGAAATAAAACACTTCACAAAAAACTAAAAGAAAATGTTAAAACCAATACACGTAACCTCACATTTCCACGCTCTCTCACATAATAACAAAACAAACAAAAACAAAAAAGGAATAAACACTAAATGCATTTTAAACATGGCTAAAACAAAACAAAGTTACCAAATACTCACTCTCTTTTTCTTACACACACACAAGTAAACATTCTTTAAAATTTAATATAAAACAACTACAAAAACAAAAAGAGCAACAAACCCAAAATAACTTTTTTACATAAATAATAAATTCACATAAATATCAAATAATGTAGTTTTTTTTATTCTTTTTCTTTTATTTGCTTTATGCTAGAAACACAACTGAGACGAACGGCGAATTATTCTCAACGAATATTCGTCACCAGAAATAGAACACATTGGTGTTTTTATTAAAAATCGTGAAAGCTGAAAAGAACCACAGGAACAAATCGCTTGGCTGAAATTCGCAAAAAATTGCAAACTTTTAAACATACATTTATGGTGTTTTCTTTTCTACAAAAAAAATAGCACATTTTAAAAGGTGCATTTATAAAATGTCTTGCCTTACATGTAATAATGCAATTTTTTATTTGACGAGAACAAAACACAAAATTGGATCACCCTGTTTTTAACAGCTGACAAAAAGTTTGTTCTTCAATATATAAAAAAATATGTACATAAATCAAAAAGGATGTTCTTCAAAATATAAAAAAAAAACACATAAACCCAAATTTGTTAATATATTAATATTAAATAAATAAATAAATGAACAAAATGAATGACCAAATTCCAATTTCTTTAGTTTGTTTTTCATAAAATATGTAAACAAAAAAATACCTTTGCCAGATTGCGAATTTATTAACACCAAGTTTTTACGATTTCTTGATTTGACGTTTTTTTCAAAAACAATTTTTTAACACCGAATCCATTTAAATTTTATGTCACTGACAACCTACCATTAATAATGTTATGCTTTCTTTTGTTTTTACTTTAAAATAATAGACAAAATTACTATTAAAACTTAAAAATTTTACTGTCCTGATTAGAGGCGATTTTTTTTCCAACTTCGTCTGGTAACCCTATATATAAACAGAAGCCATCTTTTTACAGGGCATTATCAACACTCTCGATTTATACGGGGCGTAAAGTGCAATGCCTTATGCCATTTAAGGGTGCATTTTTTTAGAATAAAACACGCTGCCCTCTTAGAGAGCAAAGCATTTTTAAGAAACGAACACCAAATTGCATTTTTTTAAATAAAATGTGACATTTTTTGTAGAAAAGAAAACACCATTAAATTTATTTGAAATCGCTAAATTGGTGAAAAAAAAACAAAATGTTATAAAATAATAATAAAAAAAAATTGCAAAAATGGCGAAAATTTCAATATTTCAAACAAGCCTTAAAACTGATTAAAAGTCCCTAAAACTATAAGGAATGGCAAAAATTCCGTAAAAATTGCTAAATTAGAGGAAATTCGCAAAAATTTGCTAACAGCGGCATGATATCAATGTCTACTTTTTATTATAAATCGTTAAAGCTGTAATGAATCAGAACATTCCCGAAATTCGCAAAAAATTGCAAAATTTGAAACAAACCCAAAAACTAATTTGAGATCGGTAAATCGAAATGCAAAACACCAAAAATGCTGAAGTAATCCACTTTCGATTGGATTCCGATTCTAGAACACAGCCCAATAAAAAATTTTATCATTTTGCGAAGCACGAAATGGCACATTTAAAAAAATAAGCGCGTAATTATGCGCTACGCAATAAGACAAACAGAGATGCAGTAAAGTAAGTGAACGAACTCTTAGCAAGTTTTATAAAAAAAATAAAATTTCAAGTGCCACGGCAGGTTTGTAAGGGAGAATACTAAAAAATAACTGTAAAACACATTCAGTGGGTAAACCTAATAGCTACACTGACCACTTTTTATATGCGTTGCATAAAGCGCTTTTTGTGCCAAAAATGTGTTGCTTCAAAGTGGGAACTCACCATAGAGAATTAATGCCTTCCGTAAGCGAGATGGTAAGCGAAACATCTTACATTTTTCCCTTAGAAACCTGCTTCGCTCGAAGCACAATTTTTATTGGGACCCGATTAATAGTTATTTTTTTTTTTTTGTTGAAATATGGTCAACCTATGAATTGATAAATGTTAACAAAGAAATTTTAATAAAATTTATTGCAAGTTAAAAAAGATAAAAATTGATGCAGTAAAATAATTAAAGAAATTAAGAATAATAAATTTTTATATAATCGAGTGTCCAAGGATTACATATCCTTGTGTTGAGTCGCATTAATTCCTGAAATTCACGCACTTATTGTGTCTAATTTGAAGAATTTACGCAACGAATTTTTGCCGACAAGTTCGTCGTACAATGCGAAGTTCGTCGTTCGTGTCAGTTGTGTTTATACCATTAGTTGAAATCTTACACACACACACATACACACACACACACATTCACATAATCGTACCTCATTTAAAAATATCCCAGTGGTAAATATAGAAAGGATCTCAAGTGGCAGATTCGCTTTGCATGATATTCTGCCTTCAGAAGTATGCCTTCTAGAGGTATACATTTCTTTTTGAAAGTCCTTCCAAAATAATCAGTACACATTCTCTACTCCCTTCTTTAAAAATTAAAAAAGGAAGTTGTTTTTATTCAGTGACCTTCCTTACTACTTTCTGTGGGAAGGAAGCGAAGTTGTTATTAATGAGAGTGTGGAAGGACTTGCTCCTATTGAGGGCTTTGTCTGGTAAATAAGGCCTTCTATTAGGCCTTTTTAATTATTCTTGTTGCCGCTGGGATATTTGAAAATATATTTTCAAATGTGTGTGTGTACATGTGCCAACTCTTTGTTTTAATATTATTGTAAATATATTTAAATATGTTTTCTATGTCCTTTTAAAAGTGTCAAATAAATGAAAAATATACAAACAAACGAAGTAATTCAAAAAAAAAAAAGAACTGAAAAGAAGAAAAAAAAAAACATCAAAAAGAGCGAAGTTCACTTGGTCTGCTATTTTTTATATTTGCAACGGAAATGCAGTTAAATGCACAATTTCATGCTTCGATACAACGTCATTACTATGAATAGTATCGATATTTTTGCCGTTACTAATTTGCTTCTATTACTATTTACTTTGCATTAGGGCGGTCCACAGTAATTTCTTTTTATGCAAAGATGTATACAAAAATGAAACAAAAGTTATTGCAAACAATATGGCGCCACGAACTAGCTCCGCAATGAGCTAAGTTCTCCAAGATTATTTCCCAATTTTTTATACAGTAAATAAAATAAATTAGAATTCCAGGAACTTATTTCATATATCATTGGATTTAACATTTCAAATGTTTATTTATGTAAATTTTTAAGAGTTGGGTTCATATGCCCGAAACTAAAGGATTTGCTCCTCTACAACAAACACCGGCTTTGATAACATTTACATGTTTCATGTTTTGATGCTTAACTTATTTTTAATTCCCCTTTAAAAATGCCAATATGATCACACGCAGCAATCGGTTTCAGCTTTTTTCGGTTCCAAACAACAACAATTTTATTCACAGCAATCAAAGTGGAAACGAAAATGTTGACCATAATATGGTTGCCGGTTACAATAATATGGATAAATATGGAAAAATAAGAGAAGTTTTATTCGAAATGACCATAATGAACTTTTTTCTCTAAATGTGCTGCGTTTAAACCTCCATTTTTTTTATTAAGTTAAGATTATGAAATATACTTGTCATAAAAAGTATTTCTATGCAATTAATGACACCAATTTGGATCGTTAAGGCTAAGAAATTCTTTTGTTACTTTTAACCAGTGTGTCGGTTACAGAAATGTCGCAACAATCTTAACAATCTTAACAAATTTAATTATCTTTTTATTTGTTTTCTATAGTTATAGTTTAAAGTAGACATATGATTGTTCAGACAAATTTCTTAACCATAGCTTTGACCAGTTTCAGTTCTATATACTAAATAGATAAGAAATTACTTCGAAAGTTCATTTGAAGGATTTTTTTAAGAAATAATATTATTTATTAATAAATATTTATAATAAAAATATTTATTACAGAAAGTTTTTTGAGAGTTTTTTAGTAAAAAGTTTTTGTTTTTATTTTTAAATATAAATGGTATTAAATCGCTATAAGTGTCTTCTATCCTTTAGAAGACACTGATAGCGGTTTAATACCATTTTTGCTTTTTCATTTGCAGAATTTAATAATCAAATAAAGGTGATGTTAGTCTTGTATAAAAATTGCTTTCTTCAACACACACCGCAAAATAGTGGAACGAATATTATTAGTCTTTTCTGATGCTCGTAACACATAAACATATTGGTCCCGATCGACTCAGAATTACTTTCTAAGTCGATATAACAATGTACGTCCGACTGTTGGCTGGTTGTCTGAACCAAGTATTGGTTCAAGTTTAATAATAATTTGACTAAATTTGGTACATAAGTTTTAAATGTCATAAGGACGAAATGGTCAAAATCGGTCTATAATTTCACATAGCCCATATACAAACTTCTTTCCGGAATAGAGCCTTTGTTCCTATTAACCATATTATTATATTGGTATTCAAATTCAATTTGGCCCACAAATATCTTACTGCAACCTAACTCATCCTACATAATTTCGGTCTATATTTGACAATAGATCCTTAACAACTACCACTCCAGGGAATAACTTTAAATGCCTTAACTTCCTTATTGATATTGATATGAAGTATGGCGGCGATAATTTTTATAATTACTTCTTTGTTATGTCAAAAGTTTGTGCTATTAGGTTCTGAATTTACCATAGGTCCTACATAAACCCCCTCTCTAAAATCGTTTTAAGGTAAATTAATCTAATGTAGATGTAGATATCAAGATAGTGTTTTACGAGCTCTTATATAAATCCAACCTTATAACACTGTTTTTATTTGCCGGATCCATGATGGCTCATGAGCCTCAAATGTATCTGTATATACTGTGGTGTGAGGTATAAAATTCTCCTAACCGATCATAATTTTTGGTTGTTTTTTTTTTTTTTTACAAAAAGTTAATGCCTATGTACGTCATTACCTGAGACTTTATATGGAATAGTTAAATGCAGAGGAATATTTTACCAAAGATTAAAGACTGATTAGGGCACAGTACGATGGCTTCAAGTTCAAATTTCTGTACAATGGTTGCTTATCTGCGGAGTTCAACACTTTTTCTGGGTTTCGTCAGGGAAGCCTCATGTCAACTTTGTTTAGATCAGTGTACGAAAAAAAACAGAACATTATTTAGCGTTCGGTTCATACACTTAAGATTGATATCTACTTCTTTAGTGAATGTGAAGACTAAGACAACCCTTAGTACCGTTCGTAACTATTTTCAAGAAAGAGCCGAACATTATATGTTATTCTGTCCTTCTTTAAAAAACAGAACAATTGTAGTGATACTGTAGACGAACATTATGTTTTAATGTTTTTTAATGTTTCTCTTTTTACATTGCTGAAGAAATGAACAAACAAACAATTTTAGCAACGATCGCACCACGAACATCTTGTGTGTATATGTTTTGTTTGTGTAAAATTATTTTGCTGGCTTTTTGTTTTTTTTCGTATGTGTATTTTATTTTTGTAAAACATTTTTGGTTTTCTTACCAGCCAAACGGGACAAACATTAATGAGCTGAACCGAACACAATGAAGTTTGTGGTATAAAAAAAACCGAAAGGAATTAAATGTTCTCATCTTTTGTTGAGTTGGATAAGAACAGTATTATTTTTGTTTCCGAAAGATGACAATTAGAGAAACGTTATTTTTTTAATGATTTACTACACAAACACTATTAGCGTTTGTGTTCACAAATCTACTGAACCGAACACATAGGAGCGATATTTAGGGTTTATTATTATTAGCACCGAATGTAACAGTCTTGGATTAAATATTAACTCCCTTATTCATAAAAAATATTTTTGATTTGCAAAAGGTTTATTAAAGAAACTATCATAGAAAACTCGATTTATAAACCAGTTATAAGCCTTTAACATTTTTTTTTGAATAAGGCCTTAAATCGCAAAGAGAAATCTATCAATAGTATGAAGTCATTCACATACCTCGAGAGTATAATTTCTTCAGATGGCGGAGCTAAGAGTGATTTCCATTTTGGAAAATCTGGAAGTCGTCTTCATCCGCACCAAATTACTTATCTTCGCTTCAAAAAGGCCTGGCTAAAGACGAAAGCAGCTGAAAAGAAAATTCAAACTTTCGAAATTAAATGCCTTAGGAAAATTTTTAAGATCTGGTGGCCAAATACCCTATCCAACAAGTTAATTCTCAAGATATGTTACTAAATTGCTGTAAAAATCGAAATTAAAAAGAGATAATAAAATTGGGATTCTCACACAGTTCGGAAATCACCAAAAGCAATATGCGGAAGAGCTCTAGAATGGAACACGCAACGTAGCAGAAAACATAGAAAGAAAAATTAATATTTTGAAGTGCTAGCACCGACATATTGATAAGATGAACTGCGAGTTTACCGATTTCGAACGTTATCGTTCGCATAGAAAATTTATATGAAAAACATTCAGTTTTAAAAATATTTTACATATTAAATTCTATGCGAACGTCTACGTTCGAAATCGTTGAACAGGCAGTAAATTTTTTAAATTGTAAAGGCCCAACTATAATATGCATAAGCTTGCTTAAGCTTCTGTCAAAAATAAATAAAACGCCTTTAAAATGCATTAAAAAACAAAAACACAAAAAAAAACATTTGATTTCGTACGGAAAGTGCGATCAGCTTCGCACTTTGCTTAAGCAAATGACAGTTTCATAAAACTTAACAAAAAGTTTCCTTAAGTTCAATATGGTTTTAAACAAATGATTTACATGTTGTCGCACAATTGCTTAAGCATATTATAGTTGGGCCTTAAGTCATACTAAAAGGCAATATGATGTCAAATGTTAAAAAGCAATAAAACTATCGTTTCGAATAAATCATCGTATTTTTCTGTATACGATGGACACTGACTGATGTATCGAATGAAAACTCGAGAGATAAAATGTCTTTGGTTAATAGATATCGAATGAAAACATCTTAAATTACGGTGCATATCATTTGGTAGTGAGTGTCATGATGCCCAAATAAAAAATTTCGATCAATTTTGCTCGATATCGTATACGGTGATTAGACCCCTGAGTTCTTTTTGTGGTTTTTGGTTTGATTTTTTTAAAAACCAATGCTTTTACTAGAATATTATGGTACTGCGCCCAGTCAACGTTTAAAGTGTAATATATCTTATTTATTTATTTTTTGGCCAAGTTTTAGATATTTATATAATAAGTTAGCTAATTGGGTCTAAATTTTTCCGTTGTAAATTAAAAACACATTTAGTTAAATTTTTTCCCAACGTTTCGTCAATTTTTTGTGGACTTCCTCAGGGGAACATTTTTAATGTGTGTAGATACTACCACCACCTTTTGGGGGAAGTCTACGTCCGGCGCAAAGAAACCAAGTTTCCCGGACATAATTCCTTAAGGTCTCCCATTCTACATTCCCCAGGGATCCTAAGTCATGATGTCATCGCTCCCGAGGTGTTTGGATCTTTACTCGACAAAGGCCTGACAGTGGCAGAAAAAGTGTTCCAGCGTCACGCTCGCCTCGTCACATGCTCTGCATTCGTCAGATTTGTCACAGTTACCCCGCAAAATCTTAATTTTTTTATTTTTTTTAAATTTTTTTTTATTTTTAATTTCTTAAGCTTATCCAGCGAAGCTCTATGCTTGTCTGCAGGAAGGAAGCCAGAGTCTCTGGCGGGAATCGAACCCGCAACCTCGGCGCTGATAGACTAGCTCGCTACCAGCTAGCCTACCGAGGTCCTACTCACAGTCCCACTATTCCAGTTGGCCAGCTACCTAGACCAACATGTGTCTGATCGTAAATAGTTTTTGCTTTGATGAAAATTCAAATGGATATATTTTAAAGCATTCTATTTGAAAATAACTTAAGTGGATTATTTCTGGCACAAAAGCCACATTTTTATAACTTTAGCGTATATTAAAACTTTTTAAAATTTCTTTTCATCCATTAAAAAAGAAAAAACAAAATTTTTAAATTTACCTTTAATACGAATATAAAAAGCAATTAATTTTGGAAAATTGTATTAAAACTTTTTTAAATGGAATTATTTACATACGTTTACTCCATTCATGGTCATTTCTATTCTTTTTTTTTTAATTTAATACATGATGTGTAAATATGTAAAAGTTAGTAAATAGGATTTAAAATGGTTTTTATCTGTAACATATTCATTTTATAGCCAGTCATTTTTTAATAAAAAATTTACACTTTTTCCCATAATATGAGTCTGTTTATTTTAATATAAAAAAACTGCATTATTTTTACCACAAGTACATAAATTAAGTTGATTTCATAACAACCGCTAATTGTTGGCTTAAATGCGCTAATAAAAATGGCAATAATAGTTAAAACTAAAACCAAAAAATACAATTCATTTAAGTCAAAAAGTTACTAATATAAACCGACCAACCGACCAAAAATAACCAAAAATAATGTTTTTCTTGTTGTAGTTGTATTGTTTTTTTTTGACACATGCATATGTAAATGAGTGTTTGACTATATTTTAACAGCTATTACTGCTACAAAATTCGGCTTTTATTATGATTATTTTAGAAAACTTGTTAAAATTTTTATGGCCACAGACAGGAAATTTCAGATGGGGCAAAAGAAGGAGGAATGTTGATAAACAATTTCTATGTGCATATATAAACATGAAAATGCATTTGTTTGTGTGTTTTGTTTGTTTGTTTCCAATAGATTCCTAAACTACTCGACCGATTTCTGGAAATTTGCACAGTAAAATCCAGATAACCCAGAAGATGGTCACACCAAACAAACACAAAGTCAAACCGTTGATATGAAATGTCTTTATCATTTGACATCAAACACAATTCTAACTAAAACGTTGTTCAATTTTTTGATTTTAACATTAAAATTCAAATTGATAATGATTTGAATATAAACATTTGCCATCAAATGTTTTATCAATTTGATGTCAAATTGGTATCAAATGTTAAATTCAAATCAAAACTTAAATTGGCAAAGCTAAAGCGAAATAAATGTAAACATTAAAAACGGCGATTAATTGAATTTTGACTTCGTGGTTAAAAGTGTTTTACAACTGAACGATTTATTTCTTATGAAAAATAAAAATTATTTGCGAGTAATTGTAATTAAGATTAAGAATAAGAATTAAAAAAAAAATAAAAAGGGAAAGTCAAGAAATTAATAGTTTGCGGTGCTACAATCCTCAAAATAAAAGGGAGCCAATTATTTCGTCTTTGAAGGAAAATACATCATATCATCTTTTAGCTACGATGCACATTGGTCAAAATTCAATATTTACGCGGCCAACATTGAATTTTATAAAGTAAGGAAAACACATAAAATAACACGTTTCTGGGAAGAAGACCGTTCTGAGAATCCTAAATCAACCCTACCACCTGTCTGGAATATCCCCCCAAGGCATACAGGCACTTGACGGTCAAAATGTGCCCTCGTTTTTGTTGCTTAAAGTAATAAACCAAACCAAAGTTACAACGTTTATATTTTTTTTAATGTGCCAGCTCTTGAAGTGAAAGTGATAGATTCCGATAACCCAGATATGATTATTTATTTTTATTATTGTTTACTTAGCCAGAATGCATAATTCAAATAATTTGGTAGTTTGAAACACATGGTGTTAATTTAGACGATTTTTGACGTAATTTTAAACTTTAAAGGTCAATTTGTTGTATTTTTCCATTAGAAACGATCATCATTCTTTTTTTATACTAAAGTACAATTCTTGAACCAAAAGAAGGCACAAAAATTGACTGCAGAAGAGTGCAGCTGACAAAATTGGGGGCCTTTTTAATCATAAAGATTTTAAAATAAAAATTTTTTTTCTTCTTTAGTTCGGTAATCCTTGCTTTTCGTTATAAAAGCTACTTTGTTGAAGTTTATACTTATTAGAAAACTACTTTCTAATATATTTATGTTTTTTTTTTAAATATTTATTCATTGTTTTTTATGTTACAATATTTTTTTTATAGCTCAAGTTTTTGTAGTAATAGTCCCCATTTAGACAGGGAAACATTTGGAAGGGAAACATCTGGAATTCTCTTTTGTATTTTCCTTCGCGGTCATACAGGGAAACATTGTTGTCGGAAACATTCCAGTTTATATTTGTTTTTTTGACATTTGTCTAATTGCAGTGTTGTTTTTTTTTTAAATTCTACTGTATTTGATTTTCTAATGTAAGTATATTTGATTTGTGAAATAAATAAATAAATTATAAAAGATAAAATTTATAAATTTTATTTATTTTATTTGTATATATGTACATAAATACAAATAGAAAATTGAAAGTATGGAAAATAGAGAAAAACTCTCCTTAATCGACGATATTTGGGACAGTATTGGGGAAGCCATGGAGTTGGATTCAGATGACAGTGCAAAGGACGAAATACTTTTAGGTTAGTACGTCTGTGAATTTATGAACATAAAATAACAAAAGTGTATTTGAAAAAGGCTTGGCCTGTTTAGGCGAAGAGATAGAGTCATTACCTGTGAAAAGGACTAGAAAATGGGTGAAGGAATGGAGAAAGCAAAAGTCGGATTGCGGTTCTTTTGCATTTTTAAATAGAGAATTGCTGCCCAATGATGAGGATAGTTATAGGAACTACTTACGGGTCTCTAAGACAAATTTTGACTTCTTATTGTCTCTGATAAAAGAAGATATCCAACGCAGTGATACTATTATGAGGAGTTCGATTCCCGCAGAGGAAAAACTAGCAATGACATTGCGATTCCTCGCAACTGGTAAGTTTGATGATATTATTGATATTATTACATAAAAACAAAAAATTTATCCAGGGGAGTCTTACGTCAGTTTAGACTATCAGACACGTTTATCAAAGTCTGCGATTTGTGGTATTGTTCCCGAGGTATGCAACGCTCTTTATAGGCGACTGAAATCGTCATATTTAAAGGTAAAGATACGTACGTATATGTATCTATGTATGTCTATGTACTATTTATTTATGTAGTGTTATTGAATGTTTAAATTTTGTTCAAATTTATATTCCAGTTTCCAAACAGTCGCTTAGAGTGGGAGGCCATAGCAAAAGAATTTGCAATTAAATGGCAATTTCCCAATTGCCTAGGTGCGTTGGATGGAAAGCATATAACTTTTCGCCCCCGACGTAAAGATGGTGCTTTCTTTTACAACTATAAGGGTACAAATAGTATAATTCTGCTAGCTTTGGTAGATGCTAATTGCAAATTTATCTTTGTGGACATCGGTTGCAACGGTCGCAGCAACGATGCTGGAGTCTTTTTGCAAAGCAAGCTTCATACTGTTTTGCAAGAAGAAAAAGACCTACCGAAAGCAGCTGCGGTTGGAAACGGACGCTGTGTTCCTTATGTTGTTGTCGGCGACGATGCATTCCCTTTGCAGACACATGTAATGAAGCCTTATCCATATCACTCGCCTTGCCAAAAAAAACAAATATACAATCAACGCCTCTCCCGTGCAAGGCATGTAGTAGAGCATGCGTTTGGCATTTTGTCAAATAAATTTAGAGTTTTTCTTGCTCCTATGTGTCACAAAGTGGAAAATGTGCAAATAATATCTTTAGCATGTTGCGCTTTGCACAACTATTTAATAGAATGTGGCGAGACAAGTGCAGAAAATTCACCAGATGAAAGCAACATAAGCCCTACTACGTCCAATATCGGCTACAACCCACGGAAGGGGGCAGCAGAAGGCATTCGCGAAAATTTTGTAAACTATTTTAATGAAGAAGGTAGACTAGATTGGTTGAACCCTCGTATTTAATGATTTTTAAAAAATACTAATAAATTACCATTAAAACAAACAAACTATAGTATTATTTTAATAGGAACAATATATCACAAAGGTAATTACTTTATTGATCACAAAAAACAAACAAAAACAAACGGTTTCTAGTTAAAAAAAAAAAATTAATTATAATAATTCATTGTAAAAACAAATAACTTCAGGTATTGCAGTATAGCAGGTAATATTGAAATAGAATGCTAAAATGAAAACAAGAATACAGTTGTTTAAATGATATGTATATGAACATACATACATACATTTTTTAAAACATATCCTTTTACATGACAAAATCGCTTTCATCAAAAATGCCTTCCATTGACTGCTCCAACAAGTCCGTAGATGTGCTGGATGCGGAGGTGGGCGTATTGTGTTGCTTTGGAAAATGTTCTACATACTTTTGAATCACTGATTGTATTTCCCAAGCAGCTTTCTGCTGTTGTGCAGTAACAATTTCATCCATTTGTGTTGCAACCAATTTACCCAACCAGTCATATTTTTTCTTGCTTTTCATCCTCTCTGCTAGCATATCTTTTAAGACCGTAAACTCACGCCGCTTTTCTGAGATCAGATTGCTTTTCTATAAAGTGTATTAAGAATTTTGCAAAATAATAAATGTACTCGCATAATAATTCAATTACGACATTAATTTCTGTACCTTTCGTCGTTTCGGGCTGCGTCCTTTGCTTGTGCTGACGGAAATTTCATCAGTAAAGGATGTTGAACTATGTTCCAAATTGTTAAAAGTGCATTCAGTCTAAAAAATTGTTTGTTAAATTTAAATAAATTTACAGCAATTATATATGTATATATATTACCTCAATGTTATCTTCACTCTCCCTGATGGAGGTATGTGGTTCCAAAAAAGAAAGTTGCTCGTAGCACCAAAGCTTTGGCTTATATAAATCGCTTCTGCCACTTCCACTTTTTTTAGAGTTTTTAATTAATCTGAACTCCCTGATATATTGCCCTCGTAAACCTTTCCATTTGTTTTTTATATCCGCCACTGTCACGCCTAACATTTCTTTTTCAAAAATGTTCTTTATTTCATTCCAGGCTAGTGCCTTTTTCGTGCGGTCCATGTACTCCTTGGACCGTACACTGTACATGTAGTCCCTTTCCTGTATGAACAGTATTAGTTTTTCACTTTCTTTTCTTCCCCATTTACGCTCCATTTTTTCTTTTGTATATTTAAATTTTTAATTTTTAATTTTATTTAGTACAATATTTATTTTTTTCTTTTTATTCAAACAAAGTCAAATATAAAACATAGAGAACAAAGCACGCCGAAAAAAAATAAAGCAAATGTCAAAAAGCATAGCAAATGTAAACAATAAGAATGAAAGCACAAAGCGTGCCTCCGAGAACGGGAAACAAATTTCATATTCTCTTCCCCACCCGTCCCTCTCTACCAAACAAAATGTTTCCCTTCCAAATGTTTCCCTGTCTAAATGGGGACATACTGATTAAAAAAGTTTTATTTGTTTAATAAATTATAATTTACACGTGAAATTCAAAATAAAAAAACAGTTCGAGCACATCAGGCATGGACATTGTTACCCTAAAATACCTTTATCCAATTATGAAAGACGAAAACTTGCCGAATTTCAGTGCAAAAGTAAATTTTTTTGAAAGTCGAGGACATAAACAGCTTTAAACAAAGATGTTTTTTACTTAAAGTGGTGTTAAGGACAAATGGGCAAAGTGCCACAGAAAGGAAGAGGCTTTTTTTAAAAAATAATGAGTCTTGGTTGAACGGAACTTTTCAACTTCCTATTAAATCGTTAAATCGACCGGTGCAGCCTTTGAAATCTTCCCGAATAAAGTGAAGGAAGCAAGCGTCCAAATGACGTTATCGTTCGCGCTGAACAAACAACCTTAAGAGTACAAGGAAACTGATATGCGTTGAAAATCCTGAAAGAAATAACAAATTTTCCTAGTCGAGCGCACGAATATAGAAAAGCAGTCGATGAAAAAGGAAATAAAGGTAGTGCTACTCCCTTGACACAACTACAAGCTTTAGCTATGTTCGTTGAGGCTGATCTAATTGCACGTCAGTACGAGATTATCTGAAACACAAATAAGGGGTTTTATCCTCCATATTAGTTATTGTTACAAGCAAAACAAAAATGTTATCCACCAAAGGAATGCTTACGGGTTACAGGTACCTGTGTGGAAAGCAGCTTACAGAGCATTATTGACAACACCGTTGCACGGCTATAAATTTTCTGGGATGAAGTACTTTTGACACTTAACGAAGATGAAAAACATTCGTAACACCAGTAGAAGGTTTTTCGAAAATGCCCATTTGGCGGTAGATATAACCGGGATAGGAAAATTTTCCATTAAGACCAATTTGTTCGTCTATAAATTCACCTTTACATGATTTATGTAAATATATTTCGAATATACTTAAGAAGGTAACAGAGAATTCTAAGTATAATGTTATGAATTCTGTTCAATTTAAAGATAGGATAAAAAATGTTTCTATTCATGATAATGAACAATTAATATCACTTGATGTTGTTTCATTATTTCCTAGTATTCCAGTTGACTTGGCTATTAGAATTATAGAAGAAAATTGGGATAAAATTTCGGGGATAACGAATATTAATAAAGATTTATTTTTTAGAATTATAAAATTTTGTGTAGTTGATAATAGATATTTTCAGTTTGATAAGAAGATATATGCACAGGAAAAGGGGCTTCCAATGGGTTCACCAGCATCTCCAATAATTGCTGATATTGTGATGGAGAAATTATTAGATACATGTCTAGGAAAATTGACTAATACACCAAAAATCATAACAAAATATGTAGATGACTTATTTGTTATAGTTAATGAAAATGAGATAGATATTTTATTATCAACGTTTAATTCTTTTGATCAGAATATCAGGTTTACTATTGAAAGGGAATTAAATTATTCGATTCCATATTTGGATACATTGGTAATAAGGAAAGAAAATAGGTTATTGATAGATTGGTATAAAAAACCAACCTCATCAGGTAGAATCTTAAATTATTTTTCTAAGCATCCTAAGAGGATTATTATTAACACAGCTAATAATCTTATAGATAGAATATTGACAATAAGTGATAATAGATTTCATAGGAAAAATAAAAGAATTATGGGAAATATTTTACAAGATAATAGTTTTCCTAACAAACTAATTCACAAAAAATAATTCACTTAGCACCTAAAATATATAAATCATTAACTTATGTACCTGGATTTTCAGAAAAGTTAGAAAACTCAAATATTTATGAAAAAGGGAAATATAGAATGGCACACAAGGTAAATAATTATGTTGGTAGATTATTCACAAGAATGAAAGATAGATTACAAAAGTTAGATATGTCAAATTTAGTTTATAAAATACCTTGTGGTTGCAACAATAATGAACAATGTGCAAAAATATATGTAGGAACAACTGGGACGAAACTGAAAACTAGAATAGCAGGACATAAACATGACCAAAAATATAGAAATTATAATTCAGCACATGGTACAGCTATATCGACTCATTGCAGGGATTTAAATCATTATCCAGATTTTGAGAACACTTCCGTTTTAAACGTGGAAGGTTTTAAGAAAAGAAGATATATGTTAGAAATGTTACAAATAAATAATATTCCATTTGAAGAAAGGATTAATTTTAAAAAAGATACTGAAGTTTTAGCTCAAATTTATAGATATTTATTGAATAAGAATAAATATGTAGGTTGACAAAAATGGAAATAGGTTTAGATCTTTGGTTGTTTTCTAAAATAAAGTTTAGATGGCTTATGTTAGATTTGTAGAAATACATTTTTTGACGAAAAAGGAAAATATTTTAAAATTGTTTTTTGTTTCCTCTTTTTAATTTTTTAATATTTTGAATTTATGAAATGTTATTGTTGAATGTTGAAAAATGTTTTAGTTTAATTTTAATTTTAATTAATTGTCAAACACAATTTTTTGTTAATTTTTTTAAAAATATAATATCCTGAAGAAGATTTCCAAAGGATATCGAAATATCGATAAATAAACGAACTATTTATAATAAAAGTGACCTCAAGCTCAAATTAATAAAGACGAATTATAATTTTTGGTATAAATTAGTTTATGTTTAAACATATATTTTAATTTAATTGAAACAAATACAGAATTTATTTTAAATAGCACTGTACGTTATTTTTTCCACTCAATTTGTTATATTGTAATAGTTTTGACTTAATAATATTGTTTTACTTAAATTTTCAAACAAACCTAACTTAATAAAAAAAAAAAATATGAGACATATAATACCCCGCAGAAATGATAAATAACAATTTTGGCCACGTAAATATTTTGACATATGTGCGGTGTTTATTTAAATAAGTAATAACTTTAAATTAAAAAAATAAAATATTTTTATTTATGTTCCACGTTGTATTACAATCCACATTTGAAAAACATTTGAGAATTGCGTTTAAAAGCAAGTTGAAAATAAAGACATTTTTCAATTTGAAAAATACAACAGATTAATAAAACACTTTTATACTCATATTTAGATGGAAAACAAAAACAAAAAAAAAAAAACAACAATGTCAATACTACCACGTAGATGGCAGTACGATGAACACCAAATATGTACACGATAGTAGATCAGCAGACAGAATCAACAGTAAAAGTTTCTACATTTGGAACAAATAGTTTGGTTATCAATAGAAAATATCTGCCAAAAGCGAGCTGAACTGGAAGAGTGTCCGTGGACGCCCCTATACAAGTATAATATAATTGTCTAAATATCTGGCAAAGAATAATAGAAGTAGTTTAAAGTGTGATACAAATTGCTTTGTTAAGGGTACATTACACTATCATTCATACAAGTATTACGTACTTTGAAGAAATACAACGCTGTCATGATAAGTTTTAATTGCCTTTTGAAAATATTCAAACAATAATTTGATCAGGGATGCATTTTCGCCAATATATAAAGTAACCTTTATCAATACACAAGATCTGTTTTAAAAAAATTCTACTAATTGAATTTTAGCGAAGCGCACCGGGTAAAGCTGGAATATTGTATATTTATCTAAATAATTTAAAACTAAAAAATGTTGGTGTAACGTACGAGAGAGAGAGAAATTGGAAACTCATCTTCATGCTCATGTGGGCGAAACTTTTATAAAAAAGGGAGTTTTTTAAGCTCAAAACAGCTAACAAAATCGTAAGCTCTCAAACGACTTTTTGACATTTATGATCAGCATACTCTGGCAAATTATCACGGCGTGATTCTCGTTAAGAAAGTAGCGTTAAAATTTTTTTTGGAATAAACTCATCGATTCGCTTAACTTATAGACTTTGTGATTTTTATGGCGCACTTTTTCGTCCTTCTAATCGTGTTTGTTAATCAATAAAATTATCGCAATAAGCCTTACAGATATTATTATATACACAGAAAAGATTATCAGTGATCAATTAAAAAAAATTGTTTTAATAGTATTCCAATTTAATTAATGTGATAATTGAATCAATTATTTTTTTTGTTAAAAGAAAATTAAAAATGTAATTTTGATTTAATAAACATTTTAGTTGTTTTGAAATAAATTTTTAATTAAAATAATAATAAAATAACAAAAAATCGTAATTTATTTTTAAGTTTAAAATAAAATTATTAAAACTTGTAGAATTGTTGTTGGGAATTGTCAAAACCTGAGCTATATTTATTTAAATCAATTAACACAAGGCTTGAAATTTACAAATTTTTTTAACATTTTTTTAATTAAAATAAAAAATATCATTTATTGAAAAAAAAGTATACACAATTTAATATTTCTTTTTTAAGTAATCTATATAATGATTTTTGTAAGAGGCGCAACATCAAAAAATTGTTGGTTTGATTCAACGAATTTGGTGATTAGATACAATTTTTAATATTTTTTGTTTACAAAAAAGTTTCGTTTATTGCGGTCCTTATTTCTTCAAAAATTAAGGAGATCGTTACCGCAACATGATCAACACAGAAAAAATAACAAGAATTATATATATGTTCCGCACGATCCTATAAGGAGCATAGGGCCCCAAAAAATTGTGCGTTTTGACACCTTTTGACTTTTTTCTGTGGGTCTACGTTAAGTCACTGGTGTTTGCATATAAAACAGCACAATTGACGCCTTGTATTGAGCAATGCCTTAAAAAATTTAACCACAATTTGACGTTAAGAATGCACTTCTTCAAGAACAGCCCCGGTGCACATATGCCCGAAATGCTTTTTAAGTTTTAATGCCATTTTTTGATCTTTAAAATAAAAAAAATTTTTTTTGGATAAAATTTAATTTTTTATCTTGTTTTTTTTTTTTTAACAATTTCAAGTTCTTTCGAGCTTAAAAAACAACCTTTACATTCTGTCTGATCATCAGTGGTTCTCGCCGTTTTTTAGATTGGCTCTAGTTTTCGAGATATTCTTAAATTTGGCTGATGTAGTGCCTAGGATGCTCCTAGATGGGCCAAATGTATGACCCACTCCACTTTATTTTTCATCTAAATCATTTATTTCTAACATACCTACCCGCTATCTTCATTCCTTAAGGGGGCTCCCATACAAAATAGTCAATAAAGATTAGAAATACATTGAAGAAAAAGCCCCATAACTGCCAAGGAATCGCCCCTAGGGGGATAAAATGTATGACCGCCCTCCATTGTTTTTTGTTTTTAACATTTTCTTAAAACATACTTGCCATATATCTCCACCCCTTAGGGGGGATCCCATACAAATATGGCCGTTTAATGAAATTCTTAAGTTTGGCCCCTGCAGCGCCTAGGATGCCCCTAGATGGGTCAAATGAATGAAGCCTAGCTGCATTTTTTTATTTTTTATGAATTTTTAAAAAACAAAAATTTCGAAATTTTGATAACAAATGTTTAAAAAACGACTGCTCATATTAGAAAAAAGTTTTACTTTTCTTAAGCTCATATTAGAAAAAAGTTTTACTTTTCTTAAAGGAAGTTTTATTGCGGAATTTCGGTTTTTTAGTAATTTCAATAAACCGTTTTTAAGTTACGCGAATATATGTTGTGCAACCTCCTTCATTTTCGAAATAACGGTATATCTCGAAGACCAGAGCCAATCTAAAAAAACGGCGAGCACCACTAGATTCAGCGTACCCGAATTAGGTTAAAACGCCAGGTGCCCGGCATGTCTGTTTTTTCCACTAGCAAAGGAATGCAGAAAAGTTGAAAAATATGTAAGAGAAAAAATTGTTGCAAACTAAATATGTATGATGTTTGAACCTTTTATACTGCTGTTTTGGCGTAAAAAGGATGTAAGAGAAATATTGAGGGAAAAGTAAAAATTTGTATTTACTTTTGTTTTTTATATTTATACTTTACTTATACTATAAGTAAAACAACTAGTTCCTAACAAGTTTATATATAACTGCATAAAAATTAGCTAGTTGGTATCCCATATCAACCCAACGTTAAAATCTATAGTTTAATACATACTTATATGAAAAAAAAAAAAAAATAGATGTGCAACTTGTCTGAAGTCAAATGCAACTAGTATAATTCTAACAACATACTTATTACCGTGTGTGCAGTATAGTACACTAGATGTTAAAGTATGTGTATGTATGTTAGAAATATCGTGCGATTATAGTCATTGTATTAAATACCTGAATACTTGAATGTAAAAACATGTGTGAAAGAGTCTATTATTTTTTATTTTATTACCGATATACCACATGCTGTTGAAAACGTCAAAAAAAAAAAAATATAAAAAATTGATTTATTATTTTATGTGGTTATTTGCTTGTTTTATTAATTCGTTTTTTATATAAAGATATATACATATATATATATATATTAGAGTTTTTTTTCCCCGGACTTTTTCGATTCCCGGGAAAGCGGGAAACTTTTTTAAATTTCCCGGGATCCCGGGATCCCGCTCCATATAAATAATACAAAGTAAATTTTGTTATTAATTAATGAAAAAAACTTTATAATTGTAGATTAAAATATGAACTTGAATTATTATTACCTCACGCCTTTATTCCCTATTATTATGCTTTTATTCAGTATTATTATGCTCTGGATACAAGATAAAAAGATAACATAAACATAACAATTTAATTCATAAAGCAATAATAAAAACAAAATAAAAATTGAGGTATCTTGATGAAATCAAAAAGTTAATTAATAAAATAGATCAAATATTTTAAAGAAATATATAACATTTTTTATTGGCTTAGGAAATAACTTTCTGACACACTCAAAGCGCTTTGTAAGTCGTCAAAAAGTATATTCTTGATTTTATTTACTAATAATCATGTTTCCGAAAAATTTCGTTCATTTTTTACCGAGGTTGGACAAATAGTTAAAAGTGCACCGTTGTAGCATGCTTCGGATTCACAATCAGAAGAAATTTTTTCTTTTTAATAAACAACGTCTATATCAGTCAAACGTATATCAATGTTTATGCAAAAAAAGCATCAACCGGACTGCTTCTTACAAACCTTTTCATTTCAATAGGTCTATTTGTTATCTTTAGGACAATGTGTTTTTCAAGTTGTATGTTGTAGTATATTACACGAGTTTCCAAAATGGCATTTTATTTCGGTTTCCCCGCTCTTCTCGGGTATATAAACCAACACAAATTTAAATTGAAATTGAAAATTTGTGTTTATCACCTAAATAGCATATCGCTCCTTCATTGCATCATAGTCATATCTCAAAATTTGAAGTAACTTTAGCAAAGTTTTCCTTCATACCTTCTCGTATTATATCTCAAACTGAACCGGAGTTATAGCAAAATATATCTTTAAATCGGTACATTTTTAAAACTTTAATCGCATTTTGCCAAGATCGTTTGTTTTTGTAGATATGACTATGTTGCAATGAAGGAGCGATATGTATAGGTATCTCCTATTTTTAAGACTTGTTCATGGACAACGAAACTTTACTGCCTGCATCTTATTTTGAATTAATGTACTTTATTAACTCTTCACTTCACTAAATGTAGTAATTATCAACTGTTGCACTGCCCATTCTACTTTTAGTAGACTTATTGCATCAGGAGACATTGATTTACGTATGTACTCACTTCTTGTAATTGATCTAATACACAACCCATCCACAGATGCTAATTTTTAGAGAATAGAAAACTAAATTTCACAGTATAAATAGCTATTTTCTGAAATTATGAGGAATTTTTTATTTCCCGGGATCCCGCAAGAAAAATCCCGGGAAAACGGGAAATAAAATAATTGAAATTTCCGGGAATTCCCGGGACGGGAAATCCCGGGAAAAAACCCTAATATATATATATATGTATATATATATATTTATAAATTTTAAAACAAATGATTGTGTGTTTAAATCATGTATTTTAAAATTTGTTATTTTTCTCTTTATTTTGTTGATATATGAGAATGCTTAACTAACTAAATATTTATAATATTTATTTAAATATTTTGTCACTGTTAGTTTAATGTGAATCTACTGTCATACTGCACATACACACTTACACATACTCACACGTACATTGTTTGCATAGAAAAAGGTAAATATGTGTATAATTTAATTTCAAATTCCTCAATTAAACATCAAATCCATTATAAATGATGTCCACATGCACACACAAATACCGAGAGGCCATCAGCTAATTGTTAAAAGTTAAAATAAAAATACAAAAAATAATGAAATAAAAATAATTATTTCAAACTTTAATAAAAAAAAAAAAATATTTTATTATTTAGATCAACTAAATGAAAATTAAATTTAAAAAGTATCCGTTTAACTGAAACTGATTTAAAGCAGATTTCAGAATTAAATAGGAAAATTTTTAAATATTGTGAAAATTAAAATTGTTATTGAATTTAATGTAAAACGTGCAATTTTTTTTTTTACTAAATTTAACAGAATTAAATTTTTATAATACACTTTTATTGAAAGGGCAAAAAAGTTTCTCTAAAAGCTTTTGTAGATAAAACGTTTTATGGCGGCAAGTGCGGTTGAACAAAAAGCATACAAGTCACTATACATAAGCTGTAACATCCCAACAAAAAATTGTGCTTCAAACAAAGCAGGTTTGTAAGGGAGAAATGTACGAGTTTCGCTTACCATCTCGCTTACGGAAAGCATGCATTTTATATGGTGAGTTCCACATTTTCGACACAAAAAGCGCTTTATTCAACGCATACAGAAACTAGTGAACGTAGCTTTATACACTGAATGTTTTCTTACAGTTATTTTTTAGTATTCTCCCTTACAAACCTGCTTCGTAGTAAGGGAATGCCGTGACACTTGAAATGTTATTTTTTCTTTTATAAAACTCCACTCAATCTCTGTATGTCCTATTGCGTGGCGCATGATTGTGCCCTAATTTTTTTAAATGTACCATTAGTGCTTCGCAAAATGATAAAATTTTTTATTGATATACAACAAGCTCTACAGACACACTTTATGTCAAGTTTCCAAAGTGCGGGTGACTTAACCAAACTACAAAAAATTCGAGAATACGTAACTGGACTTCAAACAAAATTAAGTCATAGACATCATATATATCTATTTTTAAAAAGATGAGTTTTTATATTGAGAAAAGAAATCAATTCTTAATTTTTTCTTCGAGCTCAAGACAATTTTATATCTTAACAAAAAAATGCCCAGATATTTACGAAAATCGGTATCATCCGCTTAAGGTCCAATCAGGTTAAAACGGTTAACCTAAGATCCACTTAGAAACTGATTTTGATGATGAGTCATACCCGATGGTCTATAGCTTTGCATTTACTTACCTGCACGAGTTGGTATTATTAATCCGAATTGCCACTTGGAATGTCTAAAACGAAATAAGAAATTTACAAAACATTAGTTTTGATTATAATTTTTTAAATTGTACGTAAATGAAAAGGTTTATGTATGACTGCCTGAAAATAATTGGGAAGGAAACAAAGAGGAAAATATCCTTCATTTTAATTATTGTTTTTTTCTTGCAAATTTAAAATTTCTTAAAAGTTTTAACTGTAATCAATATTTTTTTCGGAATCTTAGTTGACTTTCTTCTTTGAGCCAGCATTTATGTGTTTTAATATGAACTTCTTTGGACTAAATCATCAACCGATATAAAAGTTAACTACAATCAGCCATGCCAAAGAGTACAATTACGTTCGGAAACGGAATTTATTCTGTATTTTGGTGCCTCAACAAAATTAATTACAATTTTCAATATTCTTCCAGTTCAGTAGGGTAATTCTGTAACTTTTTAACGACAAAAATTTTGTCGTTAAGTAGTAAATTTTTAATATTTTTAGTTGAAATTTTCTACTAACGACAAATTTCTGTCGTTAAAAAGTTTCAGAATTACCCTACAGGAATTATTGATACGCCCGGCGTATTTACGTTTCAAATTTTACAAATTTAAAAGTTTATTACTTTTTTATACATAAATAAATAAAAACTCAAATGTTAATCTTTTTGTACAACAAATTTTTAAAACAGCGGGGTTTTGTTTTGCTTAATTTGTTGCCATATTACAGAGTGATAAATACTGATGCTGATAAATGGGTTACATAATAGAGCTGGCAAACAATCAATAGTACTATCGATAGTTCTCTTTCCATTGGATTATCGATAGTTGATTTTCGATAGCGATACTATTGCTCAAATCTTTTTTAAGAAAATTATCAATAATTTTTTGTGTATATCGGCCAAAAACAAGCCAGCAGTGGTTGTCGCACAGCTTAGCTAGCTGCGGCAGTACCAACCTTAAGGACCAACCATATTTGCATAGCCTTGCTTACCCTCATGCCAAAGCAAAAAATTTATTAATGTATGTACCAGGTTTCTCAAATCATTTTTCACCTGAATCGCTTTATAGTATATTGAAAATCGCCAACATTTAATATTTTAAGATTTTAGGTAAAAATGATTCGCCAAATACGAGTTTATGTAAAAAAGTATACTTAAGTTATTTTAACTTTATTAAAGTTTTTTATAAAAACTAACTGTTTTTCAAACTAAAAAAAAATTTTCGTTATATTGAAAGCAAAAACGAAGTTCAGTTGTTTTGTTGTTGTTTCAATATATTTTCCCAAACGAAAATTTTTATTTTATTTTAAAAAATTTGGAAAAAGTGATTTACTTTCAATAAATGTTCATTTTTTTTTGCATACTACCCAGTGCACATTATTATTCTTTAAAATTTTGAAAATTCAACTTCATATGCAATCGAAAATAAATTCAAATATGACAACTTTTTTAGTGGAGATCTGAAGATTGGCATAAAAATGATATTAATCCGAATTATTTCATACTGTATGTATATTTTTATACATATTTAAAAAAAATATAGCTTGTGATAAGGAAAATTACTGAAAATCTAAGAAAGATTAAACTTTATTCCAAATTTGGAAAATTGCATTTCTTTATATTTCTACATGGAAACGTACGGAACTTACTTAAACATTAAATTAAGGAATTCTACAAAGAATTCGATACTATCGATAGTTAGCATTTAGAACTTTTATGCCATTTTATATATTCTGGTAAAATGATGTGACGGCACGCCCCAAAAATAGCGATTTTTTAGGTAACAAATCAATCTTTATTCAAACCCACACATTTTACATTTTATTCTTAAAGCTCTGCTTATTATGTTGGGTATCAAATGGTCTGTTATGCCAGTATGTTTCTAGAAATCTGTAGGAAAAATGACACTTAATTTTTTTAATACAACGAGAACTAAAAGCAGTTTTCTATAAATTTGAGCATCCACTTGGCTGGTCTAAAGTTTGGTGAGAACTTTATTGTTGATTTTAGAGATCTCTTTTTGCAGCAAAATTTATAGGAAAACTTTAAAAAATTTTATTATAATCAAAATAGAACTATTTTTTAATCTGCTTGTTCTAAATGGCTTTTATTTTATTGCTAAAAACTTGGGAGGAAGATGGGGGTTTTGTTTGATATTTAAAAAACGGAAGAAGCCAAATAATTTTCTAGCAAAATGTTCGTCTTTTATATAATTAAGCAAACAAATTTAATTTTTTTTAATATTTCTTCAACACTTTTAGTCTTGTGAAGACAAATTTTTTTTTTGTTTCTTCAAACGACTTGTTTCATCAATTTAAATTTAAAATTTTTTTTTTTTCAAGTTTGAATTCGAGAGCATGTAAGTGCGAAGAACTGTTTGTTTTCTTGTCTTAAAAAAAGCAAAACAGAAAAAAAATAATCCTTTCAATTAAATTGATGATGCCATAGGGGTTGATAATTCTACCATCTGCAGTGCAGTCAGTGTTAGTTTCTTTTGTATGTTTTCTTCTTTTTTTGTGAACATTTCACTTAAAAATATTTTTTTTTGTTAATTTTAGTAGAAAATAAAAAGAAATATACAAAACTAGCGCAAAGAATATGTACCACGTACGAAAAACTTTTTTTATGCTGAAGAAAGGGGAAGAAAATTTCCTAGTTTTTATTTTTTGTGCTTTAACGAATGTTTATGCATAAATACACACACACAAAAACACATACATACAGAAGCAAATTGAAGTAAGACACACTTTTGCTCGTGTTTGGATGAGTGTTTGTAGTTTATAGGTATTTAATAGAGTGAATGGAAAATCTTGGTTTTTCCAGCCCTTAAAAAAAGTTTTATAAAGCAAATTATATTTAAATGCAAAATGATTGAAATGGTTTTTTTGAGATTATTTTTTGGTTAGAAAAAATTTTTGTAAAAATTAAAAAGGCGTATAACACATCTTTAAATTCCAATTTTTTAAAAATATTTTTTTAGTTTGTCTAAAAAATATTAACAAATTTAAAAAAATATTAATAAAAAAAAATTTCAACAAATCTCAGCCCTCCTGGCGTATGAATTTTAATGTAAAATCAGTAACACTCATACGCCCTGGTGTTTTTTTTTCTTATTATTTATATAAATTAACGTATGATTTTTTAAACTAAATATGTATGTATGTGTTTGTTAAAAATTTACTTTTGTGTATTAAATATTTAATCAGCAAAGTACGCCAGTCAGCAACAGATATGTAAATAATAAAAAAGGAGAAAAAAAAATAAATAAATTGGGTTCTACTTTAACTAAATTGATGATAAATAAACAGAATTTTTCTTTGTGTCTTCTATTATATCTTATTTTAACTTCAATATTGTAGACCTGGGCCCTGTTTCTCAAAACTTAAAGTTACAAATCTAAAAGGAAAATACATTAAACAAAAGCAACAATTTTACAATTTTTGTTTTATATGTGAGGAGCCGCAGAACAAAACGTACTTTTTCACACATTTAAAATTTTTGGGAAATTGAGGTTTATTTATTTCAGCCCCTTTAAAAACTGCATGAACCTGGAAATGGAAACAAGTTTTTTACTTACCAAAAGATGAATCAAAATTCCGTAAGTCAACACTTTACATGTAAAAGATGTTATAATATTTAACCAGTTTTATATCGAAAAAAGTACGTTTTGTTAAAAAAAATGAAAAAAGTACTTTTTGTTTAAAAAAATATTTAAATTTTCTACAGATTCTTGTAATTCTGCCATGTTTTAATTACACTATTGTATTAATTATTTTTTTCATAACACGCATTCACCAAACAATAGTTAAATTATTGCAATTATTGGTTGCTATTCTTGAAAACTCGTCGAAGAAATACAAATTTACATTAAAACAAAAGCAAAGCTTAAAAAATAGTTTTTGTTTATCATACATTTTTAAAATTTAATTAACGTGAGAATATTGACGCGTTTCTCTCTCTTTAAAAAACGGTAAATTGTATGATCAACACGAAAACAATTTTTTAAACTTTGTTTTTGTTTTAATGAAAATTTTCACTTTTTCGACGCGTTTTCAAGAATAGCCACCATGATTTAACAGTTTAAAATAAAATGACATAAATAAACGTCAAAAAAAATTAAGAATATTAAGAAATGTTATTTTATTAAAACAACTACACGAAGAAATGGCAAAAACAATGTTTCTTCATTTCTTAATATTCTTAATTTTTTTGACGTTTTGTTACAATGAAAAAACATTGTGTTTGCCATTTCTTCGTGTTGTTGTTTTAATAAAATAACATTTCTTAATATTCTAAATTTTTTTGACGTTTTGTCACGTTACTGCCTTTCAATAACGTTTTGGTTTATTTCCTTTATAATAAACCGTTTCGGGTTCTTTATTGCAACTTTAATAAAATAAATAAAACACAAACACATTAAGCACTGTTTACAATATACTTAACTCTATTTAGTACTAAGTCTTTTTAACAACCGCAATTTATAGCTTTTATTCACAACCAACCATAATTTTCTGCGCGTGATTCGTTATTGACAAAGTCTGAACTTAGAATGATCTTATTATGCTAGTCGCCGCTAGTATTTATACTGCAATTTGGTTATGTAGAACATTCGAAATGTTTTTCGAAGGTTCAAGGCTTTACTTTTCACCACACTTTAATTTGATTTATGGCAGCACCTTTTATACTGAAGCTTTTTTAACGTTAATTTCGAGGGCTTTCTGCACATTGGGATTGAAGTGTACTAAATTATAACAATTTTTAATAACAATGTAAACTAGTAAAATTACTTATGAATAAAAGACAACTAATAAATACAAGATAACTAATAAATACAACTAATTATTAAATAATACTTACAACTAATTCTTAACTAAAGTTACTTTCGTAACAGTTTATTGCTATTTTGCACGTTAAAAAAAAGTGCGTTTTGTTATGCACCATTTTTTTAGAACCCATTTTCTTGGTAAAAAAAACTATGCTAACTAGATTTTTTCTTAAAGATTTCAACCCAATATTATAAAAATATCAAAAAACCAATTTGTCAAAAAATGCGTAAAAGTACGTTTTGTTCTGCGGCTAGTCATGTATTTTAATTGTAGATTTAAAACTTCTAGTTTGAGAAGCAGGGCCTAGTTCAAAATTTTAAATATGTTTTGTCTTTAGACCAATTAATTGGAGTTTTTTCTTTACTTAAACACAGTTTTAGGCGATTTTTGAACATGCGGTTTATGTAGGGAGGAATTGGAAAATTAAGAGCCTATTATTACAAGAATTTAAAGACACTTTGCACTAAACAAATTTGATAATTTATTAATAAATTTAAATACCCAACAAAACCCGAAATTAATTCTACATTAATCGATATAATAAAGTATAGCTATAGGAATTATATTTGTATGCGAAACAAACATAAGCACAAACGCAGACCAGGCCATCAACGGCGAGCCTTTCAGGTAGATTGCTTGAATTGAATGATATGGACACAAATAACATCTAGTTTCAACAAGACGATGCTACAATCCACCCAGCTCATGATATATAAGATATTCCTCACGAGGCATTTGCGTAAAGGTGATGTGAACTGGCCACCAAGATTTTAACTCATCAAACATTTTTATGAGTTTTGCTAACTCGTAGGTCTATGCGAACAAGCTTCAAAGCTACCGATAAAATTCAGCATGATTTATGCGCCAGAGTCATGGAAAATTTGACATTTTAGATACGAGCGAACCAGTAGAGCCGTAGCAGGCATTTGCATTATTTTATATTAGATATCATATAATAGCTTCGATAGGCATTTTAAACCAATATAAAACAAATTTAATAAATGGTGGTTCCATCATAACGCACGATGTTTATTATAAGCAGTGTTGCCAAAACTTTTTGAGGAAAAAAAGCTAGATTTTGTTAAAAAAAAGTGCTAAAAATGCCAAAAAAATCTAGAATAAATTTTAAAAAAATTTATATGAAATATAGAAAGATTTTTATTAAAGTAAGGGCCAATAAATTTTTTAATATGCTGCATATTGTGCTTCAGGTTCAACGAAATCAGCCAAATTGCCTTTAATAAATGTTTGACAAATACTCGACAGGTGCAATCGAACTATGCACAGCACATAAGCTTAATATCGGCTCTGCTGAACTTTGTAACAAATTTTTTAGAAGGGGATATGATTGTTTTTAGTTATGCCCGTAACATGTTTGTGCTTTTTTTTCTGCGTGTTGCTCCAGGCCACTAATTTCAGACAATATCGCATTTTAGAAATTTCAAAAGGTTTTTAATAAGTCATCTGTTTCTTCAACCCATCCTTATAACTTTAGGTGCTTGTCCCAATCTTTGCGAAACTTTTGTGAAAATGTTTTTACTAATTTTTTCCTTTTTTGATTTTTTTTCAGTGAAATATTAATGAGCATTCACATTATTGCAAATTTTAGATCTTTCGTTTTTTCTTTCTATTTGTATTAAACATTAAAAATGGAAAATATTATAAATATCACAAGAACTAAAAAATGTTAGGAATTTTGAAATAATGCTACATGCTTAATCAGTTTTTTTCATGCCAAATGTCTTTTAAAAATGCTAGATCTAGCATGAAAAATGCTAAATTGGCAACACTGATTATGAGTCACAAATTGATGTCAAGTTTTTTGCCCAACTTAATTTTACATTTCTTTGTTTCAGTGTTTGACAAATTCAACTATGGCGAGGTACATAATTGAGCGGCGCGTTAAGACTGTTGAAGCCTCTTACAAAACTGTGAGTTTAAATCAAAATGCATAATCGACCAAATGTGTCCACAATCGGGAGAATTGTGTGCAAATTTTAGAACACCGGGTCTGAAGGAAATGGAATCCACAAAGAGTGACTGCTTGGTAGGGTTTATAGGCTTGTGGCGTCATCGAAAATGAGGTCGGCCAAGCAGTTACCGTGAATAGTCTTCGCTATCGCGAGATGATAACGGACTTCTTGTGCCCATAAATTAAGGATATGCACCTGGACGGTATGTGGTTCCAACGGAATGGTGCCACTTGTCACACAACCAACAAAACTATGGCTATTTTGCGCGAGAAATTCATTGGCCGTGTTATCTCACGTCGAGGCGATGTTAATTGGCCGGCACGATTTGATACCGTTGGACTTCTTTCTCTGGAGATATTTAAAAGAAAAAGCGTACGTCAATAAGCCAAGAACAATTCGAGAGCTAAAGGATGATTTAATTCGGCAAATGACATTGGACCTTAATTATGTTTCAGAGTCATTGAAAATATGGACCATCTGAAAGATGTATGCCAACGAATCCGTGCCAAGCATTTGGCCGATATTTTGCTTTACAAATAATTGTCATAGATCCTTCTATAATAATAAAAAATATAAAAATAATTCTCTGAAAGTTTTTTTTATTTGCAATTAACATCGTGCGATTTTAATCTGCTATTTAAATTAAAGCATATAATTAATTAGCCTTTTATTTTAAGCATTTTTATAGAATACATTAACCTTTGTTTTAGCCATAACGTAATTGGAGGTGCCAACAATAGATATAGTTAAATCAACCATAATATGATTAGAAATTTTTACTAAAAAATAGTTTCGTTGGAGGTGATCGATCATATTAAAACAGGTTTTTTCTCTGAGTGTAAAAAACATTTTACTAATTGAGGAGGCTCTTTTCAAAACTTGGCTATTCCACTTTTGGTGTTTTTGCACATTTTGAGAAAATAGTTATTAGGAATGCCATTTTGAACTGGAATAATATACGTTTGAGGAAATCCTTCAATTCGTTCTGTTGTTTCTGGAGTAGTAACAGTTTTTTTCTCCCAATTTTATTTTTGCAGAGTTTTTATTTCAATGTTACCAAACAAACAAAAAATTAAAAACCATTTCTGTCGAAAGGGCAATAATCAAGTTTTAGAAAGAACATCCTCAATTAATGATTTATTAGAAACATGTTTTGTACGTGTGTGATTATGTAAGTATGTGTTCTTAGTACTTGTTGTATAAATTTGCATTTCCCACTAAACAAACAAAACATAATCAGCTCTTTTTACTAAGAATTGATAAACCAAAGTAAAAACAAATAAAGCAAAATAAGAAAATAATATGCAAAGATATTTAATAAATGCCTTGAAATTTTCACAAGAAAATATTTACTTTATTACCCCTATTTATTAATAATAAATAAAAGCGAGTAGCAAGAAGGGAGTTTGGGTAGATTTTGCCAAAAAATATTTTTATTATGATAAATATTTTTTGTTATCATTTGCAGAGATATAAAAAACAAAATAAAACATTTCCTAGAGAGACACAAAATTCATACATAAAATGAAATGAAACAACATAAAAATAATAACAATTTAATAGTTACATTTCTCAAAACTTCATCTCTGCTGTGCACAATTGCGGTTTAGGGAAAATGCAGCAGTTTCGGTTTTCTTCTTCTTCTACTTCTTCTTTTTAAGCTTTTAAACTGCTGCTTGCATTTATTCCCATTTTTATAGTAAAAAACATTTAAACAATAAAAATAAACTAAAAGGCAAAAAAGAACAAAACCTAATCATGGTACAGTGGTTTTCTCATATATTTTTATTTGTTTTTCAAAATGTTGGAAAAATGGCAAAGAAATATTCACTACAGAAAAAAAAAAATAATAAAAAACAGAAGAAGGGAAAATCTACAACCGAAACTAAAATAAAATGGAAATTTATTGCAGAGAATTTATGACAAGTTAGTGTTTCTTTCAGTATTTTACTTCATTTTTTTTGGGAAATTATAACAAATATATTTATTTGAAATATAAAAAAAAAAAAATATGTGTGTACATATGCATGTTATTTTTATATTTAAACTTATAAAACAGGAGTATGACAAATATTAACCAAAAATTTGTCTTTTTGAAATAATATGAAAATAAATGAAAATTTAGAATAACAATAAAATATAATGGAACAAAGCTTTCAACATATTTTTATATATGAATTTTTTAACAAATAGTTTTTTTTTTTCTTTTTGAGTCACAGAGAACAATAGAAATTTGCAAAGAGGTATTTTATGGAAATGTTCACATTCACACATATCAAAGGATAAAAATTTAGACCATAAAGCTGTCTTTGTAAAGTAGAGTTCTACTTTTATAAAAACTACAAAGAAATAACTATTTTATATAAATTTTAATAACGAAATCTTTTTTGTATTTTACATTCACAAAGCAACTAAAAAAGACATAAGTTTTAACAAAAATTAGTAGACAAAAGTTTGAATATATTAATGGGAAATTTCTTTCTTTATTGCCCAGCAAATAAGACCGGTCGGCCAAAAGAAAGTCGGCAAAAAAGATTTTGTTTTGCGATTTTAATTGACTTTAGCGTGCTGAATCCAGTTCTATCCCGTCGAGTTTCTGGGATTTTCTTATTTCAATAAAATACTGATATTGAAATATTAAATACATACACAGGAAAAAATTTTGCGCCAGTAAACGCGTTAATCAAAAATAAAATCAGTTTTAATTAAAAATTTAATCAAGTGAATTAAACTTTTTATCAGTATATTAAACGCTTAATTGACAATATTAATTTGCACCAGTAAACAAATTAATAATATCAATTCACTTGATTAAAGCCTTTATGACACTTCATTTTTTATTCATTAAATTGATATAGAATTGATAGAAAGAAACAGTAAACGTTAGAAAGAGCAAACTACAAAATATGTAAACTTTTTTCGGTTTTTCTTTTGTTATGATTTTGTTTATTTTATAAAATGTTTTCAACTTTTTGTTTATGAGAAACATAAAAACAAGACAAACAAAAAGCCGCAAATGGCTAAATTTGCCCATAAGCCGCTGATTAAGCAACACTTTTAATATTTCAAGCTTGGAATGTCAGTTTTAAGTTGAACAATCTTTAATTTTTGTTTGACATAACTTAATTTTTTATAGATAACTTTTTTAAAATTTTTGACAGTTTGCTATTTATCTTAATACAGCTGTGCTCTCTGCACTTGGTAAATTTTCCTAATACATTATATTTGCACTGTTCACCAAAACTTGAACAATGCATCAAAAATGTAGTGTCATAAAGCCTTAAACGCTTAATTCACTTGATTAAATTTTTAATTAATACTAATTTTATTTTTGATTAATGCTTTTACTGGCGCAAAGTTTTTTTCTGTGTACATACGTACATATTTATTATGAAAAAAGTAAAAAATCTTACACATTAATGTCTTCGACCATGGAATTAAATATTAATATTGCAAAAACAACTATTTGGAAGTTGGCTTTCTTTTATAAGTTGTATCTGCTGTTTCACGATTGATTTCCCAGCTAACAGTGCTGGGTACAACTTGCCACTAATTTTTTTTCAATATGCCCAATAACTTTGTGGAACCCCTTACCATACTCATCAGACACGGCACTAAGATTTGCTGGGAAAATATCGAAATGTGAACACAAGAAGAGTATTATTAATGACATGTTGCATCCGATTTGTTGATTTAAAAAATGATGTTGTACCATTTCATTGTAATTAACAGCCCTGATATTTCCTAAAAAATGTGATATTTACAATATATTGACAGTTTTAAAAAAAACATTGTTTATATTACTACTATATACAACATTCAACGTAAACAAAAATGTACATGTATACGCAAAATGTAAACAACTTTTGACATATTTAAGGAATAAACATTTGGCTTTTGCACAGACCTACTGAATGGGGGTTTGTTTTATTGCAATTGTTGCCAAATGTCAAAGCACTTTGCTTAGCAAGTTGTGTTTTGCTCACTAAACACACTTATGACAGTGTCGCGTTTTAGTTTTACTCAATATTTATAACACAGAGAAAACAGATTCGTGATCACAACCGAATTTGGCGCCAATCGAATTTCGTAGGTTGAATGTACTATCACACAATTCGGTTCCAATTACTGAAAATTTCGTTGCTTAGCACAATATTTTTGATAGCAACATTTGAATTTTAGTACACTATCAGTTATAACAACAGATATTGTTAGTTGTTAGTATGATTAGTAGAAACAAAATTGTGCTTATACCCGAATATATGATAGCTGCAACTAAATTAACACATAATTGGTGTTCATAACAAGAGATTTGATTGTCGTTATCAATATATTTTTTTTTAACCGGTCAAATGTCCAAAGGTAACCCCAATGAATGGAAAAAATGGCTTATTTAACAGTACGATGTCCTAGGGCCTATCCAGCTTGCATTACAAAGGAGAAGTCTTAAAACTACTTCAGAGGATTAGCTTTGAAATCGTTTCAAAACGAAGACATGTCGTTAAAAAACGAAGACATGTCGTTTCACTGCAAACTCTTTTTAATAATGACATGGTCCATAATTGCACTACATTGGACCAGCCCAGGATCAAAATGGATCAAGTAGCCCAATATTATTTGCAGGGTATAAAAAAAATAATACATACATACATATGCATGTGTATACGTTCATACCTATAAGAATACTTAAATTACTTACCCCTATTTAATAAGTTTTTGCACATTTTCCATTTTTGCCTGCAAAGATATTTTTTAAATATAAAATAAAAAATTATTTTAATCTATCAAATGTTTTGACAGAAAATTTGGGGCTTTTAACTATTATTTGGTTGTGAATTCCGAATAATTATATTTTCATTTGTTGTACTCGAATTGAAACTATTCCAACAATCAATAATTAGCTGCCATAAATGAATAAACATTTATATTACAAAATTTATTGACGAAAGCAAATTATTGATTGCAATGACCAATATTCAGTATTGCCCTGTATTAAATTCGATTGTGATTCTAACCATTTGTACTAATTTTTAGAACTAAAATAAATTAGTTATCACAACTAATAAAAGAATTAAAGGAATCATATTTCAGTTAGAACAACGTTTGAATAATCAAGAGAATTAAAAATCAGTTAGAACTATACATTTTTAATAGTTGCAATAATAAATCATGTTACTTGATCAATATTTTATTACTGCAACCGTTTCCCGACCAATTTGTTTTCTGTGTGAACAATTTCGTATTAAGTGAGCAGTAACTAAATTGCAATTTTATATGGATGACTGAGCCCAATAATGGAATTTATTCAATTAAGGTACATATCTGAACACGGTATAAAGGATGTCCAAATTTGAGGCACACTGGTCAATGAAAATCGCGACAGGAAGATAATCCAAAGCTTTTTGCGGCGGAAAATCTATAATTTAGACGTAGAAAATATATGTTTCTCGCAGAGGAGGAGCGAACTATCCACCAAGATCGTACGATTTGACATCTTTAGACTATTTTTTGCGGGGTTTTTTAAATCGAAAGTGTATAGCAATAGTCCCACAAACAACATTATCGAGCAGATATCAACCATCGACAACAGTTTATTGAAAATGTGATAGAGAATTTTGGTTAAAGATTGGGATCTTTCCGAGCCAGTAGGTTGTCACTTGACTGACATTCTTTTTTATTTTTAACCGGAATCTATTTGTAATAAACTGAAATAGAAATTTTTTTAATATCTCAAAAAAAAAAACTCTTTTCTGTATTAAAATTAAAATTATTCCTCAATTTTGGGCACCATTTATATGCGTGCATATGCGTGTGTTAGTAAAAAAAAAAACACTACAAAAAAATCATACATTATTTTAATGTTTCAAAAGTAAAATAGGAAGCCAAAGTTCCCGAACTCCTTTTGTTTAAATTATTTAGTTAACTAAATCAAATTTTCTTATAGTTTAGAGTTCTTCTTTAAACAAAGGGGGTAGGTAGTACAACAGAGTTGAAACAAACATGTGTAACGAAGAGGAAGGTTAGTAAAGTTAATTCTACTGAATACAGAAATTGCTTATAGCACCAAAACCAGGGACCGTAACGGTTAACAGTTATCAAAAAAGTTATTTTATAACAGTTATTTTGTTAATTAAATAAAATTCCATCAAAAACAGTTATTTTTCAAAGTAAAAATAAATGGTCGGATAAAACTCTTAAAAACAGAGTTTTATTTTGACGTCATAAAACAAAATTCATTTGAGGAGTTCTATTTTTTCCGTCAGAAAATAAAACTCATTTGACTTTTTTTTTTTTTCGTCAGAAACAAATTTTCATATTTAAACAACCCAAGCGTGGAAAAAGCAGAATAGATTCGTCATGACGAATCTATGGGAATATGACAGTATTGGGGTCCGTTGACTCTAACATGAAGATTTTTAAGTTTAAATTATCTGGATAACTGTTATTTACGGTCCCTGATCAAAACTAATTTGTTTTCGATAAAGAAATATTTGGATTTAACGTGTCGATATGTATCAATTTCACATATACGATGTTAAGCTAATATTTAGATTCCGATAAATTTTATTTTCTTATCAAGTAATAAACATTGTAATAATGTGTTAAGAATTGATTGAAAAAATAACTATCACTTCTCCTGTTAAACACACAGTTTGAGTTTTCCCCTGGCTCATTTAATTTTGACGCTTTCATATTAGAAAATCTTCCTATAAGAGAGTTACATTTTGTTCATCGACATCGAACGTTGACGGTCGAAATCGTTAAACAGGCAGTTAATTGTTATATATAATATGCCGAGTGCTAAAGCGAAATCGTTGGATGTTTATATAAATATAAGGACGAAAGTATGTCAATATTAATTAGAAGGCCAATATAAACCACAAAGCCACCGCGCCTGCAATGCAAAAAGTCTCAACGTGTTTAATAACAAGATCTCCGTAAAAAATTCTGATCGCACACAGAAAAAATTTTTTAGGTCAGTAAAAGAATTAATCAAAAATAAAATCAGTTTTTATAAAATATTTAATCAGGTGAATTAAACTTTTAATCAAGTGAATTAAACTTTTAATTGAAATATTGTCAATTAAACATTTTATACACTTGATTAAAAAGTTTAATTCACCTTATTAAATATTTAATTAAAACTGATTTTATTTTTGATTAATTCTTTTACTGGCCTAAAAAATTTTTTCTGTGCATCTTTGTGAAATCGTGCGGTTCGGAAATTTTTCTCCCCAAAAAGAATTTGTATCTTTAGTTGTGTTTTATAAAGCATCGTCTTATTAAAAAAAACCTCGTCAACATCAATATCTTCCAATTCCAATTAATGGCATAATCTCCTCCCTTCAATTAAAGAAGCATCCAATAACTTCACTTAAAAGTTCTCGCTTTTTTATAAACAAAAATCGGCAAAGCTTAAAGAAACTCAATTAATTCGCTAGTTGGCTTAACGAACATCGCAAAAAGCACTCTCATAAAATTTAAATTATCTTGTTTATAAAACTTTGCATAATTTAATCATTCTCTTCAATGAAAAGAGCTTTTTAATGCATTGGAAAAACAAACATTGGGTTAAGTAAATCTAACATCAATTAATCTTTGACCAAAATAATCTTCAAATTTGAAATGCATTCAAGCGAAATTCCTAGAGATTTTTATTCTACAAATTCCATTGTTATACAAGTAAAACTTTCTTTTCATTTCCTTAAATACCGTATGGAATTCAAACCCGAATGCATTCGATACATTTTGTTTTTCGATTAAAATCAAAGTACTCCATAATGACAACATTTGTTAAAGAAAAATTGAAAACTGATTGTGTGTTGAATCAAATAACAATTCTAATACGATGATGATTACAAAAACAAGAAACATTTGTTCAAAGACGTTCGCATGAGAGTGCGAGTGTCAGGGGGCAAGTGTCTGTTTATGTTTTTTTTTTTTTTTGTTCAATGATGTGCATACAAATGCATTTTTGCAATTGAAATAAATTGAGGTTAATGCCTGTTAACTGCATGTATTTGTATTCGTACTTGCATTCTGATTCGCAAAAGCAGGGAATATCGAACATGAAAAATTCTTGTATCGTTTGTTTGTATGTGTGTGCGTGCGTGTGTTAAACAAAAATTTCTACTTATGAACATTTAAGATTTCTATAGATACTTTTATGTTGGTATTTACTAAATGAAACAAAAAAAAAAATCATAATAATAACAAGAGCAGAGAACAAGAACACAACCCATACAACTACCGAAATTCAGTTGTTAACATTTTTGACCATAATAATGGGTTTTACAACAAAAGAGAAGATAAAAAATCTAACAACAACGACAAAAAAGATGGCAAAACAAGAATTGTAATTGTCCATTATATTTTCTCTTGTTATGTTCCGAATTTTTTTATTTTTTGTTGTTGTACATATTACTTGTGTTTCTTTTTGTTTATCTCTACAAAATACGGGGGCAATTTTTTTTTTAAAAATTTTGTAAAATTTACTTTTCTATCGCCTTCGGCATGATGAAGGATGTCCATTACTATTTGTACAGAGTGGCACATTAACACGATGACCAAAGTGTATTTATGGTTAAAAATTATAATCATTAACTACTTGCTTTAAGGGCAAGTTAGAATTAAACCTTTTGGTTCATTTAAAATATATTTTTTTAAGGAAAATAAAATGTTATGGCCTGTGAAATTACAAACCTGAATGAGTTTGTTGTGCGCAATAAATTGAAATATATTAAACGGGAGAGAGCAAAATTGCCTATTCGAAAATAAAATTAAATTAAAAAAAAATTATTCCCGAAAATCCCCACTTTTTTTCTACAAATCCCGGGAGATGCAAAAGTCAATTCCTAAGTGAGACGAATTGCTCTGCTAAGTCTCAACACTGTCTATGTATTTTTTAATCCTAAAATATACAAAGCAAATCTGTTAAAAGACATAATTTCGAAAACAATATAGTATTCCAAATAAATGTTCATTAAATTTCTCGTCTGCCTTGAAGACAAATATTTTCATTTAATATAATTTTCTATGTATTTTGTAATAAAATATTATCCGTACACTGTAAAAGATTACATTTTGTATGTCTGTGTGTGTGTGTTTGTGAGTAAATATTATTCATTTTCTTTCATGTTACTGAATGTTGTAAATATTAAAAAAGAATTAGCCGTATGCATGTTGGCATGTAAATCTAAAGTAATGTTATTTATTTTTTTACTAAGTTTTTTTTTTTTTAAAGAAATAGTTTGTTGTATGGGTATGATACGAGGGTTGCTATTTTTATTTTGAGCCTAGTATTTTATTATATAAAATGTCTTTATTGTTTTGTTTCGATCACATATGCGATATATATCAAAAATTCTTCATCTATGTAGATGTTGTTCAGGTTTTGATACACTAGGTTTATAGTTCTTGAGCCTTTCATTTTGCACCAATTGATTCGAGAATCTCTTTGAGCTTTTGTCAAGTTATGTGGAATATAACGCAACAAAATCGAACTTGCAATTTAATTAGTATTGTGGTTATTTTGTTGAACTATTTATGGTTTTTAGTCCAAATTTTCAATATTTTTAGTTAGGCTTAAGTTCAAGTTTAATGTTAATGCATTTTCTTATTGATGCTCGTCATACAAATGAGCTAGGATAGGAAAAATTATAATCGCTAGCATTATTTTATTCAACTCTCTAATTTTAAAATTTGTTCTCGCAAATTTTATTTTTGAGCTCGCTAGTTTAAATATTTTAAAACTGTGCTCGACTCTAATACATAAGACGGCTAGTTTTCAAAATTTGCACCTTCGAGTCAAGGACAAACATCTCACGGTTCGTATAAAATTTGTGCTCGCGAGTTTTATTTTTTAAATCACGAGCACTACCCAGCGGGAAAATGAGGAATTGATTACATAAATAATTAATAAAATAATGCATTATTTTCGAAAGAATAATAATGCATTTATTGGAATCGGGAAGGTAATTTCATCAGACACAAAAATTATGCATTGATTACCACGTATATTCCCACATTTGCAGAACAAGTAATGTATTGTTTCTGTTAGTAACAATTATTCGTGCTTTTGCTTAACATACATACATATTTCCTTAATAAAAATCCGTTATTTTTTTGCTGCCTTTATGTCGCCTACTTATAATTTTTATTTTAGTCGCAGTTTGTGTTTGAAAGCGTACGGTCAAAGTTATTTAAAGTACTTTATGTTTTATCTTTTAATAATTTTTAAAATTTTTATCATTAAATGTATAATTACAGATAAATGTGATGAATGCTTAAATTTTATGAAAAAGCTTGATTATAAATTGGATACTTTACTATCAGAAGATTTAAAATTTATTCATCCTTATTATGAATGTATGAATAATATAATTTATTCTAAAGAATGAATTATTTAATTCATTCGCAGGATACATTTAAATAATTTATTACAATCCTAGGACATGGTCTGTGTTAAGAATAATGAATTCTGGAATCAAATATTATACAATATATGTATTACTTTCTCGATTCCTATTAATTCCATTTTCCCGCTGGGTACATGCATAAAAAATGTATTTTTACTTAATAAATAATAAAGAAACAATTGATTTTTCAATTAAAAAATCTCGACATAATTTTATTAGACTGGTATACATATACCCCCGTATTCATAAACGATTATTAAATGTAACATACGTTTATTAAGGATAATTTTCATAGTAAATTTACAGCCGTATTCATAAAAACTTATTGATGATTAATTGACCGTTTTTAAGCAAAAATTGCTAAAGTTGTATTCATAAACGAAAAATAGTCTATTGAACCTTTAATAAACCATTCATAAAGTAAGAAAATTTATTGTTGCATTTGCCCTTCTTTAAACCAAAAATAAAATGACATTTTAAAAGGTGTTTGCATTTTATGATATTATTTTTGTGAAATATGTTGAAAAATAAGACAAAATTATTTTATTTATTACAACAGACATGTTAAATACATTTTACTAATTTTTTTTTTATTTTAGACAGCAAATTTAAAGTTATATTGATTATTTTTTTAAAAAAAATTATATGATTTAAATGAATATGTTCAGGGCCAAATGCAGATATTCTCTTTAATTATATATTAAATTATTGCAACTAGTTGTTTTTTTTTGTTTAAAACAACAAATTATTGTTCAAAAATATAAAAAAATATATAATAAACAAATCATAATAATAGTGATGTTTATAAAAAGTAAACAAATACTTTTTTATCGTATATTAAAAAAAGGTTCAAACAAAAGTTTTTATGATACCTTTTGGAAACATTTTGTTCAGAAACTTAAATAATATGTAGTTTTATTTGATAAGAATAATTTTGAAGGTCTACAATTAAAAAAAAATTATGAAAAAAATTATATATAGAATATCATGTTAACCGAATAGAAGTTTCGATCATCACTAACAATAAAATGGCAGCCAAATATAATGAAAGTTGCCATACTTAAACAGAAAATTGCTGCAAACAGTTAATAGAAAAAAAGCTGTTATTGTACTTTTATGAATACAAATTTTTATAAGAGGTTTATAAGACAAAAAGCGTTTAATAGTTATTACATACTATAAGCTTAAAATAAGAACTTTTTGTGAATACGGCTGTTATTCTTTAAACCTTTATTAAATTTAAAAAATTTTTATGAATACATACAATAGTCCGTAAGCGATTATGGGTTTTCTCAATATACCGACAAAAACATTATTTTCAGTTGGCAACACTCTCAAAATACATTCAAAAGTTGGCAGTCAACTGATTGAATTTATCTGTACGGCAAATAAATAATTGGAAGATGAGAGCCGGTTAGCTTTGCGACAAAATAGAAGCAAATGAGATATTGAGAAAACCAAATGTCTTTAATCTGCAGTTTTTTGTTGGGAAAAAAGATATTCGCCTAATGAGAAAACTTCCATTAGTCTTTTAAAAAGATCGTTTTAGGTTTTTTTTCTCCAGCTCTTGGCAACGCTGCCATTAACAAACAAACATTTATTTTTAACACAATGTTAATGCTTCTCCATAAAATTTTTGTATTTTCAAAACGTATAACATGATAACATTCTTTTAAATAAATCCTTTGGCTTTTTCTACTTCATGATTTCCCCCAACTATAACAGCAATTTGTGCTATCTTAACACAAGCAATAACGCCGGCAAAATAACTGCGTCAACTTGCAACTGTTCAAGTTCAAATCTTGAGGTGACGAACACGTACATATCTCAGAACATAAATTGAAAATATGCTGAGGAGAGGTTGTGTGTTATTTTCATAGCGATAAAAGATGAGCGCTAAAAAAGCAATATTAATTTTGTTTATTTGTAGTGTTTAAAAATATAATATTAAGAGTTTTCCTACATTTTTTTGTTTTTTTCTTTTTGTACCACTAAGAAAACAGCTCTGAAGTAAATGACAAATGAATTTGACAGCTTGTTTTAAAAGATAATTGCTCTGCAATATATTCTAACACATATTTATGCAGGGCACACGTAAATATCTTGTGTGAGCAATAGCATTTTACAGTTGCCACAGGAATAATTGCCAAACTTATTGCCCGTGCGGTTTGGAGATTAGTTATGCTTGATACAAGGAAATATTTGTAAAACCAATGAACAAATTTTTCCCTTTTTATTTTTAATCTATATTCTAATCCATATTCGTGTTGTGTGTTTTCATAAATACGCGAAATTATCCACATATACAAACTAATAGTCAAGTTTATAAAATGTATACACAAAAATTAAGCTTGCGAGCAATTCTTTTCTGCTCGACCAGCGAACTGAGTTTTATTTTTGACATTGTTTTTATTACTCGCGAGCAGAAAGGAATAATACTTCTTGAGGAAAATAAAACAAGCTCGAATTGAATTCGCTCGCGAGGGAGTTTTGCTCGAGCACTATTCTTACTCAAAAGAATTTTTTGGTTTTTAATGCTTAAGGCTAGTTTTCACGGTAATACAATGTATTATGACTTTGTAGAATCAAAATAACATGAAATTCTCTCCGTGTTTAAAAGAAAAAAATAAAAGTCTGTTGTGAGTATATTTCATATTTACACGGATGGTTTAAGTAAAATCAAAAATAATAACAAAAAAGCAGATGGTTGCAGTTTTACAATTTTTACAAAAACAACATGAAAATTTCCTGAGTTGGTTTTAGTTGTTTTTGTAATTGTATAAAAATGCTACCACCTTCAATATACTCTGCTAAAAAAAACCTCTGGTGTGATGAGAATCCATAAGTTTCTAAAATAGTTTAGAAAAAAAAAAACATTTACCGACCGCTTGTCAGATTTTGTATTCGTATTCTCTCTTACTCAATACATATTACTTGTACATGATATGATTTTTCTCACTATACATCATGTCGTAATACAATGTATTACCGTGTAAACTGGCCTTTATTGATAGAGCGAACCTTCCACCAACGTACACGATGTTTTCATTTTACATTTTAATACACAACGCACAAATCATTATGTATTTTTACGAATTTTCTGTTTTCTTTTTAACACATTTCAACACCATTTAACACGCTTATGTATTTGTAGTAACTTTTAACAATCAACGTTTACGTTTGAGTAACAAGGTCTTCAGATAGCACTCTTTGCTGTCATCTACCAAAATATAAATAGCAACCTTCGTATAATTATGAACACCAATACACACGGTCATATTTAAAAAGCATGTATGCAAATTTACAATAAGTTTTATATGTAGAGCAATTTGGTTTTGTTCGCGAATACAAACTTACATGCGTACTTGAAAATTTAACTTTTTAGTTCATAAAAAAAATTCAACTTTAAATTCCATTGTAGTCGTTGCCAATTATTTTGGAGTTTTAGTGGTGTATAGTTTGTATATTTTTATGTGTATTATATATCAACAGTATGTGAAGCAGGAATTTAAAGAGTATTTAAAAAGTCTTCTTGGAAGATTTAATTCTTTTTTCATAATTCCTTCTAAAGAACGATCTTGGAAAAATACTTTTTTGAAACAGATATTCTTGAAGGAGCTTCTTAAAAATAGTCTTCTACAAGAAGTAAATAAACAAAACAAAGCCCAATTGAAGGCAATTGAATCGTAAATGGATAAACTAAAATTTAAAAATCAGTAACTGTTAAATAAATAATTTTTATATATAGAAAATTCCTTTTATATATAAATTAAGTATTTTTTAGTTGTTGGAAAATATTTCTTCGTTAAGAAAAATGCCACACTAAAACTTTGAATTCTTGCGAATATGATGACATGCTGATATATCTACTAAACCACTTATTAAGATTTGTTTAGAAGCTTAATGACTTTAATGACTAAACCTTAATTTTTTTTCTAGTATCTATTACAACATTGGCGGTTACAGCATCCCCGGTGAAGAGGTTGTTCACAACTCTTGATTGTGAAACTTTTAAAGTGAATCTAATAAATCGCTTGCTCTTAAACATGTTAACTAAAAAAGTCTCTTAAATTTGTGCCCGCAAAAATATAAATTTTATAAGTTTAGCCCCACTATCATGTTAAAATCAGGGCTGTGGAGTCGTCAAGAAATAGTGATAACTCCGACTCCGACTCCACTCGCTAAAAATTTTAAAGTATGACTCCGACTCCAACTCCAACGCCGACTCCTACTCTAACCTTGATGCTAAAATGTGTATGAGACTGGCCCTTATTTGACCCTAAACCTTTTTTTAATGCAATACCTTTAAATGGTTAAATATAGCAAGAAATTGATTCTGTGAATAGTTCAAATTGCTATTTTAATTTTAACTCGTGCCGCAATATGCGTTAATACAAATTTTAACATATTTACATATTATGTAAAGTAGAATGAACCTTATTTTCTGACTTTAAAGCAGACCCTCTCAAATTTTTTTTATTTTTTTCTTCACAATAAATCTTCAACCTCAAGGTCACTTTTATATCGGGTGATTTTTTAGCTATTATCTTTTTGGCAACACTGGTTTAAACAGCTGACGCACGTTTCGTGTTTTGTTTCACTGTCAAACATCTTCAGTTTAGTCTATAATTAAACCATGAATCGTCTTACAAACGAAAAACGCTTGCAAATTATTGAATTTTATTATCAAAATGCGTGCTCTGTTAAGAAAGTTCATCGCGTTCATTCATTGTGTTCAGCGACGAAGCTCATTTTTGGCTCAATGGGTACGTTAATAAGCAGAATGGACGATTTTGGAGTGAAGATCAGCCAGAAGCATTGCAAGAGCTACCAATGCATCCAGAAAAAGTCACAGTTTGGTGCGGTTTATGGGCTGGTGCCATCATTGGACCGTACTTCTTCAAAGATGATGCGGATCGTAACGTAACTGTGAATGGTGAGCGCTACCGTGAGATGATATCCAACTTTTTTTTGCCCAAAATGCAAGAGCTTGACTTGCATGACATGTGATTTCAACAAGACGGTGCCACATGCCACACAGCTTAACAATGGACTTATTGAGAGGCGAGTTCGGTGAACATTTTATTTCACGTTCGGGACCGGTCAATTGGCTGCCTAGGTCGTGCGATTTACCGCCTTTAGACTATTTTTTGTAGGGCTTTGTTAAAGCTCATGTCTATGCAGACACGCCCGCTTCAATTGACGCATTGGAAGACAACATTGAAGTATTTATTCATGAGATACCGGCCGAAATGCTGGAAAGAGTATGCCAAAATTGGACTAAGCGGATGGACCATTTAAGGCGCAGTCACGGTCAACATTTGCATGAAATAACCTTCAAACATTAAATTATATGGACCGTACTATCGATTCAAATAAAGATTTCATGCATTTTTCTGAATTTTATGTGTTTTTTTTTTAACTTTCCTATAGCTCTTAAAAAATCAACCATTATAAAAAATATTTATAAGAATAAGAGGTAGTTTACACGGTGTCTTTTCAAACATGTCTAACAAACACGTCTGTTTTGTTTGTAGGCGATCGGGATAGAGAAGAAAGAGGGGTTGCCAAACAGACACGAAATGAGCTTTCATGTTTGTTTATATGAATTTTCATGTTTTCAATTTGTATGTATATGTAAATTAGACTATTAGATATGAAAACAGACATGTTTGGAAAGACATCGTGAAAAGAGAAAAAGTTTTTGGTAGCATTTTCAAAAAAGAATATCAAAAACAGACATGTCTGGAAAGACACCGTGTAAATGTCCCCTAAGATAGAAAATACAATAAGTTTATAAAATTGGAATAGAACTATTTTTGTTTCCTGTGTATAATTTTTATTATTTTTCATAATTGACAATTTTGTTGTTTCATAAAATTTTGGTTTAAAAAATTTGTTTAAAATTAAAAAAACCAAAAATCTTTTCAGATGTTATTCATTGAGATAAAGAGATACAAAATTATTTGTAAAGAAATAATATTGAAAAGTTCGATGAAATTAAACTAAATAATTTTTTATTTTGAAAAATATTAGAAAAATGTTTAGGCTTAAAACTTTTGGAGTCGGATTCGCCCGTTTTTGTGGGTACTTCGACTCCGACTCCGGTGCAAAAAGCCCAACTCCGACTCCGATTCAGTCTTTAGCAACTAATAAATTCTAAAGAGGAATTTCACATAATAAGCTTTAAAAATAGAACTGATTCCAGCATTTTTACGATCGGTTCAAATGGCTGGGTGATTTTTTTAGAATTAAAATGGCCAGCAGAAGTTTTCTTGCCTATATCCACCCCTTAAATGAACAGAAAATTACGTATTTTTTTTGCTTTTTCTACTTTGTTCCGTAAATTTCCTTTTTCAATATTTTTGTACGAATGTATGTGTCCTAGTAAATGCTTTTATATCAGTGTATGGTCCTGTAGAACAATAAGAAATTATTCGATTTTAAATGTGTTTTCAATGGACGCCACATATGAACAATGTTTCTCATAAATCTTGGTAATGTTGTTGTATGTGTCTGAATATTTTCAAACTTGTTCGTTTATACTCATGTTTTATTGTTCTTGTGTTGTGCATTTTGTAAGCTTTTTGATTTCTTTTTTTTTCCAACATTTCGTTGTTTCTAAAAGTGCCTGCTGTGTGCGAAGAAGTAAAGATTGCTTTTGTTTCGATTTAACTCTTTTATAACCTTCGAGTACATACATACATACGTATGTGCATATAAAACTTTCATATTTAGGGTACCTAATTTCCAAAAAAAAAAAATTATTCCGGATTTTAATTTTTAAATTAGAATTTGAAAAAGTTTGCAGGATAAGTTTCCGTTGAAGCAATAAAATGTAGTTCTATTAAATTAAAGTCATAGACTTTGCTGATAAATTCCCGAAACTTCTAAAATCGCAGGAATTTATATAATATTTTTTTCAGGGGATACCAAGGAAAATTTTGCTGAATGGGAACTCTAATTCATTTACATATGAACGTGACTTATTATACAACATTTATGGGTTTGTGTGTTACGTAAGGCAATGAGATTTGTATATAAAAATCATACACAAACACATTGTTAAGTTCACATATACACAGACTTAAACGTGTTTATATGTGTAGTTCTTAACCCGTTGTTATTTTCAAAAAAGTTTATACCTTTAAGTAGGTTCTTAGAGCAAAAATTCTGTATCGACATTAACGCATTTATGGTTAAAAATGAATAAAAGTTTTCTGTACTGTTTCATTTAGACTTTGGATGTATTTTAAATGCAGCTAAGAAATAAAATATGCTTTATTAAATTTAAAAAAGATATGAGGAGTTCCACAATAAAACGCAATATGTTCTAATGAAAATTTTTTTGTTTGAAAAATTAGTGTGTTTTTGCTTCTGTTGTAGCAAAACATTTTAAGAGGAACTTGATGGTAATGTTGTATACAGAAGTCAGAACATCCAAGTGTAGCCAGTTCTAAGTCTTGATGTCATGCCTTGTGCAATTTTTATTATTTTTTTCAATGAAAATTATATTTTAAATGCATTTAATTCTTTGAAGCAAAATCAATCCATCCGTACTTAAACCAATCTGAAGCGGTATCAATAGTAGATTTCCTTAAACCAAGTACAGAATTCTTGATTCAAGAACGGATTATTCAAGTGCCCCGTAATTAAAAATTAATCGAAAACAGGATTAGCTTACGTTTAAAGTGAGATAAAAGTTTATCTCGAATTGTACTTGATTCAAGAATTTCTATGCTGGTTTAATCCTGAATTCGAACTTGAAATAATCCGCCAGCGATATTGGACTGATTCTAACCTTAGCACTTATTCCAGCGATAGAGAGAAAATTATTATTTACTTAACCGTTACACATGATTGTTTGATTTTTGCTGTATTCTGCTATTTGTTTACGGAAGAATTCTCAATTATAAGACTACAGCAGCCTGCCCGATATGGTTTTCGTAATCATTTTACTTTGAAAATTTGATGTATTTAACTAAATTATTTTAACAAATAGAATTTAAGAATTTTTACTTTTTATTTTTTTTTAAACATAAAAATAATGTATGTTTTTCTTCTTGTAGTGCTGTTGTTGTTGCTACACAAAACAAGCAAATCGTTAAGTACCTACTTTTTAGTGTTGTTGTTTCTGTAGTTAACTTTTATAAACACACGAGTATGCACTCATATTGGTTTTCCAAAGTTTTCCCATTTTGAATTTTTAGTGCTATTCGTATATAAATTTTTAAGTACGTCTCGTACTAAAGGTAAGCAGAAAAATCTAAAATTTATTACGAAGTTTTTCTTTCTGTGTACAAGATTTTAACAATTTATTTGTTGAATTGAACACTGATGAAAATAAACAGTATTTAGCGTTCGGCTCACACACCCAAGAACGATATCTATTTTTTTACTGATTGTGTAAACGAACAAAACCCTTAATAACGTTCGTAACTATTTTCAAAAAAGAGCCGAACATTATATAGTTTTCTGTTCTTCGTTAAAAAACACAACACATGTTTTGATACTGTAGACAAACATTATATTTTAATGTTCTATAATGTTTCTTTTTTTACATTGATAAAGAAATTTTAACAGAGATCGTAGCACGAACAGCTTGTTTGTGTATTGTGTATATTTTTTGTTTGTGTAAAATTATTTTGCTGGCTTTTTGTTTTTTTCGTATGTGTATGTTGTTTTTGTAAAATATGTTTGGAGTTTTTTACCAGCCAAAAGCGGCGAACATTAATGAGCCGAACCAAACACAATGAAGTTTGTGGTTTTTTAAAAAATTCGAACGGAATTAAATGTTCTCAGCTTTTGTTGAGTTGGAAAAAAACAGTATTATTTTTGTGTTCGAAAGATGACAAACAGGAAAACGTTGTTTTTGATGGATTTTCTAAACAAACACTATTAGCGTTTATGTTTTCAACAAATCTACCGAACCGAACACTAAGGAGCAATATTTAGCGTTTATTTTCCAACACTGTTGAATACACTACGTGGCAGTTTTTTGACCAAATGAGTCTGACACCTAGTCTTTATGTAAAATTGTCCGCTGAATCCGAATATGAAGACAAAATTGTCGAAAGTAGAGCAGTTTTTGAGATATTCCAAAACAACCGTTATTTGTGTTTCTAAAAAAGATGATGTGACTGAATTGCAAATATCTTCAAAAATTGTAAACGGATTATGTATTTCTTTTTTTAAGTGAAAGGTTATAAGATTTCTAAAATAACCATGGATGGTTTGTGAAGATGAGTCAATAAATGGCAGAGTTATAGTGGACAAAATTTTAAACTTCATTACAAATTTGATAATTTTTTGCAATTTTGCTCTTTTCAAGTTATTTTTTTTTAACCAACGATTTAAAAAACTTATGGTGTTTTCATTTCTACAAAAAATGTGACATTTTATTTTAAAAAAATGCAATTTAGTGTCTGTTTCCTAAAAATTTTGCTCCCGAAAAGGATGAGTTTTTAGAATAAAACAAGCCACCCTTTTCGGAAGCAAAATTTTTAAGAAACAGACACCAAATTGCATTTTTTAAAATAAAATGTCACATTTTTATGTAGAAAAAAAAACACCATAAATGTAATATTCAGCGGACAACTTTACATAAAAGTTAGGTGTCAGATTTATTTGCTCACGACTTTGTTGGAAATTTGTGACACCGTGATATTGACAATTTGAATTCAGAAAATTAATTTTTATGTTTACAAATTCGGTTGCCTTTCAAATTTTAAAAATGAATTGTATTGACGAATATGGTTTAAATATGGAAAAGAGTTATGAACCCAAAAGTGAAACAGCCTCCCATATATTTCCCTTACAAAAATTAACATAAATAAAAGGCGTAGTGCACTGATTGTTATCAAGTTATACCTGAACTCGTTTTATATTACTAGAAATCATACAACTGAATTTCGTAAAAATCGGTACATAGAACTCAGAAATTTTTTTACTTCACCTTACACCACAAACAATAAAGATATTGTCTTTGGTCTGATATAGCTTCATAAGGTTATAAATAACACTTCAACATTTCGTACAGATCCGTCCATAATTTATAATAGGCACCATATAAAGCCTACTCTCGGAAAACACTTTAGTGCGCCTTAAACCGTTACATATAATAATATTGTAATGAAATTTGGAAAGTTAAAGTTTGGCAACACTAGAAATTACACAAGAAAATTTTGTAAAGATCAAAGATGCCAAATAAACGCTTCTGAAATATTCAAAATTTTGGTGGAGGTTAACAAAGACGGCACAAAAGAATAAAGCACTTTTATTTGTTTTGATGTAAAATTAGCTTTTAGTTATAGATTTTCTTCTTATAAAAGAGTCAAACTGCATAAGTTTTATAAGAACAATGACAATTTTCTTTACCTAATCAATGATATTAACAATCACTATTGCCAAAAATTAGATTTGAGTGTTTTAGGTTTTCAATGAACTTAAGGACCTATATCAATTGATGGCATAACATTTTTTAAAGCATTTTGAGTAGGGCATCTTATTTAATTAACGGCTTTCCAATAATAACTTAAAGTTGTTAAATTTATTGATATAAAAATAATTTATTATGGTCTGATTCAGGGTTTTGGCTTTAAATTGCAATAAAGGAATGGCCTTCATAAAGATTTATTACAAGTGTTACTTCATACATATATTTAAACAGGAAGAATTTAGTTAAGAAAAATAAGGAAACAGAAAACATCAAAATCTTAATAATTTGGTTATAGAACTTGTCTTTTGCATTTGGTAGGTAAGTATAATTACCGCGAAAATTTTTTTAAAGAATACAGAGTAGATGTTAAAAAAGTCCAAGTTGGACAAAACACATCTAGATGTAGTGTACAAGATTTAATTTGTTTAAATCAGCTATTTGCCTAAGCATTATTATAGAAACCTTAACAAACAAAATGAGCATAAGATTATGATCTTTTGCTGTTATTGACTTAAAATGCGTTTATACATACATAGATATGTTTTGAAAAAGTTCTAGCATTTCCTTGAATAATGATCACGTCTTATGTGTCATCATAAGTCCCTGTCCAGGTTTGCAAATTTTGTTGGAGCAATTCTTGAGTTAATTGGTAAGAGAGGTGAGAAGATTGGGGAGGGGTACACAGTTTCATATACTCTACAATTCTCTTTTGTTTTGTAATTCTCACTTCAAGTTGACTGTAGGTGTATCCGTCTTTAACCCATTTAAGCCCAAACAAAAACTACCGGACAAAAAATAAAATATTGTTTATTTTATTCATTACATATAAACAAAAAACAAAAAAATTTTTTTTTTTTTTTTTGGAATTAAAGAGGTGTACCCAAATTGGCACTACGGTCACTAAAAAAAAAAATTTTAAAAAAAAATTTTTTTGATGTTATAGAAATTTCTGAAATTTTAGTTTATCAATAAGGTAAACATATATTGAATAATGTCAAAAACTTTGTCATAAGCCGGAAATAATGAAGTGTTCCCAAATTGGCACAGCGGGCGTAAATGGGTTAAAGGAAAGGCAAGATAAAAATACAAAAATGTAAAAATAGATTTTCATAAATGGACACTAATGTTATTTTAAAACAGAATTTAGAAAATAGTGCGGTAAAAAAAAAAAACTGCAAGTCCCAATGAATGAATACTGCTACAAATAATATTAACTAAATTAAGTGTAAATAGAGTTAATAATTACGGCTGTAATAAATATTCACAAAAAACATTTTTTTTTTGAATTTATTTAAAAATAAAATAAATAAATTAAAGTGACACATGTGCCTTTAATTTATATGTGTTTGTCAATACATAAAAAGGCACACACACACGCACACATACGAACCCTGAAGGAAACCTGGGGACAAGTGTCTCCAAGTCACCAGTTTTGTCGACTATTTTAGTGACTTCTTGGCGACATGTCAACAAAGTGTCTACAGTTTTTTTATTTGCTTTGATGAGAATGAAGTTCTTATTTGCCGCCAAAGCACTATTATTCGTCAACGGCATAATTGTTTTTATTGATATAGCATTTTTTCATTTGTGCTATAATAAATATGCAGTACATTAATCGTTATAAATTTAAATAGTAGATAAGAAACTCCATTTGTTAAATTTTGTGTTTCATTAACGACGTCTTTTTTAGAAAAGTATCAAAAGTGTAGACTAGAATTACTAAAATGCACTAGTGAGTCTCTGGTGACAATGTCTACTTATGGTCCCAAAAGAACCACCTACTCAGTAGTGACAACGTCAGTAGTAGATTTCCAATGACACGCACATGGTAAATGTCTATATTAAAAAAGCATTGTCGGGGGTATAATAAGTCACTAGTGCTGGTGACAGTGTCAGTAGTGAATCAATACTGATTCACTAGTGGCATTTCCTGCAGGGAAAGCAATCGCATTTATACAGTTATACGTACTAATACCACAACACCAATAAACACATATTTTAATTTCATAAATACATTTATAAACATACCGATTTTTATCTGTATGTAAGAAAGTTTAATAATAGCGGTTTAAAGGCATGTGATTCCGTGCTTGTGTGTGTGAGTGTACATGATCATTGACCAGTTGATAAACAAACAGCTGTTGTAGGCGGACACAAGGAAACACAAACCTGGACATTTTTTCAACTTGTATAAAAGTTGAAATTGCTCATTCTTGTTAGTGTGTTTTTGTTGTAATTTTAAATTAAATAAAAAAAGGTAAATATATACAAAACTACGCACATTATCACAGGCTGTAAACAAGTATATTTGCAATAAAAAGTAAAATATGTTTTTAGTTTACAGAGGTTTAATATATTTAAATCATTATTTAAAAGTGCGATTTTTTAATTTCATAAACGATTATTAAATTTAACAAACGCTTATTTAGCTCATTTTTCATAGAAAATTGGTTTTCTTAAACTTCATTAAATTAAAAATATTTTTTAAGTTACAAGAAATAGAAATTTAAAATATTTAGAAACTTTCAATAATAAACAGTTTCAGTTTTAAACTAAAAATTAAGGAGGTTACGATACGGCTTTTGGCATCACCATAATTAGTTCTGAAGAATTTGACGATATGAAATTTCGAGATGATCCTTAAGGCATATAAAATGAAATCTCATTAACCATTAATAAAGTTGAAAATAAACGACACAATTGGCATTGTTCTACGACTTTTTAAAGTAGGGAGCTTTATCAGAGCCGGTCGCGCTGTGTATGAAGGCAAGGTTAGTGGGTTGAAATGTAATCCGCGAAGACAGCAGAGCAGGCATTGTTTCTGTACAGATTCGATTGAATTAGATAACGTTTGGTAAAGGGGGGTTGGGGGTCCCATTTAATCGATCCATATTCAAGAATCTGCCTAACAAGTGAAATAAATAAGGTTTTTGTAATATATGTACGGGTCATCAAACTCTTTTGCCCAGAGTTTTATATATCCAAGTGCTCCTCTTGCTTTATTTATTTTAAACGTATATGCAAGGCAGTTTTTAACTATATCAACTTGAATACCTCCGAGGAAATAATTTATTGTAGTTGGATTTTTTACATTTAGCTCCATTAATTTTGCTTCACACTATTCATTCAAACTGTTTAGATCATATTGAAGACGTTGATGATCAAGCACATGGTTGTAAGTTAAAAAAAGTCTAACATCGTCAGCATACATTAGAAAGTTCGAAAACTTTATAACTCAGGGCAAATCATTAATGAAAAGCAAGAACAACATATGTTCAAGGTGGCTGCCTTGGGTTATTCCTGATGGCACATATATATTTTTAGAAAACGTTTTATTAAAAAGAACAGTGAGGACCCTATTCGATAAATAAGAGCAAGCCCACTTTAAGGTAAAATCTTTGGACGCCATTAATTGAAGTTTCTTTACTAACCTACAGTTTCTTTACTAAAAGGAAATGATTGACTTTGTCAAAAGCTTACCTGAAATCCGTGTTTGATTCCTTATGAATGACTGATTGCAATTGTGAGTTGCAGAAGGTTTGTTGCGGTAGAGTACTAAGTTTTTCAATACCACGGTAATTTGCAATATCAGATTTAGTGCCTGACTTGAACAATGGGACAATAATCCTTCCAAATTTTCGGAAATTACCCAAATTTAATTGACGTATTAAACAATATTGTTAAAGGGATATTTTAAGAAATTGGACCACGAGGGAAGGATGGGCGATTTCTATGGGCGAATCTATGTGTTTTTTCAGAAATAGGACTAAGAGGGGGGGGGGGGGGCGTAAATGCGCGCGCTAGGTATTGGTAGTAGAAGCAGATACAGTGAGTGTATACAATATGCATTATCATTACAGTCTATTTAATTACATTCATTATATAATATTATAAAATGATTCATCAATAGTAATTTCGCTTTTTTATATTTAACAGAAAGCAATGGCAAAGAAGCTGATACTTGCTGAATTCTAGTAAAAAGAAAATCAAATCAATAAAGAACTTATTACTAACAGCAATAGCAATTTTTATAAATGGTTGCTGACTGCTTTAGCAGATAACATATACATAGTGAGGTTAAGTTACTTATTTTCTCTCTATCAAAGTGTAAATTATAATGAAGTATTTTCGTTAAAATCGCTTCATTGGATTTCGGAATTACGTTAAAAATTTTCATTGCATATATGAAAACTTAAGTTTGTCCAAGTTAAACAAAAAATTTTAATTGGGAACATAAAAAAACAACATACAAACATAACTATTTTCATAAATTAATACAAAATTATTGTTTCCGTAAAAAATGTTTAATTGTTAATTATAAAATGTAAGATTTAATTAGTTCATACATCTAATGTAATATGCTATTAAATTTATGAAATCAAAAATTTTTTTATAAAAGCAACATGTTTCAATAATTGAAAAAAAAAATAATTTAAACATTCAAATAACTCTAAAGTCTCAATAATTAAAAGTATAAAAATGTTTCGAAAAAGCATGCTTTCATAAATTTAAATTTTCATTATGGCAATGAAAAATGTCAGTATGGTAATGAAACAAAGACTTTTAATCCATAAATATGTCTGTTTTTAGTTTTCTTTAATATGTACACACCTATGTAGATAATATCATGTAATAAGTAATGAACAAACAAATGTTCTCCTTTAAAAAAAAACACACCCTTCTCTCTTTATGTGGTCTTTTTTTATTATGCGTTAGCAAAAAAAAAAAAAAAAATCAACGTTGTTATTGTTGTTATGGACAATTTAATCTCATATTTACGCACTTAACTGAGTAATGGCAAAAAACTTACTTTTTTTATAGTGAGCTAGTCTATCAGCGCCGAGGTTGGGGGATCGATTCCCGCCAGAGAATCTCGTTCCTGCAGACAAGCGTAAAGCTTCGCGAGATTAGTTTAGGGAATTATTAAAAAAAACAAAAAAAAAAAAAAAAAAAATTAAAAAAAGAAAAATTAAAAAAAAAATATTTTTTTTACTTTTTTGAAAGTATTCATCCAATGAATAATATTCATATATCTAATGTAATGTTTCATTAAATACATTTTAATGAAACAGGCTTCATTGATCCAACGAAGCGCTGCATAGGTTCCTTTTTAATGCAATTTTTCATGGGATTAATGTCAAAATTCATTGGTATTGTGAAGAAACTTCTTTCAGTGTGTCAGTCTTCTATTATAGTTGTTCTTGCATCAAACAGGGTTTGCTTAAAGTGGCTACGCGAAAAAAATATAACCCTTTCTTGACAGTCAGGTAAAAATTAAATTGCAATAAAAAAAAAATACAATTTTTATTACATGTCATTAACAAATGCAATTATTTTGGGCATATTATCACTGTTCTTATCGGCTGTTCATAAAAAAGCGCATTCTGGACTTTAAACTTTCTTTATTTTTGAAAAAATGGGGTCCAATAAACCCAGCAGCGTGTAAGCCGCATCAAATGATTAATCCTTTTTTTTTTGATGTAATGAAGTTTGTAGGACGTGGTGTGGATTGATCTTATTCCATATGTGGCAATTTAATTTATTTAGAAAGCAGTTAAGCCACTAATAAGCTGTGCGCCACTTAAAGTACGAAAATGTCTGTAAGTTGTTAAATTAATAACTGATTTTTATAATAAATTTGAATAATTTAGAAGCGTTGTTTAAGTGTAAATCTATCCATGTGATTTAAAAGAGTACATTTATCAAAACGAGTGGTTTGCCTAATGGTCGAAATTCGGCCATATATTTTTTTTTTAATACGAAGAAAATATAGTATAACTAACTGGTTTGCCTGCGTCGATTTATATATAAGATTTATATTTTCGAAATATTCAAAAACCGGTTTCTAAAAAATATCTAATAATCGAACACCCTATTTTTTATTATTTGATAATTGAAAAAGCATATTTTTTGTATTTGTGTTAGTAGCAAATTAGAACGCTTATAACTCTGAAAGTATTGAACAGATTTTAATAAAATATATATTGTGCACTTCTGTAAGTAAATATCTTTCAAATGGTGTATATTTTGTTCAAATCGGTTGACATACAGAGAAGAAAAGTGTTCTTAACTGTTTTGCCTTTGCCGATTTATATATAGATGTCAAAAGTTGAGCGCGTTATGAAATTTCATTTGACAGCTAACCATTTCATAGGTGCTATTGGTCTTAAACAAACACCCTTTACATTCCCTTGATTTTAGGAGTACACTTAAGACTTCACTTGTATACTCGCAGTACTCATATATACACATATGCAAGCAAACACTTAAATTTATAAATGTATATATGAATGTTTGTGACTTTATGCGTATGATGGCTTTACATGGATATTAATATCGTTTTTGACTCTTTGTGGTAAATAAATAATATTGTGACCACTTGTCTTATAATGTTCTTGAACACATACATGTTCCTACACTTAAACTTATTTACACTACACTTACACACATATACGAACATCTTTGATACTCTGATTCTCTACAACAACCGGTTCATTTTAACATTTACTCTACACTATCCTTCTTGTATCCTTAAATAGGATTTCCTTTGTTGTTCTTATTATTACTTGTATTATTGTTTATCATACGATACACAGTGTAATTATGTATGTGTATCACAAATATCCTTTTTGTGTTTGCCGAGTAAGAGTACGAAGGCGCACGTTGCGGCAGTGAAACGTGCGTATAAGTGAAAATTGAAATAAATGACTTAAGAACAATAATAAACAAAAACAACACAACTACATCTGTACGAAGAAGAAGATGAACTTATAAAAAAATAAACTGCAAGACTACTCTACTCCATTTTCTATAATAAATACACAACAAAGAGGCATAATTCCTATTGTAGCCTTTAGCCCGGAGAAACTGTGTGAAAAAATGTAGGAAATTGTTGTGTGTGTGTGTGTGTTTACAGTATCCTGACGTTATTTATTTTGTTGTTGTTCTTCTTTTATTATTTGTTGTTGCTTAAATAAAGAAAAAAATGCAAAAAAAAATGTTTTACTTAATGAGGCGTATGTTAACTGTCAATACAGAGGAAAATCAAATCAAAGTGCTATGAGCAAGAGAATACGATTATGAGTGGTTTTATTTGTGTTTTGATTAGGGACGTTCCTGCTGTTTAGGCGATAATCACTAAATGCATTTTAACAATTTTCTTAATTCTGAAATTTCTGATAGTCTTGTCAAAATTTGCTATTTATGGGAAATTTCACTATTTATAGGATATTCTACTATTTATAGGAAGTAACTACCCTAATGTTCATGTTAAGTTATTATAATTCTGATTAGGATGATCGTGTTCAATAAATTCGTATCGATGTTTATTTTTATTTTGATTTTCCTGTTCTGGTTTTTTAATATTTATATTTGCTCTACAACGGAAATCGTTAATAAAACATTTTGTTCCGGTGCCTATATGATTTATTACATTTTTTATTTTTATTATTTGCTTATTTTATATATTTTTTTGTTTAAAAAAAAAAATGAAATATGTATTCGTGTTTGCTTTAGTACTTACTTTTGTATTCTTATGAGTTGTACGTGTCACTTCTTTTTATATGACTTTTCGATTTCATCGTTTTCAAATAATCTGCAAAGAAAAGTGAAAATATAAAAAATAAATTTGTGAAATAAAGATTGATTAAGGTTTTCTGTTTTGTTATAAATGTTTAAAGTAAATAAACAATTTTTCGCGATATGGCTTTCAGTAAAATTTGCAAATCAATTTAAGAGAAGCTTAAGGATTTTTTTTAAAATAAAATAAAAATTATGCAAAAATTAGCAAATAATGTATCACCCCAGCAAAAACTTTACTTACCAAGTAAGTTAGCAAATAATGTTGGAGAAAATAAACACTACTTATTTTTCGGCTGAATAACTACTTATTTTTGTTCGAGGTGTCCACAGAATTCAGTACTTACAATACACTTACTAGAAGTCAAAAAATATCTAGTTATTATTTAACTACTAGTAAGTTGAATTGTAAGTACTTACAATATACTTACCAGAAGCCAAAAAATCACTAGTTAATAGACCTGATAAGTAATTATTAAGTGCGTTACCAGTAAGTAAATATTCAGTACTGAATACAACACAACTTATAAGTAGTTATTGAGCTGATTATTAGTAAGCAAATATTCAGTAGTGAAAATACTAGAAGTAATAAGTAGTTGTTGTGGTCATTACTAGTAAGTACTTATTAAAGTCTTCAAAATAATGACAATTGTAATGACAACTACTTACCAGGTAACGTATGAAATAACTACCACCTATTACTAAAAATCAAAAAGTTTTTCCTGGGACTCTAGGAATTTTGCTTCAAATAGTTAATTTTATTTATTTTCCTTGTCTTCAAAATCTTAGATTTGAAAAAAATTTTGGTCCGAATAAACGTTTGAAGTTTTTTAAAAAAGAGACCTCCAGCTCGACAATTTATTAATACTTCAAATTTTAAAATCTTTTGTAAGGCTATGTTCACACCTATTCAATATTTGACGTCTTAAACGTTACCACTAGTTTTACTAAACAACGTTTGGCTAAATCAAACATCATTTAACAGTTTCTAAATTTCCATATAAAATTATCTTCTTACAAAAAAAGTTGAGTAAATCAATAGAAATTTTTAAAATTAAAGCTTAAGTTTGATCAAATTACTGGTCACGTTTTTTTTTGGATTTTTTCGTTAAATATTTGTTAGGTGTGAACATACATTAAAAAATTTAAATCCTTATTAAAATAAAAGCAGAATAAGTTTGTAAAGATAAATGTGTTCAACACATATCTATCAGTCTTTAGCTTTCTTTATCACGCACAGATTCTCCTAGAATGGCCTTTTTTGTTTAACCCCCTTTAACAAGTTGTCCAATTTAGTGAAATAAAAAACCTGAAGATTCGTTTTTATATTTTCTTCAATCTGTGGTTAAAGTGTATTAGTTTCAGATTTGTTAGAATACCAATTTTTTTTAGGTAAAATTAAGTTTTAATCTATGTATATAAATTCTTAAAACTTAAATCGCTAAAAACTGTAAGTGTTTACACCATAGTAAGTCTCGAGAAATATTTAGTTGGTAAGATATTTTTTTACTGATTGTAAAGCGGAAATAAGGTTTCTGGAGAATACGCTTATTCAAATAAGTCACATGTAGCTGGATCATAAATCGATTAAATGGTTACCCTTAAATGGGTTTCTGGACAAGGGGGTCAAGATGTGATAAATTTCTTTCACTCTCGGGGGGCAAGCAGCTTATCGCAAAAAAATTCAATTTTTTCCCTATTCAAACATAGTTCTGTGGCTTGAATGATCGATGTCATTATTTGGGGTTTTGATTTAATCGTCGCGTTATGTGTCTTTAAATACTTTTTTTTTTTGCCTAACAATATCTAATTTTTTTTAAGTCAATACAAGCTATTCTTTAAAAAACGTAAATTTAAATGTTCTGAATGAAAAGTGAATATTTTGAACTGGTCCCTTTAAGTTCAAACCACAAAGTTCGATGAATTTATCCGTTGGAAAACCAGGAAAATTTGGCCCCTTATGGATGGGAAAAGGAACTAACGAGCGCTAAAGCTGTCCAGGCTTCACCTTATAAAGACTTAAGACTTTAGTTGTTTTGCCTGATAAACCGTGGAGACAAAACCAGTTTCTTGAATATTTAATTAAGTTAGTTCACTCCTTCATTAAGTCGACTGTTTTGCTAAGGAAACGTTCTGGTGGTCATGCAACATAGTACCTGTTTGAATTACTGAAGCATAAAACCACAACGGCAACTAGCTACTGAACATGTGAGCTATGCTAAATTGCGGCTGCATATCGAACCTAGCCTTCACCATAATGGAAAAGGGTGAATCCATGTCAAACCACCATGTCGTTCGGCATCATCGCCTCCGATTTCAATGAAATTCAACACAAATGTTGTATGTTATTGGACTTTAACAAAACATAAATTTTCAGACCCCGGCTTAATTCGACTTCCGAAATATGACGTCATAAAAGATGTGAAAAATGTTAAAAACTCACAAAAGTCTCCTTACAAAAGGGGATACAACTTTTGAACTATGCAAGATAATTTAATTTCTTTGGTAGCTTTTTAAAATGATATGCATAATGTGTTTTTTAAGAAGAGGTCAAAGGTAATTTGTTGGGCTCTTGAGTGCAAAGGTCCATATCTGGAAAAGTAAATTTTTTAAAATTCTTAAAAAATATAGGTGGATACTCGATTGGTGTCAGAGTTATATACCAGAACGTGATCTTAAGTATGTTTTGTGTTAAAAAATCCCTTGTTTTTATTGTATTTTAATTACTTTTTTCAATATATCTAGATAACAAAGTTTCCAGATTAGGTAAACACATTAAGGTTATCAACACACAACATCCCACAAAATGTGGGCGGGATTGGAGAAGTGGGCGTGGTACCTCCTTAACAAAAAATATCAAAAATTGTAAAAAACCTAAATTTTTGGACTGTCATATGACCTAAGGTTACGCCTTATATATCAAAAGATCGGAAATCTTTAGTAGAAAATATTCTCTGAAAACTCGGAAAAATCGGTTCAGATACAACAAATTTTTGATATTTTTTGTAAAGGAGGTACCACGCCCCACTTCTCCATAGAAAACCGTGTGTATTTTTTATTTAAAAGAATCTTGGGATCTAATGGGTTAATAAAAAAAGATATCACTCACAATTTCAAAACACAAAAACTTTGTTTGAAAAATTAACGTATTGGCAACTCAGTTCAAAGTTGTCCGGACAAAATATAAAATTAAACCAATTCGTAGGAAAAAAAACCTCAAAATACAGTTACAAAAAATATTGTCTGAAAAAAATGTTGTCCGGACAGCCTGAGTAAATGGACCTTTATGAAACAGTTATGTATTAAAATCACATTTATATCAAAGCAATTTAAATACAAGTCATGTGATGAATTTTTCATTAAATATTTGGAAAAATATTTTCTCTATTGAATTTAACAAATTGTTGTTAAGACTTTTTTAATTTTTAATCATTTATAAAGCATATGTTCCTCATTTGCTGCAACTTCGTCACAACTCAAAAAAATACATTTCGATATAAATGTGTTTAAAATTCTTGATTTGCTCGCACCACAAAGAACAAATATCGAAACATTCTCTTCAAAAGGGGAAAAATTAATATATAAATATTAATTTTTTACACAATATAAAGAAAAATATAGCGAACATTTGTTGATCACTTACTATAAAATTTAATTTTTTGACTTATGACGACGTTGCAGCAAATGAGCGATATAAGGTGTATTCATTTACGTTACTAGCAAAAACTTGCAAGAAGATAGAAATGAACTCTTTACAAGCAAACACTAGCAAGTTAGGCACATTGACAGTATCCAGCTTTAAGATACGATATCCTGTCATCCTTAATTAAATTGTTTTGAACAATTTCGGGAGAATTTATATTTTATGTTATTGAAAATTTTTTAATTTAAAATTATAAAAATAGCTTTGCTACACATTTTCAAAAGTTTATTTTGTAAACAAAAACTTGAAACAGGCCTGCAGAAAATTTGTGATTGTTTAAGCAATTAAAACACTGAATAAAAAAGAAACGAATTGTGGTTGGTGAAAACAAGACATGTCATTTTACTGGCGATTAAAGTGTTGTTATAATAGAGGAAAGGTAATTGACATAAAACTAGTCTTGTGCCTGGATTTTGTGAGGGTAATGGCTGATTATATTTGGTTTTATTACTTTACTTAAACGGTATTTATTATATTAACATGGTTCACTCGGGACAGTATCTGCGAAAGACATTATTTAAATCGAAATTGAATGTATCCAGTAAAGTCATTTCCAGGATATCGCCATGTTAAAGTGACAACAATGTAAAGTGTTAGAACTAGCACCGGTATCTACCACTGTCGCGTGACAAGTTTTGTGTTAGTTTCCTTTCCCCTAGGGTTGGTTTGTTAGCGTGGTAGCACGCCCCAAGACTGGGCATGCTGCAAGTAGAATCGATAGTGACTTCGTTTTAGCATTCATTTAGGAAGGTGATTGGATAAATTTTTAACAAATTTTTTGTCTCTCAAATTTTTATGCTCATTTTTTACCTGCTCCTTGCAGGTTTTTTGAGTACGTAAGCACTGACTAGCAACAATTATTACAATCAAGACGAATTTACTTCAGGTGGCGGCGAGACTACAACAAGTCAACAACACAAAAAACAACATGTATTTTGTTTTTTTATTTTTCGGTCATGTAATTCAATCTGGTTTTCGTAAAAACCACAGCTGTTTCACGGCACTGATAGATGTTTCTGAGGATATAAGACAACAAGTAGACTGCAATAATGTTACTTTTTTAGTTCTCTTGGATCATTCCAGAGCGTTCGATATGGTTGACCATAATATATTGTGCCTTAAACTTAACCATATGTTTAGATTTGCATCAACTGCCACAAGTCTTATATATTCATATCTATCAGATAGATATCAATATGTTGAAACAACTACATCAGTTTCGGGCTCTTTGCCATTGAGTCGTGGTGTTCCGCAAGGTTCAATTTTAGGCCCATTACTTTTTTCGTTATACGTGAATGATCTTCAGAATAAGCTTGAGCATTGTAGGGTTAGATTGTATGCAGACGATGTTCAGCTCTATATTAGTTGCAGCAACACTGTGATTGATGAATGTGTGAGGACCTTAAATCAGGAGTTAGATCGTGTTTACGGGTGGGCCACCGCTAATGGTCTAGCAATTAATCCTATCAAATCCAAGTGTTTGATTATTAAAAAGAGGTCGTTAAAACTTGAGGGAAATCCTAATCTAACTTTAAATAACCAGTCCATTAAAATTGTAAACTCTGCCAAAAATCTTGGTATATTCTTTAACAACACCCTCACTTGGTCTAACCACGTTAATTTTGCATGTGGTCGAACGCTTTCAATGTTAAGGAATCTGTGGCAAACCCAGTATTGTACTCCAATTAAAATAAGAATACTCATTGCCAAAACATACTTGATACCCATCTTATTGTATGGCTGTGAATTATTTGCCAGCTGTGACAGCGGAAGTAAAAGGAAACTTAATGTGGCGTTTAATAACATTATTCGGTACGTCTATGGTTTAAGGAGATATGACCATATTTCTTCCTACGTTACCTTGCTTTACGGAATCACTTTTGATGATTACTTGAGAGTGCGTATTTTACTGTTTCTGCACAAAATTATATACACACATCAGCCTGAGCATCTCTACACACGTTTAAACTTTTCAACACTTGACAGAGGTAAAAGACTTCTAGCATTTGGTCATCGAACACTGATTTCTAAATACCATTTCTTTATTCACGCAATCAGTCTATGGAACGGATTCCCCTATATATCACAAAAAATAAGAAACGCACGTCAATTCAGGAACTATATTTTTTGTCATATTTCTCATATTCCTTTTTTTTAGCTTGTTTTAATTAATTTCGCTAACTTTATGTAATAAAGCGTAATTAAATTTTAAATTTTATTTTATTTTTAAAACTACTTAATATGATTTTATACAATTTTGTTATTTTTTAATTTCTGATTTTTTCTTATTTCCGATTTATTGTATTTACATATGCTCAGTTCCATACTGCAATATAAGACTTTAAGTCTTGTGTACGGAACATCGAAAAAAGAAATAAATAAATAAAAATAAAAAAAATAATGTTAAAACAAGGCGAATTAATATATACATATATGAATTCGCCTTGTATAAAACAGTTGACTAAAGCAGGGCTACCAGATTTGGGGTTCTAATCTCAAATTAGATAACAAAAATTAATTTCGAGTTCAAATTGCGAATGTAAAAATAAATTATTTTTCTTTTTGGGAAAATTGTTGATCGTTTTGTTTCTTTTACAGGATAACATATATAAGATCTGTAAGTGTTTTCATGTACAAAACTCATATGAATGCAATTTATGTATATTAAACAAATTCAATATCGGACGGCTGAAAAATCGGATTTACAGAACGCAGAATTTTTCTTATATAAAAAACGTTTTCTCTTTTTGTTTAGGCTGACCTGTTAATACTCTAAGAAGTAAAAATACATACTTTCAAACGTATGTCCACCAATATAATGGCTAAAGCCTATAGTACACGGAATGTAAAAAGCACATGTGCATGTGGTTCTGACGTTATTTTGACGTCACTACAAAGCCACAATAGCAAGTTTGTGTTGTGTGATGACGACTAAATTACGTCAGAACCACATGCGCATGTGACTTTTTACATTCCGTGTACTATAGGCTTAAGCCAATGTTTATTTGACGCGTTAAATGGATGTGTTTGTGGGGTTGTTATTATAATCCTAATTCTTCATATTTGAAATGTCACAGCTTCAAATGGTTGTAAACGATATTAAATGGTTAAACGGGAATTTTCCGGCTGACTCCATTAATGCTAGAAGAATGTTTGCTAATATGCTCATGATGAGTATTATATATTTTTGGTCAAAATTTGAAAGATACTTACCAAATTGTAAAATTATTGTTTTAGTGTACTTATCTATACTTATATAAATTTAAAATACAAATTTATAAGATAAAATCAATCCCCACTAATATGTAATTTTAAAACTAAATTTCTCAAAAATAATGCATTTGTGGGCTTTTTATTTTTAGAGGGGATATTAAAAGTTATTTTTATTTTAAATTAGGGATTGAATAAAAAAATTATCTGGCACCCCCTGACTAAAATTAATAAAAACAAAATGAATTATTTTCAAATATTAGGAAAATAACAGTTTTTATAACATAAACTTATGCAATTTTTGTGAGCATTAAATTGCAAATTCGGTTGAATTTAAAGTTGTATTAATAATAATCTAAACCCTTTTTTTCTGCGCCCAGTTTATGCATTTGAATATTAAAACTGCAGCTAAACATAAAAATACCATTAAGATATAGTGATGACGGTAAAAATTAGTTGTGATCCAAAAACGATTTGTACTTAATTTCATACATAGTTTCATTAATCATCTCTTTATTGTTTTATTTTTCCATTAATAAGTTGTAAAACAAAATGCTTATTTAAAAACACAATTTCTAAAAGCACATGTTAACAAAACATATCTGGCATAACCAAAAAAAAAAGATAACCGGCTGTCTTTTCGCCGCCACCTGAAGTTAATTCGCCTTGATTATAATATACAATAAGTTTTTTGAAGTGAATAGGCCTATTAATAGCAGAAACATTATTTGTTTTCAGCGACAAAACAAACACAAACATCTATAGACAAATATGTTGGTTTGTACGTAAATATTTGATGTCCTTTAACATCATCACTTTAATCAACAACAAACACAACAAAATAAATAACACAAGGCAAAATACATTTGAATTGATTATAAATATGTTAAATAAACAACAAATTTCTTTTTTTTTACCTCATTTTGTTTTGATTTTTTTTTTTTTTTTGCTTTGTTTTGATGTGACAAAATAGCGATGCATCAAAAAGTCATAAATATAATGGTGTTTGCAAAAAAATACAAAGAAAATGACACACATACTTACAAACACATGCATGTGAATGTACAAACACTCTTCTACTCTGGCATACACAATCAAACCCATATGCATAAATCAATATTTGTTTACCTTTCAGTTTTGTTTTTTTTTTCTTTTGTTGGTTGGATTAGAATTTCAGCAATAAAAAAATATTGCTGATGTGGACAAAATATTAAAAAAAAACCAGTGAAAAAAACGAACAACTTATATTGCTTATATTGTAGCAAAAACTACAATATATAAACAACAAACAGAAGTTACAGTATTTCAACAAATCGAAAATAGAAAAGTCCTCTGTAAATATGACTGCATTCTAACTAATATGTTTGAAGGTTTGTCAAAAAAAAAAAAAAAATCAATCATTTTCTTCAGCAGCAACGACGACAAAAAAATGACAAAAAAAAGTGCAAAAAATGTTGAAAAAATTCCACATTGAATGATTGAGGTTAGACATGGATAGATATACATACAAACCTCAAGCCCTGTACTGCAAAATACCAGGTGGCGCAAAAATCATCACCCTTTCGGAAGATGATATACTGTTTGCAAATGGCAGTAAATCTGTTGTACTTTGACATTTATTTAGTAAATATATACAAAATACGCGTAAAAAGAAATTTAGCGCTATGATTTTCAAGACCGCGAGAGTTCGGGAGAGTTAATGCAGCATATCCATCACTGTGGATACGTGAAAGTCCGAGCACAAAAACGAAGGGCCATTACAGCCGCTCAAAGTTACTGTATTGTGTGCAGGCCTGCTATATTTGCCGATTTATTGGTGTTTTGGCGATTTGTTTGCCTCTAGATTATTAAAGTGCAGATTTTTGCCCCAAAATGCCGATTTTTCGATAAACACTTAAAACACGGTTACATTTTCTTTGTTTTATTATAATTTATTAATCCTGGGCGAAACAGAAATACATCACACATTAAAATGAGACAACTGTTATTAACCCTAGAGTACGAACCATATTTTACGTACGTTGTAACTAATGATCGTCGATTCGACGATGTATTTTTTAACTGCCTATAACTTTGGCTTAAAAGCAAATATACTTTTTCAATAAATGTTATTATTCATTATGGCACCTTATAAGTTTATATAAAAAAATAATTTTATTTTAATTCATATAGATAAACGAAATATTTAATTTTAGAACTTTTTTATTTTATGTTGCACATATTTTTGGGATCATAAAAAATTACCTATAAAATATTGTTAGGAAAACTGAAAAACTAAAAAAGAATCAAAACTTAAAAAAGACATTTTTGTCTTAAAAAAATAATAAAATTTTTTTTTTTTAAATAACACTTTGAGCCAGAGTCACAAAGTTCTACTTTGTGCTCTCCGCATATGGGTTTTTCGCATATATCACATTTTGAGTTTGACATTCGTCATTTTTTCGTATGGGCATGATCTACACATACTTCATTTGTATTCTTTTTTTATTTTCTCCTAAGCTGGACATTAATGCCACTATTGTTTGAAGTAACAACATTTGCAATATTTGCTCACAAAGTTGAAAAATAAAAGTCACGTTAATACTAACCATCGACGATTCGACGAGTACAAAACCAATAAAAGCAATGTTCCAGCAACGCAATTCAAAAAACACAATTACACACAGAAAAAGTAAATCATCTACTAACAGCATGCAAAATTTGAGAGTGTTAGACACACCCATTTAAAAGTAAATTAATTAAAAGGAAGCGATGCTCGTCGAAAAGTCGATCATTAGTACTCTAGGGTTAAGTCAGCGCTTGTACTAAGGAAAAAATTGGTTAGGTTTACTGCACATTATCAGTGTTCGAAAATGAACGTTTAATATAGCTCCGTAGTGTTCATTTCGGTAGCTTTGTGCAAAACACAAACGCTTATCGTGTTTGTGTAGAAAATTGTTAAAAAATATAACATTTCCCTGTTTGTCATCTTTGGAACCAAAAAATAATACTCAACCAAAAGATGAGAACATATAATTCCGTTTGGTTTTTTCTTAAAAACCACAAGCTGCGTTGTGTTCGGTTCAGCTCATTAATATTTGTTCGTTTCAGTTGTGCTTAGCGCCCTTTAGGATGGTAAAAAAACAAAAAATTTTTACAAAAACAAAATATATAAACAAAAAAAAAAAAAAACACAAAAAGCCAGCAAAAAAATTTTACACAAACAAAACACATGCACAATACACATACAAGCTATTTGTACTGTGGTCGTTGCTAAAATATTTTGTTTGTTCATTTACTCATCAATGTAAAAAAACTTTATAGGACATTAAAAGCAGGGTTTAAAAACTGCAGTCGAAACCAAGATCTGTCAAACAAAAAACGAAAATGTGTCTACAACTTTTCGCTTTTTTAGTTAGTTTGACAGTGACTGTTTACATTTAATGAATCAAAAGTAAAAGCAACAGCTTCTTTTGGCTAATGGCAAATGAAGAAGTGGAATAAATGGCAGTTTTTCTACTTTGACTGCTTGTCTTAAGAATCACTACAATTGTTCTGTTTTTAACGAAGAAAAGAGAGAACACTATATAATGTTCGGCTCTTCCTTGAAAATAGTTACGAACGGTATTAAGGGGTTTGTTCGTATACACAAACACTAAAAAATAGATATTGTTCCTGGGCGTGTGAGCCGAACGCTAAATAATGTTCAGTTTATTTTCGAACACTGTTTGTAATGTGTGTGTAGAGTTCATAAATTTTTAATTGAAAAATATTTCACTATGAAAAATTAATGACCAAAGCTAAAATAAGAAATAATTTTTAAACCTAAATCAATTCAATTAAAATTTTTCTTTTATCAGGAAAATATAAAATACTTTATATTTGAGTTTGAAAATGAATAGACACATATAAAAAATATTCAAGAAAAGCTAAATTTATTTTCACTATCAATGAAAATAAGTTTAATAAAAAAATTATTCTTTTAAAATTATAAAACAATTGAGGATGATGCAGGCCAATCAAATATAAGGAAGTTAAGTAGATTTGCAAACGTTTTGGCAAAAGATTTCAGATTGAAAAAGTTAGCAATTTGCGAGTGCATTTCGTAGAATTTTTTTTTTAATATACATACATATATATATTTCAAAACTGGTGTAAAATTCTTCTCAAAAGATAAACTCTATTCAGTTCTGTAGCTGACTAAAGCAAAAAGTGTTTAGTTCCTTAGGTAACGGTAATAAACCCAAGTCAATGGCTCCAGAAATTAAGGGCAGTTCACTCAGGCGGCATTTATACGATGCCTTTTTAGACAAGTCTTCGTTCTCTTTTAAAAATGCTACCAAAGACCTTTTGAATTTTCATGATTTCTTTCCAAACATGTCTGCTTTCATGTCTAATTGCCTAATCTTCTTTACATATGTATATATCTACAAACTTGAAAACTTTTATTTACAAACAAGCACACTCGTTTCGTATCTGTTCGGCGACCCCTGTTTCTTTCCTAGAACGGTCGCCTACAAACAAAACAAACGTGTTTTTAGATATTTCTGAAAAGGCATCGAGTAAGTTTGGACTTACCCTACCTTAAAGTATTTTCGAATTGTCTTCATTGTATATTTGGGAGTTTATTGTAATTCTTAACTCTCACGTCACCCTTGTGTGAAAAACAACACAAAATGAATCATTTTTACACGATAAACAAAAAAATTGACTTTGTTAGCAATATCAATTAAGTACTGAAAACACATTTTTTGTTTAAAAAATATTTTTTGGTAACGAAATAATTCAGAACTTACGTAAGCTACCCCTCGTGTGTGGTTTTCCACACATATGTAGTTTTAATGTAATTTGCACTACAGACAAAATTTTCCGTCGGCAAATGTGAGTATTTTTGATATTTTTGCAAACTGCATCTAATGTTTGTTTTATAAAGTTAGTTATATAAGCTTTGTATGGTTCGTTGTTGATCACCAACGGGATATATACATCATTAATATTACGTTAATCATGACAAACGAACGATGGCGCCACAGAAAAGTGGACAGACATTGCATATGTGTGAAAAACAACACACTAGGGTAACTTACTTAAGTTTTTTTGAGGGTGATTTAAGGGTTAAGTTGTTAATGGGCATGCACTCCATGCAAGTTGTTGTTTTATAAGTATAAACTTTGGATTTTTTAGCTTAGATTTGGCAGAAATAGGGGATGGTTTTCATCAACATCCAATCTTTAATGAAGGGTATAACTCCCAGCAGATTAATTATAATAAATACAAGGTTAAAAGAAAACCTATTATTGGGATACGCTTTTTTATAATTAGGGGCTGGATCGTGGTTTAATGCTCACCTCTTTCTTAGCACTCTATTAAATTAAGAAGTAAGGTTAGTATTCGGTTTGATAATTCACGTTTTGTGAAACAATTGCGGTTAATTCATTTAGTTAAAAGTTTTAATTCTAAGTAAGTTTAGGTGGTCCAACCATAATGCACGATGCTAATTATAGGTCACACCTTACCCCACGTCTCCATGCGCTATCGATTTGAACATGACATGAACATGACGCCGGCAGAGCAACGGTATTAATTTGTTCATGTTCTTGTATGTGGCGAATACGTGTTGATGTTCATGGTCTGATTTACCACAATTTTTGTTGTTGTGGTATTTGGTTGTATACAGAAAATACATTGTATGGCCAACATCATGGCGCACATGGATGCTAAGACGAATGTTTAGCCAACGATGGCAGCACATGGACGAAACATGAACATGAGGAGTCTACACGAGTAGAATTCATGTGCGACATGATGTTCTTACCAAGTTGATGGATAGTGGAGACGGGTAGTTAACGTCAAGGTTTTTGCCCAACTTAATTTGACATTTTCAATCTTGATCAATCAATCTTCAATCTTTATTAAACATTTTTTTTGACTTGGTTCGCTTTAGCTCAAAACCCTCCAAATGTCAATGAATTTGATTGATTTTTGTTAACGTGTAAAATTAATTTTGAAATTACTTTTCGGACCATCTGCTTAGGAAAAAAATTCATCAATTTATTTAAAAATTTATTTATAAACAGATAAAATACCACATAAACAAAACTTTATGTAGTATTGAATATTTTTGTTAGTGTTTGAGTGTTTTACACATACATACGTATCTATCTCGATTTTTAAAATATCAAGCCATATCAAATGACAAACATGATACTTGAAGTATAGTGACAGCAACAATTTATTAACGCAGCTAAGGGACTTTTCAAACAAATAACTGAACACTTACACACCGACCCACACGTATACATACATTTACACATACAAATGTTTTTCTAATGTTTAATTGAAATTTTTGAATTTAAAATTGATAAAATTTTTTTCCTTATTTAAATCCTTAAATGTAAGTATTTAAAATTTTTCTACACAAATTTGTTTTCAATAATCAAAAACAAACATTTATTTACAAGTTTTGTCCAAAAATTTAAGATGGATTGACATTATGTCAGAAAATAGTTTTAAAATAGAAATAAAATCAATTTAATATAAAAATATTTAATAGTTGTATTAGTTTGCACTAAAATATTTAATTGTTTTTGTCTCTGCTGTTGTTTGTTGTAGTTGTTATTATTCTAAATAAAACATGAGAAAGGAAAATGACTTAACACAGACAGACAGACAGACAGACTATTGAAATCTTTAAGGAATTTAAAAATTTGAATTTATTTTTTTAAAGAAAATTTTAAATTAAATCGCACATGACATCTATGTAAGTGATTTTAGCAATCAAATAATAATTTAATTAAATTGTTTAGTTAAATCAAGTTTAATCAAATGGATAAATATGAAAGAGAGAAATTAGAAAACTTTTATTTCCCCTAAAAAATTCAATACTGTGATTGCAATTCAAGACACTTAATATGTACTGTTAGATCCATTCCTGGCCAATGTTAATGTTTGAGTTTAAAAAAACAATAATATTTGAATAGAAAACATTTGGAGATTGATTGTTAAAATTATGTAATATATTATTAATAAAATTTAAAAAAAAAAACAAAATGTGCTTGAAAAACCCTGGTAAACGAAAATGATAAAATTTTATATTTAACCTGGCTGGTCCTTTGTCAGTTTTTATAACCTCTATGCCTAGAGATTAGGGTTTTTAATTAATCTGTATTAATCAATTAATCGCGCGAATAATTATTCGATGTAAAAATTTAATTTAACAATAATCGTACAATTTACTATTATTCGGTTAACGGATAAATTTTAATTTTGTCTAGTTTAGAAGTTTAAAAACAAGAACAAAAGTTATATTTTTTTTTAAAAAAAAATTTCATTAAAAAGTAACAACAATTTAACAAAAGGTACTACATGTAATAAAAGAGGAAAACTTTTTAAATATAAAAAGCATAAACATTTCAGCTAATCTTCTAAAATAATCTTTCAAAAAGAGTTTAAATGAACATGTTTCAGGCGTTTTCTTTTTTTTGTTTTGATGAAACTTGATTTGGGAAAGATTTGTCATTTGTTGTTGACGTTGGACAGATTGAAAGTGAATAAATCATATTCAATTTCTATGTTCTTTTTCCTGTCTTTTCTAAAAATTGATAGTTTTCCATTACACCACTTAAATCCTTTTTTGATTTGTTTATTTTAAATTTTAATACTTATAATAGTCTTTTAAGATCTTGTCAAAGGTTGTTTTAATTCGTCTAAAAAAGTCATCTTCTTCTTCTTAATCATTGTGGTCAAAGTCTGTACTGAACATTAATTTTTTGGATTTTATTATAGTGTTTGGATTTTATTATAGTTATAGTTCTTTAAACATAGTTTTGTTTGAGGTGACCATATTGAAACATGTTTTTTTTCTGCGTGCAGGGTCTCTGCGCACGAGTCCCTACCAGCCAGTGTCTAGTTATTTCTGATACCACTGTTCCAGTCTGGTTCTTATTTAACCAAAGTAGAAAACTGGTTCTCCGTTCATCAAAGCCAGGCCACAATGCTCTGGATATTGTTTTCAAACAAACAACAATATGTGTTTAAAAATCTCCATAAAACCAAACGTTAACATTTATGAACATATATTTGAAGGCAAATTATATTTTTACCGTTAAGCGTCTCCGTAGTTATCGGTTGTTGCAATCTTTTGCGAGTTCGTAATTTGTGTCGTGAAAATTTTAATTGCATTTACAGCTTATACTAATTAAATATTACGTATACGATGTGGTAGACTTAAAGAATGCCTTGAACTTTCCATAATTCCGAAACATTTTTTTTTGGCTACACAATTCTTTAACAATTTTTTATTTACACCTCATAAATAACAAAATCACATTAATTTAAACTTAATTTTTTTTGTTTTACTTCTTCTGGGTGTATAATCACATTTATTCATTTATTTATTCATTACAATCATGTGGTTGGTTGTATTGGCCGAGAAAGGGTAACCAAATATTGATAGCGGTAAAAGGGGATTTTTAGCAAAAAGCTTCCGAAAATGTTGGTAAGTTTCTGTATTTTATTAGTTAAATTAATTTTTTTTTGATAAAATTAAAATTGAAGTGCTTTTCAACCACAAGAGCGTCGCTAGGTAAATCAATCAAAATGAAGGTTGGTTTACTGTTCAAAGGTAAAGTTTAAAAATATTGTAATATTTTGGCCATGAGTCAAAAATTATAATTAGCCGAAAATGCAATGGCCCAAAGCCTCGGCCGAATGGCTTGAAATAAATTTTCAAAATTTGTGCTTTAGTTTAAAAAAAAACCAAAATTTATTAAAAAAAAATTTTGTGTAACTCTGTATTGGCGTAAAACTTAAACCGTTTCCATTCTTGCCTGTCTGCATAATGCTGAGTTATCATGTATTATTCTTTTTTTGTTGCCTTTTTGGTCGGTCATTTCGTTGTTGTTTTAAATTAAAATTAAAATATATTGTATTAAAATGCTCATTACGCATTTTATATGTTATTGTGTGCGTGAAGGCGTTTATTTATATGTGCGTGTGTGTGTGTGTGTATGACAGAGTGGATAGAATTTTGCCTGCAGTCAGATCAACATTGACAAACAGGACAAACAGACAGACAACTCAAACCATTAAACCAACCATGGAAACAGCCAAACAACCATTCAACCGACATCTCGCCTCGCGAACTATCATTTTCTATAAAATTTCTCTATAAATATTGCATTGTGTTGCATTTAACATTGTATTATGTACAAACAAACATACATGAACACAACATTTATTTACATACACACACACACACACACACACACACACACAAAACTCGTACGAATACACTCGCCTTCATTCATTTTCATATACAATGTGTGTCCGCTGAGCAAATAATCTGCCCGTTTTAATTTATACAACAATAAATGTATTGTAATATTTTTAATGTTTTTTAATTTTTGAAATGTATGCAAATTTGTTTATGTATTGGTTTCCAATTAAAAAAAAAAAAAAAAAATAAACAAATTTTGTTTATGGACAAAATCTTTTAAATATCATTAAATGGAGTATACATTAAGGGTACCCCTGAATTTAAAAAAGTGCTCATTATTGCGCTTTTTTTTAGGAGGATAGAAAATTTAGCATTGAACCGAAAAATTTTGTATTAAGAATCTAAGAAACACTTAAAATACATATGCCGTTTAGTCTGCTATTTAATGAACAAGTTGGAAAGTACAGTCGGTCAAGCCCGACCATTTTAAAACCTTCATTACAGTATAAAAATACAAGTTTGTACCCTATTGGACCCTCTCAAACAATATTATGTTATGAGGTTAATATTCTCCTAAAAGTTTTTTGTGCCGAATTTTATCTAGATATCAACATCTATGTAATTATAAGCGTTTTGTTCGTATTAAAGCGATTTTGAAGATGGGTTTTACATGGTCAATTCTGGACCTACCAGTACAAAATTTTGCCATAATATAGTAGCTATTTTAGGAGTTATCGTCGCCAAATTCATTGATATAAAATTTATTCTAGAGTGACAAGCGTGACTGCTTCAACGTTTATTTTCTTATTTTGTATTTTGTTCGAACGGGATTGTATATGTGTAAAAGGAAACTTTTGGGACGAACCATAAAAGTGAGCATATTAAAAGCTTAACATACTTAGGCTGGGTTTTTTGAGATCTCACTTAAACTAGGTTTAGTTAATCTGAAAACAGATTGGTGCCACCATTACCAAGTTTGTATACAAAATGTTGATGGAACAGCGAAGTTTTACTTAAAATGTTGGACTTTAATAAAATAATAAAAAAAAATCAAATTTCGCCGTAAAAATCCGAGTTTGAGACTACGTTAAACTAGGTTTAAATTTAATCCAGATCTCAAAGCCTAAGTCTTAGAAGGCCTTTATTGCGACGTGCAAATAATTAAATATTAGGGGGGAAGGATCTGAGATAGCATCAGTGGCGCCCAGAAATTAATGTCGGATTAAATAGTCACCAAGGTCAAAAATTTAAAAATAGACAAGCCATGAATAACGATATGCAACATGTTATCATCGGGCTATAAATGGCGTCGCAATGTACAAAAAACTAAACAAGTGGTATTAAGAGGCGTGGCAAAAAATTAAAAAAAAATGTTTCTGATATTTTTTCAACTGATCTTGAATTCAAAGGGGTGACTGTCTCAACTTCTTTCGAACCACCTTAATGGACATACAACCAGCCAGCCAGACTGATGGATGGACAACGGGATTATAAATCGATCGGTATACTAAAGGTGGATCTAGAAGCAATCGTTTTTAGTGTTTAACACATCAGCGCAACCGCTTAAACCCTCTTCACTATAATTGAGATAATAAATGTGTATAAAAATGTTAATGGGTACCTAGAAGTAGGCAATTCTTTAAAAATACAATTGTCTAATTAAGGGAAGCAACTTTTAATATAATTAAATTTACAATATAGGCATTCTTAGATCAAATGAAGTGGTGAAATCGATCCATTGCATAAAAACGAATCAATAAACCTTTAGAAAGACCAACTAAATTCTTTCCCTTTACAAGGCAAAAAAAAAAAAAAAAACTTAAATACAATGTGTGTAATTTTTTAAGTCACCTTTTAGGTAGCTTCAGGGGAAAAAAGGTACAAAAATCGATTTTTCACATTTGCGGCTACCTAAACGGTGCTAAGAATCATTCCTAGGAAGTTCATATGTTCTAAAAAGTGGTTTACTGAGATCTTAGGTTCATTTTTGTAGTTGATTGTTTCCTTGAATTTTTAACAGTTTGCTACCTATGGACCTGAACTGGGGGAAAAAGGTAAAAAAATCGAATTTCTAAAGTTTTTTGCGATTCTGATCTTGAAGATGAATTTTTTTTGATTTTATATGTTCACAATTTTTGTTTTTTATGGCAAGAGCTACAACTTTGTCTCAGAGGGTAAATAAAAATTTCGGTTTGCAAGAAATGAGCCTGAGAAAATGATCATTTTTTTGCAAAAATGACACCGAGGTCCCAAATCTTTTGGGGGCCCATAAAAAAAGTGCATTACTTTGGGCAAAACTGGGAGACACAGGTCTTTTTTTGTCTTTTATCACGTAGAGTTGTCCGTATATGGTTATTTTTTTTCGTGTTGCACAGTGTTATTATACATTAAAAAGACCATCTTCTGTTCTAGTATACAACCCCGTTCTTAAATCGGAAGAAATTATGGGTGTGATGAATTTTGTTACACTCTAGTAAAGGGTGTTTATTTTAGCTGCATGCGAACTTAAAATTATAATACAGAACAGAAATATTGTTGGAATAAGATTTGTTTATTATAATCTAGTAAAATTGCCGGCTTATGGCCGCCGCCGCTACGAGTGACGTTGGCGATCAGTTCAATTTTTTACAACTTTTTCTAAAAATTTCGGCTGTATGGCATCAATAGTGGCTTGAATATAAGCTTCCAATACTTCAACAACAAGACCACTTCTGGAAATTAAATTGTCATCAAAATGATTTTGCAATAAATCGATTGTTTAGTTAAAAATAAATGGTGATTCGTGAACGGCTTGAGGATTGTCTTCGCTTCAAATATGGAAATTCTGCTTATTAGAGTAGCCATTTGGCCAGAAATGAACTTCGTTTAGTGGACAAAGTGCTCTATTAATGGGGATTTATTTTTTTCAAAATAAGTTTCTACAATTTGAACAGAAATGTCATCATAGTTTGACATTCTCAGCTATCAAACCATAGTGATCGGTATCAAAAGTTCTCATGCAGCTAAAAAAAAAATCTCCGTGCAAATTGTAGCAAAATGCACGGACTGATATGAGTTCAAATTATTAAAAATCATACTTCTAAATTTTGCGAACATCGGTCTATATTTTACCAAAGGCTCTTGCAATAAAATTTGGTTTGTCACAGTTTTATAAGATAAGAAATCTTTCCGCTGAACTTCATGATTACGGGGGCAAAATTTACCATACTCCCATATAATGCCAACTTGTATGGTATATATGGTTTATATGACCAGAAAAAACACCACGCAATTTCCTCAGTTTTTATAAAGAGTGGTCCATAACTTATGTGTACCATATAGAGCCTACTTTAAAAATATTCTTAATATCGGTGAAGGGTATCGAAAATTTGGCACAGCCGAATAAAGCACTATAACTTGTTTATTATATTTTTCTGTGCAAGTAAGTTTTAAAATATTTTAACAGCTAAAACATCACAAGCCGTTAGAATTATATAACAAATTTTTGGTGCAATAACAACACAAGCTACCAAAATACATAAAAGTTTGAGGGGTTCTTAAGAATTATTCGACATTCCTTCACAGAAAACCTTTCATGAATGCCTCATCAAAATATCTTAACAATGTTTTTTTATTAAAAAAAATCCTTAACATTTTGGCTTAAAGCTGTAGAAAATTTGTGTGGCTTGTGCTGTTACTAAAACAAAAAAATTCAACAAAAATATTTAATTGTAAAAAGTCAATTATCGTTTAAGTCAAAAACTATTTAAAAAAAACACACACAATCTTTTGAGGGGACTTTGGAGGGGTAATAATTAAAAGAAAAAAAAACGTAACACAAGTTTTTCAATTCGGGTGGCTTATGATGTTTTGACAATAAGCCTTTAATTTTAAGTTACTACTTTGCTGACAGTCTGATTCATTTAGGTATTAGTTCTAAAGCAAACTAATTATCATAACAACTCTCTAGAAATTAATTGTGGTTAAAATGATGTAATTAATATTAATGTTGCATCAATGGTTTTACAATTAAATATAATGTTATTAGTTTGATATCAGAATGTTGAAAGTAAATTTTTGCATTATTTATAAATTTATTGTGAATTCTAAAGATCTGAAGAAGTAGAAATTTAATTAATAGCTTTTATAAATTTAATTCATATTAACTCCTCTAACTTGCAAAAGATTTTACGTCATATAAAATAAATAAAATTACAATAAAACATATAAAATTTATCAAAAAAACTTTTCGCGACTCTATCTTTGTATAAAGTTTTCACGATTCCATTTTGTTTGCAATATTACCAAATTTTATTTATTACGTCTTGGAGGAGCAAAGTACAAAAAAAATCGAAAAACTGAAAAATATATTTTTTAAAAATGGTCCGGCTCACGGATGGTCAACGCTAGAACCAAAATATGTCGGGAATCATCATAAATCATATCGAGCTTTATTTTCAGAGGGGTGAAAAAATCACTTTTTTTTGAGTCGCTCTAGTATTTATTGCTTTTTCACATCAATAATTCATAAGTGTTAGGTAAAATATATGTACACCAGACCATAAAATCCGAATATTAACAAAGTTACTTTTTTTTAAGAAATCTGCCAAATTGTATTACGATTTATAAGCTTGAGACTCATGCAAGGCCTTAAGGCAATAAAAATGCTATCACCAGTGTGGCTAGTTAAGCCATTTAGTTTTGCCATTTTTTTTGCCTTGTTTAGCCATTAAAAAATTACTTAAGCTATTAGCTATGTTTTAAGCCATTTTTCAACTTGTTTAGCCACAAAAATTGTATTGCCCTTTTTCTTTTAAAATAATAGTTTTTATTTTCTTATAAAAAATTATAAAATTGCTTAAAGTAAAATAACCATTTTTAATCACAACTCTTACAAATGTTAAAAATCGCTAAAACGATGATGATGAAACATCTTTCAAAATAAAGGAACAGTATTCTAATATTAAATTTAAAAAATGGATCAACATAAAGTTGCTCACACTTCCATGGTAAAATGCCGAAGAAAATAGGGTTTTTTTTTTAGCCAAGTAAACATCGTTTAAAGTAATCTGCGAAAAAGTTTACATTTAGCAACCGTAAATTTGATTTTATCAAGGAGAATATTTTTACCATAACAATAAAATATTTATACCCACACCACAATAGTTAGTGGAGAGAGTACTATGCATTTGTGCAGGTGTTTGAAGTAACACCTTAAAGTATTGGTCTAGCTAGCTAGACCCACCTTTTAGTATACCGATCGACTCAGAATCACTTTCTTTCGGAAATAAAACACTTACATCCGTATTTATAATGGAAATTTGGCATGAAGTTAGCACAAAGTTTATTTATAATACACTTACCAAACTCTGGCTAACGATTTGCTAAACTCTTTTTAACCAGCTGCCAAACGTTTGCCAACTTGTAAGAAACAGATGTTTAATGTTAAACAATTTGGTTGGTTTTATTTTAATTACTGTTTTATTTTATGTTTCTTTCTTTTTTTATTTTATATTAATTTTAAAAACTTTTTAAATTTGTTATATGTGGAGGAAAAAACAAAAACAATTTACAAAAAAATTACAAAACCAGCGATGATTAATTTAAACGTGTTGCATTTTTCAGTAATATAATGTGGCATCATTAAAATTCAGAGTTGATTTTTTTTTAATTAGCAGATGGACAAAAGTTGTTTTAAATAAACTCTGTGCTTACAAGCTGCTAGGCTTAATCGGCATTCTAGTTAGCAGCTCGTTGTACGTAGTGTACAAATTGTGGCTAACTTTTTGTTATAAATACGGCTGTTAATTTATTCCAAGGGCTTAGTTTTCATCATAACAAAAAAGAAACTTAGATTATTTAAATGTGTTCGCCACAGCCTCGGGAATTTCAAAAACATTTTTTCTTATTTTTGAGATCCCTAATCCGACGCTAATAGTTTTTCTTGAATATCTTATTTAATTTTGTTCAAACTCTATACTTTCTGCTCATGTGCGATGTTTTTTTATAAATACGCTTAGAAAAGTTAACTTACTAATTAACTTAGGGACGCTAAAATTCGGTTAACTTAATCACGAGTTAACTTTCCTGTATTTATAACTCATAGGCACGAAAGATTCCCATAAGATGAACAATTACTACATAGAATTTATCGATGATTAAATTTTTTTAATGCTACAATATTTATTTATGTAACAAATTGAACTCAACTTACAATTTCATTGTTAAACTGTTTATATGAATTATTTCTGGGTTGTTATTGGATTTTTATGTTTTTTTATTAAAAAAAAGTTTTTAGCCATTTTTTTTTGCCATTTTCTCCTGTATATTTACCCATTTTTGGTCACCAAGTTTTGGCAACACTGGCTATCACCACAAAAATGTCGATTTGTGGTGATCAGAAGAGCGCTAAAAATCTATCTGAACGGGAACCGTTATTTCGTCCGGCAATTAACTTAAAAATGAGAATAAGTTTGGATTAATTGTAATTAATATTTTACAGCCAGGCCCACGATGTCACACGTTAACGTTCGCATAAAAAATTACATTTAAAACAAAAACAAATTTTAGAAATTGTTTTTATGCGAACGTTAACGTGTGACATCGTGGGCCTGGCTATTAATTATTATTATATCAATATTAATTATTATAATGAATAATTATTACAAAAAAATTACAGAAAAATAAAGTTGTTTGTTTTATCTTAGCCAATCAGTCAGAGTAACGAAAGAACGGATATTGTTAAAACGATTTGGAGTCGAACCAATTATTCTGGGCGTTTTAAATATTAAACCCAAAATATCTTCATAAATTGTTCTAATTGCTTTTCTCAAAATTTCTAGGCCTTTTTGTTTTTAAAATTAAATATTGCAATTTTCACATAAATTTTATTGACTCTTAAAATAATAGTAACATGTATTTAAAGAAAAATTTGCAAATTAACACATTTTCATAATTTAAGTAAAACATAAAAATCGAATTGGCTCAAACACACACCACAAACATATCGGCATTTGTTTGCAAGGCCCAAAACAATCATAATTCTAATGATCTAGAAAATCTTTATTGTTTACTTGGTCATGGCTAGTTAGTTGGTAAGTTGGCTGACTGGATGGCTGGTTGGTTTCTTTATTGGTTAGTTAAGGTTAAATTCCTTTTCTGCCTTAAGCATCAGCAAGTAAAAGTTGAAAGAAAAAGGCAGGAAAATCAAATTCAATCACTTTAATTTAATACTGAGTTTTGCAAAAAGCTTAAAAGCCATTTAAAATTTTATAAAGTTTCACGGCTAATAAATTCTATGCAGCAAAACTGTTAAACAATAACAGCGAACAAATAAACAAACAAACCTTTTCATTAAACAAACTCTATTCCACGTCCACCCGCAGTTCCCCTCCTTGAGCCCCCACTCATCCTGCTCCAGTTGGTTTTCTTTACATTTACACTTTATTTCATGCGCAAAAATTCATCGTTTGTAATTGACTGTTAAAGAAGAAAGAAAAAGATTCGAAGAAAATGGAATGGAAAATCTGTGCAATGTAACTGGGTTTCTGTGTGTTCGTAAGAAAGTCTTTTGGCAAAAAAAAAAAACCAAAAGAAAACATGAAGGAAGAACTGCTGAAGAAAATAAAAAAGCAGCCGAAGAAAATATAAGAACTTCCTTTCTTCATATAGACTTTAATATAAAAGAGACTCCAATATATTATTAATATAATGACTCACTTCCGTATCCGCGCTTCATTTACGGAAAAAAATTTTTCACGAAGGATAAAAAAGGTATAAAAAAGCCAACGGCACGTTACACATAATGCGTGTACTAGTGAAAAATTTAAGAGGGAACAAATAAAATTCACAAACAACTTTTTGTATAAAAATGAAAGCAAAAAAGTGTCTTAATAATATAAAAAATTTTATTTTACGAATGTTTGTAAATTAGATTATGTTTAAAAAAGCGTAAAGCGAAAATAGAAAGAGAATTAAATAAGTGGGACTATGAAACAAATTCTTGCGAGCCAAATTTTACACGGCATGGTAAAATTGAAATAACAAATTTAATAATTTCGAAACAAATTTAAAGGTTAAGAAACATAAAGTTTTGTATAAGAAAAGAAGCCAGGATTAAATAAAGAAGAAAGCCGAAGCTTGGAATTCTATAATTTTTCAATGTACAAATGTTACTTGCCATTTTTCATACGACAGTCAAGTCATCATCATATAGGTCCGACCCTTCACACACGGATGTCGAATGTGAAATCGAGCTTGGAATGCCAGCTGTAGGAGAGCTAATTTCGCGTAAGATAGGTTCTTATGCTAAAAGATGCAATACAATAATTTGGCAGTGATTTGCGATAGGTTTGGCATTTGAGACAGACTTGCTTCGTGTTCAAGCTTTGTTGACATTGCCTTCACTGATAAAAATGGGGAACAAGATGTTATGGATAATGCAAGCTAAATCGTGAAAAAAAAGCAGGAAGGTTACTCGACGTATACAGCACAATTAATCAGTTTTTCAGGTTTTTTCATTTTATAACAGAAAAATTGAATTACTGATACGGTGTGAAATTAGTGGAAAATGCCACCCGAGAATAGAAAAGAAGTCTTATATAGTGATTTTTAAAGAACCTCAATTAAGCGAACTGAACATACATACACAACTATACTAGTTCTTTAAGGAAAAATAGATCGCTAACCAGCTTGACAGGAGTTTTATGCGTTGAAGAGCCCAGCAATACTGGAACAAAAAATGGAATAATCCGAAAGTTTTAACCCTTAGGTGTATACCTGGGCCTGACCAGGCATTTTTTGACTTTTTTCGTGTTTTTTTTTATATAATTATGAATTATATATGAACTTAATTTTATGTATTCCTCAATAAAGTGTTTTTTTTTTACAAGAAAAGGAAAAAAGGTGCAAATTTAAACGCTGTGAGCGTGGCATTTTGTGCATATTGTATTCACCTGGGCCTGGCGAGGCCCTGCCATATTATATATGCATGTACTGTAGTAAGTAAAATCAAAACGAAACGTATCAAAACTACAAGGGGTCCCAGCCAGTGCCACACAAATTAGGTTTGGTGCCACAACGAATACTGTTTTTACAACCAAAATTTTTGAAAAAGTTACCAAATGTAAAAAAATATAACCAAATTTAAAATGCTTTTTATTAATTGAGAAAATCATTGTAAGACATTGTTTCACAAAGGTTATTTGCACTATATAGTAAAACAATAATTATAAATCAAGAAAACAAAACAAGAAATGTAATTCTTTTACATATTAAAGAAATAACGTGAAACTTAATTAAAAGTTTTTATTTATTTGAGACTTTTTTCGTAAAAAATTTTTTTTTATTTTTTGGCGCCCTATGCTCCAGTGGGAGTTAGAGGAATATATAAAAAAAAAATTAATATTTTTTAATATGCCAGTTATAAATAACATTTTTTGCAGTTTTATTAAGTGATAGTGCACTACTGATTTTAATCAATATTTAGTGCACTACCCCCAACTTTGCCGAAAACCATATCGCACATGCTGCTGGTGTCTTATAATTGAGAGTTCCTCAGTAGAGAAAGGGCGGAATACAACAAAAACAAGTAAGAAATTATAGTCGGTCAAGCACGACCATATGATACCCTTTACCATAGTATTTAACAACAATTTTCGAGAGTGCAGCCTATTCGGGGACCATAGAGAACCATGGTTATATGTCCATATAAATTTGGATCTATCTATGTTTTATGTTTCATTAAAATCGGTTTGATAGTTTCTGAGGCAGAAATTGCGCTTTATCTCCCTTTGTGGTCCTACGATTCGGCCCATTTTCTATTGGCTTGGTCTTTGTGCCAATAAGAAGCTGTGTGCCAAATTTTGTCAAATAACCTTCAAAATTGTAACCTGTACTTTGCGCACCACAAGTTTACATGGACAGCCAGCCAGACGGACGGACATCGTTAGATTGACTACGAAAGTGATTCTGAGTAGATTGGTATACTTGAAGGTGTGTCTAGGACCCATTTTTTAAGGTGTTACACTTAGCACAAATGCATAATACCCTGTCCACTATTGTGGTGTGAGCATAATGAAACCAACATGTGTAACGGGTAAGTAAATAATAATATTCACTCACTTTGACTTAAGTCAATCCCAATGGTTCATTCTCTGATGTTACAGAGTCAGTGCACTGATCACATTTTTTATTAAACTGACTCCGATTGGTCATTTCTGTGATGCCGATGTGCCATACCATTCATAACATAATTTCACCTTATGACAATTTGGCCAAATGATGTTAAGACTGACATCACAATGATGAAGGTGGCATGGGGTCAAAAACGAAGACACTTGTCATAGTACTGATGGCAAAATACATCACCGTTATGACGCCTTTTCCATCAGTGTACATTGATTTTTGATGAAAGGAAACATGTTTGCGAAAGGGCCATTAAAAAAATGTTGTATTTTCATTAAAACTTTTATAACTCAGCAAAACTCAGAACCCATAAGAAGCATCACATAAATTTTGATTGCACAGATTACATGAGTTTAGTCGACTTGGATAATTACAACATTTTTTCAAGGCCTCCATTTACTGCAAGCATTCCACACGAGCACTTGTTGGAGTACATAAATTCTGATGAAGCACCACTATAAGATCTTGGAATGCCATCGCATAGTCAGGGAACTAAGCGATGTGCAAAGAATCGTGACGATGTTTTAGCAGTGACTCTACATTGAATTGATACATATTTGAAGTAACGAAAAAATCGCTTAATCAAAAAATTTTCACGCCATGTCTACTAAATAAATCTCTAAAAAAGATATTATTTTTGAAGACATCATCTTGACTCCTAATAAATTTTATAAACTAAAATTTAATTAAAATCTCAAATAAATTTTAAAGTTTCATGTTTTAGTAATTTTTTTTTTTTTTACTTTTTACTCCATATCAAACATGACCTTTTGGCTTATTTTAGACTCGCATATTTTAACAAATTATGCATGTTTTCTGCAGCACGAGAAACACTAAAAAAAAAACCAAATGAAAATTATTACCCTGCATAGTTAAGAGGCTATCAAAATGCCATTCTCGTAAAATTATTCCAAAGGAACAGCAAAATTTGAATTTTTTTGCTCCTCTTGTTATTTTCTTTGCCGTGTTAGTTTAGCTTCATTGTTCTAAAGTTGTGGCAGTTGTAGTGGCGAAGAGTAGGATAAAAAGAACTTGAGGCAACTAACTATTGTTATTTTTACAAACAACTTATCAGATATTTAAGACGATTTGTTTCCCCCAAAAATTATGAGAATTCTAAACAATAAATGAAATTTTTCGTGTATAATTTCATAAAGTTTCTTTATTTTTTTCTTCTTTCTTTTCGGTTCATGGTGATTTCTTTTCTTCCTGCAGTATTTAAGCAGAGTTTTGTAGATGGTGGTTGCAGCTGCATGAATGTCGATTCACATATTCATATACTTATATGCGCATTCATAGATTCTTTAATTGCAATGGTTTACAAGCACTTGAGAAAAGATAATTATGGCAAATTTAAGTACAAGTATCTTTAAGTACATGTAGTTATTGTCCTCGTTGTTGCTTTTCTTCTTGTTGTTTGTGTCGTTGTAGAACAATAATAATAGTTAATTATAATGATAATAATGGTAGTTAGTACTATCTATCTATGAATTTCTGTACATATGCATGTATTTATGTATGTATTCACATATACGAATGTACAATTGTATGTGTAGTGTTGCAAGAAATCAAGTGTTTTAGAACTACTTCTACAATATTTAATCATTGTGCGGTGGGTTGTTTTCATAGTTATATTCCTAAAGGAATATTAAGTGAACTGTAAATGCTATTTTAAATTAAAAACGTACTCACACTTGTAACCTGCATCCGTCTATTTTTAAATTTCACACACATACATTCGTAATTATCTTGTAATTTGAAAGAAAACACTTTTTTTTTGTTCTATAGTTTATGACTGCAACACTTTTAAGAATCCTGTGTTCAGTTTTGCAATTATAATAATTTCCTTTAGAACATTTAGTTTATTCTTCTTTTTCTGAAAAATCCGCTAAGTTTTACTTTTTTGGGAAATTCTTTTTTAACTTTCAAAAAGCGTTTGGCGAATATAATTATGCATGTTAGATTAGTTGTTTTCTTTTTAACAGGAATTTCAGCAATTTTGTTTTAGATAGTTAAAAATTTTAGTAGGAAGTTTTGAAATTGAAAATTTATTAGAATATAAAGATAATGATGTTGAAATCATTCCATGGAAAAAAGTGTTAATTACTTGGCTGTGACTAACAAGACCAAAACTTATAAGTTATTGTGGAATATTTAAAGACTTTAATAAAAATGTTGAATAGTTTGAATTTTTCAAGTCAAGTAGTTGATGATATGCAATTAAATATCAACGTATTGACCGCTACCAAACTTAACAGCCTTGCCATAACAATTGGCGTAGTAATTGAATCGCTAAGTGCAGAAAGGGAACTACTGACATTTTTGGTCGAAATGAATTTATAATGTTTTCATATAGATTCGAATACGCTCTATTTAATGAGTGAACTAAGAAAATTATTTGTTTAAATATTACTAACTTTAAAAGTTTACGAATTTCCATTAAGTGCAAAACAGGAAGATCGTCTGCACTTAATCTACATTTTTTTTTAAATTTCATATAAAGGGTGGTCTAACCAAAACGCATGATGTTAATTGTAAATTAATCTACCAGTGTTCAGAGAGTTATCCTAATATTTTTTATTATGATAGAAGCATCTCTATGTGTGAACCAATTTACACTGGTCTACAAATTTGGAAAAAAATTGACTGCAGAAACGAAGCATGTTTTTTAACTAGTCTGGGTGCGCTAATCGAATCTGGCATAAAAATTAGGCTATAACGTCTTGTTAATTTTTTATCGCATGCTGGCAATACTGTAAAACAGTCAATACTGACACATTTCACAATTATTTATTTGACAGAAGCCCACATTCACTCTAAATCTTCATAATAGTAGCGTTTAAGTATGTCAGGGAGATCATGTGTTACTGATTCAAGCTATTTTTTCTTTGTGTGTGGTAAATATTTGGCTGGAAAAAGGATATGCAATATCAGAATCATTTAAATATGCATATTTAAATTATTTTGGTTTTGCAGTCAGAAATTTGGACAAACCATGGACACCGACAATGTTTTGCATATTCTTCATTCGCATTAAGATTTTTTCCAAAAAAAAAAAAAAAATTGATGCAGTGAGCGCGAACAAGGAGAGCGTGCTCACCAAGACTTACAAAATACAAACGACGTTCAGATAAAGCCATTCACTTTTGAAAACTCATTGATTTTTAAATAAACTAGTTATTTTTTATGTAGGAAACGAATAAAAACATTTTTTTGTATCTGACGTGATAGAGCAAAACCAATTACAGTTTCGAATTCAGCCCACCAAATTATCCTAGATATTTGGTTGCTCCAGTCAAAACCTTGTTGGGCAGTGTTATCGGCCAAATGCTCGTCACGGCTTCGGTGGCTTGTGGCGAATTATCTCATCGTTTTTCTTTTAAATAACCTCAAATAAAGAAGACCAAATCTCATGATCATTGAGTCATGGAGTTTCTCGCGCAAAAGAGCCATTGTTTCGTTGGCTGTGCGGGACGTAGCACCATCCTGTTAGAACCACATATCGTATAGGTTCATATCCTTAAATTCTGATCACAAGAAGTCCGTATTCATCTCGCGATAGCGAACACCATTCACGGTTACTGCCAGGCCGACCTCAGTTTCGAAGAATTACGACCCGAGGACGCGACGCCGCCAGCCCATAAACGGCACCAAACAATCATTTCGTGCAATGTATGTAAAACAGGCTTTCGAAAATTTCAAAAAAATTCAAGGCCCGGAATTTCGAAAATCCGTTTTTTATACATTGCACGAACTTTTCGTCTTAGAAGATCCCTAGTAAAATTTGATGCAGAAAATATTCGTTTAAGTATACTTTTTCGTGGAAAAAGGACACAAATGACCCTTTAAAATGAGTGTAAATGGGTTTATATGTTCTAAAAAAAGAATCGCCATAAAATTCTACTGAAGATCTCTGAAATAGTATTTTACCTCAGAAGTACATTTAGTATATTTTTTTGACTTATACCTTTTATTATACCTTTTCAAAAAATTAAAAAACTTTAGGGGCCGATATTTCGGGAACCCGAGCTAGCTTTTCAAAATTTGGTCTACCAATAGTCTAGTTTCATTTCGCGTTGCAAGTATTGAGGCTGGCGGCGATGATCCGAATTATGTTGCACTGTGTTATCAAGATAAGATTCATAAGGACTTGCTCCTAAGCCTGCCAAAACTACCACACTCGGCAAGTAAGTTGCGCAAGTCAGTTTTTCATTTTTTTTTTCACTTGCTTTTATGTTCACATTCAGCAATTTAGACGCGCAATTTTCAATTTCTTTTTTACTAAAATTTTTCGTAATTTGTTGACGTTTTTTTTATTTTTAATTTCTTGGCCTTATTTTAATTGTAAAAAGTGATTTGAATTGTAAAATTTTGCAATATTTTTGGGGCATTTTTTGCATTTCTAATAAAAATGTATTAAATACTTGCGGTCCACATAGTAGATCACTTAACATTAAAAATGCAGTAATGCTACTAAGCCAAATTAATTTATCTGTCTGCTTCAAATTACGACCAATTTTGTATTTTTTTATTAAAAAAAAAAAAAAAAAAAAATACGTCTTCAAGCTAAAAAATAAATTAAAGAGCAAAATAAATTTCTTCACCTAACCCGACCTTAGCTCTGACATCTACAAGCCAAGAATCGCGCAATAGACTTGCGTAACTAACTTTCCGAGTCTGAAAAGGGTCTTACAGAGTGCAGATACTCAGCTCCCAGTTAAATCCTACTCTAAAATTACTTAAATGACAAAAATCTTACAAAATTATTAATATCGAGACATAATTCAGTTGAAATGCCTTTTATGTCAGCCAAAACCTCTACATTAAATTGTAGAATCGTAGGTCTATAATTTAAAAAAAAAAAACGTTTAATTGCTCCCTTTCAAGTTTTACATTCATATCACAATGCTTATATAAACTGTAAAATTGGCATTAAATTAGGCAAAAATAAATTTCATATAACTCGAAAACTTACTAGAGAATTTCATAGAGAAAATACTATAATTGCGCCTAGTGTCCAAATAGAGATCACTACCGAAAATCACTTTGTCTGCTATAAATGTTGACATGTATTATTAACAAGTAGACCTTTATTGGTAAATATTCAAGCCGGTCGTAGTTTTTTGTTAATATCGCAGCCATTTTTAACCAGATCCAGATGAATTTTAATAGCAAAGTCTGTCGGTCTGTATGCGATATAAAAATATCACAATCTAGTTCCCATCATATATGAGGTTCGCGGAAACCCCATTTCAACATACACACGGAAACTCCTGAAAGGAAAAATTAAAAAAAAAGATAGTTCACCTTCTGGTGTTACATCCTCTTGCGGGATCAGGTGCAGCCAATACCTGAAATTAAGCAGAATTCAAAATTGACAGATCTCTTAAGATCGCCGCTGACCAGAGATTCTAGTTAGTAGTAATAGTAGCCGCGCTGATACGGCACCGTTTTGACTATTGGTTAAGGTGCCTTCGGGAATCAAATAGTGGTTGTGGTTAAGGTAGGAGGATCCTGAAATAACCTGTTAAAAGGCTAAAATAAACTTGTGGGAAAGTTCGTGCTGCGGTAAGATATACCTATATGCTGCTGCTATTCAATACATGCCATCGACTATTCTAATGCAGTGAAGATGAGATAGCTCCATTTTCTGAACAAAGGACTAGTTTATAATTCTGCCTTATTGTACATTCAAAATTGCCACCTGTATGGGTTGGTTGTTCTTATACACAAAGGCGGTTGGCAAACGCATTATTTGTCACCCAGTAGTTGAGACAACCTAAGGATAAGGCCAACACGCTCGGTGCTCCAGTAAATCTTTTGAACTCACAAGACACGCAAGGACAGACAAACTGACAGGAAGGACATAATTGTATCAACTCCGCTATACTTCATTCGACACGAACAACTCTTATGCTTTCTTGTTAAGCGCAAAACAACATTTGCAATCAAAAATGGCAATTTAATTCTAGCAAATTTCAAAATACAACTTGTTTAAAACTAAATTTGGATTATTCTCAAACAAGTTCTAACATTTTAGTGCAATTAAAACAAAATAAAAAGCTTTAATTTAACAAATTTAAAATTAAAAACATTCAGCTATTTTCAAACTTAAAGCTCTGTTAAATCTTTAGCAGAAATAATTACACCAAGGGAAATTTTCATTTCGTATTTGATTCACTCAGTTTTGTGTTGTTTTATTTTATGCTTTTGCTTTTATGCTTGTTTAACTTTCAACATTTTCAAGTAGTCCTTAATTTACAAACTACAATGCAATCTTCTTTCTATTTAGTTAATTTAAGTTTCTTTCTTTTTTTTTTGTACTTTGCTTCTTCTATTGCAACTTGTGTAAAATACACATACACCAAGCAACTCACATGGCAATAATAAACATTAGTTCAACGAAGCTCTTAATACATATAAGTACAAATATAAAGGAATGTGTGTATATGTTTGTCTTTTGTATTGTTGTATCGCATATGTCTGTCCGTCTTTCAATCTGTCTGTCTGTCTGTCTATCTGCCTGTCTTCATTTCACAGCGTATCTTTGGCTGTTTGTGTCTATTTGTATTTTCTACTTAATTTTCTTGCTTTTAAGGAAAATACAAGTAGAAACACACAACTTGTTTAAGAAAATGCACAAATCTTAAGAAAAACACCCAAGGAAACTAAATGTTTACAATGGAAAAGAAATATATAAAAATTCTTCAAAACCCATAAAAAAGAAGGAAGACTTTTTTCAAGAAAAAAAAAAAAAAAAAAAAAAGAACACACAAACATAAAAAAGAATATAAAAATAAAACTAGAACAAGAATGCAGGCAAACGAAACGGAAGTTGCCGCATACAATCAAACAGATGGTAAAATATAAACACATTCGAACAATTGTTCACACATACACACACGCACACTAGTGCATAGACAATATTTTAAAGGAAAAAAAAATTAACAACAAAGTTATTCCGTTGAACGGCATTTCATGAAAATGCACAGACACAAGGAGTGTGATATCAAGAAGGAATATTTTCCTATATGCATGTCATAGTTTCTATGTGTCTCAAAAAAAGATTGTTTAGCAAAATGCCTAAAGCACACTAGTGTTGCAGTTTTATTTTTTATTCTTTAGTTTCGTTTTCTAATTTTTCTTCGTCAAATTTGTTTTGACTTGCTGCTTTTTTATCCTCTTTGTATTGTCCGCTTTTCTTTTTCACATGTGTCTAAAAATGTTATACTATTTTGGCCAAAACACAATCATACACTCCAATTATTATCGTGTGTTTGTGTGTGTGTACAAATACAAGTTTGAGTGGGCGTTTGCATGTGCACTGGTAGGCAATGTCATAAAGTTTGTCTAAAAATATACTATTGTTATCCAACATGTTGTAAAATTTTTAAATTAACTTGCCACTATTTCATTTGCTGCATTGAAAGGAAAACGAAGTACATATAAATTAAGGTTAGAATTTGGTTGACAGCAGTCATTTATAAAGGACCCTATATGACTTATAGTTACGGTGACCATTCGTCCTTTTTTTAAAGGACAGTCCTTTTTTTGATACGATGTCCTTTACGATTTTTTTCAAAAAAAGGACGGTAGTTTGTCCTTTTTTAGTGAATCGTCCTTTTGTTAGATTATGACTTCTTTAAACTCAAAAACTATAAGTTTTAATAAGATTCCCGTATGACGTGCTAAATTCCCAATTTTTCATATTTGATAAATACACTGAAATTCATTGTTCAGGGAAAGCTAGCTTCTATGCGCATTTCACTGGTTGCTTAGGCCAGCTCATCAGGAAACCTTTTCCTAAGATTTTAGAAAAACTAAAAATAAACACTCAAAGTTTTTTGTATATATTTTATTTATTTATTTTTTGGCCAAGGTGTTATATTTGAAGTTTTTGAGATTTTAGTAAGCTAATAGGGCCTAAACTTTTCCATTGTAAATTAAAAACACATTTAATTACATTTTTTCCCAACGTTTCGTCAATTTTTTGTTGACTTCTTCAGGGGAACATTTTTAAAGTGTGTATATATTACATTAAATAAAATTTAAGTTAACGAAATAATTTTTAATTATTCAATTTGTAATCGACATTATTTTAATTTTAATTTGTGTGATGTGAACTTGGTCGTTAATAAATTATCCTATTGCTACCCTGTAACTTGCGCTTATTTTACTTGTAACAATATCAAAGCTTAACCAAAACACCAACAATAAACAGTGAGTTTATCTTTTCTTACATCCCCCTACAATTGGTTGGCTTTTTTCCGACTCGACTCGAATTGTAGTTGTAAGTGGGTAAAATAAATTTTGTATTCCCAAAAAATAACTTTGAACTATAAGTTTTATTTTCCCAAAACCCCAAACTTTCAACATTAATACATCAAAACACGTTGGTTAACATTAATGCCAGCGTTAGATCGAATTTTAAAATTGTGGATTATCGAAAAGCCCCAATTTAAGAATCACTTTTAATAACAAAGTGCAAATTTCGAATGGAGAATTTCTAGGTATATTTTATGGATTTTTTTCATAGACAATAAAATAAGTATATGTATTAATAGAAGCTCTACTTGCTTATATCATATTTTTTGAATTATTTAATTACCTATCCAATAACCTTGATACTATTTATCATTTTTAAATACATTTCGAAATGTATTTTTTTCGTTTGAAAAATATGGTCACCGTACTTATAGTCCTCTTGAGAAATATTAAGCGAGTGATAATCAACATTGAACTTTAAAGAGAAGGTGCAAGTGTCTCCAAGTCACCAGTTTTGTCGACTATTTTGGTGACATTGTCAACGAAGTGTCTACACTACGCTACATTTGCCATTAAAATTGCCTCTAATACGAAAAAATGTTATCAATAACAACTGAGAAGTATAATTCCTATAAAAGTTAAAGAAAAATAAAAAAAAAATTGTTATGAATTCGTATTCGTATTAAAAGTGTAGACTAGGTTTACTTAAATGTACTAGTGATTCTCCAGTTCCAATGTCTACTACCTAGTCAATAGTACCAACGTATGTAGTAGATTTTCAATGAAACGCATATGTTAAATGTCTATAGTTAATGACACTGTCTGTAGTGGAATTCTCTAACTTTTAACGATTAAAGGTCCAATTACACGTGACATAACCAAAGCAAAACTGTACTACCATCACCACTGTATTACCAAAATGACATAAACATACAAACCAATCCAATTTTGGTTTCTAAATTCGCCGTTACAGCTATGGCATTATGGTTATGTCACGTCTAATTTGAGCTTAACAGGCATAGTTTTTTGCTTACGGTAACAATACAGCAATTCAGTAACTCTATTTTAACTATATAGTTAAAAATGTCAATCAAGTGGCATCTTTGTCAATGAATTAGTATATTTAACGAACACTGTCATCGAGTGCAAGCTACTTCTCGTGTGGAACGACTTAAAGTACTTTCGAAACTAACAAAACCCCATTTATGTTTTGCTTGTCTAGCGAAAATTGCAAAAATCCCGAAAATTTGCAAAAATAGCGAACATTTTTAATATACCAAACAAGCCATAAAATTGATTAAAGGTCGCTTAAACTATAAGGAATTGCAAAAATTCGGTAAAAATTGTTAAATTAGCGGAAATTCGCAAAAATTTGCAAACATCGGCTATTTATTAAAAATCGTTAAAGCTCTAAAGAACCACAGGCAAAAATCACTTATATCGCGAAAAATTGCAAACTTGGAAAAAAAATTTAATAGTTATTTGAAATCGCTAAATCGCTTAAAAAACAATTTGTCGAAATACAACAAATTTTTTTTTTTTTGTAAAAATAGAAAATTCGCGATATTGTTTAATATTTCGAACAAGCCATAAAAATGATTTGAAGTCACTGAAATTATAAGGAATGGCAAAAATTCGGAAAAAATTGCTAGATTAGCGAAAATTCGCAAAAATTTGCTAACAGCGGCATGATTAAAAAGTCTACCAGTTATTTTTTGTGTAGAAAAGAAAACACTATTAGTTCTTTCCATAAGCTGCATCTTAAATATAATATTTTTAATGACTTTTATAAATTTCAAAAAAAAAAAATTTTTTAATATTACTTTTGCAAAATGTATGTAAATAACGTGAATTTTAAAAATGTTAATCTGGCTTTTATTTGCCAAAATTTTTGTTTGTTTTGATTGTTTTTTTTTTTTTTTTTGTAAAATAACTACGAATTTAAAAGTAAACAATGAAAAATATAAAGATAACGTTAATATCTGACGTTAAGATAGAATATAGCAGTAAACGTTATTAGGTCTGTCTGCGTACTTTTCCAGTAGCAAATACTCAGTAATTTTTTTTTGGGAGAGTAAGACCAATTTTACTCTGTCGGCTGAAAATATCTCAAAAAGTACGCAGACAGAATCCAGTGAAATCTTGCAAGAAAACAGCTGATCGGTGTGTAGGCAATTGAAATGACAAAGCAAAATTTATCAAAATAGCGACTTTTGGGAATTTAAAAATCGGGAAACAAAAATACCCAAATAATGGAATTTACCGAATGAAATCAAAAAGTTAGCGTCGAATTTAGGAATTTAAAAGGGAAAGTATAAATATTTAATATTTTTAACAAACATACAAAAAATAGTTAAAAAAAATTAACTTTTTGGAACAAAATGAGCGATGCGTGCAAAAAATCGTTCGTTCCGTTCCCGAGATTTCTGGGTTCGATTTTTTGCAGAATATATACAGTTTGGCTGAGTTCCAAAACATCAATATACTTTGCAGCACAAGTCAGAAATGTATATTCAAGTTTAATAATGCACAGCTTTTGTATTATGTTCTCATTAAATACTTTTTTGGTGCACATTGGGACAAATATAATTGTAATAACCTACACGGTTGCATTGTAGCATGCATTTAAAAAAGATAGTTGCTTTGCAACCGACGTTTTGGGACTCAGCCTTTATACCGTGCAAAAGCTTGTGTTCCAAGGGATAAATCAGTAAAGCTTTGTACTGACCATTTGGGGTGCACCCAAATATCTCGGGAACTAACCGAACGATTTTTTGCACGCATTGCTTATTTTGTTCCTAAATGTGTATTTTTTTTATTTGTGCTAACTATTTTTTGTATTTTTATTAAAAATATTAGTTATTTTTACTTCCCCATTTTAAATTCCCAAATTCGACTCTAACTTTTTTTACTTTTGGAAATCCCCCTAAATTCCTAAATTCGACGCTAACTTTTTGTTGTTATTCTGCAAAAGACCATAATTTGGGTATTTTGTTTTCCCGGTTTTTATATTCCCAAATTCGACGCTATTTCGTCGACGCTATCTTGGCACACGTAATAAAAACAGATGCTCAAACTAGTTGCAAAATCTTGCAAGAGGAAATTTCTCCAGTAACATTTTGTAAGTTCTCTAACTTCCAACTGTCAAAAAATTCTCTTTTTGGCTCTCTCGCTGCAAGAGATTTGGAGTACACAGACAACATTTTGTAATATTTTGCAACATTTTTCACAAAATGATGCAAAATATGTGTACGCAGACAGACCTATTGTTAAAAAAATTACTGAATAAAATTTACGTTAACTTATCTGTTAAATTTTTTTAACAATTTAAATTATGTTAAAATTGAATAGAGAATCGCACTACTGGGGTATAATAAGTCACTGACATTTCCTGCAGGGTATACACTATCAAAATGCTTAACATCAAGGCGAACTTACTTACACGAGTGAAATCTAAGTTGGTTTGATTTTTCGTCAAGCGTTTTCGGTGGCAATTACATTTTTATTAATACAACCATGGCGCTTGATTAGTAATTTTGTTAAGTGTATGGTGCCCCTAAAACTTCTGGCAAATTTGCCGATAAATTGGAGCATAACCTTTGAATAAATTTTATTAAGGACGCTTAGTTTTAGCTCAGAGGAGTTTTGCAAAGTGATTACCGGGGGTGTCAGTCTTACATATATATTCAACCATGTTCTGAAAATCGAATTCTTCTGAAGTTAAAGTCGAATAAATTTTGAAATTAATCCTGTAATAAAAGTTTATAAAAATATTCCTACATGATTTAAGGACCACATATATTTACTAGAACTACTTTTAAAATCTGGAAAAGCTACGTTAATTTTGAGAAAAATTTAATTGAATTAATTTTTGGTTCATTTCAATTTCCAAAACATGTGTGATAAATATGAATCGATGACAGATTTTTTATTTGAACTAGTATTTGGTGTGTTTTAAACTTATTTTTTTTTTGTCTGCATCCTCCTTTTTTAATAAATTTCTTTGAAGTTTTATAATCATCAGTAGTCTTTCTCTGTGTGTAAATTAGGTTTAGGAGTGAATAAATTTGTGGATTTTTTTTAAATTAAGTCAAATTTGCCTACCAGGATTAAAATTTTCAAGAAAATTTTTTAAGTTTTTGTTGCTTTTAGTTATTTTTTTCATTTAGGAGATATTTTATACCCAAGTAGCTTAGATGTTCGATATATTTATTGCCACTGTTTTGCATCCCCCCTCCCCCCACTGGGCTGTAGGGATCATCTTAAGGATATTTCAACATACTTAGGGGCATAATCAGGTCCAAACAATACCTGGGATTTGGCAAAAACCCAAAATTAACAGATCATAGGAGATCTTTACAAAAACTTGCGATGGCGGTTGACCAGATATCCTATCTGGTACCACGGGAGTCAGTAGGCACCGGTGGCTCGGCACGGTACCGGTCAGAATATTAATTGATTGATTATTTTGCAGAAGTTTCACTTTTCCATTGAAAATATACTTTCGGGGAAGGCATGGTGGTTGTGGTTTACTACCCAAGGTCGCGGAAAGGAATACCCTTAAATCCAACTAGAAGGCTGATTTTTTCCACTTATCGGAGAGCTCAGCGTGAGAAAGAACTATCTGTCCGTAGATGCTGTGGTTATTTAAGAGATGCCGCTAGCACTTTTCGAAAAGATTCGGAGGTAAGATAGCTCCATTTCCTCAAAAAGCGGCAAGGGTATAAACTTGCCAGATTATGTACTTAAATTGCTACCTGGGTGTGCTGGTTGCTCTCGCACTCGGGGGCGGTTAAAATCTAGTGGTTGGTCCTAGGACAGGTATCCATATAAATCTTTTCCACAGCTTCCACTTTTTACATTTACATCACTGTGTGTTCAAAGCTTTTCACTTTTATAAAAATTGGTTTATAAATATTTAAAAATTAAGTATGTTTGACTTACCTAACTGATTAGTAATTAGAAATTCTGCAAATAAAAGAGAAAAAAATAATTGGTTTTAATAGTTTAAAAGAAACTCGAAATTTTTTTACCCAAAAAAAAAAAAAAATATCAAATGTACTTTGAAGTGGTTTTTTAATGGACCTGAGGTTAAAAAAAATGGTCAAACAACTTATTGCAAAAAAAGAAAATATTTAAAAATATTATACTAAGCAGTCAAATATAAGGAATAACTTTTTCATTCTTGCATACATTTTTTTAAAAGGCAATCATGAACGCGCCTAAACAAAATTATGTTATGAGTTTAAGATTCATTAATTTTCTTTGTTCCGAATATTATTCTATTCATCTATATGAGATTTTAAGATGGGGGTTTGTATGGAATCTATGGTTAATTTTATACCTACCAGGACAACATTTTGTCATGACATAGAATCTATCGTAAAAGTTAGTATCGCGTATTTGTTTGTTAATACCAACATTTGTTAGGAAGTTAGGGCATTTAAAGCTGTTTTTAGGAGCATAATTTGTGTGGGAGCTATGGTCAAATATGAACCCATTGCAGTAAAATGTGATAAGATGATTTTGATTGCAATAAAATAAGTTGAAACCAAATTTAAGCTGAATACCAACATAATAAGATGGTTAATGGGCACAAAGACTCTACCCCGGAAAGTACCTTGTATAGAGCTATGCGAAATTATGGGCCGATTTGTCCTATTTGCAATAGGATTGGTCCTTGTGCCAATAAGAACTTGTGTACAAAATTTCATCAAATTATCTCCAAAATAGCGACCTATTTACAAGGGCATGGACATTCAGCCAGCCAGCCGAAATGACATCGTTAGATCGACTCAGAATGACTTTCAGTTGCCTAAAGGAGGTTCTGGGACCAATATTTAAAGACGTTACAAACAGCAGCACTATTGTAGCGTCGGTATAAGTATATAGCAAAATGTGAAAAGTTGTCTTATTCCTTTCTTTATATGTTGCACAATTAAATCGTAAATATGTTCCATACCTTACCCAGAGTTACATTTCAGGGTGAGGTATACCTTTTTTGCAGTTGCGTTAAGTCCTTTTTATGTTTGCGTACAAATAATTTTGTATTGTGAACGTGCAATTAAATGAAATGGATATAAAAGTTGTTGTTCAATTCTTTTTTTTTTTTTAATTACTTAGGCACAAAAATTTTTTCATCAGGTTACTTTTACTATTAAAATTTGGTGTTGTTTACGCTTATGGGTCAAAATACAAAATTCAATGTTGGAAATCGCTTAACCCGTGGTGAATATAGCTTATTAATATAAACGATGCGCGCTAAGTTAACATTAGTGTTAAGTGTAAAATCAAGATACTTTTTTTTTGTTCCTATGAAAAAATGAAAAATGTATCACTTTGTGACAGAGTTTGCTACATAAGTACTAGTCGACTAATAAACGTAATTAATGTTTATTCGTAATGAAAGTACTTGCAACCAAATCATTAAAGATGGACACACAAGATAAAATAAAGGAATATATTTGACTTAGATTTTTGTTTTTACTCAGTTAAATAGTACGAACTGGAAAAACCTATTAACTTGTCCCTCGAACACAACTGCTGCTATTGATCATATGACTGATGCCTTCTACAACACGATGTATTCAATTATGGACTTATGTATTCCGAAACGAATTACCAAAATATTATCCGGGCCTCCTTGGAACACCAAGCAACTGGCTAAAGTTAAAAATAAAAAAAATAAAGATTTCAAAAAGTACAAACTATCTGGTTCTCTTGTTGATCATGGGAAATACTGTATTAGTCGCGCTGAATATATTACTCTGAATAAATCATGTTACTCAAACTATTTGATCAAAATAAAAAATAGGTTTAAACATAATCCAACATCATTTTACAAATTTGTTAACTCTAAGAGGAAAACAACTGGCTTTCCGGCTATAATGAAATTTCAGCAAAATGAATCCAGTGATGATGCTATTATAAGTAATTTGTTTGCATACTTTTTCTCAACTACATATTCGGACGCAATTTTTGATGATTCAAACATTTATCCATATACACTTACCGCTAATCAAACAATTAATATTCCGTTGTTTGATGTTTCAACAGTTTCTCATGGATTAAGAAAGCTTAAATTTTCCTACAAAAGTGGACCTGATAAAATTCCTAGTGTCATCTTAATTAAATGTGCAGATGTTTTAGCTATTCCATTAACACTTATGTTTAATACATCAATAAAATATGGGTATTTTCCAAATAAATGGAAAGATTCCTTCATTATTCCGCTATTCAAATCTGGGAACAAGTCCGACATTACAAATTACCGAGGTATTGCCAAATTAAGTATTATACCAAAATTGTTTGAAAAACTTATAACGGATCACTTATGTCATCAAGTCAACACTTTAATTTCTCCCTTCCAACACGGTTTTCAAAAAAGATGTTCAACTTCAACAAATTTATTACAACTTACTACAATAGTCAATCGCGGGTTTCTTCAAAGAAAACAAACAGATGTAGTTTATACAGACTTCAGCAAAGCTTTTGATAAAGTCAATCATAAACTTCTTATAAAGAAATTACATTTGGTGGGATTTGCTAATATTAGCTTAATGTGGATTAACTCATATTTAACAAATAGAAAGCAAAGAGTACTTTTCAACAATGAATCTTCGAAAAATATAAACGTATCATCCGGGGTACCACAGGGCAGTCACCTTGGACCGCTTTTATTTTCCTTGTTTATAAACGATTTACCACAAGTTATTCAGTTTTCAAGTATTTTAATGTATGCTGATGATGTGAAAATTTTCTTGAGTATTAGTGAATACTCCAACCATGTTTTACTTCAAAATGACTTAGATTCGTTTTACAAATGGTGTAATTCAAATTTAATGGAGCTGAATCTAAAAAAGTGCAAATATATGCGTTTTGTCCGAAAGCGACCGATATCTGTAAATTATATGCTGGGCAATTATCAACTAGAAAAAGTGGATAGCTTTTTAGATCTTGGTGTTTTATTGGATCCTAAACTAAGTTTCATTAATCATATAACAATTATGGTAAACAAAGCCAGAGGAGTTCTTGGTTTTATAAAACGGTGGGCTAAAGAATTCAATGACCCTTATGTAACTAAAACTTTATACACATCACTTGTGAGACCTATTTTGGAGTATGCTTCCATTATTTGGGACCCTATGTACCAAATTTATATCGACAGGATTGAAACTGTGCAAAAACAATTCCTGTTGTTCTGTCTTCGAAGTTTAAATTTCAACCCATTATGTCTTCCATCATATACCAGCAGGCTCGCCCTTGTTAAGCTGCCAACCTTAAAAAGCCGACGATCTATGTTAAATGTCTCGTTTCTATTGAATATTATTAACGGTGATGTTTGTTCTGGTTTTCTGATCAATAATATTTCGTTCAACATTCCTCAACGACCAACACGATACTTCTCACCATTATCCGTTCAATTTTTTAGAGCTAATTATGCAAACGCTGATCCTCTCAGGAGAATGTGTATTCAATTTAATGAACTGTATAGATTTATAGATTTTTCTTTAAATACTAATGTAACTAAAAGTAAAATAATAATTTCTTTTAATTCATAATTATTTATTTTATGTGAGTAATTAACATTTGTGTTGTATAAATAGTCTGTAAGGATGAATTCCATAGACTAATAAACTAAATAAATAAATAAATAAATATATGACTTTTAAATGGAAATGCGAAAAGATGTGATATGCCCAGGAGGATAATTAAGCATGTACGATCTTAAAAAAGGAATCTGTCTCTATCCATGTATCTTAATTTTCTGGCATTTAAGACAGAAATCCTGTGATTCCTTATCGAAACTCAAGAAAAAACTATATACATATATTGATTTTCTTCAGAGCTTAAAATCGGCTTTGTATTCTTCATAAATTATCCGGAAAATTTAAGAAGATAAAAAAACTCTTTGTGTACATATTGATTGAAGACCCTCCAACAAAGCAGTTACTGAATAACCGTCACTGATCAATTCAACTAATTCCTCTTCCAAATGAAGAGAAGAAGCAACCTAAGTTCTGTATTAGATAGATCATTCAAACAGGCAAACACTGGTTTCCCCAGGTATCTCTCTATAATGTTCCAAATTCCGAGACACTGACACAGAAAACGAAACCCAGTTTCCTCCTTCTCATTACAACTTCTGCAGAAGTCATTTAATACCCACACATTCTCCCCACGAGTCCCCACCGGCCATTGTCCAGTTATCACTAAAACCACTCTACTTATCTGGTCCCTAGTGAACCTAATGCCCTGGATATGGAGCAGATATTCACGAGTCCGTACCAACTGTGCAAGTTTATAAGACTCGCGCTTGATCGCGCAATCGGAAAGCCAACGAATTGATAAATAAATCTGTCATCCAGAGGACCACCATTTAATTCTATAAGCACCTTTTTATAATTTCAGAATTTGCAAATAATAGTGTAGGGTACATAAGCAAGACTCCAAGAAAACAATACAAAATTTTGCATTAACTTTTAATGTAAACAAAAAAAAAAGAAAAAAAAAAATTAGAAGAAAAAGAAAAAGCAGAAAAGAAGCTTTTATTTAGTTTTTCTTTATCTTGTACGAAAAACAAACAGAATGTTTCGTTAATTTTGTGAAAGAAATAAAAAATGAGAAAAAAAGTCCAAAAGAAAATTTTCACATTTGAAGGCGTTTTTATCACATGTGTGTAGGATGCTACAACACCCCAGTTATTGCACTTTAGACCTTCCAATTTGTATAACATACTCCTCACATCTTAAATCTTTCTTTTTTTTGGTTGGTTTTTGTGATGCATTCCTTCTTCTTTAAATTTTTTTTTTTTTGGCTTATCATCTTTATTTCCTTTTGTTCATTTGGTCGTAATGTCGAGCAATTTCAAACAATTGAATATGACTGTGTTTGCATGCATGTATGTATGTGTGTGTTAGTGTGTGTTTAAGGAAGTTGAAGGGTGTCATTGGAGTATTATACTACATGAAATCAGAATTGCCAGTACTTGTATTAGCAGAAAGGAAAAAAATTATAAAAAATTCAAGAGATATAAGTAAAAAAGCATGAACATGGTGTGAATTGTATGTCCTGGTTGCATTGTGGGTGTGTTCGACATAAAGTTGTACATGTGTTCACTCAACATTCTATGCATCTCAACAAATGTACATTTTTTCTGTTTCCAAACATAATTCTTTTACTTAAGCCTCGTTGCATCTTTGTTGGGGTTTCTTTATTTTTCCTATTTTCTTTTTTCGTGTTTTCTTTTTTTGTGCAGTGTAAAAAGTTTATGTAAATTAAGATGTCTGTCTGTGCAAGTGATTTGCTCTGTGTGAAAGAGCGTTAATTTTTGTATGTAATTGTGGATGTGTCGGGGTGATGGTGTATATCAGAGAGTGAACAAGCGTTAAAGTTCTTAATTAAAAATTATTGTTGACACTTTTTTTCATCCAACTAGTTTAGTTTTTGTTTTGTTTTTTTTTTTTTTTAATGCATTTTTTCCGTTTAACTCTTTTAATACAAAAACATTCTCACAATGTAGAAAAAGAAATAAATCTTCGGAAAACTGAAAATTAAATTTTAGAAATCTCATAAACATTTATATACATAAAAACTGGCACATATAACCCAACGAACATTAGATCAAACTTTGAAAATTTTATTTTTAAATAGTTTGAAAAATGTTCAAACAATATTAATATTTTAATTTATAAAAAAACAATGTCAATCTTTTTAGTTCAAATCATGGCCCAACAATTGCTTAACAAAAAACAATTGCACGTAAAAAACACAACTCTGCAAAAATCAGCAGGCGTTTCGAGCAGACCTACTAATTGGACCATGATTCAAATCAAATGTTATATTTAAGTCATTTTAATGAAAAAATAAAAAAAGTATTTTAAACGGGTAATTTTGATTAAAACTTTAATAAAAGTGTTTGATTATAAACTTTAAAGTGTAGTTGAGAATAATTTCAACACTTAATTTGATAAAAAGAGTTTTCCCTTGCTAATAATCAAAAGTTTCTCAAAATGTTTTTTTTTTTTTAAATTTTCGGACGTCGTTAAACATGTTCTCAATTTCAAAATGTTTCTTAGTTTAAGATCAAGCCCAACAAAAATCAAAAGTTTTATGCTCTAATCTCGATCCAAAAAAAAAATGTTTACAATATTAACCTTTACATTTTATTTTTGGTTTTTTATCAAAGCTTTGTTATCGTTTGCGAGTAAGACTTGAATGTTTGTTATTTTCATATGCTTTACAGTTTAATTTGAATGCAATTAAAAAAATTTTACACAAGGAAGAAAAAACATCTTTAAATGGTTAGTTCTCAATAAATTTGAAATCTGTAAATGCAGTTTTGTTTTAGTTTAATTACGGCCAATTTCTGTTAAAGCTAACTATTACTTTAACTTCCAGTTAACAATATGTTTTTGACAGATATAACTGATATTTTATTAAAACTGAGCTTACACAGAAAAAAATAAAAATGGATTTCAATTAAAAATTTGTGATATTAATTAAAAAATTAATTAATTTTGCACCAGTAAACAAATTAATAGTATCAATAAAACCAGTTAATAGTATTAATTAAACGTTTAATTCACTTGATTAAAAGTTTAATTCACTTGATTAAATTTTTAATTAAAACTGAAATTTTTGATTAACGCTTTAATTGGTGAAACATTTTGGAGAATTTTTCTGTGTAGCGAAATTGGCCGTTAATCGTATTTTACTTATTTAAAAGTTTACAACAACGAGTGTTAATATCTTGTTATAAAATTCATATTTTAAGGAAATTTACCACTTTTTCTTTAACATTACTAGACTGCACAAAATGCAACAATATATCTGAGGCTTGGTGCTAAAAGGGCCAATGCCAATATTTTGTTGTTTGAGTTAATGGTTGCATAAGGTGTCCTTTATTACTCGCTTTTATTTTGCTTAAACAGTCAAGTTCTAATTAAACCCAGGACAGCTTCATAAAGGCTTTGCTAGCCAATTTCACTAAGAACTCTTCTATAAAAAAAAAACTTTAATTTGAATTTTCTCCAAAGTTAATATTTTGACATTGACCCTTTTAGCAGCGAGCCACAGATATATATAAAGGGTGTTTTTTTAAAGTGCCACAACTTTAAGTTGGCATCAATGCTTTACTTGAGCAGCCATTTAACAGCTGATAGTAGCTATTTGTTTAGTTTGCTTTGAAATTGCATAATGAATCGACTTACACCAGAGCAACGCATTCGGCGAATGGGCTGAAGCACAAATTGATATTGATTTTGAATTTCCATTCAAAATTTTTTTTTCTGATGAAGCTCATTTCTGGTTGAACGGGTACGTACATAAGCAGAATTGTCGCATTTTGAGTGAGGAGAATCCACGAGCTTTTGTCGAAACACCATTAAATCCACAGAAAATCACTGTTTGGTGCGCTTTATGGGCTGGCGGAGTCGATGGCCCATATGTCTTCAAAAACGATGATGGTCAGAATGCGAAAAGTTGTTGAAAATTGGTGTTCCAGATTGCGCCTTCAACGCGCCAGCCGTGGCAGCCACATGGCAGAAATCATATTTCAACATTAATTTCATTGATATTTAAAACACATTTCCTTGTTTTATCATGATTTAAAGTTGTGTCACTCTACAAAAACACCCTATATGTCTCTGTTTAAAGAAATCTCATCCTTTTTTTGTTGATATACTAAAAACATTCCAATCATCAAATCAAAATATTTTCCATCATTTTCCATTTGTTTTTGAATTATTCCTAATTCAAGAAAAATCTAAATGTTTGCTGGGACTCCCCAGTAATATTGTTTGGTGTGTTAAAGTTTTATGCTGTATAAATATTTATATAAATTTACACTCTATTAAAAGGATAAAAAGGATAAAGTTACTATTCCCATTTCATGAGAAACAAAAATGTCTATATACGCCAGTCAACTTGGGTCTCTGAATTTTTGGTTTTATTCTCTAGTTGTGCTTCATTGTTGGTGTAGTTGTCGAAATGGAAACTTTATGTTTCATAAAATATTCAGTTATTTGACTTAATAAACATTTAAATTGAAATCGTCTCATTTGTATTATTTGTTAAGTGAATTGCTTTATTTGTAGTGTGATATATTAAATGATATAATTAAAAAAGCAACAAAATGTAAGCATGTTAAAGTGGTTTATTTGGCTGTGCCGGATCTTATATACCCTTCATCTTATAGTGTTAAAAAGACAAATCAAATGTGTCAAACCGGTAATTCATGGAGGTTATTTGTGTGGGCGCTAGGTCATTTTGCTGATTTTTAAAATCAACCAAATCTTAAGTATATAACTTATTTAAGCATAATTTTATCAACCTGGGTTGTTTCGTATGAAGCCTATCGTATGAACACCCTTAACACGGACGGACACTTGTATGAGGGCCATGTGAAACAATGGACTGACTGATATGGCTCATTTTTAATATTGTTACTCAGTTTACTAAAGGTAATTGTTTACTGAAGGTAAAGTAAACAAAGTTTATAGATTATAACTAGCCTTAAAAAAGCAAGTAAGTGTAGGCAAACAATTAGAGATTTATAAGTAAAAAATAGAGGCAGTCGGGGTTTTTGCCTAAATCTCAGTCATTTGTAGACCGATATGTTTAAATTTCAGGAGCAAACTATTCTGAACTAAAGGCGATATAAATATGTAACAACCTGGTCCCCGACGTGTCTGGCGCCTGCGAAAAGTCCATTTCAACAAATACACTGACACATGGACAAGAGACATCGTTAAATCCACTTCGCTACTCATAAGAACCTTGAGTTTACTCTTTACGATATAAGGTCTAATTTAAAAGCGAAATGTCAAACTTATAAGTTCCTACACCTTCCATTTGTGGTGAAGGCTATGAGGACTTAACGGAAGTGTCAAAAATTAATTAACGTTAAGCAGTCGTTTGTTTGGTAAAAAAAATCTAGCTAATGAAAAAATTAAAATTAATAGAAATAACATTTTCAAAAGCAAACATTTGTTTAAGTTAAAGATCGTTTATGAATACGGCGGTAAAAGACAACTACAGAAGTGTGAAACAAAATTGTTAACAGAAACATATTGAACTACCATCAGTTTAAAGCAAAATTCCCATTCATAAACTAAAAAATTTGGTTATAACTGGGGAGATCGAACGGTTATTATTAATTTATATAGGTTTTCCTTACTTTTGTTGTAAATATACCAGTAATGTAAGTATTTTGTTTTGACATTGGGCAATCTTAAACTATTTATGAAGAATGCTAAAACACAATGTTACAAATATGTAAATACAGATCGCTTATAAAAGCGTGTGTTATTGTAAAAAAAAAAACAATTCAAAATCCCTAAGGGAAAGGGAACTAACACTAAACTTGTCACGGGACTTGTCATTTTTGCACGTCGATGTCCTAGGAGGGGGTTAATTGGCAGCTTTTTGACACTTTGTGAAAGGTCACTGAAATAACCTAAACAGATATATTAAATTTTGGTTTAAATAATAATGCCTGTAGCAGATATCGTCCCGAGTGAACCATGTTAAAATGATAGATTCCCTTCATATAAGGTAATCCCATATAGGATTAGCCACTACCAGCATAAAATACATTCACATGACTGGTTTTGTGTCAATTACCGCAGTATACTTCAAACACATTATCACTAGTTATGTCTTGTTTTCACCGATCGCAATTCATTCCGTTTTATTATAATAATATATTATTAACTGGTCCCGGGATAAGTGCTTTAAGAATAATTGACACAAATTTCCCGCAGGGATACTACAAAAAAGTGTTCAGTTCAAATGGCAATTTGTAATTAGTGTGAGAGAAGAAAAATATCACATTTCCATGGCTTAATATAAAAGAGACTTGACTCGTTTTTTTTTTAAACAGCTTTTTTGTTTATTCTGGTAGACAAATGCCACATGTATCTTGTTTTAAAATTTTTATGGGCTGTAGTATAAACTTTGTTGTATCTGTTTAATTAAAAATTAAAAATATTTAAAGTTTTTTTATCTAAAATTTTACGGATTTTATTAAGCTTTTCTTCTTCCCCTGTAAACGGGAAAAAAAACGATTAAGGCCTTATTTATATTAAGCCATCGATATGTTTATTAATAATAATAATACTAATAAGTTTGTCGTGCTTAATTCCCAATTCTTATTCTTGATAAATGCACTGAAATTTACACTGTTTTTTGTTGGTATTTTGTTTAAGCTTTGATATCGTTGAAAATAAGACTTTTTGAGTGTTTGCAATTCTCATTCACTCTGCAGTTTTGTTTACTAATATTTTTGGCTTTTCTAATATTTTTTGGGAGAATGTTTCCTGACGCTCTGGCCTAAGCAACCAGTGAAATGCACATAGAAACTAGCTTATCCTCAAACAATAAATTTCAGTTGGAATTAAGCATGACAAACAAAATCTTATTAATAAAAATTTTGTATTCCCAAAAATTACTTTGATAATATAAAATATATTTATACCCTTCACCGAAGGTAAAAGAGTATAATAGCATGCCATTCCGTTTGTAATTTCTACAATATTGATACTACACCTATAAATATGTATATTCTCGGTCCTTCCCAACAGACCAAAACAGAGCAAAATTTAAATAAGTTGTAGAATAAGTTTATCATAAGAGATTTCCTACATCGTGACAACCAATATGATTGCAAATGACTTATTCTCGCTATAGTTTTGTAAGTGTTTTTGAGAATGATGTCCCGTTATTTGATGCGTGCATACATTTTGTATAATAAGTTAAAGTTTTCAGTCTTTGTGTTTTGCTTAAAGAGTGAAGTGATTTAAAGTGTTTTAAACAGTGCCCAATTTAAAAAAAAGTAATTAAATAATATATAATTAAAAAAACATTTTGTTAATATGCCATATAAATTTAAACAGAGTGTTCGTAAAGAATCGAAAGAAGTTGTTGAATTACTTTTAAATACTAATAAAAGAAAGAGAAGCAATGCAAGTGAATTTGCAGCCAGCTCTATTGAGATTGGTTCTTCAAATGATGAAGATTTTGAGCTGCTTACGGTAGCAAAAAACCCAAATTATATCAAAAACTGTTGGCGCAAATTATTGACAGCTGAGCTGGCAGAGCATTTATGCTGGAAGGGAACGGCTGAAAACAATAGTGCGCGTAACCTGAGTGTAGCTAGAGCTATAAGAAGTAAAGTATTTCATATATTGTATGAATTAACATATTCATTTACTTTTTAATTTTTACAGATTCTGCAATTTCTATTGGAGTAGGAGAGGACGAATTTGTAAAAAGCACAAAATCTTTCTTTCAGTTTGCCAAAAACAGACAAGAGTCCCGCAAGAAATATGTGGGTAAACAAAACAAAAATAATTACTAAAAATATTACTAAATATATTATGTTAAATAATAGAACAACTAATTCTAATAAATAAAATCACTACTGTAGTTCAGTGTTCATTGTTAATTAACATGATTAGAAAAAGTATTTTTCTCTAAGCTTATTCTATAGTTAGAATTCTTAGCTTACATTATATTATAGACTAGTAACATTATCGCAAGGGTTCAGTTTTCATTATTAAACAATTGTTAATAAGCCTTTTATAATAGTAATCACTACACTTTTCTAAGCTTAAGGCTTTTGTTAGTAAGCTTGCTACAAGTTCTTTCTAAATCGTTTTGGTTTGTTGGGTTATGAGGAGCGTAGTCTGTCTGTGTGTCTGTTCAAAGAAGACTCCTGGTATGATGGGGACTTGGTTGTTATATCTTTTTGTCACATATAGTCCGGAACTGTTTGCTATTAAAATTCAGCCTGATCGGAACACCAATTGGCTGAGATATGAGTAAAAAACTACGACTGCGTCTAATTTTACCCAAACATCCCTTGTTTCTGTTTTTTAACCTTATTTTTATGTATACATGGGGAACGGCAGAAGCCAAAGTTAAATAAGGTACAAGCATCTTGGTTATCTAAACACAATATTTGATAAGTTGTGGGCGGAATTGTACAAGTAGGCGTTGCACAAAGTTGATCTATTTATATCGTAAGAGCTTTTTTATATAACTTTCTGTTATAATCGCGCCATGGCGAAAGGTCACAAAATTCGGCATAGCCGAATATAACACTCATACTTGTTTTATACAAATGCTATCTCTGGAGAAATTTTGAACGGGTTTTAAAAATTTGCAAAGGTTCTTTGACGTTATTAATCACCTTTAATTAGTCAACAAGCTGTTCCAAGTCTTAAAAACAACAACGTTCCGGCGGAATCAGTGATATGGGAAAAACACCAAGAACCAAAAAAGCTAAATCGAAGAAATCAAACAATTGTTTTTTTTTTAGTTGAACTGTCGATTTTTAATTTTGATATTTAGTTAGGCTTGAGTTCATCAACAAAAAAAAAAAAAATGTCGACGAAAGCGGACAAAAACATTATAAACAAATATATTCAGGTATTCAAGAGAAAGTCTTGACAGAAAGAGTACGCAAAACAGAAGAAAAAGGAAGAAACATGTAAATGAAAATTGAATTGAAAAATGATAATAATTTACAGCAAATTTCGGACCACCAATACCATTAGTTAAAGATTGATGTTTGACTGTTGGCTGGCAGGCACGCACCGTAGTGGTGTGGTTATTCTCGAAACGTTAATTCAACTTGAGTTCGAGCCTCAGCTCAGCCAAGAATAAAAATTATCAATAAATTTTAATTAATTTCATGTTGTAAATTCCTTCCATCAGTAAAAATAATTTATTGAAAATTAAATTGGATGAACTCTAACTAAGTATCAAAATTTAAATATCAAACAATATCATGAAAGGTTTTTAATTCTGGTGGACGCTTATTACTAGTCGTTTCTATAACGCTGAAACCAAACAAATTTGAAATATATAATCTTGACTTGAATGATGCATAAACAAATTAGAACTTATTTAAAATAAAAATAGGAGAATATCTCAAATAAGTCTGCTTTCACACGTTTCATCTTTTGATGCTCAACTCCTATGTTTTTAGGTGAGGGAAGAAAGAAGAAAGGGGGTTCGTACGGAGATGCCTGTACTCGGTCAGTACGCTTTGTGTTTTTATTCGTTGGTGTATGCACAACGATGGCTGCGTGTAATTTTTTCTTTTCTTTTTCTCTTTGATTTGCTGTTATTAAAATTATTGTTGTTTTGAACCGTAAAAAGTTGAAACCCGTTGCTGCGTGTGATTATATTGGCATCTTTAAAAGGGAATTGAAAAGAAGTCGAGCATCAAAAGATGAAACGTGTAAATTCAGACTAAGAAATTTATTAAAAATACAAACGAAAATTCTGACAGTGCATAGTAAATATTCCTAGAAAATATTGAAGGAAAAAGACCAAGGCGAATTCATACAAGGTGGTCTTGGCTTGCTACGAAAGCAACAGCTGAAAACTAACCTTGTGTCAAAATGATATGCTGTTACTTTTGTTGACATTTATATTTACATGTTTGTATGTAAGTGCACAGCTAATTTGTTTACTTCAGTGTTGTATTATTTTGACACAACGTTAAAGTAGTTTACAGTGTTGTATCCGTTTTCAAAATAAGACCACCTTGTATGAATTCGCCTTGGAAAAAGACTATTAAAGTATAAAAGCTTTAAAAATTGTAATTTGAAATTAAATTTATTTAAATTGCAATATAGTTTATTAAGCTTGAGGTTTTTTTGTTTTATATAAAAAATTAAATAACATTTATTTATTAGTTCCAATATAATATAATTTTTTAATATTTTAGTTCTTTAAAAATTCCGAGTCCTAACTGTGTATTTTGTTAGATCCTTCCTTACCTTTTTGAATTGTTTTTTTTTTTTATTCAAATTAACTTTTTATTTAAAAAATTTATTTGATTTTTGTGTTTTTATTTATTTTAATAAAATAAAATAACCGGTTAACCAGCATTTATTTTATTTACTATTTATACCCCAAACTTGAAACAACGAGTAGAATTAAAAAAAAACGTTCATTCCACAATATGTTCATACATAGTTCTTAAGAACATAAATGATTTTAAAATAGTCACAGGTTTAGATCTACTATTGAAAATCCTTAAAAACTCTTAAAGCGAGATAAAATTTAGTATGAAAAACTTTTTTCTAAATATTTTTTATTTTTATTAATATTATATAATACAATAAATGACACTGTATAATTAAAGTTGGGAGTGCTAGCTACTATGTTTTCTAAATATAGAATACATAAATTGTTTGTTTTTATCGGAATCGGTCAAAAATTGTCCATAGCAATCATAGAGAGATTGTTTGCAAGAGAAGGTGTAACATGATATGTACTGGCCGTTATTTTATTTTTAATTAAAAAAAAGACATTCAGGGCATAATAAGAGCTAACAGCTTAATAGCTTAGCACTTTTGCTACTACATATGCCATACTTTGTGATTGTATTGGAAAAAGGGAATAACAAAAAATTAATGAAAGGAAGAGCCACAAAACGATATCATATTTCGACATTAAGTTCTGTCTGATATGTAAATTAAGCGTCATATTGAAATGTAATGGAAAACAATGTGATAACGATAATTAAGCATTATGTATTTGAAGAAGTTTTTGTTTGTAAGTTCCCAGCAGTTTCGAAAAACATGACTTTGACACATTAATCCCAGTAAATAGCAGCGCTTAATAAAAGAGCTGTATTTATGGGGCACTTAATGCTTATGAACAAAATTATATAAGTGTTACATATATACAAACGTAGGAAAACAAAGGTAATTTCACGACGAATATCAACGAGCCTTTCTCGTGACTTGGTTTTTCGCAAGCAAATTGCATGTTTCTTTTGGTTAAACAAGCGCTTATTTTCAGTAGCCCTCCAAGCCGGGAACTCCCCATTCAAAAAGTATGCATTCTATGGGAGTATTTGTAAACGATTGTTTTGCAAATTTTTTTTAGTGCGATGCACATTTTTTGCTATAAATCACCTATCTGTAATGCTAAAATCTTAACGACTTTTGAACTACCTTGTGACAGGGACATCTATCAGAACCGCCGGGCTTATAATAGTGTTTTTCTTTTTCATATTTATAGTTTTACAAGACAGTGACCGACCACGCAATAAAGTAGTTATTCTATTATCTTTTCTTCTTCCGTGCATTTTGCTATGTTTTACTTACACATTTGCATAAACTCATACACAGTTTTCTCTCATATTTTTTCTTTTTGTTGCTTTTGCTCTATTGTGTGGCTAAAAAAAAAAATAATGAAGGACAACATGAAGGTAAAATATTTTTGTGTTGTGTCTCAATGTGATTGTCAGAATTTAGGAAAAATTTAAAAATTTCTACTAAAGCAATTTTAAAATTAAACATCAACTTTTTAATTTTACTTCTACCCAATTGATGGGAAAGAGTGTTGGAAAGAGAGGGAGAGCGTAAGTTAAAGAAACTTTAAATTAAAAACTCAAATATTGTAAAACGGCATAATGATTTATAACTTCTTCTACATACAAAATGGTCTTTTGTGCAAATTTTACAAGAACATTTTGGAAGAAAGTAAAAAAAAAAAAACAAATTAAATGAAAAAGATTGTTCAACTGGAATAGTGAAAAGTTTAAGAAGATTGAAAACTAAATTCTAGTTAAATAAAAGAAATTGTTAGAAATAATATCTGTATAAAGTATGTAAATATTTTTTAAAGGAATCAAAATAAAATCAAGTCAAATTTGTTAAAAAGGAAATGGATTTTAAGCTAATGATGTTTGTAGGACTATCTAAATAACGAATTTTATCTAATTACCAATTCTTTAAATTCTGGTTCCTATTTAAAATATTTGTCATGATTTTCTTTTCACTCTCTTATTTTAACTCTGATGAAAAATACCTTTTTGTTGGAAAGAAATAAAAATAGGAAAAGTGTTATAAACAGCACCCTTCTCCATTGTATTAAAAATTGCACCAAAACATTTAAATAGGAGAACACTAGTATTTTATTTTCAATATCTTTAACTTCTTATGGTGTTTTCTTTTCTACAAAAAATGTGACATTTTATTTTAAAAAAATTGCGATATGGTGTCTGTTTCTTAAAAATTTTGCTCCCAAAAACGGTGGCTTCTTTGATTCTAAAAAACTCATCCTTTTCAGGGGCAAAATTTTTAGGAAACAGACACCAAATTGCATTTTTTAAAAATAAAATGTCACATTTTTTGTAGAAAAGAAAACACCATTAAATTTAAAAATATTTAAGCCAAATTTAGTTGTTGTAGCTTGTATGATATGCGCTTTGAGCCAAAACCAATCTTTAGGAAGAAAAAAGGTAGTTATTCGTCTATAACTCGGTCATTTATAAACCGATTTTGTTAATTTTCCCTGTTATATTTAGCTTGTATCAAAGGAGAAAAGGGGAAAATATAAAGTCTTTTGCTTCCAAAGCAAACTATTCTGGACAACATGTCATATAAATATATTACAATCCAGTCACCATCATATACGGAGTCTTCGATCAACTAATTTTAATAGACACACGCACAAATGGTCAGACGGACATCGTTAAATTCCCTTTGTTTTCCCTTAAGGATCCAATATATGAGCCGTTTATTTTGAAAGTGGTATAAGTCACTTTTTCAAAAAAATTGAGTTAATGACAACACTAAATACAATTGAACGGTATCTTTTCATTTTTAAAAAATTTGCAATCAATAAATTGAGAAATATTGAGAATTTGTTCGAGCGAAGTGTTGGTAATTAACGATATAACAAACATGTTTATTTTGAAAGTGGCATAAGTCACTTTTTCAAAAAAATCGAGTTAATGGCAACACTAAATACAATTGAACGGTATCATTTCATTTTTAAAAAATTTGCAATCAATAAGTTGAGAACTATTGAGAACTTGTTCGAGAGAAGTGTTGGTAAGTAACGGTATAACAAACATGTTTATTTTGAAAGTGGCATAAGTCACTTTTTCAAAAAAATCGAGTTAATGGCAACACTAAATACAATTGAACGGTATCTTTTCATTTTTAAAAAATTAGCAATCAATAAGTTGAGAACTATTGAGAACTTGTTCGACAGAAGTGTTGGTAAGTAACAGTATAACAAACATGTTTATTTTGAAAGTGGCGTAAGACGCTGTACTCAGGAAATTAATTTCGGGGCTTAGTGTGAAAGAAATAGAAAAATGTGTATGAAGAATATATTTTGGATTATTTTCAGTACCAGCGTGGCCATTTTGGCATTTTTGCAGCTAGATTTAGCATTTTTTTGTCTGATTTGGCTGCAAATTTTTCATTTAGCAGTTAGCATTTTTTTTAGCATTTTTCAACTAAATATTTAGCATTTTTTAGCATTATTTAATTTAAGAATATTCAAGTAATATTTTTTTGAAAATCTACCACACTTTTTTGTTGAATGCACATTCAAAACCCTACTCTTTTGCTATAGAAACTGTACAATCTTTTAAAATATCTTTCATATCAAATTGTTTTAAAATTTGATCAGTTTGATCCATTAAATTCATGTTAAGCTGATTTTTTCCAATAACGATTTTGAAACGAAAAGAAAAACAAATACGAATTACATGCCGAGATTTTATAGCTCAATAAATATGTCAACTTAGACAACGATTGCCAAAAAGTTTTAATAATTTAACAAATGCTAACTTTTATTGTGTAGAAAACAGTTTAAAAGCTAATAAATGCAACTTAAGCGAACATTTTAAAGAAGAAATAATAGATTTCACTGTAGAAGAAATTACAACTTTGGAACATCAGTGGCAGAAAATAAATTCATATGAATTGTTAAATAAGAACTCAACAGTTGATTTCTGGATAAATGTATATGGATATAAAAAAGCATTAAATGAAAATCCATTTAGTGAATTAGCTTCTTTTGCAATAAAGTTCTGGGTTTTGCCATTTAGCAACGCGGAAGTTAAAATAGGTTTTTAGTTGTATAAATCTCTTGAAAACGAAAATTCGAAATAGACTGACGTTAAAGACTTTGAATTCGCTACTTTATATAAAATTGTTTGCCATAGTTTTAAAAAAATGTACAATCTCACATAAAAATGCGATAAGGACATATTTTAATGATATCTCGATCGATTCTTCAGAAGTTGAAGCATAATATTAATTTTGATGACGTATTTAATTAATAAAATGAAATTTTTTATTATACATGTTATAAATTTTATTGAAATACTAAATAAAAGCCATTTATAGGTCAAGTTCCTTCAATTTTTTCTTTTATATTTTTAAGACTTTTTATGTTTACTAAATATTTTATTTATTTTAATCAGTTTGTTCTATTGATATGATGTAAGTTTATAAGGAAGAATTATGTAAAATAAATCATATATGGGTATTTCCTCAGAAAGGTAAACCAGAATGAACATTTAAAATGTTGATAATCATCGTCTTTTTTTGTTTATTATTATAAAAAAGTCTATGTTGTAAAGGTTTCATAGCATATCTCAGCTGTTTTACTTGAGGAAATTGCGCTGGAAACTCTCGAAAATTTTATATTTTCTTTTTAAGCTACCATTTTTATGTAACTATTTTGCATGCAAAAAATATGTTATGTTTGCGCTCTTTCTTCCTAATCTCTTCATTTCAATCAATTGTAAATTGAGTATTAAGTTTTATGTTACGGAAATTTTAAGATATTTATAAGAAAATGCATGGTGATAACAAAAAAAAACTTATGGAAAAATCGTACGTTTGCGACCGGTACATAAGCCAATTAAACAAAAGCCAATAGAGATATTTTATTGTGTAAATACTGGATAGAGACCTACATTAATACACTTTTAAAATAAACTAATCACATTTGAATATTCCGTTCCATTACGCAGATTTTTACATTTCACTACTGTCAGCCAAAGTAGACTTCTATTTTGCGTACGTTCGTGACCACATGTTTATGTTTATAACTAGGAAAAGTTTTGTTTTCTATATTATTTGTACAGCAAAAACGTACGAACGTACGTTCGTGACTCTAGGAAATGCCCATGTAAAGGTATATTAACTAAAATAACAAATAATAATAAAATTTAAATTTTAGCATTATTTTTTGGCAGTTTAAGATTTTTGTTAGCATTTTTTAGCATTATTTTAAAGCCGATTTAGCTGTAAAATATTTTTGGATATGGCCACACTGTTCAGTACTGTCAAAATCGTTGTGATCGTTAGACTTATTTTTATAAGTGCGGAAGAATCCGGGTGGCGAACGTCATAGTGATTCAGCGTGACAAACGCTGACAATATTAAATCATCGATGACAAGTGTTGGTGTCATATATGAATTTTTAAAGTATTTGTCCAATCTGTCATAGATGACCAATGTTGATTTTGTCTTGTAGGCGTCCATTTTTTTGTGAGTCCTAACAGACAATATCATCAACTTTCATTAGTGAATTTTTCAGGTGGAGTGACAAGAAAAACACAGAATAAACTCAAGTAATAAATGGAACAGAACAAACAGAAAAAAGAAACTGTCCGTTATTTTCTGATTTATTCATTGACGGAGACATCCCAGCTAGCATAGGCTGTTTGTTTGATGATTATGTTTAATATACAACTCCCAAAAGAATCTTCTGATGATCTTTTGATCTTGGAATGAACCTTTTGCGACTCTCTGTAAGAGTCACATAACACTTACTGAATAAGAGCGTTTTTGAAATATAAAAATTCTATTGTCAATACAATTTCAATAAAACAAACTGACCTAAGGATCTGTAAAAAGAGATTTTCCGACAGGATAGTGTTGATTTCGTGACCTTAAGGTTTGTTTTATATAAATTGTATAAAAATTAGAAGTTTTAAGACTCATACAACTCTTGGCATGTTTTTTTAAAGACTCGTTAGATAATCTCTACATAAATCATAAACGATTCCCTTTACGATCATTATAAGCGTATTTCGCTGCATTATGGAAGAATCTCTCATACAAATCAGCACGTGTAACAGTTTCTCCCGTGCGAGGAATCGTCTACAATTAAAAAATGAGCTCTTCGACGATCAAAAACATTCTTTGTGAGATTCCCAGTAGACTCCTAGACGATTGAAAATGCTAGCTGGGATGTGGCAGACAAAGTCCTGCAGCGCTCACTTCGTGATCTATTCATAACAGACAATTCCGATAAGTTTTTCCTTTTAAGGGAACAGTGACATTGCAAAGCCGTTGTCATGCATAACTCCCTAAATATCAACTTGTTACTGACTCTGGTGCGATTATTCATCGATGAAAATGTCATAATGACAATGTCGCTCATAAACGCCACCGGGATAGTGCAGTTTCCTAAATTATATTATAGTGACATCTAATATATTTAGTATACATAATTAGCCTTTTTTTTAAAAATTATTTTTATATGAAGTTATCAGACAGCGAATCAGGTAAAACATACTTGTTTTGATATGGAATTAGGTAGCTTTCAATGCGCATTATTATTTTATAGAAATATTTTCTAAACGGAGAAAAAAAGCGTTAACCCCAGAAGAAGACATGTGAGAGTGATTTCATCAGATGAAGAATCGACTTCTTTGAATATTAAAATAAAAAAATACTTAAATCAAATCTTTATATTAAATATGTTGATGGTATAAATTAATACTAACTATAATATAATTTATTCAACAATTTTAGTAAATCACAGCCCTTTCAAAACATCACTTCAATAAAATACGTCGGACAAATTAAATATATGTCAGTCATTTTTCTAAACCATTTATTTTGACAGTGGCTTAAGTCACTTTACCGTAATGAAAAGTAGTGATTTATTAATGCTAATACGAAATAATAAATACTGAGAAAAATATCAGTATCATGATACATCAAATACAAGTGAATCTTCTCGAAAGTTAGCATCCATATTTTTAAACGTGTTAAAACGCAAACCCTTAAATATCTCGACTTAAAACAAAACGACTTATGCCACTTTCAAAATAAACGGCTCATATATATAATTTATAAAGTCTAAAATCAATAATGGAATGACAAACTTAAATACATATACCCTTTCCACCTTTGTTTAAGTGTTTTAAACATTAACAAACTTTATCTGAAGTTTCACAAACCCTTATTTTTTTTAACAAAATTTTCAGGTCAAAAGTAATTTTTGGGAATACAAAATTTTAATTTAAAAGATTTTGTTATTCGTGCTTAATTCCTAGTTTTTATTCTTGATAAAAACACTTGAAATTTATTGTTGATGGCAGTGTTGCCAGTGGATTTTTCGAAAAAATACCTACACATGCTAAAAAAAAAATTCGATTTTTCCCTACACGTTGAAAAAATTTCCCCTACAAAAATCCCTACACATTATTGTCATTAAAATAAAAGAAAACACATTCGTTATAAAAAATAATTTTTTTTTGAATATTTGTATTAAAGCTTTGACAAAAAATAAGTGCAAAACTTAAAAAAAATATGGTACATATCGCACTTGTTCAACAATACTGTATTAACTCAAAATTTCAAAATTTCAAATTTTGGAAATATGGAGGGCATATTAAAAGGATTTTTTAACGAACCGTTTCTTAACCAAAAGGTACTCAAAATAGATCGATATTTTTACAGCGGGTAGATATGAATAATAACTGTAGATTTTTTCCAAAAAGTGAAAAACTAATAATTTTCAGTTAATACTGTATTGTTGAATAGGTACGATATGCATGTTCTTTTAAAAATTTAATCAAATGATATCTTAGAACAAAAATATATTTACATATTAGTGTCGCCAACTTTGTAAAGCACAAACAACTCTGAAAATATATTTTCAAGCGATTTTAGTGAAAAAAAATTTTTTACAACTGCTTTGGGCAAGAAAATATCACTAACAAAACGTTTTTCTGAATTTATTTTTTAAATAATGCGATATGACGAAAAATCCCTACATTTTGGTGATTATAAAAAATCTGTCCGATTTTCCCTACGCCTCTATTTTAGTATCAAAAATACCTACATGTAGGGATTTTCCCCTACTTCTGGCAACACTGGTTGATGGGATAAGCTATTCCTATGCGCATTTCACTGGTTGCTTAGGCCAGATCATCATCCATAAAGATTTTAGAAAAACTAAAGATATTAAACCAAATAAAACTGTTAAGCGTATAAGAATCATAAGTAACAGTTCTACTTGTAACAAAACAACAAAAGTTCTGTTCTCTGCAGTTATTAAATGCTTTTTAATCACCTGGTTCGTTAGCTTAACAATTCCCGTATTCTATTTTTATATTAATAAACAGGGAATTTGCAAAGTATTACCGATCAATAAAACAAAGGGAATGCTCACAAAGGTCGCCGTGGGCTAGAAAATGCAATAGAAAAAAATGCCAATTGAAAGGATAGCTTATAGAAATCGAAAACTTAACTGAATCTTTTTTTTTAATAAAGTTCTTAAATAATTAAGTATAATATGGTTGTGTTGGCTTGACTCTATATTATTACTATTATATTAAGAGCAGATATATGTAGCTTTCTTAGAAAGTTAAAACACCTGTCATTAATTATTAAAAAATAATTAAATTCTTAAAGGGTATTACATAGCTAAATTTATTCTAACCGTAAAGATAATGTAAAGTCTTTTGTTAGAATATCTTTTATAATTTAAGGCGAAATCTGCGTTTAAGTTTTTTTTTTTTAACGTCCTTGTATATAAAACTTAAAACATGTTTGAAGACAATTCGTGTTTTCATGCCAACTAACAAATTTGTATAATGAAATGAAACTTTTTGATTTAGTTTTCGAAAAGTAGCTTTTCTTTCAATATTTTTTGCTGAGCAACAATTGAAAACAACTTGTTTTACAGAGAATCTTTATAGAATTTTTTTTTAAAACATAAATACATCTTGTAGTTTTTATGTAAATCGCAAAACTTATTTTCTCACTTTCCTGGAAGCATAAAGTACAAGATTCCAATTGATAGACAGAAATCTTGAACAATAAAAACAGCAGATGAAACAACATTAACAACAACAATTCATAGAGCGAATGAAAAAAAAAAAAAAAAATTATCGAGAACAACAACAAGAAATGTTTAAAAATTGTAGATAAAATAATATAAAGGAATAAACATCCGTTTCCCTGGGATTGTATTTCATATTCCTTATTACTCGTATCTTCAGCTTTATCATCAGCAGCAGTTATTTGTAGTTGTAATTGTTGTTAAACAACTACTCTTGCAATTTGTGTTTCCTTCCAGATTACTGCTTGACAATAACAAAACCAACAATAACAACCAACATACTATTAACAATAGCAATTACAACAACATTAACAATAGAGCAGTAGTAATAAAGTCTAGTTTATTTATCATCTTTCTTGTGTTATTTACTGTTTGTTGTTTTGTATGTTTTCGATTCAGCGTCAAACAAATCGTAACAATAAGAAAAAAGAATAAAGTCAGCAACAGCAACAGCAACAAATATAAAATTATGTTACACTAGAATAAATTTTAAAAACCAGTCAACTTATCATTCGAAGGGAAATCGAACGATTTAGTTCAACATTAAATGACAAGAAAAGCAACGTTCCACAGCAACAGACGAATATCAATGGCGTATTTTCCATTGGCAAAATATAATTTATAATATTTTCGACACGCACTTACTTTAACAGATTAGTGAGTGTGAGTGGGAGTGGGAGGGAGGAGGATCAAGAGTTGACTTGTGTTGCTAGGAGGGAAGAAAATGTTGTTCTTTATTAAAAACATCATCTCAGGAACTACACTGTGTTAGAATATCCAGGAAAAGTTGAACTTTTCTATTGTAATGACAACAATAAAACCAGTAACTAAATATGACAATGACATTTAAACATAAACAACAATAAAAATCATTGAACGGCAACTTGATGATTTTCACAATTGAGTTAAACTAACAAGCAGCCGAGAGTGAAGTATTTATAGTCAGGGCAACCGAAATATATAGTGAATGGCATTTTGAATGGTTTGCTTGAGTATTTAAAATATTTTCCTTAAGAAATTTTCTTAGTAATAAATATATATTGTGCATAAAAGAAACAACAAAAAAGAGAATATGGTGGAATTTTTTGATTATTTCTTCTTAAATTAAAGAAAAGTAATTAATTTTTCGCAATCTAAGGACAATATGGTTCTATTTGCATCGTAGCTACGCGAGTAACTTTGAAAGTTTTCTTTCAGAAAGTCTGTGTTTATTGGTGAGAGGGGAAGAAGAATAGCCTGTTCTCTTCCTCTCTTACCTATAAAGTCAGACTTTCTGAAAGAAAACTTTCAAAGTATAAACCCAGACTAAGGCCGCGATTTTAAAATATATTTGCAACGGAAATTAATAAATATTGTTACAAAAGTAAAATTATCTAAGAATTATATCTAAGAATTATCGATGAATTTTTTATGCATAATTTTATTTCGAATGGAAAAAATATTTGTAACACCTAAAATAGACTTTATAAAAGAAAGAAAAGGAAGGTTCAGGGAACCACTAGAAGTGGTTGTAAACTACACTTCTGTACGTAAACTTAACTGAAATTGTAATACATAGTATAAAATAAATGAAAATTCAGTTAAAAACCGGTCTACTTATTTTTCATTTATTTTTAGCGAAAACTTCATTTAATTATTAATGCCAAAAATTTAACCCCATGTTCCGTAAAAACAAAGGAGTATTCAGTTATTTTATTAAATTCAGTAATTTTCGTTTACTTCACAAAAGAGCTGAATTTCTAAAAAATACCAGACAGACACCTGTCCGCTTGTTTTTCTAAGGAGAGGGAGAGAAAATATTATTTAATATAATATTTACTTACCCCGTTACACACGTTGGTTTCACTTTTGTTGTACTGACCTCGTTTGCCTACAGCACAACTCTCAATTATAAGACACCAGGAGCATGACCGATATGGTTTTGCAATTATTTTACTTTAAAAAGTTGATGTATTTAACTAAATAATTTTAACAAATAGAAAATGGGAATTTGTTACACAAAACAAGCAAATCGTTAAGACAAGTCAAAGTTTATTTTTTGGTAGTTAAATTACATAAGATAACTGAATATTCCTTTGTTTTTTACGGAATATGTCGGCTAATTTTTTGATAGTTAATTTATATAAAATAACTGAATATTCATTTCAACATGGGGTTGATTTTTTGACAGTAAAAATTAAATGAACTTTTCGTTATTTTAAATTACATTTTTATTTAATTTTACATAATGAAGAAGAAAACTTTATCAAGGGACAATATCAACTACAACTGAAAATCCGTATAAATATGCACTTAAGGTACGTTCAGACTGATGAAATATTTGTTAGCAAAAATCAAATATTTCATTAACGTAGTCTGAACACAAAATATTTTTGAGTGTCAAATAAAATAAGAGCGGATTTTGAGCAAATACAGTCAAATCCCGATAATTCGTACCCCGATAAATCGTAATTCCCGATAATTCGTAAAAAACTGTCGGTCCCTTGAAAAAAATATCGTAAATTCGTAAAATTTCATACATTTTGGTCCCCTCGCTAATTCGTAATTTTTTTTTTTTCAAATAAAATCTTCTTTACCTCTTATAAATCGTAATTGTTTGCTAACTACCACTTATAATTCGTAATAAAAACAACAGAAACATGGAAAGAATGATTTGTTGTTTACCGCTATTTTTTTGCATGGGTTTTTGCTTGTGTGTGTGTTTATTTTCTTAAGATCAGTTTGTTACATGAATAATTTTTATGTATAATTTTAATAAACATATTTTATTTTTAACAATTGTCTTTTATGTTTTTTTTTTTTATCGTTTTAGTAAATAAATTAAAAAACCGCGTTAATTCGTATTTATTTTATTTTAACCCCGTTAAATCGAAACCCCGCTAAATCGAAAACCCCTATAATTCGTAAGAAATGGCCGGTCCCTTGCAATTACGAATTATCGGGATTCTACTGTAAAAGTATTTGCCGGCAAACAAATATTTGGCTTGCTTGAAATATTAAAAATTTTCGGGAATTTTCGCTATTTTTGAAATTTTTTTTTTTTTGCTATTTTCCGACAATTTGTTTTTTTAACCGATTTCAAATAAATTTTAGCGTTTGTTTTTAAGTTTGCAGTTTTTCGCGAATTTCAGCCATGCTCGCAAAGAAGCGATTTTTCGCTGTGAATCTTTACAGCTTTGCTTTCATACCGCTATTAGCAAATTTTTGCGCATTTTTCGCTAAAAATAGCAATTTTTATCGAATTTTTGCCATTTCTTATAGTTTTAGGCGCTTTTAATAAATTTTATGGCTTGTTTGAAATATCAAAATTTTTCGCGAATTTTTGCTATTTTGCAACATTTTTTTGTTTTTTCCCGACCTTTTGTTTTTTAACCGATTTAGCTATTTCAAATATATTTCAGAGTTTGTTTCCAAGTTGGCAATTTTTCGAAAATTTTAATCATGTTCCCGTTACCCATTGTTTTCTAGGTTTTTTTCCTTTTACCTTCTCCTGTTCTAACACTATAAGAGATGCTGCTCCACAGAATAAAACAAATAAAAAAGTTTCTGCGCTCATTTTCACTATTTCTGAAATAAATTTTTATCTTTAGACACTTTCAAAAAATAATTATTTGATGCAATTATTTGCTTTAGTCTGAACACATGGCAAACATGAATTAATTTATTTTATTTGACACTATTTGCCAATTGTTTTAACAAACAAAAATTGTCAAATATTTAACGTTAAACAAAATATTTTTTTGTTTCACATAGTTTGAAGCCAATATCAGAACAAATATTTTCGTCAAATATTTCATTAGTCTGAACGTACCTTTAGTTTTTTGAATAACTGTTAGAATCAGTTAAAAATAAATTTGCTTGGAATTTTAAATGTTTATTTATTTAAAAATGACTGAACGGAACAGTCCGTTAAGGTCGATTCACCCATGCGTTCCGAACAATATTTTTGACCGGACAATAATTTTTTTACAGAGAGTGTTCTGCAGAACGATTCACCCATCTCGGAAAATTTGTCCGGACAAACAAAGCTACCATATGGTTTACAGATGTAAACGATTATACAAAGTGGCAGCACAGTTAGCAAACTATTAGTTTTTTTTATAAAAGTGTGTTAGAAAATGGACGAAAGAAGAAAATTAATTTTATTATTTTTAATTAAATTGCATAAAACCCATTTACTAGCAAACAAAATTTATCAAAAAATGTTGAAAGTAAAAAGAATACCAGTAAGAAAAATATTACAGAAAATAAGAACAAACGGTGTTTTCCATACACTTGTTCCTGAGATGCGCCTTCATGACGTGGAATCGTTTTTAAATTTTCACCGTATGGACCCCAATACGTTCAATGAAATCCTTGCAATTTTAGGGCCTGATTTGCGTGGTATACCTATTCGTAAACAAGAGCATATTACGCCGGCAGAAAAGTTGTCCTTAACATTAAGGTAAAGCTGCTTTGTAGCGTCTTCGCAGACTTTTCCATAATATTTGACATTCACTTCCTACAATAATTGGTATTATGTTAAAAAATATTAAAATTTACCATTTAAAATTTACTTACGACCAATTCCAATATATTTTGTTTAAGGTAAGTATTTTTATATCATAAATACATTCTCTTCCTGGTTTTTTTATTTCTTCAATTAGTTTCAGGGCAATATTTTCTTTAACACCCATCTTTTGTTTAATTTTTTTTTTAATTATTCAGCACAAAACGAAAAATGTAATATGTGGCAGCTCAATTCAACTTTTATGTACAAATTGAAAAAAAGTGGCATCTCAGTTCATATTGTTCGGCACAAGAATTAAAATTAAACCAATTCAAGAAAAAACGTGCCGAACAAAATCTTTGCTCTCTCTCTCAAAAGTAAAACGTCAAACTCAATATAAAAAAAATTTTGTCCGGACAAAAATTTTGTTCGGAACGCATGGGTGAATCGAGCTTTATTGTGAATATATTGTGAGTGTATAAGTATAGCCTGACTCATAAATGTAAGTTAAGTTCTGTTCGAGACATTAAGCGGTTCAGTTCGTTACTTACAGAAATTGATAAATTTTAATTACTATAAAGTTGTTAAGCTGAATAAGTGCGTTTATTTATTTTGATTTGCAATTAAAAGAACTAAAAGTTTTATTATAAACAGAATAAGCCGAAGCGCGTTGGATTAAGTAAAAACGCAACCAATATGCTTTAGAAAATACTAAACCACATTAAAAAACAAACAATTTAAAATCAAATCGAAAACTACACATTGTGCAAAATAATAGCTGGCCGCTCAACCATCTTTTAACAACTCGTATGGTTATTGTAAAGCAAGCAGTGAAGCCAGGACCTAAAAATTTTTGATGCAGAAAAGATATTTATATTTTAAGTATTTTCCAAAAAGAGCAAAACAAATATAGCACTGATTAAATAAGAATTAATTAATTTATGTAAAAGCTAAATTAAAACATAAATATTTTCTAATATTATATAATAAAATATCTTTTCTACGAAAGGGGTCTTTTATAAAAAAAATTTAAAAACAGAAGGCTATCAACTATTTTGGAATCTATTTTGTTTCTTTTTTCATGTGTCTAGCTAAAGAGAAAACACGTTTTGATGCTGCGCTGCAGAAATTTACATGATTCTTGATTTTTATAAAGATAATCGTGAGTATCTTGTGGAGTTGTTTTTCCACCATAGCGTGATGTTGTAGTCTTCTGTTAGGCTAACATTTTCGTTGGAATACTGATCGACTTCAGCCTTTAAATTTTAAACGTCTTAAAAATGCAACTGCCAACAGATAAACATCTCAAAGTCATACTATGTATGAATGAATTTACCTGTGATATCTAATTTCTTAATTCCGAATATTAGATTTATATTTTTTTTTTTGGTATTCGGCATCTTTTAGTGTTTTTATTAAGAACGATTCAAATTAAACGACGTATTTTAATTTGCATCCATCTTGTCATTTTTTCGGATTTTCTTAAAAATAGTTTTTTCTATTTATATAAGAACGCAGATCTTTATTTTCCGAAGATTTTTGTAAAGTCAGAAATAACAAAAAAAATTCTGGCAACACTAATGAAAAAAAATTAATAAATAAAAAATGTTTGAAGTCAATAGTATACCTATGGGTGTATGTGGTTATGTGCGAGTATGAAATACAATAAGTATGATAACATACATGAATGAAATCAAATGCGCAGGGATATACACAAGTATAAGAATAAATAGATACGAGTACGCACAGGTATTGAAAATTTTCGATATGTGCTAGAGTACTTTAATTTTTTTATACCCATTGTCTTTCTCTGGCTTGTACCCGAACATAGCTTGGCTGAATTCATCCAAGAAATAGGCTATTCCTATCCACGGTGCAGTAAAGATTCGGTACACCCGAATATAGCACTTTTGTTTGTTTATAAGTATTATTGTAATCTTACCAAAAAATATTTATTGTAGTTAATTGAGCATTTAATCAATTTTTCCATCAATCTGAAATAAAAACAAAAGAAGTTTATTAATAATCTTTATATTTCAGTTGAAATTAAATAAATTGCATATTTAAATATAAACACATACACACACACATAAAATTTAAAATTATATTAAAGTAAGCTGGCTTAGCAGTGTTAGGGTTGCAGGTTCAATTCCCGCCAGATCTGGTCTGTTTTAATACAATGCGCTGAAAGTCTCCATTACTATTGCTCCATTTATTAAGTGAGAATGTAATTTCTAACTGTATTTGTAACATTTAATAAAAGTTATAATAAAATAACTTAATATTAATTAAGGTTTATACTAAAGGAGAATTAATTTAATTGTCCATAATTTTTTTCCAATAAAATTAAATATAAAAATAAATGCCTGTTTTGCTATTTTATTCGTTGTTTATTTATTAATTATATTCTAGGCAAAAATTATAAGTTATGAATATCAAAAAACCAAATGCTAATTTATGTGACAATTCCAAATTGCAACTAAATGAGTCACGTACTTAGCATTTATTTGATGTATGACGTTTTATTTCAAACAGAAAAGGCAATATGCAAAATAAATTTTTAAATCTAATTTTAAAGATTTTTTAACACTTAAGATTTTGAAATAAAAAGTATTGATCAAGTAAATTAAGAAAATTTAAAAATCATTGCCTGCATTTAGGCGCCAAGTGAATTGAGTTGAATTGAACTCAAGAAGTTAAAGTTTTATGTATAACTTTTGTTTATTTGTATACAGATAGTACCGTAAACATGTTTTTAGAAGAGTGGTAAGTTTTACAGACCACTATCATAAATCTTCGTTGAAACGTTTGTTAATGCATTTGAGATAAAGCCCTTAAAATTTAGCTCTTTATAGAAAATATTTTGTTTCAATTGATTTGAAAAAAACAAAAATCAAATTTGTGGAAACAGATTAGAAATTTAGTAATGCATTTTGAACAACTCTATTGTATATGTTAATAGTTTGTAAGGTTTCAAAAGTTGTTATTTGAATTCGAATTTTAATTTGCATGTTTGTTTTCTGGTGATGTTTGTGATTGCATACAAATTTCTACTCTTTATGTAAATTGTGTCAATTCAATGTGGAAATTATACAAACAAATGTATACATGACTACGTATGTATGTAAATATGTTAGTGTGGCTAAAAGGATAATATAAATCGAACACAAAATCACACACACACACACATGTGCACAAAGTGTTTACACTTTAACACATTCATGTGTTTAACGTAGAATAATGTGTATAATTTACTATTTCGAATTGCTTATTGCTGATATCGAATTTTATTAAATCACAACAATATGAAGTCAGTTTTAATTTGAATTTGTTTTTTTTTCATGCCACCTTCACTTGTCATTTAGCAAAAAGAGTTTGTTTTTTTCATGTTGTGTTGCTCATTTTTATTTGCAACATTTGATACCATCGATGGGAGGAAAATAAAGGAAATATTAGAAAAGCTCAGCGCAAAATATTTTGAATAATATGCAATATTGCATGTTTATTATTATTTATTATTTAAAATAAAAAAAAAACATTTTGCATGCTAGAAGAATAAACAAAAGGTAACGGGTGATTTAGTTTGAGTCGAAGTTTCTATTAAAATTTAATAAAATTTTGGTAATAAATGCTGGAAGCCTCACACAAATAGTGTCGTGAACTTTATGTAACAAAGCCGCCATTTTACCGTACATATCTAGTGCATATCTCGTAATTAAAAGATATTAACAGATAAATAATCAGATCAACATATTTTACCAAAATTATTTATATGAATATCCAAGGCCTGGTCAATAACGCCGTGACTTTGGCTTTAAAAGAATTTTATTTTTCAACGTTGTCTCCCTTTGAGCTCTATACACTTTGTTAAACATTTCTTCAGTCTATTTATCCCTTTCAAAAACTGAAGGTAAAAATAAACCACAAAAATGGCTTGACAAATATGTCAAAATTTTACGCTTGCACAATTTCTTTGTGTTGCTAAATGGCAATTAACACTATGATATAAGTTTTAAATATTTGGACAAAAATGCTTTTCTGAACTTATTATAGTTTGAAAATTTTCGAAAACAATAACTTCGTATCATGTCAGGGTTGTGTTTTGCTCAAAATACTTAAGACTTGTTTTATAGTGTGAAACGATCTAAATAGAGCTGTTTGCTGTTTGGACAAACATTTGAAGCTTGATGATATTAATACTAAAATGGTTTGATATTTAGCAGATATGTTTGCCAAGCTTTTGGTAGTGTCTTGTGCTAAAAGAAGAAGCGTTAAAATCATTTCTGCCGTAAATTATAATTTTTTATGCAGCATTGTTTGCTACTTTTTTTCTTTTTCTTTTCTTTAATTTTATTTTCCCTTTTCAGTTTTGAACAAACAGCGAGCTAAATTGCCGCATCACAATCATCGTCTGCATTTATTGAAAAAAAAGAAAAATTAAAAATTAATGTCTATACGAAATATTTTTGTGCTGTTGTGCAGAAACGTAAACAAAGTGCTTGCCAAGCCATTTGTGTGTTTTATTTTACCCTTAAGAATCGCTGGAGTCAAATTTGTTCTTTACGTTTGGAAACAGGAAATAGACATCCATATAAAATGGCGGATGAGGGAGCAGTTCGTAGCCATCATATGGATTTTTGCCATAGAACTCTTAGTGATCACAAGAAAGTAATTTGTTTTTAATTCCCTTCCGACATCACGAGGTAATCTGCTATCAATGGCTTCTAAACACAAGCTAAATGAAGCACGTAATTGAAATTTTGACAGAAGTCGATTGTCAGATGCCTGTTGACACGAGCAGTGTTGTTCTTTCACTTAAGAGGTGTTGCTCTTTCACTGAAACTTTCAATTTAACAAAACGCCAGTTGAAAAATTTGATTTAACGCTTTCACTAAAAACTGCATTTTTTAAGTGTATTTGTGCGAAATAAAGCGTTTTTTCGACTTTGTAAAACTGGTAGAAAGTGGGATAAAAACTGAATCAATTTTTCCCAATAAAATTTTTTTTTAAAAGTTTGCATTTTGGAAAATAAATTCATTATTACACAGAAACAATTCTCGCTTAATTTTTTTTAATTAAACTTTTCATCAAACATAAAATATCAAACAATATTTAACTGATACTTTTAATTTGTTTACAGTTCTTGCACAATTGAATTTTTTAATCAATAAAAAAATTTTTTAATTAAAATCAATTTTTATTTTTTTCTGTGTATAATTAATTTTCTTTCCTATTTCCTAAATTTTATTTTATTCCAAATTTAATATACTCGTTATTTTAAAAATATAAAACGAATTATTTAGCTCAAGGATAATTATTTAAATTTGCTTGTAGTAGGAAAATCTTGATTTATTATAAATCGTATCTAAGTTTTATATTTATTTTTAAAGTATTTTTAAAACGTTAGTCCAATGCACGTGTGATTTTGCTTATTGGTATGTGTGTGTATTTCTTTTTATTGTTTGCATGAAGGTTTGTATTCAGACAACAGAAAACCAACCAAACCCAAAATTTTATAAAACAAAGGTAACCACCATTTGACCGTTTTAAACGTTTGTTTATAAATCTTTTTTGTTGTTTTAATAACGTTTGACCACATGTGAATTTTATGTTTTATATTAACCACACATTCATACAAATAAACAAACAAACATGCATGGCAGAACTTTTACACGCATACACATAAATACATGTTTTTATATGTGTGAGTTTCTATATATGTATGTATTGTTTGTGTGCTGAGACACTCGTGCCTACGTATGGTAAATATATTGTGTACTCGTGCCAGAACTGAAACAATTCTATGTATATAAATACACCAATACATTTGTACAATTATGCACGTAAGCACAAAAGTTATTTTGTAACAGGACATTAAAAGACTGTTAATTTTAATCCCAATTTAGCTTATTTTTATATGATAAAAAAAGGAAAGTTAATTCTTAGTTAATAGAATTTCTACAAATCTTAACAAATTTTCGAATTATGTAGTTAGACACATTAATTGTTCAATACACGCAGAGAAAAAAAAAATTAGAGATAATTTATCATTTCCAAAGTAAGAGTTTCATTTGCATTATGGTTACTGAAGATATATTATTCCTACAGCAACCATTAAATGGCAAAATAAGCCCTCTACATGGGCTCCGAAATCACATCGCTCCTTTATTGCAACAAAGTCATATCTCAAAAAAAACGAACTTGGGTAAATGCGATTAAAGTTTTCAAAATGTACCTTAATAAACAAATTTAATAAAATATATTGTGCTAAAATTTCGGTTCAGTTTGAGATATAATACTGATTTTTTTTTCATTTAATAGCCAATTTACACTACAACGAAATCTAGTACTTACGAGATTTCGAGCCAAATCTAATGGTTTTTGACTAGATTTCCCATACAAAACAAAATCTACTTTGTGACTAGATTTCGACGAAATCTACTCAAAATCTAGTAGTACTTAGTTTTGCAACTATGGTTTTTTCCATATAGCACTAAAAAATACTTCCCTGCATAACAAAAATATGACATTTTAATTAAAAACAAAACAAAAACTGTTGAAAAAAATAAAAAAAAAAAAATTTAGAATTTGTAAAAAATAAAAAATGGACAAATAATTGGTAAAAAAGTGATGTTGATTATAAACTAAAGATAATGCAAATTTTTTAATGTCTATTACTTTTTGTGTTTGTATGTGTTACACAAAAATATTTTAGTCATTGATTTGTTATAAAAACAAAATCTCGCTAATGTCAAAACGGTGTAATGTAAACGCACTAGATTTTGAGGAAGATTTCAAATGAAATCTACTAGATTTCGTTCTAATGTAAATGGCCTATAAAGAAGGCATGAAAGAACACTTTTGCTTAAGTAACTTAAAATTTTTGATTTTTTGAGATATGACCATGTTGCAATAAAGGAGCGATATATATTTTTGGCAAAAAAAGTTGGATATCATCTCACGGTAGCGCTCACCATTCACAGTTACGTTACGATCCGCATAATTTTTGAAAAAGTACGGTCCAATGATGCCACCAGCCCATAAACCGCACCAAACTGTGACTTTTTCTGGATGCATTGGTAGCTCTTGCAATGCTTCTGGCTGATCTTCACTCCAAAATCGACAATTCTGCTTATTAACGTACCCATTGAGCCAAAAATGAGCTTCGTCGCTGAACACAATTTTTCGATAAAAAAGTGGATCGCATTTTGATAATAAAATTCAATAATTTGCAAGCGTTGTTCGTTAATAAGACGATTCATGGTTAAATTATAAACCAAACTGAGGATGTTTGACAGTGAAACAAAACACGAAACGTGCGTCAGCTGTTTAAACTAGTGTTGCCAGAAAGTTAATAGCTAAAAAATCACCCATATATTTCCAAAAATTATTCTTAAGAACAAGTTTCTTGTTAAAACGAAAAGAAAATCTGAATATCGAAAAAGAAAATGAAGCTAGAAATACGTGTTTAGTGGTAGAGGAAACCACTGACTGTGAGAAGGATAACGTTAACATCTCTGTGGTCCTTCCAAGAAACGTAATATTTCGTGATACTATTCAAAAGACTGGGAACTAAAGTAAAAATGACTGAGCCAAGACATGGAGTCTTTTTGCAAACAGCTTTTAGTAAACTAAAACAATCATCTTCAGCGACATGGAAAATCGCTTAAAATTTTTGATTTTGTTAATTTTTTCTTACAAATTAAATACTTTGCATTTAAGCCAACGATATCCATAAATGTTATTGCATTTGTATGTGGGCCACTAAAACTAACACACATAAAGCATAGACAAATTAGTTTCATTTGGGTTAAAGTTGTATAGGTGGAAAAATTTGTGTATTTGTAGATGTACTTAAATAAATTTTGCCTTTTGGTTATGATTTATTTGCAAGTTAAACTAAACAATAATGGTTACAGCAGATACGAGTTGTTTTGGTTTTTATTGAAAAATAATCATAATTTATCCATAAATAACATACAAAACGTGCAGACGTACAAAATCTTTTTACACCCTCCACCAACATGCAAAACGTATGGTGCATACAGTGTCGGTAAAAAATAAAAGGGACACATACGAATTGTAATAGTCTCTTATATTTATATTTAAGTTTTCATTAATAAGATGAAATATTTCATATATTAAACTAAAACTATTCATTTTTTCTTAAAGCTTGAAGAAGAAGTTCAGTCCAGATGTATTCGAAAATTTAATGAAATTAATTAAATATGTCCCGAAAAAAAGGTATTTTTCAATTTGGTTACTTTTTAAATAAGATTTTATTTTAGCTTAAACGGCCTAAAGTTCTATATGCAATTAAAAATGCATTTAATCCATATTTTCCCAACGTTTCGTGAATGTTATGTTAACTTTATCAAGGGATTCGTCTATTTTAATTAAAGAAAATATGTTTAACAATATTATTAATTTTTGTTATCAAACCCAATTATTATTTTAGTATTTTGTTTAAACCTCTTTCATTTAAAGTATTTCTTCGCATCTCCCCTTTATTAAATTTACGAAATTGGCGCAGGTATCCGGAGAAATTGAGTACTTAGCTTCTTGAACCTTTTGCCACGTTACCTGGTTATTGACCGATTTATAAGTTTCATTTTTGTATTTTAGAATTCCTCAGAGGTTATATTTTAATAAATTTTACAGGCATTTTTTTTCAATAAAAATTCAACCCAAAATTTATTTACGACATCTTATTTGGAAAAAGATAACGTTCCTTTTTTTCCAATTATATTTATATAAAATCGCATAATAAATCGTTACGAATTTAAGAATTGATAAAATATTTAGTACGAAAAAATTTTGTTTGTTCAGAAATTGTAAAGTTAAATTATAAGATGATGTTCGATCCAAAATTTACCTATAAGGTCAATCTTTGAAAATTACTTAACTTTATATATAAATATGTAGCAATAAGGAAAAAGTGCTTTAGTCTATTGTTTAGTTTAGTAGTGAAAGCTATTTTATACTTTGAAGGTTATTTTTGAGAATATATCTTTATTCTAATTAAATTATTCGTTCTCTTCGGTTATAGTTTTTTTTAAGTTTTTATTCCTAAATACTCCTTACGTGACCGATCAAAGAAACATTACTAATTTATTCTGTTCTCGAAAAAGACTTGAAATCAGTGTTCGAAAATAAATAGAACATTGTTTAGCGTACGGCTCACACACCCAGATATGATAGCTATTTTTTAGTGTTTGTATGGACAAGCACAACCCTTAATAGCGTTCATAGCTATTTTCAAGATAGTAACGAACATTATATAGTGTTCTGTTCTTCGTTATAAAACAGAACAATTGCAGTGGTTCTCTAGACAACATTATATTTTTATGTTTTATAGTGTTTCTTTTTTTACATTAAAAAAGAAATGAGAAAACAAAAAATGTTAGCAACGACCACAGCACCAATAGCTTGTGTGTGTATTGTGCTCATGTTTCGTTTGTGTAACATTTTTTTGCTGGCTTTTTGTTTTTTTCCGTATATGTATTTTCCTTTGTAAAAAATATTTGCAACGATCGGACAATGAAGCTTTGGTTAAAAAAAAACAGCACAAAAAACATAAAGGAATTAAATGTTCTCATCTTTTTGTTAAGTTGGATAAGTACAGTATTATTTTTGTTTTCGAAGATCACAAACAGAGACACGTTATTATTTTTAATGATTTACTTCAAAATCTCTATTAGCGTTTGTGTTTTCCACAAATCTACCGAACCAAACATTGAGGAATGCTGTTTTATGTTTATTTTCGAACACTGCTTAAAATATAATTTAATTTTATATCTTTATAAACGCAACGAAGAAGGATATTTCTACATTGATTAGAAGAAAATATTGCAATTCTCAAAGAATGGCGAAGTAGATAAAACCAACAATTTATTGAGGAAAACATCCATAACAAGAATTGAATTGTCAATGATTGCAGTTACCCAGATTTAGTTACAATAAAGAAAACTTAGTTGTGCTCAAATATTTCAGTCTCCTCTTATTACGTTCTTAGTACGCCCTTAGCCGCTGTTCTTCTTCGCGAATGTAAGGCCTCAAGTTATTTTAGATCTTTGGTATGACATTTTTGATTACTTAGAAAGAAAAAAAAAGAATGGCAGCAAAACATTTTAATTCGAATATTAACAAAAACATAAAGAGGCACAAAGCTCAGCTAAATTACTAAAATAACCACAAAAACATGTTTGTGTTTACACGAGTACAAACATCCCAGCGGTAAATATTGAAAGGACTGCAAGTGGCAGAGCTTTTTGAAGGCCTCTATATTCCATTCTAAAAGATTTGTTTCTTATGATATCGACGCCTTTGCGCGAAATTATCGTATGTTACAAAAACCAAATTTTACAGGACAGCCATTTTTCTACTTTTCTCTGCCTTTGCTTGCAATATCAAAATGAAAATATACAATTAATTTTTGGAACAACGAAGTGGAATTCGCCTACAATATTTTGTCAGGTGAAGTCTCTTTCAATGTAGAATAAGATTGCATCAAAAACTCAATTTCAAAAAAATTGGCATATACGAGAATTTCGCTCAAAGGGGTCGAAATCCTGCCTTTCAGAAAGTAGAAATTTCTTTAAAGAATTGTTTCTTTTGTTGTTAGGCCGAGGCCACGCAATTAGCGGCAAACCGGCAGGCGACTTAGCGGTGAGCGACAAAAAATTAGAATATGAAATACTAGTGAAGCGGCCAAGCAATGAGCGGCATATGAGCGGTATTTCTGAGCGGCGTCGCTCAGGAATACAATTTGTTCCAATTTTTAGTTGTTTTCTGAGCGGCAAAGAATAAACCGCTATTATGTCAAGACAGATTACCAAATATTCTGTTAACGTTTAACTAAATCTGCTGTTAACTTTTTGCAACAGAAAATCGAAGAATTTCACAGACAAACGGCAGTTTTGCCAAAATCTGTCTAGAAATTGGCTTGATTTCTAGGATGAATACCAAATCTTCTTTTTTTTATGAAGCGCATTAAATTCATATAAATATGAATTAGATTTTCGCGTAATAACATTAAACAAACCTCTATTGAGAATGGTATTTTGAAAACTAACCGATTAGAGATGACGCTCAGTAAAAAGCCACTTGCCGCTCCGTCGCTCATGGCTTTACTGCTCATTGCGTGGCCTCGGCCTTAGTGACATTTGATACTTTTTTTTTGCGAAGGGGAAAAAGTTGTAAAATTTTTATATTTTTTAGGTATCGTTACTCTTACGTAAACGCATACGTTGCGGGTCAGTACCAAGCTTATGTATAAAAATCTGGAATCTGGTAATATTTTAAATTTTGTGCGTTTTTTAAAGTGCACAAATAACAAAAGCTTCGATAAATTACACAATTATATTAATTTTGACCAATTTTGTGTTTTTCTTTTGACGCATTTTTACACGTTAACCTTTTTTTTAGTGACTACCAACCATTAACCGCAACTTTCTTTATATTCCCTTTTAAAAGTCCTTCATCTGAAAGCCTTTTAGAATTTCTGTAAGAAGAAGGGACGGTCTTGCTTCCAATGACAACCTGTGTAAAAATTAAATTAGTATCAAATGCGGCAAGAAGGGCTTGTGTCTGTTAAATAAGGCCTTCCATTAGGCCTCTCTGCACAATCTTTTAACCGCTGGAATATTTCTCATTTTTAAGAACATTGAAAATCTATTTCTTTTTTTTTATTTAAATGCAAGAAAAGCAGATAAAAGACATGTTTAACAAAACCAAATATCATTTGCTTTTGTTCATTGGTTGGCTGCTTCTTTTCTCTTTCTCCCTGTCTCTTACGCTGACTTTGTTTCTTTGTTGTACTTTCCTAATACATATTTCGAGTAATTTCTTGTATGTGCACATGTTAACAAACAGGAAATGTAAGTGCTTGAAAGTGTGTGTGTATCAGTTTGTAGAAAAAAAATGAAACATGGTACAAGTACAAGTGGGTGTCAATGGAAATATTGACTTTGATGTCTCTGTTAATAATAAAGCTAAATATATAGTATCACATACGCCATTATTCCTGCAAAGAAATGTTTGTAAGTATTGGTTTCTGCGATATATTTCATAGAAGTAGTGTAGTATTTATGCACATACGTTTAATTTCTTGGTTGTTAAGTTGGCTATTTTTGCTTTAATGTTTGACTTTGATGTTTATATATTTCTGTTTCCTATTCAAAAAGAAAACACAAAAAAAATTTACAAAAGTGAACAAAACCAACAATAAAATAAAAGTTGAAGAAACAAATAACAACAAAAACTTATATAAAAGTACATTAGTGTGATAAAAAAAAAGTCTTTTCCAAGATACAATTCAGAGTACCAAAAATATAAAAGGTTACACACATACATGACAAAAACAATGCTTAACACCTCAAAGAGGCAACATAATTAAGAAAATAGAATAAGCTCTGCAATAGATTCTCGTCATTATATTTATTGCAGTGAAAATCCCGACATTTTCTTTAACATTCGGCCATGTTCTGGCAATCGCACGATCTTAAATCGCAAAACACCCGATTTATTTTATGGTGTTCTGGTACTCCTTCATTTTCCTTGCGATCTGCCATAGAATCTAAAAAATATTCTAGTTCTGTTGAGCATACTTCTGCAAGTTTCAGGCTCCCTATTATGTGATTTTAGGTCAGAATCGCATTTGTTAAGCGTTCTGCGATTGTCAGAACATGCCCGATAGTCTTGAAACGTGCATGAAGTTGTAGGCAGATGTAAGAAAGAATTTCAGATCTAGAACTTTTGTATTTAGTCCTCGTCCATGTTAAGAAACATTTGCTGAAGAAACTTTCTTCAATTCTCTTTTGAAACTGCATTCGTAGCCATAAAATAAAACTTTTGTTTTGCATAATTTTAGCATTTTGTATGCCTTCTTTCTTTCTCTCAATTGCAAACTCACAAACAAAGTACACTTTTCCATTCGCCTTTCACCTTTCATTACCAAACTCAAATGTTTTGCAGCCAATGTTTCATTACTTGGACGAGGCACATACGGGTATTTGGATAATATACTAGTCATTATAAGCAGAGCAACTGTTTCAGGCAAAAGAAGTTTATTATTTTTTTTGGGTTCCTCATGCTACTTATAAAAGGGTCTGACGTTAAAAGAAGCCTTTTGAAAATGTCTTTGTTGCAATCTTTTCTAGAGAACTTATATGAATAAATGAAATCAAATTGTTATTATTTCAAATGACAGTCATCAATAATGTAGTCTTTAATTTCACAATTTGCTTTTTCGCATCTACCACTGCTGAAGCGACTTTAGTTTTTGTAGTCAACTAGTGATAATGGGTTTAAAGTGTAGCTACTCCCGAGGAATAGTAATTGACACAAAAATGGCCATGTGACTGGATTTTGATTGTATCTGGTCTTTTACTTTTTATAAAATGCATTTTTTATATAAACACGGTGTGTCGTTCACTCGGGAAAATACCTGCGACAGGCGTTATATTAACTGAAACTGAACGTGTCCATTTAGGTTATTTAAGTTACCTGTTACAAAGTGTAAAAAACGTACCAATTAGTACCCTTCTAGAACATCTTGATGTTAAAGTGTCAAGTCCCCTTCATAAAAAGTGTAAGAACTAGAGACGGTTTTTTCCACTTTAAAGCTGTCACGTAACAAATTTGGTGCTAGTTCCCTTTCCTATAGGGAAGATGCGGAATTATCTTTTACAGCGTTGCTGCTTTTTTTTATTGTTATCCAAGAAATTTATATTCAGTTGAAAGCCCATTAAAGAGATGGTTTTTATGCGGATGACGAGAAAAAAAAATGTTTTGATCGAACCACGATTTGATTTTCCTTTCTTTTGTGAAAATGATGCTAAATAATTTGCTTTTTATGTCAAATTTATCATTAATATTGTCACGAAAGTAGCTTTAGTTAAGAATTAGATTAATTTATCTTGTATTGATAAGTTATTTAGTATTTGTTAGTTTTTTTGTTATTATTTTAAATTGTTATTGTATTATTTATGCATACTTATAGTGTGTGAATCACTGTACAGAATTTTCTAGTACAAATGTAATGCTAAAATTGTTGTGCCTAATTGTACTTCAACCCCACTGTAAATACTAGAATTTTCGTTATAGATAACTAACAATTTATTCTTACACCTTGAGGTATACTTTACACAACTTACAACAATTTTCTTTTAAAAATTTATTCTTCCTTATCCTTAAAAGTTTTCATTAGACATTATTTGAAAATTCAAAATTATGTTGTTTTATTTCTCTAAGTTAAGAAGGTGTGTTTTTTTACAAATTAATTTCTATGTAAAAATTTCATTAATTAGATATTCGCTTTTAATATTCGCAGTTGTTTTAGCAAATGTGAGTGCGAATGCAAATAGCAAAAATAGAAGAATAGTTCGCAAATGCGAACGATAATATTCGTCGCCTCCAAGTTATGTATTAGGTTGCGAATAATATTTGAGTATATTATTTTGGCAATTGTTGCAGATTGCCAGGCTGTAAGAACTCATAGTAAAGGGTTTCTGTTAAAAAATACTACATTTGTACTTTGGTGCTATTGTCTATGAAAAATTGTAATTTTTAAATGGAAATAAGACGAATATTTACGAATTTTTAGACAATATATTGAAAATGAAATAATATTTTGAAAATTCCCTACATTTGCCTTAAAATAAAACATCTGTCCTTTTTTCCATACGCTTGAAATTTTCCAAAAAAAATTCCCTACTGTTGGCATCACTGATTAAGATAATAAAAGCTCGAATGTTTCGGAAACGGTTCACTTTTACTTATTATACAATTATATCGCCAATGTGTATGTGATATTCGAAGATGGCACAATATATTGGCAACAATCAAAAGACTTTTGATTTTTGTTGTACAACGAAAAGAAAGTGAAATGTGTTGGCAACATTGTACAATGTTGTTTATGTTATTCCTATAGGTTATGCTCATCTTTTTATTGAATGAAAGTTGAGCAATATTTAAATTGAAACTATTGTGCGACTTATTGGACATTGGAATATAGGAAAAAATGAAAATAATATCGCAATATTATTGCAAGTGTATAGGCCGCTTAAACAGTGGTTAAAGTGTTTATTTTATTAAGGTTGCAATAAAAGAAATCAAGAATTATATTATAAAGAAAATTAACCAAAAATATTATTGAAAAGGCAGTAACGTTTGAATATGTTATAAATGGCTACCAAGAAAAGACGTTGCATAAATAATCCAGAATTTAATTTTCGTTTGTGGTGATTAAATCCTTAAACATTTTGTTCGTATTCGCACTGATTCTGTAAAATAAATTTTGTAAGCATGTTTATTTCTATGTAAAGAGAAACCTTTCTGGTACTATTTAACACATGAACAAAGAAATATAAAACGTAAAACAGTTTTCTAAATACTTGAGATCCCTTTTTATTGATTAACATTTTTTTACTAAAAATAGTTCGTATGAAAATCTAGTTTATGCAAACATTGAAAAATGGGGGAATGAGATTTTTAAAAGTTTTAAAAGAACAATGTTGAAAACCCTTGCAAAACTGGTTAAATATCCCCTGATTTACCTTCCAATGTGACTCTTCTCAAATGAACGAGATTTTTGTGTTGGAAATTTGTATCGGGTGATTTTTTAGCTACTAACTTTTTGGCAACACTGGTTTAAACAGCTGACGCACGTTTCGTGTTTTGTTTCACTGTCAAACATCTTCAGTTTGGTCTATAATTTAACCATGAATCGTCTTACAAACGAACAACGCTTGCAAATTATTGAATTTTATTATCAAAATGCGATCCACTTTTTTATCGAAAAATTGTGTTCAGCGACGAAGCTAATTTTTGGCTCAATAGGTACGTTAATAAGCAGAATTGTCGATTTTGGAGTGAAGATCAGCCAGAAGCATTGCAAGAGCTACCAATGCATCCAGAAAAAGTCACAGTTTGGTGCGGTTTATGGGCTGGTGGCATCATTGGACCGTACTTCTTCAAAGATGATGCGAATCGTAACGTAACTGTGAGTGGTGAGCGCTACCCTGAGATGATATCCAACTTTTTTTAGTTAACCATGGACTTATTGAGAGGCGAGTTCGGTGAACATTTTATTTCACGTTCGGGACCGGTCAATTGGCCGCCTAGATAATGCGAATTAAAGCTTTAAGACTATTTTTTGTGGGGCTATGTTAAAGCTCATGTCTATACACACATGCCCGCTTCAATTGACGCATTCGAAGACAACATTGAAGCATTTATTCATGAGATACCGGCCGAAATGTTGGAAATAGTATGCCAATATTGGACTAAGCGGATGGACCATTTGAGGCGCAGTCACGGTCTACATTTGCATGAAATAACCTTCAAACATTAAATTATATTGACCGTACTATCGATTCAAATAAAGATTTCATGCATTTTTCTGAATTTTGTGTTTTTTTTTTTAACTTTCCTATATCTCTTAAAAAATCACCCCTTAGGTTTGTACGTGAAATAAAAAGCTAAGAACACAAAAAATGGTGTAAAAATGCAAATATTAAATGGCACTATATCTTTGAAACTATTTAGTTCTAAAAAGAAATACATAATTCCATTCTGATCGGCAATTTAGCCAAAAACAATGGACAGAAGTCTGGAAAATGTTGGTGTGTTATTTATCAGTGAGTTCCAAAAACAGAAAAGACTCCTAGTCCCTTTGTCACACGTTCTAAATTCCTCCAAGTTGACAGACTGTTTGAATTCTACATAAATCCATATACATACATACTACATGTGTATACATCGTTAGCTAAAATGCAAAAAGGCGTAACTAACAAAAATATGATTTTACAGAAGAAGCCAAAAACGTTATAAAATGGAAACTATAAACATGTCATAAAACATGCATTGATAAGCCGTTCATGGAACTCTTCAAACAATTTTTAAAGAAACCCATTTCATTATATTTTTTATGAAAAAAAATGTGTAATTACGTCGGTTTGCATTTATAAAATAAACTCAATTGCAGTTACGTTCTTTTGTTTTTGGACATAAAAGCCTTGTTTTTGATCGCAGAAGTGTCAAGTGTCAAGGCATGTAGTTTAATGACATTCATAATAACCAGTGAAAAACTCGATTTTGAATTTTGTGTTAGTTACGCCTTATTGCATTTTAGCTAACGATATGTAAGTCTATTTTTATTTTATACTAGCTTGTAATATGATGATGTTAGTTAGATGCATGAAGTTGACGTTTGTGTATACATAGTTTTTTTTCTAATTCCATTTTTTTTTGAATTTCCATTATTGTTCTGCGAGACTTTCAAGAAAACAAATAGAAAACCTTTAGACTGAATTGAAAATATTTGTTTTTCTTTGAAAGATTGAATGTATAAAATTGACACATTGACGAGTTACATGCTTCAATGCTTCATACACACAAATGTATGTTTATATACACACACGATTTACTGTCAAATGCAGCTGTCACTAACTCTACAATAAAGTTAGAAAAAAGACAAAATGATAGTCGTATGTGTTGGTTCTCGGTCTGTTTGTTTTTTACCAGTCTTTTCATTCTATTCTCTTTAATGCCGACATTATGATCTAAATGAATACGTATTAAACATGCAAATTATGTTGATTTTAATTTTACAACTTGTTTCTTTTTTTCTTCTCTTTGTTTGTTTTTGGTTGTGCTGTCAGTCAGAATTGTGAATTTTTTTTCAATTACTTTTACGAAAATTGATTTTGTTTTTGATGTAACACTTTTTTTTTTGCTGCTAGTGTATTGATGCACGTTATTTATTGCCAATTTTATTTATGTATGAACATACATACATACATGCTTAATATGTACTTTACACATATCCATTGTGTTATTAAATTAAAAAAAAAAAACTAAAAAATGATCATCATTATTTAAATTAAATGATTTCTGTCCAGTAGATGATGCAAAGATTATTTAAGAAATTGTAATACATATTCTAAAATTAAAAAAAAAATCAATTTTATATGAACTTATTAATTCTTAATGTCAAAATTCGTCACAAAAAATGTCCAGCCTTAAGGCTAGTTTTCACTATCTCACAAGTCTTACGTATTCCATAATACATTGTGAGATATGAGATTTGTTGCGACTGTCAAAAAATATAATTTAACACGACAGTTTGTGTTCACACCATCACACAAAGTATAAACACTCACATATGAAATAAAATGCAACCCTGATCCAATGAAAAGTATTATTGTTTAGAAATTTTTCAAAAAACGATGAAGTCGTATGGGATGTCAAACTGTTTTCATAATACTTGTCATTTTCGTGACACATTGCATTCACACTATCACACTTTGTCATATTACTTGAGTTTTTGACATGTATTAATACAAAGTATAATAGTGTAATCTAGCCTTTAGCAGTTTTTCACGTGCCTCCCATATTATTCTCAAAATCAAAAAATGTAAAAGCTTTCAAAAGTTATTTTGTTGTATTTATAATATATTTGTACACGCAGAAAAAAAAATATGGTTGGAGGAAACCATATTCTAAGACCAACATACTATGGTTGAATTTCAACAATGTATATGTTTGTAAGTCACCATAAAACGATTAAATGTGACCATAATATGGTTAAAATCAATAAATTTTTTTCGCGAAATCAACCATAATATGGTCAAAATTAACTATATTTTGGTCAATATTAACCATATTAATGGATCTTGAAGATAAAGTTTTTTTGATTTTATATGTTCACAATTTTCTTATCTTTATGGCAAGAGCTACAACTTTGTCTCAGAGGGTAAATCAAAATTCCGAACGGTTTGCAAGATATGAGCCTGAGAAAGTGATCACTTTTTTGCAGAAATTACTACGAGGCCCCAAATATTTGGGAGCCCATAAAAAAGTGCATGACTTTGGGCAAAACTGGGCGACACAAGTCTTTTATCACGTTGAGTTGTCCGTATATGGTTATTTTTTCATGACTTAAAAAATTAAAATGTAATTAAAATAAAATGAATGAGAATTTTAAATGAAAGGCATTCAACTATTGTAGAGAGCAAACGAAAATAATGTTGTTGCTTTTCAAACATTTTATTTTAAATTTAAATTTAAACATACAATATTTAAAAATATTATAATTTCAAACATATTTTTGTTATAATTAAGCATAACATATTTGGAGACAACCATAATATGGTTATAGCTTCTGGATGGATGACTTTATCCAGAATATGGTTACCGTGACAAAAATATGGTTAGGGTAACAATTATTTATTTAAGTGTATTGTTGTAGCTTAAGTTTATTTAAATATTATATTGTTAAATTCAACCATTTTTGAAGTTTCAAAAAAAAGTTATGTTAAACACAACAAAAATTTTTTTTGTTGCCATTGCAAGGAATATAATAGGTTTTTTTTTAACCATACTTCAACCATGTTTTTTCTTTGCCTGTATATATCTACGTTTTCTTTCAAGTCAGATAAAAAAAAATCCTAATTTAAGCTTTTTATTAAAAACGTCACCATTTAATTAAAATCTTATATCTTTTAAATACACACTCAGAATAAATATTAAAAAGCAGAAGGGACAGAATGCATCACAAGGTTTCCATAGAGAACTTCAGCTTTTTGATTCCAACAAAGTAATTTTATGCAGTTAATTTCCATACTATCTACAGGGTGGCCCAAAATTAACGAAGGGGTTTGAAATGCTTTATAACTTTTTTATTATAATTTTTTTTTTCTTTTTTTTTCAGTATTTTGAAAAGAAGACTTAGGGAATTTAATTTTTTTAATAATTTTATTCATAATTTCATTATTAGCGACGAAGCCCATTTCCAATTAAGTGGGTTCGTTATTAAGCAAAACTGCAGGATATGGGCTACGGAAAATCCGAGAGTAGCTCGACAGCGAGAATTACACCCACCTAAGTGAACGGTTTGGTGCGGTGTTTCATCGGAATGGAAAATGTGTTGGAATTTGCGAAGCAGAAAATGGCCCCCACTTGCGAGATATTATTTTTCATAACTAAACTAAAAATATTTTCCATTTATATACTGTATTAAAAATAAAAAAATTAATAATTATTTCTTAAATAAATAGTTATAACGAATTCTAACCCGTTCGTTAATTATGGGCACCCTGTATATTAATTAATTAGGAGACGGTATTTCATCTCCTTTGTGGTTGCCCAGTGTTTAATTCAACACGACAAGGATTGTTCGGAAATTACCTTCTACATGGACTTTCTGAGATATAGGGTGAAACTCGGCAACTGGGTGAAATATCTTAACGCAACGGGTTTGCCTGGTATCACGCTTGATCCGGCGTTCTTTCTCTTGACGAGCTGTGTGGTCTCCAAACGGAGTCACTGTTGACTATACTTGCAGCCCGCCTTGTTTTCGGGCGCGCTACCAAGTTAACCAATCAACCGATCCATATAGTGGTGTTACAAACATCAGCACAAATGCATAACACTCCCTTTACTATGGTATGCAAAAAAAATCAAGTTGGCATTAGTTACCCAATACTTTAAGGACCGTTTTCACAAGAATTTATTTAAAAAATTAGTTTTAACCGCTTAATTGATATAAATTATTCGTTAATTAAGATTGGCTATTTTGATTATTCGATCAAATAATAGCAAATAAATTCCCCGATTAATTAAAAAACGGATTATCGAGTGGATACTCTGCATACAACTTAAAGTTTATTTATAGATACAATTAAGTAGTTTTATTAGTTATAGTTTAATATAAATATTAGTGTTGGAGGCACGCCAGCCTAGGGTAACTTTTAGTGACTTCCAAGGGGATTTTGAATAAAACACATGAGTTTCATAAAAACTTAATTTATTCAACAAATGTATTTCTATTAAAATTCCTAAATAAATAACATTAATTAGGAAGTGTGTAATTACAAAATATATTTATGTTTATACATACACAGAAAAAAATTTTTGCGCCAGTAAAAGAATTAATCAAAAATAAAATCAGTTTTAATTAAATATTTAATCAGGTGAATTTAACTTTTAATCAAGTGTATTAAATGTTAAATTGACAATATTTCAATTAAACGTTTAATTCACTTGATTAAAAGTTTAATTCACCGGATTAAATATTTAATTAAAACTGATTTTATTTTTGATTAACTCTTTTATTGGCGCAAAAATTTTTTTCTGTGTACTTTTTGGTTTGGAAACCACTAAGAAAATCTAACAAATTTTTTAAATTTAATATTTAATCTGGCCACTGCCAACTTTAGGTATGTTCTGGAACTTACCAATGAAATAAAATGGCAGATCAATTTGGCTCCCAAACATGGCTTTTTTAGTACTACCTATTTAGTTTCTTTAAATATTAGATATTCACAATCCGAAAGATATGAAAGTTTCTATGTTTAAAATTAAGTGCTACCAGATGGATCATCTGAACTTAGGGTTTTTGGTAGTGGCGCTAACAATTAGTATTGACATTTTTTCAATTCTAATATAATTTCAAGACGTAAAAAATTTAAATTAATTTTTCAAAAGCTAAAGAAAGCAACTAGAGCTTTCGTATAAATGAAAATCATTTTAAAGTCCTAAATAAAAATGATTCTTCTATCTATTGCAATGTATAATTGCGTTAAATCTATTTCAATTGAGCTGTCATTTATTCATTTTTTCATATCCTTCTCATTATTTGTCTAAATTGAAGCTATTAAGTCGAACTTGACAACCTGTGAGATTTCTTAAATACAATTTAATATTTTTTAGAAGTAAATTTTAAAATAAAAATGAATTTCTCTTATTGTTCTATAAGGTTTAATTTCTAGTTGAAAAAAAAAAAAAAATAAATGTACCCTGGAGGTCTGACAACAAATTAAACGACTTTGACTTCGAACATGAGTTCATACGAATGCACGTCTTTTTTATTTGAGTGGTTTTGGCTTTTATCTAAAACTCTAAAAATTTAATTGAAGTTGCTGTTATCAAGTCTGTTTTCCTACAAAACTATATAAAATTATACAAATCTAACAGATATTTACACTTGCCGTTTGTGTTGGTGAAAATTCATATCATGAATGTGTGCATGTGTTATTTGATTTTAACTTGTACGATTTTTTTACCGACACCTCACACACATTTTAAACGTTCAATTTTTGTTAAAATAAAAATGCCAAAAAATCATTTATTTTGTTATTTAAGTTCATGTCTAGCATACACACATGCAAGCCATGTTCTTGCTTATTCATCTATACATTCATCTAAATGTTAGATTGTTGGGTTTCTAAATGTATGTAGAAGTGTAGAAGAGCTTCTAGCTGGGCTTAGAAACATATTTGATTTTGTATACGAATGTCGATGTCTATCTTTAAAATTAAATTGTGGCAGCCACTAGGTCTAGAATTCTATTTTCAAAATAAACGTGGTTATTTTTGAATACAAATAACTATACAAATATATTGTGTTCTAATGTTTTCTATTCTATTATAATTTTGGCATTTGTAGTGCCCCATATCTGTGCGTGTGCGAGTGTAAAAGAATGAGTGTGAGTGAGTGTTTGGTTTTATTTTGAAACTTACGGAAATTGAAATTTTATAAAATCTACATTTGTGTTTGTGGTTTAATGTTCTTTCCTTTATGTTTTTAATTTTATTTTGGAGTTATAATGAAATGTTAAAAATTTGTTTAACATATTTTAGAATTAGAAAATATTTTTATATTCAACATTCATTGATCTAGAAAAAACTTTCAAAGAATAAATTGGAATGTAGTATATGGCAACTAATTTAATATTTAATCGAAAATATGGTTAGTAAATTTATTTCAAGCTGTTTTATTGGCAATTTTTCTTTTTAAGGGGTTTTCACATGAACATTTATTGCCTGATTCACAACTTCGTACGTTAACGGTTGCATAGAAATTTATATTTAAAAGAGTACACAGAAAAAAATATCTCAAGAAAATTTTTAACAGCACAGTTTGTAAAAATAAAATTTTAGGTCAACAAACTTTTTGTTTGATTCAAAGAAAAAATTTATCAAATTTACACTTTGCAAAATAGCACTCAATAAAACATATTTAATAATGAAATAATTAAATATTTCCTAATTTTCAATAAAAAAAAAATATTTGAATAAAAGTAAAGACAGTATTTTAACAACTCTTGTCCATTTTTAAATAGCTCATAATTCTCATTTGTTTTAAAGTTTTATTTGAATAATATATTTAGTTTTGCCAAAGTCATTGGAAAAGGTTTCCTGATGATCTGGCCTAAGCAACCAGTGAAATGCGCATAGGAACTTACTTCTCCCCGCATAATAAATTTTAGTGTTTTTATAAAAATTGAAAATTTATGACATCATCATTAATAAATAAAAAAATAAAGATTCGATTAACATTTTGTTTGATTTATTCAACATTTTCAACAATTTATTTTAACAAATCAAGTAAACAATTTGTTGAAAAAAATTATTTTGGGCAACAACTTTTTTTATTGACTCAATAAACTTGGTTGTTGACTAAAAATTTAACAATTATACATACAAACTTTTTTATCAATACCGCAAAAATCGTCATCGCAGAAAATTCAAAAAATTTTGTAATCAAATATGCGATTTTCGTATTCAAATATGAAAATTATTTTTTTTTGTGTATAGTCAAGTAAGCGAAATTTTGAAAAAAAATGTATGATTGAAATAAACATTTTTGAGCCTATCCATTTTTGCTAATCAACAAAATGTCAAAATTGTTAATAACGTCAAATATACATATAAAATGTGTGATTTGACCGAAAGACATGTTGGCAATTTTTGTTACGTGCGACTTACAGTACACAGAAAGAAAAACTCCCGGGATAAATTAAGTTTTTTTATACTTACTTAAAGGACGAGTTGTACTTAACAATTCAAGTACGAATAACACTAATGCCCAATTTTTAGGATTGTACTTAAATATATATTTTGTTAATTTTCGTATAAACTTTTGTGCTGTTTCCAAATAACAGGCAAGTGATTGCGTGGTCAAATTTATATGAATAGCACTCATTTTTTTGAGTCATTTTTATATAAATTTTACTACACAATCAATTGCTTGTCACCTGGAAATAACACATTAAATCGTATTTAAATACAAATTGATTTTTTGAATGTCTTCTGATAAGTTTTATTTAATAAAGATAAAAGTATGGTAGCACTACTTAATAAAAAAATATATTATAAAAAAGAGTAATTATTTGCAAGGTTTTCCCAAAAAACAGCTGACTGATATTGCTTTGGCTATTGTTGTTGTATTGGTTTAATATTGAGACCACCTTGCCAAGTTTTTTCCAATGTAAACTCAAAACGAATTTAAATGTAACACATCGGTGAATTAAGTGTTTAGTGAAGAAAATCTCTTTTGTCGTTGTTGCGTCCCTTTGGTAATAGATTAAAGAGAACGTAAATTTATTTCCTTTAATCTATTACCAAACAGTCGCAGGTGTATTTTAAAGTCACCAACCACGATAAGTGTGATTAATTTTTTATTTAAAACGGTTTCAAACATAAATGTGTTTTAATATCAATCCTCAAAATTGGGCAAAATACGGGACTTCTTTCGAAAATCAATCCCGGAATTTTTTTAAATAAGTACAAAATTCTTAAGCCAAGTAAAAAAAGATAAAACTTTTCGTGGAAGGTTAATTACAAAGTGAGAGTTTAAATCTGATTTTCTTGGTGAGTGTAGAAACAACAAAAACAAGACGAAAACACAATATTCTTATCTTTAAAAAGAAAAATTCGAACTCTTGCTTCTCATTTAGTTTATATTTTCAGTAATATATGTACATTAATATTTGAAGCAAAAACCATATCGGGAATCACAAAGCATACAGAGTTAAAAAAGTGACATATGCAAAGTGCCTAAATCATTTGCGAGGGCAGCTTTCGAAGATAGAGAAAGAACACGTTTTTGGTAGTGAAGTGGCAATGTGTAAAAACAGGCCGCGACTATCAACACAAATTGCGTGATCAATACAAAAGCGCTAAAAGGGCAGCTTTCGAAGAAAAAGACAGAAACAAAAACACAATCTTTTCTGTCTCGTGACTCCTCTTTGGGCTCTGTGTCGGGAATATTGCTGCTGTTTTATAATTGAACTTGTGTAAGATGTAAAACGGTTAAGTGAATCAATCTTATAAAACTTTCCTTCTTATTTCACTTTGGCTTATTTCAAGAACGAATTCTGGATTGTATTAACTTTATAATTCTTAAATCGAGCGCATTTTGAGATTGACTCAATAAAATTCGGCGGTGGCGCTTACGATCGTTTCGTAAAAAGGTGGCGTGTTGATACCTCACGACACAGCAAGTTTTTGAAAACTTTCACTTAGGAAATTTAGGAATTTTTAACCGAATTTTGCCATTCATTTAATATATTAACATACTAATAAGTTTATAAAATTAATGTGGGCATTTCCGTCAAAAGGCCCACCGTGACCGAAAATTTAAAAGTTATTAAAAGCTGATTATTTTACGATATTGTTATAGAGAAATATTTAGATTTTACTAATTTTATAAATTTACCCATAAATCTGTTCACTTAGATGAACAGCCAGACTGCAAAGTTGTGCAAACGTAATTTCTTATTTGTGAGAATGTTTTATTTTATGTTTTCTTTAATATTATCTTCTTAAAAAGAGGTGATACTTGATGAAAATTATTCCACAAAAATTTTCTTACATGGTCTGTAATCTAAGAAAAAGTTCGAAGAGAAATATGTTATTCGGATTAACGGTAAATTTTTATTTTGTTTTAATCATTATTCAGTTAAATTATTATGGAAAAAAATTCACGTTCGAAATGTCACGTATCGAACCAGATTTTGGCTTAAGCAAAAAAAAAAAAAAAAAAAAAAAAAATACAAAAGATTTTGGAACCAAACCAAAGACATTTTAATGTTACATTGCTACGTAAAATTCTAAAAATAGTTTGACTAGAAAATTGTGTCAGGTTTCGTTGAACTGCGCCTTTTTATACAAGGCCACAAAAACTACTTCTATTTTTTTCACGTTCGAACCGCTACTTCTTTTGCCATTATCTTTGACCTAGAATCGCGCCCCCATAAGCTTCAGCATAGATAATAGTGCTTTCTAAGTGCAATAATTTAAGGGTTAAAAGAACGTAAAAATATTTGTTGCTTAAAATGTTATTGCATTTTTGATGCGTACGACTGTCACGTTCAACACTTTGGAATTACCCATGTATGTATTTGATAGCAGACATTGCATTAAAAAGAAAAAATAGAAAGGAGGATAGACAAATAACAAATATTAAAAAAGGACAAAAATTAAATTTTCTCTCTGATATCTCGTCATCGGCGAACAGGTTTCCATCAAAAAGGAATTTTAAAGAATTTGTTTCATTAGGGATATCGATTATTCGACTTTATTCAAAACCCGGTTTTCGAATAGTTGGAATAGTTATGCTATTAAAAAAAAACAGGTTTAAATAATTTTTCCCATATCGTTGATTGCGCAGGAATGTTGTAGCTTTTAGCATGAAGCTTTGTTAAATCTAGTTAAGATTTTTTAGTGCCTTAACGGGCATTCCGTCCTCGGCAACACAACGGGCTAGTATTGCACCCAATGATTCATATTTGGCAGCGTTTTTTAGAAAAGTATTATGTGCCGTCTCCTTCGAACTACTTGGCACGGAGTCAAGATTTATTTAGCACAAATCTATGTCAAGCCTATGGACAAATTTAAGGTGATTAATAAGTCGTAACGTCGCAGAAAGTTGGCAACTTATCACTTTAGGGCCGTTCAGACACCTTAATTTGTCTTTTTGATCCCATTCGAAATATCTCCTAAAATAACCTCTGTCTAAAAATATACATATTTAATATTTAGAATACTCTTACACAATTTTCTATTTGCCGTTTTAACTAAACCTTTTTTGTGGTACATATCCTGATTTGTTTTTCGTTTTTTTACAAGAACACACGCCTTTATAAGCGACTGGTAGTTTACATCGTTCATAATGTTTGTTGACTGTTGTTACATTTTGTTTTGACATTCTTCATAAAAAAGTTTAAGTTTGCCCAATTTAACTATTAGAAAAAATACCTAAATTGCAAGTACATTTATAACAAAAGTAAGGAAGATGTATATAAATTATACATTATAACAATAACCGGTTTATTTTAGCAAAATATCCGGTTTATTCGATATTCGATAAGTGGACATTTTAACATAAGCGATTTGGGCAAAACTAAAATAACCGGTTAAGACCGATCGAATAATAACCGTCCGATCACCTTAGCCGGTACTGAATATACGCCTTCGGTACACTAAGAGAAAAATGACGATCTAAATTGAAGAACAAAATTCTTGAATTAAGATTGCAGAAATCTTCAGATTTCAATCTTGAAGTTTAGTCAGTAAGATTGACATTCTCAAATTTAAGCATAAATTCTAAGTTTTTAAAATAAATTCAAAAATCAAGAACGTAATCTTAATTTTAAGATCGTTTTCTTGAAATTAAGAATATATTTTTAAAGTGAAGATTTAATTCTTGGTTTTTTTGGAAATTAAACATCAATGAAAGCGTGTTGTGTAATAAATTGTAAGACGTGTAATTAATTGTAAGATGCTGAACGAAGAAGACTTAACCCTTTCGGTACGGGAGACGATTAGTTAGTTTCAAGCTTTTATAATGGGATATTTTTACAAAGATATGCATATTAAACTAATATTTATCTTTTTTTGTGTGCCCCTACCCAGGGATGGGACTTGGGGTGGGACATATATGTCCCATTAGAAGTTTGGCATGGGACATATAAGTCCCATTAGTCGTAAACATATAAAAAAAGGGTATACAAAATCAAGAAATTGGTTACCATGAGGACAAACCTGATGTTAGCTTATCAGTCACTTTTTAGGTTAATGTTAACTTGTAATAACCAAAAACTATTTATCTGTCAGATAGCATCCTAAACACAACAATTTGTAAGTTGTAATAATGGCCCTTAGTGTATGTAATGTGGTTTGTCTTCAATAGTTTGAAAGGTCACATTGGATGGCCCTTTATTATAGTTTTTGTTTTTCTATTTAATAAAGAATTCGATATATGTTTATCTTAAAAAAAAAACGACTAGTAATATTGATCTCATTCTTTTAATTTATGTCTTAAGTAACCAACATAAGGCGTCCTACAGCCGCCAAACATCAGTTAGTGTCAATATAAGCCAGTATGTCGAAGTGCCAGTAAAATACGACTAGATAATACTAAAAATATTTATTTACATGCATAGACATATATTACATATAATCAATGTATTTTTAAAAAATGCTTGTATATTATTGAATTGAAAACTAGTACATTTACTAATGATATACACACATACATGTATTTCTCAGTTGTTTGTTTGAGGTTTTGGTTCTTGTCTTTGTGTTTGTTTGTTTGTTTGTTTTGATCCTAAAAAAGGACTTTTGTTAAGAGCAAAGAGTGTGATTTATGAACTTGTTTGTTACATACAATACATATGTATATAGAAAAAGTCCATGACCATTTATCAATTTGTTTTCATCTTTTTTACATATTTTTGTGGAAAAATAGTAAAAAATATGGAAAAAAAATAGAAAAAAGGATAACATTTTATAGAAACTACAAAAATATTTGTATTACACTTTTGTGTTCAGATTCACAAATACATTGAAACTTATTTAATGTATTTGCAGCCCAAAAACATGGTTAGTGAAAAAAGTATACATCAACACCCACAAAAGTTTTTATGAATGAGAAAAAACAGTTAAAAATGTTATCATGTAAACAGTGTTCCCAACAAAAGATACTGGAGAAAAAAAAAAACAAACAACTTATTTGTTTGCGCCTAAAAATATGCTAAATGCTTATGTTTTCTTTTAAGGATTTGTTTCCTTTTTTTTTACTCAAAATGTCTACCACACTCGTAAATAAATAGATGTATGAACTTATGGAGCGAGCAGAGAGAATCAGCAGCACCAAAAAGAAACCATAAGATTTTTTTTGATAGGTAGTTTATTTTAATTTCACTTTAACAGAAATAAGGTCATGTTGTTGTTTGTTTACTTGTCATTTCTTTGGGTTTTCCTAACAACAAATTACCCAACAAAAAAAGGAATCACAAAAACAAGTTAAAAAGTTTTTGTACATCATCTGTTAAGTTTTCTTTTTAAGGCCTATTCACATTTGCATATTTTCAATCTAGTCCCAACTTGAGTATGCAGCAGAGTATTGAAAGTGACTTTTTAATATTATTTGTAAGATGTCTACAATGTGTTTTGTATTACCTTTTGTTTGTCTTAATACAATTTGCTTTAAATCAATGGTTTTCGAAGTTTAATTTTAATTTAACTGCAGTCTATTTCTATTTTGTTTGTCGTTTACTCTACAGTGACAAAGAAAAATAACTAATTTTCCATTATATTTAAATAAAATTACAAAATGTGTAGTAAGATGTAAAAGTATTCGTACTTACATACATTAAAACACTTTCTTTGCTGATTTTTATTACAAATAAAATTAACGAGTTTTTTAATTTGTTTGTGTGATATTTTATTAAATAGTTTTAAAAGTATTGTAAATTATATCGGCTATAACTTAGCGGATGTGGTTCTTTAGATACATCAACTTAAAAAAATCCGACAACATACAGATTCTAATGCCATAATCTTGATGACGATTTGACACCTCTTTGGTGCTAATTATTGTAATGTGTTAACATTCTATTGTCTGTTGGCTCTAAATCTGAAATCATTTTTCTTATAGATGTAGGTGTAGTAATGAAAGAGGGACGCGTAAGAAATATATAAACGCAACTACGAAGATGTACAGAACTTCCTCTACCTTCAATACAGCTTAATGCAATATTGACATTAACAGGGCTGTACAAAAATTTTATTTCACAAACACACAGCAAACCAGCTGTTTGGTCAGACGGACATCTTCAGAATGTATGAGAAAATAGTCTGTGTCTACTTATAGAACAGATTTCAGAACTAAATTGTTTGATTTTTTGGAAAAGAAGACGAAAGGATTACACGATAGATATCCGTGTAAATGACAACAGGATCTTGCAGAGCCCTTATAATTTTAGACCAATAGAGACCGGTAAAATGACTTTTCAATTGCATTGTTACTGAGGAAAAAGAATAGGTCTATCAGAATAATCCGAAGGATTGCATTGTTACTGAGGAAAAAGAATAGGTCTATCAGAATAATCCGAAGGGCATATCGAACTACTTACAGCAGGTCTAACATGCAATATAAACATAAATGCAAGTGTAATATTGTATATTTCCTTTCTTTCTTTTACCGTTATTTGAATAGTAAAAACGTCTTTTTATACCCTTCACCACAGGTGGTGAATAGGTAGAGCTGGCAAACAATCGATAGTACTATCGATAGTATCGATAGTTCCTTTTTCATTATACTATCGATAGTTTATTTTCGATATCGATACTATCGTAGAATTTTTGTTTAAGAAAATTATCAATAATTTTTTGTTTCTTTCTGGCAACAACATGCCAGCAATTTTACGCATACACATACACATTAATGCATGTACATGATATGCCGCTCAAATAGAGAAACAATGTCATAGACTCAATATATTTAAATTTAACGCTTCTTCAGTAAAAGCATTGGTAGCCGAGTTGTTAAGTTCTCTCCTGAGACGGATGATATTGCCAGTTCGAATCCCAAAAATAATTTTTTTTCTTTTTTTTTATTTAAGTTTTTTATGTTATAAAAAACGATTTTAAGATTATAAAACGAATTTCAAACATCAACTTTGGCAAAAGAGGAAACGGGCTTAGGTACATATATACATTTTTTGTTTTTTTTTTATATTCTTCGGCATGGCGAAATGAAAAGTTGGCGTGGCTCAATTAATGTTTATTTATACCAATTAAACGTTATTTATGTATATAACTTTTTGTTCTTATCTCATCATGGTGAAGGGTGTATAAGATTCGGCATAGCCGAATATAGCACTCTTACTTGTTTTTTAATATATTTATGTGGTAGAAATAATGGAGATGAGAGTATATTTTATGTTGATTATCACAACGCTCTTATAGATCATATTTCTTACAAAGTTATTAGAGTAGATCAGTGATGTCAATTGTGGTTGTATTGCCTTACATTAGTATTAGTGAATAAAGAGACAAGTATTCCTAATAAAGATTAAAAAATACGTAAGCATCCGCCGCATGTGCACCCGTCGCTTGATAATCGACGACTAATTGTGTACTCTCGTGGACTAAATGAAAGAGCGTAAGAATGCGTGTGAAGAATGTGTAGATACTTCATGTCAAATTCTAAACAACTGAACACATTTTAATTTAACTTTCATTAAACAAAGGACAACTTGTTAAAGTTTAAATACATCAAGTATATGCCAAAATTTCGCAATAGAAAAAATGTGTTCAAAGTCTATTGAGATTCTAAGAGTAAACGATAAATTAAAACTTTAGTTTCTTTTTCCTAAAAAAATCTAAATCCTAAACTAAATGGGTAATTTTATATGAATGTTAAACTTAAATTGTGTTTAAAGGTTATTGGGCAACAAATAAACCCAATCGATTGAGTTCACATTGTATATACTAGAACAGCGAGTCTCAAACTTTTACGAAAAAGACATAAATTGAAATATAAAACGTATGTGTGGTAAGTGTAAGTGGTGCCAAGAAGGAAATGCGGATTTCTGAAATTTTTAAATGAAGTCCCAAGAAATTTCGGGACTTACAAAATTTTTTTTTTATATTGACGTACTTGCACTAATTCAACAATACAGACTGAGCTCTCCTAGCTTCAGCCCTATGCTCCTTATAGGAACAACAGGAACAAATCGCACCCTTAGGATAACAAGGTTCTATCTTACATATATTTTAGGTAAAATTAGATCCTTGTTGTCCTTAGGTCGCGAAATATATACAAAACTTTAATCAATCTGCCAGAATTTGCTTAAATTTGTATAAATTCTTCTTGAGCAAACAAGCATTTGATAATATTAAGGGTTGCTGTGAAAGCGAATAAATTAAGTTTTCAATTTAGTCAAGAGTATAAAGATAGATGTTCGGCCTGTTTGTGCAAGACGTAATAGTTAAAGTTACACACAAGCTGTGTACTTTACTTTAACTGATGTACTTTTAAAAATAATGTATGAAATAAATTAAAATTAGCATTGTGAAATATTTCTATTGTTATTAGGGTGTTAGGTTAATCGAACAATTTTAGACGTTTAATTGTTCGAATGATTTAAAATTGCTAATTTCGATTAAAGGATTAATCGAAGAACTTACACCGATTAATCGAATGATTATATTATACAGTATTTCTGTTAAATGCATAACTTTTTTAAAGTTTTAAGTCGAATAAACAAACCAAATGTATGTGTCCTTTGGAATTAAAGAAAAGCAGTCATGTTTAGTGAGTAATTTAGCTTATATTTTTTATTGATTTTTTTCAACACAATTTATTAATTCATTTCAGAAAAGAAAAAACGACAAAGGTATGTTAACTCCAAGATTTATATTAATTTATGGGGTATGTTCTAGAAATCGAAATGAAGTGCAATTGAAATCGAACGATAATTTAAATTTAATTATTTACAAAATGACTGTAGTTTTTCTTGGTTTTTAGTGTTGTTATTGCAAAAATAATAGATAATAGATAAAGAATGAAGTACAGTTGTTTCCCGATTTAACGAACTCTCGATTTAGCGAATTCTGGATTTAACGAACAGCCAAAAATTTTACCTTAGGCTCTGTGTATAACGAATTAAAATCTAATTTGGTACTCGATGTAACGAACAAATAAAAATAGTATACAAAAAGTTTGTAAAACTTATTTAAATACATAGATGGAGTAGTCAGGCAAATAGTTGTAGTCTTGAGAAATTAATGCACGATAAGAAAACGATGTACCTGCTGATGAAGGGGTAAAAATTAAACACAGAGATGTAATCAAAAGCTGTGATGTATGTATCCAGTGGGGACAGGAAAATAATATCGATATATCCAAGACATTAAGGGTTTTCATGATATCGCTTAAAATTCTCGCAATCTGTGCAAACTGTGCATGTGTACTCCCTCGCAAATGAACTGTCAAGAATTTTATGAGAATTCATTTGTACAAACTTCGTTAATTTGCCCAACAATTTCGACTCGTAAACTTGCGCTGTTCAATTGTGCATTTATACAAACAGATTTTTTTTAGTGTTTTTTTTAACGTCTTTTTCAATGGAAAATCCAAGTGTTTATAAATTACAAACAATAAATTCTAGCAATAATTTGAGCAAATTAGTATTTTTGCTTCCTTTGTGCGTTTTTAAAAACAAATTTCACATATTAATCAAAAATTTCAACTTTTAATTTTATATTTTTGAATTATCTTTTTTAATTTATTTATGTATTGACGATTCTAAGAAACTGACATTAATTGTTTAAAATTACACAAAAATTTCTTCATGAAACGAGTCTCGCAAGTTTGCCCATTTGCACAAATGGCAATTTTAAGCGATATCATTAAAATCGTTATTAATTTTGCGTGAGCTTTAAGAGAAAGCAATTGAAAAAAGTTTAAAGAAATCTCAATAACAAACGTCAATAACAAGTTTCTTTAAATAATTATGTACTTCTTTCTAATTTTTTTTTAAATAATTACTTTTTTCATTAATTTTATTTTATAAAATCGATTTATTTGTAAAACGATATGATATCAATTATTCTTTTAATTTGTTGTTACATGAATAAATATTTTTTTTTAGTACTGGATTTAACGAATTTTTCAATTTAACGAACAGGGCTGACAATCAATTGTTCGTTAAATGGGGAAACCACTGTAGATAAAATAAAATATTTTTATGAACTTTCATGACAAGGTAGTTTTTAAAATTTGCTCGATTTTAAATCTACTTAATTTCGATTTCTGGAACACGCCCGCATTTTTTTCCAAAATAGTTCATGCGTTTCTCTCTTTAGAACACAGAATACCACAGAACTGAAAAAAGTGACGTGTGAAAAAGGCCCAAATCAGTTGCGAGGGCAGCTTTCGAAGAAAAAGACAGAAAGCTTTTTTTGGTGGTGAAGTGGCAATGTGTAAAAACAGGCAGCAACAATCAACACAAATGGCATGATCAAAACAAAAATAACAAAACACAGACCACGTTAAAAAATGCATTAGTTCAACAAACGTTGTGTTTTGTGCAAAAAAAATGTATTTATTAACATTTTTTTGTTTTTATAATGTTATTTATTTACTTAAATATTATTTACTTGTGTTGTGGTAAACTTAAAAGTTAATTTTTACAAAAGCTTTGCAAATAAATCTCAACCAAATAAATTTGTGTTCATTGTATTGCGGCATAAAAGATGATGCAAAGAGAAATGAAAAAGGGCAGCTTTCTTAAAAAGAGACAAAAAAAACGCAAAATCTTCTGTCTCGTGACAGTTCTGTGGTATTCTGTGCTTTAGAATGAGTTTGATTTAAAAATATTGTACGAAGGATAAATCTAATAAAGCTTAATGTAACAGGTGTCCAAAAATATATTAATGTAAATGTTTTTCAGCAACTTCACTTATTAACCGCTCACACAGTGACTCTGACATAGTACTGGAAGCAGATGCTCTACCAACAAAGCATAGCAAAGGATGGAATGTCCGTGAAAAGTTTCAACAAATCCAAAGTTATATTGAATCTTTTAACAACAATTTGAAGCTTAATTGACAAGTTATATTTAAAAAAAGGATCTTTATTTACTCAAGTACTAAATTTTTCTCTAAAATTATCAAAAAAAAAAAAAAAAACAATCGTAATTTATAAAGTTTCTGGATTTAGAATTTTTCGATTAATCGATTAATTTAAAAATTTTATTCGATTAATTTAAAAAGATAAAAATGCCAAATATCGATTAATCGCTTGCTAGAACAAAAATAAATCCCGCTTAATTGAACAATCAGCTTGTTTAATGCCGGCCCTGGACTACACAAGTTCAGTGCTAAAGTCGGCCACTGTACAATACGTTTGTGTAGTATATGGTATTAAAAAAGGTTTTTGAATTCGTTTAGGAAACTCTGTACGATAAACAAACAACAAAAACTTTTTAACAAACCCTAGAAAAAAAAACTCTTCTACACATTGCTTTTTGTGAAAAAAAAAACAAAAAAAAGTTGAAATAAAATTGTTTTAAAGTTCAATTCAATAGGAAATCGAAAAGTTTAATTTAATTTTGAACTTTATGTTCCTGTTTTGAGTTTTATTTTGTTCTTTATTTCTACGACTCCTTTACCTCTTCACTACTCTCTACAGCTCTCTTATTTTCTAGTTAAACATTTTGCAATTTCCTTTTTATAAAATCAGTTTTGTTTTCAGTCAAAAGGATTTATTGTGAGGAGAATTATACATTTAAAATATACATACATATGTGGCAATAGTGTGAGTGTGTGTATGTGCGTCGATGAAAAACCAAACATCTAAATATAAAAAGCATTAAAAAACTTTTTTGTAATTTGAAAATCTACTTTCCACTTAAAATGAGCTTAACACTTTGCCATTATTTAATTGAGTTTTTGTTGATGTTGTTGTTTATTTTCCTCTTTCTTCATCATATTTATGGTGTGGCAGCACTACAGTTTTTCAAAAAGCAGCAAAACAACAAAAAAATATTAATTACAAACAAGTCTTTGTGTTTATGTATGTACTTGTGTTTATCTTTCATTTAGGAAACAAAAGCCATGCCGCCCTTTCTAAAGAAAAATTATTTTTTTTTTCTTTTATTTTGCTAAACTAGTTAAAACATTGAGAAAAACATCAATTTTCCAAGGCTTGAGTTTGTAAGATGTTCGCCTGCCTTGCCTTTGTATTTGGAGATTCTAATTAGAGTTTATATCCTTTATGTATTTTTATTAAGGGGAAAATTTGCTATTTTTCCCCTCTCTCTCCATTATTAATTAATATTTTGTTTTTTCCCATAAGTATGCTTTGTTTTTTATTACATAATAATGTTTGACAATTCACTTATAAAATTCGTACTTTTGATTGTGGCGGGCAAAGGAAACAATTTGGTCATCATAAAAATAAGTAATAAAAGCCATAATGGCTTCACTGGTAGACAATTAAAGCAGGACTTTTTAGTGAACGCATGCAAATTGGTTCATTCACTAAACAATGGGATTTAATTGTAAGTTAAAAGAAATAAAGTGATTTTTTTTTTGTATTATTAACAGCACTTATTTATGGCTACCCAAATGCAGTAATAGCACTCAGCATAATTGTAAGGCAACATAATGGGTTATTTTTGCCTTGAAAAATCAACAGCTTAAAGTCCTGTTAAAATACAAAGTGAAGATAAATGAAACATTTCAAAATAATATTTGTTCAAGGTGTTGGTTTAAGTAATAAAAAAAATTTTTGCGTTCTTTTACATAAAATTTTGTTACATTACAAAATAAGGTTTTAAATAATTTAGGAAGAAAAAATATATGAAAGTGTTAAGTAGTAAAAATTTTCAAAGCTTAAAGACTTGAAAATATCTTCAGTAGTTTTTTTGCTCAAAAGGTAAATAAAAATCCAAATATTTTCACAAAAATTAGTAACGATTTACAATCCTTTATTTATTTTCTTTGATTTAACAATTAAATTATTTACAAAATCTTAAAATTTTTTCCATATTAAAATCACAATAAAAAAAAATATATAATTTAAACATGAAGGATCAAGAGTAACAACAAAGTTTATTCCTTCTGCTTTTTTCGTTTTAAATAAAATTCATAAAAATTTATTAACTACATGTTTCCAATTACGTGTTTGTATATATTCATGTAAGTTTGTATGTATGCATTTGTTGGTGTGTGTGAGTGTTGTAGAACATTTGTATAAATAATTATTTTAATGGCAATAAAAATTATTTAATTATAAAAGAAATGTTAAATTTAAGTAGTGAAAGAAAGAAGTGTCGAGCAAATTTTAACAGCACAATTATTTAATTACCCATCACACCATTTATCTGAAATGTTATAAGAAATGTTAAAGAAAGTGACGGAAAGATTACATTTTTAAATGTTTGTATTTAAATACCTTTTCATATAATATTTCTGACGATTTGACGATTTATAACATTTTTATTAAACTGTGTGTTGGGTTACTTGACAGACTTTCTATAAGAAGAGAATCAAAGATTCATAAAGATAAATATGTATGTTAAAACAAATTTACACAAGTAGGCGTCAACAAGCCTGATAAAAAAATTTATTCATTTTATTAAAGCGTTGTCAAACAAGGGGAAGGTTAAATATGTTTTTATTACAAGAAGGACAAATTAAGTTATTATTAAAAATTTCAATAATGAAAACATTTTAGTTGTTTAATAAAGAAATCTTATGCAAAACTAGTTGAACTTAGTATTAAACAAGCCTAGTGCAGACATTAAAGGAAATACTAAGAAAATTCCAAATTATTGTTGATTTGAAGCGAATAGGCTTTTTAAAATAAACATCGAATTCTTCTAAGATTTTTATGTTGATAACACTGTGAACGAATGCAGTCATTTGAGAAATATAGATTTTTGGCAAAAAAATATATTTTTTTTTATCAAAATTTCGATTTTTTTGTTTTTTTTTAAAACACCATAAAAATTTAAAAATGCAGCACCATTGGATTCAGCGTCCTCGAATTACATTAACCCGCCGGGTGCAGTATAATTAATAATAGTTTAATTCAAAAAGTTTCAGAAACTAGTTACTCATAATAGATATATGTTTCAGATTCCGCCTAACCTCACGATGCGCTTAACATCGAGTGGAAATTCCTTTACTTCTACGTGTGTGGATATGTTTGATTACCCAGAAATTCTGAGTTAGTTGCTTCTCATGACACTTGCACACAATTCCCATGGATAATACACGTAATGCATAGCAAGAAGTTTACGTTTGCAGCACAAAAAGCTACTTTTTAAAATTATTTTTAGAAAAATGGCGTATGCGGCACAAAATTATATTTTCATTATAGTATTTTCCAACTTCATTCATGAAAGTTGACAAAAATTTAAATTTTTTCTTCAAAACATATGCCGGATGCAGCAGAGAAAATATAAATAAATTCTATCGTATACATTTTGACAAATAATCATGTAAACCTTTTTTGTCGTTTTTCTCCACTACGACTTTTTGGTATATGCGCCAAACCAATAACAAGCTGACGATTTTACATTTATCTTTTGCAAACCTAATATTGAACCCCGCTATTTTCTTTTCATTGTTCCAATTTATTTGCTTTAGGCTTTGTTCACAATCAAAAAAACATTTTCACTTGGTGTTCATAATAGAGCAACAATTTCTTTTGCAACCACACACATTTTGCATTAAGTAACCGTTTGCAAATTTTAGCCACAACAATATTATGCATTTACTATTATTTTTTACAATATTTTGTTGAAATTTTCATTCAAAACTAAATAAAATTATTTTAAACGTCAGAAACAATTTCATACAAATTGTTGCTGAAGTTCTACTTGACTCAACTTTAGTTACATTTTTAAAAAATTTTAGTTACATTTTTGTTCTTAAAATGAAAAGAAGATATATGAAATACTTTGGGAAGAAAAAAGATAGAAGAAAAAACGAAATTGTTTCTCTGATTGTGAACGAATTGAAAAATATTATAGTGTTTTGTGTATATTAGCATATATAAAAACATACACACAAACTTTAAAATATCTTATGTTGTATTAAAGATTCAAACAATTTTTTATTTGTTTAATTTATCTGTGTTTTATGAAAAAAATATTTTGATTTGTGTTTAGGTTTTCCTTTTATATATAAACTCTTTGGCTGGTGATCTTAACTTTATCCAGTAGTAAAAGTGATTGATTTCAATTAAACCTTTTAATTGAAACTTATCAGCAAGAAGACCTCAAACTTACAAATTCGTTAATTGATATGGTCAATTTCTTTGCAGGCTGCGAAATTTTATAATTGTAGTACAAAAATCTAGCGTATATATAATTTAAAGTTGATTTTTCATATTTTCTGTGATTCAATTTCATCACTTAACAAAAAATTCCGCAAATACATTTTTTCTACAATCGAAAACTTGTTAATCATAACAATAAGATTTCTCTAAAAACACTGACATTTATTGTTTAGGGAAACCTAGTATTTTTGCCCATTTCACTGGTTGGTTAGGCCAGGTCATTAGGAAACCTCTTTCCAAAGATTTTAGAAAAGCTAAATATATTATACAAATAAAACTGTAAAGCGAATAAGAATTATAAACACTCAAAGTTCTACTTGTTAAAATATTAGAGCTTAAACAGTGTTCAGTAGGATTTAGAAAAGTATTTAATAGTGTTAAGACTTTATTTAACTAGCAACATGCTTTTGCAAGTTGTTTTTTGAATTTAGTTTTTTCTTAAACTACTTACAACTACAATTAATGTTGGAAGAATTCCAATCAATTGTAGTGGGGAATGTAAGGAGAGATAAACTCACTATTTATTGTTGATGTTTTTGTTTAAACTTTGATATTGTTACAAGTAGAACTGTTGCTTATGATTCTTATACGCTTAACACTTTTATTTGGTTTAATATCTTTAGTTTTTCTAAAATCTTTATGTATGAAGTTTCCTGATGATCTGGCCTAAGCAACCAGTGAAATGCGCATAGGAATAGCTTAACCCATCAACAATAAATTTCAGTGTTTTTATCAAGAATAAAAATTGGGAATTTAGCACGAATAACAAAATCTTAAAGTGTTAAGAAGATGTTCTTTTTTTTTAACAAAATCGCGAAAAAATGTCTTTGAAAAAAAGATCGATTTAAATTGACCAATGCTCCCAAAAGTATAAAAAATATCCCATTGAATTCTGCGTACTTTGCCCGTAGGGCGCCCAGCCAGATTCAATAATTAAATAATGAAAAAAAAAAATTACCCGAATATTTTACTTAACCTAGCATTTACATATAAAAGTGAATTTCTTGAAAGTTGCAATACACTCACACTTTTCATTAACACACACATAAGTTTTGTACTTTCAGCCAATCGGCTGTTTCTTCGATTTTTCGTTGATAATACGTATACTCTACTTGCAAGAAAGTACTTTCATGTGTGAACCCCAGGTAAATTAAAAAGCTAAAAAAATGAAAAATGAGGAGTAAAAGATCGACTTTTGCTGTTGTTAATATTTTTTTCATTTTCTTTTTATGTAAAAGCTTATATAAATTGCAAAAAAAAAAAATTCACAAAAAAATCAAGACAATTTTATTAAATTTTGGCAAGCCTGCAGTCATTCGTAATGTACATATTTAAACATAAATTCATTACAGAAAATTTAAGATTTTTTTTTTGCATGCATAAGTGCATGTTGTAGAAGGACTATTTATGTTTATAATTTTGCTTTATTTACATAAATGTACATATTTTAGCATGTAACTAAGTACAAAGCAATGAGTACGAGTTTAGTAGAATGGATGTACATTAGAGTGGTCCAAAAAAATACTTTTTGCGGACTTGATTTTAACGTAACTTATAGGAGGCATAAATGCTAATATCTTGGACAATTTTCAAGATGCTAAGATTATGGGAAGACCATCTAACAAGATTATTTGTATTAAAACTATAAGAAGAATTCGTTAAAATTATGTTTCGCCAATTCTGAAAAATCATATGCATATGGTGTTTGCTTTTCTGACAATAATGTTTCTTGTATTCTATCATTCGCGCGGGTTTTTGTTCGACTCTAAAAATATTCGCAAAAAAGGTATGAAGTTGTCGTTTTCCTTTCTAAATATGTTGCAAAAACAAATTTGCAAATTTGTTCTATTTCTTACACCCAGTTATAATTGAGTAAATTACAATGCATCTGTGTAAGGTACTTTTTTATGCCAGCAAGTATTTTTCTAATTAACTCTTTTCTTGTGTTCGCGTACAATTTGTGTTATATTGGGATTTTTGCCATATTTGCGATTATATCGTAAGCGACAAAAAGAAAAATTTTACAGGATAGGGATTTTATTTTGATATTCTTAAGAAGTGCGGAGTTTTATTTGGTTTCGTGCTATGCTTTTTTTATTTTGAAACTTATAATGGCGCATTCGATAGTTTTCAAGAACATTCTGAGATTCAATTGATCATAGTATCTGTCGTTTACGATAGTTTGAATGATGTCGATAACGATATAGTCGCAAAAAAGCTCGATATTGTGATGGCTATACAAACTTTTTGTTTTTCGTTTGTTTTACTTTTATGTAATAATTTTGTTTTTGGTTCAAACCGTTTTACAACAGCTGACATTAATTTTTGAAAATCAGTTTAAAAAGACTTATTATTGAAATTCAAAGAAAATTTAATGTTGAAAGTCGCTACAACCGTGGTGAATATCGCTTATTAGTACCAACTTTGCATTCAATATTTAACACGCTAGATACACATTAGTGTTGAGTGTAAAACGTAGATATTAATTTGTTCCATTGTAATTTACTGCCCGTCTATACCAGAGACAAATATTGCGACACATGTTGCAGTAAATGTCAAAATTATCTCTTTTATCTCTTTTTTTGTACATATTTATTGCCGGCAATTTATGTTGCAATAATTGTTAGTCCATTTTTGTTGACAATTATTGCTAACATTAAACGTCAAATTTGGCTGTCAATCGAAAAAAATAAAATTCAATCGAAAAAAAAAATTTAAGTAAATTGTGTGGGAAAGAAATTAAGTTTGTAAAATTGTAGCAAATTATAATTGTAGTAAAAGAATTAAAAAAACACTAAAATAAAATTGAAAATTATTTTTTTTAATATAATCTTTTTCTTATTCGATCTTTATTATTTAAGTTTATATTAATTTCTTTAAGCTTGAGTTTTTTTTTATATAAAAATTTAAATTTTATTTTAACAAAAAAAAAAAAAAAAAAAAAATTAATTTAATTCAAGCTTTAACAAATTAATATACATTTAAAAAATAAAGTCGAATAAGAAAGAATTAATATTAGTAAACATAATTTTTGCAAGATGGCGTCATTTCTACACCGCACCTTCTTCCTTGATTTCTTTAAAATTATGAGTTAATTATGAGATAAATACGTTTTCCCATGCCTTTAACATAAGCTGAGCAATAAAAAATATTGCTCTGTTATTTTGCCGACGTTATTGCCACCATGCTGAGATATTTATCTTTAGTGTAGACATAGGGTTAGAAAAATATATCACTTAGTAAGGGTACGTTATACCTGTTTATATATATAACAGAATTAAAATGCACTATTACTTTTTAGAAAAGAACACACCAATTGATTTCAAGCCATTGTCGAGACACCATTACATCCATAAAAACTCCAAGGTTTGGGAATATTTATGTTGTAACATTTGTTCTTCTAAGATTTTTTTTTAAAATTGACTGTGTAGAACTATGAGTTGTTAAAGCTTAGACGCAAAATCTTTTTATACGATAAAATGCAGCGGGCAAAAAGTATTTTTTTGGACCAGTCTAATATACATTCAAACGAATGCAAACATTTATCCAGCTCATATGCAAATGTGTATGTATTTATATGTATTTTCTGTAATTATATGTAAAGTAGGTACTCCTTGGCTTTCTTTTATTCTGCTTAATATTTTTCACAGTGTACATATTTGCCAGCATACACTACGAGACACTTCAGGCGTTTTTATTTTTTTGTATTTCATATGCTAAAAGTACTAAACGATAAAGATGTTTTGCCTTTAATTTCATGCATAAATTATTAATTTATATGTGTTAATGTGTATATGTGAACTTTGGTGTAAGTGTATTTACATGTTTTATAATATGGGTAAAATAGATTTTTGTATGCATGCTTTTGTAGTCATATTTAGGAATCCATAACATTTCATAGACTGAAAGACAGTAGACATTAAACGTATCTTTAAAATCTACAAAAATATTATTTTTGTGCCCATAATGATGGCATACCTTTAGATGCCTGTATTTACCTTACAACCCTACTCACTATCTTTAGCTAAATGTGTATTTTAACAATTTAGCTCTATTACACTTCTCTATTCCTTAAAAAGAAAAAAAGAAGGATGTAGGAATATGAGAAGTGAGGAGAAAGAGGTTTAAGAAAAAAGTCCTTTAAGTAGGCTTTACTCTAATTCTAAGAATTTTGTTGAATTGTTTTAACTTTAGCATAAGTAGCATTTTAATTTATTCACAAACATATACATCATACTCGTAGTAGCATAAGTACCTGTGTGTGTGTGTAAGTATGCTCTTCAGTTTGTTTGTTTGTGTTTATAGAAAGTTTTGATTAAATATGCATAATTACCTGGTGTCGTTTAAGAAACTGAAAGAGGTTTCTCTTTGTCAACTAAACTAAATACATAAGAATGTCCTGTTTCTATTGCACACAAGTACAATCTTTATTCGCAAACACTTAATTTTATATACATATGTATAAGTTTGTAATAAATGTACTCACCTATCTATATGTGTAGGAATATTCTTGTGTGTTTGAATATATATGTATGTGCTGTATGATATTGAGATTTCTTTCCTTTTTATTCTCTTGATTTTCAAAGGTTGGCATGTCGTTTAACTAAAATGAAAACAAAGAAAAAGAAATATACAATTTTAGTTTAGTTTAGTTTTGTTTGTGAGAAAGATAGTTTTTGTTCGTATTTTATAAACAAGAAGTTGTATAAAAAATATGGTTTTATTATTTGTTTGCTGGTTGGTATGTTTAAAGATTGTTGTTTAAGTTTTAAGTTTTATATTTCAAAAGTAGTGGTAGTCTTTATTGCTTTCTTTTCTACGTTTTAGCTTCTTAATAAAATGTTGTAAGACACTCACAAAAAAATGGTGACAGTTAGTAAATAGTAGCATACAGGAGTTACAGCAGTAAATAAGAAATGAAAATAAAATTTGTTTATTATTTAAAGCAAATAATTTAAAATATACATATGTATTGAGATAGTTGTAAACTTTTTTCGGAGGTCCAGAATTGGTTATATGTTCCGTATAATCATACATACATGTTTACGTCTAAATTAAAGGCAGCGGTGTTCCCAGCACTGGGTTCTACTTAGATTGAGGGGTATAAATATCTTGAGGCATTTTAATTTTATTTTTTAATTTTTATATTTTCGATACGTTTGCTTTTGCTTAAAACTGTGTAAAACGTGTTCAGTATTCGTTCCAAAAATAGTTAAGATCTTATAAGGTAAAGTAGTTTTGAGATTTTTTTCAGATTTTTGGGAAGAGGTTTAAAAATCGCTCAAGTCGAATTTTTGCCAAAAATCGGGTCTGTCGGTCTTTGTTTAAGTTTTCTTTATAACATTGTCAAAAACCACGCTTCTCTTCACTTTCAAGGAAATAATTAAAAAGAAAAATGTCCAATTTTATTTTAGTGCACAAAGACTACATATAAGTTTTTGCAATGCATTTACTCATTTATGCATCCTACATTACAATTTTTCGTAATTTTTCCATAAGTTTTGTAAATAACGCTTTATAACTTTTAAAATCTTTATCAAAATAAAACAAACCAACAACGCAGTTTGAAAGATCAATTTATTCTAAATAATTTAGAAACAAATATTTTTGAATTCGCTCTTACGTTCCTGAGTTATACCGGTTTTCAGCTTTGTAGCCAGTTTATGATATTATTTCTCATACCCAACAAACAATTAAAAATCAAACTTTTGCGTTTGATTTGCTTAAGAATCATTTATTGGGGTTCATACGATGTAGCTCTATGCCCTGCAATAAATTCGGAAAATCAGTTTCAGATTTTGTGACATTGATTTAAGTGTCATCCATTACCAAGACATGCAACCAAGAGAAGACTATAAAGAATGGCTTCATCTGAGTTTTATTTTTTTGGGTGATAGATCTATGCCCTATCCAACAGTAAAAGCCGCAGGGGCTTGCTGGAGGAAGAAAATTACATATTCTTTGAAAATATGCATTTTTCGAAACCAGCTGCAATCTTACAGGGACAATTAAAAATTAATGCCTTTTGCTAGAAATAATTTCATTTATTTTAAGAAAAAATATCAATAATTGGTACCTGTGTCAATGCCCAAGATACACTCTTCTCAATGATCTTAGTCCATAAAAGCGGTTGGATAACTACAAAATTATTAATGTAGCAGTTGCACGCGCTACGTTAAAAACTTTTCTAGGTCATCAGTGGTACTTTACCCCAAAATGGACTACTTTAGCCTTTTTTGATGAGCATATCGACACCAAAACCTGGAGTTGAATGGCAAAAAATCTACACACGCCAAGTAGCGAGAACGATGTAGTAAATTTTAAAAGAAGACATCCTTAAAAATGAAGAAGTTCAAGGATTAATTTCCATTACTTATTGCCATATTTCAATTGATTTTTTAAAAACAGGTCCAGAAAATTGGGAAGCCAACAAGTCATTACAAGATGCAAAGAACAAAGCTCAAAATTTACAAGTAGTAAATGATGTGCCAGAACGAGTTGTGGCTTTGGCTAACACTTACTGTAATGTCGCAACTTCTGAAACTGATTTTCAGAACTTATTGCGGGGCATATACTACGTCGTAAGAGCCCCAATAAATGATTTTTAAACAAAGCAAAACAAAACGTTTGATTTTAATTTGTTTGTTGGGTGTGTGTAATAATATTATAGACTGGCTACAAAGCTGAAAGCCCGTATAACTCAGAAACGGTAAGAGCAAATTCAAAAATATTCATTTCGAAATTATTAAGAATAAATTGATCTTTCAAACTGCATTGTTGGTTTGTTTCATTTTCATAAGAATTTTAAAAGTTATAAAGCGTAATTTACAAAATTTTTGGATAAAATAACGAACATTTTTAATGTAGGGTGCATAAATGAGCAAATGCATTGCAAATACTTATACAGCCCAATTATGAATAAAAATTCCACGGGAGTTTTTTCCCTTTTCCCATTTTTACAATTGAATTAACATAGGAAAAATGGGAGAAGGGAGAAACCTCCCGGGGAATTTTTATTCATAATTGGGCTGATAGTCTTTGTACACCAAAATAAAGCTTGGATATTTTTCTTTGAAATTATTTTCTTTAAAGTGAAGAAAATCGTGGTTTTAGACAAAGTTATGAAGAAAACTTAAGAAAAGGCCGGCAGACCCGATTTTTGGCAAAAATTCTACTTGAGCGACCTCTAAACATCTTCCGAAAAATCTGAAAAAAATCTCAAAAATACTTAACCCTATAAGCTCTTAAACTATGCTTGAGCAACCATGAAAATCCAAAAAAAAAAAAAAAACACAAGTGTTCAGTCAAGAATAAATTATCAAAAAAAAATTTTAATTCATTTCATGTTGTAAATTCCTTCCTTTAAGCCCTTATGACACTACATTTTTGATTCATTAATTGATATAGAATTGATAGAAAGAAACAGAAAATGTTAGAAAGAGCAAACTATAAAAAATGAAAACAAAGTTTTTTAGTTTTTTTTCTCTTGTTATGGTTTTGTTTCAGGGATGGCGTTGAGAATTTTTGAAATTGTACCAACAACCTTTAAAAATTTTATTTTTTTACCCTAGTTGTACTTAAAGATTTTTTTAGTTGAAATTAATTTTATTTATGTTCATAAAAAACACCACAAAAAGGTATGATAAATCTTAGTTTAAAAAGTATCAACAAAAAACTACAATTGTAACAACATAGCCATCCCTGTTTTATTTATTTTGTTAAATGTTGCCAACTTTTTGTTTATCAGAAACCTAAAAACAAAAAGCGGTAAATCTCTGAATTTGCACATAAGCCGCTGATTCAGCAACACTTTAAATATTTCAAGCTTGAAATGTCAATTTTAAGTTAAACAATTTTACATTTTTTTGACATAACTTCATTTTTTATCGATAACTTTTTAAAAATTGTTGACAGTTTGCCATTTATCTTAATACAGCTAAACTCTTTGCACTTGGTAAATTTTTGTATTACATTATATTTGTACTGTTCACCAAAACTTGAATAATGCATTAAAAATGTAGTGTCATAAGGGCTTTACTAAAAATAATTTAATGAAAATAAAATTTGAAGAGCTTAGGCCTAATTAATATGTCAAAAACTTTTAATTTAAAACCAACAGTTCATTGAGAAATCAAAACCTAAGAAATGAAAGTCGAATCGTTGTTCAACCACTTTTCTTAAAAGTTGTTTTTACTAATTTTTGGTTTTTTTTTTTTTTAATTTCTTCCCTTTTATAATATCGCCAAATGGGTTGGATACTTGATAGATATTTCGACGCTTTATCCCATAAAACCGCCCCCACATGCAGTCCATAGCTTCTGAAAAACGTACTCGACGTTTTCATACATATTTCGGACCTCTTTCTTCCCGGCGGTGTGGAGGTTTTGTAAAAATGCTCAATGCTCAATGCTTTTACTTTTTTCCCTCTGCTTCTGATTCCAGAAGGTCTTGCTTCTCGCATTCTGACAACATGTCCAAAGCATCTTAGTTTGTTTCGAATTCTATTCCGTCGAGATTTTTCTACTACGCATCGTTAATAAATGATATTATTTCTGATGCCTTAATTCTGGTTTGTTTTTTTGTTGAGTGCCAATTAAATTGAACTTAATTGATCTCTGGGCAGCACAATTCTCTGAAATGTTCTCCTTACGTTTCAATATAAATCCGGCTGCTGCAGTGATGCAAAATTTTGTTGCTGATGCGTGATCACTAGTTGCGCTTGTAATGCTGTACAACAGCTGTGCAAAGTTTGAAGTTTAAATTTTAAAAGTTTTATGAGCGAACATAAAATAATGAAAAAAATTTTTATCAAAAATAGTGATGGTAAATTTTATTAAAAATATTTAACCAAAAAGTAAAAGTTTTCTTATAAATTACAAGAAAAAGCGTCAAAAAAGAAAAATAAAAAAATTTCTTTTATGTTAAAAGTTATTGCATCAGGAAATTAACTGATGCAATAATTGCCAACATTTGCTGCAGAGCATAAAAAAACTTTTGACATATGAGAGTAATGCCAAGTTTCTTACAAGTGAGGCATTAACGAACATTGTAAGCTCATTTTCATTTGGCAGATATGTAAAATTAATGCATCTGACAATGGCACCATTGTCAGAAAAATGACAATATTGTAAGATCTGACCACCGTCTGTACGAAGCTTTAGCTCTAGTGGATCTATGATTACCTACAGGTCCTTAATAGTGTTCACTCTGGGAAATATGTCTGCGAATACTTCTGTGTAGAGGATCAAATGGTCTGGTTTAACCGACTATTTTTTCTAAATTGTTTTTAGTTTGTAAAAAAAAAACTCCCACTTTATCCAAGAAGAAAATGAACCAAAACGTTTTAAAACAAGTAAAGTGCTATAGACTGCACTGCCTAATATTATATGCCCGCACAATAGAATAGATAACTGATAATTAAAACGACCTAGATGTAGTAGAGTGCATTTAAAAAAAAAAGGAAAAGTAAAAAGGTTTATGAGTTTATTAACAAAGTTTACAAGAATTTCAAAAAAATACATTTATAAACTCGAAAGTAATGAGTCTAAATATTTACAAAAACTTTAACTTTGTATTTCTAGAAATCAATTTATATATTTCTTTGCATTTTTTACTAACATTTCACGATTGGGGTAAAATGTGTAAAGTCACTTCTTTTTGGTGTCTAAAACTGCAATCTACAATGACATTATTAAAGTGTTGTTTTTCGGTTTGAATGATACGGATTCGTCGTGATAGAAAATGTCACTGCAATTTAACCAGGACACAAACTTGTTATAGTGTTTTAATTTTCCGGCTATTTAAGTGAAAAGTTTAAAGCACTTTGTAAGAAGATTAAAAAAGTTTTTGGTTTTTTTGAAAAAAAGTTCTTTAATTTTTTTTTCTCCCTGGATTTTGTTTGTTATTTAGCTATAGACGGCATTGGAATGTATTTTAAATTGATAATTTTTTTTTTCTTTTGTTAAATGAAAAGTACTTTTATCAGAATTTTATTTAGTTTTGTGAATGAAAGAAAAAGTAGAGTTTGAGTATGAATTCAATATCCAAATATAATTAATGTGAAATGGTTTTTTAAGCTGCAAAGTTCTTCAAATTTCAATTGTAATTTTACAATAAAAAGTAAAAAATTGTCAAGTAAAATAAAGTTTAAAAAAATTTAACTAATAACATTAGGTTGAAAGAAGCTTTTTATAAATAATGAGAAAACATTTTTTAAGTCAAGTTTAAATTAAGAGTGCATAACCGGGTACTCTAGTGTTCAGTATTAACTGTAAACGTCTGTAGCTGGAAAGCCAATAATCAAGTCCCTTGTGTTTTTTTTTTTGACTTGTGTTTCTTGTTGTTGTAAACATTTTAATTTCAGCTTCTACAGGTGATTGGCCCGATATTTCCTAGTTTACTGACAGGGCTGCTGTCTTCTGTGTGGATTTTGGCAAAACAGCCTCCAAACTTGCCACTTGCTGCCGTAGCTCTAATTCAGGACGTGCTGTTGCGAGAAATGTTATAACGCCTTTGGTACTGTTGGACGCCAGAGCCTGACTCATCTGTAAAATTGAGGTCCACCATAGGAAGCCTGGGATTGTACTGGTTAACTAATGTGCACTTTTACTATTTTTTGCATAAGGCAGTAACTTTTTAACAACAGGCGGTTTTGAAGCATACTTAAAATTTGGTGGTTTAGAGTAGTCACAAATGAACAACTTCACTTAATCGCCGATAATAAACACTCAAATAAGAAGAAGAAAATATAAGTGGCTCGAACATACACTAAGAAAACTTTAACGAAGCACTTAAGACAACAAGAAATAGTTCAACGGACTTTGACATATAGCAGCAGTAAGACAGACCTGGAGATTTTACGTACTCTGCCAATTTTCCTGATGGCATTTGCTGAATAATTATATTAATATATAAAATTCTGTTCAGTGGTTCCACAGCTACAAGCGTTCAAGGATGATACATACATATGCAAACACATAATCTGTGTAACCAATGGTTCTATCAGGGCTGTGGAGTCTTCAAAAAATAGTTTTAGCTCCGACTCCCACCGCTGAAATTTTTAAAGTCCGACTCCAATTTTTTTTGGCCCATTTTTCAACTGTTTTTATTCGCGTTAACCCAGGAGTTGTCATCACTGATTTTATGTTTACATTTTTTCTAACTTGATTTTTTAGAAATAGATCCTGCTTGTTAGTGCTAGTATTTTAGCGCTACAGTAACGCTTATTCTGTACAATCTTAAACATATTTTAGTGTTGACGTTTAAAAAATTTGATTTTAAGATTAGCGAAAATTCCTGTCGTTAACTAATTTAAGCACAACTAAATGACTGGAATTCCTGAATTTTTTAATTTAAGTATTTGAATGAACTTACTCTCATATAATAAATTAAAATCTGCTTATTCATTTTATTCTTTCCGCCCTATCGCGGATAATAATTAAAATTTATCAATTCAAATTTATTATTATCCGCCTGTGGGAAGCATAGATAAATTCTACCGGACGTGTCAGAGATTACGGCTAGCTGCCTCTGGGCAGTCGCGGACAGGCAGCAGTCACCGGGTGAGAGTCTCGGCAGGCCTTTCAGGTTCCTTCAAATACCGAGTATACCTATGATCCTTGTGATGTCATGGCGAACAATTGGCTCCATCAAAAACCCAATTTTACAAAGCTTGTTGTGACACCAAAAGCATATCTCGAGGCTCTAATCGGTTATCCCGATACCAGACTCGGATGCCAATGACTAATCACTGGTACATCCTAATCTACAAATGATGACTGAAAACTCACAAAATATATTGAAAAAGGATCGAATAAAGGGACGCAACTACAAGTCTTTTTTTTTTTGATAAATGCAAAACGAAGTAATTACACATTTCTTTTCTAAAAAATTACATTACGAAATGGTTTTCTTTAAAAATTGTTTAAATAATTATCAATGCATGTTTTTCTGACATGTGTATAGTTTTCATTTAACAAAGTTTTTTACTTCCCCATACAATTCTATTTTCGGTTGTTACGCCTTTTTGCATTTGAGTCAATGAAATGTTTTCATCACCCATTTCATTTTGGAAAATATTTGAAATATTTTTTAAATTAAATTAATTACGTTATTCTTCTTTATTAATTTGAGCTTAAGGTCACTTTTATTTCAAATAGTTCGTTTATTTATCGATATTTCGATTTCCTTTGGAAATCTTCTTCAGGATATTATATTTTTTAAAAAGTTAACAAAAAATTGTGTTTGACAATTAATTAAAATTAAAATTAAATTAAAAAATTTTTCAACATTCAACAATAACATTTCATAAATTCAAAATATTAAAAAATTAAAAAGAGGAAACAAAAAACAATTTTAAAATATTTCCCTTTTTCGTCAAAAAATGTATTTCTACAAATCTAACATAAGCCATCTAAACTTTATTTTAGAAAACAACCAAAGATCTAAACCTATTTCCATTTTTGTCAACCTACATATTTATTCTTATTCAATAAATATCTATAAATTTGAGCTAAACCTTCAGTATCTTTTTTAAAATTAATCCTTTCTTCAAATGGAATATTATTTATTTGTAACATTTCTAACATATATCTTCTTTTCTTAAAACCTTCCACGTTTAAAACGGAAGTGTTCTCAAAATCTGGATAACAGTGATAGATAATCATTTAAATAAAATTTCATTGGATAATAGAGATAGATTTACATTAAATATAGTAAAATATAGTAAAGAATTTCTTAAAAATAATAGGGACATAATGATTTTAAAAGCGGATAAGGGTAACACAACGGTAGCAATTAATAAAAGTGATTTTATATCCAGAATTGAAAACATTTTAGGTGATGATACTACTTTTCGCATATTAGAAAAGGACCCTACGAGCAGATTTCAGAAAATTAACAATAATTTTGTTGAAGAACTTTTTAAATTGAAAATAATAACAATAGTAGAAAAAGTCAAATTAAAAACGTCCATATCTGTAGCACCAAGATTATATGGATTACCAAAAATTCATAAGGAAAATTTTCCATTAAGACCAATTTGTTCGTCTATAAATTCACCTTCACATGATTTATGTAAATATATTTCGAATATACTTAAGAAGGTAACAGAGAATTCTAAGTATAATGTTATGAATTCTGTTCAATTTAAAGATAGGATAAAAAATGTTTCTATTCATGATAATGAACAATTAATATCACTTGATGTTGTTTCATTATTTACTAGTATTCCAGTTGACTTGGCTATTAGAATTATAGAAGAAAATTGGGATAAAATTTCGGGGATATCGAATATTAATAAAGATTTATTTTTTAGAATTACAAAATTTTGTGTAGTTGATAATAGATATTTTCAGTTTGATAAGAAGATATATGCACAGGAAAAGGGGCTTCCAATGGGTTCACCAGCATCTCCAATAATTGCTGATATTGTGATGGAGAAATTATTAGATACATGTCTAGGAAAATTGACTAATACACCAAAAATCATAACAAAATATGTAGATGACTTATTTGTTATAGTTAATGAAAATGAGATAGATATTTTATTATCAACGTTTAATTCTTTTGATCAGAATATCAGGTTTACTATTGAAAGGGAATTAAATTATTCGATTCCATATTTGGATACATTGGTAATAAGGAAAGAAAATAGGTTATTGATAGATTGGTATAAAAAACCAACCTCATCAGGTAGAATCTTAAATTATTTTTCTAAGCATCCTAAGAGGATTATTATTAACACAGCTAATAATCGTATAGATAGAATATTGACAATAAGTGATAATAGATTTATTAGGAAAAATAAAAGAATTATTGGAAATATTTTACAAGATAATAGTTTTCCTAACAAACTAATTCACAAATGAATAAGACAATATTATATAAGAAAATCTCGAAATATTAGTGAGATCTTAGCACCTAAAATATATAAATCATTAACTTATGTACCTGGATTTTCAGAAAGGTTAGAAAACTCAAATATTTATGACAAAGGGAAATATAGAATGGCACACAAGGTAAATAATAATGTTGGTAGATTATTCAGAATGAAAGATAGATTACAAAAGTTAGATATGTCAAATTTAGTTTATAAAATACCTTGTGGTTGCAACAATAATGAACAATGTGCAAAAATATATGTAGGAACAACTGGGACGAAACTGAAAACTAGAATAGCAGGACATAAACATGACCAAAAATATAGAAATTATAATTCAGCACATGGTACAGCTATATCGACTCATTGCAGGGATTTAAATCATTATCCAGATTTTGAGAACACTTCCGTTTTAAACGTGGAAGGTTTTAAGAAAAGAAGATATATGTTAGAAATGTTACAAATGAATAATATTCCATTTGAAGAAAGGATTAATTTTAAAAAAGATACTGAAGGTTTAGCTCAAATTTATAGATATTTATTGAATAAGAATAAATATGTAGGTTGACAAAAATGGAAATAGGTTTAGATCTTTGGTTGTTTTCTAAAATAAAGTTTAGATGGCTTATGTTAGATTTGTAGAAATACATTTTTTGACGAAAAAGGAAAATATTTTAAAATTGTTTTTTGTTTCCTCTTTTTAAATTTTTAATATTTTGAATTTATGAAATGTTATTGTTGAATGTTGAAAAATTTTTTAATTTAATTTTAATTTTAATTAATTGTCAAACACAATTTTTTGTTAACTTTTTAAAAAATATAATATCCTGAAGAAGATTTCCAAAGGAAATCGAAATATCGATAAATAAACGAACTATTTGAAATAAAAGTGACCTTAAGCTCAAATTAATAAAGAAGAATAATATTTAAAAAAAGGTCGAAAAAATTATAATAAAATTATTAATTACGTTATTAATTGCACGTGTAATTCCGAAAAATTTTGAAGTCGCTAGTTTTGATTGGTACAACGATTTCGGTAGAAACGCCTCGACTATGACTCCACAGCACAGCACTCGACTCCGACTCCACAGCACAGAGACTGTTCAAGGATTTTTTTATTAAATATAGAAAATTGTTTTAATAACTTTTTAAATTTAATCCAAATTTTTAATATTTTTAATTAGGCTTAAGTTCATTAAATTTAATTTTCATTAAATTATTCTCTTGAAGAAGTGTAAAACGGCAAATCCATCTGAGGAGATCGAGTGGTTGCGATCGAAACATGTCATGGTAACCTAATGAATGAAAATTAAATTTAATGAACTTAAGCCTAATTAAAAATATTAAAAATTTGAATTAAAAACCATAAATAGTTCAACAAAAAAACCACAATACTAATTAACTTTTTAAATTTTTATTTAAAGGGGTTTAGAATAAATATTTTTTTCTGTGAAGCTGAAAATGATTAAAACTTATAAAAGTGTACCCCAGGTACCCAAAAGCACAAAGGGTTATGTGTTTGCATGAACTGTTTTGTTTATGTGTTCTACGGTTGCAAATAGTATTTTCCTTATTTTTATTTTTTGGAATATCAGAATAATTTTAGCAATTTGCTCTAAAATTTGCCATAAATCATTTAATTTATTGTTAATATTTATACTTATTTGAATTATGCATTTAACATATATATTTTGCAACTGCATAAATTATGTATTTAATTTTGAAATTTATTAATTTTATTTGATTTCATTTTAATATTTTTATTTGTCACATTTTGCAATTTACAATGTTAATTTATTAACAACAATATTTTGTTTAATTTTAGTATTTGATTTGTATTTGTTTGCTGGTTCATGTTGATTTAATAAATCAGTTCTTTAAATAAAATGTTTAAAGTATTAAACATTTAATTAAACATTTAAATAATATATAACTACAAGCCTCAACAACAATCAAATACAAGCATTTGTTTTTACAAAAGAAATTAAATTAACATTTAACCAAATGTTTATAGTATTTTGTATTTGTGTGAGTTTATCTTTTTGATTCGTTTGTCGTTTTGGTTTTTATTTATTGCAATTCGAGTATAAATCAATGCAATCAAACAAACAAAACAACAATCATACATTGATCATGTTTAATTACAAGACAACAATATTTACAAAGCAAAAAAAAAAAAACAACAACAACAACATCATAAGCAAAATTATAAGTTAATATGTGTATTTAATAAAAATACAACACAACAATAAAATAAAACATAAATCCATAAGTTTATCATGATGATGTCATCAGTATATGAACTTTTATATTTATGACTGAATCCTTTTTGTGTCTGCATGTGTGTGCGTACGAGTAAGAGAATGGGAAAGGAAGAACGAATAAGTGTTAAGTGGGCCTACTCTGCGGGAAAAATTACAAGCACTTCCACATTTCAGGCCTTTTAGAAGGTCTACAAACGCATTCCTAATAAACTTTTGCCCAGTACCCTCTGCCGTTGAGTCTCCCGTGAGGGTGACTGTGTATATTGTTGTTTTTTGTGTGGTCATTGTTTGTGCGTGATGTCCCTTGCTGGTGTCACGTGAGGTGGCCAAAGTGTCGCTCGTGAGAGCGGCTGTTTATTGTTTTGTTGTATCGTCTATTGGTGATGTATAGTCCCTTTATGTGGATGTATGTTTCCTGTGTCGCAGTTTGCAGTGTGGCTGTGTTGCTGTGTTGCTGGTTACTGTGTTGCTGTTTGCTGTGGGCCACCAGTCCCGGTACCGTTTGGGGTCCAACTGGTAGTAGTTTAGGCTACGAAGCTGACCGGAGTCTTTATCTGGTACCACGGGAACCAGGGTGCCCTTGGGACCTCGGTCCCAACCTGGTTATGGCGAGGCCCCTTCGGGGGAGTAACGTGGTGGTTGTGGTTTAATACCCATATCGCGGGTAGAGTAAGTTATTGCTCGGTGTGGAGTTGCATTGCAACCGGTTGGCATTTGACCATAAAATGGTAGGAGTGTTAGATAGGCTCCGCCCTTTACCGAGGGGGATGAAGTGTACAAATGCATGGATTCGAAATTGGTACCCTTGCTCTGGTGTCACGGCTTTGTGGCGAAGGAGGAAGGGGGCGCTGGTCAACGCATTATTTTGACCCAGTGTTACGAATACCGTGAGGAAGGATCTTCGGATGATGATCACGGAAAACTTGACGAATCTGCATTCTTTGAAAATGTTTTTTTGTTAAATATTCTTCAAATTTCGATTCTAAGAAAAGGTCTGTCAGAGCTGTACCCTTAGAAGTTTTGTGTGAATGTGTAGAAAATACTTTTCAAATTTAAAAAAAAAATACTCACTTCAGATTATTAGCAACAACAATTATGTTGGGGTAAAGCGTAATTTTCCTTTATTTTTTGAAGGGGTTCTTGAAGCTTTCAAAGTAGACGTGAGAAGGCAATTACACGCTGTGTAAATAAAAAATGAAGGTCGAATGCAGCTTGAAGGCCTTATATCTGAAAACAAGCCTTTTTAAAGGCCTCTTTACTACTTCCTTCTCCCGTTGAGTATTTTGTGTGCGTGAGTGTATTTGCTAGAAATTTTTTGTGTTATCAGCAATAAAATTCAAACAATTTTTAAAGTTATTTGTGTTTATTATACAAAATAATTTCCGATTAATATTTATTAAATTAAAACAATTAATAAATTTTAGTGCAAAACAATTGTTGGAAGTTACCCCTTTTTTTTTTGTTTTAATTTATTTGTATTATTTGACTACGATAATGTTTTTCTGAGTTTACCCTACAATTATAAAAAAATTAATTGTAGAAGACAAGTAACTTGTGATACGGAACTTGCTCGTTCTTTGTGCCATTAGAGGCTTTTGATTTAAAGTTGATTTTTGTGCAATATTGCTTACATAAGAATTTAAATAAGCGCTTCAAAGCTTAAATCACATATTTAAATACGAGCGTCAACGTTGTGTCGTGAATAGTTAGAATAACCCAGAAAATAGAAATAACAAAGGAGGATTAAACTTCTAGACTGCCTCAAAAAAATAGCTTAATTGCCATGACTTTTTAATTATAACAAAAGCAAGACTTTTCAAGCAGCCAACTTAACTACTTAACGCGACATCAAAAAGCTCTTGAAAATATGTTTGTAGTATTTAATAAATTTACATTAGAAGAAGAAAATATTTAAACATTGTATATAGCTAAATGCTTGTTTACAATATTATACTTTGTATGAGTACATGTCAAAAACTCAAGTATATGTAAAAGTCTGCTAGTGTGAATGCGTGTGTGATAAAAATTACAAGTATTATGAAAATTTTCTAAACAATAATAATCTTCATTGGATCAGGGTTGCATTTTATTTCATGTGTGAGTTTTTATACTTTGTGTGATGGTCTGAACTCAAACTGTTATGTTAAATTAGATTTTTTTTAAAAGTCGCAACAAAACTCATTAGATTTCTATCTTACGAAGTGTTATGGAATACGTAATGCTTGTGAGATAGTGTAAACTAGCCTTAAGCAGTTTGAAATGCGTTCAAGCACTTCATTAATTTTTTTATATAACATGATAGCTCTAAAAAAGATTTACATCCCTGCCCTAAGGCCAACTAAATAGTGAATCTTAACCACTGGGAGGCAAGCAGTGCGTTGAGCAATCGCCGCGCATATTGTATTTTAAACGCATAGTCCGGCAAGAATATGCACTTGCCCCTTGCTTATGTGCTTGAAGTCTCTAACCTCCGCTGCTTTTAGAAAAATGCTAGGAGCATATGTTGCGTATCAACAGCACCTAGGGACGATATTCCTGATATTCGAACTCTCCCACAAGTGGTGAAAAACCATCCCTTTAGTGCGATTTTCAGGATATCCCCTACCACGACTACGGATAATAAACCACAACGAACACCTGATCCTCGTATGAATCTTTTCAATGCTAAAGTGAAAGTTCCGCAAAAAAATCTACTTAAAAGCCGAAAGCATTTCCTACAAGAAGCATACTAGAGGAGGCATCAGCCAATGTGTAGTTCGGTGGCGGTACACAGGGGCTTCTAACTCCCGTCATACCGGATAGAATCATTGATCGAAAGATTTCGTCTAGATCTCCTAAGAGCTGTCAATTTTGAATTTTTGCCGCATCTCGGTATTGACTGCACCTGATTTCCCGGATAATGTAAATACAAAAGATCATCCCTACGAACACCCGGAGGGAAATAACGTGGCAATTATTCTAAAAATTATTCTGAAAAAAGCCATGCAAAAGGATTCGAACTTGTCATTCGACAATTGTGATGAAGCAGTGCTCAATTTAATAACCAACGCACGTGTAAAAGTGTAATCCAAACTAAATAACTTCATTATTTAAAATAAAAGTGAAAATAGATTAAATTTTTTTAACAATAAAGTTTCCATACAATAGACCCCTTCAGATGCATTATAGGAAAAATTGACTGTAAAAGCTTTTTCGTGTTAAGACAGTCAACATCACTTTATGTCAACAAACTTCTACTCTTCTGCGACCTTATGGGGTCCTACATCCACATTTGATGTGAAGGGTATTTAAGATTCGTCACAGCTTGGTATATGGCTCTTACTTGATTTTTTTTTTTTATAAAAGCCATTAGATTTATTAATATTTAATGCTAATGCCCACCAGTTTTGCAATAAATATTCAAGTAGGGCATCAGAGAGGCCGGAAATAATCATCAATAATTTGCTTATTGGTTTTTCAATATTTCTGTTATTTTTTTTTTTTAAGTAAAATTATTTTTCAATTTAACAAAAAACTTTTGATTTTTTTATTTTTGTAAAAATAAATGTTCAACTTTAAATTGTATGATTTTCCTCTTTTTAATATTCAAATGGGATTGAAAACTCAATGGTCCTCAACGTTTTTTTTTTTTCTCCATATATTTTCAATTTGGTTGTTGGTTTTTATAACAAATATTATTGTTACTCGATTTCTTTTTTTTTTGGCGTTTTTAACATTTATTTCTACATGTTTGTAGGAAAGTTTGTAAATGTTCTTTTTTCGCATATTTTATATTTGAACATGTTGGTGCATGTATTTTTTAGGCTTTCAAATAAATATTTTTATAAAGTTATAAAATATTTAAATGCATGTTCAAGTTTTTTTTTTCATTTGTTTAATATTTTCTTATTTTCTTTTTTTGCAACAGTGAGCGAGCGAGTGGTTGTATGTTTTTATTAGAATGTATGTTTATGATGTGAAAATGCAAATACATTGATTGTATTTGTGTTTAATATTTGCAGGAAGACTTAAACACACACACACACACTCTTTATGTTGTCTGTGAACGTATACTTAATTTAATATTTGTATTTTAATATAAATCATACGTCATGTATGACAAATTGCTAGGAAATATGCATTTAAATGCATGTATAATAAATGCATAAATAGTCAAATGCAAACACTGTCTCACAATGATACATACATGAACACTTACAACAAGTATTATAGATTTGATAGGATTTATGATGTTAAATTTTTAATACGTTTTATTTAAACATGAAATCAAACAAGTTAATACCAATATACGATATTGCACTCACATACATACACTTACTACATGCATTTAAATTTATATGCAAACATTATGTTAATAAAAATTATATTAATGAAATATACTTCGTAACTTACATACAATATTAATCAAATATATGTATAGTATATTTAATATGCATTTAAAAGTATATTGTGCAAAATGTACTCATCTATTGGAAATATTAACTCGCACTTTGACATGACGTAGTTAAGTTCTTGTCAAAAAGAAAATATTTATTTTTATTAATAAAGCAACAAGATTCTGTTAGTCGTGCTTAATTCCCAATTTTTATTCTTGATAACAACACTGAAATTTATTGTTGAAGGGATAAGCTATTCCTATGCGCATTTCACTGGTTGCTTAGGCCAGATCGTCAGGAAACTTCATCCAAAGATTTTAGAAAAACTGAAGATATTAAGCACGTAAATACTGTTAAGCGAATAAGAGTTACTTATAAGCAAAAGTCTTACTTGTATCAAAGCTTTAACAAAAACAACAACAATAAACAGCGAGTTTATCTTTTCTTACATTCCCCACTACAATTGGATAGAGTTCTTCCGATATTAATTGTAGTTGTAAGTAGGTTAAGAAATAACAAAATGAAAACAAAAACAACTTGCTATATTGCTCTCGCAAAAATAAAGCATGCTGCCAGAGCTTAGTTTTTTTAAGCCGTGCACTTGCCAGTTTATTATCAAAGTAATTTTGTTAATAAAGTTTACAATGGACTTCTTTTTTAGATTAAAATACTTCTGTGAAACTATTTTTTTTTTATTTATAACAGTTATTAAAGACCTAAGCTTTATGTGATGATCTTAGCTAACTTTATAGTAATTGGAAATATTAAAATTAACTAGTATCGCCCGGTGGCCGAAATTCGACCACTTGACATTTACTTTCGAGAGAACCTGTGCGTTATACAATAAAAACGTACACATTTTAAGAGAACAGCAAAATGCACTACTTACCCATCTTTGTTCGTGTGTCTGCAAGATAAATTAAAACGCTTTCCAAACACTTTAATTCCGAAAATTTAGAAAAAAATATATTGTGCATATTTAATTTATAATATTTTCATGAAATATTATCAAAGTAAAAAATAGAAGCACCGATCATCGTTAAGTCATTAAAAAAGTTTTCGACTTTTATTTTCTAAAACTTTTTAAACACTTTAATCCTGAAGAAAAAAAATTATCTTGTTCATATCTACACACAAAAACCTTTAAAACGATATATGTTTCATTAAGATCGGTAGACGATAAGATACGAAAATCAACCATAAAAAAATTGTTCCCGCATTTATATATAAGATATTCTAATAAAAGTTTTTTTTTATTAAAATATAAAAGCGATAAAAAAAAAGTTGGTCTCAGTTTGATTAATTTGGAATGAATAATTTTTTAATGCGATATTAATATTTCATGTCAAGAGAAAAGATAAACAGAAACAAGGCTGTTTTACCAGGCTTACGGCACGAAATTTATTTACAAGTAGTAGAAGAGGACACCCAGAAATGAGAGATCTACTAGATCGAGGGGCCTTTAAAGGTTCTTCCATTAAGTACTCCATAGAGGGAACTTCCGATCTGATGAATACTAATTGGAAGAAACTTCACACAAAAATCTTTATTCGAAATACATAACAGCATTTAAGTTCACGTGTTTTGCAAACAAAGATTGTGGGCTTGAGTGGAATAAGTTGGCTACATACGTTATTGTTTACTATGATGAGAAAGAACATGATTAAGCAAATAAACAAAAATATACAATTGTGCCATCTAAAGCGATTTTGATAATTCAATCGATTGAAATGAGAACAACACAGGCTCGCTCAAATGCATTATTGTTCTCAGTCAGTGAAGAAAATTAAAAACGATAGCATCGGACTGCATCAAATATAAAATCACAACTAGTTATTTCCCTGAGGATGACCAACAAAGTTGGTCGAAATATTGGAATTAATAAATAAAAAAAAATTAAAACAAAACAAGAGTTTTTATTTTTATACTATTTTGAAACAGACCTCAAAAATATCAGTTTTTCTGTGCAAAATTCACTAGAAGCTGAGAAAAAACAACGCACTTGGTTAGACTTATTATGAATCTATTATATAAAATACCTTAATACATAAACTGTACATATAAGTTGGATATACCACAGTTTTATAAGCTTTTTTTTCAGTATCAATATTATAGTTTTAATCTCGATTGAATGAATTGTTGCATGAATTTCTTTTCTTTATAGCGAGTCTATTGTATATTTCTAATACTAGGTTTATTTAAAATTGCGTTTAAGGATATACTCAATCAACAAAAAAAATAAGACGTGATCCTTTAATGCGTTTGTAATTTATTTTGCTCTCAAAGTGATCTCATTTCCCGTTTTCTTTTTTACTAAATTCAATACTTCCTGGTGCAGTTACTATTTACATTTTGTCTAAAATAGTAAAACTAATATACAGCCAAAAGATTTTTCTCTTGCAATCCATCATTTCGGTTTACATTAGGAGAGCTGAGCACAAATTTTTAAGATGGGTGTTCTGGAAAGCGCAAACGCAAGAATTTGGAGGCGGTTTTTAATACACTTTTAATCTAATTTTTTCTATTTTTTTGTTATAAAATTCTGTTTAATAGAAATAGGTTTCCTGACGATCTGGCCTTAGCAACCAGTGAAATGCGCATAGCAGCTAGCTTTCCCTCAACAATAAATTTCAGTGTATTTATCAAATATGAAAAATTGGGAACTAAGCACGTCATACAACAACAAATTTTTGTATTCCCAAAAATAACTTTAAAAATCATTTATTTATTTTTTTTGCGAAAAGTTATAGCGAATATTAAAAAAAACTCGTATGTGAGTAGTGGGAAATGGCCTCAATTTGCAGATTATCATTAACAGAGTTATAGTGTATTTTACAGAAAAAAAAGTTAATAATAATTGCATTAACAAAAGAGTTTATAGAACACTTAAACACTAAAGTTATCTCGATCTACGCTACCCTGTATAATCAATTAAAACTAATTTTTTAAAATTTTATTAGCAAAATACTATTTATTTTCATGCCAAATTTCCAAATATTTATAGATTGTATATCAGTGTAATTATTTAGCCGAAATTACTTTTTATTGTTATACATTTTTTCCTTAGTACTTAAATCTTTTTAATGCTTTTATATTTATTATGTCTTACTTTTTTTTATTAAATATTCCTTTATCTTTAAATAATATTAAAATCAAAACAAATACTGTTAAAGCACAAATATTTCTACCTACAAATCGAAGACTAAGGCAATCTAATTTAATTTAATGTAATTAAATGTAACAAAGTACAAGATTCAAATCAATGTTAATAAAATCAACATTTAAATTGTTTAGCATTTGACAACTTAAGCATAAATATTTGACACTTGAAGTAACATCAAATTTATTCACAATAATAAAACGGAAACAATACCAAAATCTTTTTAACAAGAACCTTTTAAAAGGGATTTGTTGTTAATATAAAAAGATATTCTAAAAGACATCAGCATCATCATCTAAAATCAATTTGTGAAATAATAAAATAAACTTAATGTCAATTGACATTGTCAGTTTAATACATACAACCATTTTATGTTTTTAACGAACAATATAATAGCACCAGCAACAGGAGCAGGAGCAGGAGCAGTAGCAGGAGCAGTAGCACCACCAGCCTTAGCATCGGCTATATTGTAAAGTGTTTATGTAGTAAAAATATGTATGACACCGGGTATACGTGTATAGCGTGACCTTTTGCTTTTGAGTTTTTATGTACAAGAGTTTGTTCTGTGTGTGCTCGCTTGTCCTGATATAGATGAGAGAGTGAAAAGAAAAGCTTTTAAAAACATCTCTAACATTAGGGCATTTGAAGCTAAAACAACAACAAACAGCAGCAATATTAACAAAATCAAAAGAAGAAAAAACTAATACAGCACCGTTAACATGTACCAGTGGTAGAAAAATACAAAGCCATACTCACAGGCACCTCGTGGCTAAGAATTAAATGAAATCTTTTTCTCGTTCACATACACACCGACCCAGGCACACGAATGTATGCCATTTTGCGGTGACCATGTCAAGTGCAGGTTTCCAACTGGTTTCACTATTTTTTATTGTAATAAAAAAAATTCTTTCTGAAATACAAACATAGAGTTTATTACATGTGAATGTGTGTAGGAAAAAGTTTAACGGTCTACTGGTCACATTTAACACCGTTGATATTCTAAGTATTATTTACTTATACATTTATATCTACACTCGAGAGAAAATTATAAGTAAAAATGGAAAATGTATGTTCTTGTTGTATTGCAAACTTGCGCTTTTGGGATAGAAAATTTTTAATATCTGCCTATTGTTAGAAAATGAAAACAAAATTTCGTGTGAGAAATCATATTGAAATTAAGTCAAATTTTCGTATATTATTGTTGTTTTCAATATAATTTCTAACCCAAAATTTTGTTTTAATTCTCTAATAGCAGGCAGTATGTCGTTACCTTATACATAAATGGGCCTTTTTAACATTAATAAGACTTTGATTGTTGTGCAAAATTCCAAATTTTTATTCTTGATAAATACACGGATTTTCTTGGTGAATAAGATAGTTCTTAGGCGCATTTCACTGATTGCTTAGGCCAGATCATACGGAAGCCTTTTCCCAAAGACTTTAGAAAAGCTTAAGATATAATGCAAATAAAACTACAGAGTGAATGAGAATTACAAACACCCAAAGCTTAAACAAATATGCAGTAAGTTTATCTTTTCTTACATTCCCAATTGGATGGATATACCCAACATTAATTGTTGTTGTAAGTACACAGAAAAAATTCTCCAAAATTTTTCACCAATTAAAACATTAATCAAAAATATAATCAGTTTTAATTAAAAATTTAATCAAGTGAATTAAACGTTTAATCAAGGGAATTGAACGTTTAATTATTACTATTAACTGATTTAATGGATACTATTAATTTGTTTACTGGTGCAAATTTAATTAATTTTTTAATTAATATCACAAATTTTTTAATTGAAATCAATTTTTATTTTTTTCTGTGTAGGTTAAGAACAATCTAAATTCAAATCAAATTAAATCAATTTGCCAGATCAGTTTTTACATTTTGAACATTTTTTAGAAGAAGCAAAAAACTATTTAAATTGCCTTAAACTGTTTATTATTTATTTATTTCAAAAAATAAATTGTTTTACCATCAAACATACCAGTTGTTTTTACAATTGACAATGTTTCATACTATGCAAACAGTTAATTAGGCCTTTAAGCGTTTATTGTATAATCGCTTTTGAAGATAGTGCCGTTTGTTTTTCATTTTTTTTTATAAAAAAGCTCATTTTGTTCGAAAGATTCCAAAATTTTATGTGGGCAATTGATAAAATACTTCAAACTCAAGGAAAAAGTAAATTTTTACTTTTTAGTTAGTTAGTAAAGTTTGAGTTAAGGTAACTATATTTATGATTTCTATTTTGTATAATACTCATACCAGTTTTGCCAAAACTTTATGACCAAAAATGGCTAAATTTACAGAATAAAATGACTTAAAATTGACCAAAAACTTGTTAAAATAAAAACACATTAAAATTCAATAACAAAACCAAAATAATTCATTAAAAATTGTTTACAATTATATTGTAAATTGAAATCAAATTGTTACATAAGAATAAACGTAAATAAAATATTTTAGCATTAAAAAAATTAAATCATCGATAAATTCGATGTTGTTATTATTCATCTCATAGGAATCACTTGTGCCTGTTAGTTTTTAATATTTTGAAGGATTAAAAATAAAATAAGTAAGAGTGCTATATTCGGCTATGCCGAATCTTATATACCCTTCACCATGGTGCAATAAGAACAAAAGTTAAGTAAACCCACAAATTATGTCGGATATTGTGTTTTAATAACCAACCTATTTTGGTTTCGCTTGTACCTAATTTGGAAATTTTTTCTCTTTCTATATATACTAGGGTATTCATTCGGTTAACCGTTAATCGGTTAACCGATTAATTACTACCCGATTAACTGATCGGTTAATTTAAAATTGGCAATTTTCGATTAACGATTAAACCGGTTAATTTTAGACGATTAACCGATGTAAAAAAATTTTTTAGTTTTTCGTTTTTAATTATTTGTTTGGTCTCATATAAAAAAGGTTTTTGTTTGGACAATATTTTTTCCTACAATATATTTCCTTCGAGCAATACATTCTGAAAATACAGTACAAATGCAGAAACTAGGGGTTCGGAAATACATTTTTTGCAGAATGTTCGGTAAGCTTTGCCAGGATGTGTCAGATAATGACTGCGCATCTACGTCACATCAGCGTATAAGTATTTACAACTAAAATATAGAAATACAAGCAAACAAACATGTGCATAATTAGCTAAAGTGACGTCATATTAAACAGTTGAATTTTGTAAACATGTGCAATGCGTAATCTTGTTTTTATTATCCTTGAATCTCTATTATGTGTTGCTTCCTATTTCTCTTCTCTATTTACTTAATTTATAACAAAACATCATTAATCGGTTAACCTATCAATAACAAAATTAACCGATTATTAACCGATTAAATCAAAACCTCGGTTAATTAATCGAGCGATTAACCGCAAGTCATATAAATCGTGTTAGGTTTAAGGGTACCGGCCATGTTTTGACAATCGCACGATTTGAAATCGCAAATGTTGTTCTGAAACTCGTGGGTTCTGCTTACGATCGGCCATTGTTTATTCTAGATCCCTTGAGCATATTTCTGCGATTTAAAGTCGCCAAATTTTTTGCGATTGCGATTAACAATCTTAGTGTTTAAGATTTACTAAAATTTTAGATGTTTTCTGTTCGGGAGGTACCACGCCCACTTTTCCAATCCCGCCCATTTTTTATAGAGGTTGTGTATTGATAACCAAGATAAGATAAACTTTGGCTCTTGCCGTTCTCCAGAAATACAAAAAAAAAACAAATAAAAAAACAATAAAAACAAAGGATTTTTGGGTAAAATTAGAGGCAGTCGTGGTTCTTTGCTCATATCTCCGTCATTTTTCGACCGATCTGACTGAATTTCAATAGCAAACTTAAACGGAGTATATGTGACATAAATATATGACAACCTAGTCCACATCATTTCTGGGGTCTTCGGAAAACCCATTTCAACATACACACGGACAGACGGACAACCGGATTTGAACTTCGCTTTTCATAAGGACCCAGAATATATATACTTTATAGTGTGTAGGATCAATATTGTGGAACATACAAACGGAATGACAAAGTTATATATACCCTCTTACCTTCGGTGAAGGGTATAAAAAGATAAACATATTTTGTTGTTATGGTAAAAATATTTACCGGTTGCCTAATGTAACCTATTTCTCAAATTACTTTTAACGATGTTTACTTGGCTAATTACCCTCTCTACTTCAGCATTAAAACATGGAAGTGAGATAACTTTAAAGTAAATTCCGAAATTTCTAAAAGTTTTTTGTTGCCGCCTGCATCTCTATATTGAAATACTTCCGAAACAGAAAGAAACAGTGTTGTTTGAGTTGATCCATTTAATAAATTTAATATTTTGAAAGATGTGAATGATGTAAATTTTTAAAAATGTTTATTTTTTATAAGAAAATAAAAATTTTTAATTTGAAAGAAAAAATGGCAAGAAATTGTTATGGCTGAACTGAAGTTGAAAAATGGCTAAATCTTGTCACCAGATGGCTAAATTGTCAACACTGACCCACACCACCGTAAAGTAGGGGGTATTGTGCATTTGTGGTGATGTGTGTAGCACCTAAAAATATTTATCATAGACTGTTTGTGTACCGATAGATTCAGATACAGTTTCTGAGGTGAATTAACGATGTCCGTCGGTCCGGCTGGCTGGTTGTCCAAGTAACCTTGTGCGCAAATTAAAGTCCGCAATTTTGGAGTTAATTGGACAATAATTGGTGCATATTTATCACAAGGACCACGCTCATTGATAATGGTAAGAATCAAGTCCTGTACAACGGAATCAATCGTATATTTAGAGTACAGAAAAGTATTATCGATCAGTTAAGTTATGACGGCAAATTAAGACAAAACTAACTACAAATTGTTTACAGAATAATATTTTTGATTTCCTATTAAGAAAAATAATTAAATAATTAGTTATTAAAGCTAGTTGCGTTGCTACTAAGTGCTTGTGCTTAAGGAAGGCTTGGAATTGTTATTCAGACGCAAGAAAACGGTGTGAAGGAATTTTAATTTTTCGCCCAATCTGATCTGACAAACCTGATTTTAGCGATAAGATATTGTGGTATTTCTTAATAAATGATTGTATGCAGGTATAAGAGCACATGTAAGTTAAGCAGGTTGTTAAGCGAAACTCCATATAATTTCTGGGAACTAAATGATATAAAACATTTAGCTTTCCTTTGCTAATTTAGTCACTGCATAAAATAAGGTTCACAACTGTAGATTAAGCCAGGTAAAATGTAGGATTTTGCAGCAAATTGTCTTATACTTAAAGTAGTGAAGTACTGTGATGTTCAAAGACAACTCAGCTTTGTGTAAGTCTTACCCAAGAATGAGTTAACATGGTTTATCCAGGTAAGGCTGTTATTAAAAATTAATTCAAGGTTTTTGGCAGCATTTACAATAGTGATTTTTTTTTACCATTTATTAAAACATCAACATCAGCAATATGATGAATAGTTTTCTTACGTATTAAGATATACTTTGATTTGAGAGGGTTAAAGCAAAGTCCATATGCAGTTGCCCAGCAACAAATTTTATTCAGAACTTCGTTAAATCTTAAAATATTTTCCGCCATAAAAATGAGTGGACTGCTTTAATAAACTGCACATCGTCTGCATACATATAAACTTCGCTGTGGGTTAGTTGGGTTGGCAAATCATTTGCATAATAATAGAAAAGAAATGGTCCAAGAATTGGCCCTTGAGGCACTGCCCTGCATAAAATTTATGCTGAAGACTGAATATTGTTGGAATGCATAAATTTTAGACGACAAGATAGGGGTATGAAGTACATAGTAGCGTGGAAGTTAAGGAGAAGTTAAAAAGGTCTCGAAGTTTTATGCAAAGCGTGCTGTGGTCAACCGGGTCAAAGGCCTTTAAATGATAATGATAAACCAAGAAATTTATTTTTCCTGCATCCAGTTCACATCGTATGTTTTCAGTTGCATCCAGTAAAGCAAAAACACAGCTATGATTCTGGCGAAAACCAGAATGCTTATAGAAATCTAATTGTAAAGCAGTTTTTTAAGGGCCTTAGAAAGAAGGCACAAAATGACAATTGGCCTGAACTCTGACTAATTTTTGGATATTGGCACTATTTTTGCGTATTTCCATTTCAACGGAAAAGTGCTAGTCATTATAGTGGTGTTGAACAAATGTTTTATATATGGCAAGTACAGTCAACAATATCCCTGACCACGTTCGACTAAATTGAAATTTGAGGCTTTAAAAGACTTTAGATTGGCTCACACAAGCGATTTGAAACCCATTAATACAAAAGTTTTTTTCCAGAATAGACTCTATATTCTTACTAATAAACCATCTTATTATGTTGGTCTTAAGATTAAATTTTGCAAAAAAGTACTACATTGTAACCTGAATCATCTTGCCAGATTTCATCAGAAATGACCAATATATAACCATAACGCCCATGAAAAAAGCATTTATTGCCATAATGCCATGATGTCTAGATAATATTCGGCACAAAGAACTCCTATATGTATCTTAAACCCATAATATAATTTTGTTTTACCCATGCGTCAGAAATAGGGTACATTCTCGAAATGTTTCACTAATTACTGTGGTGTTATCAAATGTTCGGACTTGACCGACTATACTTTCTTACTTATTTTTATTCAATTAACTTTAAAATAAATAACGAACAGGACAAAAAAGAAGTTTTCCATATGGTCACGTCTAAAAAAAAACTATTTTTAACGAAAACTTTTCAAATTAATTATGCTTGCTTTAATCATATTATTGTTACCTGCAACCAAATTACGGTTAAGTAGGTCCTTCAAAACAAATCTCATTCATGTATTGGTAACCTCCTATAATGATTTAACACAACCCATGTTCATTTAATATCTCAACTTTAAATCAAATATCGTCCTTCTTTTATCGAAAAAATTTCCCTGAGTGTATTGATAAAATTGTAAAATGTATAAAATATTGTACATCTGGGTTTGTTAAAACTAAAAAGGAACCATAAAAATCAAGATAAGTTATTGGATTTGTAGCCTTTGTAGCCCGGAAACCCTGCAGGGGGAATGTGAGTGTGTGTCTGTGTGGTCCCCTATAGATTAACATGCAAGTGTTTGTGTGCATAAAGCTGAATGAATGAACGAATAAATGTATAAATGTATGAATGAACATGAACTCTCTGTGGACTTTAACTACTGGTGATAGGCTGTCGCCAGTTTTTATACTAGATTAATTGCTTTTTTGGCATTTATTTTTATCATCAAATAATAAGCAGCAGCGTCACAGAGTGTAGAGTGTAAAAGAAATTTTAGAAAAAAAACAAAAAATCCACTGAACGAGTCAGAGACTATTAAATGTATGTAAAGTAAATGGTTTGGTTAGGGCAGAAAGGGGTAGCTGGCGGGTTAGGAGGAAGAAATAAGCGCCACTTAGATTTGTTAAATTGTTTAAAGTGTATATTTTTATAAGTACCCTTGCATTCATAAGTATGTGTGTGTGTGTGTGTGTGTAGGTATTTAGAAATATTTAAGCAGTTTTATACTTTGCAGTTGTGAATAAAGCAAAAGGGTCTGCTGCAGTTTTTTTTTTTTTTGCCTCTTCAAGTTTCTTTTTCTGTGTGTTTTTATGGTCCCTTTTTTGTTATTTCCGTTTCCTTTTAATGTAGTGGTAAATTATAATTTAGCGAGTGCTTAAAGCCACAGTAAGTATAACAGATTTACTTGTGTTGAAGTAGCATGTATTAAGCTTAAGGCCACTATAGTCTTTATACTATTTTACAATGCGGATATTTCGTGGTAGAGGTTAAATACTTGAATACTTAAAGTTTTATTGTTAATTCTATTATTCCAACGTTATGAAATGCGGATCTTTCATTTTTAAACATGAACTTTTTTTTACTTCTTTTGTGCGCTTTAGTGTGTGTGTGTGTGTGTTGTTTTAAAGGAAATCCTCACGTTTTTTAAAAATTAATATTTTAGTAGGCTTCTTTATCAACAAGAAGCAGATTATCACAAATGTTTTATCTTGCTTTTTAGCTTTTCTTGAAATTTATTTGAAATAATCTAAAGGAACTAGTTTAGAATATTATTATATTATTTTTAAGAATTTTAAAGTGCAATGCTTTAGTCTTTTAGCTGATTAGTTAAATGCCAATAATAATTTTTAACTCTGGTAACATTGCAAGACGTTACGGAACTAATATCCTGTTCGTTTTTTTAGGCACGAAAATTTCTAAGGCAAGCCACTAAATTTGTATTAAATTATTTTTATGAAGAAAGGAGTTTTTTGCAACATGAAATAAAAAATTCCAAAAAATTCCTTTCTTCAAAAAAATCATTTAATAAAAATTAGATTTGATAAACTTTAGCCCAATAAAAATATCAAAATTTGGATTAAAAATCATAAACAGTTCAACAAAATAGCCACAATACTAATTTTTTTAATTTTACATTAAATTTGTTCCATAATTTTTATAGTCTTCACCACAGGTGGAAACGGTATACATATCTGAGTCCTTGTGAGTATCGAAATATATTTATTGGGTTGTCTGTCTGTGTATAATATGAGAAAAAAGCACGACCGCCTCTTAATTTATCCACAAATTTGTAATTTTTACCTATAAACATTTACTTTTTGAAGTCTCCTTTATTTATGCACTTTTACCTTAAATAAACTTAGTTAAATACTTGTAAACAAATAAGTTCCGTATCAAATAAAATAGGCCTAGATAATTCTTTAATAAATGGTGGTCCAACCATAATGCACGGTGCTAATTGTGAGTCACACCTTAACGTCAAGTTTTTTGCGCAAATTAAGTTGACATTTCTTTGTTTCAGTGTTTGACATATTCAGCCATGAAGAGGTTCACAATTGAGCAGCGCGATAAGATTGTAGAAGCCTTTTACGAAAATGGGCGCTTAAATCAAAATGCATTTCGTGCACTTTAACTTCAGCACACTATCACCTCAGTAGATTCGTTAACAAACAGAACTGTCGCATTTGGGCAAATTTGAAACCACAAATGATTGTTGAAAAGCCGACGCATCCATAAAGAGTGACTGTTTGGTGCGGTTTATGGGCCGGCGGCGTCCTCGGGCCATACTTCTTCGAAAATAAGGTCGACCAAGCACAGTTACCGTGAATGGTGTTCGCTATCGCGAGATGATAACGGACTTCTTGTGGCCAGAAATTGCGGATATGGACCTGGACGATGTTTGGTTCCAACCATAGATGGGGGTAGTGCACTCTTCTTGCAGTTTCAACTCACACTTATTGATAGTGCAAAAATATTGCAATCATTTTGTTGATGTTGAGTGATAAATGGAAAATTTGCAGCCTCACTAAACATAAGTGATAGGGATGTTAAAAAATTTTTCACTCAAAAAAAAAAAAAAAAAATAGTTTAATTTAAAAAAAGCAATCATCAGCTTAGTGCAACTTTTTTTCTTCACTCATTTGAGTGCAACTTAAATTGTTGCACTATTTTAAATTTTACTGAGATAAAATTTGTATGCAGCTTTTTTGATTGCATGTCCAAATTTTGCACTATTTGATTTGAGTGCAGATTTTTGCATTCAATCTGCGTTTAGTGGAAGTGAAAAATTTGCACTATCACAAAATTTTTTTAGTGGTTGTTAAAAAAAAAGCATTCTTCACTAAAGCTGGTAAAAAAGAGTGCAAACTAATTTTTTTGCAGTTTTATTTAGTGATAGTGCACTGCTGATTTAAATCAATATTTAGTGAACTACCCCCAACTATGGTTCCACTTGCCACGCAGCCAACGAAACAATGGCTTCTTTGCGCGAGAAATTCAATGGCCATATTATCTCACGTCTTGGCTGTGGTAATTGGCCGCCACGATCAGGTGATTTGACACTCGTGGATCTTTTTCTTTGGCGATATTTAAAAAGAGTGTAAGTCAACAAGCCAAGAGCAATTCAAGAGCGAAAGCGTGAGATAATTCTGCACATTAACGGCATTGAACCTCAATTATGCCACAGTCATTGATAATATGGACGATCGGATAGAGGTATGCCACCGAAGCCGTGGCGAGCATTTGGTCGATATTTTGTTTCATACATAATTGTCATAGATCCTTCTTTAATGATAAAATGATATTAAGATAATTCTCTGAAAACTTTTTGTTTAACTTACAATTAACATCGTGCGTTTTGGTTGGACCACCCTTTATATATTAATCATTATTATTTTTTTTTTTTAATTTTTTTTTTTTTTTTGTTTTTTTTTTAATTTCCTAAGCTAATCCCGCGAAGCTCTATGCTTGTCTGCAGGAAAGAAACCAGAGTCTCTGGCGGGAATTGAACCCGCAACCTCGGCGCTGATAGACTAGCTCGCTACCAGCTACATACATGTATATACCGTGTGTAATTCTTAGTGGATTAAGTCATGTCCTTCTGTCCATCTGTTGAAAACCCGCTAACTTTCGAAAGACTCAACAGATATAATCGCTTCAGTAGAAAAATAGCTATAAACCCAAATGTGGAAAAAACCTTTCGAAAAATTTATATTTTTGTTACAAAAATTAACAAAAATTGGTGACAGAATGCACCGATTTTTATTAAATATTGCACAAATTTGTTTTATATGACTGGAAATCGCACTAAACTTGCAGATGGTTCCATTATTTACCATAGGCCCCATATAAAATGGCCTTCCGAAAATCATTCTATGAAACTTAAAATTCCAAATCAATTGTGTTACTGTATTAAAATTTGGTTTTTTAAAGTTTTTTTTCAATATTTTTAATATTTGTGATGAACGATCCACAATTTACGATCAGTCAAACATAAAATCCGCTCCTGAAAATCACTTTAATTTCTGAAACAAATCATGATATTTTATTTGAATTAGGCAACGAATTATAATGCTCTTTGGACAGGTTTTATGAAGATTGGCTTGTAATTTATAGATTGAATATAAAGCTTACTCCTTAACTATTCGAACTTTTGTTGGAAGGTATTAAAGATTAACCACAGCAATATCTAGCACTCTTAAGGCAAAGTTAGCCGGGAGTAACAGTAACGTTGCAAATCAGCTGCTTCATTTTGTTGTATGTAAAGCAATTAGAACGATTATAGTTAGCAGTAAGATGTTACGTCTCAATCTGTAAGAAATAGATTGGTCTTACTTTTTCATGGTAAGATTTCTGTTGCTGTTACTCCCGGCTAACTGAGCCTTTACTTCTTTTATAATTTATTTCCCAATAAAATTGTAAAAGGCAATAAAATTCTTAAGCTCGTTTTCATAATTTTATCGGCCGTATAAAAAGTGTTCCATTATTGCAACTTTACTTTAACCTACCTTTAATTTTTCGCTCACTTGAGGTAAAAGTAAAGTAATAATGGAATACTTTTTATACGGCCGATAAAATCCTATATTAAACTCTCGGTAAGTTGTGCTAACGGGCCTTATTCATGTTATTTTATACCATGCTTATTATTTCGATCTGTAAAATTTAATCGTTTTTTTTTTTTGTATATTTTATATAATATTTTTTTGCATTTTTCTAAGCATTTCTTTGACATATATAAGCATTTTTTTAGCAAAACTCTACTATTCTCTCTTTATTAGGTTTTGGCAACCTCTGTTTTCAGTGAAGAGTTCAGTTAAATTTGGCCAAATAGTTAGTTCATTCTTCCTCCCTTGTGTCCATCCTCTTTTAAGACATAATATTTTATTAAGCAATTTCTCTTAAGAATTTAAGAAATTATGTCACTAGAAACAATAAATTTTAAAATTGTAGGGGAATTTATGAAGAGATAGACTCACTGTTTATTGTTGGTGTTTTGTCTAAGCTTTGTTATCGTTTGCAAGTAAGACTTGAATATTTGTAATTCTCATTTGTTTTACAATTTTATTTGAATAATATCTTTAGCTTTTTCAAAGTCGTTGGAAAAAGGTTTCCTGATGATCTGGCCGAAGCTACCAGCTTTTCCCTCAACAATAAATTTCAGTTTTGTTATTCAAATAAAAATTGCGAATTTAGCACGTCATAGAGAAATCTTATTAATAAAACATTTTATATTCCCAAAAATAACTTTGATTTTAAAATAATTATTAAGATTCTAAACAAAACAAATTATATCCTGCCACCCTTGTATTCCAAACTTGATTCCCAGCTTTATTTGATAATTCCCAATTGTCATTAAAAATTTTCAAGATTTTTTGTTTTCTTACCTCACAAACTTTTCAACATTAAAACTTTGAGATTTAAACTATTTAAGATCTGCTTTGTGGAAAGAATATTTTTTTAAATAAATCTATTTGAAGTGGTTTTATAATTTTCATTTATTTTGTTTTTCCCCACCAACATTTTCTCGTAGTTTTCCACTTAAATATTTGTGACACTTTTTACCCTAAAAACACATAAAATCTATTTTCACTGCAGTTAATCTTGTAATTCCGTGGTGACAAAAAAAAAAAAAAAAAAAAAAAAAAATTGTAAACTCTAAACAAAAATCCTAGAAGAAAAAAATAATGAAGATTGTTGTTTGTTTAAACTTCAACTGTTGTTTTTTTTTCTACTCACTCATCCTTTTCATTCTGCTCTAACAATTATCTCCTGATTTAAGTTGGTGAACAATTTTATTTATCTTTTTTTTCTTCTTTTGTTTCTAGCAATAAGGGCGTTCAGAAATTCTCAGTAATAATATAATGTTGTTTAAATTTTAAAAAAGTAAATGTATATATTTTTGTTGCATTTTTAAATTTGCTTGTAAAGAACAATTCTGAAGATTATAAAATCTTTAAACTGTTTAAATTTTTATTAAAGATATTATTTTTTATTTTTTTTTTTTTGGACACCCTTTTGTTAGTGTTTTTAAAAGCATGAGTGCGTGAATTCGCTGTTTAAATCTGTGTATCATCGCTGTGTGTATGAGTGAGTGTGTCTGTATATATTTTATTGTTGAATGTATCTCATTTTGTGTGTGCTTGTGTGAATTTCATTGTATCTCCATTCATACTTGTACTCGCAATGTTTCATGCTGTGTGGCGGTTTTTTTGAGGAGTATTTTACATTTTACGCTTTAAACCAACCACATCAACTTTGTGATTATAATTTTTTCCCAACAAATTTCGGTTGGAAAGTTAAAGTTAAAATCCCCTAGATAATTGGCATGTTTGTATGTTGTGTAGCAACAAATATATGTAATATTTAAAATAAATTTGTCATCCTTTTAAATTATGTAGACATAATTGTGCTAATAAGTTATAAATGTATGTATTTTAAATACATGCTTTAAGTTAACAAAATTTGTTTATGTTTGTATAAGTTAAATATGTAATCTTTGTAAGTTGAGGCACGATTTTAAAAATTATTTACTCTTGTTTCAATGAACAATAAACTGTTTAGAAAACTATTAAAATTGTTAAGTTTAAAGTTATTTAACACAAATACCTTATGCTTTTTTATATTAACTACACTTACTTTAGGACAATATCTGAATGAAAGTATTCATAAAAAAGTTTTAAAATAAAGGTTTACAGAACAAAATTTCTATGAAAATTTTGGTAACTTTAATAATCGTTTATGAATACGGGGGTAAGAGTTTTATTGAATTGAATTAAGAAATTAATATTTATTATCTGCATAAAGTATTAAAATAATTCAGTTTTTTTTGCAGAAGTGTTTTTAGACCCTTCACCACAGGTGCAAAATTTGTCATTCCGTTTGTAATTTGTATAATATTGATCTGAGATCCTACACAGAAAAAAATAAATAAAAATTGATTTCAATCAAAATAATAAAAAAAATGTATTAAATTTGCACCAGTTAACAAATTATTAGTGTCCATTAAATATTTTTTTGGTATCAGCAATATTTTCTGCTGTAATGTTGTTAATATAAGTAAATGTTTAATTCATTTGATTAAATTTATAATTAAAGTTGATTTTATTTTTGACTAATGTTTAAATTGACAAAAAAATGGCAAGAATTGTTCCTGTGTATTAGGTATATATATTCTGGGTCCTTATCAAGAGCGAAATTGATTTAACGTTGTCCGTCTAACCGTCTGTCCATCTGACTGTTGAAATGTGTTTTCCGAAGACCCCAGATATCACGGGGAAAGGTTGTTATATATTTATGCCATATATGGTCCATTAAATTATGCTATTGAAATTCAGTCTGATGGGTACCTAATGGCTGAGTTATGAGCAAGAAAAACAAGACTATTTTTTCTGCATATCTGCAGAACGGCAAGAGGCAAAATTTCGAAATTAGGCACAAGCATCTTGGTTATCAGTAGAAAACATCCGATAAAATGTAGGCGGCAGTGGAAAAGTATGCGTTGCACAAAATAATTTTATTTATATCTTAAGAATGATAAAAAAAAAAAAATTGTCCAAATTTGATACACAATGCTGGGTTATAAAAACAAATCCTTTCTAAATGGGCGGTATTGGAGAAGTGAGCGTGGCACTTCTTGTACAAAGACATTATAAATTTCTGTATATTCGAAGAATGGCAAGAAGCAGTTTACGAATAAGGTTCAAGCGTCTTGGTTATCAATACCTAACATTCGATTAGTTAGATTTATTTTATCTAAAGCCGCGATATTTATTTATACAGGGGTGTTCTGGAAATCGAAAACGCAAAACGCAAGAATTTTGAAGTTGTTTTTAACACACTTTTATTGTAATTTTTATAATTTTTGTTATAAAATTCTGTTTAAAGCCTGGTACTCTGTTCAACATTTCACGTGAAATGCTGGCAAAACGCATATGAAAAAAACTTGTGCGGAATATCTATGAAAAAATGTTGATAGAGTTGTACTCTGTTCATTTTGTGAAAAAGTTCCGAAATGTTTCTGGCAACATTTATTTACAACTGCGAAATAATGTAAGCTGCACTTATTTCACGTGGAATTTTAAGCAAAAGCAAAAAAGTATGAACTTATTATTAAATAAGAAAAAAAATTAAAATTACACAACCTGTAACAGTTTCTTATCCATATTTACTTTCTTTTTTATTTAATTTTTTAATAAAAAAAAATATTTTTAGTAAAATACTTGTGGAGTCTGTTTACATAGTAATAAAGGGCTGCATTATCGACTTCATTCAACAACATATTCACATGTTCATTCACTGAAGACCATGTTCGAATTAAATTGAGATTACTGAACAAACTGTTGCTTTATTCATGCTACTAGTGAACAAATTTTGGTTCATTTTTTTGAAACGACTTTTGTATTGTAGTTTCAGCTCTCATCTCTTTTTTTGTTATTAATGCTCAAAAGCAATGCCACCTTAGTAAATTCATGTAAGTTTTTCTGTTTCGTTCCCTTTTCAATAATATGTGTAATTTGTAAAGCATTTTGAGTATTTTGCTAACTCCTTTTTTATGTACTTGGAAGCAAAAAATATTGCTGAAAAATATTTTTAAAGTTGGTGAATGTTTTTGAAAATAACATTATATATTAAAAATTTACATTGAAAACAAAAACATATTTGGTTTTTTTTTTAGATATAATATTAATTTAATTGCTAATCTTGTTGCATTTCACTCTCATGTTTATTTTTGTTGTTTTTTGTCTTTATTTTCCTTTAACTGATAACTGACAAATTTCAGTGTATTTATCAAATATGAAAAATTGGGAATTTTCACGTCATACGGAAAACTTATTAATAGTAAATTTTGTATTCCCAAAAAATAACTTTGATGACAACAATGACTTTTAAGTCATACTGAAATTAATCGTGATTTTTCAATGGTTATTTTGTTTGACATATGTTATTGTTCATATTCTCTTGTATAAGTGAACAAGCTAACTTCATCTCTCTCGGCTCTTAAATATCGAGTATTGATTGCTCTCATCTCATAGTTATTCATCTAACTGAATACGTCGTTCGAATAAGAAATTAAAATGAAGGTTTCATGAACATCTTTATTAAGGTTCTTGAAGATATCTAATAGCAACATTAATGATCATTTATTAACTAATACAGCTTTCGTTTAAAATTGTAAGCGTATGCTTTTTATAAATTGTTAATATTTTATAACTCAAACTCAAACTCACATTACACGCACACACGCTCTTTACACACACAACATAAAAACAAAAATGTACCGTAATAAAATGACCTTTTGTACTGAATAATATTCGTTTCCGTTAACACATTGAAACAGTTTAAATTTGTTTATAAAAGTTTAGAGATTTCAAACGGAACAATGGTGATATAAAAACGTACATGACTGTTAACAAAATTTACATTTACGAGCAAAAGAAAAACAAAATTTCATTTATTTATAAATTTATTTTGTCATTATTATTGCTGTATTTTATCCTTTTTTTTTTTGTTTAAAACATTTATGATGTCGTTATGGCGTGTTAAAATAATTTGACAATTGTTAATGTCACTTTTTTGATACGCCTTCAACATTTTCTGACTATTTTCTATGGGTTAGTAAATGTGTGTTTTTGTGGCAGTTAATTTTATTGTAGCTATAGGAGTACTGGGAGGAGCAGTATCGAAAGTATCGGGTTATTTTATTGCCTTCAGTCTAGTTTTATGACAAACATTAACACCCATTGGTAGCTTTTGTATGCATATGGGTGTTAATGTGGCTGAATGTGTGCGTGTATTAACTTGTTTCTTTATGTTTGTCAGTTTTTGTTGTAATTTTAATTTAGGGTTAAATAAAATTACAGTTATTAATTTAGCTAATGTGTGTTTTATTTACTTTTAGCGGTTAATAAACAACAATATATGTATCTGAGTTATAAAGAATGTGTGATAGTGAAGTTTGTGGTTGTATTAGTGTCAGTAATAACCCAGCGGGAAAAAGAAGGAGTAGGAAGGCCTCTGTACCCCTTCTTTTGGATGTACAAGGCCTTCTTGCTCCATTCCATACTCATATCTTTTTTACACACGTTGTCACTGCGGAGAAGGCCTTCCGCTCTCGCTTCTTCAGCAGGTACATAAGAAGGGTAACGGGACCAAAAAAAAAATTGATTTTGCTTTTGCTTGTGCAAAAAACAATACAAAAAATGTTACTCCCTTCTCATAGATGTGAGTGTGGAAGGTGTATCTTATCTTTTATACGAAAGAGCCGAGGCCTTCTATGAGGCCTTCTTTAGCAGTTAGATAAGAATAGTAATTGAATCAAAAAGTCTTTTAAGCAGGCCTTTAAAAAGGCCTAAAGTAAGAAGGTCTTCTGAGTTTTCCCGCTGGGAACCTTTTACTAATACCACCAACAGCAAAAGTTTCTGTTGTTTTTATATTCATGCTAATGTTTGATAATGATTCTATGCCTGAATTATTTCTTGTTTTATGACAAAAAGTTTTTTAAATATTGCATGTTAACTTTATTTGAGCTCACGAGTCTGTATCATATTTTCAGGGAAAATTTTACTTAACTTCATGAGTAGTTCGCATGTTTAGGGCTTTTAAGCGTATTATAACAAATGGACAAGTACTTAAGACACAGTTTTCAGCCATATTTTGTTTACAAAATTTATATTCATAACGATTTTTTTTAAATATATAAAATTTTATTGGCAGGTTTTTTTTACAAATTTTAATAACTGAAACAATTTAATTATTTTATAATAATGAAATAAAAATCATGTATAAAATTGTTCAATTATTTCATGTAAAAAGCACTTCTAACAAATATATCGTAAAAATTTAATAAAATAGTGTTAAATTAAATCCTTCGAAGTTTGACCAACTTAAAATTTAAAAAATCTCCTGTTAAGCAAATTGAAAATTTCGTAAAATTATCTCAAATGTAAAATAAGGTTTGGTATTTTGATACAAAAAACTATAGGAATGTAGGTGTATCATTTTGGTATTCTAGGACTTTTACGCAACACGTCAAAGTACTATTTTTATAGTGAAAAATGTGAATGAGTGAAAAAAAAAATTATAAAGCGACAAGAAATGCAAAGGAATGTGGGTTTCTAATTGTGTAGTTTTATTTTAGAATGACTTCGCGAGTGCAGCGTCAAAGTGAAATATACGACATACTTTTCCAATACGACAGTGAAGATGGTCTAGACAACGATGATGATAGCATTGCTGACCCCGACTACGAAGCAACGGGAAACACTGAAATAGCATCAAAATTATTGGACCTAAAAAAACCTTTTCAATATTTTTTAAAGTTTTTGTCTTAAGAGCTGTTAAGTTTTATAGCAGAGCAAGCAAATCTCTACGCAATTCAGAGAAATCAATCAATTATTGCAAATAACTGATACTGATATTCAACAATTTATTGGAATAATATAAATTATGTCGTTGATAAAACTACTAAGTGCAACTAGCCATTGGACCTCATCAAGACAAACATTTTAAAAAATTGGACATTCATTCATTTCAATGACAATTCTAATCTACAACCACGTGATGCTCCACATGCTGATAAGCTTTACAAAATAAGACCTGCAGTTTAAAAAGTAAATGAAACTTTTAGTTGAGTTCCAATGGAAGAATAAGGCAAGGAACAGCTTAAAAAGATATAAGCCACAGAAACCTCATAAATGGGGCTATAAGATGTATGTTCCAAGTGAAGTTTCAGGATTTGCCTATAAAATAGAACCAGAACAGGAGCTGAAAACATTGTTCACACCAATGAGCCAAATTTGGGGGCATCAGCAAACGTTGTAATGAGAATTTCCAGAATCGTTCCAAGACATCAAAATTATAAAATATACGTTGACAATAATTTTACCTCATTGCCGTTGCTGGCAAAATGCCTACTGATAAGGAAGTGCAAAGAAAGAAAGGAGGATATTCTACTGAATATGTTGCTGATGTGAATGGTATTGATATTTCAAATATCATATGGAAGACAATAAATCTGTAATGCTCTTGTCAAATTTTGCTGGCGAGTTGCCTAAAAAAAAAAAAGAAAAAGGCGATACGATAAATCAAATAAAAAATACATTGACATTAATCGTGCTTTTGTTGTTGGGGATGTTCTACTATTTATTGGACCTCACCATGGCAAATTGTTGGCTATTATATCGTAGAGCTAAAACCTCAAAGGACATTGAAGGCAAACAAATGTTTTCAGCAGATTTGCGACTTGAGATTGGAGACTCTATGCAAGTTTTGATCAAAACCCAATGTAAAGAAAAGGAGCTCTTTTGAAAATATTCTTCAAGCAAAGAAACATAAGGGCCGAGCTCAACATGTTCCGCCTATGGCAGTACGGCAGGAACAAATAGGCCAGTGCAGGTTTTCCCAATGTAATGGCGTGTCACAAGCTATTTGCGAAAATGCGGTGTAGCGCTGGGTTACAACAAACAAAATAATTGTTCAAAATTATTTCACACCATTTAAGATTTTTTTTTTTGAAAGTTTCACTCAATGTTACAGAAATGTCACAATCCCTAAAAACCTGAATAAAATAGAGAAATTGTTTAGCTTTTAAATTCTGAAAAAAAAATTCGTGTTTTTTTCACATAAGTAAACGTTATTTAATAATATTTTGGATTTTTATGATCTTGATTTAAAAAGGTTTAAGGCTAGTTGTGAATGAAAGTCTTAATTAATGTGTTGCCATAGGGTTACAATTATTTAAATCAACAAAACGTTGTTATTCCTTGTTTAAGAGACATTTTATTGGTTTGTTACAGATATGTCACACTGGGATATAAAGGGTTAAGAAGCGTATAGTGGTGTAAAATTAGAAAAATCATATGGTCGAGTCCGACTATATGGTGCCCTACAACATAGTATATAAAAACAAATTTGCGAGAATGCATCCTTTATGGGATTTATACGCCAGAACAAAATTATGCTATGATGTTAAGATTCATGTACAATCACTTTACGCCGATTATTTTTCAGATAAATTTATCTATATAAGATTTGTAAGCCGCTAAGTGAATTTAAAAAAGAAGTTTATATGGGACCGATGGTTAATTTGGAACTACCAGTACAAAGTTTTGTCATGACAGTGTAGCTGTCATAAAAGTTACTGTCGTCAAATTGTATGACAAAAGCAATATTAATGAGGAAGTTATGGCATTAAAAGGTTTTTTTCGGAAGTATATTTGCATGGGAGTTATGATCGAATAGGGACCGATTCCAATAAAATTTGGTAAGATGCTTTAGATTTCAATGCAATTAGTTTGGACCACATTTAATCAAAGTCAACAGAAAAAGTTGGTTTATGAGTACCAAGAGTCGTTTCCGGAAAGAAGCTTGTATAATGGCCAATTTTCAGGATTGATATTAAAACACAATTACATATGTTTAAAATCGTTTTAAATACAAAATTCTCTTCTTCACTAAATACTTAAATCAAAGTTAATTCAACTTAAGTTTCTATTGTAATATTTTAGCAAGGGGACCTCAATATCACGACAATACAACAACAAGAGGCAAAGCAATAACAATCAGCTGTTTTTTGAGACCACCTTGTAAATAATTATACTTTTTTATGATATTTTTTTGTATTTAGTAGTGCTACCATACTTTTATCTTATTTAAATAAGACTTTTCAAATAAAACTCAAAAAATCAATCTGTATTTAAAGACGATTAAAGTTTTTATGAAAATTAACTTAATTATCCTGAAAATTGGACATAAGTGTATCTGACCGATTCTCGCCATTTCCAATAGGCTTTGCCCATGTGCCAATTACAACATTTGTTACAAACTTCGTCCAATTATCTTTAAAACTTCGACTTGTACCTTGCGCACAATGTTTACATGTACAGTCAGCCAGCCAGATGAACAGAAATCATCAGATCGACTCAGAAGTAATTCTGAGTCCAAATAGGGAACACTAAGAGAAAAATTACGATCTAAATTTAAGAACAAAATTCTTGAATTAAGATTGCAGAAATCTTCAGATTTCAATCTTGAAGTTTAGTCAGTAAGATCGACATTCTCAAATTTAAGCATAAATTCTAAATTTTTAGAATGAATTCCAAAAGTCAAGAACGTAATCTTAATTTTAAGATTGTTTTTTTGAAATTAAGAATACATTTTTAAAGTTAAGATTTAATTCTTGTTTTTTTTTTTTTGGAAATTAAACATCAGTGAAAACGTGTTGTGTAGTGAATTGTAAGACGCTGAACGAAGAACACTTATTTAGAAAAAAAAAGTAAAAAATAAATATTAAAATACAGTGAAAGGCAATTTAAAATGGAAAATCAGAACACAGATGAAATGGTGTTTATAACCATACCAATGAGTGACGATTTATAACCGCTGGCCAATGGACAATATGATGTAATCAGCATGCCGTAGGTAATTGCATCGGAGTTTTAAGACAACGCATTGCTAAAAAAACTTTCTTCAAGAGTTTCAAGTGGAGTCTGTTTTCAAGTATCTCAAGGGTAAGTACTCCTTCTTATTTATATGTGCAATTAAAACATTTTTTAAATTCATAGATTTATTTCACCATCTGTTATTTGACATTAAATTTATTTGTTTCAGACTCAAAAGTGTTTTTTTTAAAGTTTGCAGGACATGAAGAAGGAAGTCATAAAAGAAGCGATTCCTCCACTGGAGCTAAGAATGAAGTTCCAGAGATGTAAAGTAAATGCACTTTTAGTCTTATGAAATTGTTTATTTACTTAACCAAACAGATATAATTGAAATTTCGGATTTTAATATTCCTCGTTTATATTTTATCCAACAAATAATAATGGAAAGACATATGTTAGACTTACGTTAATAAAGGTATTTATGTACTTGTAAGTATTACATTATCATTGCGGCTTTTTTTTAATACATAAGTATACACATGTTAATATTTAAATAAATAAAAACCTGTGTTTTATTTCAACATTTGAATTCGGATAACCAATAAGAGTATTTTCAAGAATACATTCTTAAAATTGATCTTAAAAGAAGAATTAATTCTTGATTTAAGATTTCTAATGAAAACCAAATCTTGAATTTGATTTAAAAATGAGAATTTACTCAAGATTACAATCTTAAATGCGTTCTTAAAAACATTAAGATTGTGTTCTTGAATTAAGAATTTTCGCATTTAACAGACTATTAAGATTGAAATGATTTGATTTTGAACGTAAAACCTTGATTTTAGCACGTTTTTTCCCTTATATATGTTCACACTTGGGTTCTTAAGCGCGTTTAAGCAACTCGAACGTAAGTAAGCTCTAATCACATCAAAATCGAGATAATTACCCATACGTTGAAGTGATTTGTTAATCACTTCAAATTGACATGATTACAACTAAATCACTTAATTAATCACATAGAATCGACTGAACATACCTCAAACTGAGTATAATGTAGAATCGGCCAACATGAACGTGCACAACCGGCCACGATTTCTGCTTAATGTTTTTTATTTTTTTCCTTAAATATTTCATAAATTTTCACAATTTCATCATTAAAATTATCAAAATAATCTTCTGATAACTTTATAACAGTATTTTTATCCATTTTTAAGAATTTAAATAAATATAAATTTGTTTGTTGTGTTTTTTTCTTTATCATCTGTCATCTTAATCATCTCAAATGTAATGTGAACGGCTTTGATTAACTTAATCAACAGTTTGCTTAAACGCGTTTAAAAACCTAAATGTGAACATAGCATTAGTGTACGCTGTCGAAAATATTTCTCTAAATACTTCTTTGCAGCGCATCAAACGGTCAGGCGTGTCCGACTAACGTTTTGTTTGTTATAGCTGTCCTTCTAAATACTGCATCTACCAATATAATTTTTTCAAATGTGTATGTTATTTTTCTCATAAGTTGTATTTAATCAAGATCTTAAGTAGCCACTGAACAAGAATAATAATTGAAATGGCAGAGAATAAACAAACAATTTTTCATATTCAAATCAACAACAAAACAATTATCCTTTGGACTTTTATTTTATTACCATTTATTACCAACACACCGTTTGTTACATCTTTTTTTTCGTGCTGTAACAATAAAATTTGTGTCATAAAGCCGTTATGTTGAAATAAATGGAAATCATAATAAATAAATTATAAATAATTTACAACCTGAAACAAGCAAACAAAAAAAAAAAAAGAACATAGAAAAAGTCACAACTTTGCAACAACAAGAATTCGAAAACTAAAAAAGTAGCAACAACAAAATTGTTATAAATTCTGTCATGATATATTAATGTTATCATATAAACATATTTCATAATTCTTTTTAAATCATAAAAAAATCTTTATGTTTGCACTTACTTGCAGGATTTTTTTTTCTTTATTTGATGACCGGCGTGATGACAAGAGCATAAAGGTTTTTACTATCTCAGTATTGCCAGAAGACGGTAAAATTCATTTTATTAAGGGACTGTCTTCTATAAACTAAAAGTGTAGGGAATATCAAAAGCATCATATCATATTTTATACAAGAAGATGTTATTGAAGTACATTCTTATCCTTCCACCAACATTAAAACACTGAACTTTAAGACTGTACCTAAAAATGTTTGTAAGTCCCTAATTTTTGTAAGTTTGTAATCAGCGATTTTAATTTGAAAAAAAAAAAAAAAATTTTTGGAAAATAATACATTTTATTATTATGAAAAATTTGTTTTTGTGGTAAAAACTTTAGAATTTATGTAGGAAAAACTCTTTCGACGTAAAGAATTTTAGCGGCTGCTTAGGTATTTCTCTTTAAAAATTACTGGCAACACTGTTCCACCTGAACCAGTACGAATACTCGTAAAGAAAAACTTGACACAAAGAACATTTTATTGTAACAACTCGGGAGAAAAAAGTAAATGTTTTTCAAGTCACACTTGTTAAGGGAATTTGAAATACAGTTTGTATTTTGGGGATTTATTTGATGTGTCATTTAGAAACACTTTAGCGTTTAAAAACAAACAATCAACCAGATTCATCACATTCTAGCAAAAGTAAAAAAGATAAATCGCGTGTTATTCATCATGAAATCAAAATAAACTAAGGTAAAAAAAGAAGCAAATCTGCTTTTAGAACTGTTCTGAATGATGATGGTGTTTACAAAATTTGTGTCATAATAAACTACACCGTGCTACGCAATCGTAAAGTTTCAAATTAAAAGAAAAACCAAAAATTTGCAATTTTGTTATGTTGGATTAAGTTAAAAAATATGGAAATTTTGTAGTAAACTTTCATATTCGTTAAGCTTTAAGTCCTCTTCAAATTCGTAGATGAAGATCAATGTACCCAAAATTAATTGTGGAAGCCAATGTCATATTTAATTATAATTTTTATAAGTACATGTTAACTTTTGCTGTTAGAAGGACACTTTGCCTAAATATATGGACTTTGTTATTTAGCCAAACAGATTTTTTTGAACCGACAAGTCTGGAGTCTCTTGCCGCCACAAGCCACATACTTAAGCCCTTCGCCGTAAGTTAGAACTAAACCAATACAGGAATATGCCAAATTCATAAAAGAATTATGGCGAGGTCTGCTCAATGGGAAACATTTTTAAATTTTTTTTTTTACTTTTGTAGTTTATCTTAGTTAAAGTCATAAAAATGTTCTAAAGCAGGGGTGACCACAAGTTCCTTATGGAAGAGCAAACACTAATACATTTAACGAAAAACTTATTTTAATTCAATTTTATTTTTTGTTGTTAAAACCAATACATACATAGAATCGTATGGCGATTCTTTTCTTAGAATTTGTTAACCCTCTAACACTCATTTGAAGTGGTAATTTTTGTCCTTTTTTTAACTTCCACACACAAGTACATATACTTAGACGGAGGGTTTAAATGTTCGACGAATATTTCATGTACAAATTTCAATAGGGGTCTTCTAAGACCAAAAAATCGTGCACTGTATGTTAAACGGATTTTCGAAATTCCGGGCCTTGAAATTTTTGAATGTTTTTATTTTCAAAAACCTGTTCTTTATTTTTTTACCGACTCGCCAAAGCTTAAAGGATCATCGGTAAGCAATACGTATCAAACACTCAAAAAATTTCATTTTTTTTTTTTTTAATAATAAACTAGTTTATTATAGATACTAAGTTTAAATTGTAATCAAAAAAGAAATTTTTGTAATTTTTTAAATTTTTTTTTTCGCTTTAAACTCAAAAAATTATTGAGATTGATGTACCACAATAAGAGGTGTGCATATTATGTATTAGCTCATTCTGCTGAAAATTACACAATTTTAGCGCACTCTGGTTAAGGGGTATGGTGCACTTTTTGATTTTCATATAATACCTTCTCAGTATTTCTTTATTCAAATTTAGGATTTTAATGTTTTTCATATGGCTTGTAATTTTACTTAAACATTATAGTTCTATAATACAACAAATTGCGTAATTAGACCTGTTTTAAAATGCATTTTTAGTTAAGTTGCGGCAAAAAGTCGGCACTAATCATTTCACGGCCATTTTTAGAACACTTTTTGCTAAGAAAAAACGAAATAAAAAATGTCTGATTTTATATGATTTTTTTTTTTTAAGGTCAAACGAACTTTTGTAATTTTTGGATTTTTTTGAAAAAATTTTTTTTTTTTTTTTTTTTTTGAGCGACAAAAACTAAATTTAGTTAATATTTTAAATAAAAATGTTATTATTGCCAAATTTTAAAACATACCAAGGAACTCAATAAACAAAAGTTTAAACTCTTTTTTAAGCAAATGAATTTTTGAGAGTTATTTTCTTGAAGCAATTAAATTCATTTTTTTATTCATCAATTTTTTTTTTAATTTTGACTGACTTTAGCGACCTCTGGTAGAGTTTAGGAGAGGCACACGTAATAAATTCCAAAAAATTTATATGAGTTGCGTTGTTATCTATCGATCCATATATCTTTTATCACATTTTGAAATAAAATTTTTTTTGTCTATGGGACAAAGCACCGTGCGGCGTTTAGTCATACGATCTAACGACACAGTTGTGTTTCTAGCATAAAGTTTTTTCAAGTTTGAAATACTTTATTTTATTGTACAAAAGTTGAATTGATAAAAAATATGTTTTTTTGTTTGTTTCGTTACATACTTTTTATTCACATTGACAATATTGACTTATAAGATTTACATTAATAAAGACACGTTTCTATGAACATTATGAAGATTTAAAAATCTACTTTTTAATGCAAAATTTTACAAAAAAAAAAAAAAAAATAACATAAATAAACATTTATCAATCTTCAATTGATTGAATGATAATTTCTAGAGTTGTTAAGTCAAGAGTTCTAGAGAATTTATTTAAAGTTATTATTATACAATAAACAAGGCACAGACACATTAACATACATATAATACACTTGACACACACACACACCCAATGTCATATACATATGTATATAAACAAGGATGTTTTATGCATTTGTGTGTGTGTATGTAAATGAGAACTTCAACACATACATATAAAAAAAATAATATTGACAGAATAAAAGCAAAAATGTCAAGAAAATTTACGCATATTTACATTTAAATATGAAAAAAAACGAAGAAAAAGGAAAACAATCTGTGAAAAGTCTATGATAATGAGACATCATCAATATTGTCAGTTAAGTGACATGTGTGCAAAAAAAAAAAAATACAACCTGTTTTTAGTCACATCAATCTATGTATGTATGACATTTTAAGGTATATACTTCTTTTATTTGCAAGTTATTTTGTACTCATACACAGACATTTTGACATTACAGCACATTAATACATGCTAAATATGTATGTGAAAATGACGATATGAAAAGTACTTGTATGTGTAAGAATTTCAATTTCTCCTTGAACCGAATTCCAAGAATAATATTTGCATATAATTTCTTAAACATACTACTACTATAACTTGTATGAAAATATAAATTTTTTCTTTCGCTTCTTGTTCTTTACTGGAAGGAATTTCAGATATTTGTTACTCTATGATTTGTATACTGGCGTAATGTAGCAACAGCAACAACTACAACAGCAACAGTAACAGTAACATGACAAATATAACATCTTATTTGCATTTAGATTTTATCAAAAATGAAAAAATAAATTCACATGAAAATGTTTGCAGTCAAGCAAAAACAAAAAAAAAAAACGTACTTTGGGAAAATTGTTTTCTTTTACTTATGCCAACATATTGCTTAAAACATTTTATCAAAAAAATATGTTATAATTTCGTAGAAACAAAAAAAAAAAATATTTAATTTTATTAACTAGACGGGAATTTAATTTGCAATTTCAGAAGATATTAAAAAAACAGTGACTTGATTAATCAGCAACGAGATTGGTTTATTAAAAATGTTGTTTCAAGGTAAAAAGATATGTCGCAGGACAAACAATATATACTGTCTTTGTATAAAAAGTACCACGCCCACATCTCCAGTGCAGCCCACTTTTGAATAGAAGTTCTGTATTGATAGCCAAACTATCTGTACCAAATTTTAAAACTTTTGATGTTACCGTATTGCTAATCGATACTGTCTATGTATAGAAAGTGCCACGCAAACCTTTCCAATCCATCCTGTTATTTGACAGATATTGTGCATTGGTAACACAGCTATTTGTGCGAAATTACGGTACTGTTACTGTTTCCCAGATATACAGAAATTCATATGAAATCCCTTCCACTATTTGACAGATATTGTGTTTTGATAATCCAGATATTTGCGCCAAATAAGCATCATTTTACTGTTTCCTAGATAAACAGAAATTCATATAAAAGGTACCATGCCCACTTCTCTAATCCTGCCCACTATTTGACAGATATTGTGCACTTATAACCCAGCTATTTGTGCCAAATTTGAATACTTAGCTGTTACCGATTTCAATAAATATTTGGAAATCTATTTTGTCTTTGTATGGAATATGCGATGCCAACTTGGATTTTTACAATTTTTTTAAGCTCCTGGTAGCCGGGTGAAATAAGTTTTATATAAATGAAAAAATAAACATGCCTTTAGCTGCCTTAACATTTTTTTTAAATTGGTTGCTAAATGATGGTCATCACTTTCGGCGTTTCTATTGTTAATGTCCGTGTTAGAAAAGTCATGTTGGATTAAAGCTCCAAAATGACTTTCTTACCTTCCCATATGGAATAAAGATAAATGTTAAGACCAATTTTTGTAACGACTTTCGCGACATTTAGGTGTATGTGATGATGCACGTGGTTTTAATGGAATCTTCTTAGATCACACCAATTTCATTTACATATGTTGAAATTTATATCAACTACATAATTCCCTTCGACTTTATTTGGGCTGAAGTAAGATTATGGGCCGTTTAAAATTCATTAGTTTTTTTAGCGTTTTGTTTTAAAATTTATGCTAATATCAGTTTTTTTAATATATATACATTTTTAAAAGTAAACAACACATTTTTAAATGCTGATTTTAAATCGATCTTCAGAAAAATCGGCAGCATTAGTTGATGTTATAGATAACTTATTTTGTCTAAACAAAAAAGTAAATTACAAATTGAGCTTTCGTGGGAAATGTGTAGGCAAAAATAGGACTAATCTTTAATTTTGAATCGCTCTTGATGAACGTTCAATTTTGGTAAACTTATGACAAGCTGGTTCTCAGAACGCTATGGGATACTTACGGTTAACCTTTGCCTTACAAAATGCTCTTACGTATATATTTTCATCGGTTAACAGCACCCAGCTGGTTGGTACTGCACATTAGGGATATAACTTTTTAATATTTTTTTAAAATATCAAAATTGGCATAGCACTGTCCGATAGAGCATAAAAACTATAAGGGAACGTATATTTATTTTTTTCCTAAGCTCAAAAAAGGTCACACACCAACCGCGATGAAGTTTTGAAAATTTTTAATTTAATTTCTGCTTAAGAAAAAAATTATTAATATGTTTATTTAAAACAAAAAATAGCTCAAGTATGAAATTTCATTAATATTTGGAGCTGGTAAGAGATTTTTCCGCAAACCAAAACGTAACCTTTTTTAACGAAAAAAATTAAAAATGAATAAAAAACACCGTATAAAATAATGAATATTCAATATTGCATTGGTTTAGAAAAACCAATTAGTGCGTGAACTTTTTTGAGAAAAATTAAAAAAGATTATAATTTTCGTGGTTACTAGGACAGTATTTTTAATTATTATTTTTTCTTTGTTTTTTTAGCTTTTTGTAACGAAGACTTAGGCAATTAATTATGAATAACTAAAAGAACACGTATGTGCGAAGTAGAAAATGGACTTCACTTAAAGAGTATCATATTAAATTCAAATTAAATTATTTTCTTTGAGACGAGTTTTAGATCAGTTCTATTGATTTGAATGCCACTAATTTTTCAACAACATTAAAACTATGTTTAAAAAACATTTTTGAGGATACTTACGTTTTCTTTTAGATCCAGGATTTGGCGTATGATTCTGCAAATAAAAGAAAATATTATAAATTTTTTTTTTTATTTTTTTAACTTAGATATTGATTGTATTTATTTCAAAATCTCTTAAAGCGTAAAACTAATAATTTCACAATTGAAACACATAAGTCCTCGTTATTTATACGCAGATGTTGCGGCAACGTACGTAAATGTGTCATATGGTGTTAAAATTAGTTTAAAAGAAATTAAAAAAATTGTTAAAATTAATAACGATAATTTTAAAAAAAGAAGATTTTATAAGTTTGTGCTTTTGCGACTTGTGCATTTTGTATAAAAATATGCACACAGAAAAACTTATCAGTACATAGTTTTTTTCATCGATTAAATAATTTTTTTTAAAAGTATTATAAACGGGGAAACCCTAAAAATGCCATTATATGTTTTTACTTTTACAGCCAATGGAGGGAAAAACAACACAGAGAAGCATAAAAATGTATTTCAATTACAAACTTTGTGTAATTAATCAAAAAAATTAATAAAATTAATTAATTCATTTTTTTTATTAATGTTGTCGATATAAGTAAACGTTTAATTCACTTGATTAATTTTTTAATTAAAACTGATTTTATTTTTGATTAATGGTTTAATTGAAAAAAAATTGACAAGTGTTTTTTCTGTAAATATATTTATCCGTTTCAGAGCTTTTTTTTTAGTTTTATCATCGATTTGTTAATCCATATTTTTACTCCCTTTAGCATTTTTTGCATTTATTGGTCAAAAGAGCAGTTTTTTAAGTTTACATTGTATATTCCAGCTTTTTGAAGCATATTTTGATAATTGTTAATTTTTTCTTTTAAATATACGAATAAATCTTATATGAATCTTAACTTCTTAACATAATTTTATTCTGGTTGGCCTATTACTGCCCATGGGGCTCAAAGAGGAAAACTCTAAAATTTGTCTGTAAATAGTAGGGTATTAATTTAATCGACCTTTTGCATTAATCGGTTAATCACTCGATTAATTGACCGAGGTTTTGGTTTAATCGATCAATAATCGGTTAATTTTGTTTTTGATCGGTTAAACGATTAATAAAGTTTTTTTCATAAATTAAGTAATTTCAATATATAGAAATGCATTAATTATTTATTATTTGGAGTTTATTAGTAAAAAAACAATAACAAACCAAACAATAAAATTCTTGAACTAAATATGTAATATGCATTTTTCAATTAATACATAATTGGGGGATTCACAAGGTGTGCAACCAAGTCATATCGTCATAATGTCCTAAATAATATTTTGCAATTGCTTAAGGCGCATATAGACGACATGTTTTTGTCATCTGACATGTCAAATTTTCAAGTCACATGTAATTGTGCATGTCTGTCAAAATCGCTGTTTTACATAAGCTTTATAATATTCGGTCACAAACGTACATGTAATTTGCTTCTGACATTGTCTCTGTTTTTTTCGCATTGTTATTGCAGAAACCAAAGTAGTGCTCGGTTTCAAAATAACTTGCTGCCGCCATGAAAAGTTTTATTTGCGCCGTAAAATAGTTCAGCCATCTTAACATTTTTTTCTTTTAATTCAAAGATACCAATTTAGGATTTTATAATAAAACGGTTTTTATATATATATTCACATAAATTCTATTCAATGGTAAGATGATCAAACATATCTCGGTATTGTAAAAAATTAACTTCAGCCGGCTAATGATTCCGTCAATAGTGGACGCCGCTGCCGGTTTCTTGCCGGCATAGCTTTCTGATGTCAGATGGTTTGTCAGAAGAAAATAGAGCACGCTCTAATTGAAATTTTGTCAGATGACTTTGCGTCTGACTTTTACAGAAGCAAAGTTAAAAAGGTAACACACGACATGTATGTGTTTTGCAGTGGAAAATTTGACATGTCAGATGACAAAAACATGTCGTGTACGGTTGCCTTTAAAATAAATATTGTTGTGTTTTAAACAAAATAAAAATTTTAATGCTGTGCTCATTGATTCGTCATAACTGCATAGTAAAAATATAAATTATAAGCGGTAGCCCACACAATCATCATCAGGGATTTATTTTCCTTAAATTCAAGAATTTAAGAAAGAATAATTGTACTTTTTTGTTCTTGAATTTAAGGAAAATAAATCCCTGATGATGATCTTCAAAGAAGATCGAAATATTGGAAGCAAATAAAAAAGAATTTTTATTTACAAAAAAAAAAACACTGGCCTCGAGCTTGATTAATTTTTATTTATTTATTTCTAGTAATTATTTAAAGATATATGACTACCTTGTGAATCCCCCAAATATGTACACAGAAAGAAATACACTCGGATAAATCAAGTTTTTTATGATTACTTTAAGTACGAGTCGTACTCAAAAATTCAAGTACGAATACCACTTAAACGTACTCAAAACAATCCTAAATGGGATTACTTTCGAAAATCAATCCCGTAATTTCTTGAAATAAGTATGAAATTCTTAAATCAAGCAACAAAAGATTAAACTTTTTGTTGAGTTTTCAATGTGTATAGAAAATTAAAACATGCGTAGGCCGGAGTTTTAATTTTCTATACACATTGAAAAATGATCTGGCGATACTCATGTGCACCACTCAGGGTTAAAGAGTAAATTTGAACTCTTGATTCTCATTTAGTTTATATTTTTAGTTAAATAATGTACATAAGATTTCTAAAATAAAAACCATATCGGGCATGATATTGGTGTTTTATCATTCTGTAAGGTGTAATACGGGTAAGCAAATCAATCGTTATAACTTTTTTTTTCTAATTTCATGATAAAATCAACTTTATAATACTTGAATCAATCGCATTTTGAGATTGATTCAATCCTAGTTTTACATAAATCAATTTTAATTTCGGATTATTTTAAGTACGACTTCGGATTAAACAATTTTATAATTCTTAATCAAGCGCATTTTGAGATTTTTTCAATCTTCGTTTTACTTAACTCAATCTCATTTTGGATTATTTCAAGTACGAAACGGGATTGCATTTGGATAATTTAAGTATTTTGCGATTGGAAATCCATACTTAAATCAATCTTTCTGTACTTGATTCAAGAAAATCCGTACTCACCGTACTATTAATACCGCTTCGGATTGATTTAAGTACGGATGGATTGATTTTTCTTTTGAGTGTATTTATAAAAACATAGACTGAGATAATTTTTTTATTTATTTCAATAGTCAAAGGAGATCTTATAAAAAATTTTTTTTAAAAAAGTAATTTGGTTTAAATGCTTACCATGCTTCTTTTGTTTTGACAAAACTTGACTAAGAAAAAATTCTTGCACTTATCGTAGATGAATATCTAATTTCTCAGTCCTTTTTAAGGATTTCTCTTAGCATATAAATATTCCATTATGCCCTTAGAGTCCTGTTTTAATTTTTAAAAATGTTTAACTAGAAGTGTTTCAGTTAATTTTGTTAAAAGACTGATATGAGAAGGTATAAGAAGAAACAAATAACTAAGCACATACATATAAGTACGAGAAACAAAAAAAACAAACAAAAAGGCGTTGGCAATCAAACATTTAACCTATTTTTCGCCACATTCCTGTTGATTGAACATTGAAAGTGGTCGGCGGAAAATGGGTTGAAATGAAGATCACTGAACACCTTTTTTTGCAAGAAAAAATATTTTCTGAACACATACCTTTTGTATATGAGACGAAACAAATAATTAAAAATACAAAAAAATATGTTATAATACTACAAAAAATTAAAAATCTTATTACATCGGTTAATCGAATGAAATTAACCGGTTTAATCGTTAATCGAAAAAAGCTAATTTGAAATTAACCGATTAGTTAATCGGGTGGTAATTAATCGGTTAACCGATTGACGGGTAACCGAATGAATACCCTACTAACTACGTGACCAGTTATACTCTTTTTCTTATTTATATGATATTATTATTTATGTTTTTTTAATGCATTTTGCCGGTTTCCCTAATTATAAATCAGTTAATGTGCTAATTGAATGTCCTCTCTATCAATAAACTTAACAGCTAAAACTTAGAAACGGGTAACAATTTTGATTTTATCATGTTAATTCAACGTCAAGTTAACGTAAAAGTACCTTGGTAAGAAAAACGCAACAGTCGATTCGTTCAAGCAGGTGTAACAAGGTCCTTTAAGTTTAAATTTTTAAATAATAATTAAAGATTTTAAAACAGAAATTTATATTTCATATTTTAAATTACAATCAATTATCCAAATATGCTTTAAATAAAACATTATCTACTAGTTTAATGGGCAATTGAATTATCAATTAAAGCTTTATGTTTTTATTTAGCTCACTGACTTGTCAAATGTGTACCACTGCTGATTTGCTTAATGTATTTAACATGTTTAAATAATCATATAATTGTTTATTTTTTTATTTTAAATTTAAATTTGCAATAAATTTTCTGTAACCAATAATAAACCCCCATTTCCCCCACATTTTTGTACATAACAAATTACCAATAAGTTGGAGGGAAAAGTTTAAACGAAAAACAAATCAGTAAAAAAGAAACAATTAAACAGGGCTAAATTATACCTCATTTATTTTTATGAATTGTTTGCGTATTAAATTGCAAAATTTATTACAATTCATTTAAGCAGAAACCATTAATAGTATTTAAATGTGATGGGCTATTTAAACCAATAGTTGATATTGTTCATTTTTTTTTATCCTATTAAAAAAAAAACTTAAAGCCACATAAATGTATTTATTGCATTGAAAACATTTAATGTTGTATAGCACAAATATTGTACAATAGGTTGTCATGTGTATGTGTGTTAATAACGAAACGCACCTGTCTACAAGCAATATTTATATAAAAATAAGTCATTTAAACTTATCAACAAACATCAATTTACGCAAACACACGCGCACAGTTACACACTTAAACACTCAGACAGACAGGCAAGTCCTATTCACGATTATAAATACTTAATTAAATATTTCACAAGGATATTATTATACACACTGTGGCAAACATTTTGAATAAGTGTAATGATAATTGTGATTGAAATTTTTCCAAAAACCTTTTTGCTCCGCGATGGACTTTGGCACGCTGGTGTTTTCGGCTGTAGCTCGCCGGGAATGGGGGGTTCGTGTCCATCTAGGTTTTCACAATTATCAACTCTACTCGTGCCAGAATGGATACGGTGTAAAAAAAAAGAAGCAATAAAAAAAAAGAACGAGAAACAATGTACACACTACCTAACGAAAGGGGTAAAGACCTATTATAAACGGACAGACATTTCGATGACAGAAACTTTCACACTACATTTGTTTTGGCCGGACTCGAATCCTCGGGACAAGGTGTAATGGTCCCGGTCAGGCTGCCCACCCCATATGACAGGTTAATGTCAACCGTGACATTACCTTTTGCCTGAATAAAAATAAATAATAGGTAATGTCCCTAAACGTTTACTTACCACAATTTTACTTCACTTTTAGCTACTATCCAACCTTCGACAAATTAGTTAACACATTTTTAATTCAAATTGTACATATAAAAAATGTTTATTTACAATAGAGTATCTTATTATGTTGGTTAATTTTTACAATACTATTAAAAAAATTCAAATTCTATAGCATTAACTTAAATAAAAAGGAATCATAAAAAAACGTTTCGAGTGTTTTTTGTTTTTTTTTTTTCTTTTTTTAACCTTCCTTCATAGAAGGTATTAGCTTATTAGAATCGATCGCAAATGAGTAAGTACATTGGTTTACACTGACTTCGGTCTGTGTTTTTTTTTTATGTATTGATGGGTAAGCTTAATTTTTCTATTTTTCTTTTCTTTTGTAACATTAAAAATTTTCCTTCCCGACAAAAAACTTATTTAATAAAAACTTTAATTTATTTTGTTTCTCAAATATTTACTAGAAATCCATATTCAGATATTTAATTTAGATGTCTATTTAAATATATAATTAAGATATTCCAATAATTAACTAATTCGTTTATAGCAAATATTTAATTCAGATTTTTATCCCGAATATTCAAAATGTTAATTTCTTCAAGTCTCTAATTAAGTTACTCACTTAGTTAGTTTTAGTTATGCCTTAAGTTACTGATTAAGTTAGTTCTAGTAATTTATTTAGTTAGTTTTTTTAAATATCTACTTTGTTTTTAAACTTCTACTTCGTTTTTTTAAATATCTACTTCGTTATTAATTCAAATATTTATTTATTCCTTTAATTATGGATTCAAATACTTATTTTCTTTTTATATTTAATTATTTATTTGTTTATTTAAATGTTTACTTAATTTTTCTTTTATTCTTTAATTATTTAAGTAAATATTCAAATATTTATTTGACTCAGTAGTCATATTTCTCTAATCAATTCTTGCAGAATGGTTTCATCTGTCAGAAAAAAAAATCATCGTTCTAACCGGTTACTTAAGATATGTATTTGTTCATTAAAGCTTTAATGTAATCAAGGTTAGTAATAAGGCACTCAAACGATTAACCGTTGTTCGTTTAACCGACCAAATTAGCGCGATCAATTGTTCGAATAATTTAAAATTGCTTATTTACGATCAACGAATATTTCGAATAATCAGTATGTCGGTAATGCGAAGTTTTATTTTTTTTTTATAAAATTATTTTTTCTTATATTAGAAAATAAACAAAACGATACGTTTCCTAACTCAGGAACATTATTATTCGATTAAATGTTTATCTCGAGCAATTATTCGTGCGATTAATCGATTAATACAAAACTTCGATTAATTGAACATTTGGGCAAGATTTATCATACAGGAAAATTTTGATGTAAACAATTAAGTAAGTGGGACGTAATCAATCGCCTGACTGATCCAGGCAATGATTAAAATAAATTGGTTATATGTAATCACCAGATTAGTTAAATCAAATATTTAAGTTCTAAATTATATTTAAAATTTTTGCTTGAATCAATATTCTTTTTTTTTTTTTTTTTAAATATTTAAGGACTTGGTTATTATATTATTTGTTTTTTTTTTAAGGGATTTTTAATAACATTTAGTTTTAATTAATTTAGGTAACTGGATGGTATTCAAAAGTGAATCAATTAAAGTTAGGTACTTTATTAAGAAAATCAGGTTGTTAATCGAATCATTTAATTTACAAATGATCTCCTCCTTAACTTTCTTAAGAATAGATTTAGTATTAGTTTTTATATAAATTCTTTTTTGTAATTAAAAAAAATTACCTTCATAACTTTTCTTTTAGTTATTGTTTTTTTTTTTTTCCTTTTAATTTATTTTCATCAAAGTTTTCCTTTTTTTCTGTTTTCTTTTTATTTTTAGTTTTATTCCTTTTTTTTATAAGCTGATTAAATTTACTAACAGAGTCCACTTAAGTTAATGATGTCTATTATTGTTATTGTTAGAGAAAATATAGGTATATGTTTGAGTAGTTATATCAGGCATAGAATAGGGTTATGGTTATGAGTATAATAAATACATATACAAATTTAGATTAGAATAGTGATGGTTAATGCTAGTAATCTCGAATATTACATTTGATGTTGAATTTATTGATTTAATATATTTAAATTACTGCAATTGTTTTTAATTTAACTTTACGAAAAAAAAACGATTTGTTTTTGTCAAAAATAATGCCCGGAACTCTAGGGGCCAAAGCGGAATGTGTGCCTTTTTCAAAAAATGTTACCTGGAGGATTGGAAATAAAAGTATGGTCCACGATTGCTATTTCCAACGGAAAACTGGTGCATTTGATGCTCGTTAGTATTCTTAGGTGTTTCCTGGGTTACTATGGTATGCTGAAATTGTTTCTGATTTTGCTGAGTTGTCTGGTATTTGCCTGTGCTTTTATTTAGAGATGTTGTTATAGCTGTTTTCCATGGTATTTTTTCCTTGTAATTTAGTTATAGATGTTGGATGTCTGTTAATAATGGTTGTTGTATATTGCTGCAGTTGTCATCGTGGTTGGAGGTGTTGGACTTATGCTGGTTATTGGATTCGTTGTAGGTGGTAAGTATTGTTATTCCTTTACAGGTGGTAATTATAGGTGTTTCTTTACATGTGGTAAGTATATGTAGGTGTTTCTTTACAGGTGGTAATTATAGGTATTTCTTTACAGGTGGTATTTATATTTTATTTTTTTTTCCTTAGGATCAAAAATTTTCTTTTTCTCCTTTCTTAACCATTTTTCTGGTACAATTAAGCCTAAATGCTATTAAGCAGACACTTTACAGGGATTGTCTTGAAATCATGAATTCCAATTTGATTCACTACGAATGTTCAAAAACGTAAAAAAAACGTGGTTATATTGCGTGATGTCGCTCTTTCACACGTGTCATGTTTTTTTTTCTATGGGCGCCATTTTTATGCGTTGCTGTGCGCCATTTTGTGTGGAATAATTGTTTTCAAGCACGTTTTTTTTTATTTTATTTGTTGGCCCGATAGAGATCCAGAATATTAAAATTGTTTTTTTCCACGCCCATACACGTTCTTTTATAAAGTTTTATTTATATCGAGTATCTGTCTATTTACAAAGCATTCGTAATAATTTTTATATATACCAATACTGACTGCTCAAGACCACGATTTGCGGCAATTGTATGGAATCGGGACCAACTATATTAAATACATCTTGCAATTGGTTAATCCTGGGATAAGTGCCTTCATATCTCTAGCGTCAGTTGTAAAGTTCTTGTTTGTCTCTCGATAATCTTGTTTGAGTTTGTACCATAAAATTAATGCAAAAGGAAATTTTACAAACTTCTATTATTTTACGCACTTTAAATTTCTGGATGGATGTAATTAATGTCTTGGCAGAATTGTTTTACAGCGATTTAATTACAATTTATTCGTATAAACTATTGGGCTATCGATTTTAAAGCCTCTTTATTGCTTGTTTTTTTTTTTTTTAATTATTTAAAGAAATATTTTTGTTCACTACCGCCATCTTGCCTTGTCTTAAAAAAAAGAACTAAACACTTTTTTTATTTTTATTACCTTTCCACACTGCAGTTACTGAACGAATGATCGTTGCATCTTCTCGAAAAATCCAACCTGTCAAATTTTTTTGACAGGCGTTTTGGCTACCGCCCAAAGTAATCCAGGGTTGTCCGCATTATAGGGTTGTATCTCTTTGTACTCACATGGTGATGACACCCAGAGATGGATATAATTAAGCGTTTAAGTGTAAAAAAACGCTTAATTCAAATCAACCTCCTTGTCCGTCACAAAGCCAGCTCTTTTCCCGTACCCTGGGGAGTGAAAAGAGTTGGGAAACCGGACGATCTGGCAACTACAATCCTCTTTTTCGGCCGGTGTGTATGCACGCCCTATTTTTTCAAACGCGGCTTCCTTTACACATTCTATCCGCCATGACTTCCTTTCCATTCCTACCGTCGACGAGCGTGCAGGCATACGCGGCTATCGATCCCCCGAAAAGTTATATTTTTTTTACTATCGTTGATAAGTCCTATTTCATCCATGCCAACAAAAAAAAACAACTACCATCCTCAAAAAGCAAAATGAGAGGACTCATGTGGAATCCACAGTGTCAGGGTCAAAACTAAACAGGTAAGTCACCTGACCCTAATTTGCCCATGTACCCAAAAAAAAATCTAACGACAAACCCAACCTTCCACTGTCCACCTAGGGGCTCCAAATGACCCCGTTAGCCTAAAAACGTTAAAACCATTTCCATCAGTAGTCGTAAGATCAAACCAAACGTGTCAGAAGATGCTCACTGCGAACATCCAGGCGTTCAGATGACAAAGGAAGAGGTCTTGCCCCCATGCAACAAAAGTAAAGTGAGTAGTTTTCCCTTTTTTTAAATTATTAGTGAAATTGTGTCATTACGACTAGAAACTAACGTGCGATTTACGGCTCTTTTAACAATACGTGAGCAAATAAATTTAAAGAGAAAATTAACATTTTGTCGGTAACGTTAATAAGCAACTTTTGACTAACCTTTACGATCGCTGGTTTCGTCATATTTCGGTTACTTAACAGAAACATTAGATAGCAAGTATGGCGATATCATATCCGCATGTTTAAGAGGAATTGTGTAATGTAATTTACAAATCGGAAATTTAATTTAAAATTGAAAAGTGTTTGCCGTCAGCAATTAGTGGAGCTAAATTATTCGAAATGCTATCTCTTCATTTTCATTCAAAATGTTTTCCATTTTGCTAAAAAAAAATTTCCATGGACTTTTTCTAATTATTTTTTTAACAACAACTTCCCCGTTAAATAGTTTCGATTACTTTTTGATTGAATAGTTAAAAGCACCATTCCAACTTACTGTTATGGTTTTGATTAACATTTAATCCCGTATTGTGACAAGAGTCGTTAATTCCAAGGATCGTGAACAATCCCGTCCTACCGCGCCTGACACAAAAAAAAACTGAATTACATAAATACGGCACATTACGGCCCAACAAAACTAACACGGGTACTCTCTCAGTTTACAGCCTAATTAAATTCTTCGACAATTATATCCCAATTTCGCCAATTCAAAAACCAATTTTTCGTCCTACGTCTTACATCGCCTATTGCTTCAGGTGTTGCGCGTGTATCACACCGATAAATTGACCTCTGAGATTTTCAATCTCATATTGGCAGTTGCCTACTGCCTTTCTGATCCTGCACCTTAGCCACGGTCTGCAAAGTTTTGCGTTTATTCCCTTTGAAAATTTACTTTGTATAAAGTTTTTTCTGTAAACTTCTTGGCCGGGCATATATTTCACAATCCTGCTTTTAAGATTGTAGGATTTAACATTTCGCAAATAAGCGCCATGTAGCTTTTCGCTGACTTTTTGGTGGATCAATTGCATTTGTGATGCTTTCGGCAGTATCAACATTTCTCCTTCCTCGGCTGATTTTAGTTTTCTCAATATTTCATAAGCGTCCGCATGGGTAACCATATTGTAACCGGTTAGAGAAAAATAAGGGCTAACACCAGTTGAAGAATGAACTGTAGACCTAAGAGAGCATTCTATTTTAGCCAAATTTTCATCCCATCTCGATTGGTCGTTATCCAAAAAACTTCGGATGGAGCTAAGTATGGTTTGGTTGACCCTTTCGCTCGCGTTCGATTGCGGTGAATATATAGGGGTACGAAGATGTTTAACGCCAAATATTTCTAAAAAATCCTTAAATGCTTCGGAGGTAAACTGTTTGCCATTATCCGAATGTAGCATTTCTGGCACTCCGAATTTATAAAATACCTCATCTCTTAAAAATTTAATTACAGCTTTGGTGGTAGCTTTGGACAGAGCTTTCAAAAGAACAAATTTGGTTTTGTGATCTAATACGATAAATATAAAAGTATTACCAGATTTTGTTCGGGTATATGGTCCCAAAAAATCAATATAGATCTTTTGAAAAGGCCTTTGAGTTATCACTTCTTTTCCCATCGGTGGACGCAGTATTTTCCTAGGGTGTTTTATTTCCTTACAGGTTTCACATTGTCCCACAAAGTTTCTAATCTGTTTCACCATTGAAGGCCAGTAAAAATACTCCCTAATGTTGAACAATGTTTTTGCTATACCTCCGTGTAAGGTGTTGTCAATATGCGATTTACTTATTATGCCATCGGTTAGGCGGGATGGTACCCATATTCTCCAACAATCGTCTTCATTCTCCAGACCGTTTCGGTTAAATTTTACCCTTTTGTAAATAATACCCTCTTCTACCTTTAAATCCGGAAGCCTATTAATGTTTTGTTCTACAGTGTCTATCAGTGTAAGATATTCTTTGCTTCTAAATTCTTCGGAATCAAAATCTATGACGATGCTAGGATCGGCTACTATCTCTTCCATATCTTGACGCGATAGCATATCGGGGACTACATTTTTGCTGCCTTTCCTATGATCGATGTTAAATTTAAATCCCTGGAGTTTTAAACTCCATCGAGCAAGTCTACCGTTTAGGTCATTCTGCCGCATGAGCCACTTTAAACTGGAATGGTCTGTTATCACCGTAAAATCCATCAGTTCTATGTATTGCCTAAATCTTTCAATTGCAAGTACAACCGCGAGACACTCTTTCTCCGTGGTAGAATAATTTTTCTGAGCACTGTTTAGTTTCCTGGAGAAATACTCAATTGGGTGCTCTTCACCCTCATCATCTTTCTGAAACAGGACAGCGCCCAAACCAACGTTTGAGGCGTCACATTGAACAAAGAAAGGCTTTTCAAAATCGGGGCTTGACAATATAGGACTGGTTACTAACCGATGCTTCAACTCTTCAAACGATTTCATGGCTTCAGGAGTGAAATTAAATGTAGGTGATTTCTTCAAAGTATCTGTCAGAGGTGCGGTAAGTGTGGAAAAATCATGGATGAACCGGCGGTACCATCCTACGGTGCCTAGGAATCTCCTAACATCCTTTTGATTTTTCGGCGGTTTGATTTCCAAAATTGCCCTCACTTTTTCATCATCGGGCCTAAGTTTACCCCCACCTACAACGTAACCCAAATACTTCAACTCCCTATAGCAGAATTTGGATTTTGACATATTGATTGTCAGACCGGCAGATGTTAATTTCTGACCTACGATTCGAAGCATTTCCATGTGCTCTTCAAAATTTGGGGATACTACCAACAGGTCGTCAAGGTACACGAACACCCTATCTTTCAGCTCAGACGGCACCACTTTATCCATCAATCGACATAATCTCTGCGCAGCATTACACAGTCCGAAAGGCATAACCTTAAATTGGTATTGAGGCCTACCTGGGACTGTGAATGCTGTTTTCGGCCTACTCTCTTCATCCAGAGGGATTTGCCAGAACGCATCCTTTAAGTCGATTGCTGAAATAAAGTGTGTGTCGCCGAGCCTAGCTAGTAAGCCATCGATGTTAGGGAGAGGATAAGCGTCCTTTTTAGTGACCTTATTCAATTCCCTCGCATCGAGGCATAGCCTATTTTTGCCGGGTTTCATGACTAACGTTGTCCGATTGTTCCATTCGGCTCCTGTAGTAACTTCTATAACGTCCTGATCTAACATTCGGTCCAATTCTGCAAAAATTAATTTTTGTACGGCCGGACTAACAGGATAATATCTCATTTTTTTAGCGGGTGCATCACCAGTATCAATTTTGTGCGTTTCCAAATCAGTTTTACCTAATCCATATTGTGTATGACATTTGAACGAAAGTTTGACGTTTTCAAGAACTCTACGCTGGTGACTAGTCAAGTCATGAATTTTTGAGTTTTCTGAACCTTCTTCGGCAAGGGCGTTAATTGTTGCGTTCTCGAAACTTATTTTTAATCCGATTTGCCTCCAAAAGTCATATCCGAGTATTAATTCCTGACTCAAATTAGGTACTAAGTATAAAACTGATTCAACTGACTGGTTTCCCGATTTAATAATTGCCTGTATTTTTCCCACTATCATATGCTGTTTACCGTCCGCCGTTCTTACTGAAGATTTGAAATCAAGTACTTTCGCATCCATTTTCCGAACGTTTTCTAAACAATTTTTGCCGAGGCAACTTACTGAGGCGCCACTGTCAAGAAGACCCTGATAGTTCAACCCATTTATATTTACCGACATATAAGGTCTTATGTCGTCTTTGCTACCTATCATGGTTGAAACTATTTTTTTTCTTTCTGCCTTTCTCGTCGCATATCTTTTTCGGGTGTTAATTATTCTCTTGCTCACCTTTGGTTCGTAGTCAGCAAAAATTTCCGCCCTTTTTTGTTCGTATAATTCAAGACGTTGTTCGTAAGGAAGATGAGGATTAAAAGTTGTTGGTGATTTTGTTTTCCGGTGTACGTCGGGACTGTGACTTACTTGTGGACTATTCTTTTCACTCATTTGGCTACATTCGGACTTAGTTCTATCCGTGGTTTGGTCTAAATTTTGATTTTTGGTTGGTTTGTCGCTAGCTAGTATAAACTTTAAAAAACTGTCATTTACTGGGTTGGGTTTTGGAATGAACACGCCGGCCCAGTCCTCTGCGTGTTCAGCTTTGAGTTTCCCACACATTTAGGGCAAGTCGGGCTAGTTACGTCCTCGAACCCACACTTGTAACAGAAGATTCTTCTTTGAGTTACAGGACATTCAATGAATGAGTGGCCAGGAGTCTTACAGTTCCAGCAGGTTAGTTGTTTCGCTGCGAGGTTAACCTTCTGTAACTCCTCCACTAGCCGCGCTTGATCATCCGTTTCCTCTCTGTCAAAAACGTCAACTTCATATACCCTACGTGTATTTCCTAGAGGCCTACGTTGTGAAAAGCGTTTGGCAATGTTTCTTTCCGCCCTTTTGCATTCTTCAAGTAGTTGGTCTAAATTATCAATTCTAATAGGAAAAATTAGTTGTGCCAAACCATCCTTTAAATTATCTTTTACTATCTTAACGAGCTCGGATTCTAAAACGTGTATTCTCATCTGGTTTTTGAGTTTGATGATTTCCGTAATGAAGGCATCGGCGGTTTCATTCGGAGCCTGTCTACGTTCCATTATTTTTCGCTGTATTTCGAAATCGCTTTCGAAGTTACGGAATTTTCTAATCAGGTGGTATTTAAATGTATTCCAATCGCATATGGGATGTTTCATGCGAAAAGCCCAAAACCAAGTACTAGCAGCTCCAGTAACCAAATGGTGAAAACCCTTCATAATTATATCCCATGAGCAATTGTAGTCATGCCTAAGAATCTCCACGCGAAAAACGAAATCTTCAACAGTCAAAGATTTATTAGTACCGTCATACTTAATCCCCCACTTCTCTAACTGGTTAGGATTTATAGGACTATAACCATGGTTATGTGGTGAATGATCAAAACTAGAATGAGGTTCAAAATAATTTAGAGGACTGTTTCCGAACAATTGTTGTGGTGCTTGCGGTTGAGGTAATCGACGTTGAAAAGGCATTTGATGATTGTTTGGTTGACGAAATGGTGGTTGGTGTCTATCATTAATATTCAATGGTGTGCGAAAATCGTGATTTGGATTGAACTGTCTAGGATTCGGTTGGTTCGCTTGATCTATAGAATGGCTGCGCTCTGAACGTAAAGATTCTCGGATTAGTTGCGGTAACATCAACTGCATATTCTGTACTTCCCTCATGATTGAAGCTTGTGCAGCTCCAACGGACGCAGCGACGTATTCCCTAATCGTCACTCCCTCATCGTCTACGCCTAAGCCTGGGTAAGCTTCTTCTCTAATTGGTGGTAAATCTCGATCATGTTGATCCATGTTGTCAATATCGGGCCTTGCTGGTCTACTTCCTTGTCCGCTAATTTCCCTCGCTGTTATACTGCTATACGTTGGTGTACGGATAGTGATTTCGCTCTCCGGCGAAGAATGTGTTTGTGGTCCAAATCCCGGAGGAAATCTAATGGACATTAACGGTGTAACCGCGTTTGTCGAAATAACCGGAGCAATGTTTTGTGAGGCTGACGTTGTGGCCGAATCACGAGGTTGATTATCTTCGCTGATAACGGGGTTCAGACTAGAGGACCTAAGATTCCTGGTACTCATTATAAACTACCGTCCAAAACGATTATAATCCCTCAACTAATTCAACGAATACGCAAAAAAAAAGGAATCTTGAAATAAATCAGATCTACCGACCTACAAAAAGAAAATACCCGCTAACAATTTCAAGGTCAATACTAAAGTTAAAAAAAAAACACCAATTGTATAAACGATACAACTGTTCAAGCCGCAAAAAAGAACGAATCACCAAAATTCCCGATATCAAATCACCGGTACAAATACCGAAAGTAAAAATGACAATAGTCGAATAGACAAAATTCCCAAAAGACCAAGAAACAATTCCCGAAATAGTGGACAAATAGGTACGCCCGATCCACTGAGCAGCAAAAACGCAATCTGCGGTTGTAAATATGTATATAAATTCAATAAAAAAAATGTCAAAATGTGTACGTAAAAAAAATCTGTATTATTTACGATAATTTTTTTTTCAATTATTTAATGCCCGTATTCATAAGTATATTTTTAAACTTAGCAAAGGTCAAAAAAAACAATTTTTTTGTATAAAATTTCTTTTAATAAACCTTAGCCAAATTCAAGAACCACTTGTGAATATTAGGCTTAATATTTTATAATGGTTACGTATGATCCACTAAATAATGTGTATTTATATAAATTCAAGAAAAAATGTAAAAAATGTGTATGTAAAAAAAACTGTATAATTATAGATTATAAATATTTTTTTTTTTTTTTAATAGTTTAAGTATCTTATGACTTCTACGGATTTAACACTACAAATGTTTAACACTATAGATAATTTCTAATGTTAGCTTCAAAGGATTGAATATTGTAATTAAACTAAACTACAAAAGATTTAATAATGTAATTAGTTGATAAGTTTCATTAAACTACAAAAAATTTTAATAGTCTAGTAGATAAGTTTACGAATTTACAAAAAAAATTTTTGTTTGTAATTTTTGTTTGTTATGTAGTGTAATTAATAGCTTGAGGTTGGAATGTGTAGCATAAAATGAAATAAAAACTTGTGGTAGAAAAAAAACTATCAAGTTCGAGTTCGCAATTCATCAATTTTCTCCTCAGAAGATTGAGTACAATATTTATGATAAAGAATAAAATTGTTTTTATGCATTGTTTCCAATACAAAAAAAAAACGCATGAATCTAAATCTTGCCAAACAAAAAAACTTTTTAAGTGTGTGTGAAATGTTGGAATTATTTAGTTTACTGTCATCGAAATAACTTTAAAACAAAACCAGAAACGAAAATTACATTTATTTGAGTCGCCGGATCCTTTTCTCCTCTTCTCAACTAACTGAACCAAATGAACGCTTAGCTATTTAGCCGCCGGATCATGATCAAGGTTAATGATAAGATTCGATTTAAATCCTTTAACTCCCCCAGTACTAAGTTCCCTTGTCCGACGCTGACGCAACTCAGGCGTGGCACTATAAACATACCTTCCAGGACATACATTGTCAAAAAAAGTTCCTAATACCGAGATCCCTAACAAGTTTCCCTATACGATGCCAACGCAATGCAGGCATGGTATCTAATTAATACCTTCCGCGACATAAGTCATTATATAAAAGAAAAAAGTACGAGATTGAACATTTTGAACAGAAATGTTCGAAAGTATGGAAGCCAGCAAAGATGAATTAAAACACCTTAAGGCTAAATAAATTTAACCAAAAGGGTTAAATCACTTTCGGGCCCCACGTTGGGCGCCATTTTTGTGTAATGATAATTGTGATTGAAATTTTTCCAAAAACCTTTTTGCTCCGCGATGGACTTTGGCACGCTGGTGTTTTCGGCTGTAGCTCGCCGGGAATGGGGGGTTCGTGTCCATCTAGGTTTTCACAATTATCAACTCTACTCGTGCCAGAATGGATACGGTGTAAAAAAAAAGAAGCAATAAAAAAAAAGAACGAGAAACAATGTACACACTACCTAACGAAAGGGGTAAAGACCTATTATAAACGGACAGACATTTCGATGACAGAAACTTTCACACTACATTTGTTTTGGCCGGACTCGAATCCTCGGGACAAGGTGTAATGGTCCCGGTCAGGCTGCCCACCCCATATGACAGGTTAATGTCAACCGTGACATTACCTTTTGCCTGAATAAAAATAAATAATAGGTAATGTCCCTAAACGTTTACTTACCACAATTTTACTTCACTTTTAGCTACTATCCAACCTTCGACAAATTAGTTAACACATTTTTAATTCAAATTGTACATATAAAAAATGTTTATTTACAATAGAGTATCTTATTATGTTGGTTAATTTTTACAATACTATTAAAAAAATTCAAATTCTATAGCATTAACTTAAATAAAAAGGAATCATAAAAAAACGTTTCGAGTGTTTTTTGTTTTTTTTTTTTCTTTTTTTAACCTTCCTTCATAGAAGGTATTAGCTTATTAGAATCGATCGCAAATGAGTAAGTACATTGGTTTACACTGACTTCGGTCTGTGTTTTTTTTTTATGTATTGATGGGTAAGCTTAATTTTTCTATTTTTCTTTTCTTTTGTAACATTAAAAATTTTCCTTCCCGACAAAAAACTTATTTAATAAAAACTTTAATTTATTTTGTTTCTCAAATATTTACTAGAAATCCATATTCAGATATTTAATTTAGATGTCTATTTAAATATATAATTAAGATATTCCAATAATTAACTAATTCGTTTATAGCAAATATTTAATTCAGATTTTTATCCCGAATATTCAAAATGTTAATTTCTTCAAGTCTCTAATTAAGTTACTCACTTAGTTAGTTTTAGTTATGCCTTAAGTTACTGATTAAGTTAGTTCTAGTAATTTATTTAGTTAGTTTTTTTAAATATCTACTTTGTTTTTAAACTTCTACTTCGTTTTTTTAAATATCTACTTCGTTATTAATTCAAATATTTATTTATTCCTTTAATTATGGATTCAAATACTTATTTTCTTTTTATATTTAATTATTTATTTGTTTATTTAAATGTTTACTTAATTTTTCTTTTATTCTTTAATTATTTAAGTAAATATTCAAATATTTATTTGACTCAGTAGTCATATTTCTCTAATCAATTCTTGCAGAATGGTTTCATCTGTCAGAAAAAAAAATCATCGTTCTAACCGGTTACTTAAGATATGTATTTGTTCATTAAAGCTTTAATGTAATCAAGGTTAGTAATAAGGCACTCAAACGATTAACCGTTGTTCGTTTAACCGACCAAATTAGCGCGATCAATTGTTCGAATAATTTAAAATTGCTTATTTACGATCAACGAATATTTCGAATAATCAGTATGTCGGTAATGCGAAGTTTTATTTTTTTTTTATAAAATTATTTTTTCTTATATTAGAAAATAAACAAAACGATACGTTTCCTAACTCAGGAACATTATTATTCGATTAAATGTTTATCTCGAGCAATTATTCGTGCGATTAATCGATTAATACAAAACTTCGATTAATTGAACATTTGGGCAAGATTTATCATACAGGAAAATTTTGATGTAAACAATTAAGTAAGTGGGACGTAATCAATCGCCTGACTGATCCAGGCAATGATTTAAATAAATTGGTTATATGTAATCACCAGATTAGTTAAATCAAATATTTAAGTTCTAAATTATATTTAAAATTTTTGCTTGAATCAATATTCTTTTTTTTTTTTTTTTTAAATATTTAAGGACTTGGTTATTATATTATTTGTTTTTTTTTTAAGGGATTTTTAATAACATTTAGTTTTAATTAATTTAGGTAACTGGATGGTATTCAAAAGTGAATCAATTAAAGTTAGGTACTTTATTAAGAAAATCAGGTTGTTAATCGAATCATTTAATTTACAAATGATCTCCTCCTTAACTTTCTTAAGAATAGATTTAGTATTAGTTTTTATATAAATTCTTTTTTGTAATTAAAAAAAATTACCTTCATAACTTTTCTTTTAGTTATTGTTTTTTTTTTTTTCCTTTTAATTTATTTTCATCAAAGTTTTCCTTTTTTTCTGTTTTCTTTTTATTTTTAGTTTTATTCCTTTTTTTTACAAGCTGATTAAATTTACTAACAGAGTCCACTTAAGTTAATGATGTCTATTATTGTTATTGTTAGAGAAAATATAGGTATATGTTTGAGTAGTTATATCAGGCATAGAATAGGGTTATGGTTATGAGTATAATAAATACATATACAAATTTAGATTAGAATAGTGATGGTTAATGCTAGTAATCTCGAATATTACATTTGATGTTGAATTTATTGATTTAATATATTTAAATTACTGCAATTGTTTTTAATTTAACTTTACGAAAAAAAACGATTTGTTTTTGTCAAAAATAATGCCCGGAACTCTAGGGGCCAAAGCGGAATGTGTGCCTTTTTCAAAAAATGTTACCTGGAGGATTGGAAATAAAAGTATGGTCCACGATTGCTATTTCCAACGGAAAACTGGTGCATTTGATGCTCGTTAGTATTCTTAGGTGTTTCCTGGGTTACTATGGTATGCTGAAATTGTTTCTGATTTTGCTGAGTTGTCTGGTATTTGCCTGTGCTTTTATTTAGAGATGTTGTTATAGCTGTTTTCCATGGTATTTTTTCCTTGTAATTTAGTTATAGATGTTGGATGTCTGTTAATAATGGTTGTTGTATATTGCTGCAGTTGTCATCGTGGTTGGAGGTGTTGGACTTATGCTGGTTATTGGATTCGTTGTAGGTGGTAAGTATTGTTATTCCTTTACAGGTGGTAATTATAGGTGTTTCTTTACATGTGGTAAGTATATGTAGGTGTTTCTTTACAGGTGGTAATTATAGGTATTTCTTTACAGGTGGTATTTATATTTTATTTTTTTTTCCTTAGGATCAAAAATTTTCTTTTTCTCCTTTCTTAACCATTTTTCTGGTACAATTAAGCCTAAATGCTATTAAGCAGACACTTTACAGGGATTGTCTTGAAATCATGAATTCCAATTTGATTCACTACGAATGTTCAAAAACGTAAAAAAAACGTGGTTATATTGCGTGATGTCGCTCTTTCACACGTGTCATGTTTTTTTTTCTATGGGCGCCATTTTTATGCGTTGCTGTGCGCCATTTTGTGTGGAATAATTGTTTTCAAGCACGTTTTTTTTTATTTTATTTGTTGGCCCGATAGAGATCCAGAATATTAAAATTGTTTTTTTCCACGCCCATACACGTTCTTTTATAAAGTTTTATTTATATCGAGTATCTGTCTATTTACAAAGCATTCGTAATAATTTTTATATATACCAATACTGACTGCTCAAGACCACGATTTGCGGCAATTGTATGGAATCGGGACCAACTATATTAAATACATCTTGCAATTGGTTAATCCTGGGATAAGTGCCTTCATATCTCTAGCGTCAGTTGTAAAGTTCTTGTTTGTCTCTCGATAATCTTGTTTGAGTTTGTACCATAAAATTAATGCAAAAGGAAATTTTACAAACTTCTATTATTTTACGCACTTTAAATTTCTGGATGGATGTAATTAATGTCTTGGCAGAATTGTTTTACAGCGATTTAATTACAATTTATTCGTATAAACTATTGGGCTATCGATTTTAAAGCCTCTTTATTGCTTGTTTTTTTTTTTTTTAATTATTTAAAGAAATATTTTTGTTCACTACCGCCATCTTGCCTTGTCTTAAAAAAAAGAACTAAACACTTTTTTTATTTTTATTACCTTTCCACACTGCAGTTACTGAACGAATGATCGTTGCATCTTCTCGAAAAATCCAACCTGTCAAATTTTTTTGACAGGCGTTTTGGCTACCGCCCAAAGTAATCCAGGGTTGTCCGCATTATAGGGTTGTATCTCTTTGTACTCACATGGTGATGACACCCAGAGATGGATATAATTAAGCGTTTAAGTGTAAAAAAACGCTTAATTCAAATCAACCTCCTTGTCCGTCACATAAGTTAGTATTATGAGTTAGTGTATTTATGAATAAATACGCAAGCCGAAGCAGTGTTGCCAGAAGTAAAGAAAAAATTTCAACATGTGCGTATGTTTTTCTATACCTCCAAAAAGTCGTGGCCCATTTGAGAAGTAAAGTTGATTAAATGAAGTCCATCTGCCCGTGTGTATATTGAAATGGGTTTTCCGAAGACCCCAGATATGATGGGGTCGAGGCTGTTATATATTTAAATCGCATGTGGCCCGGAAAAGATAACTATTGAAATTTAGACAGATATGTTGGTCCACAAATGGCAAACCACAAACCACGACTGTCGATAATTTTTTCAATTCCTAAAAATTGTGGTACATTTTTCAAAAATTGTTTTTTTAAAATTTATATAATTAATTGTCCTCTTTTGTGCCGGTACCTAAAAAAATATTTTGTAAAAAAAAATTTCTGGTCTCTCTGGTACTTTTTTAAAATACATATACAAATTTAGTACTTTTGCGAAACTCAAACTTTTAAGTATTAAAACTCGTACCTTTTTTTAGTACTTTTTTACAAAACATTTTTCTCCATTCATTGTGATGTACGTATTAAATTGTGGGCTCCCTCAACATAATTGAAATTTTTGATATTTCAAAGAGGAGAAAAAAAGGATTAAACAGGGGGAAATATGGAAAATTAAATTTCTTTCCTTTTCTTTTCCGTGCTGCATGTTATCATTTTTGAATTTTCGTTAACATTGGACCTAGAAACATAAAACTAAACATGCATAGTCCTGAGTGAATAAGAATCTATAAGGTGGAGCTTTTTTTACAACTGGTACTTTTCTAATTTTCGGTAATATTGGATCCAGATGCATCAAATTAAACATTCAATGTCCTAAAAGACTGAGAATCCAAAGGGGGAACTTTTTGGTACTTTTTTTTCTTCGACAAGTACTTTTTGAATATTTGTTAATATTTGACCTTGAGACATAAAATTAAACATGCAATGTCCTGAGTGGAAGTGAAACCAAAGAGGAAGCTTGTTGGTACTTTTTTTATCTTCGACAAGTACTTTTTGAATATTTGTTAATATTGGACCTTGAGACATAAAATTAAACATGCAGTGTCCTTAGTGGGTGAGAATCTCTAAGAAGAAACTTTTTGGTACTATTTTTTTTTAACTGGTACTTTTTTAAATTACGTTAAGATTGGACGTTAGAACATAAAATAAAACATGCAAGGTCATGAGCGAATGAGAATCTGTAAAAGGGGTTTTTGGTACGTTTTTGTTCTTTAACTGGTACTTTTTTTAATTTTTGTTAATATTGGACTTAGATACATAAAATTAAACATTAAAAGTCCTGAGTGAATGACATTGTGTAAGATAAATCTTTTTGGTCCTTTTTCGTTTTTTAACTGGTAGTTTTTGAATTTTTAATAATCTAGAGTGAGTAAGAAACTATAAGATTAGTCTTTTTGGTACTTTTTTGTGTTTCAATTGGTACATTCCGATTATATTTATATCATTGATTCTAAGTAAAATCGATACACTATACATATGATGTTTTCTTTTAATTGGTAATTATGGTCGAATTTCGATTACTAGGCAAACAATAGTTTTGTGAAATAAAATTTGTATTTTTAGAAGGGTTTTTTTTTAATTGTAAAGATTAATGTAGGGAGAAAGTTTATGCTGTGTAAGGAAAATTCTGATTTTTTGGCAACACTGCGCCAAAGTCGCATAAAGTTTAAAAACATTTGGGTGTATTTGCTACTAGACAAAAAGTTCTTTTGTTAAAATATGGAGTCATATATACCCTGCAGAAGATTACGAATTAATTGTCTAAAAGTCACTACGTAGTACAATTACTAGAACAAGAAGTACTTGTGCTAACGGGGTAAGAGTTTTTATATAAAAATTCTAGTGCATATAAGTACCAGTACTAGATGTAGTACAAGGGTACTACTTGTAGACTGATAGAATTTTTTGTAACAAAGCTAAAATTCCAGTACAAGTTTCTATTTTGATACTGCTTCTTAAATTTGATTTAAAATCATTTATTTACGGCATTTTTATTATAAAAAAATGTTAAAATGCAAAATGCTAATGCAAAAAGCAACCAATTTGGTCCACGTGTACTAGTACACGTCTAGAACCAGTAGAACTAGTGCTGTTCCAAGTTTGGTACACTCACAATATTATTACAGTAACGGACTGTAGTTTATTTAAGAAATATTCCGTTCAGTCATTTTTAAATAAATAAACATTTAAAATTACAAGCAAATTTATTTTTAACTGATTCTAACAGTTATTCAAAAAAATAAGTGCATAATAATACGGATTTTCAGTTGCAGTTAATATTGTCCGTTGATTGAGTTAAATTCTTCTTTATGTTAAAGTAAATAAAAATGTAATTTAAAGCAACGAAAAGTTCATTTAATTTTTACTGTCGAATATTCAACCGCGAATTCCGTAAAAACAAATCAATATTCAGTTATCTTATATAAATTAATTGTCTAAAAATTAACTACATATTCCGTAAATCAAATAAATATGCAGTTATTTTATAAAATCTTACTGTCAAAAATTCAACACCATATTCAGTAAAAACAATTAAATATTCAGTTATTTTATATAATTTTACTACCAAAAATTAATTTTTACTTATCTATAAAAAATGAATTGCTTGTTTTGTGTAAGCAATTCCCATTTTCTATTTGTTAAAATAATTTAGTTAAATACATCAAATTTTAAAAGTAAAATAATTGCGAAGCCATATCGGTCATGCTGCTGGTGTCTTATAATTGAGAGTTCTTCTGTAAACAACGTGGTCAGTACAACAAAAGTAAAACAAACGTGTGTAACTGGGTAAGTAAATAAAAATATTCTCCCCCTATCGCTTATAAGAAAAACAAGCGGACAGGTGTCTGTCTGGTATTTTTTAGAAATTCGGCTCTTTTGTGGAGTAAACGAAAATTTAATAAAATAACTGAATATTTAATTGTTTTTACTGAATATGGGGTCAATTTTTTGACAGTAAAATTTTAATAAATAACTAAATATTTAATCGTTTTTACTGAATATGGTGTTGAATTTTTGACAGTAAAATTTTACAAAATAACTGAATTTTTTTTGATTTTACGGAATATGGTGTTGAATTTTTGACAGTAAAAATTAAATGAATTTTTTGTTAAAAATAAATGAAAAATAGGTAGACCGGTTTTTAATTGAACTTTCATTTATTTTATATTACAATTTCAGTTAATTTTACTTACATAATATTGTGAGTGTACTAATTAGGTACTAGTTCAATCTTCTGCAGGGTACGCTTAATATAAACATTTATGTGTGTGTATATGTTGTTGAATATTTTTTCATATTTAATACAAAATATCTTTTTAAATATTTGTTAAGCTTCAAGTTTATGTTGTAATTGTCATTATTTCAAAATAATTCAAAAAAGTATTTGTAATTTAAAACTAGAAATTTATTTGCTGTAGGTCAAATTGTTTTGTATTACGATTTCAATAAACTCTCGTATAGTAGAAAGTGAAGAATTTACGGTTGCAACTGCTTAAGATATGTATACCAATAATTAAATAGTATTGCACAACATTTTTTTATTCGGGAATGAGATTTTTTTTAGAACCTTTATACAATTTATATACGGACAATGCGAATTATAAAACCCACAATAATATTGGTCCTAGCCACACCCAATGAAATTTGAATAATTTTTTTGTCAAGCTTACGATGTCAGTTCCTCCGGCTAGCCGGCTGGCTGTCACAAGAACGTAGCCTTTCGCAAATGGTCATTAATTTCAAATAGCCCCCGTGCGAGCTTCTTTCCGGAAAAGAGTCTTTGTTCCCATAAACCATATTTTTATGTTGTTACTTAGATTAAATTTGGTCCAAACTTATTTTATTCCAATCTAAATCATCTTACCAAATATATTTGGAACCGGTCAATATTTGAACAAAGCTTTAATGCCTTATAAATGTAGGTATTGAAATAAAATTTGGCGACCGTAAATTTGATGAAATAATTAGGTAATACAAATTTACTTTTTTCTGTTGTGGTCCTTTTTAAAAAAATTCTCTAATTTTTTTTTAGCGTTTTTCGTTTTTTTTTTTTTTATAATCCCGCGAAGCTCTTCGCTTGTCTGCAAGAGACCATAGCCTCTGACGAGAATCGAATCCGCAACCCTGGCACTGATGGACTAGCTAACTAGCAGCTAGCCTACCGGGTCGCTCAACTGTGGCAACTATGCCATTTATTATATGCCAGATCGCATTTCTTTTAAGAAGTATTGTGTAGAATTTAGATAATTTAGAATAGAACTTCTTTGCTTGCATAAAACAATCCACCCTTCAGGCTGGGCTTGGGTATACACCTACGTCAATTTGGCAAGTTGGGAGCTTCAAAGGTTGAGTTTACCCTATCCATTATCTTAAGTCATATTCAATACAAGTTTAAGAACAAAGTTGCCTTTAAATAATTTTTCAATGGTTTCAAGTCAAAATTCTCAAAGAATTTCAGATGTGTTATATTGTACCTAATGTAATTAAACGCAGGTTATTTTGCAGAAGTAACGTTCTACCCTTTATCTATGTAAGTTTATGTTTAAAAAGGTAGATTAAGAAATTCTACTATACATTTAAATAAAATGAAAATAAACATTCTCTTTAATAAAGCTCGAATGTTTTGTTACATAAAAAATTTAATGGTTTTAAAAAAATGCAATAAAATGAAAATTTACAAAAATGCCAATGAGCAACACAGCGGAAGTAAATTGTATTTCCGTTTATTATAAGTTTTTTACTTTGTTAGTGTACATATGTGTGTGTTTGTGTGTGCAAAGTATATTTATAAAAAAAAAATCATACAAAAAAACCAAACATACTCATACTTGGTTTCAATTAACAATAAGCTCAATTAATATTAAAGTTTTATCTTAACAGTAGTAACAACAACAACATCAAAAGCCCAACATCTATACCATGTAAACGATACATACTCACATATACAATTGTAAATACAAACGAATATATATTACGCAATTTACTTATATAGATTACACAGTCTGCATATATACAAAAGCATGTATAAATTAATTTAAAAAAAATTCGATGTATTATGGCCGCAAAATGAAATGTACGTAAACAAACACCATCCCATATGAAACTTACACACATTTACATACTTAAAATGTTGGTACTATTTTTGTGGGTATAATTTTTTTACAAAAGTTGGCAATCGCAAAATTCATTAAAATTAAAAAAAAATCTCTTAAAACAAACTACTCTAGCGCATTTGCTAAGCCCAATTCAAAAATCAGTAATTTGGTACAGGAATTTATAAAAGTTATTCTACAAAATAAAAATGAGAATTGGAAACTAAATAATCCTTTTCATTATCTGGCAAATATTCGTATTTACTTTCAAGTTTAACCAATCTTAGATATCTTTTGAAAAGTAGAAAAACATGGTTGAAGTATGGTTATAGAAAAACATATTATGGTCCCCGCAATGACTTCAAACAAACTGTTTGTTTAATTGTTTCTATTTGACAATTTAATGTTTATCTCCTTGAACTTCATATTAAAATTTAGCTACAACCATACCCTTAAGCAGATTATGTTAACTTAAATCAAAAATATAATGCTAAGGCAATTACCAAATTCAGCCATTATCTATATCTGTTTTATTATAAACTGTTGTTTAAAACTACAACATTTTCCAAAAGCCTGGAAAATGGCTAAAGTAGTGCCAATTTTAAAACCAAACAAACTTCCTAACTCCCTAAAAAGCTATCGTCCAATTAGTCTACTAAGTAGCCTTAGCAAAATCTTGGAAAAAGTCCTTAAAACAAGACTTTTTAGGTTTATTGAACAAAATAATATTTTACCACTCACACAGTTTGGATTCATACCATTTCACAGTACTGTTCACCAGATTAAACGTTTATACAAACATATAAGTACTGGGTTTGAAAATGGACTATCTACAGTTGTAGTCACACTTGATATCGAAAAAGCCTTCGATACCGTTTGGCATAATGGTCTGTTATACAAAATGATTCAATACAACATTCCACTTTATCTTATAAGAACCATAGAATCGTTTTTAAAAAATAGATATTTCTGTGTAAATCTTAATGATAAATATTCTGATATTACAGAAATACCGGCAGGAGTCCCCCAAGGCTCATTTTTGGGACCATTACTTTACAACTTATATAGCTCTGATATGCCACAATTTAATGCAGTTGAATGTGCAGCCTATGCTGACGACACATGTCTCTTTTCATCACATAAATTTGGCCAAAATATTGTAGATAATTTACAATCTGCGTTATACCGGCTTGCTGATTATTTGCATACATGGAAAATCAAAATTAATGAAAGTAAAACGCAAGCAGTATTCTTTAGTCGTAGAAGAAATTCTTATTTTTATCCCACAAACCAATTGATTATCAATGGCTCTGCAGTGCAGTGGAGCAACAATGTAAAATATTTAGGAGTTTACTTCGATAGAAAATTAATTTTTGACTTGCATATTCAAAAGCAAATAGAAAATTTTAACTTAGCAAAAAGCATGTTATATGCGCTAATAGGGCGAAGATCTTTCTTAAGTCGTGAGAATAAAATAATATTAGCTAAATTAGTTTTCCAATCCATTATTCTGTATGCTTGTCCTGTTTGGGGGGTATGTGCAAAATCCCACATTAAAAAATTGCAAATTACTCAAAACAAATTACTTAAAATGATGTTGAGTTTACCCTGGCATTTTTCCACTAACGATCTCCATAACGAAAACAATATAAACATGATTCGCGATAAAATACGCATCATGACAGAACGTTTTAGACTATTATGTGAACAATCCAATAACCCACTAATTTCGAGTCTATTTAATAAAATTTTTTTTATTTATTTTTTATTATTTGTTTGCTTGTACTTTATTACTCTAGTAAGCGCTTTATTATTTATCCATACTCTTTAAAATATACTCACGTATGTAAAGAAGAATTTATAGTTGAGTAATACTAATAATTAAACATATCAGAGGTTTTTGTTATTAATTTTCCTTTGAAAAATTATTTTTGAAATTAAAATCTAAACTTTGAATTAAATATATATATTAATTTTTTAGATGAAAAGTTATTAAATAACTAAAACTCTGTAAATTGTGTGATAACTACAGCTTAAGGAAATCAGTTTTTAAATAAACGAAAAAAAAAAAAAAAAAAAAAAAAAATCATATTATTGTAAGCGACTACCCTGTTTTGGTTTAATTACTCCTCCATTCAAAATTACCTACCATAGAATGATTGTCTCCGAAAATTGTATGTTTAAAAATAACAATAAAATGTTTGCAATCAATGTATTTTAAGACATTAACTGCCTATTTCCGATGTGCAAAGAATTCACTCTTTCGTACATATACATTTAAAAGGAAAACCAATTCTAAAAATTTTTTTTTTTGTTTTAAATGTAATTATTCAAAAGAAAGAATTATTTCGCACATCAGAAATAGGCTATAAAAGTTTCGTTTCTAGTTTAAATAAAAATATTTTTTAAAGCAAAAAGAAAAACTGTGGCTGTGTTGCTCTCTACAGCAAGATAAATGCTTTTCAATCACTTGCTTGGTTTCTTTAAAATTCTCACATTCTTTTTCTTTTAATTATTTATCTATATACATAAATTTACGCAGTTGTAAAACCATAAAACACAGCGAATTCTGATGGAGGTCATCGCATGCTGGAAAGTGGCTTAAAGCATCGCTTATGAAAGTGGAATATAAAATGTAAGAAATAAAAATAAAAAAACAACATGGGTGTTCTGGAAATCGAAAACGTAAAACGCAAGAAATTTTTTAAGTCGTTTTTTAATATGATTTCTGTAATAAAATTATTTTATGACAAATATTATACAAATATTATAAAATTCGATTAACCCTCTGTAACATATAGTACACTACAGGCAACATACTTCTCATCTCTCAATCATTTCCATAGTAATAGTTATCGTGACGTATCAAGTAATCTAACCTGTAGTATACACTCTGTTTTTTACCTCAAGTGCAAAAAAGCATAAGCTGGTTGTTTCTTATTGTTATAAATATTGCGATTTAAAAAATTTTAAAAAGTGAATATGTGTTATAATAAATAACTAATAAAAATATTTTTTATAATCGCTGCTTCGTTTTTTTTATGAGAATCTGTAGTGTTAATGTCTAGCTTTGAGTCATTACTCTAGTACTTTTAATATTTTTGAGTTATTTGCGTAAAACACGAAATTTAATGTTTGTGTCTTGTGGGCTACATTGAGCGAAAAGGGAATCTATTTTTACAGCATCCAGCAAATTTATTATAGTGCTATTTTATATTTTTTGATTGAGAATTACTATTTAGACGTAACAATGTCTAACTTTAAGTTGATTTATAAGAGCGAATGCAAATAAATCAAGGTCCATTATTTTATCAAGAAACTTTCACCTAGAAGTTAGCGAATCTTTATGTAGGATGAGAACTTAAAAAAGTACAAAACTGTTGGGTACCAATAAAAGCGCTAAGGAAAAAAAATATGAATTATACGATAAGCAGTCATATCTTAAATCACGAGTTTATAAAAAGAAATTTATTAAATTTTATTATTATTATTTTTTTTTTTTTTTGTAAGAGACTGGCTTCATTTCTTTTGAGCCTGGCAATGTCCATCTACCGAGATAGCGTCTCTCAAATGCAGCGACATTTTGGTTAAAACGTTCTTAATTTTTAAACACTGACTGACCCCATATTCTTAGGGGAAGTAATCAATTGCGGGTTTAGAAAATGGAATTTTGGTGATCCTATTAATTAAAATTTTGTACTATTTAGATGAATAATTCTTGGGATTTTCCGAAATAACTAAAACAACTGCAAAAAAGCACGATTTTCGCAAATATATCGAAAACCCTTCGTGAGAGAAATAAATGAGTGTCATATTCGTGTTCAGCCGCCCCGATTTACCTTAGAAAAAATGTGTTTTTTGAGGTTATGGCGAAAAGTGTAAAATTTGTGAACCAGTGCTAACTATTAAAGTGTTAAGTCCTCGTCCATATTATGAAACATTTGCTGTGAAACATTTGAGTTCGTTACTGAAAGGGGAAAGACGAATGGAAAAGTGGTCTTTGTTTCGTGTACTAGCAGTGTTTGTGAGATTGCTATTGAGAGAAAGAGAGAAGGCATGCAAAATGCTAAAATTATGCGAAACAAAAGTTTTAAGGCCCAACTATAATATGCTTAAGCTCCTGTCAAAAAATAACAAAAATCTTTTCAAATGCATTTAAAACACACAAAAACAAAACCAAAAAACATTTGCTTCCGTACGGAAAGTGCGATTTGCTTAAGCAAATGACAGATTCATAAAATTTAACAAAAAGTTTCCTTAAGTTCAATATGGTTTGACATAAAGGATTTACATGTATTCGCCCATTTGCTTAAGCCAACTTAAGCATATTATAGTTGAGCCTTTATGTTATGGCTACGAATCCAGTTTCAAAAGAGAATTGAAGAAAGTTTCTGCAGCAAATGTTTGATAATATGGACGAGGACTAAGTAAGCTTTCAGAAACACAGTTTCTCAATTGGCTTTTGAAGCAAACAATTTCAGCACTGATTTTATGTTTAATTATAATTGCTTTATTTCTAATTTCATTTTGTAAAATTCAGAAACAGTAATAATATAACAGATAACGGAGAGAACAGATAACTTCAAAGCTTTTATTGCTATTGCTACCATAGCCACAGAATGTTTCAGAAAGCAGAAGTAATGAAATTGGTAGTACTTTTAGGCGTTTTAAACACTGATTTTATCCATCTTTTTCCTATCGTGATTTCTGTCTTTTAGGTCATAGTTTCCACGATTGAAAGTGTCCTTGGATATAATTGAATATTATTCTAAGCGAGTCTAAAAACCCTTTTCGAAAGTCAAATTTATTTCAATTCTGCTTTTCATATATATAAAATAGTTGACCTAAAGGAACATGGCTTTTAATTGCGTTAAAAAGATTTTTCGGTACGTTCACTCATTTACATGGAATTTTACATGAACGAGTTAAGAGTGTGTACGTTAAGTGTGCGAGTGTGCGAGTGTGTATAAATAAGTATATGTTTTACTTGGCATGCAATAAATTGCATTAAATTGCATTTACATGTGTCCGACAGCTTAACAATACAATGACTGAATGAATGAATAACTTACACTACACGAATACAAACATACTTATACTAAATAAATACACATATACAAACACACATATAAACACAAGCAGAAATACATTTCATACATATTTTATATTTGTATGTTTTTACAAAAAAAGTTTGTGGGTGTTTAAATTTGTTTTACTTTTTCTGAATTCATAGTACATACGAGTATAAATACATTACATTACTTTTACATTTACATCTATGAAAATCATTCCATGTATGTGAGTGTGTGTGTATGAAAGCAACGTAACTTGTATCCCAGTTTTACTAGTAGTACATTTTACGTTACAGCAAGAAAAAAAAACAAACATTTAAATAATTGATTATCAATTTAAATTGAATTTAAATTACAACCATCAACAGCCAACACGTATTTATACGACTGCATACAAGGCATTTACACTCTGCTTAATTTATAGCTAAAATTTACAATCAAAGGATTGAGACCCTAAAATCCAACAACAGTAGCAGTAAACAAAAAATTTACACTGAAAGAAATCTACTTACATGCTATTTAAATGCTCTGGACAAACAATTGGTCACATAAATAAAAAGTGTCTTTTGAGGGGAAAAGCATTTGTGTCAACAAATAAATTAAGCCGGCTAATGTGGAAAACTCTTCTTTTTTCTGTTTGGTTTCTTTTTTTTTTTTTTTTTTGTTCTAAATAGTTTTTAAATGTGTAATTATTGAAAATTGACTCGTAAAAGTGAATTAATTAAATGATAAATCACAATGACAAAATTTGCAAATGAATTTATATAGAGATACATTTAAGATCTATCAATCAATTACCAAAAATGGTTGTTGGTGAGAAATTTTTTTTTAATAGTTTTAATTGCCAAAATATACCAAATAAATAAATTTAACTTAAGACATTTTTTTAAAGCGAAAAAAAACAGAAAAGAAGGCTTAATCAAAAAAGTTTTCTATACTGGAAAGGTAACTTGTTTATGACAGGAATGAGAACTCGAAAAAAGAATATGCCACGTATACACTGGTGGGGGTGTCGTCTTGTCTAATATGATCCGGTCGTTAATTAAATTCTTAAAATTAAGAGGTAAGCGCAAAAGGAGGACTCGTACGAAGATTTTCTGCTAATTAAAGGTGAATTAATGCTGAACTCAAGAGCAATTAAATTGCCGTTAAACTCACACGACAATGCTCAGCACTAGATTCGGCAGTTAAGCAGGTATCAATACAAACACCTTCAAGTCACTTTCATATGGTCATCAGGGATTTTATATTGAAAAGAACAAATTGTGCCTGTACAAGTAGAATTGATACCTAGTACAATGTAGACTTAAGTGGATGCAGTCAACTCCAGCTTGTTCCTGGCGGTGAAAAGAAGCAACCTCAGAATTACAGGATATTGGTTTATTGGATACATATAAAATAAAATGGATAGAGGCATACCGTACTATTGCATATTGTAAGCCATTGGGCATATTGGTTGCCATTGCCAAGATTAATAGTACATAGAGCTAGATAAATAGGTAGTTATATCTAAAAAGTTCTAAGGGGTGTCTCAAGATGTAAACTTAAATACATCATAAGCTTCATCATGTGCATAAGATGACTAACGGGCAGACAATTTTAAAGGGACGAGGACTAATTTAGAACACCTATCTTCCACTAAACTTTCACTAAAACTTCCTCTGTGAATAAATGAATTCTTAATCTCCATACCATAATGCATGATGTTAATTGTGAGTCTAAGGTGTCTCACAATTAACGTCAAGTAATTTGCCCAGCTTAATTTGACATTTGCGAAAACGGGCGTTCAAATCAAAGTGCATTTAGTGCACCTCGTGATTTTTTTGGTCAGCATAATCGACCAAATGTAACCACAATCGGAAGAATTGTGCGCAAATTTCAGCAAACACAGGGACTTTTGTGGCCAGAAATTGAGGATATGGACCTGGACGATATGTGGTTCCAACAGGATAGTACCACTTGCCACACAGCCAACCCAGCAATGGCTCTTTTGCGCGAAAAATTAAATAGCCATGTTATTTCACGTCTTGGCCATGTTAATTGGTCATTTGCCACTGTTAGACTTCTTTCTTTGGGGATATTTAAAAAAAAGTGTATATCAACAAGTCAATAGCAATATTCAAGAGCTAAAGCACGAGATAATTCGGCTCATTTACTACGTTGAACCTGAATTATGTCTCAGAGTCATTGAAAATATGGACCATTTGGCTGATTTTTTGTTTAACACATAATTGCCGTAAATCCTTTTATCGAAAAAAAAAAAAAAAAATTAAGAAAATTCTCTGAAAACTTTTTGTTCTATTAACAATTAACATCGTGCATTTTGGTTGGACCACCTTTTAAAAAAAATCAAAACCTGTGGAAGTGTGGAAACATAGCCTAGCAACTACTAGGAAAAACCAAACTGAACAGTCTGGGAGTCAAAGAAATCGAATTTTTCCCTGTTTCCACTTGCATTTAAGGCAAGTGCCTCGGTAGGCTAGCTGGTAGCGAGCTAGTCTATCAGCGCCGAGGTTACGGGTTCGATTCCCGCCAGAGACTCTGGTTTCTTTCCTGCAGACAAGCATAGAGCTTCGCGGGATTAGCTTAGGAAATTAAAAAAAAAAAAAAATAACGTTAAGGTAAAGATTAAAAAACTCGCGAGTTTTTCAATAACTAACTCCCTATTCTATGGCTAAATTAAATATGTACCTGGAACTTTTTCAAGAAGGGAAAGAATTCATCGTGATTTAGTAAAACACTACATCGGGTTTTACCGATGATACATAAAAGACACAAGTTGTACGCTACAAGCGAGTCTTATAACAGAGGGCAACAGACCAACCTTAATCAGAGCATCAGGCGTTTTCGAGCTAACAGAAATTCTCTTGTTTATAAAATTTTATAAAGCAAACACAAACAGCGCGGCGTCAACGCTTTGAAATTGGAAAATCCCTTTTTGTTAGCATGCTAAGTTGTGAAGTTGGCTGCTTTTGGGTCGATCTTGTGGTTTTATCCCTATTTTTATTTTACGGATTTTTTAATCAAGATAAGGAAATAACTTTGAAGGTTTTATTTTTGTTTACCATTTCAGCGTTAAATCTAGGCACTAGAAAATGTTACGCTTGACACTTTCAATAAAATAATGATCAAGTAAGAGTCTTTAATTACACGCTTAAAAGCTTAAAACGCATATAGAATGTGTGTTTGAGCTTTGAGAGCAAAATAGTTTTAAGGATTATTAAGAAGCTTTAACCCTTTCGGGCGGTATAAGATTACAACGTTAACAGTCGGTATGTGTACAATTGTACCTGCATGTAAAAATGCATTTACCGTGTGTTAAAAACATTTTTTTTGAAGCTTATTTTTCGTTACAAGGTGTTATATTTGCCAATGTAAACAACGTGTAAAAAGCAAAACCAGAAAGTCATGTATGGTCTGAACTAGAAACAATATTTCCATGCAAATAATCTCAGTTAAATAGTTTTAATTATTTTTATTCATATTTTATCTCAAATAAAAAAGACTTCATTATCAAACCGATTTGTTTTATTTTGTTGCATCTTCTTACATAAAATAAGCGAAGGTACAATTTTTCCCATGTAGCCTCTTAAGGGTTATTTATTAACCAGTGCCCATATTCTGTAACTCTCGCGTCGAGAAACTTTTCGATTGAAATGTGTAAAAAGAAACAAAAATGCCATATATAGAAGCAAACAGCTGTTTTATCTCACTAAACTTTGTCTTTAACTTTTTTTTTTGGCGAGTATTAGCTGTCACGTAAGGAAATTACTCGCCAATTTACATAAAAGTGTGTCTGTAACATTTTGGTGAGAAAAGTTCCCGCTTTGAACTGTCAAATAAACTCACGAATAAAAATGGGGCGAGAAAAAAATTGTAAAACTTAAAAACAATTAAAAATGCAAAATACAAAGAACAATAATAATAATATTTTGTTCTTGGCACATTTTTTTATTGTTAAGTTATTTGTTTTTAACATTTTTATAAAAGAAACGAGTGTTTTCAAAGCTCGTTTGCAAACAACAAACAATAAAGTCGCACTTAACATTATTTGGTATGGCCGACGGTCACCGTCGCACAGTAGCGCCCGTAGAGCAAACGAGGTTGCAAAAATCAAAATTTTCATGAGCGCCGACGAAGTTTTGAATAAGCCTATGTTATAGGATTCAACGATTTCAAATCTGCCACTCTTAATAATATCACATTTTTAGTTTAGAAGATATAGCCGTTCAAAGTTGACCGACTTTCGGTTTTCAAAAAAAACACACAATTTTTAGTAAATTTGTTGCGATTTCTGGTGTAATATCACGAAAAATAGGTAACGAATCGCCTTATTTTTTGTTTGTATTGATTGATGTATTTATTAAATGTATAATGATAAAAAAAAATTATTGTTTGCTTTGTGTTTCTCCTGGTAAATCACTATTTAAAAACTATCCGTTTTTTCACTATTTTTCAACTTTGACGGAAAATAAAAAAAATCTATATTTTTCTATATTTGCCATATTTGCAAAACCTGTTCATTGATTATTTCTTTACATAGTTCAAAAATTTTATCTGCCCGCACGTGCCCGGTTGGCTTCTAGAGGTAAAAAAGGTTAAAAAGACATGGTTGCAGAAATTGTATGGCGTCCATCCCTTATATGTTTTGACTGATAGTTTGAAAAAAACTACTCATTGACATTAGCAGGTACCGACGGTTGTATTTTCGTCAACGATATGTGCTACTGGCGTTCTCAATGTCTGCAATGTCACATCGGCTTCGAGTGCAATGTTATAACATTTATAACGTTACGACGTTATCTCTTTTGATAGTTTTCGGCATGAGTTACAGACACACTTTTTTGTCATTTTTCGAGAAACAATGGTTTCTTTTGTTTCACATCTTTTCGATGCGTGAAGTTTTCAGTAAAGTTACAGAACATGAGTACAATCACTTACGATATTTTTTAAAAATTTCAAGCAAATTTTAGGTATCTGATAATTTAGGAAAAAAGTTATAGCATATCAAAAATGAAAAAGTTAAAATTGTACCCTTTTCGCACGACGAGGGTTAAAGGGTTTTTTTGTTGACTTTAAACAGTGTGCACCGGTGAATAAGTACAAAGCTACAGTTAAAAGCAAGACGCGGTTTCTTTAGATAGTTTGTTATGCTCGGTAAATTAGTGATAGTTTTTTCAATTTGCAATGGCAGAGTTTATAAAAAGGATATAAACTAACAAGTTAAAAAAAAAGAAAAAAGTACAATATTTGTATATTGACTTTTACTAAATGGATGCGTCCATAATTGGTCACAAAATCTATAATTAGATATTAAATCAAATAATGTAAAGTGAAACCTGCTTTTGCAGACACCACCTTTCGATAGGCACTATTAACTGGTCCTAGCAGTATTGCACAAGGACATTATCGAATTTGTTTGAGAGAACAGGCCCTGTGTACGATCCCATTTTAATGGTCCCTGCAATGTCCGGTCATTAGAGATTTCACTGAACGAGATTTAGTGTAATCATGTTTTTTTTTTTAAATTAATTAATATAAATTTTAACATTCTTGCATAATTAGAAATTTGCGTTTTTCTTATTAAATTTCATCTTTATTTTCTGTTTTATCTATTCGTTTATCTGTTGTTTGCAGCAATTTAAGCAGTTTAGGTTTAAGAAAAATTATGCAATAAATTCCATTTTTACGCAAGCAAATTATATATTGCATACTTTAAGGTAGTCACTTTAAGTTGTGTAGACAGTACTTTTGTAGCTTCTACTTTATATATACTTGCAAGAGAGTACTTTCATGTGGATTTCATTCGGAAGTAATGAACATTTTAAAAAGATAATACTTAATTTAAAATGTTTCTTTACAAAGAATTATAGGGGCGTATAATGAATAAATGATAATAAAATGAAATCCTTTTTCTTTTTTGCAATTTACATACGAACACACCCCCATAAGGTTTTATTAGTGCAGAATTTTATTTTCTTTAAACAAATTCACTACAGTGGAACTAATTTGAAATTATTCTTGTTAAGAATTATCATACATATTTTCCAACTTACAGTTGTTTATTTAGCATACTGGGGGTTTTGTTCCTGCTGTCTTTTTGATTTACTGCTGCCCTTTTGGTAGTCACGATATTCAGGCAGAAAAGTTAAAGTGGTCAAGAACGCCTTTACACCAGGCTGAGGGAGTTTATTTTTCTTTTTTACATAAAAGGCCTAAACGCACAATTATTGTGTATCAATTTCTTACTTTATTTATAATAAAGTTAGTGCGTCTATTACAGAAATATTGCATGCATATCCATTAATGTATATTGTTGAAGTATCTACGTTAATTTTGTTGTAGATATTGTTAGTATTTTTATTTTAACACACCCCAGGCGTTTTAAGCAGTTTACCCTGATGGCTTTGTTTGTGGTTTTATTTTCTTACTCAATATTTTCCAGTCAATATTTTCTTTTTTTTAAAAAGTAGATATGGGAGTTCTAATTTGTATGTATAAATGTATGTATTTATATTAAATAAGTGTTCGCAGCGTGTTTGTTTGTAGTCAATCATAAAAGCTTAAATACAAGTATTAAGTTAAGTAATTAATAGGTTTATATTTATAACTGATACGCATATATACGTTAGTGCACATAAATATTAAGTTGTGCATATATTTACATAATTTATGGTTTATTCATGTTTATTAAAAAACAGAGCAGCCTTCCTATAAGCCAGTCAGACAGACAGACAGACAGACACCGTTTAAATTAATATATGCAAGCACATGTTATATTGATAAATAATTGTGTTCATGATTGATTTTATTAAATCGCGACTCACATAGAAAATAAGGCGATACATTTCTTGCTAATTTTTTATGAAGGTTGTATTAGAGCATTCAAAAACCGAAAAGAGATATCGGTTTTTGCTTGCAAAAATCCAAACTGAATAAGCTATAATTTCGAATAAAACTATACAACACAATAAATGCAAACTTTTTTTCGGGTGGAATTTCTCGAAGTACTTATCGAAACTCACAAAACAATACTTGGATTTTGCTAGTTTAGCTGCTGTTCGGATTTTATGTGCCTCCGAAAAAAATGCATCTAATGACTCGGAATTGCTAAATTGTCGCATAATGTTAATTTTTTTTTTATATCTTTTCTCATATTTTTTTGGCCCATAACTGCAAAACTGTGGGTAATTTAGTAAAGTAGCCCTTAGAAAAAAATTCTCTATAATAAAAGTCACAATTCCTCAGAACATTATAATACTGGAAGATGCTTTTTTACATTTTCCAGCTGTATTTATGTCTAAAATTCATAAAATTTATGAAAAATGGATGTTGTTTAATTCTGTTTTTTTATCTTTTATGATATTAAAAGATGGAAAATTTTAAATCAGCATTTTCCAGCATTTTTCAAATTTTAGCCATTTTAAGGCACAAGCATTTTTTTGGATATACGTATGTTCTACTTTTTCTTTCCTAGTCTATAGCAGCAGCAGTAGCGAAGACACGAAACTAAAATTCGAATTGGTTTCCGAGATAAAGACGTGGGAAAAATTGCTTATACTTCGGTGTAGGAGTTTGAGTTCGATGACTAAAAATGTTGCCCGGTGTAAACCGACTTGCAGTCTTTTGCTTTTGTCCCGGTTTTTTTATAATTTTTTAGTTTTGAAATTTTTCTTTAAAAAAATTTTGTTATTTCCTTACATTAGACATCGGAAATTAAGACTGAATTCAAATGTTTCATCTTTTGGTGCTCAACTTCTTTTCAATTCCCTTTTGAAGATGCCAATATGATCATACGCAGCAATCGGTTTCAACTTTTTTGGTGCAAAACAACAACAATTTTATTAACAGCGTTGTGCCTACGAATAAAAACACATAGCGTACTGACCGATTAAAAGCAAATAATAATATTCTCTCACTTTGACTTAAGTCAATTCCAATGACTTTGTCTAAATGACAAACTGTCATTAAATTGATGCTAATTTGTCCTTTCTCCGATTTGTACTGCGTCATCGCACTGAGGACATATTCCTCATTTCTGTGATGCCGATGTGTCATCCCATTGATGACATAATTTCATTTTGACCCTGATGACAGTTTGGCCAAGTGATGTTAAGGTTGACTTCACAATGATGAAAAGTGTCATGGGGTCAAAAATGACGCCTTTTCTATCAGTGTATCGACCAAGACATATAAAAATATATATATATAAATTATTTTTTGAGAAACAATTTAAAATGCTTGGTGGCGTAACTCGACATAAAGTAGACTGTTCTGCGGAAGTGCCAATATCCGGAAATTTAAATAATAATAGATCTCAATTCCGAAAATTTTATTTAGAACTTTAATAGGAACATCACATTTTAAAATGTTGTTTTCTGAATTTATAGTAAAAAAATCTCAATTATAAATATTGTTTTCTGGAAAAAATTAAAAAATCGGAATTTAAGTTGTGCTTTTCATATTAATTTACTCTAACTTGAACTTGAAAGTAGTTTAGTCTTAAGAACTTTAAGAAGAGGGAGAACTTTTTCTTTGAAATTGCGATTATTGTTCAATAAATAGTATCGACTTAAAACGTAATGTATTTGTTGGTGGTTCTATTTATTCCCTTAATTTTGACATTAAAATACGCAATTTTTAAACTAATTTTCCTCTAATAATTTGCTACCAACTCATCATGTAAGTTCCAGTAAAAGTTAATTAATGCAGTAGTCAAATTTACTCAATTCTTAAAAAGGTAAAATTTAATAGATTTAAGGGTTTCCTTCAAATTTGTTAACAAAGTTTAACAAAAAAAATCTTTGTTAAAGATATTTTTAATTATGTCATTATTATGAGGCATCTCAAAGTGTTTTAACCCTAATTTATTCGAATGCCACATAATTGTTTGCTATCGAACAAAGTTGTCTTACAAAGTTTTAATAATTTCCAAAATTTATAACAAATTCTGATTGCTGGCACTTTCCTTTGACTAAAATTTCTTTGATTTTCTCTCACAACACAGAATCTAATGAAGTAACTCTGAAAACAATTTAAATAAAAATTATTAAATGAAAAAGAAAAAATATTTGAAATAAAACAAGAACGAAAGTTAACGCACAGGGAGGAGAAGGAAAATATTTGTTAAAAGTATAAACTTTTGATTGAATTTTAATCAGACGTATTATACGCTCATTAAAACTGTCATTAGTTTTACAAAATAACTTTCAATATTCTTCTATATTTTCCTGTTCGTTTATTCGTTTGAAAAAAGGATTGTTTAAAAATAAACTCAAAGAAACAAAAGACAACATTAAATTTGTTCAAAACAGATTGGGTCAACAAGAGAAGAGCCAGTCTGTAAGCAGAAGGGCTGCCAAAGAGAGGTTTCTTCCGGTACACGTACACATAGACACATCTGTGTTTATGGGAGTGTGTTCATGGTTATGATTAAACTTTAAATTATTATAATACAAATAATAAATTTGTCTTTATATTGTATATTGAAATGTCCATGTGTGTTTTTGTGTGTATGTTTTTAGTGTATAAAACAATATTTCATTTGCATAATAGAATGAAATTTTAAATTTCAATTTACCAACACAGTAGAGAAAAAGTCCTTTTTTTATTTAATTTTTGGTCTGTTGTTCTTGTTAGTCATAACAAACCACAAGATAATTTATGAGTATGTCATGTAAGAGAAATAGATGGGTTGTGTGTAGGTAGGTAGGACTTCACATACATGCATACATAGAAGTTTGTGTTTGTGCATGTGTGTGTGTTTGTATAATTTATCTTAACCGTATGTTCAAGTTTATAGGACGAAAAGATGAAGTTTCGTTATGGTCATAATTGTCTTTTTTTTGTTGATATTATATTAAATAAAAGTTGAATGTATATTTTGTTATTTTTTTTTTTTTTTTTTTTTTGGTTATGCCCCCCAAATGCACAAAGTAGCCATAAGGTAGATAGACTTAATAAAAAAAAACTAGTCAAGAAAGCACAACAAAAGAAAAAAAAACAATAAACCATTTTGTATGTTTAAAATTTATGTCTTCCAAAAATATGGGATGTTTGCTTGAGAGTGTTAGTGTTTGAGTTGGTGGACATGTTTTTGACATGAAAACACAATCTAAGGTGTTGTTGTAAAGGATCCGGACAGTGTTGGCTCCGAACAGAGGCAATTAAATGGTAGCTTTTACTTGCTAGTTTTACAAATATGAAAGGAATAGTGTTCCAGTCTGTAATAAATATTTTAAATTCACAAGCTAAGGACTAGTTTAAATAAATCTATTAAAAAAATCGTAGGTAGTTAAAAAAGCGCTGAGTTACTGATAAATCAAGGATATTAGGTGGGTTCATACTATGAAAGTTTTCTTTCAGAAAGTCTGAGTTTATTGATGAAAATGGAGGAATAATAGCAAGTTCTTTTTCCCTCTCACCAAGAAAATCAGACTTGTTGAAAGAAAGCTTTCATAGTTTAAACCCAGACTTCTATAAAAATATGGAAGACTGCTTAAATAGCCTCCACTAAGAATTATAATTTCTCAAGGGTGGGCTTTGTGTGAGATCTTTGATTAAATATTAACTAAACGACCTCAGAATATTACAATTTATTTGCGGTATACTAAAGCCTGTTTCTATACGCTTTTTATAGGACCTGTGTACATTCGATGCTCACATAGTTTTACGAATTGATTTTAAGTCATTTCTTAGTTTAAAGCGTATTAAAGTGATTTTGTGCGTAAAACGTTGGCTTAATAAAGTTTGTTTTAATACAAATCTATATATAAGTTATTTTTTTCACTCATTTTCTTAGCTTAAACTTAAAATAAATTCCAGAAAATCCCGCGTTAAATATCCGCTGAAGGGGGTACTTAAAAGAACTAACTTTACCAGGAATCCAGGAGAATCCCTGCAAAGAACTTTAAATATAAACAAGAACGAACTGGAACGAGCTGAAACAATTTGTGGAATTCAAAAACTGTACATTTCCTTAAAAACTTTTCAAATAAAAAAAAAATGATTTAAAAATATTTCAGCCATACCTGCAACTTTTAATACGTTGATCGCGGTTTTAAAACCTGAAAATTGAAAGAAAAAAAAGGTTTTAATGAAAATTGAATACGCTCGTTTATCTTTAAATCTACATTTAAATGTATATTGGCAACTTTTCTTATTACTAGTTCCTTTATCTTCAAGAAAACATTTGCTGGGTTATGGCCACAAAATACTTGATATAAATTTTTAGTGTTAGCCAAGAATATAAACGAACCGTAAGTTGACAAAGGATAATACTGATGACAGCATTTATTTATTTTAAGTGTTCTCTACCTCATACAAATTTGACAAATCCTTGAAGGGGGATACAGTTCAGAATTATTAAAAATCTCTCCAGTATTTTCCTCTATTGTTTGGTATTCTCGTAGTAGACTAAAATTTTAAGGATCCTAACATTTGTTAAAGTGTTATAAAAGTGACCATAATTTAAGATAATAAGAAAATTAATTTAAAAAAAGAATTCAACAGAATTCACTAACACACAAATACACCCTTACACATGCATTCGCAGTAGAAACTTTTGTTTTAGAATCCTTATGCTACAATTCGATTTTATACTTTTGTACTTGCAGACATGTTGAAGATTTTGCTTTTTTTTTTCTCTGTCTAAAAAAAAAAGTTTTCTTAAAGAGGAGGAGAACAAAAAACAAATAAAACTTGAAATAAAAACTCAATATCGTATAAATCAGCATCAAGAGGATGTAAGTGTGTATTAAAAGAGTTTTTGTGTGCAATAAACATCTTCTCTTTTACTTACAAATACCACTAATAATCTTATACTTATTTCTCGGCTCCTCTTTACTTCCGGTTTCAGTTTAAGGTTCTCTAATAATCTTTCAGAACAAGCATATGGCTTTTTTTTAGTTGTTTTAAGAAATAGATATTCCCCTTCCTCTATTTTTCTTCAACTTGGGATTATTAAGTTTTATTTAGTATATGTACATACATACATACATACATATGCATGCCAGTACTTGTATGTGTAGTGCTTTATTTTTATGTGTGTTACAAAACTTTTCTCAAATACGTTTTTTTATAGTTACGAATTGATTTTTATTTTTGTTTTTTTTTTTTTTTTTGTTCATTTGTTTAACTCTGTGTGACACAGACTCAATTTTCAACTGTCATTTATTGTTTTTAGTCGACGCTTTTGTTTGTGTTGCAGAATAAATAGAAATTGTTTTTGGAAAATATTTCTATTATTTCCTTTCAAAAGTTAAAAGTGCTAATAACCATTTTATGTGTTCAAAATATGACGTTATAAATCGTGCATTAAAGTTAAACAGAATAAATTGACATTTAAAATATTTTTGATATGGATTTGCAGGCAATCATTTTTTTCGTTTAAACTAAAAAATAGAAAAGTAAGAGAATTAAACAATCGATTACACTGGTCTGTAATAAATTTGGTCCTGAGACCGTTTCAGCTGATTCTTGTGTAAAATAACCTTCTTAATTTTAACATAACATATTTTTGTTGTAGCAGCCCCCTCCCCACCTGTTTTATTCATTTGCGATTATTTTATGGCTGCAAATTCCATTAAGAGTGGTATAAAGAATGATTTTAACCGTTAAATTTCTCCATAGCTTCTTATTTCGGTGTTTTGGGCGAGGATTCATTGTCCTTAAAAGGTTTTAAGCTGCCCTCACATCTAAACGTTTTCCCGGCAAATTAAGAACCAGTTTCTAAAGAACATGGCGAAAGATTAGTAGTAGTATACACGTGAAGGCCATGTGCACCGCGACCCAAAGGATCTTTTGTGCATTTTTTTTTTTGTTATATTATGGTTAAACAAGTCGTCCATCAAGGGGCCAAAATCATTTTATGGTTTTCTGCGAATACATTATGGTTAAAAATACCAATAAGTTGTTTACCACTATTAATTGTATAGTTTTAAATAAACAATAATATTTTCCTCTTTTCAAGAGCTTTTATTATAAGTGGTAAACATATTTAGGGAATTCACAAAGTGTTCTATTGTGTCATATTAATTGTATTTGCTTTGCGAATTGCGTAGTTATTGTTAATATGTTTGGAGGCAGCCATAATATGGTTGATGTTTCTCGTTAGAGGACTAGTTGCACCATAATGTGGTTGACGTTACCATAATATGTTAAAACCATTTCAGCAAAAAATGTTCTGTTGAAAAATTTTTTTGTACGGGTTTACTACCTCGACTGTACAGTATGTATATTAACTATTCGTTTGTAACACCAACAAGTTAGAGTGCTATATTCGGCTGTGCCGAATCTTTGATACCCTCCACCGACAGTTCGAATGTTTAAGGAGTAATATCTGTATGATGTCTTTTTATTATTATTATCTTAAACTGTGACGATTTGTTATTAATTATGGTTTTAGGAGACTAAACTGTTTTCCGGGAGTAGGGCATATATGGGGCCTAGGGTAAATTATGTACCGCTCTTCACGAAATTTCACAGTATCATTTATAGTCCTATAAAATTGTGACGAGCCAAAATTTGTTATGATTGCATTATTTTTTACTGTTTTAGGCTTACTAAACTGTTTTCCGGGAGAAGTGTTTATATGGGGCTTAGCGTAAATGGACGGCGGAAGTTGTTTTAGTCCAATGTTCCTCATTTTAGATCTGAGTCTCCACATTAAAAATAAAAGCTTAGCTTCCAAATTTTTAAGTCTATATCTCTTAAGCTATGGCTGCAATTGAATTAAGTCCTCCTAGATTAACAAATTCTAACACTGTGCGTCCGTCTGGCTGGTTGTCTGAATTTTTTAGAATTGTTTTTATTTAATGGAACTGTCATTAAATTATTGAAATTTTTGGTTTTCAAACTAGCAATTTTTCAAGTTTTTATTGCATATTTAAAGCCCATAAAACGCGTTTTTTAGAGCATATTTCTGGTTTTTCTGATTATAAGAAATGATTAATAAATTTCATACTAGAAGTGCTACAAAAATAACAAGAAATTTAAAATATCACTATATCAGTTTATATTTAAAAGCTAATAGATCTTCTACTACTGCAACACTAATATCCACGCGAAGTTGCCTTTACAAACTTAATTGTACCCTTTAGAATACCACAACCAATAGAATAAAGTAGTAAAATATATACAAACATGCACTACTACTTCCGTGCGGATGCGGAAACTTAAGCGTCATGTTAGGTCAGCTTATAGGAAGTGCATGTAAATACATGGAAACACTCACTGACATACACATCCATTTTTAGTTTATATAACACACACACACACACACATGTGCAGCAAAAACATACAAGCAAATAAAAGTACGGTACAAGTTGTGGCTTTGTGTTGCAGTAGTGAACTCATTTACATTCTTTTATATTTCACTAAAACGTATGCACGAGTATTTAAGTCACAATGTTCTATATTTCTAGTTAAAACTTGTTTGTTATTTAAAATTTGACTACTAAATACAGGCCATGTATACCCAGCGGGAAAAAGAAGGAGTAGGGAGGCCTTCTAGAAGGCCTCTGTACCCCCTCTTTTGGATGTACAAGGCCTTCTTGCTCCATTCTATACTCATATCTTTTTTACACACGTTGTCATTGCGGAGACGGCCTTCCGCTCTCGCTTCTTCAGCAGGTACATAAGAAGGGTAACGGGACCAAAAAAAATTGATTTTGCTTTTGCTTGTGCAAAAAAACAATACAAAAAATGTTACTCCTTCTCTACTCCCTTCTCAAAGAAGCGAGTGTGGAAGGTGTATCTTATCTTTAATACGAAAGAGACGAGGCCTTCTTTAGCAGTTAGATAAGAATAGTAATTGAATTAAAAAATCTTTAAAGCAGGCCTTTAAAAAGGCCTGAAGTAAGAAGGTCTTCTGAGTTTTCCCGCTGGGTATTTATTCTGAAGTTGTTGTTCTCAAAACACACACATAAACATGCATAAAAGTTAATGAGTTGCCAAATTTAAGCGTGTCAACACTTTGTGGCCTGCTTCGGTCTGTTTTAATGTGCCGGCTGTATTCGTTTTTATATTAAATTTCTTCAATTTTTGATGAGTACATTTACTTCGTAAATTAAAAACGAAGCATTCCCTAAGTTTCACCTCAAGTTTTTTTAAATTTATTTTATGTTTATATTGTTTCTTCTTTCAGTGATATTTAATTGTGACAGAAAGGCACAAAATTGCAAAGTTTTTTTTAACAATTTGTGATCTTTGATTGCTTTTGCTGACCGGTATATAAAATACATGTTCATTAATTTAAGAGTGAAATGTTTATGAGTCAACAATTAAGTGAAAGAGAAGAACACAATTAACACACAATTAAAAGTTAATTTAATATTTTGGCATTTGTTGCAGAGGACCCTTTTTAAAATGGTCCAAAAACTGACTTTTTCAGAAATTTAGCACAGCAATTTAGTCTTTGCATAACATAACAATTAAAGCAAAATTTGTAAGCAAAAAACTGGGACCAAATCATCGCATTCGTAAACAAATTACTTTTATCAAAATCTAACTTTTTGTGATCGCTGTACTCGATATCGAATAGCTTGTATCGAAATTTGCGATCATAGGTTTCGATAACGAGAAGTCATTCGAAGACCGGCTCGAAATGTCATGCGAAAGATTAAGAGCTGTCGTAAACAATACTTTAATGTTTTTTTAAGCAAAATAAAAATTTCATTCTGCGTTATATTGGTTTTTAAGAATCCTTCATATTTTTAATGAATGTAATTTTACTTAAAAGGAAAGTTTTGAATTTAAACAAAAAAAAAAAAAAAAAAAATTATAATAAAAAATACATAGTTAAAAAATTAATAATCATTTCTGCAAATATAAAAAAGCAAAGAATGAAAGGAAAACATATTTTCAACAAGCACTTTTAGCCATGTGTATGTGGGAGTGTGTTTAAATAACGGGCAACAATGATGCATAACAAGGTAGACATAACGAAAACAACATGTTTTAAATGTTTTGTTCACAAATACATACATGCAACTAAATGATTACGTACACTCGCACCCAAACTCATGCAAACGTGTTAAAGAAACTTGACAATAAAATTGTGAATAAAACTAAACCAAAATAGCTTAGACAAAAAAATTACAGGCTGAAGGTTAGTGGGAAAGTATACAAAGAAATTGTTTTTCTCTTATTTTTTTAGTTTGTTATGTCACATACTCAAGTGGCCATTCTGACACACACACACACATAATCATGCAAGAGTTAAAGGAAACGGAATATATTAAAAAAAAACTCATCCTACTAGAGGTTATTCATAGGCATAGTAGATGACTTGGTACAAGTTTTATGCCTACTAAGCTCTTTCTAAACCACTCCACTTTACTCTAGCATTTTAATGGTGGCAAAAGTTGACAGCAGCGTCTGTTGGTGTTGTTCTGCGAGCTGATAGTGGTATTTTTGCTATTGTTAGTATTTACAAGTGTTCGTTGTCTAGCAGAATTGTTGTCAATTTCTGTTTTTGTAAGCAATTTTAGTACGATTTTTTTTATAGCACTCCTACATGTGTATTGGTTTGTGATGATGATGTTATACTGTTGTAGTTGTAGTCCCTACTATCAAATTTATATTAAGTTTCCAAATGTCATTTTAAATGTGTTGAGAATGGGTGCTATAAAACTTGCCCCTTATACATCTAATGTCTGCCAGCGCCTTCTAACGCTCCTCCATTTTTTTTTTTTTTTGCTTTGCTATCACTCCCTTTTTCTTACTAATTTCTTGCCTTATCAGACATTGCCGTTGTTTGCCCTTTCTTTAGGCCAAATATCATGACAGTGTGCTAATTAGAAGACTGTGTTTTGTGTGGCCACAACATAAAAAATAGAAACCGCAAATGGAAAAAACTTTAAAAGGAAATCAGTAAAACAGAGGTATTAAAAATGGAAAAAATTGAGGAAGTAAAAATAAAAAAGAAAATTTAATGCATTAAAAATGGCCAAAAGCATGTCATGTACAGTGAAAACCACTTTATATGCTATATGTATTTTTACAATTTTATGTGTGTGTACATAAAGGTACGTACATATGTAAATACGTAAATAAATACGAACTAGGGTTTATGCGCGTACTAAAAGAAAAATCAATTTGCGGGGAAAATATTTTTGTGTTTCCTAAGAATTCTGTATTGAATTTGGGCTTTTTAGTAAAAAAGCTTAAGCAAATTCAAGCTCGACCTTTAATCTGTATTCATTTAATTATTTACTTTTTTGTTGATGGTATTCGTAAACTTCATTTTAAAAATTGCTAAAAGTGTCCTTTTAATTCAAGAGAAGAGCAAGTATCGGGTGTTTTTTTCAGTGGTATAGAACTTCGAATTGAAATAAAACACAAGAAAATCGTTTTAATGACCATCAATTTGGCTTTATTGGAAGGATAATTTTATGCCATTAATGTTTAAATATGATTTCAGGCATGTGGCCGCCGCGGCTGGCTCGAATAAAGCCAATTCTACAGGTCCAATTTTCAACCACTTTTTCGAGCATATGGGGCCGTATGTCGGCAATAACGCCACGAATGTTGGCTTCCAATTCCCCTAACGTTTCTGGCTTGTTGGCGTAGACGAGCGACTTCACATATCCCCAAAGAAAATAATCCAATGGTGTCAAATCACACGATCTTGGTGGCCAATTGACAGGTCCATTCCGCGAAATTATGCGCTCATCGAATGTTTCCTTTAATAAATCGATTGTGGCGTGCGCTGTGTGGCATGAAGCGCCGTCTTGTTGGAACCACAGCTCATCCATATTCATGCCATCCAATTCGGGAACAAAATAGTCGGTTATCATGGCTCTATACCGGTCTCCATTAACGGTAACTGCCTCTCCAGCATTATTTCGGAAGAAGTATGGCCCAATGACTCCACCAGCCCATAGAGCACACCAAACAGTCAGTTTTTGTGGATGTAATGGCGTCTCAAGGTTCTCATGTGGATTCTCTTCACTCCAAATGCGGCAATTTTGCTTGTTGACGTAGCCATTCAACCAAAAATGAGCCTCATCACTGAACAAAATTTTGCGATGAAAATCAGCATCGAGATCAATCTCATTTTCGGCCCATACACCAAAATCACGACGCATTGCATGGTCTCGCGGCTTTTATGTCGACCATAAAATAGACGGAGCTTGCGGTAAACTTCGCGAACTGAATAGACGGAGCTTGCGGTAAACTTCGCGAACTGAACCGTTATTTTCGAAATAAATTTGCACGATTTGCAAGCGTTGTTCTTTTGTCAACCTGTTCATGATGAAATGGCAAACCAAACTGAACATAAATGACATTAGAGTTGCCAGATTTGACCACAAAATGCCAGTTTTATCTCTATTCGAAAAACAAACCTGTAAAAAAAACACCCGATAGATCGGCTTTAATAAGATTAAACTAACTGAAAGAAAAGAGGTGACATGCCCAGGGGGAGAAAAAAGAAGCTGTCCGTATTGTTTTGTTGCCCTTAAGACAAAAATCCTGGCTTTCCTTCTCACAACTCAAGAAAAAACTAAATGTAATGCATTTCAGCAGAGTATTAAAGCGAATTACTACTCTTCATATATTTTCGAAAAAATTGACAACACTATTCGAAAAATTTAAGAAAATTAAAAAAACTCTTTGTATACGTTTTGATTGAAAACTTTGGTCCTTAAGTGGTCCTTAAGTGGTCCCAGCGCCAATGTCCACCATTCAGAACAGTTGCTTAAAATGCGTCACTGCAGAATTCAAGCAGTTCGTCTTCCTAATGAAAAGATAGATTTTGCGAACTGACTTCCCAATTATTTCTCCCTAATGTCACGAATTTTAGGACACATTAAATTTCAGACCCATTATTTACGCATGAATTTTTACTGGCAAGTGCCCAGTTATCACTTACCTTACCTGTCTATAGAAGTCATGCTTTACATGTGACTTTCAGTGAGCCATTAGAAAGCCAACGAATTGATCAAAAATTCTGTCTTGCAGACGACCGTCTCGTTTGGTTACCCCATCAGTTCTATTGCCTTAGTATCCTAACAAGCATAACGGTCGAACGCTTCGCAATCGCATATAAATACAGTCGGCATTCTGCAATTAGCTTAGATGTCGAATGGACAACCGCTAAACGTGCAATCGCAGCCTTGTATTTAGAAACCCCCGCCAACTCTACCAAACATTTTTAATAGTTTATATTCCAACAGGGATTAAGCCGTCATTCGGTGCAACTACGTTAGAAATTTATAGCCCATGACAAATGACAGCCTCATGACAGATATTTAAGCATTTTTTTTAGAAAAAATAAACGTTAAATAAAATATTCTGATTCTAGTTTGGCTCAAATGCCAATTCCTCGCAATAAAGAATTACCGGTGCCAGTTCCTCCTTCAGAAGCACAAGTTGACGTACTATCCAATTTTTTTCCATTGCCATCTATAAAATTAAATGAGGTTTTGCTTATCAGTTTAACAGAAGAACCCCATCTATCCAACTAATCTGAGCTTAATTATCTCGACAGCAATTTGGTCGTTCGAATTCCAAGGCACAACTTTTACGTTCAAGATAACAAGAGAGAAATCTGCTAAAAAATTCAAAAATATGCTAGCAAGATAAGAAAGATACATAAAAGATTGTTGTGAGTGAGAAACCAAAGCAAAAGCGTGCCATTTCATACAACAAAATTGGTCCTTAAGATCACATGTGATTATGGGATTTAAAATTTCACAAATGAACCTTTAGTGGCTGGCACCAAAAATATTTGTGCCGCCACTACATTTCAAATTTGGTTTAATAAAAAATTTGGTAAAGGCTACACAGAAAAAATTATTGCTGAATTATTTTCAAACAAACGCTTGTTTGAAATTTTTTTTAATTTCTACAAATTTTTTTACTGATTCAATTAATATTTTTGCTTGATTTTTAGTTTAACCAACAGAAATGTTGACAACTATTCAAAAATATAATATACGCGTTATCGGTTTCAAGTTTTCATAATTTTGTATGAAAAAAATTAACGCTCTTTAATGTTGTCGTTTTTTTGCATTTTTTTATTTGATCGTAAGCAACACTTCTTTATGTAAAATATAAAAACAACAACAAAAAACACATACAGTCTATTTTTGGACGCTTTAAAGAAGTACAACAATAAGAAAGATGATAAAATAGCGTGGCGAGGTTTTTAGTAAAAAAAAAGACAAAAACAATATTAGGTAAAAAAACCTTTTACACTTTTTAAACAACAACAACATTAGAAAAAACAAAATAAATTTTTGGTTGGTTTCAAAGTTGGTAAAAAAGAATGAAAAACAAAATCCCGTTTTCAATTTTTTAAAAATGTTTAGTTGAATACCTACATCAAATACAAAAATAAAATGATGACGAAAAACATGTCGAGTCGGTCTGCTGCCAAGGAAAGGATACAGAAACAGTGAGTGAAGAAGAAAAACATTGTGTGCATAAACAAGACAAAAAAATGTGTCTCAAAGCCAGCCGCGCCTCTCTGCTCTGCCTTCATCTACTTCAACAGTGCTTGCTTGTGTGCGCGTCATTGCTTGTGCAAAAACTTTTTTGTTTGGTTCAGCAAAATTATTTGTTTGAAATTTGTATGATTTTCACTAAACTATTTGTTTGATTCAGTTAAATTATTTGTTTGAAAAAATCAGGGTTTTTTTTCAATAAACGAAATGCAAATAAATTGTTTGAATATGCAAATTTGTTTGTAGGACCGATTTCAGACAAAAAATGTTTTGATTCTACAAATTTTTTGTTTGAATTGGAAAAATAATTTTTTCTGTGTATGAACAAAGATGTTGTTAAAATTCAAAACCTGCAACTGTCTTCTAAGAAAGCCTTTTTTTCTCCTAACCAAAATCCTTAATTAATTTAATTTTTAATTCAAAAGTCCCAGGAATTCACGGGATAATAAAACAATTCTTAATGCATTCCGGGAAATAGAAAAGTCCGCAAAATTAGAAACCCTAATACGAACTCATTTGTAGAAAAAAAACTTAGATGCAGACAAACAGATAAACAATTATAAACACACAAATTTAATCGTATATTTATATAAAAATTTGTTATTTATGGTTTCTTAAATATTTGTACACACAGTTCTTTTCGACTCGTATGCACAGTAGAGACGAAAAGTTTTCATACATATATATAACTTGATTAATTAAAAAGTTTTTGTTAAAAAGATGGTTTAGATTTTTGTCTTAAAAGGTGCTGACGAGGTGTGTGTTTGTTTTTTTATCAATAAAAAAAATTAAAGCTTAAATTTACAAAACTAAAACAAATAGAATTAAGCTATTTCTTTTTATTGCTACAAATATTTTAGTATTTAAATGGTAATTTCAAAAAGTACCTACAGTTTAACAGCCTTTTCATCGATTTCGAACGTTAACGTTCGCATAGAAAATTACATTTAAAACAAAAACAAATTGTATGATTTCGTTTTTGTTTTAAATATAAATTTCTTTGCGAACGCTCGCACTCGAAATCGTTAAACAGGCAGTAGAAAAATTCTGTTCGATTAAGGATTTTTGTCTACTTCTGGTAATAATGCTGAAAGCACCATCATTTCATCAAAATTAATCATAATTAAATAATTAAACTGCGGAACAGTCATCCTGCGGTCTGAAATTTGATGGCAAATTTTTACTAATTTGAGGTCGCTGATTTCAAATCTAATCTCCGTTTTTCTCTATCAGCTCTAGTTATTGAGATATATTGTTATGTCCAAAGTTAGGGCACTTCACCACATATATTGGAATAACTTGAAAACGGTTGACCATATTCAGTTAACAAAAAACTCCGAAACTCGGCAAGAGTATTATCTTTAAGCCGTGCTTACATTGTTTAAAAATTTGCTCTGTAGTTTCAGAAATATCGTTGAATTTTTGAAAAAAAAAAAATTAGAAAAAAAAAAATATTTTTTGTTCTTTAAAAATTCATAAAAAATTAAAGTGCGACAAAAAACACAGTTTTGGCCATTAAACATTTATCTTTACATAATTTTGATTGAAATGAGGTCTATTTCATTGCAATCGGTCCAGAAATTTTGATTTTATTCACAATTTATTGAGAAAACTGAACAACGATTTCCATGCAAAAATAACATTGTAAATATGTGTGTGTCATGAACGTTTTTTCCTTTTTGTATGACACTCGATATTCATGACTGATGTACGCTAATTAAGCATCTTTAAATAAATGCTTCATCTGACATAATTTCTCGGATATATCGGCAGTGGACAGGACTTATTATTAAATAGCACGAACTTACATCTAAGTTTTATAATTTATAATAATCATAACTAGGGATGAGATTTTAATGCACTAAAAAGTTAAAAATATGCGCATAAAATATGCACTAAAAGCTCCAAAATATGCATTAAAAAAATAAAAAATATGCACTAATAACTTAAACATTTTATTTTATTTAAAACAAAAAAAAAAAAAAAAAATAAAAAAAATTCTATTGTTGTTTTAATTCAATTTTAATTTTAATAACTACATAATTTAAATTTTTGTTTGCATTATCAAATAAAAACGTTTTTATATCATCAAAAGTTAATCTTTGTTAAAAAGCTTATGTACATGGAAAATGATCTCTTAACGTTAACCGAAGTTAAAATATACTTGAAGGACGCCAGTTCATTTCGAGAATTATAATTGGGGGGGGGGGGGGGGGGGGTGCTTTAATACCATGGTAGATAAGGCCATGATGGCATTATTGCTCAATTGAATGGGAGATAAAGCCATACTGGCCTTATTGTCCAATCATTGAGAGGTAAGGTCATATTTAAAATTTTGCGAAATGAGAGATATAGCCATATTTTTTTTTTGGCAAATGAGAGATAAAGCCATATTTTTCCAGAAAATTGTTATGCATGGTATAAACATTCTGTAAAAGGGAAAATCCTTAGTTATTATTGAAAAACATTTTTTTATTCTTGAGACGCACGCAGGAAAACTTTATTCAGCGAAGCCACCTGCCGCGTCCTACTGGAGGAAAAAACCCCTAAGCGCGGCCGTAGGCCACCACGCAGAAAAACTTTAGTATGCGAAGCCAGATTTCAATACTTAACTTTAGTGTCTCCGGAACTGAAATGAGAGATAAAGCCATTTTCTAATATTGCTAATGTGAGCTAAGGCCATGATGGCTTTATCTCCCATTCAAATGAAAAAAAAAAAAAAAGGCTTTATCTCCCTATTGAATGAGAGATAAAGCCATCATGACCTAATCTACCATGGTATTAAAGCACCCCCCCTTATAATTTTCTAATTCAGATCCCACATTTGATTCTAGATCAAAAATAGTTGAAATTTGTTTTATTGTTTGGAATCCCATATTTTTTTGCAAAACGTTTTGGTTTTTTTTTATTTGTCGGGCTATTCTTTCTTCCACATTGTTTCCCGTATAAAATCAATAAATCAATATTATCGAATTGCCTTCTTATTTACTCTGCAACTTGATGTAACCCATGTGTCTAGCAAGTAACAGTTTTATATAAATTGTTTTCGGCCAATTGGCAGCCTTAATGTAAGGTGCTGCATCGGTTAAAAATAGAAGGATCTTTTGTCTTGTATTTTTAGCAGAGCTCCAAAAAAATTTTTTTATTGATTTAAAAAATTTTTATTTTAGAAATTTATTTTTTACAATTTTGAAATTTTTTGAAGAACTTTTTTTTATAATATGGAAATTTAAAAAATATGTCACTCAAAAATGTAAAAATATGCATTTAAAACCGAAATATGCAAAAATGTGCACTTTCACCGAAATGTGTAAAATCAAATCGATGCCATTTTAACGCAAATTTAATGATTCGGAAAGATAATTGGTCGACATCGATCTTAGACTGTCGACAAAATCCATGCATTTGCATGGAAATCGCATCCCTAATCATAACCGTACATAACTCATCATTTGACTTGCGCTTTTCTTCGTTTTGCTTTTAGCTAATGGTCGATTATTTTTTAGCAATCGTGCGTGCTAATGTTGGCAATCTTTCGAGCTGCTCTTACGACCTGTTGTGCAACTACTAGCCTACATTCAATTTTTATTTGGCGGTTTACAGGGGCTGTTTGTTTCATTCATTTTCCTACATGGTTTTTTTCTTAAGAATAAACACTTATTGCTACTTTTTTTTTTTTTTAATTTTCTAATCTAATCCCGCGAAGCTCTATGCTTGTCTGCAGGAAAGAAAGCAGAGTCTCAGGCGGGAATCGAACCCGCAACCCCGGTGCTGATAGACTAGCTCGCTACCAGCTAGCCTACCGGGGCTCTGCTTTTTGAATTCTTTTAGTTAAGAAAAATATTGGCAGGAGCTAGTGCTCTTTTAAAAGTAACGTTTTATAAGCAGTGAGTTTATTTAGCTACTGTTTTTAAAAAATTGTATGCTATTTTAGTTTTGGCTTTTGGGTTTAGATTTTTATTTTAACTACGGAAACGCTGCTTTTGGTAAAATGGCGATAGCATTCTTAACGCTGGATATAATACCGTGTTCAGACATACCTCTTTTATTGAGTCAACATTCGGTTTATTGACATAATTATCTTTCCGTTCACATATACACAGTTTAGCTAACTCAATTAGCGTTTGTTTAAAAAAAAAACATTGCTTATGACTACAACATACAACATTCAACGTAAACAAAAATGTACATGTATAAGCAAAAGCTAAACAACTTTTGACATCTTTAAGGAATAAACATCTGGCTTTTGCGCAGAGCTAATGGATTTGTCCCTTGTTTTGTTGTAACTTCAGTTGCCAAATGTCAAAACATTTTGTTGAGTAAGTTGTGTTTTGCTCACTAAACACACTTATGACTCAATATTTACAACAATTTCGTATTAATTGAGCAATAACTAAATCGCAGTTATATATGGATAATTGAGCTCAATAATGGTTTTTAATGCGTAAAACTCAATTAAGGTACATATCTAAGCACGGTATAACGTGATTTTATAGTACATATAAACATAGTCGTTGACTAGATAAATAGTTTTCTGCAGAAAATCATGTAACATATTACTCAATAAAATTATTTACCTAAAATATCATTTTCATCTACTAATTTTTTTTGTATAACTATTTAAAGGAACTTTAAGGAATAATATCTGTGCCACACTGTTTAAAGTTTAATTAAAAGTTACAAAAGTTGTAAACATTAAAACAGCAATCAAATAAAACCAAATTTACGATTTCGTATTTAAATGTACAATAAACAAATTACGATTACAACTATTTGTGAAAAGTATTTGCTGTCAGAATTAAAAACCAAATAAACGAACAGAAAAGGACACATTGTTAAGACTAAAAAAAAAAAGAAAACAAATGCTAAAGGAATAATTAAAAATAAATAAAATGTTGAAGTAATTTTATTTATTTTGAAATTCTTACAGAAAAAAAGTTGAATTGAATATAATTTGCATTGCGCTATTGTCGTTTTTTTTGTGGAGGAAGAGAAATAAATAAGAAATCCCCAAGAGAGAAAGAGAGAAAAAATTAGCTGCATAAAATAAAATAAATGGGGATTGCCTAAAACTGGGTCATATTAAAAAAAAAGATAATAAAACTGTGGCAAAAAGCTAAAATTGCTAAAGTGGACTTAATCTAAAGTTTAGTCAATGGATAAACCTTCATTTTGAGTTAGTAAAACCTTTACCATGTTCAAAATTACCCATGGGCAAATTTTTTATTATCTTGTACTATTTTCCAGAAAGTTATAGAAAAATTTTATTCTGCTTGTCTTCTTTCAACGTGCAACATCATTTGGCAGAAGAATTTAACTTAAGATTTATGACATTAACATTTATTAAAGAATAGCAGCTTAAAAAACCATGACCGTAGTAAAGTGGTGAATATATTAGAATGGGAGTAAATTTTTAAAAACTATATACAACATTAAAAAAAATTTACCCTAGCCCTTTTCCATATTAGCACTAGAATTATGACTACACACTAGGGTATTCATTCGGTTAACCGTTAATCGGTTAACCGATTAATTACTACCCGAAAACTGATCGGTTAATTTAAAATTGTCTGTTTTCGATTAACGATTAAACCGGTTAACTTCAGTCGATTAACCGATGTTACATAATTTTTAATTTTTTGTAATATAATAACAAACTTTTTGTGTTTTAATTAATTGCTTCCTCTATTATACATGTTAAGAAAATATTTTTTTATACAATATATTTCCTTCTAGCAATACATTCTTGAAATACAGTACAAAAACAGAATAAACTCTCGATAGTAACATAAACACTCTTTAAACAGAATTAACCGAAACAATTAGAGGTGTTAAAAATTTTTAAAAATTAAATCAGAACTCTAATGTCATAATGGAAGATTTTATATGTTTAGAGAAATCCAGGAAGAGGATTGAGAAATTAGATATTCTGTATTATGGGCTGCTTCTGATTCCTCCAACACCCACGATAAGTGAAAAAAAAATTTCGAAGTCAAGTGTTGTCAAAACTAAAGAAAATTATAGCTTTAATCCTTAACCAAAATTGTTTTCCAAAAAATTATTTTATCAGATCTCCTTAAACTATTGAAATAACTAATAAAATGATCCACAGCCTATTTTTAAATAAATACATATTCAGGAGTATTCTGGAAATCGAAAACGCAAGAATTTTAAAGTTGTTTCTAATACACTTTTAATCTAATTTTTATAATTTTTGTTATAAAATATTGAAATATTTGTATATTTGTCAATAAAGTTCTTTTACTACAGAAATCTTATTAAAAAACAACGTTTAAAAAGTTCTTGCGTTTTGCGTTTTCGATTTCCAGAACACCTCTGATTATGTATTAATTTAAAAATACATATCACATATATAGGAATTATTTTTTTTTTTTTTTGTTTGATCGTTTTAGATAAATAATTGTTATTCTTGTTTCTTTTTTAATAATAAACTCCAAATAATAAATATTTTATGCATTATTGAAATTACCTTATTTATAGAAAAGTCTTTATTAATCGGTTAACCGTTCAAAAACCAAATTAACCGATTAAACCAAAACCTCGGTTAATTAACCGAGCGCTTAACCGATTAAAGCAAAAGCCCGATTAAATGAATACACTACTACACACCCAATAAAAAAAAAATTTATTTTGCGAAGCATTTACCGTACATATAAAAAATACTTTCACAAGCTACGCAAAAAGACTAAAAAAAAATAAAGTGGCAATACTTTTACTTTTTTTTTTAATTTTAATTCCCTAAGCTAATCCCCGCGATGCTCTTGGCTTGTCTGCAGGAAATAAGCCAGAGTCTCTGGCTACCCCGGCGCTGATAGACTAGCTCACTACCAGCTAGCCTACCGGGGGCGAAGCAGGTTTGTAAGGGAGAATATGAAAGAATAACTGTAACAGCAAATTCAGTATGTAAAGCTGAACGCTGCACACACTAGTTTTTCTTTGCAACGAGTTCTGATGATGAGAATGTGGTTATTCTCGAATTATGTTAATTCGACCCGAGTTCAATCCCCCGTTCCGTCAAGAAACAATATGAAAAAAAAAAATATTAATTAATTTCATGATGCAAAATTCCTTTCCTCAGTAAAAAAATTTAATGAAAATTAAATTTAATGAATTTAAAAATATCAAAAATTTCAATTAAAATTTTTTCCGTTATAATAAAATTTCATTTATCCTTGCAAATAGCTGTATTATTAATAAACCAACTGTTGTGATAAATTTAACAAAATTTTGTTATACCCTCCATAAATTGTTGAGAAGAGGGTATACTAAGTTTGTCATTCCTTATGAAACTTTTTTAATAAGAGCATTTCCATCATGTCGAACGTGACCGTCGTACACATTTTAAATGAAAAAAAAGACAAAATAAAACGGATTTTTATTCAGAAAATATAATTAACTATATTTGCTATTTTTAATTTTGATCAGTTCTTTTGTTTTTTAAGACAACTGTCAAAAACAAGGCATTCGCAAGTGAAAAAAACAGAAGTGGTTTTCACGGCCAACAATTCAAATGTCGATTTCAGCGAAACCTCAGGCATTATTTTAATGCGACAAATTTTGAAATGTTATGCACTAATGTCTCTTAAAAATGCGTTTGATTTTACCTATGAATAACTTATACTTTTTTTAATTTAGTTTTAATCACTGTCGCATGTGACATGTCGCACGTGACATTTTTTGCCATCATTATATTTTTGTCGCTTCTGTTCCTCTTTTAAAAATTATATAAAAACGAGCTTAGCAAAATTTTTTTTAAATGAACAGAAGTAATTAATGTACTAAGTTCGCACAGTTAACAGTTACCGCAAAATTAAATCTGTATACCTACATACCATGTACGTATATGTGTACGTAGGTATTTGTGATTCTTTCTTCAAATTAGGACAACTAAAATTAACGAAATAATAACAAATGGCTTTCCATATACATACCCTTCTGTTCGTTACTTTTATTTCGCTATAAAATTATACAAAATATTGTAGTTCGTTAAAAATTCTTAAAAATTTTATATTGTTTATTTTGCCTAAAGAAGTCACACAATAAAAATTAACAGGCCTCAGGCTTAATAAATAAATATTAATTAAAAAATAAGATAAATGACTTCAACCAAGAATTGTACACAGAAAAAAAAATCTCAAGAAAATTTTTAACCACACAGTTTGCTAAAAATAATATTTTAGGTCAACAAACTTTTTATTTGATTCAATAAAAAAATTTACCAAAATTGCGCTTTGCAAAATAGCACTCAATAAAACATATTTAATAATTAAATAATTTAATATTTTTTCATATTCAATAAAAAAAAATATTTGAATCAAAGTAAAGACAGTATTTTTACAACTCTTGTTCATTTTTAATAGGTTTGATATCGTTGCAAGTAGGATATGAGTATTTGTAATTCTCATTCGCTTTACAGTTTTATTTGTATAAAATCTTTAGTTTTTTCATAGGAAAAAGATCTCCTGATGATGTGGCCTAAGTGACCACCGAAATGCGGCTAGGAACTAACTAATCCCCCAGCAATACATTTTAGAGCATTTTTCAAATAATAAAGATTGGAAATTACGATAATATTAATTAATGAATCTATGTATACATATATAAAAATAAGTGCACTATGTTCGTCATTTTATACCTCGACAAGCACTCAACCGATTTTCAAACGAGTACATGCGTTGGAAAGGTCTACTTTCACTGATGGTTTATAAAAAAAACTCCCGATGTAGATAGCGCTGGGGTTTAAGTTATTAACAAAATTCTCCAGTATTTAGTTTTTTATTTCTATTTAGAAAATCCCGAGCAGCGCCGGAACCAAACAGCTATTAAATAAATAAAGATTCGTTAAACAATGTGTTTGATTTATTCAAAATTTCCAACAACCAACTTTATATAAGTACCAAGATCACAAATCTTCTTTTTTTCATAACGGTTTCTTTTATTTTAATTTCATAAGTAGTACCTGTTTGCTCCCGATTTTGGTGAGTTTTGTACATTTAGTTTCGACGCACTGATTGAAAAATGTTGTTTTTTAATGTCGCATGAGACATCGAAATATGAGGTAGTAAAGAGAAAAAGATTACAGTTATTTGCAATCTCATAGTTTCTTATACATTCCTTTTTGTTTCTCTGCCCTCTCCGAATGATTTTAGATAGAAAAAGTGAATTAAAGAGCTTTTATTAAAACACAACGTGCAATTGAAATATCCAAATGAAAATAGCTGCACTTGTTCGACTTTGCGTTAGTAAATCTCGAAATAGTTATAGATAAATATAACATTTTTTTACATGAATTAAATTTGATTGTTTCCCTGTGAAAATATGCTAAAAGAATTTTTTTTCAAAAACTAATAATTTTTTTGTTTCGTGGGAACTATTTGTGGAAATGTCCATACACATCTAAGACTATGTACATACACAGAAAAAAATAAAAATTGAATTCAATTAAAAAATTTGTGATATTAATTAAAAAATTAATTAAATTTGCACCAGTAAACAAATTAATAGTATCAATTAAGCCAGTTAATAGTATTAATTAAACGTTTAATTCACTGGATTAAAAGTTTAATTCACTTGATTAAATTTTTAATTAAAGCTGATTATATTTTTGATTAATGCTTTAATTGGTGAAAAATTTTAGAGAATTTCTAGGTCCTCGAGATATTTTAAGTAGATTTGGCCATGTTCGTCTATTTAAATTACACTCACTTTCAAAGGACTTAAAACAAAATTATCGCTGTCAAATTCTTTTTTTGGTCTCTTAAGGAACTTGGGATTGAAATCCAGCAGAGTAGGTTCAGGAGGAAAAGAGTTTTGAATCCATATGTGGACCGATGACCCTTAAAAATTGAGGTTTGTGTTTGAATGAAGAATATAAATTGCTGGCGGAATGCACCAATTGTTATTAAATTTTGCACAATCTCGTTGTGTATGACACACTGCCAAATTTCGTAAAGATTGGTCCATAATTTTACACAGGCCCCATATAAAGCACACGTTTAGAAAAAACTCAAGTACGCCTAAAACTATAATGGATAATACCATTGTAGTAAAATTTGGTCGGTCATAGTTGCATAAGAGAAGAATTCACACAATTTAATTTTGTGAAGATTGTTCTGTAATTGATTATAGGGCCCATAAAAAGCCCACTCCATAAATATTTTAACACTCGGTGGAGGGCATCAAAGATTCGGCACAGCCGAATATACAACTCCTGCTTGGTTTTAGTAACGTTGACAATAAGAAATAATTTTATTAAAAAAAAATATCTTTATTAATAAAGGTTTCATGAAAAAAGATTTAGTTACAATTTTAAAGCATTTTCAACTTTCAAAATAGTTTTTTTAGCAATAGTTTAATATAGAAACCTGTGTTTCATACGCAAATCATTTAACCTTAAATTTCGCTAAAAATTTTACAAAATTATTTTACTTTTTAAAATGCTCATCTTTTACAGAAAATAACTCAAATTATATTAGTAATTTAATAACACATAAAAAAGTGTTGTTAAGTAGAATTTAACTCATAGTCAAACATATAAAGTAAATAAAAGTAAAATATTTTAATACTTTCTCGCTGCTGATTTATTAGCGCCTGCTTAGGAACATATACTTGCTTTAAAAGAAAGAAACATAGCCTGAAAATGTTAAGCTCATCTTAAGAGTTTATATTTGAAAAAGATTTTTCACGGCATGAAAACGAAACGACAAAAATAAAAACAACCTTAGAAAAATATATGTGAGATAAATGCACCTACTCCTACAAAATCGTGAAATAAGGACACCCACCAACTTGCAAAAACATGCACATAAACCTACTACTACCACTTAGCAATCATAGAGCTTTATACTTTAACGTTATTTCATGACGTGAAAAAAATATGTTCAATGTCCTTCATAAAGGAAATATTAAAAACACACACAGAACATTACAGGTAAGTATGTTTGTGGTAGTTAAGGTGCAAAAAAAGTTATAAAAATAAAATACAGAATTAGAAAAAAGAAAAGAAGAATTGTGTCAGTGCTAAAGGTAACTACGGCAACGTTAACGACGACAATGACAACCAACATCACTAAAAATCATGAAATGTCTGTGTGTTCCATGTACTGTATGTCAATGTGTGTGAGTCACTGTATATGAATGTGTATGTAATGTCTGTAGGGATGTAGAGTCGAAAGTATTGCCTTGACTACAATTTTGGTGCAAAAAGAAATTTTGCAAATAAAAAGAAAAGAAAAATATGTAAAATTTTTTACACCTTCAAGCTCCTACAGCAGCAATAATAAAAACTGATGTCTATTTTATATACAGGGTTTTTTAGTAAGTACGAAGCAATCATTTCACAATTTAAAACATCGGTCTATGCCATTAGACCGATGATTAGAGAGATACACGGTTAAAGAACGTTTGCAAATTATAAAATTTTTTTTAAAGAAAATCATATTTGCGGGTAAAGTTCGCTTTTGGCGTAATGGCTTTGTTAACAAGCGAAATTGAAAGAGTTGAAGCTCACCATCCAACTCGAAATTGTTCGCAAATTTTTACGCTTGAGTCATACTGGCATTTCACAGAAATTAATTTCGTACGAAAGTAGAAGTGATTTCGTATTTTGTTTCTCCGAGAAACAGAATCAATGTCGAGATGAACTGATTTCTGTGATATCATTTCTCCTAATAATGGCTTCCATTATACTTTATCAAGTCTTTTAATAAAAAGAAGAAAAAAAAACAATTTGCATCGTTCTTCATAAAAAACCCTTTATAACACTACTACTAAAACTCTGAAATTTTTAACACAAAAAAAAATTATCAACAACAGCTTTAAAAAAGAAACACATTTACCAAAACTCTTCATTGATATAAAACGAAAAAAAAGCAAATTTCGAAACGAAAAATGTAAATATTCTTCTGCTTGAGTATTTCGCTTGAATAAGCCAGTGTGTAAAAACTGGCAGTTATTATTATGGCAGTAGTTTAAAGATTTTACGGATCTTGCCACAAGATGCATGAATGAAAACAAAAAAACCAGGATGAGAATATAAAACTGGTAAGGTTTTGACCATAAACCAACAATACACAGCATTCATAATGGATGAGTGGGACAAAATTAAAATCATTTGCAAATAATTAAAAAAACAATGAGCTTTTTTATATTTCTGAGACACTTAATAAAAACTTAAACAAAAAATACAATATCAATTAAAATAAAATTATCATGAACACTAAAACAAGATCGTTCATGATTTCTATATAAAAAACTTTTTGTTACATATAAAGAGAAAAGCTTCGTACAGACAGACGGTAGTCAGATCTAACAATAATAAAGATCTGGCAATGTGCTGAAAAAATGTGTACTGCCAAAAAAAAATTGTCACCAGAAGTAAGTTGTCAGTTCAGAAGTTTGTAAGAAAACCATACAATTTCATTGCCATACAACTGCCTGACAATAAATTAATCTGCCAACAAAAATCGTCAGTTTATACGGTTATCAAGATTTGCCAGATCTGCCAGATCTATTTTTATAAATAGGAAAAGTGGAAATATTTTTAGTGAAGCAATAGCAAGAATTTTAATTAAAATAATAAACAACTTGAATTAAATACACAAATCACAATATTAATTAATATTGTGATTTGCTTATAAGCATGGACTTTTTGTAAACATAAATAAAACTTGGACAGAAGACTAGACAAACTAATCTCGAGCAAACAAGTAAGAGTGATATATTCGGCTATGCCGAATCTAATACACCATTCACCAAGGAGCGATAATAACAGAAAGTTATATAAATACCGTTTCTAAAATAAAAAAAATCCAAGTTGTGCCGCGCCCACTTCTCCAATCCCGCCCGCATTTTGCCGGAAGTTGTGAATTGATAACCAAGATGTCTGTACCTAATTTTAAAACTTTGGCTCTACCGTTCTCCACATACATATATATTAAAAAATAAAAACAGCAACAACTAGAAGAGATTTGTGGGTAACATAAGAGGCAATCGTAGTTTTTAGCTCATATATCAGGCATTTGTAGACCGATCTGGCTGAATTTCAATGGCAACATTTTCGAAACTATTGAGTGCTGTAAGCAAACCCTCATAATTTAGATTTAGTCTGAGTTCATACGGCTCTTTCTTTATTGAAAAGATTGCTACTTTATAGGCGAGAGGGGCGAGGGGAAAAGAAACGAGTACACAAATGCCTGTACTGTCTTAACGTTTTGCTTTTTCATTTGTTGTTTAATTTTGGTATTGTTTTCATAAGCACGACTATACAAAATAAAAAACATGGCGTCAACATGACATGAATCATTTGAACACCAATTCATGTTCAAAGAAGAAAAAGAAAGAATCTTTTCAATAAAAAAAGAGCCGTATGAACTCAGACTTATACTGTCTAGTTATGACAAATCAATAAACACAGCATAAAAAGTCTTATTATTTTAGGACTTTTTTGTATAAAACACAAGAAGAATTTTTTTAAATATTGTAAGATTTTAGTATTTTATGACAATATCTAGTCATAGCTTGTTAATCCCCCATATATGTGATGTATAAATACAACCTAGTCGCTTTCGTATCTGGGGTCTTAAGAAACCCCATTTCAACGGACAGACGGTCAGACGGACATCTTTAAATCAACTTCGCTTTTCATAAGGACCCAGAATATATATACTTTATAGGGTGTAGGATCAATACTTTGGAACATACAAACGGAATGACAAAGTTATATATACCCTCTTACCTTCGGTGAAGGGTATAAAAATAAAATTTTTTGGATTTCAGTACTTTGGACATAACTCAGCCATTTATTAACCGATTTGACAGATTTATATACCGATGTCTTAAGGAATAAATTTACCATTTACTTTGGTGATAAAACTTGGACTCAGAAAGACCTATGGGTTCCGAAAATGTGTATTTAAAATTTAATTTTGGTCATAACTTTTTCGAATCTGAACCGATTTTCCCGAGTTTTTCAGAAAATATTTTCTATTAAAAATTTCCGATCTTTTGATATATAAGGCGTAACCATAGGTCATACGACAGTCCAAAAAATCCGGTTTTTATACAATTTTTGATATTTTTTGTACGGGAGGTACCACGCCCACTTGTTCAATCCCGCCCACATTTTGTAGGGTGCTGTGTATTGATAACGTTAATGTGTGTACCTAATTTGGAAACTTTGGCTCTTGCCGTTCTCAAGATATACAGAAATAAAAAACTACAACAACAACAAGGGATTTTTGTGCAAAATCAGAGGCAGTTGTGGTTTTTTGCTCATATCTCCGTCATTTTTGGACCGATCGGGCTGAATTTCAATAGCAAACTTAAACGGAGTATATGTGACATAAATATGCATCAACCTAGTCCACATCATTTCTGGGGTTTTCGGAAAACCCATTTCAACATACACACGGACAGACGGACATCGTTAAATCAACTTCGCTTTTCATAAGGACCCAGAATATATATACTTTATAGGGTGTAGGATCAATACTTTGGAACATACAAACGGAATGACAAAGTTATATATACCCTCTTACCTTCGGTGAAGGGTATAATAAACAGGGTTTATCATAAACTCTTTAAAAAAAGAGAGACAACAGCAAGGCGATTCATAAAGGTAACCGCTAATAGATCTATGCAGCGAAATTTATGCGGTCTGTCAATTTTTTTTTTGTATAGAGTTTGACATATACAGTGATACCTCCCATAACTGGACACTCACCGTCTTGGAGTTGTTGTCAGGTTATGAGGGATGTCCGTTTAAGAAAGATTTACACATTTATTACTTTAATTATTATATTGAATTATCATACATTTCATTAGAGCAATGACAGACTAGTCCATAGAGGTTGAAGAAAAGTTTCAATATTTTTGTTGACGTGTTGAAATGCGACAAAGTCGTCTCTGGCAAAATTCTTCAAACAGGCAATTTGTTGTTAAGCCTAAACAAACAACTTCTTTAAATAAATATTAATTTATTTGCCATCCTCAACACTTGTTTATGTACCTTTATGTTAAAAGGGGAGTCACCAATTAATTGTATTGGCATTAACAAAAATATGAAGCAGAGCCGCACCAAGAAAAACTTACAATTTACCCTTGTGTTAATACCCGGGTACCATGGTACCTACCTAGGTATATTTTCATGAAAAAAATGTATTAAGAATTATTGTAATTTAACTTAGAATACACATTAGAAAAATATGAAAATTTATTGAGAATTAAAATTTTTAAACAAGCTTCTGGATCGTCGTTATTAAACTAAAAATAAAGCGAATTCAGATTCTAGATTTATTTTTTTGCTCCTTTAATACTCAAAAAAATTTGCTTAAACTTTAACCATCGCAACATGCGCACTCGGCTATCCCGGTACCCAATACAATATAATACACTTTATGGGATTACACAAACACGTTTTAACTGCTCAACAAATCAATAAACTAAATTCTGTATCATACAATTACTTAAGTTTAGTTTCCAAAGCGTTATTATTATAATACGGAGAAGTCTCATTTACATATCGCTCATTTGCTGCAAGACCGGCATAACTCAAAAAAATCCATTTCGAGATAAACGCATTTAAAGTTTTTGATTTGCTCTAACTACTTAGAAAAAAAGAAGACACATTCTCTTCAAACTGGGTAAGTATAAAAAATATAAAGATAAATTTAATACACAATACAAAGAAAAACAAAGCGAACAATTCTACATCTCTATGCCGGTCTTGCAGCAAATGAGCGATATCATGTATGACCAAACTGACAAAACTGTTATACTAAAAAATACTGTCCTGTATGAAAAATTAAAAATTTTAGCCGTTATGCAATACAAAGTTAAAAAATCATATTCTATATAATTTAATACGCTTTTAAAAAGATTTAAAATTAAATTTTATTTCATAAAAATAGTGATTATTAATACATTGTGGTATATGGGTACCCGGGTACCCAGGTAAACCGGGTGCTAAACAATGTGGATAAAGTTGGGTATTTACATAAGGGTTAAATGCAACTCTTGGTGTATTTCAATCTGTCCGTTTATAAAAGATGTTTCGAAGAAAAAAATTTTAAATTTTGTGTCAGCGGTGGGTTTTAAGAGTGCTATACGAATACATTTTGTATGAAAAACTAATGAAAAGCTTGGCTCAAGAGAATATGGCCATCTAACAGCCGTACCTTAATAAGAGCGGAAGGCGCAACGTTTTCTTCTGCTTAGCTTCTACGCTGATATGCCATACCTAAACAAGAGCGTCAACGTCAATCGAAAAAGGTTTCTGTTTTAGTCGAGCAAATTAGATGGAACTTAACAGTCGTCTATTTAACACCATCTTGCTTCAATTGCAGACTGCTCCGAATAGCTTGTCGCATTCTGTTGACGATTTGACCAATACTTTTTATAAAACTATGCTTAGTTTTATGGAGGAATGAATTCCTAAGCACTTACCACGTAACAAATCTGGCCACCCTGGAATACTAAACAACTTTCGTCTTTCAAGAATTTGAAAAACAAGAGCTATTTTTTACTATGAAAAACATGCAGTTGCGCATTCAGAATTTAATTTCCTTAACACAGAACTGTATTAGATGTATCTCCGTAGTGTTAAGCGAAACCTTGTTCACGATACCAAATCATTCTTTAAGTTTGTTAATAACAAAAGGAAATCCACAGGATTTCCAAATGTCATGATATACATATGTTCCGAGTCTAGTAATGAATTAAAAATCAGCAACATATTTGCCGACTTCTTTGCTTCTACATATTCTGGAGCTCTGTATGATGCTAGTAATTTCTACCCTTACAAGATAATTTTTAACCAAAATATATCTTCTTTTACTATCACTACCTCTCACATTCTGATCTGTTTAAAAAACCATCATCCATCATCACCATCATCTTTTAGCGGTCCAGATGCTATACCATCAAGCTGCTTTGATGACACCTTTGTCTATCATCATTAATGCTTCTTTAAATTGTGGTTATTTACCAAAAGTTTGGAAAGATTCATATATTATTCCATTGTTTAAATCAGGAAATAAATCGGATGTATGCAATTACAGAGGTATAGCCAAACTAAGTGATATTCCAAAACTTTTTGAAAGATGTTTAATGGATTGCCTTACTCATCAAGTTTCTGACTTATTGTCACCACGTCAACATGGCTTTCGAAAGGATTCTCTACTATGACCAGTGTTGCCAGTGGATTTTTCGAAAAACTACCTACAAATGCTAATAAAAATCCGATTTTTCCCTACACGTTGAAAAAATTTCCCCTACAATAATCCCTACGTATTTATTATCTTTAAAATAGAAGAAAAACATTAGTTATAAAAAATAAATTTTATTCGAATATGTGTATTAAAGCTTTTTCATAAAAACTAAAAACTAAAAAAAAAATAATAAATGGGTATGTACTTTTAAATAAATTCAATTAAGTTTTCAACATTAGGTGTGATCCCGTACTCAACGTTGGGAGCCCGCGGGATCCCAATCTTACCAACAACTGTTCCTGTACGCAAAGTTTGGTTAGGTGGAGCTTTTAAAAGAAAAAATATTCTTCTTCAGGCATGAAGTTGTCCGTACTTTTTAATGTAACATTTAAACATATTTCATATTAACGTTTTCTTTTGGATCAGAAATTTGGTTTTTATTGTTCCCGTACTTTTGTACATTTTTGTCTATTAGTAAGAGAAATTTTTGTTTACTCTCATTTTACCGAACTTTACCAAAAAGTACGTGATCACACTTATTGAATGATAACTAAGAAAAAACATATACATACATACACGTTAGTGTCGCCAACTTTTTAAACCACAAACAACTTTGCAAATATATTTTGAAGCAATTTTAGGGGAAATTTTTTTTTTTCAACCGTTTAGGACAATAAAATATCATTAAAAAAACGTTTTTATCAACATTTATTTTATACATAATACGATATGGCGAAAAATCCCTACATTTTGGAAATTATGAAAAATCCGTCCGATTTTCCCTACGCTTCTATTTAAGGACCAAAAATACCTACGTTAGTTAGTAGAGATTTTGCCAACGGACACCACACTGACGTTATTTACCCTGATTTCAGTAAGGCTTTCGACAAAGTTAATCATTCGCTATCGTTGAAAAAACTGGGCGTAATGGGTTTCAATAGAAACTTCCTGGGCTGGATCAAATAATATTTGTCATGTAGAACTCAATCTGTCAAATTTAATACTGCAGTTTCGGAAAAAATCAATGTAAAATCTGGAGTACCTCAGGGGAGCCACATTGGTCCAATTTTGTTCCTTCATTTTATTAATGATTTGCCTGAAGCAATTCAACAATGTAATTTATTAATGTATGCAGACGACGTAAAATTATTTTTGACTGTAAAACTTCCTTGTGATCAACAACGTCTACAAAATGACCTGGATAGTTTTGACAAATGGTGTAAACTTCACTTGATGGAACTTTATTTATATGAATGCAAACATATGCAATTTTCTTTGGTAAAAAAGTGTGCTTACTCCTACGTTCTTGATGTCTGTACTTTACAATCTGTTAGTGAAATAATGGATTTGTGAATATTGTAAGACAAAAAACTTTACTTTATTCAACATATAACGATGACTGTTAATAAGTCCCGCAGTGTTCTGGCTTTTATTTAAAGCTGGGCAAAGGAATTCAACGATCCCTTAACCACAAAATGTCTTTTTACTTCGCTCGTCAGACCAATTTTGGAATACGGCAGCATTATTTGGGACCCCATCTATAATATTCATAATGATCGTATCGAATTAGTTCAAAAACAATTTCTTATTTTCTACTTAAGATGTGATTATAGAAGATGCCTGGTACTACCTTCATACTCAACAAGACTAGCTGAAATAAATTTACCAACGTTAAAAAGCCGGCGAATGATACTGAATATATATTTTATGGCCAATCTTATAAATGGTAGTATACATTCCGAATCTTTATTGAGTAACGTAACTTTTAATATTCCTCAACGTTTACTTTGTTTTTTCAACCCTCTATATGTCAGGACATGCCGAACAAACTTTGCTATGTCAGATCCAATTAGAAAATTATGCAGCTGTTTCAATAAAATGTATAACTTTATCGACTATTCTCATATTATATTTAAATCAATAATGTTTTTTCTAATCTTCCTTTCTTTGCATAAATAAAATATATTATTATGTTACTACACTAACATAGTCTGTAAGGAATTTGTCCATAGACTTAAATAAAATAAAAAAATTAACTAAAACGTAACTAATAGAAATAAAAGGAAGAGAAAAAACCGCTATATTGCCAGAAAATAGCTAAATTGCCATTATTTATTAACAAAAGCGACCATCTTCACTATAAAACGCGCTGTCAAAATCGGATTTTCCAACTGCAAAGCGTAAACGCCGCGCTATTTAGGGATGCTTTATACAAATTGTATGGGCATGACAATTTTTGACAGCTAGAAAACGCTTTCCGCTCTTGTTTAGGTATGGCTGTAACATAACTCTCTCCCTCTGTCACTCTCTCTCTCTCTCTCAGATACGGTCACCTGTATGAATTCGCCTTGTTTTACAGTTTTTTTTTTTTTTTTTTGAATTGATCTTTAATAAATTTTGTTTTTAATATTATCCAACCAACGTGATTTAATAAAGCTGAAAATATTTTATTACAAAATTATTCAAGTGTCTATTTGACAAGCAGATAAAGTAAAAATATTCAATTGAATAAGTTTTTTTTTTTTTATTCATAAGAAGAAGAAACACCAATTCTCACAAGTAACAATCAGAAGAAGGAAAAAATTTGAAAATGTAATAAAACTTGACGAATATTGAATTTTGGGAGCAAACAAACAAAAAAATAGAAATGAAAATCAACTTATGATTTTTGTTCTCTTCTGCTTTTAATTTAACGTAAAAAAAAATGTATAAAGTTTTTCTTTTATTTCTTCATTTATATATTCGTGCTTTGCATGAGATCCCTTGGTTTTAAGAATTCTTTTTCACTATATTAATTTCATTTCATTTTAAATTTCTTCTCGGCTAAAACTGTTTCTACGTTCTTCGTTCGTTGTGTTACAGTTAAATTTGTTTGTATTTCTTTTTTTTTTAACATTTTTAAAAATCCTTTGGCTTAAACACTTCAATGGCCAACGTTTTGTTGCAATCGTTGGTTTTATACCTTTTTATTAAAGATCTACCTCTCTCCAGCTACCTGCTACCTGTTATTTGCTTTTACAAGCACGTCCAACGAAAAATTGTATAAAAAAGAAAAGATTTCTTTTAATTTTATATTTACAAAGTGTCATTCACTAAGCATATAATACTTTATAACTACATTGACACAGGCACCCACACTCACTCGCACACACAGTTAAACACACATATACACATACAAAAAAAAAATCTAAACGAAAAGAAAGAAAAAAACACAGAACGGAACGGAAAAGGAAACAAATTCACTATACACTCTCTACTCTAAATTTTAGTTGAGTTCAAACGGAAAAATCGAGTTGAAAAAATTGGTAGCGGAAGGGGTCACAGCACTGCGACCGACATTCACATCGACAGCGTCAGCGATATTATCACTCACACAGACACAAATACTTTTAGTCCTAGATGACAGAGCATTAAAGAACTTTGTTGTTTTTGGTGTTGTGTTTTCTACACTTCTTGTCATGACAGAGCACAGTGATTTGTTTCTTAGGGAAAAACAAAAATGTTTTATTTTAGTTAAAACAAAATTATTTAAAAAAAGCTGAGACCATAAAATACGAACTGTAGAGATCTTATGAAAAATCGAATTTTAAAAGAATGAAAAAGGAAAACGCGAGTAGAATAGAACACCTCTCGACAGAAGGATCTTAATAAAAGAGATTTCAAAACGTTTACTCTCAATCTCCTTTAAAAGACCAACACTTACAGGATATATTTTTTCAAAGCTAATCGCCAATAATATACTGTTTTTGAAAAATTTAATAGCAATTGTATAAAATTGTAATTGTAAAAAAGTTTGGGTTTCCTGAACATGGCCGACTAGTAACAATTGTAAAACATAATATGATTGTGCTGTATAAAATATTTTTATTATAATATTATTTGCTGATATTAAAATCAATACTTTGATCAGATATGCGCCTTCATTCCATTACTAGAAAGTTCGCCCAATTAATGCGTTAATTGAACTCAATTTACTGTGTAAGCCCTGCAAAGACTGAACTGGTGCTGTTTCCCAGAAGATATAAGGTTTTAAGGGACCAGTATTGGAGGCGTCGAGTCAACTCTAAGTATTTGGGTAATTTCCTCGACTGTAATCTGTCTTGGAAGATAAATATTCAGGAGAGTATGAAAAGGGGACTCAATGCCTACTACACATGCAGGAACTAAGGGTTGGGGACTACTACAGGATATGGTAAACTGGATTTATACATCGGTGGTTTGGCTTATTCTTTCTTATGAATGCACTAAGCAGTGGAATGTGTTGAGGGTGGATAGCTATAGTAAGATGCTTAACAAGGCTCATAGGAGTGCATCTCTTGGCATCAGAGGGGTAAAAAGCGCGCCATAGGCAGATTTAGATATACCTAATATATTTGTTCCCAATTGAACAGTATGTGTAGAGTGTGACTGCTAGGAACTTATTTAAAATCTACAAGTCTTCGTTGGTTAGACTTATTCGGGATGATCACACAAAAATCTTGTACGAAGACGGAATAGATTTCGCGATACCATTAACCGATCCTGAAAGGAATGAACGGATTGTAGGATGTCTATGGCACGGATTGGACGCAGGGGCACCAGGGTTCTATTAGGATTGGATAGGAGTGGTCTCAGGACTCTAATATGGTTCTTCACTGGTCATTGTTCTGTAAGGGCTCTTACGAGTAAATGGTACAATAACATACCAGACTTCTGCAGATTATCCGATGATGCTGAGGAGCTAGAGACGATTGAGCATGTACTGTGCCACTGCCTTACGATGCAGGGTCTTAGGCAGAAATGGCTGATAGATTTCACAACGAACTGGACTGTATCGTTGGATGTAATAATGTCGATCTAATGGGGTTCTTCAGAGAAATAGGACGGTTATTTCTGATGAGCGGACTGTAGGGAGGTTTTGTTCTTTCTACACAATGGACCGTATGGCCTCCTAGTGGAGGTGGGCCCTTGGGAGCATTACCCTTCCTTACCATACCTTACCTACCATACAATCTACCAGGAATCAGTAAATTCAGTAATAAGTAGCTAATTGACCAATAAATTAAGTTTAATACGGAACAGTAAAAACAGAAAGTTCTGACCGTCTGAAAAAATTCGATACTTCTATTACAAACTATAAAAATTCCTTCTCTTCAATCTTTCAAGTCCTTTAACGCAATTTTTAAAAGCAATAAAAATATTTTCAGCGCTCAAATACTAACTGCGTAAAGCAGGCGGCGTTTCATTGTATTTAGATGTATGATGTGTCATAAGGTGGTCCTAACAACTGGTGTGAGTGCAACCAGCAAACACTGATAGCAATTTTAGAATAAAGTAAGCCATAATTATATGCCCGCCCCTTGTTAAGGATTCGTAGCCATTTAAGCTCCGCTATTTTAGAATTAGCCAGCAGCATCTTTTCAATAGCAACAGAACCTAGCCACTAGGGATTAACGATTCCACAAGTGATGAAAAATCAGCCCTTGGACGGAATTTTCAGGATCTCGCTTCTCGCGACTTTGCGTTTAAAGAGGTATATTTTTTGAGAAAAGTTCGCTCCTTGCAAAACTCATCCTTTCGTGGCGTTTTTTTTTCAAAAACTATCATTCCGGGAGCCTCTGCTGCCGAGACGTTAGGGGCTACTGCCTCCTGTGGTAAAAGTAAGGATTTCTGTTCAGCCGCGGTCTCAGTTGAATCGTCAATTTTGCAGTTTGCCAAATTTCAACTATTGAATGCACCTGGTTTCCCCGGAGGATTTAACACAATTAGGCATTACGTCCTCCGTCTCCCGTAAGTGGTCAAAAAATTTAACCTAAAAAATAACTGTGTGAATAATCTTATTTGGGAAAGTCTGTCCGCTTTGCAAATGTTTATAAAAATTTTCGTTAACTTAGGGCCATTATTACAACCTAATGGTAAAGTTGCTGATAGTTAACGTGAACAATAGCTATCTTGAACGATAAAGTGACCAGTAAGTTTTTTCCATTATTACAACTGTCCGATAAAATAAAAAATGTAATTTATATACTGTGGCAACATTGCTGTATATACCGACTACTTTTGGTTGTTTAAAATACGTAGTGGCAACGACTTAGTTTTGTTTTATTTATTAATTAAAAACAAAAGTAAATTTTTGTGCTTTATTTTTGGTTTTAATGGAAAATTGTTTTGTTTTTTGTGTTAAATTGTATTTTTTGAAAAAGTTGAGTAATTTAAGACTATCATTGAAGTTATCATATCTTCAGCAGAAAATATGGCATCTTCAAGTTCTTAAAGTTCACTTGTAAAGTTACCATGAGGACAAACCTGATGTTAGCTTAACAGTCACTTTTTAGGTTAATGTTAACTTGTAATAACCAAAAACTATTTATCTGTCAGATAGCATCCTAAAAATAACTATTTGTAAGTTGTAATAATGGCCCTTATAGATTCTATACGATTAAAGTTGAATTCGTTTTAAAGCATGTGTTTTGCTGATTTTTGCAAACTTTTATTTCTTTGTCGGCCGCAATTGTGTCAGTTGAAATAAATCGTTAGATTGTGTAGGATAGTGCCTTAAGCTAAATTGAAAAGATATGTTTGTGTGATCATTAAGGTCAACTTAATAACCTTAATTTAGGTGCCTGGCTAAACAAAGTGTGGCCGAGTTCCAAATCATAATGAAACTTTGCAGTCAAAAAGTCAAAAATGTATCAGTGCGCAGTTTGCTTATTGTAATCACATTGACAGCTTGATGAACTTTGTAAGATTTTACACGCTTGCAATGCGAGACTTTTGTATACTTTCTTTGCAGCCGACGTCATGGAACCAAACATATAATTTAGTTTTATACACCACAATCATAAATTTCAATACTATTAAGACTTTTTGTGCGTGCAGTTAAACATTGATATACATTTTGATAGCAACTTTATTAAAGTTTTTGTAAATGTTGATCTTAGATCCCATTGAGGACCAGCTACCAATTTTTTCAGTTTTGTCGCTTTAATATTCGAAAACAAATTACTGTGCAACATCGTAAATCCTTTTTGAGAAGCTTAAAAAGGTAAAACTGCAGTGTCAAAATCTACCATGCAACAACAGCAAAATTTAAAAAAAGGAAAAAAACGGAAACGTTTAAGAAACATTTTATTTTCAGGTAGTTTTTGCAGAAAAAAAAAAAAAAAATAAACGAAAACAAAATTGACAGTTTTTGTAGGTTGTTCTAATTTCGTTTTATATTGTCTTTTATCTTGAGTGTTTCATCACACAATATTATTAAATTTTAGTTGTTATGGCTGGTCAGAGCCTAAAAGGAATCAACAGAATCAACGCAAACTCTTGGAAATGTACAGGCAACTCACTTTTGATATCTTGCCACCATTGTGTTATGCCACCGAAAGGTGTGGCAGGTTGACCATTTTCCACTTTAAATTAACTAATTTTTTTTCCTATCTAGTCATTGTTGTCGCTTTTTTCCCACCACCCTGCCAAGCAGTTTTTGTTTGTTTTTAATTAATTGCACGCGTTTGTTTAGTCAGTTATTTGCTAAAGTTTAACAACAGCATTTCAGCTTGTTTTGTTTGCAGGATTTCAGTAGAAAATTGAAATTTGATTTTGTTTTTCTTCTGCGAGTGTTGTTCTCTTTTTTTCGTGTTCTTTTTTTTCTAATTTGCTTGTGTTTTTGTTCCGTGTTGTTCAACTTTATATGCTGACTTTAACCGAGTGGCATCTGCGTGTCTAGTACTCGTATAAAATATTTAAGTTTTTTTAATACAAAAATAATTTATATTCTTTTAATGAAGTTAATGTTTTTTTAAATATTCAACGCATTAAGATAGACAAGATTAGATAACCAAATTAGTAATTTGTTTTATAAGGTGTTGCAGTTAAGCGCACCTTTATGGTCTAGTTTATTGATAACCAAAGGGGAATTTGTCTATTAGCTAAACTGTCTAATAATAAAATAATTATTAAAGTTTTGAAAAGTGGTTTTTAGATTTGTGAGGATAAGAAATTAAGTACAAATTGATTGTATGCAAGGCAATCGGGTGATGGGGTCTCACTGACCTTTTATGCTTTAAAACTTTCAATAATTATTTTAATCCATTCACTTTAATAAAATTCTGATGGGGTCTGTGAGAGGTTGACGATACACCCAGGCAAGTTCAAGAGTTCGCACAGAATAAACGAGAAGCACGACGCTATTATTACCCTAGGATTGCACAGAAAGACATCGTTTTTAAGTTTGACATGCGATAATCCAATATGTTTGTAGTGATCATGGGATTTCTGTAAGGATCACCCATAATGTTTCTGATATTAATTTTAATATACGATCTTTCTAATTATCTAATAGGCAGTCACAGTTTTACAATTTAACTAATATTTGATGCGAAAGAGACCCGTATACATAGAAGTCTCTGAGGTCCCACGTCCTTATTTAAAGATTATCAATATAAATTTTCATTTTTAGAAATTCTTTTAAAGCAACGTGCAATAAATAGTTAATGAAAAACTATACTAATATGTTTGGTAAACATATTAATGGCTTTCAGTAAACATTATGCAATGAGTCAACTATTATATGGCTCTGTACGGATGACTGATAAAATCATAATATCGAGCCCTTACCGCAAAAAAGCTTAAGCGACAAAAACATAATTTTACAGGAAAAGGTTTTTTTTTTATTATATTTCATAAAAATTGTGTATGAAGGTTGGCGCTTAAGCTAAAATTGTTTTTGCTATAAAATCGTAACGGTACACTCACAATATTATTACAGTAACGGACTGTAGTTTATTTAAGAAATATTCCGTTCAGTCATTTTTAAATAAATAAATATTTAAAATTCCAAGCAAATTTATTTTTAACTGATTCTAACAGTTATTCAAAAAACTAAGTGCATATTAATACGGATTTTCAGTTGCAGTTAATATTGTCCGTTGATTGAGTTAAATTCTTCTTTATGTTAAAGTAAATAAAAATGTAATTTAAAGCAACGAAAAGTTCATTTAATTTTTACTGTCAAAAATTCAACCGCGAATTCCGTAAAAACAAATCAATATTCAGTTATCTTATATAACTTAATTGTCAAAAAATTAACTACATATTCCGTAAAAACAAATGAATATGAAGTTATTTTATAAAATTTTACTGTCAAAAATTCAACACCATATTCAGTAAAAACAATTAAATATTCAGTTATTTTATATAATTTTACTACCAAAAATTAATTTTTACTTATCTATAAAAAATGAATTGCTTGTTTTGTGTAAGCAATTCCCATTTTCTATTTGTTAAAATAATTTAGTTAAATACATCAAATTTTAAAAGTAAAATAATTGCGAAGCCATATCGGTCATGCTGCTGGTGTCTTATAATTGAGAGTTCTTCTGTAAACAAAGTGGTCAGTACAACAAAAGTAAAACAAACGTGTGTAACTGGGTAAGTAAATAAAAATATTCTCCCTCTCTCGCTTATAAGAAAAACAAGCGGACAGGTGTCTGTCTGGTATTTTTTTAGAAATTCGGCTCTTTTGTGGAGTAAACGAAAATTTAATAAAATAACTGAATATTTAATTGTTTTTACTGAATATGGGGTCAATTTTTTGACAGTAAAATTTTAATAAATAACTGAATATTTAATCGTTTTTACTGAATATGGTGTTGAATTTTTGACAGTAAAATTTTACAAAATAACTAAATATTTATTTGATTTTACGGAATATGGTGTTGAATTTTTTACAGTAAAAATTAAATTAACTTTTTGTTAAAAATAAATGAAAAATAGGTAGACCGGTTTTTAATTGAACTTTCATTTATTTTATATTACAATTTCAGTTAATTTTACGTACAGAATATTGTGAGTGTACCTTACGTGACAATGACATTTTGGGAGATGATGAATGTGTTGCCAATAAATTCATTTATTAAAAAAAAATGATAATTAAAACTGATGCCGCTTAGGCTATTTTTGCGGTAAGGGCTCAATGTAGTCACGGGTGAAAATTCTATTATTGAAACGCATATAATATGTCTACAAATTGTTCGCTATAAATATAATAATGTTTTTCTTTGCGTGTAGATGTGGACACCAAAATTGTATTATTATCTTTTAAGAAAGTTTTATATAACTACAAAAGTTTGTTTGGGTTGGACCGATGCTAATTATGTTAGATTTTCTAAGGTGAATATTCTATATTTTAACTCATAACTCGTTTGCTACTGAACCGATTTTCCTGGATCTCAGTCCCAAAGTGCTTCGAGTAACTAGAAAGAATTTGGCACCAATATTGTTCTATGGTTTTGAGTTGTTCAAAAGTGAGCATGTTTTTAAAAGATTGGCAGCCGCCGCCGAAGACGTGAGTGTGGCAGAGGACTCGAATTAATCGTTTCGAGGCCGTTCTAAGCAACTCGGTTTCTGCCCTTACTACTTGAAAAACTTTGTGTAAAGCTCTTGGCCTACATCCATATAAGATCCAACTAGTGCCATAATTTATCCAGCGGACCATCAATTGATTCATGTGTTCGGTAAACAAGCTTAGAATCAACTGAAAGTCGTCAAGATTTTTATCCTAAAATCATCTTTAGCGATGAAGGAGAGCAAACCTCAATTACATTTAATGCTGAAGGTGTCATCGGGCCATTTCTCTAACAATCAGAAACCGATGCCAACATTACCTTAAATGGCGAATGCTACAGGCAAATGATTCGTGTTTTCTTATTGCTCATGCCACCACAAATCATTTGGGGTAGAAATGGTTTTTACAAGACGGCACAACATGCCATGCACATTCGACTCAATTTTGACGAAATTCATTGGGAGTTGGAGTCCATATGTCAGATATTATTTTTAATCATTAAATGCGATGAAATTTTAGAGCTAATAAAGCCAAGGTTTTAGTTATTCTATTGAATTTGTTGTTTTATTTTATAAAAAAGTTCTATTGCACTAAAAACACTGCCTGCTAAAAATGTGGACTAAATTACCAAAAATCGAAATGTTAATACGATAAAATTGCACTTTCTAAAAGTTGTTTTTACCTCTTAACAAATAAAAAAATCGCAATCATCATTAAAATGAAACATCGAAATTGTATTTTCAAAAATATTTTCTAAATTTAATGAACAGCTGCAATTATTAAACTTCTATTAGTTCAACGTACCTCGAAAACAACAACGAAAACAGCAAACTCGCATATCCGAAAGCTTCTGCCGTTGAAAATTTAGTGCCTGAAAATAAAAATACATATTAGAATAAAAGAAATCAATCTCAGTTACATTTAAAACAGAAGAATATTATTGAATTCTATAAAAAAGAGCTGAATTGTCCATATTTTATATAAATCAACAGCTCATAAGCAACCAAAATAAAAACCATCATTAATAAATTTTTTTTGGTTACAAACATTTGGTGAAATACACAGTAGTACAAAGAATATTTGCAAAATCCAAGAAAACTGCAGATAAATTTGAGTTGCGTCAAGGCGTTTTAAGCAGCATGATCTTGAATATAAAATAATATTAATAATAATTTTCTGTTATGGAGTTTTTTTTTTCTATTTTATTTTAAAAGTACAAAATCACATACAAAATTTCATACATTTCAAGTATATGAAAGTGGAATTAACAGGAGTTGGCCAATGAAATTGTGTGAGGAACGCAAATGCGTATTTTTCATAAAGGAATTCAAAAACGAAATTATTCCTAATTGGTATCAAGATATTAAGGCATAAAGACGAATATATTCATGTGACTAGCCCCTGTTTATTTTCGAAAAAAAAGGAAAACTCCACTGTCATTTATTTTGTTGGCACAAGAACATTTGCAGTTAACATGGACATGTCTTTATAAACATGAAAAAGATAAACGCAACTAACATTATTGTAGAATTTTATTGAAATGCAGTAAAAAAAATGTAATTCCATTTCTTTAAACAATTACATTTTAGTAACACTTAAGCTTATCTTTACAGGCAACATTGTTTGCCTTAAGAATTGTAAAAAATTGATCGGCATATTATATCCCCACGACTTCCCTTTAACTTGCAATAGACATTTTAACACAATTACTCAGAAGTAACAGCCGTACCTAAACAAGAGCGGAAGGCGCAACGTTTTCTTCCGCTTAGCTTTTAAGCTGATATGCCATAACTAAACAAGAGCGTAAACGTTGTGTCACAAACAGTAGTGTTACATTTCTTGTTTTATAAAACCCACATAATAGAAATAAAAAGAAGAGAAAAACCGGCTAGATTAAATAAGACAAAAAACAGCTAAATTGGCATTATTTATTAACAAAAGCGACCAACTTCACTATAAAACGCGCTGTCAAAATCGGATTTTCCAATTACAAAGCGTTGACGCTGCGCTATTTAGGGATGCTTTATACAAATTGTATGAGTATGAGAATTTTTGACAGCTAGAAAACGCTTTCCGCTCTTGTTAAGGTACGGCTGTAAGTGATGGTTGACACTCTTCAAGTTTTAGACGTCAAGTCTCGAGTTTTAGGAGAGAGAGAGAGGAAAATAAATTGCATTCTCTTTTCCCATCTCTCACGTCTTAAACGTGTAGAGCGTGAAACAGCACTAATGCCAGTTATTTCTTAAATAGATATCTAGCTGTGTATAGATATCTATGGTGTATCGTACTTTTTATAATTTTAAAACATCCCAATAAAAATTTTTATTATTTTGCGAAGCACTAATGGTACATTTAAAAAAATAAGCGCGTAATTATGCGCTAAGCAATAAGACATACAGAAAAGTAAGTGAACGAAGTTTAAAAAAAAAAAATTTCATATGCCACGGCATTCCTTTACTAAGAAGCAGGTTTGTAAGGGAGAATACTAAAAAATAACTGTAAAAAACATTCAGTAGGTAAATCTAATAGCTACACTCACCAGTTTTTATATGCGTTGAATAAAGCGCTTTTTGTGTCAAAAATGTATTTGTTCAAAGTGGGAACTCACCATATAAAATGCATGCCTTCCGTAAGCGAGATGGTAAGCGAAACTCTTACATTTCTCCCTTATTAACCTGCTTTGCTCGAAGCACAATTTTTTATTGCGATATTTCTTACCTACGGTTTTAAGTGTAGTGTAGTTTAAACCATCGGTTTTTTAATTCTTTTTTAATTTAATTATTTAATTCACGTAGGCAAAATTGCCAAAATAGTGTTACCGGAGAGGTAAAGATCACTGCTTAGGTACGAAAACGACCAGTTGTCTGTTTGTAGAAATTATTGGCATAAGCAGGATAAGGATATCTTAATTTAAATTTTTAAATTTATTCTCAAATAAATAGAGGTTTCAAAATTAGCTTCAATGTCAGCTGCTCATTGAACCTAATTTTGAAACCTATATTTATTTAAAAAAAAAAATTTTGGTTAGTACCCTATTGCTTTATCTATTTAAGTGGGACCGATTTTTTATACATAAAAAATTTGATCCTATCTAGCTCTCTGTTTTCAGGTGCAAATAATATGGAAGACCACAGAGATGTCTATTCAGAAAAGAGCGATTTAGAGGACTTATCAAAGAAACCATAAAGGACCTTCAAAGGAAATATACTCGTAGAAAAAATATAGTTAAATTAATCATAATTTTGCTATTTTCATGGATATAATAATCACTCTTATCGTGGTTGGTGAATTTAAAATACGCCTGCGACTGTTTGGAAATAGATTAAATGAAATAAGTATAAGTTCTCTTTAATCTATTAACAAACAGTTGCAGGCGTATTTTAAATTCGCCATCCACGATAAGGGTGAATATGTATAAAATTAACTTACTTAAAGAAAATATGGACGTAAAGAAACATAGTATAAACAAATAAGTTATAATGCTTTATTCGGCTATGCCGAATCTTTTATTCCCTTCACCATCGTGCAATAAGAACAGAAAGTTATATAAATACCGCTCTTAAGTCTGGGCATATACAGTAGACGTTCGCAAATTAGAACCGCTTTGTTTTTGAGGCAATTCTTATTTCTGAATTATTCTAATTTCTGGACGTTTTTATTTCGAATAAAAAATAAAAATTACTTAAATTTTTTTTAATTTAATTTTATTTGATAAAAACAAGAAAACAAAACGTAATTCTCTCCAATACATTAAATGTATTTTTGAAAATTAAAAATACCGTGCCGTTTCTTATATATATTTGGAAAACTATCCATTGCTTCCACGGAATGCATTTTCATCTTTATAGGGATATTCCTCTCTAAATATTTTTTAGCTTTCTCTTTAAACCACTCATACAGACGACTTACCATATTTGGGTATTCAGCGCTGTGCAAAGATTTATTGCTTGCTTCCTGATATGTGTTGAATATTGCTGTTCTATGTGATTTGATATAGCTGATTGAATATTCCTTTTAAACCCTTTAATATTCCCTTTAAACCCTTTGTCAAGCTTTTCTAATATTTTGACCTTCGTTTCCAATGATAAAGTGTTTTTTTTTACGTTTATTTGACATTTCGAATGATACACTATCACTTTTTAATAGAGACTTCCAAAATATGTACACATTTTTCGAATTTCACAAATAAACTAGTCACAAATATAAATAAATGCGACAAAAAAAACAACAAATAAGGAAACACATCTAAAATTTGGTAATTCCCCTTTTTAGTTTTACATGTTCAAAGAGAATAAAAATAAATTGCGGATTTCTTGTGTTCAAATAACAAAAAAAAAAAAAACGCTCTGAAATTAGAACTATAAATTCTAATTTTAAAGCGTTTAATGTATTGCAAACACTGATTCTAATTTCTGGACGTTCGAATTACTGAAAGCTCTAATTTGTGAGCGTCTACTGTACTATGAAAGTTTTCTTTCAGAAAGTCTAAGTTTATTGGTAAGATGGGAAGAGAACATGCTTTTCTTCTCTCCCCTCTCACATATCAACTCAGACTTTGTGAAAGAAAGCTTTCATAGTGTGAACCCAGACTGAGATATAAATAAATCTATTTTTGCTACACCCACTACTCTAATGCCGTCCACATTTTGTCGGATGTTGTGTATTTATAACTAAGATGATTGTACCCAACTTAGAAACTATGGCTCTTGCCGTTCTCCAAATACACTGAAAAACAGACGGACGCCGTTCAATCAACTGCACTATAAATGAATATATTTGATATGGGCAAAAAAATCGAAAAAGTCTAGACATTAAAAAGTCTAGAAATAAACCCGTTTACTTTTGTTTTGGTATAAATAAAACAACAACATGTGATTTTATGAAGAAAGTAAGAGGCAGTCGTGGTTTGTTGCTCATATCTCAGCCATTTATTGACCAATCTGTCTGAATTTGCATGGTAGAATTAAGTGGAGCAGATGTGAGCAGGAGTGTTTGGAAAACCCACTTCGACAGACAGACGAACATCATTAAATCTACTTCGCTACTTATGATGACTCAGAATATATATACTTTATAGGGTCTAAGATCAATATTGTAGAAATAACAAACGCAATGACAAACTTATATATACCCTTCTATCTTTGGTCAGTTCAAGCACGATATATTTGCATTCATAGTTCATGAAAGGCGGGCGCAACAAACTGCTATCAGTGTTGGACTTAAAACTTTAATTAAATCGTGGCAGCTTTATTACTTAAAGGAGTGGTGGTATACTTGATGTCAACAGCGAAATAAGACTATAAAATTACATTTGGCATGATAAGTAATGCTTGGATATCAAGCCAAATATCGGTCAACGCGAAACTAAAATTCTTTAATTATTATGTAATATCTGTGTTTTACAAAGCTAGAAAAACTTGGAAAAGAAAATAACAAATTGATTAAAAACTGCAAACGTCTCCTAAAAAATGCCTTAGAACTATCTTCAGCAAATGGTGGCCCAGTCGTTTAATCAACGTAACCTGTTGACGAAAACTACTCAAGAGCCAGCACAAATAGAAATTATAAATCATTAAAAAGGTCATATTTTAAACTAAAGCACCTGAAGCTTCTTATATTTTGACAAGACAGATGGCGACCTATTGCTCTATCTAACACCTGTAGGAGAACGTCTACGGTGAGCCGAATTCAGCTAATTATAATTAGAGTGACATCGCCTACGAAGATGGTGGAAGCCAAGGCACATTTAGCAAGGTATATGCATTAGGGAGAGCACTACAAAGCCCGAATTGTCAAAATTACATTCATGTATAACAAAAACAATTTAACGCACAAATGCACAAATTTTAATTCATACCCCAGTAAAAACTTCGCCTACTTTCACTTATTTAACTACTTCTATAACTACTTATTTTTCAGATGTATTTAGGTAAAAAATAATGACTAGCATTTCAATGCGTTCTTTTTGGGACATCCCTTGTAAAATTCGTTGGTTCTTTCAGTAGAATTGGAAGTAGTATTTTTACTTTTTCCTGATTACTTTACACATTATTTTGTAGACGTAATTTTTACTGGGACATATAAAATTTGATAATTTGGTATTAATGCTCTTCATAATGTCTTGTTAAATGTTTTCTAGTGGAAATCATCCCCAAGTGAATTTAAAATTTGTACTTTTAAACAGAAGTTGGTACAATTTCATTAAAAGTATGAAGGACAATTAATTAATTAATTATTAAAGTAGTCGTTATACGAATGTCATGTTTACAAAAAAGACCCAGCAGAGGAAGAAGAAGCTGACTATTTGATGTATAAACATGTTTTGTTTCTTGTAAATCAGTCGTGTGAAAAAGGAATTTTTAAGAAAACGGAATACATGCCGCGTAATTTTTTATGCCATTTATTATTTATGCCATCACGAATATGAACAAAGCTTACTGCCTGCTTTTAGAACGCGAGCGCAAAAGTGAGTCGTTTAACTAACATTTAAAACCAGGGACCCGAAATAACTGTCATTATTTTTTTAATTTCCAATAGGTTATGGAAAAAATAACTGAAAAAAAATTGGTCCTGTAATAATAATTATAAATTACCCAGAAAATTATAGTTCTGCTATAAACATTATGAAAGATTATTTATTTTATTTTGGTCTTTGGTAACCATTATATAAGATTTTTATTTTTATTGGTCTTCTATAACCATTATAAAAGATTTTTAAATAAAGGCATATTTTCCCGATTTTTTTTTAAATACAAGAAATTTCGCACTAATATTGTATTTATATACCATTGAGTAGTCAGTGCTGTTGGTGTAGTAGCTAAGATATGCACTCTGAAACCGATAGGACCCGGATTCGATTCCTGGCTCGAGCGACCAAAAAAAGAAATAATTATTTCTTAACATCCTCAACTATCGGTTGGCTTGAGCGAACGAATGAAAGTAATTTCAAATGCAAATATTGCTAGTAATACAAATGTTAATAAAAATGATAATTTAATGAAGCTGTTTTTAGGAATGATTTTTATGAAACTGTTTCATAGATTCTATAAAATGCTTCATTACCTGACGATTTATTGCTTCTGTAAAGAGTTTCATTAATTCTATGAAGCTTTTCATAAACATTGACTGTAACGAAACCTGTTTCATAGATTTTATTAGGAGTGTCATTGGCAGAACTCCAACGAATATTTTCATAAAACTTGTGTGAAATTCGATATGGAAGACCGAAAAAAATAAAAATCTTTTGTAATGGTTACGAAAGACCAAAAAAATTAAAATCTTTTGTAATGGTTATGGAAGCCCAAAAAAAAACAAAAACAAACTATAACGGTTATCAAAGACCAAAAAAATATCGGTTATTTTTAACAATTATTCAGAGAGCAGGTTTTAAAAATTCGTGATAAATTATTATTTCAGGATTTTTTCAAATATTGGTTATAACTGTTATGTCCCTGTTTAAAACAAAAACAAATTTTAAAATTTTGAATTATTTTGTAGAAAATTTGAGAGAAAATCATCAAATTTTTCAAATTGTGTCTGGAATTTAATAAAACAAATTGTATAGAAGAAGTTTTATAAATCAGATTTAACCTTTGTATTGAAAGGAAATTATAGGAAACGTTCAACTTTTTTAGGTAAGTCGCCTTAAATTTTTAAATTTCTTGTTGTAACATTTATTGTATAAACCCATACATAAAAGGACACAAATCGTTTTAAACTTAGAATTAAATCTCTCTCTCTCTCCCTTTAATTCAATCTCTTGCAGCACTTTAGATAAATCAGTCAATTTGTTTTTGGTTTTTGACTAACAAGCTCTAGTAAAACTTTCATAATATAAGTTTTGTTTTGCGAGTATATTTGCCATCGTTTTTTTTTTTTTAATTTTGGTCTTGTAATGAAAATACAAATTAGAAGAAGCATAATAAATTAATTTTTCTTAAGAACATACTTCTAATCTTGGCTTCATTATTACCACTCACTTACTCACTCGTTTGCTCATTGACTCGCACCCAACCACACATGTAAAAAGACTCTTTACCCATTTAAAACACCCGCAAAACAGCTTGAGATACAAGTAAAATAAACTAAAGTGGTTTAGAGTGTAAAGTAATGTAAAAATTATTAAAATATATGTGTAACACACCATCGCCTACTCCAGCTCTCTCTCTCTCTCTCTCTCTCTCTCTCTCTTTCAAGAACCCTCTTTTACTAAACTAAGGACTTTAAACCCAACAACCAAAACTATTTAATATAAATTCCAAATATTTAATTCATTTCAAATTCGTTACAACTAAATACACTTTTTTCTATGAAAAATTTACGGCCTTATTTCTTCATGTAAGAGTAAAACAATATTTACTGGGTTACACACTTAGTTACTGTTCCTACATTCAGTAATTCATTCAAGTGGTAGTAATAGTAGTACTATGTAGTACCCATGTGTGTGAGTGTGCGTGTCTTTTTGTGTTAAGTAATTGCATGTGTGTATGTATGTGTGTCACATGCAATTGTAGTTGTGGTAACGTTGGTATTTTCAATCTAAAGTGTTGTGTTATACATTATGACTATATTGTACTTTGCCAGCTGCTTATCTGCATTTTAATTTTAAACGAATTTTGTGTAAAAATACAAAAACACCAAAAAGAACAAACAAGTCGAAAAGAAAGAAGAGGAAGAAAAAATATAATACAACATACAATTTTCTCTAGAGATTCTGATTTGTTTAGTAAAAGTATGTAGTAGTTGTTGTAACAAGAGTTACAAACACTTGTATAAACATCTTTACACCAATGCAAACACACACACACACACACACACACACACTTTTGTGTTTTCATATGAATGCATGTCCTCTGTTATAGGTACGCGTCAGTTTACTTTTCGAAAATGTCTATGAGCTTGTGTATGAGTGTGTGTGTGTGTTCGGAAGCGAATTTTACTACAAATAACTACACTCTGCTGCTGTTGTTATTGTTGATTTTTTGTCAGTTTTTGCCTTTAGGGTGTGGCATTAAACTAAATTTTACTTTATAAAAAAAAAGGAAAAATAAATTAAGCAACGAAATGGAAATTGAACAAGCACAAGTATTAAATTTGTTTAAAACGAATTTTTAGTTTCATGCATTATGATCTAATTTCAGCTGAAGATATTGGGTCAATTTTGGTATTGCTACAAAACTATTTTCAAACTCATTTGAGATTGAAATAAGTGTCTTTAAATCGTAAAATATCTCTCGTTTGAAATCGAATAAGCCAATGAGATACCAATTCTCTACATTCTCTTCCAAAACACATTTTCGATCAATTATTGTACCAAGATTCCTGACCTTTCTGGATTTTGACATCTTCCGGGATGATAGAAATTTTGGCTCTATAATGTTTATTGAATTCCTATACATTTAGACTTCATGCAATTGATTTTTGGATTCAAGATTGTGACAAGGCAGCCAGCAATTTATTGCGAAAAATATTAACCCTTATGGATACCTCTCTTACTTTTCCCATTTCTGATCTTTGTGGGTCAGTTTGACTCAACTATTACTTAGAATCTATCATTTAAAATATTTAATAATATCAGATACATACACGCAGAGAAAAAACATGGTTGAAGTATGGTTAAAAAAACATATTATGGTCCCTGCAATGGCAACAAACAAGCTTTTGTTGTCTTTAACAAAACTTTTTTCACGATTGATAAAATTTTGTTTCTATCTATCTTAAAACTTCAAATATGGTTAAATTTAACAATATAATGTTTAAATAAAATAAAGTTACAACTATACACTTAAACATATTTTGGTTACCTTAACCATATTATTGTCACGGCAACCATATTATGGTTAAATTCATCTATCTAAAAGCTATAATCATAGTATGGTTGCCTCCAAACATGTTATGGTTAATATTTAATAACAATAATATGTCCGAAATTATAATCTTTTAAAATATTGTATTTTTAATTTTAAATTTAAAATAATATGATTAGAAAGCAACAACATTCTGGTCGTTTGCATTTTACTTGGTTTGCTTAAAATTCTCATTAATTTTATTTTAATTATTGATTAAAATACATAAATTTACGTAGAATAAACTAATTGAACAGAAAAAATGGTAATGAAGGTCGTCACAGGGTGGAATATGAATCAAAGGGAATTTTTTATAAGAGTGGTACATAACACTTATCAGGAATATAAAATTAAATAATATTATAATTTGACACTTAACAAACAAATTGAAAAAATGGATGAAATAAATAATCATATGATTAACATTGACCATTTTATTGTTAATTCTGACCATATGGTTACTTTTGTCAAAATTGTGGAAAATTTTGACCATATTATGGTTAATTTTGAACATAATATGGTTAGTTTTTACAATTATTATGGTTAATATTGACCAAAATATGGTTAATTTTGACCATATTATGGTTGATTTCGGGAAATTTTTTGCTAATTTTAACCATATTATGGTCATATTTAAACATAATATGGTAACCTGCAAACATAAACATTGTTAAAGTCCAACAATAGTATGCTGCTCTTAGAATATGGTTACCGCCAACCATATTTTTTTTCTACGTGTATATATATAATTCTACATAAATAATTTACTTTTCTTCTAAAGGGTTCAATTTCAAGGGCCGATGTTGATTTTAAATAAAATACAAATTATTTAGGAAATTATGGTCTTGGCGGCCAATTGACATCGCCACTACGTGAGACAACACGGCCATTGAATTTGTTGCGCAAAAGAGCAACTGTTTCGTTAGCTGTGTGGCAAGTGGCAACATCCTAATGAAACCACATATCGTCCATATCCATATCTTCCAATTTGGGCCGTAAAGAGTTCGTTATCATCTCACGATAGCGAACACCACTCACAGTAACTGCCTGGCCGGCCTCATTTTGGAAAAAATACGGCTCGATGATGCCGGCAGCCAAAAAACCGCACAAAACAGTCACTCTTTGTGGGTGCATTGGTTTTTTGGCAATCACTCTTGGATTATCATTCAGAGGTGCAATTGTTGGGCACGACGACGAGTTGAGGTGGACGGCTCTTCAGCCACACTATCGCAAACAGCAGCAATATTTTCTGCAGTACGAGCTGTACGAGCATGCACTGGTGTTTTCACATCTCCTATGGACCCGGTTTGCTCAAATTTTTGCACGATTTTTCCGACTGTGCGCACATTTGGAAGATTACATTGACCGACAAAATCACGAAGTGCACGATATGAATTTTGATTTGAACGCCCATTTTCATAATAAGCCTCGATTGCGTATCTTTCCAAATTGAGTAAGTCTGAAATTGAGAAATGTCAAATGAAATAAAGAAAAAAACTTGACGTTAAGGTGGGGTTCACATTCTACATCGGCCCGTAAAATTTAACCACCCTTTATGTTCCATTTACAAACATATATGTTCAAACAAATTTGCAAGAAGTTTCCAAAATTACTACTTTTACTTTGACAACAATACTTTGTGTTGCAAGAGGGTATTGCCATTTTTTAACTGTAATTTCTAATATAATTGACATTTCAACATCAATGTTAGATTGATTGAGGTAATGATATTAATTTAAAAGTTAAATAAGAAATAAGCGACAAAGTTTTATTGTACGCCAAGGATTAAGGTCAGAAATTCAGGCTACAAGTTAGCTTTTTTATGTGAACTAAAAATAAGAAACTTTTTTACTTTATTTTGCTACTAAGTAGTTATTTATATCCATTGCTGTTTTGGATAAAATAAAATTTCAAGTCGATACTGTGTCATGAACATGAAAAGAAAGTGAGTTGAAAAATAAAATTGGGTCATATTGACCCAAGGAATGTAGAAGGGTTAAAGGCCTAAATTTTTTTTCTGTGCTTGATTTTATCAAAAACTCGTAAATGTGATATATTCAGCTGGGGCGATAATTTATATTATAACCTTATTTATAACCTTTACCATAGCATTGAAATTCGTACCGACCCCTTAAATTCGGGAGTATACATACTTGTTAAAGGGCCAGGTTGAATAAATTTTACCAATTGATCACAAGTTCACATACATAAGGAATGCCAAAAACTGTTTTTTTTTTAATTAAAAAAAGAAAAAGCCATGACAGAGAATAAAAAAAAGAGAAGAAATCATTACACAAGCAGCTTAGTAGCACAAACTAGCATTAAGGTCCTGACTTCTTGTGAGCAAATACAAAACAACAAAATCGTAAGCAGTGGTTTCTAGCGCCATCTTTTATTAAAGCTTCTAGCGGACACTCTGACATTAGCCTTAGTGATCAGATAGTTTTTTTAATATAATCGAAAATTTGCAAACATGACAAATTTTATTCAAAAAGGTTACCGGTCTTCTATATCGAAATTTAAACAAATGTCTAACACATCTTTCCGAATTTGACCCTTTTTGAAAACAATTCTTATTATTTTTCCTACAAGGTAAACAATTTCCGAGGTGAAAAGTACTTTTGATACCTTATACAGGGGAAAAAACACCCCTATTATGTCCCAGTAAAAAAATTCGGTTTTTTATATTTCTTAAAAGAAAAGCGCATAGTCGAGCGCTTCAATAAGAGAGCTCTCATACAGCAGTAAATGAAAAAGAATACAATATACAAAAAAGCTGCTATTTTAGTGCTGAAAACGAAGAAGGTTTTAAAGCGAACAAATAAAAATATATTATGATTAGCGAAAATGATTGAAAAAGGCATTAATGAATATGTTAATATAGTAAGCCCTTTAAAAAGCACTTTAGGAGTGCTTGATTTGAATGTTTAAAGAATCGCTTAATGTTAGCAGAAAATAGTCCTCAAAACCGGGAACATCCCATACAGCAGGTTTGAAGCGATTTGAGGTACGAATTCATACATAAAACCATCTCCTTTTGGAGCACTTTTTTTACTGGGGTAAGTTGTTGTCGACATTAATTTTTAATTATCGTGATATCAAGCCGACTACTACATCACTTCGACGTTAATTTGGTATTTTATAAGAAAGTTGTGTCGACGTCGACTTGTTATCGAAAATCTGGCAAAAAAATCCCACCTCTAATTATTTATTCCTTATCACTATAGCTGAGTTTTTAACGCTATTTATGCTTTTTTCCGACGTTTGGTTTTTTTTAACCGATTTAGCGATTTCAAATAACTTTTAGAGTTTGTTTCCGATTTTGAATTTTTTGAGAATTTTTGCCTTTAGCGCTATAAGATCTATTCATTATTGTAAGTTTTCTGAATCTTTATAGCCTTAATGATTTTTAATAAACATAAGACTTTGCTATCATGCCGCTGTTACCAAATTTTTGCGAATTTCGGCTAATTTTGCAATTTTTACCGAATTTTTTGCCATTCCTTTTTTTAGAGACTTTCAATTAACTTAGTTTTTTTTGCAAACTTTTCCTAATTTTCGCGTTTAATTTAATAATAAAATTTGTGCCCATAACTTTTTTTAAATATGTTTTCATTCTATGTAAAATTTCTTTAACTTTCATTTGAGTCGTCCCAAAAATTCCTGTCGACTCCACGTCGACTTAAAAGCGCCTTAGAAAATAACAAGTGACAGTCAATAGTGCCGTCGATTCTTATTACGTTTTTCTGAAGCAGACCAGAGTCTCTGTTAGGAATTTATCCCGGAAGCATCGCACTATTAGGCGAGCTCTAGGCTACCCAAATACGATATTAATAATAAGCAAATAACAATTTTTGTAATTTACTTAAAACTAGCTGGCCGTCCCGGCTTCGCTCGGTAGCTGATTACTAATGATCGATGGAGCCGTTTTCTAATTTTAGGTAAATCGAAAAAAGTGGGCTTAAAAGTGGGCGGGGAAATATTTTCTTTCCTTAAAAACCTAAGTTGGACCATGGCGAACATTTTTAAGAAAAAATCGTCCAAATCGGTCAAATAAATAGAAAAAGTGGGCGTAAAAGTAGGCGTGGTAAATTTTTCTTTCGATGAAAACTTAAAATGGATTAACACGAACATTTGAAAAAAAATTCGTCAAATCGATGGAGCCGTTTTCTGATTTTAGGTAAATCGAAAAAAGTGGGCGGGGCAAAATTTTCTTTTCGTACAAACCTAAGTTGGCGATAATTTTAAAGGAAAAATCGTCCAAAACTGTCAAGCCGTTCTCAAGTTATGCGCTTAATAGAAAAAGTGGGCGTAAAAGTAGGCGTGGTAAATTTTTCTTTCGATGAAAACTTTAAATGGATTAAAACGACCATTTGAAAGAAAAATTTGTCAAATCGATGGAGCCGTTTTCTGATTTTAGGTAATTTGAAAAAAGTGGGCGTAAAAGTATGCGGGGCAAAATTTTCTTTACAAACCTAAGTTGGACCATGGCGATCATTTTAAAGAAAACATCGTCCAAATCGGTCAAGCCGTTCTCAAGTTATGCGATCAGCAACAGACAACATTTCATTTTTATTATATAGATTCTATTTAATTGTAAAGTTATTAAAATAATCGTAAAACATCTCGTAGCATGTTTATCTCTAAGTCTTCAACGCTTACCACAAAACTATAGTTATATTAATTGCCATCTTTCTATTTTTTTTTTTATAATTAAAACGTATTGAAAATCAAAGAATTCTCACTGAAATGTCAATCTAAATTAAACAAAATGTTTTAAAGCTGTGAGTAATATACAGCATTATAAAGACTTGATCTTACATTTAACATTAACATTGTATAAGTATAAGTAATACTTAAAGATTATTTGCATTGTTTTAAAATACGATAAAACGCTGTTATCGTACTGGTACACAAGGATTGAACTTCCTTCTTTGCTTTCTTATCGCCTTCTGTAACGCACCTCCTGCCTCGATTATCAAGCACAAAATTTAGAAACTTTAACTAAAATACACAAAAACTAATTTCGAATGTAATGTTCTCAATATAATATTAATTTTTTCGGTTTCTGCAATACATATTTTGAAAACTTTAAGGCATTAGAAAATATTATACTCTTTATACTTGTTTTGTATTTTAAGTGAAAATATAACCCAGCAAGTATTTTCATTAATTTTACTTTATAGCTCTTATTAAAAAAAAAAAATTTAATTTGTTGGTATAAATCTTAAGGATAATTTATGATTAAAATTTATTTTCAATTGTATTTTGGGTTACACCCTGGTGCATTATCCTTTTATAAAGTTCTTCATTACAGGATTTATGTATTAATGTGTGTACATGTTTGTAAGTATACTTTTGTTTGTCTGTTTGTGGCACCACAATGTCTTACAGTCGAACGAGCAACGCAATTATTTATAATATCGCACACAGCCTTCATACTACTGCCTTTGCTGCCGCTGCCGCAGTCACTGCTTTCATGTTGTATCTACTTAAACTTAAAAATTATCATATTTCTGTTACTCCTTTTACTATATTTTGTAAATTTATTAAAGTTTTCTTACTAAAATTACACATACATACATAAATATGTATACATATGTTTATGTATACAATACAATGTACATACTTATCTTCTATATATATAAAATTGAAAAATGTTTGTATGTTTGTTTGTTTGTTGGCTTATAGACTCCAAAACTACTGAACCGATTTTCTTGAAATTTTTACAGATACGTCACGTGAGCCCTAAAAATAAAATAGGCTACTTATTTTTTCGATAGGGGCAGGGGAATTGGTATCCCCCATGGGATGCCAATATTAATTATCGCATATATTAAGATCCGCTGCACGCATTATGCAGAACTTTTGGTAGTAAGATCTTCTGAGCCCCAAAATTAAAATAAAATAGCAGCGGGGGAAGTGGAATCCCCCATAGGACGCCAATGTTTAACATCGCATATCTAAAGAACTGTAATAGTGAGAATGTTCAAACTTTCTAGAAGTCACTCTTATGGTATACAACACTTTTGAAAATAACAATAAAGCGGGTAGGCGCAGGGGGGGAAATACCTCCCATAGGATGCATATATTAAATATCGCTCAACTGAAGATCTATTAAAGGGACAGTCTTCATACGTGGTTAAAGCTACTATTATGGTAAAATATAAATTTCAATATTAAAATGGGCGGGGTTGACAAGGGAGGAGCAGTACCCCTCATAGATAGAAATATAATTAAGAGCCGCTGCACGCATTTTGTTGAACTTTTGGTAGTAGGATCTTCAGATCCCCAAAATTGAAATAAAATAGCAGCGGGGGAAGTGGTACCCGCCATAGGACGCCAATGGTTAATATCGCATATCTTAAGAACTTTTATAGTGAGAATGTTCAAACTTTGCAGAAGTCTCTCTTATGGTATACAATAAAAATAAAGCGGGAAGGCGCAGGGGGGAAATACTTTCCATAGGAAGCATAAATTAAATATCGCTCAACAGAAGAACTATTAAAGGGAGAGTCTTCAAACATGGTTACAGCTACTACTATGGTAAACTATAAATTTCAATATAAAAATGGGCGGGGTAGACAGAGGAGGAGCAGTACCCCTCATAGATAGCAATATTAATAAGAGCCGCTGCAAGCAATTTGTTGAACTTTTGGTAGTAGGATGTTCTGAGCCCCAAAATTTAAACACAATAGCAGCGGGGGAAGTGTTACCCCCCATAGGACGCCAATGTTTAATATCGGATATCTTAAAAACTATTAAAGTTAGAATGTTCAAACTTTGTAGAAGTCACACTTATGGTATACTACACTTTTGAAAATAAAAATAAAGCGGGAAGGCGCAGGGGGGAAATACCTTCCATAGGATGCATATATTAAATATCTCTCAACTCAAGAACTATTAAAGGGAGAGTCTTCAAACGTGGTTAAAGCTACTATTATGGCAAACTTTAAATTTCAATATAGAAATGGACAGAGGAGGAGCAGTACCCCTCATAGGTAGAAATATAATTTAGAGCCGCTGCACTCTTTTTATTAAACTTTTTGTAGTATGATCTTCTGAACCCCAAAATTGAAATAAAATAGCAGCGGGGAAATGTTACCCCCCATAGGACGCCAATGTTTAATATCACATATCTTAAGAACTGTTATAGTAAGAATGTTCAAACTTAGTAGAAGTCACTCCTATGGTATACTACACTTTTGAAAATAAAAATAAAGCGGGAAGGCGCAGGGGGGAAAATCTTCCATAGGATGCATATATTAAATATCTCTCAACTGAAGAAGTGGTTTAAGCAGTGTAGCGAAGCGCACCGGGTTAAGCTAGTATATTTATATTGCTAGGTTTTGTATGCTTGTAAGAATTTAAATCAGAATTCATGACAGCAACTTCAATATAAAATTTATATTATTTTCCCAAAGTTTGTCTTCACTTTGTTTTACATTCAATTTTATTTCCCAGTTTCATTGAAAATTTTGATTTATTTTAGTTTGAGTATAAATTTAATACTACTACGGTGGTTTAAATAAATTGCCCCTAAAAGTAGGCTTTGGTTTTTTTAGCTGGTAAGATATTTTTATTTTTTTTTTAGGACTTAAAGGTTTTTTTTGGCAGTATATAATAGTGAAATGGTGCAGCAGTATAAATAAAGTTTGCTTTAAATATGAAATAATACTGCTTATGAAAACCTTCTGTATTATTTATAATGCTTACATGTTAAATACATACTGACCGTATGATGGAAGCTAATTTCTTATAGAGGAGTTATATGAACGTAACATTATCTTTCGTTACTAGCCATTTAGCTTATTCCATTCCCGTATTTTTTGATTTAATAGAATAGGGAGATAAACTATTAATAAAAACTTTAATAATAAAATGTTTTTCAACATGAGAAATAAATTTCCAGATTCTATTTAACAAAATATTTAACAGGCTTTTGAAATTTTTTTTACGCAAATAGCAAGCAGTTTAATTGAGTTTCGATCTGTTTATAAAATAAAAAGTTTATTTTGAATATAGATAATAGATTTGAGATAGATTACAGTCATTTTAGATTTTTTTAATAAACAATATTAAGCGTATCTATCGGTTGAATATGTAGTTGTATGCATAGAACACCTTCATTTCATTTTTAATTTTTTTTAAGTTTTTTGTTTATTCTGGTATATAAATGAAACATGTACCTTGCTTAAAAACTTCTGGCGGCAATAGTATAAAATGTTGTGCATCTTTTTATTTATTATTGCATGTATGGTTTATATTAAGTTTTTTTCTTTCCTTGTAGACTAACAAAAAATCGAGTTACACCTTTTTTTATATTAGGCCAGCGAAATGTATATATACACCAATTGAGATCTTTGTAAACTGGCACATATTCAGTTTACCTGTACGTATGCGTAATATTTCACATACGTTGCATTAAGTGCCGCACACAGTGAAGTGTTTTCATAAAACAAGCGGCTATAAATAAAAGGAGTTGTTGAAAAAAGGAAAAAAAAGTAAAAAGTGAATAAGTAAAATTTAATTTTAATTTCGGCGAACGGATTTGCGTCCTTGCCATATATCGTAACATTTAAAAATTTCATAAAATATTGAATACAATTTCCACCGTATTTATTAACGATTATTAAATTTAATAAACGTTTATTAAGCCAAATTTTCATACAAAATTTGTTTTGCAAACCATTATTAAATTTAAAAATTTGTTATAAATACAGGCATTTATGTCTTGTCCAAAAATATCCTTATTCCAAAAATTTAAAAAAAATATTTAAGAAAATTTTAAAAAAAATTTTAGAAATTTTTTAAACAGCAAATGCCATAAATTGTTCTTTTAACCGATAATAACAATTTTAGGTTCACTTTGAAATTTATGTGTTTTATTTTACATTATAAGCGTTTTTTTAAAATGTGTTCATTATTTTAGTTCAAATTAAACATTCTGGAATCAATAGCTTCTTAAAAAAAAGATTTGCCATTTCGTATTTATAGACGCCTTCACGACACAGTGCAGCAGGTACAGTGTTTAATCTAAAATTTGCATGGTCTCTATATGCAATAATATATTGATTTGGCTAATTTTTAATACCAATTTAGTATTTTGCCTTAAAATCATATTCGCCGCATTTTATATTGATAACTTTTCACTTGGGATCCCTGTCATTTTTTCAACAGAAATCCAAAATTACCTAGAATATAGATATATCGGGTGATTTTTTAGCTATTATCTTTTTGGCAACACTGTTTTGAACAGCTGACGTACGTTTCGTGTTTTGTTTCACTGTCAAACATCTTCAGTTTAGTCTATAATTTAACCCTAAGTCGTCTTACAAACGAACATCGCTTGCAAATTATTGAATTTTATTATCAGAATGCGATCCACTTTTTTATCGAAAAATTGTGTTCAGCGACGAAGCTCATTTTTGGCTCAATGGGTACGTTAATAAGCAGAATTGTCGATTTTGGAGTGAAGATCAGCCAGAAGCATTGCAAGAGCTACCAATGCATCCAGAAAAAGTCACAGTTTGGTGCGGTTTATGGGCTGGTGGCATCATTGGACCGTACTTCTTCAAAGATGATGCGAATCGTAACGTAACTGTGAGTGGTGAGCGCTACCGTGAGATGATATCCAACTTTTTTTACTTAACAATAGACTTATTGAGAGGCGAGTTCTGTGAACATTTTATTTCACGTTCGGGACCGGTCAATTGGCCGCGTAGATCGTGCGATTTAACGCCTTTAGACTATTTTTTGTGGGGCTATGTTAAACCTCATGTTTTATGGGGTTTATGGGGTCTTCGAAATTATTACAAAGTGTAACAAACGAATTATAAAATCAATAGTATTATGCCCGTTTTCACAACTTGCCGATAGCTTAAAGTAGACTTTAACCAGTCGTATAAAAAGTGTTCCATTATTAAAACTTTACTTTAACCTAAAGTTAGCGAAAAGGTAAATTAGGTTCATCGTATCTGGTAGGTTAAAGTATATACGGCCGACAAAATCCTACCTTTAGCCATCGATACGTTGTGAAAACGGGCTTTAAAGTGCTAAAACGGAACTGAAATTTCATAAAAGGTAACGGAACACAGAACAAAAAATTTATTTATTAAATGATATATATGTTCAATAAAATCTCTGATGACCGGATACCAGAGGAACCTACTCGAGTTTTCCTAATGGAATGCTGACGGGGTCGGGCATTAAAAACCGTCTAAAAAACTGTGTCGGCTTAGGGAGATTCTACTCTTTATTTTTTCTATTACAAACTTTTAAAATCTCAAATATTTTATTGATTTAAAATCTTTAAAAACAAATTTCTAAAAGCTATAAAAAATTTTTATTTTTTTTTTTTGTTTGCTTAAAATGCATTTGACTTTTGACTTTTAACCGCAACCATCACAACCTTCACTGCAACTACTACAATTACAACTGCTTTCACGCACGCAAAAATTAAACGCATACATACAAACGTAATTTTTATGTGAAAACACAAAGTACAATACTTCGGGGAAAAAAGCTTAAAACACGCATTAAAAAAATAAATAAAAAGCAAGATGAAAAATAAATGTGCATACAAAATAACTTAAAATAGCAAAAAAGAATACTAGAACAAATAAAATTGTAGTCATAAATAAAAATGCAAAGAAAAATAAAATATTTGCTACTGAAACTGCAAATAAAGGAAAAAAGAGTATATAAATTTAAAATTAGGATGTCCCATAAAACGAAATACTCTTAATGATTTTGCTTTTTCTTAAAAACAATTTTAAATATTTTAAAGAATAAATTTCCCCACAAAAATAAATTTTTGGTAAATGTTTATTATTTTTAATCTAATTATGAAAAATCCATGCGCACTTAATATTTTAAAATTTTGCTTGACATCATTAAAAGCAACGGCTTACTCTACAGCGACTTCATTCAAGGAAAAACCCGAAAGGCAAACTGCAGCTTAAATAAAAGCAAATAAGACAAACTACTAAATATACATTAATTTTTTTTTTTTTTTAATAAAAAGCATTTTACAATTTGGTTGTTTTATTCTGTTTATGTATGTTTGTTTTAAGTAACTTAATGAAAAATGGAGCTTTTGACGAAGCAGGTTTGTAAGACAGGACTACAGTTGATTTTTCTTATCTGTTTGGAGTCGAAAGGCTAGGAGGCGACTGTGATGTCTGGAGAGTCTGGTGAACACTGGCTTGACTTTGGTGGCCTGATTAGGGTATCACTGAAGGAGCCACTATAAGGACCCAAGTAAGCAGTCCTCTTGTGGGCTGCCCATTAAATTTAACCTAACGTAGTTATCATACCAAATATTATTGCAGTCGGCCCATAATTTTTGTTTGCTCTGTAAATACTGTGGAGTAGGGTTTCATGTGATCTGGCTTTGTGGACTTAACTTTCTTAAGCTACGGTCAGACTTATCAAATATTTGACGAAAAAACGGGACCAACAACCAAACTAAAAAATCATTTTGCTTAATATCAATATTTATTTTGATTAAAATACCACATCTTACAAAAAACTGTTTTTTGCTATGGGTAGTAGTATAATTAGTTTATTTTGTAATATAAAGACCATTTTAAATCTTACTAACTATTAACAAAAGTAGGGGTTACGCTTATTTGATCAAATATTTAATAAGTGTGACCGTAGCTTTACTTATTTTATTTTTTTGAACTCTAATCTTCTTATTTAGTTTTTATTTATTTTTTTTTAATAGTTACAAAAACAGTTTGTAAAAAAATTATATGAAATTTATTTCTTTGAAGTTTTTAGGGCTTTTGCCTTTTTGCGTGTGCTAAAAATACATATAATAAATATATCTGATATAGTTTTTATTATATTGTATTTTTCATAGTTTAAATATATCGTCAACTTAAATTTAAACGGACGTAACTACGTAACTAGTATCTACTCGATTAATCGATTGTTCGATAAATCGAGGAATTTTTCAGTCATTATTTGATCGAATAAAGATTAAAAGGGAAATAAAGAAACGAAAATATGGATGGTTGGGACACACACTAAGGACAGAAAGATCCGAGGTCCCACATGCAGCACTTGAGTGGAACCCACAGGGGCATCGAAGCGTCGGCCGACCGAAAACATCTTGGAGGAATACAGTGGCCAAGGAGACAAGTAAATCCTACAACCAGTTGAGATAGATAGCTAGGGAGAGGGAAGACTGGAAGATATATGTAAAAAACATTTGTAAATAGACTAAGTTCTAATTAAAATTTGTTAATGAATTGTAATTAATGAACATGTCTTAATAATAATAATAATAATATTTGATCGAATAATTAAAATAGCCAATTTCGAAACAGGAGTAACTTTATGTCAATTAATCGATTATAATGATTTTCTTAAAAAACTCTACTTTTTTTATGTAAAAATATTTTGTTAAGATTTCTAACCTTAAAAATAAATTCCATGTTGTTACATTTTGCATTTATTTTCATTACTCATATTTTTAAACATATTTTAGTCAATTTTTAGATTTGAGCGTGTTTGATGAGTTATGTAAATCACTATTAACAGGGTTTAAAAAACTGCAGTCGAACAAAAAACGAAAATTTGTATACAACTTTTCGCTTTTTAAGATGGTTTTGATAAGTCAGAAGTAAAAGCAAAAGTTTTTTTTGGCCAATGGCAGATGAAGAAGTGGAAGAAATAGCAGTTTTTCTACTTTGACTGCAGTTTTTCGTAAAAAAAATTCATCAGCAGTTATAAATTTGTAAACCATGTACTGTCAGATAATGGGTTCCCTGTTATTACCCTACTGTGAATTTTTTTTAAATACCTCGTATCTTCTAATCAGTTTCCTGGTTTGAAAACGAAGTTTCTGGTTTTTGTCGTGAAATAGTAATACGTTAAAAAATAAATGAACCAAACCTATAGAGTAGAGTTTTAAAATAAAGGAAATTAGAAGGGGATTAAAAAACAAAGATCCTGTTTTAAAAGATTATAAAAAATCCTTTTATATATTAAACATTGAATTCTAATCTTTCTTAAAACCAGGAAAAACTGCGGTGATTTTTAAACAAATTTAACGGATCTCCTTCGTATTAAATTTCACTCAATTTTAAGCAATAATAAATTGGTTTAAAATGTTATTCATAACTTGCTGGCAACTCTCACCTCTCTTTTTCTGTTTATTAATAAAATAAAAGTATGAGTTTGTTGTTTTTCCCATTGGATTTAATTATTTGAATTCTTCGAGTTATTCGAGTAATTCGAACAATTTCAAACCTTTATTCGATTAATCGAGCAATTTTAAAATTCAAAAATCCATTAATACTTTATTCGAACAAAACCAAAAGTCGAATAATTGGATACTCAAGTAACTACACAAGAATTCGAAATCGAAATCAAGTATTTGAATTCTTCGAGTTATTCGAGTAATTCGAACAATTTAAAACCTTTATTCGATTAATCGAGCAATTTTAAAATTCAAAAATCAATTAATACTTTACTCGAACAAAACCAAAAGTCGAATAATTGGATACTCAAGTAACTACACAAGAATTCGAAATTAAGTTTTTGCTTGATAATCGTTCGTCTTATAAAACTACATGTTCACCCAAATTTTTATGAATCTGGGAATAAATAATGGCGTCTTTATGTAAAAAATTCGAACGCCTTAAACTTATTATTATTAAAGATTTTATTGTTGTTGTAGCAGCAGGACAATAATTGTTAAGACAGGTGCTGCTGCTGAGTTGACAATCAATCCTTGGTCAATCATTGGTCATAGAACCGATAGTCGTGGTAACGTTTATTATTGATTATTATTCATATTGTTAAGTTTTTTGCTTCTTCTGTAAAAACAATAAAAGTGTAGCTACGTACGTTTGCATTTAAGGTGACGCAATATATCCTTTGACTTATTTCCTGTTGTATTTGTTAAAAAAAAAATTCCATGAAATTGCTTACAAAGCTTTCAGCGTTAACAGACAATGACATCAAAAAACTCTCTGCCAAAAAGAAATTTAATAAAAAACGCATAATAAACTAGTATTGGATAAGATTTTAAGTTTTTTCCGCATTCGCTTTCAGGAAGAGCTTTAATCGGCTGTAGCGAATTTTTTATTATCAAAAAACTTTTACAAATTGACTGCCAATTTCAATTTCTTTCGCACAAATGCATTTGGAATAAAAACTAATTTTTGAGAATTTGTGCTGTGCAAAAGAAAGAGTTCTTTCGCATTTTGTGAAATAGGCAGTAATATTTTATTAGTTAAGTATTTGTCAATTAAATATCTTAGTTTATTAATGGCCAATTTTCAGGATTGATATTAAAACACATTTATGTTTAAAATCGTTTTAAATACAAAATTCTCTTTTTCACTAAATACTTAAATCAAAGTTAATTCACCGATGTGGTACACTTAATTTCCACTTAAGTTTCTATTGTAATATTTTAGCAAGGTGACCTCAATATCACGACAATACAACAACAAGAGGCAAAGCAATAACAATCCGTTTTTTTTTTGAGACCACCTTGTAAATAATTATACTTTTTTATGATATTTTTTTTTGTATTAAGTAGTGCTGCCGTACTTTTATCTTATTTAAATAAGGCCCGTTTTCACGACTTAACGATAGCTAAATGTCTCTAAGCCACCATTAAGAAACTTAAATGGAAGTTGGGCAAGAAATGATGCTGAAAAAGGAAACCTGTTTGTCGATCATTTAAAAAACGTATTTACACCAAATATATCTCACAATATTGCGGTCGAGTTACCACCTGTTGCTGCTAGAGCAGCTATACCCTTCAGATTTGAGATGGGAGAAATCGAAAAGGCTATTTGTGACTTAAACACTAAGAAGGCACCTGGTATTGATAAGATCAGTAATAAAATGCTTTTAGAGCTACCTCGCATAGCAAAGAAAATTATTCTCTTTATTTTTAATGCTATTTTACGCCTCGAATACTATCCTCAAAAATGGAAGGTTTCCTTAGTTACCATGATACCAAAGCCAGGTAAAGATCATACAAAAGTTGAGTCTTATAGGCCTATTAGCTTATTATCAAATATGTCAAAGCTGTTTGAGAAATTATTAGTTTCAAAATTAACACCTATTTTAAGTGAAAATAGATGTATTCCAAACCATCAGTTTGGATTTAGAAGAAAACACAGCACAATCGAACAGACTCATCGAATAGTAAATGTCATAAGAAAAGCATTTGAAGAAAAGAAATATTGCTCAGCACTCTTCATCGATGTTTCGCAAGCTTTTGATAAAGTCTGGCATGAAGGCTTATTACATAAATTGAAGCAAAATTTACCAGCAAACACACACAAGCTGCTAGAAAGCTACTTAGTCGGTCGTCAATTTATTATTAAAGAAGGAAATTTCTTAAGTTCACCTCAGCCCATTGACGCTGGAGTCCCACAAGGCAGCATCCTGGGCCCCCTATTATACTTAATTTATACTTCGGACATGCCAACAAGCAACTATACACAAACTTCAACATTTGCAGACGATACAGCTTTTCTAAGCGTCCACGAAAACCGTTATGAAGCATCTCGTTACTTACAGGATCATATATTTCAACTCGAACTGTGGCTAAAGCAATGGAGGATAAAGGTCAATATGCAAAAATGCGTACATGTAACATTTACCTTGCGTCGGGAAACATGCCCCCCTATTAAAATCAATAATCATTTAGTGCCTCAAAATTCGCATGTAAAATACCTTGGTATTCATCTAGATCGCCGTTTAACGTGGAAAAGCCATATAGAGGCAAAATTATCTCAAATGAAACTAAAAGCCATCCAAATTCATTGGCTTATTGGAAGAAACTCTGTCCTAAGTCTCGACTGCAAACTTTTACTTTACAACTCCATCTTAAAGCCAATCTGGTGCTACGGTATTCAACTATGGGGCACTGCCTCGGCCTCTAATATCGAAAAAATTCAAAGGCGCCAAAATAAACTTCTTCGAATAATCACAGCTGCCCCTTGGTATGTTAAAAACACAAATATTCACAAGGATCTCAATGTTCCATTAGTAAAAACTATGATTACAAAATATGCAGTAAAATATTTAAAAAGGCTTGAACAACACCCAAATCCACTAGCTCGAAATATTTTAAACCATGGCGGCCACACTCGCTTAAGAAGAAGAGACACTGCAGCACTTACCCAATTAGATGAGCAATAAACACCTATATAAGTGAACACAACCCGTGATGAAGAAAATTTTTGTCTGGCACTGGCAGGACATAAAATAACGTTTTAGGTTAAGATTTGATTAATTATTGTTAGTTCATATTTAATATATGAAGATTCAATAAAAAATAATGAGAAAAAAAAAAAAAAAAAAGTTCTCTTTAACCTAAAAGTGAAGGATAAGCTAAAGAGAGGAACGTTCTACCTTTAACTTTTGTCGTAAGGTTTAGATTTGAGATTGCCATATTATATTCACTCAATTTTTATATATGGCAACTCCAATTATACGTATATTTTGTAAATGTAAAAAAAGTACGTAGTTGCCAGCTCGTATTTTTATTTTGGCAAAAATAATCGGTATTTTCTTTAGTATTGCCACTTTTTTAAAAATGTTAAGTTTATTTTATACAGAAGTTGTGAAAACGAAAAATAGTTGAAGGTAACTTTATTCCTCACTAGTGCTAAAGGTAGCGTTAACTATATCGAACCTTAAAGGTAAGTCGTGAAAACGGGCCTAAGACTTTTAAAATAAAACTCAAAAAATCAATCTGTATTTAAGTTTTTATGAAAATTAACTTACTGCCTGTTTAACGATTTCGAACGTCATCGTTCGCATAGAAAATTACATTTAAAACAAAAACAAAGTTCGAACATTGTACGAACTTTGTTTTTGTTTTATATGTAATTTTCTATGCGAACGATGACGTTCGAAATCGATGAACAGCCTGTTAATTTAGATTTAATTACTATCCTGAAAATTGGGCATAAGAAGTTGCCAAAAAACCCGTGTCTTATTTTATAAAATCTGCAGCCATATATGGGCCAGTTTCTTAAAAGGTTTTCATTAGCACTAAGAAGAAGAGGGTAATATAACGCTTGTATTGCTTGTTATTAAATTAAAAAGAATTATGGGACATGAAATGAGAAGGGCCTTCCAAGATTAGATGTGCTTATTTTCATTCTGATTAAGGATTTTATGTCCCTAAACTGTTTGGATTTCCCGGGATTTTGAGAGTCGAAATCTAAATAAATAAATTTGCTTTTGCGCGGACAATTGTTTTAACTTTATGGTTGCCTCTAAACATGTTATGGTTGAATATGACAATAATATGGTTTAAAATTAACAATAGTATTTTCCTCTTTTTCGAGAGCAACATGCTATGGTTGAAAACCAACAATGCTATTATAAGTGTTAAAAATGTTTTAGTTATTTTTGACCATAACATGTTCGGAGGCAGCCATAATATGGTTGCGGCTTCATAATGGAGGACTGATTCAACCATATTGTGAAATGAATCAAAATATGTTTAAAATGTTTTTTAAAAATAGTTTTGTTGGAGGTGACCATATTTAAACATATTTTTTCTCTGAGTGTGTATACAACCAAATAAGAATAAACTTCTTGAATCACAAAGAAGCCATGGTAACAGGCAACAGGAACAACAGTTAGCTTTATCTGAGGACTTACTTGTGAAGGTATATAGAAAAAACAGAGGGCGTTGTCATTCAAAACTCTACTTTAAGTTTTAGTGCATTCTTTGAGCCTTACGAAGTAGAATTCAAGCGGAGAAGAAAAAGCAATTAACTTAGGACTAACATTATCGCTCATTTAACAAAACCAAGTGCTGATCATAGAGTGAACAGTTATTTTTGCATTGTAAGCATTTAAAAAAAGTGACGAGCTAAAACTCTAAGTAATCAGTTTTTTTTTATAATAATTGTAAAACGTGTTTGTGTACCACAAAAAAAAAAACTAACAATCATCATTTAATCGAGAAACTTTGTACAATATTCGTGAAAAAACAAGTTCCCCACCCTAATAAATTATGTACTTTGTTTATAGTGCTGAAAAAGTTATCACAAAGAACTACATGCGGTTTAGAGAAACAAATTTAAATATTATACCGAGTAAAAACTTAGTCGCCAAAAATCCGGAATAAAACTTAAACATAACAATGTATTAAAAGGGAAAATATTTTAATTTATTTCTGTTTATTAGAAAAAAATACTGATCTTTGAGTTTTTTTTTCAGTATTTCCTTAAAATGCATTTTTCCTTTTTTGCTTGTTTTTCTTATGCATAATAAGTTTCGGTTTTAGATTCTAGATGTTCTTTATTAGAGCATTTGTTAGTTTGTTCTGTTGGTTTTGTACTCATGTTTTTCTTGATAAATTTGATGGTTTTGTTGCGTGCCAAATGTTAGTAAAAAAATAAAATTTGTCTAATTTTTTTTATTTAATTTTTCTTATAATTTGTAGAAATGTTTCGAGTACATACACCAGTGCATATGTAAATATACCCAGCGGTAAAACTCAGAAGACCTTCTTACTTCAGGCCTTTTTAAAGGCCTGCTTAAAAGATATTTTGATTCAATTACTATTCTTATCTAACTGCTAAAGAAGGCCTCATAGAAGGCCTCGGCTCTTTCATATAAAATAAAAGATACACCTTCCACACTCGCTTCTATGAGAAGGGAGTAGAGAAGGAGTAACATTTTTTGTATTTTTTTTTTTTTGGTCCCGTTACCCTTCTTATGTACCTGCTGAAGAAGCGAGAGCGGAAGGCCTTCTCCGCAATGACAACGTGTGTAAAAAAGATATGAGTATGGAATGGAGCAAGAAGGCCTTGTACATCCAAAAGAAGGGGTACAGAGGCCTTCTAAAAGGCCTTTCTACTCCTTCTTTTTCCCGCTAGGTATGTGTATTAATCTCATTTGTTTTGCTATGCATATGACAAACTAAGTACAAACAAATAAAACCAACAACATTTTATAGAAGTTGTTAAAAGCTGGCGCCAAAAACCTCTGGTTTTTTCCTGCTACATACAAAAACAAAAACATGTGTAGTTAAAAGTATAATTTGTTGTATCATGAATATGCAAAAAGTTACAATTAACACTGGTTCATACACACGCCCCCTTACACATACTAATGCATATAAGATTCATACATAAACTTATACATACGAGCAAATTTTTCTCGTTTTTTCCCAAGTTTTCTTTTTATTTTATTCACTCTTTATGAAAAACTAAAACAAAATTTTACTCACTCAAACTTGCTATATTTTTTATAACATTTACATACCACTTCACGTATCAACATACATACGTATGTATGTATCTATGTATATGTAAATATATGTGTATGCATGCTAATTAAATGTGTGGAAAACTTTTGACATCTAACGTTAAAAAAAGTAAAAATTAAACTATATTTTTTGAAGTATTAGTAAGGCGATCAGAACAACTTTGCCAGCCGTAACCATGATTTCCTTTATATTCTGTAAATCTAATTCACATATTAAAAGCGCTGGCCTTTGATTTTTGGGCCATTATAGGTACTTGCTTGATTTTATTTTTCTTTAATTGCATATTATCGGATTTATTTTATCTATCGGCTTAGAAGCGCTTTTATTGGCGGGAAGGCCAATTAAATGGGAACCACATTCTAAAAAAATCTATAAAAATCAGTCTATACCTCAATTGAACGCACCAAACAGTTCTCGTGGTTTTTTCTCGAAGTTATTTGTATATTTTTTAATACAATTTTGAATTACTATGTTATTCCATGTTTTGGATATTGTAAAATCCTACCGAAAATTAAATACCTACAACTCCCATATCGGGACAGGTGCTTCAAGGTCTATCTCGAAGCTTCTGGATCAAGTGCAAAGAAAATGGTTGACGCTCATCAATGACAGAAGGTCATCCAGCTCTATTGACTCATTGAAGCATCGTCCAATTGTGGGCTGTGTGTCATTGTTCTATCGATATTAATACGTAAAGTGTTAAGCTGAGCTGGGCGAAATCATCCCTGAGACGCGGGTGCATGCCCATAGTACTCGCCTTTCTAGCAGATCACATCCGTTCGTGTATCGCACAACACTTTACAGAAAAAAGTTCGTTTCACGGTCGAACTAGCCATAACTTGATATATACCAAACGAAGTATAAATATGAAAAAATTGCCTCAGCAGAGTTTATGGAAAAACAGGTAGGAAAAAATCAACACTAGTTCACAGCAAAAAGTATGAGTCAGATAAATAACGACTTGATTTCAAGCTGTCCAAAAAGCATGCATTTGCATAGAAATCCATCCCTCCAGTTATAACAAATAACTTTGTAAAATCATCCGGTCTTTAAAGGTCGATTCACCCATGCGTTCCGAACAATATTTTTGACCGGACAATAATGTTCTGCAGAACGATTCACCCATCTCGGAAAATTTGTCCGGACAAACCAAGCTACCATATGGTTTACAGATGTAAACGATTATACAAGGTGGCAGCACAGTTAGCAAACTATTAGTTTTTTTTATAAAAGTGTGTTAAAGAAAATGGACGAAAGAAGAAAATTAATTTTATTATTTTAGTTTCAGGGCAATATTTTCTTTAATTTTTTTTTTAATTATTCAGCACAAAACGAAAAATATAATATGTGGCAGCTCAATTCAACTCTTATGTACAAATTGAAAAAAAGTGGCATCTCAGTTCATTTTGTTCGGCACAAGAATTAAAATAAAACCAATTCAAGAAAAAACGTGCCGAACAAAATCTTTGCTCTCTCTCTCAAAAGTAAAACGTCAAACTCAATATAAAAAAAATTTTGTCCGGACAAAAATTTTGTTCGGAACGCATGGGTGAATCGAGCTTTAGATAAGTCTTTACTAAGCAAAATACATATATATTTATGATCTGCTTTCTCTCGACAAATTCTTGCGTTTAACTGCATAATAACAACACCGTTGTGTTCAATATTGCTAACAGAAGTCTTAACTTTGCAAAGAAAAATGTTCGCTATCGATCACAATTCAGTCGATCTTTGACAATCATTTCTCGCTGATTTTTCTCGAATGAATGAATGGTTGGTTGGTTGGTTAACGTGGTTGCCTGTAACTAAAACAAACAACCTATCGAGTAGAGTCTATCGACCCCCTTTTGACAAGATTTTACCATAGGATAGGATTTTGATAGCAAAAGCAAATACTTCACATTAGTTTCCAATTACCCAAGCTGATCGTCGATACTTTTGAATGTTCGCGCAGTATATGCTTGTCAAGAAGTCTTAATCGAGTCAAGTAAAGTGCTGGGCATTTAAAGAAAATATTAACAACTGTCCCTTTTTACCTCTGGTATATGGCAGCTGCAACCGTTTCTACTGAATGGAATATCCAATCTGTTCGCTTGACCTCCAAATAATCAGTTCTTGGTTCACACCGAATAAATTTTAGAGAAGGACAACGTTTTACTCAAGAGTTTCATACAACAGATTTTAATACTGATACAGGGATAAAATTCTGCTCAAATAACTCTTAAGCTAAGATCCCACTATCGGCGCAATGTACCAATTTTTGTCGTATTTCATTTGCCGATAGTGTGAACGGTCAAAATTTTTTAATATCCAACAATCTGTGCAGAAATTGTTCTGACTGTGGACAATCAAAATTAACCTTGATGCGCCGATAATGTGAACACTCATTTGCACAATGTGCAGCAATCAAATTGTTTAATATGTACCGATTTTTATCGGCCACTTGTGCGCCGATCAAAGTCGCCAATCAGCGCCGATACAAGGGATGGCAAAACGAAATTTTTAAATTGCACCAACTGGCTACTTGAATTTTTTTCTTTTTTGTATCAACATTACATTTGTTTTATCTATTATTTATGTATTAAAACTTTAAAAAGCACATTTTTTACTGTTAAATGAAAGAAAACAATTCGCTTTACCCAAAACATTGCAGTTGTATCAATGTTGCCATCCCTGGTTTGTAAACATCTTTTTACAAAACAACAATTACAAAAAAAAAAAAGAAAAAGTGCGGGATGTTTGAATAAAATTGAATACATTTTTTATTTAATATTAATATTTTTTTTTTAAATTGTTAGGAAACATAATTGAATATTCAGACGGAGAATTTGGCGAATTTCTAAAGTAAAATTATGTCTGCCAAAAAGCAAATAAACAAAAACATGCCCAAATAGAACGATAGTGTGACCGCATTGTACCGATTATTGTCGCAATTGAGTTTTGGCCGATATGAACCGTAAAAACTTGTCACACTGTGCGACGATAATGGGACCACCCAAGAATAAATTGTGCAATGTTTTTAAATGTGCGCCGATATAGCACGATGAAAATCGTCACAGATTGTGCTATTTGAGCCGATAGTGGGATCTTAGCTTTATATAAATCCCATATCAAGCTCGCGCAGAACATCTTAATACTTGCTCTTCGACCTACTTTTTGTCTTGCAAAACTTGGGGTCAGCCTAATGCAGTTCGTTTTGTTTTTTGCGTCCAAACATTCGTGCGTGTTTGTGGCGCACAAATGTTGCATCTTTTAATGGGATGTTACGGAAAAACCAAACAAAAAATAAATTAAATTTTATGTCTCAAAGCTAAAATTATAAACATAAAAAAGGAATTAAATTAAAGAAACTAATGGGGAAATGAATGGCCAGAACTTGACTAAAAATTTAAATATTCAAACATTTAAAAAAGAGATTTGTTAATAAATAATATCGAACTTTAAAATAGCTTAAACCTATACCCAGTGAAAACACATATATAAATAAATAAGTATCACCTCCAACAGAACTATTTTTAAAGAACAATTTAAACATATTAAAATATGAATATAATTGTCACCGACAACCATATTATGGTCAAATTAGTCCTCCATCAAGAAGTCACAATCATATTATTAATATAGTTAATAATAACTAAAACATGTTTAAAACCTATAATAGCATGATTGTTTTTCAACCATGTTACTCTTAGAATAGAGGAAAGTACTATTGTTAATTTGAAAACAAATTATTGTCATATTTAAATATAACATGTTAAGAGGCAACCATAATATGATTGTTGCTTTTTGATGGAGGACTTTTTTAACAATAATCGGGCATGTTCTAGAAATCAAAATTAAGTGAAATTGTAATCGAGCGATTTCTTAAGTTCAATTATTTACAACATGACCGTAGATTCTTCTGGTTTTAAGAGTTTTTATTGAAAAAATAACTAGTACTCAAAGCATCAAGTAGATAAAAAGGGTTATTTTTGTGAACCTTCAATGCAGGGCCTTTTTAAAATTGGCTCGATTTTAAATCTACGTCATTTCGATTTCTAGAATATGCCCGAATATGGTTGTCAGTGACAATAATATGGTTATATCAAACATTATATGTTTAACATTTTCTTTAAAAATAGTTTTGTTGGAGGTGACCATATTTCAACATGTTTTTTCTCTGAGTGTAGATAAACTCCAATAATATTTTGTGGCTTAATAAACTTTGTGAAAATTTTGAATTTTAAGCTGTTAATTTGTTAAAACTTAGAACGGAACATTTTTGGAAAACAACTTATTCTTTATTATGTTTTTTGGTCACAGGTCCTTAGTTTCGTAAATCAGAGTTGAACATAAATATGATAAACATGACCCTTTAGGAAAATGTAGTTTTGGTATTTATAGGCCACAGTAATTTGGTTGGTAGAGGGCGCTAGAACGTGTTACATCAACAACCAGAACAAAACTTAAATTCTTAAGAGGTTTTTATGCAGAATATTATTTGGGTTTTTTCGTCTTAGGGACGTGGTTAATGGGTCAATTCTGTACCCATCAGTGCACAATGGCCATGATATATAATAGCTGTGCTACTAGTGCAAAATGGCCATTATATATAGTAGCTGTTTTACAAATTATTGCACCATATTTTATATCAATATCAGCTTTTAAAAGGAAGTTATGCTATTGAAAGCTTTTTTGAGAGTGGTATTTGTATAGTAGCCAATTTAATACATAATTTGGCAAGGTCACTAATGCTGCAATATTTTTGGGCACAGTTTTATTTAAGAACCAACAAAACTAGATGATTAATGGCCATAGTTATCCTGTTTCCAAAAGGTCTTTATATAGGGGCTATCTGAAACAATAACCCGTTTCTCGACTTTTGAACAGAAAACCAGCCAGCTAACCGGCAAGCCAGTCGGACGGACGGAGGGACTTTTAGAAAAGAGATTGTCTTGTAAAAAAAATTTCATAAATTTCCAACAACAGCAAACTGTGTTTAAAAATTCTAGTGTTTTTTTTTTAAGGTTTCCAGTTTAATACGATTTCACAATAAGTTGGATCCTTTCAAACAATTTTGGTCAGAAAATATTTATTTATGTCAATATCAATTAAATTTATGATTTTTAATAAATAACATTACGCTTTGGTTAACATTGAAGCTATAGATATGTAAATATACTTAGGAGTGATTCTATACGCTACCAGAATAACTTGTAACTTTAATTTTTTTTTTTTTTTTTTACTTAAACAAATTAATTTTTAATATTGTTTTTTTTTTTTTATATTTTTTTTTTCTGTTTTTTTTTTTAATTCCCTATGCAAATCCCCGCGAAGCTCTACGCTTGTCTGCAGGAATGAAGCCAGAGTCTCAGGCGGGAGTCGAACCCGCAACCCCGGGGCTTATAGACTAGCTCACTACTAGCTAGCCTACCATATATATATGATGATATTTATATCAAAGTATAATCATATAACATGTTCTACTTTAGCTATCCTTTGGTTAGCAATGAAGTAAATTTTAAGACGCCAGCAAAATGTAATGCATTTTCTGGCTCGCTACGGCCTTAGTCACACTGGATAGAAGCCCTTTTAAAATTTTATGTATTGACTTCAACAAATAGAATGTGAGAATTATATTATTTCTATAACTTTAATGTTAGACAGAGATTGGCTTAAGCAAAAAGTATGTGAAATATTGAACACATTTGCAAAATAAAAATGGTTAATATAACAAGTTAGAGTGCTATATTCGGCTGTGCCGAATCTTTGATACCCTCCACCGACAGTTCGAATGTTTAAGGAGTAATATCTGTATGATGTCTTTTTATTATTATTATCTTAAACTGTGACGATTTGTTATTAATTATGGTTTTAGGAGACTAAACTGTTTTCCGGGAGTAGTGTTTATATGGGGCTTAGGGTAAATTATGGACCGACCTTCGCGAAATTTTACAGTGTAATTTCTAGTCGAATAAAACGGACTTGTGCAAAATCTTATGTCATTCCGAGCATTTTTGCATCATTTATGTTAGTTTTTGTAACAAAATTATCAAGTTTTTGAAGGTTGTGGTTCCACATTTTGATTCATAGCTCTGGTCCTACTGAACCGATTTTGCTGCTTAGGATAACTACAAGCAATTTGACACCTAGTTTGTTTATTTCTTTTGAGTTTTTCGAAAGTGAGCGTGTTTTCAACAGACGGACAGACGGAAAGACAGACGGACATGGCTTAATCGACTTAGAATTACTCAAGCAGCCAGAATATATATACTTTATGGGGTCTGAGATGAATAATAAAAAAGTTTCACACGGAATGACAAACTTCGTATACCCTCTTCACAACTAATTGTGGTGGAGGGTATAATAAAAATAACTTATAAAAGGAACTTATTCTCACATTCTATTCCTGAAAATAATATTTTAAAAGAAATTCGTTTAAACTTCTGCTAATATAATTTGCAATGTATTTTGTCATTTTATATCTATTATTTATATTTTATTATATTCTGCAGTAATTTAGCAGCGAAATAAAATAAAAACAGTAGGAATAAATGTCACAGAAGGGTTTTTTTTGTCGGTTTGGTGTGTCATGGAATGAAATTGAAGTGAAATGGTTGAGTGTGGCTGTTCTGTTTAGCTCTGTTCGGTTCGGTTGGTTATAATAACAATTTACTCTACCAACAGCTGTGACTTTATGGCCATAAAGTTAATTGTTTTATATATATTTTTAAATTTATAGAAAAAAAAAAATATATTTGTATAAACAGGCAACTAAGTTAATATTTGTACGTCCGTCTATGTTTGTTTGTTTTTTCATTTTTGTGGCAAATTAAAATAAAATTTATTAAGTTTATTAGGGGAAGCAACAAACAGACCCCATTTATTATTTTTTGCTCCTTTTTTCATGTGTCTTTTTTTTTTTTTTGTTTTATTTACATATATTTTTTAATTAGACTAAATATGATTTTTTTTTCTTTGCCATTAAACAGTAAAGCAAATGTTTGTTTGTTTGTTGAATAAAAATTGTAAAATAAATATGTATGTGTTTTATTAATTTATTTAATCTATATTAAATCATGTCATTATCAGTGTTGCCAGTTTGGCCTTTTCGAGACAAAATTTTGCCTGTTTAATCATATAGCTTCTAAATTTTGTTTTTAGCTTCGTGGTTTTCTTAGCCTGTTTTTTAATTTTAAAATTGGCTTTAAAAGGCTTAAATTATATGCCAGAAATACTAATTCATTTCTTAACGAAACACGATAACGTGCGAACAAACTCAAGACAATAATCTGGCAGCTTTTGTTTAAGTTGTACACAATAAGAATAAGCAGCCTCTCCGAGCCATTCAGTACCTAACGAGGTTTCAGATAAGTAGATGGTCACTCGTGTGACATATTTAACATCCTGCTGCACACTATTCATAAAGCGACAAATGCTGCTTGCTTGTGCCGACGATATCGACATCATATGTCGAAAATCCTTTGAGAAAGTCGAAAAGGAATCTACAAAAGTAGGTCGGCAGTAAACTGAGATAAAACCTTGTTAATGGTATCTACCAACAAGACTTCCAACACGGGCGAACAGTGGAAATTAAAAACTCAACGATTTTATCTACTTCGGCACCAGCATAAACAAAACACATCAGTTTTGAGATAAAACGAAGAGCACTTCTGGCTAATAGATGCAACTTCAGACTAAGCAAGCAATTTAATAACAAAGCCACCTCACGACAGACAAAAATCACCCTCTACAAAACATTGATACTAGCCGTGCTGTATATGGTTCCGAAGCATGGGTATATGCAAAAGCAGACGATGCAGTACTTTGAGAATTCGAGAGAAAAATTCTTCGTAACAATCTGCATTGACGGAAAATATCGGTGTCGTATGAGCCAAGAGCTTTACGTGTTATATGCCGACATCGACGTAGTTAAGGGTATTGAATTGCAACGATTACGTTAGGTAGGTCATGTCGTGAGAATTAACGAAGATGCCCAGCTAAAAGGTCATTTGAATACAAGCCTAGTGACGGTTCACGCAGAAGGGAAAACTCAAAACTGCTGTGAAAAGATTAGTTGGAGGAAGACATCTCGAATCCTAGTGTTAGAAATTGGAGAAGCGCAGAAGATCGAAGAGCTTGAAAATCTTTTCTACGTTTGGCTGCAGAAACTAATGTTCTGTAATAGCCGTTTAAGAAAAAACGAGTATTTTGTTTGGAAAAAGTGATACTGAGGTAGGCTTGCCAGATTTAAATTTAAAAACTTCTTGACATTCTCTAAGAAAAATTCTTGATTTTGAAAAGTGTCCTTGACAAATTAAAACTTCCTTAGCTAATCTTTTATAAAACTAGTTAACTCAATTGTTGAAACCAGTTAAAAGCAAAATATACAAGCAAATTAATTCACTATTCGCACCAACATTTTACGCACGCTTTTGTTTTAGCGTGTTTAGTTGTAAGTGGTAAGTGCAGAGGAAAATACATACAAGTGCTGATTCGGGTTTCTGTTTCAAATCAGCATCTCAGTGTTGTCAAAATTTTAGTGTTCAATAGAGGAAACATAGTTTTGATAGATCTTTCAGCAAATACACTAAAACAAAACGATGAGATTTTTATTTGCCTTTTACACACTCATAAAATTATTACAGTAACTGATTGTGGGTTATTAAATTCGTTTTCCGTACTGTTAAAATTTAATAAAAATATAGTTATTTTACGAATAGTTTTATTTTTTAACATTTATGATTGTTATTCAAAAAACAAACTACAAACAAATAATGTTTTTTTGTTTTTTTTTTGTTTCGTAGTTTAATTTTCGTCGTTTAAAATATATTTATTAAAAGTAAAAACTATTCAATTTTAAGGAATTTGCTGTTTAATTTATAAAAAATTTATATGATTTATATTTATATGAAATGTAAATGATCCGTTTTTTAAATGAATTTTAAGTTGTTAAAAATGAATTTTCGTTTGAATTTAACTACATAATATTTTGAGTGCACAGCTTTGTTTCAGAAAACTATAAGCTATATTATAATGTTTAAGCTTTTTTTAAAAAGCTCTTTAGCTTTGTCTGGCATTTTTTTAATCAATATATCTTCTGTTTTATTAGCTCCTGGCAACACTGGTCATTATCTGCAGTTTATTTTATTTTATTTTATTTTTTAAACAATGAATGCAATAAGTTTATCTTGTTTAATTCAAACCTTTGATAATACTTGAATTAATTTAATGAATTTAAATTATACTTAATTTGTAGGTGGTTGATTTTAATTACTTTAAATATTAATTTTAATATGCAGCAATTGTTTGTGGTGCGAATAAAAATAATCACAGTTTTATAGAGATTTTTATTAATAATCAGCTTCACCGCAAAGTATTTTTTTTTTAATGTGTTTTGACTAAAAAAAACCGATTGCTGTAGTTAAAAGTTTTATATTTATTTAAAATAGTGCGTTATGTAATTTTTAGCAACTTTAGAGAGAGAAAAAAGAACAATTATTAGTAACAATTTGGTAACAACTGGTACTATAAAGTATTTTTTTTTTAAATTAGAGAAATTTTTAAATGTCACGCCCATTTCTGAAACATATACACTACGCTTTAAGCTAAGAATGGGCGTGGCAGATATCACTGGGCGTTTAAACTACCAATACAAACCATATGAATTTGGCAACATTTATCGTAGTGCTGCCACATTATTATTTTTTGCAGTACAGATAAAGTATGGGGCACTGATTTACAGCTGTTAAGTTTAAACTGCATATAAATTCAAGTTTAGTTGAACTAAACCAACGTTTAAACATTCATTGATTTATTAGGCAGTTTTTATCTGATCAATGTTAATTAGCCACCATTTATTCATATTAATGGAACCAGATTTAAAGTCTGGATGGCGGTTGAAACAGAAGTATACAGCAAAAACATAAATGGAAAAAACTCAGCTCATATTCGGCTTTAGCATGCAAAAAACCACATAAGAACCATGTGGAATGGTTAAACAACTTTGAATAAGTTTGAAATGTCAACCTGTGTTGTCCAACTTAAGACTTAACTCTGTAATAAATTTAAAAATACTAAATTTTTTTGGTTAAAAAAGTAAATTAAGCGACCGTTTTTAAACATCTAAGATGTAATCTGGGTATAAAAATTAACAAATATTCTGTTTAAATTTGTATACCATTCCCTATACGTAGAGACAATATGTTTGTCGAAGTTTGTCTTTCCGTTTTTAATTCTACAATATTGTTTTTTAGAGCCCATAAAGTAATGAGTTATCCATTTTTTGGTTTCGAAAGTAAAGTTTAAAATTAACACTAATAAGTCTATGATTTCGACGGAATTTTTATTTGGTTAAAATGCTTGGACGTTGCCATTACGTACGAACTACAATGTCATTTAAATGGCCGCCTCTAGATTGATTGGAGCAGTCGATCCTTTTTATGTAGTCTGTGGTCGCCACTTTTTCGCACATTTCAGGCGGTTTATCAGCGATAACTGGACGAATGTTGGTTTTTAAACGGTTCAACGTTAAGGGATTATCCAAGTAGACATGATCTTTGACATAACCCTACAAAAAAGTTTAACGGCGCCAAACCTTGGATGCCAATTGACATCGCCAGAACTTGAAGTTACGCGTTCTGGAAAAAAATCGGTCTTGTTGTGCTCCTCATCGTACCGTCTTGTTAAAACCACATATGGTACAGTTCATATTCTTCAATTCCAGGTAAAAAAAAAGTCTGTTATCATACGGCCATAGCGCCGTGGAATCGACCGTTTCGGATTATCCGCCACATTTTCACTAACTGAAGCGAAAGTTTCGGCTGTGAGGACTTTTCGATGAAGACCTCATCTATAAGTCTACCAGTCTATTTAAATTTTTTACGCGCTCTTCTGGTGTTTAACGATCTATATTCGTAAATGCCAATACTTTTACTAAATAAATGACTCTTCGGAAAACAGATATTTAGCATATGACAGCCTTGCCAGACCGGCGGTTTTGAAACCACTAAATGAATAACCCTGTATATAATGTCTGGGTCCCTTAGAGAGGCTAAGTTGATTTAACAAAGTCCCTCTGTCCGTGTGTGAGCTGAAATGGGATTTCTAAAGGCCCCAGATGTAATAGCGCCTAGGTTGTTTTATATTCATATCACATACGGGCCGGCTATTATATTCAGTTAGATCGGTCCACAAATGGCTGAGATATGAGCAGAAAACCACGGCTGCCTAAAATTGATGCCCATACATCTTTTTTTACTCTTCACAGTTTGAAGTCTCCTTATAACCAAATTAAGCAGAATACTGGTAGCAAAAATTTACAAAATGACCCAGCTATGGACAAATAACGATAATATAATAATAGTTTTTGGCTCAATAGCGCCCAAACATATCGCACACCTAGTTCGAAAGTGACTCAACTCAAAAAACTTAATTTTTAAAAATTGAAAAAAAAAACTGGGGTCAAATCACCACATTCGATAACGAGTAAACAATCGCATCGAGTAGACTTTTGTATGTTCACATGTTATGTCTGTGGTTACTCGATATCGCATGCTATCATTTCAAATTACAATACATTTCATTCGATATCGAATGCTATCATTTCAAATTACAATACATTTCATTCGATATCGATCGTCATGATTCCAAAATAACAAATTTCGATCAATTTTGCTCGATATCGTCTGTGGTGATTAATATAGTTAAAAACAAATCTTTGACCATTTAGTAGAAAATCCATGTGGTTTATTATTTAAAATATATTCTTTCTTTTAGTTGTGTCACTTTTGATGAAGAATTATTTGCACAAGTTACCGAATTATTTTGTGTTATGTCACTTTAGCTGAGTTCTTTTCAAGTTTTGCCAAATTCTAAACTGACACAAGTCTAATTAATATAATATCCAACAAAGAATTATTTAATCAAAATTGTCCTAATTCGAACTAAGACTATCTAGACACTTCTATGAATTGCAACTTTCTACCAATTGGAACATAAAGAAAGACATATCTTTTTCTTAGCAACAGTTAACAACAACAAAATACACAATACATTGTGCATAGTTTAAGCTTATAAGCCCGAAAAATTAAAATTTTGAATGGATTCACTTTTGAAATAGGTGTGCGATGTGATTTGGTTAGGTTTTTCGTAAATATAAACGGTCGTATTTATGACAAAAAGTTGGCATGACGTTAGCACAAAGTTTATTCATAATACTCTTACCATGCTCCAGCCACACGTTTGCCAACTTGTTAAAAACAGCTGTTTTATGTCAAACAATTTGTATAAACAAAAGAAATATCAAAAAATTTTGCGCGCGAATAATAAATAATATTTTTTTTTTAATTTACTTTAAATTTTAAGAAGTTATTAAAATTTTAATATGTGAAAAGAAAAAACAAAAAAAAAAAAATGTCATAATCAGCGATGGTAAATGCAAAAAATTTTGCATTTTTAAACAATATAGTGTGGCATCATTAAAATTCAGAGTTGATTTATTAAAAGTTAGCAGACGAATAAAAGGAAAAGAAGTGTGGCATCATTAAAATTCAGAGTTGATTTATTAAAAGTTAGCAGACGAATAAAAGGATTTTATGAATTAACTCTGTGCTAACAAGATGATAGACTTAATCGGCATCTGGTAAGAAGCTTGTTGTACGTAGTGTACAAACTGTAGTTAACTTTTTGTTATAAATATGGCTGAAAGAGCATTCAATACTGAAATAAGCAAAATCGCCCCATTGTTTTACCGAGTCCTCAAACAAGTGTCCTCTTGAATTTACGATTTTTGTAAGATATGGTCCATACTTAATAAATATGGTTAAGAACATCAATCTTAATATTCAGCCTTATACCGGTTGTCGTTAGCGTCATCAACAGTGTCGTTTTTTTGTAATAGATTTAAGTGACACGCAGCCTGTGTTCTTTAATCTTCTACAAAAAACGACACTGTCGATGACGAAAGCAACAACCGAAATAAAGCTGATTGTCTATATAGGAGATTTGCTAAGTTTTAAAAATAAGCGAAATCGACCGATTATTTCAACTACCGCTCATACAAATATGCTCCCGAAATAAGGATTACGATCCGATAGAGCCCATACCATATTATTTAGAAAACAATTTCTATACAACGACGAAGGCTATATATTTCGGGCAGCCGAATATACTTTAAGGCCTTTAAAATCAAAACAAAACTCGAGTCGACAACAAATTTTATGAAATATTTCATACGTTATAATTAAACAAAATGATATGATCGAAACCCAAGGTTTCCTCCAGATACATTCTATTAATCAGTATTAATATGCCGATCCTAAATGAAATACGGAGAATTCTAACTTTGGAAATTGTCCAGTTAAAACCAACAAACAAAAATGCAAAGTAAAATTTATTTTGCAAACCCCTACATTCGCGATATCACAATGAACAAAAGTACTTTACACTTTATAGCCTATTCTCAAAATTTAAAGTTCTTCTTTTAAATTTTATCCTAAACTTTGTCATAAAAACTTATGAAGTCAAGAAAAGAAATCAGAAAATCTAGATGAATTCAAAGTTTGTGTTGTTTTGTGTCTTATCAAATCTTTGTGGTTGCATATGACGTCAATAAAATAATATTTCAATTGATTACGACATTTATACTGGTATTTTATCTGTATTGTTTGCCAGACGGGCAGAAAGACGAACATTGCATTTCGTAGTCATACTAAAACCCATAAAAAAAAAACCTGGGGAAACATTTTTGCTGCATTTCCTATATTACGAATACGCAGTGGATTGTTTTTTGTCACAATAAAATTCTATACTAGATTCTTATTGTTTTCCTGTGATTTCTTTGCTTCTTTGTTATGTTGGTTGGTTGTTCCTGTTTCGTTTTTGTCTTGTGCAATCGAATTAAAGTGTTGACAGTGACACTCGTCGGTGATAAACAATATGTTGTTGTACAAAACAATCACACTCATACAGCGACACTTTCATTCACTACCATTCATTCACTCACCCAGTGACTACGCTCATGCCACCAATACACAAAGTATGAATGTGCAACTTCATTTGCGACATGATAATAAAATGTCAGTACGTAATGAAAGAAAGGTATGTTTAATTGTATGTGTAAATGTGAGTATATTTGTCTACAATAGTAACAAATATGAAGTGTAATTTCAAGTGACAGTCGGTCCCCATCATCATCAGCTGCAAGAGCAATTGCAGCGGCAGTAGCAAAAACAACAATATTAGTAGTAGTAACATCAACGCCACCGTCATCGTCGACATCATCATTGTTATTACTCGTATTCGTTAGTGTGATGATGTTTTTAATGCTGGTTGTTGTTGTTTCGGTTTTAGATAAATACATGTCGTCTACCTCAGCACAATTCAAAATTCATATGCTGGATATATGTAGACAAACCTATTCAAATTGTCAGAAACGTGCCTATCAGGCGCATCATCAGCATGTGAATTTCATCGTCATCGTCATCATAATCACCATTTTGTACTTGTAATGCAATGCCTTGCATTGCATTGTATTGCTGATACAAGTAGTATTGCCAGCATGTACGTGTGTGTATCTGTATGAGCGTTTATACTGTGAGCAACAACAGCTTTTTCTTCTTGCAATTTTCATTAAACAAAACCACAGTGACAATCGAGAAACAATACAAATACTATTATACACATAGATATTTAGATTTAGAAATTTACATTAGGGGAGCTCAATTTAATTTTTATTTTTGCAATATAAAATGTACACGTGTGTGAAAAGTTAAAATAAACGACTGAAGGGGCTATAATTCGCTATAAACCACTGCTTTTGTTTTCTTATGTAACTGCTGAGAAAATGTCATAGTAGGTCTGATTTCAGAGTGGCACGCTACAAGCGATGCGAGATAACATTTGGCCTTCAACAAATCTATAAGATATCCGAGTGGGACAAATACTGTAAAACATGCTTTATAAGAGTACACACATACAATAAGTTTACATAATAACCCTGCAAAAAATATTGGACTACCTAATCCATTTTGATCAAATGGACTACTCCCTGGACTGGTCCAATGTAATGCAAGCCATGTCATTGTTAAAAAGAGTTTGTAGTGAAACGACATGGGTTCGTTTTTTAACGACATGTTTTCGTTTTTAAACGATTTCAAAGCTTATCCTCTGGAGTGTACCATGGAATAGTTTTAAAACTACTCCTTTGTAATGCAAAGCTGGGTTATATGGTCCTTCCCTGGGACACCGTAATTTTTAATAGACCATGGTTTTTTCCATAAATTGGGGTTACCTTTGGACTAGTCCTAGTCCCTTATGGGCTACATTTTACATGCGTGTATGGACTAGTCGCATTATTTGCAGGGAACACCCACCTAACCTGAGATTCGAAAAAATCGAAAGCTCACTAGGGCAAAGAATTTGAAAAATAGTCGATAGTATATGTAAGCTAATGTTCTTTTATTTGAAAAATTCTCGAAATTTTTTCGACAATCAAAATTCGAAAAAGTATTCTATTTCATTAAGTCTGCTTTCACACGTTTCATCTTTTGATGCTCAACTAGGGTTTCTAATTTTCCGGACTTTTTCTATTCCCGGGAAACGAAACAAAAAAAATCTTATTCCCGGGAATCCCGGGATTTTTTGAATAAAACAATGATTTCATTGAATGAGTTCAAGACAAAAGTTTTTACTTTTTTAAAAGAATATACATATATACAACAGTCTAAAAAAATACTTGTATATATTTATTTATTTATTTTTTTTTTTTTGGAGATCACGAATTATTTAAACTTATTAATATTTAGTAGTTATTATTAATAGCAACTTGGTAAAATTAATTTTCTTTTATGAAAACAATTTTTAGTATTATTAAAGCATTTAGAAGCTCATTAGAGATTCTCATTTATTTTTTTAGAATTTTTAGATGGTTCTGGTGTTGGTGATGGTGTATCGTGTAAATTTTCATTTTCTACTTCAAGAAGATTTTTAGACATTTCATCAGCAATAAAAAAGACCGTTGATTTATTGGCGTAGAAAAATAGTTTGATTTGTAGGTAGTTTTTAGGACATAATTTTAATAAAGAATATATTTTCAATGATCGTTTTTGGTTTTAACGATGCTTACAAACTAAAATTTCAAAAAATTTAATTTAAAATTCCAGAAAAAATTTCCCGGAATTGATTTTAAAAAAATGTCCCGGGATTCCCGGGAATTCTTTCCTGCGTAGAAACTCTAGTTTTTACTAATAAAAGCCGATATTAATATTTTGCGCTGTATGTAAGACCCATAGATAATATTAAAAGTCCGACTTATACACAATTTTAAATTTTAGTTTTTAACTACCAAAAAAAAAAAAATACAATACAATACGTTCCGATGGAAATGTTCTTAATTCCATATTTGCAATTCCGATCGTATTTATTTGAGATTTTTTTAATACAATTTTTGTTTTTTGAAGAATCAGAATTCGGAATCACATATTTTTTCGACCGGAATTGATTTCTGTGACTGGTCTTAATAAGACATCAACGACCGAGTTTAATAAATTTAAAGCAGTCAACAGTATTTTACCAAAAAAGCAATCGCTTGACGAATTTCCTGGGAACTTAGCGTATTGGTGTTAGACCCTAATTAGCATGTTTTGTATACAATGTAAATAATGTGCTGGGTGAGGGGCATTGTATAAAGTTTTCGCGTGAACAGCCCTAATGGGTACAAGTGCTTGTTGTATAAAATGTATATATATTTATTTTCTATGTATACAAATTAGACAAAGATTCGTTTTTTAAAGTAAGCAATTTCACAAATATTTTAAGTCTAAAAAAAAAATATATATTCTTTCAAGTAATTTAACATTAATTAGGTTATTTCCTTAGTCACTAATTGAAATGATCGTTAGAGGTTCTGTATAATATGTGCTCCGAAGAACTGCAATTTCATAAATCTTCATTGGAATACTTTCCATTCAGTGTGTTAAATTTAAGAAAATAAAACTTTAAAGACCAAAGTGTTTGCATATTAAGACTTGATATGGGCTAAAAACTGGAAACAAGATGTGAACTTAAGAAAAAAGTGAAGAAGTTGAAAGTCTATTTAGCAGTGTGCAGAGCAATTGAAGCCTATGCACCTCAGTTTTGGGACTTTGAATGCTTTGAAGAAGTTGATAAGCTGCAGCGATATCTTTTAAAAAAAATATTAAATTTACCTAGAATTACCCCAAACAATATTCTTATATTAGAAACAGCAGCTGAAGACAGTCATCAGTTTACTTTGGGACTTAATCATAAATATTTAAGCAAATAATATACAAAGGCTGTGGAGTCGTCAAGAAATAATTCGAACTCCGATTCTGACCAAATCTGCTCAAATGTTTTAAGTACCACTCCGACTCCGACTCCTTCTCTAACCTTGATGCTAAAAAATTTCAAATCAATATTTTAATTCAAAGCAGACGCTCTTAAGATTTTTTTTTCTTTTGAAAAGAATAAGAAAATTTTTTATGCCGAAAAATTTTACACAAAAGCCTAAACGCCCCCTCCGACTTCCACTCCACAGCCCTGAATTATACACAAAACAGACTACCTCGGTAGGCTAGCTGGTAGCGAGCTAGTCTATCAGCGCCGAGGTTGCGGGTTCGATTCCCGCCAGAGACTCTGGTTTCTTTCCTGCAGACAAGCATAGAGCTTCGCGGGATTAGCTTAGGAAATTTAAAAAAAAAAAAAAAAAAAAAAAAAATATCCTTAATTTTATTGCGCCGCAACATTTTTTGGGTAAAAGAATTTAAATCGAAAGCTACTTCCTTACACATGCATTGGCCGGAAACAAACCCCACAGAACAACAATGGAATTGCTTTAGCATGGAATTTCTCAATAAGTTTAAAAGAAACATTTTGAATGAAAGAGTGGAGAGCAAATCAAAACCCAAATCAAGAATCTAAAAACATCTCGACTATGAAAACGGACACTATGACTTCAATGATACTTTTAATATATTTACAATCAAATGGATATTAAAAGCACGCAGTGGGTTAATTGCTCTAAAGTATAACAGATTTGGTGTAGAAAATGTGGACAAGTTTTGTAAATTGTGAAATTTTCAGGAATATGAAACATTCCATCACTTTTTTGTATCAGTCCTGTGTATACGATATCTATGTAGATCAAAGATGCCCAGTAGTGGCTGATATCAGCAAATTAAACTCACACGTATACTTACGCTCTTTTGTTTGATCGTCAATCAACCAATAGGAAATCAGCATGTTGAGTGGAAGAGACAAACTACACTTGCAGAACTTCTGTGTCTTATTTTACATTTTAATCGTCATCGAGACTGCTGTCAGTGAACATATAAATTGAAATTATTGCGATATATTAAAGATGTCAGCCGAAAAGTATTTTATGTTACAAAATGCTTTTGATGACATGCAATGTCTTATTTGTCATAATACATTTAGATGTCCGCATATATAAATTATATATGTATGTATGATAGATATATATATCTCTCTCAATACATTCATCAAGAGTATTACTAAAATAAATACATTCATCAAGAGTATTACTAAAATATGTACATTCATTTATTTTACATTTGCCTTTTGTTAAACAAAGAAACAAAAAAAAAATGACAACACCCGCCACACATATGCTTTTCGCAATCTCGTTGACGACTAAATAAAATGAATAGCAAATTGTTTTCTTCCAGTGTAATTTCGTCACTCTCACCAATACTACTACCTTGGGCATCTTTGATGTAGATGTACTAATTTTCAAACGTCTTATTTACACGCAGAGAACAAACATGTTTAAATATGGTCACCTCCAACAAAACTATTTTTAAAGAAAATTTCAAAAATATTATGTTTAATATAACCATATTATTGTCACCTACAATCATATTATGGTTGAGTTAGTCCTCCGTCAAGAAGCCACAACCATATTATGGTTGCTTCTAAACATGTTATCATTAAATATGACAATAATTTGTTTTAAAATTAACAATACTATTTTCCTCTTTTTCAAGAGCAACATGCTATGGTTGAAAACCAACCATACTATTGTAAGTGTTATTTTTAATCATAACATGTTCGGAGGCAACCATGATATGGTTGTGGCTTCTTGATGGAGGACAAATTCAACCATAATATGGCTGTCGGTGACAATAATATTGTTAAATTTATCATAATATGTTTAAAATTTTCTTTAAAAATAGTTTTGTTGCAGGCGACCATATTTAAACATGTTTTTTCTCTGGGTGTAGCGGGGAAAGATATGATACGTATGTTTATTGGATAGCCAAAATTAAGAAGACCGGGTAAACTTAAAATGTGCTTTAAATTATAAATGATAACAATATCTTACAACAAGTTAGTAATGATCATCCTTTTGTAAAAGGCTTTGAAATAAGTAACAGAAAAATTAGCCGGAATAGTCCGTGATTTCATATTGATCCCATTAAAACTAAAATTAAAAAAAAGAGAAATGTTTAACCCTTTAAATTCTGAAATTCAAAGCTAATAAAAACGGCGTTTTTAAAATATGAACGTACCCCGGTAGGCAAGTTGGAAGTAAATTAGTCTTACATTGTGAGGGTTGCAGGTTCGAATCTTGCCAAAGACTGTAGTCTGTTTTAACAAAACGGGCCAAACAAGAGTAATTCAACAACGATAATAAAAACAGTTTTTTTACATATTAGTTTCTTAAATAACTACGGCATTTAATTAGTAATTTGAGACCAAAATTTTAGCGCAGCAATCGACTGAGAATCGCTTCTAGAGTCAACCTAAATATGTCTTCCTGATGACTGTATGTAAACCTTGTTATCTAACTGCTAGTTGCAACTGAAAAAAAAATATTATTATTTAGAAATTGCTAAAAATTGGACTATATGATTTAAGCCAATGACCCATTTGGAATAGACTTTAACTGATTCTACCTCTAACTTTGCAGATTTTTAGTCGAACTAACACTAGATACAGACGGTGATTTTTTTCCATGATTTTTAAGACATGATTTTTGGTCTTGTAGGCAAACGGTGTAGAGAAGCAAACGGGGTAGAGAAAAAATTCAATTTTCTGTTCTCTGTGTCTTTTTTAAATTTTCCTTTGCACACATTCGTATTTTTGTTATGTTGCTTCATTTTATTTTTTATTTCAATGAGGCAACATCTCTTCACAATACAAAACACGGAGCGCATTTAAATTGTTTGTATTTACAAAAAGGCAGGTAAAGTAGAATTACCGATAAAAGGAAAAAAATCAACCCTAAAACAGTGTCGTTTTATTTGGCGGTTTTTGATTTATAGGGCCAAACTATCATAAATCAGTTTTACCTCCATAAATCGAAAGACGTATGTATATATCAACAAACTTTCACGCTGGATTAAAATCTCACACCATAATACGACATAATCCCAACTTTCAAAAATCACTATTATGTATTGCAAGATATTTAACAAACATATTGGTATAGTATTAAAGTTTAAAGTGAACTTTGCGATAAATTAATCACAAAATATTGTAGGTTTGTCCATTATCAACAATAATTCTCGAATAATAGCACGGTGCTACAGTGAAAATATACTTGGAAAGTGACCTAGTGTAAGTTAAAGGCCTTGTTGTGTATATTTCAAATGAGTTTTAAAATGTTCGGAGTTATTCCGAAAAAACCATTTTCTGGTAGGTTCGAGTACTTATAAACACGTAACTCAGTTGATTTTTAGCCGATATTTATTCTTTAAACGGTTTCAGAAAGAAGAGAAATGTGCCTTTCTAAATATATGCAGCCTTTGGTATGTGTATACAATTATAACTGATTTTAATTTTATTTTTTCTAGGTTTTTTAACATTCGCTAGCATATCGAACTTCCTACAAAAAGGATCGAAAATCAGCCCCCAAAACTGGCGTCTTTGAGAACACACTTCCCGAGATTTTCTGTAAAAAACTACAGCCATCATGTGATCGCCGAAAGAATCCCCTGCAGGAAAAGTATATTTTTGAAAAGAAACCGCTTTTATTTAATTCAAGAGTGAACTCTTTGTGTAAAAAGTTTCTTCCTCCAAGAAAAGTACGCTCCTGGTAAAAACAATATATTTGTGGGGAAGAGCATTCTGGTACAAGTGGTAACCTTCCTAGGGCCTCAGAATTTTACCGTGTCACCGAAGGCTAGTGACTACCAGATCGAATCGCTGTTCAGCCTCGATCTCAAAGAAATCTGTCAATTTTGAATTTTATCGAATTCCATATATTGACTGGACCTGAATTTCCCTGAAGATATAACACCATAAGGTTGGTATCAGTAAAATGTAGTAGTTATAAGTCTTACAGCAAAAATTTTCTTTTTGCTTTATGTTGTTCTTAAACCCTTAAATAATAAAACCTTTCGTCATGATTAATGTACAAAAATTACCTTAAAGTTTTAAACCCTAAATATATGCAGTATATGAAAAGCATGTTTCTACGGTTTAAAAGAAAGATTAAAAAAGAAACAAGGAGAAATGTGTTCGTACTCTGAATATTTCGTTTAAATAATAAAAATAAGAAAAATAAATTAAACTTTTAATTACGAACTAGAATCCAGCATACGCATGTCATACGAGATAACACACTCTAATACAAATTTTAATTGCGGTGGTTTTCAGAAGACGGAATGCTAATGCAGTGCAGCCTTCAGGGGATAAATGTAAGTTAAATTAGAAGACAGCAACGTATCATTTTAAGCTGAGTTTTGGTTAAGTTATAGTAAATGCGTGAGTATAGTTATGTCTGTGTGTAACTAACTAATGAGGTCATTGCTTGATTTTAATTGCGGTGGTTTTCAGAAGACGGAATGCTAATGCAGTGCAGCCTTCAGGGGATAAATGTAAGTTAAATTAGAAGACAGCAACGTATCATTTTAAGCTGAGTTTTGGTTAAGTTATAGTAAATGCGTGAGTATAGTTATGTCTGTGTGTAACTAACTAATGAGGTCATTGCTTGACAATTGCATATGGGCCACACACAGTCATATTTACTGTCAAACAATAATACAAATTACCACATGCGATTACTATACCATGAATACGTTACAACTTAAATTACTGAAACAGCGAACTACTATTTACTATACGACAGCAACAGCAGTATAAATAAAGACTGCCATACACATGCATACACGCACACTTGCATTTAAATGTACAATTATATAGTGCAAGCTGTAGTAGTGGTATTTATGGATGTATGTTTGTAGTTGTAATTGTACATTTTATAGTATGTCGCATTTAGTTTATGGTTTTATTTCCGTTTCCGTGTTTCTGCATCGTAACAAAACAGACAGTAATAAAAACTTATAAAAAAAAAACTCACATGTGCACTCGTTTGTGTTGGTGGTGTAATGGCAAAACGCATACTATTGCGCCATGGCAGGCAGCCTTAAAGTAGGCAATGTTCATTTAAAATGAACATGCACACAATGCCAGTCAACAAAGTCATTAGATGTTTTGTCTTTTGGGAAATTCATTTTTCTCGTTTTATTTTTACAGTTTATTTTTATTTTTATTCTTTTTTTTTTTTTTGTTAATTTTCTTTGTCTCTCCATAATTTTGCTCTTGGTTTATTATTGTTCTCTTTTTTTACTATTCTTTTTTACCCTAATTTTATTTAACCGTTTTTTAAAGCTTTGTATTTGATTCATTTGCAACTAAATTGTAAAACGCCTGCCTCTTTTCTCCCTAACAGGCGGATTTGCAGCATTTTGTTCTGTATTTTTACGCTAAATGACATTTCATTGCATTTCTATGGGCCGTCGTATATTTTCTATTTAACGTAATTTATGTGACAATACAAGATAAATTTCCAATGGAAATTTTTATATTACATTCCTTTATATTCTCAACAATTTTTTTATTTTTCATTTCTTTTTTTTTTTTTTAATAAAAAACTAAAACAGTTCGTGAGTTTAATGAGCCAAACACTTCTTCTGAACATGGTGCTAGGAATTTATGCTTTTTTATATTAAAAAAAAACTACAGTTAAAAGTGATTGTCCTTGCAGTTTTTCTCATAATGTGAGTATAAATATTTTTTGTGTTTTAAAACAAAGAGAAATATTTAGATTATTTCTAAAATGCAAACTATAAATTCAAGCAATTCCTTTTTTCGTTTTAATTATCTATACTGTCAGCATTTAAACGTACACAAACACACATGTTAGTAGACATGTATTCATAGACAAATGCATGTGAGTGTATGTGGTGTGTGTGTGTGTGTTTGTTAAGTCAACAGTAGACAATGTTTAAGTACACATACATACCTTCTTTGATCTTTTCATTTTGTATGTCATATCTTTATCTGCAAATAAAGAAGAAAAAAACATGTTTAATAATTTCTATTTTTTTTTCTTTTGGAAAATTTATTAGAAAAATGCTTTAAATTTAAGTGAAAAAAGTACAAAAATCTACAAAGTGATTAAAGCAAGGATTAGGGACTTTTGATAAATTAAAATTGTAAAAACAATTTTAACTTAAAAATTGAACTCTTTGAGGTTTTATAAAGAGATCAATTTAAAAACAACAAAATTTTAATAATTATATAGTTCACATTTATAGTCAGTTACCGGAGTCCGTCAGGTTACCGGAGCCCGCATAACCTTACCGTGATCTAGGTTGAACAGTAACTGCCTGTCTGATCTCAATAGAAAATATCAATTCTTGCAAAAGGTATTCAAAGAATTATGCCAACTACAGCTACAAAAAAAAAAAAAAACAAGTAAGAGTGCTATATTCGGCTGTGCCTTCACCATAGTGCGAGCAGAATACAGAGCAACTAAATACTTTTTACATATACATACATAACTATTTACAATACTTAAAACTTCATTATAAATGCAATTTAAAAAGCGAAAACTGGTAAATATTTTTTTTAAATCATTTTTAAAACATAAAAATATTAAAAAAAAATTTCTTTTTAAAAAACCATGATTCGAACCAGGGAACTCACAGTTTCTAACTTAACACACCCCCTAGACAACTGAACCATGAAGGAACGCTGTTTAAATATCATTAAAATGAAATATGGACCGTTTAGTTCATTATTACTGTTATTATTTTTGATGTTTTTGTTCACCGGAATATAGCAAAGTTGTAAACCATAATACAAAAATTACAAATCAATTTATTTGAGTTGTGAACCGTAATAGGGGCCTGTATTCACCAAAATAGTTTGTACCATGTATGTGTGTTTTTTGTTTGTTTTCGTTTTGTAAAGGCACTGTTGTCATGCCGCAGATTTATCTCTTTTGGCGAGTTTTTAAGTAGCAAAAAAACACAAAAATTCCTAGTTTCTATTTGTTAAAACTATTTCGTTGAATAGATGAAATAATAAAGAAGGGTGATAAAGAAAATCATATTGGCCATTATGCTAGTATATGAGGAGCCGCAGAACAAAACGTACTTTTTCACATATTTAAAATTTTTGGGAAATTGAGGTTTATTTATTTCGACCCCTTAAAAAACTGTATGAACCTGGAAATAGAAACAAGTTTTTTGCTTACCAAAAGATGAATCAGACTGCCGTAAGTCAACACATTAAATGTCAAGGATGTTTAATATCCAACCAATTTTATATCGAAAAAAGTACGTTTTGTTAAAAAAAAAATGAAAAAAGTACGTTTTGTTTAAAAAAATATTTAAATTTTCTACAGATTCTTGTAATTTTTCCATGTTTTAATTATACTATTGTATTAGTTATTTTTTTCATAACACTTATTCACCAAACAATAGTTAAATTATTGGTGGCTATTCTCGAAAACTCGTCGAACAAATACAAATTTGCATTAAAACAAAAGTATAGTTTAAAAAATAGTTTTTGTTTATCATAAATTTCTATAATTAAATAAACGTGCGAATTTTGACGCATTTCTCTCTCTAAAAAACGGTATATTGTATGATAAACACAAAAACAATTTCTTAAACTTTGTTTATGTTTTAATGAAAATATTAACTTTTTCGACGCGTTTTCAAGAATAGTCACCATTATTTAGAAGATAATTTTAACGCAAATGAAATGACATAAATAAACGTCCATTAAATTAAGAATATTAAGAAATGTCATGTTACTACACGAAGAAATGGCAAAAACAATGAAAAAAGCACGTTTCGGGGGGGAAAAAAATGAAAAAAGTACGTTTTGTTATGCACCAATTTTTTTTAACTCATTTTTTTGGTAAAAAAAAAAGAAAAAAATATGCTAACTAGATTTTTTCTTAAAGATTTTAACCCAAATATTATAAAAATATCAAAAAACCAATTTGTCACAAAATGCGAAAAAGTACGTTTTGTTCTGCGGCTCCTCATATGTAAACAAATGCGAAGGAGGGGGGGAAGAAGAGACAGCAACCGGATTTGAACTTCGCTTTTCATAAGGGCCCAGAATATATATACTTTATAGGGTGTAGGACCTTCGGTGAAGGGTATAAAAATCAAACTTAATTATAAAAAAGAGTAATTTTTGGGATTTCAGTATTTTGGCCATAACTCTGCTATTTCTTAACCGATTTGACAGATTTATATACCGACGTGTTATACCCCTGACAGACATAGGATTTGTATACTATACTATCATGGTATACTACATGTCTGTCAACCTAAACTACAATTAAATCATGAAACTAAGTGATATATTGATAGTTTATATACTACTGTTGTATGCATACCATGGTATTGAAACTATATGTCTGTCAGGGGTATTAAAGAAGAAATTTGCCAGTTATTTTGGTTATAAAACTTGCACTCGGGAAGATCTATGGTTTCCGAAAATGGGTATTTTTCAAAAAAAAATTAATATTTTGGTCATAACTTTTTCGTATCCGAACCGATTTTCCCGAGGTTTTCAGAAAATATTTTCCACTAATATCCGATCTTTTGATATAAAAGGCGTAACCATAGGTCATATTACAGTCAAAAAATTCAGGTTTGTGTACAATTTTTGATATTTTTTGTATGGGAGGTACCACGCTCACTTCTCCAATCCCGCCCACATTTTGTGGGATGGTGTGTACTTATAACCTAAATGTTTGTACCTAATTTGGAAGCTTTGGCTCTTTCCGTTCTCCAGATATACAGAAAAAAAGTAATAAAATACAACAACAACAAGGGATTTATGGAAAAAATTAGAGGCAGTGTGGTTTTTTGGTCATATCTCTGCCATTTTTGGACCGATCTTTCGGAATTTCAATAGCAATATATGGTGGACTATATGTGACATAAATGTAAAACAACCTAGCCGCTATCATGTCTAGAGTCTCCGGAAAACACATATCAAACGTAAGACGGACAGACGGATGGACAGACGGACGAACATCGTTAAATCAACTTCTATCCTCATAAGGACCCAAAATATATATACTTTATAGGGTCTAAGATCAATATTATAGAAATTACAAACGGAATGACAAACTTATATATAAGTATACCCTTTTCCACCTGTGGTGAAGGGTATACAAAACCTGAAATAATTATGTTATCACCTGTAGGCCATTATGAACCTCTGACAATTAGTTGTTAATAAATGTTTATAAATAATAATAAATATTAATACTTATGAGATTTACAGCCTGTGTAACAATTTCGTTCGTTTAACAATTTCGTTCGTGTAACAATTTCGTTCGTATAGAATTATAGAATGAAAAATAGCTTTTTCTTTATATCCACTTACAACTACAATTCGAGTAGGAAAGAACCCAACGAATTGTAGTAAGAAGGTTAAGTGTTTTACATAGACATTTTCTATGCAACCGTTAATGTTCGAATTTGCTGATCATAGAGTTAAATCGGATTTATAATGAAAGCAACAATTAAATCGGGTGTTTACAGTATAAGCAGCAATTTTGCAAACGACTTAATTAAAATGAAAAAAAAAAAATATCTAACAAGTAAGAAAGTATAGTCGGTCAAGCCCGACCATATGATACGTAAAGCCACAGTATATAAAAAAAATGTTTGCTAGTGTACCCCCTTTAGAACCCATGGGCAATCATGGACTCACGTAAACAAAATTATGTTATGAAGTTAAGATTCATATAAGAGGTCTTTGTGCCGAATACATTTAGATGGGGGACGTATGGCTTATTTTGGACCTTCCAGGACAAAATTTTGTCATGCCATAGAAGCTATCGTAAAAGTTATTATCGCCAATTTTTGTATTTGTACGAGAGGTCAAATATGGACCGATTGCAATAAAATTAGACTAAATGATTTTAATTGCAATAAAATACGTTTGAACCAAATTTAATCTAAACATAAAAAGATGATTTATGGGCACAAAAACCCTATTCCGGAAATAAGCTTGTACTTATGTGGGCTATACGAAATTATGGACCGATTCGCCCCATTTTCAATAGGCTTGGGCTAATTAAAACTTATGTACCAAATTTCATTAAATTATCTCCAAAATTGCGAGCTGTACTTTGCGCACAAGGTTTACATGGCCGGCCAGACAGCCAGCGACCCACTGATTCTGAGTCGATCGGTAAACTTAAGGGATATTTAAAGGAGTTAGAAACGTCGTCACCAATGTATTATACTTTCTTCACTATTGTGGTGTGGGTATAAAAACTATGCCTGTACAGTTAATGTATAATTCGAATCAATTTCTAAGTCAATCGATCGTCGTCCGTCCATCCGGCTGGCAGGTTGTCCATGTAAAGGTCGTGCCCGAAATACAGATCGCTGTCTTGGACATATGTCCTGATTGTTATAAGAACTCAGCCTATTGAAAATCAGGAGAATCGTTTTATGGCCATCAAACAAACTCTTTAATTATGTTGACCCAAAAATATTATATTGCATTTCCATCATCTTATGAAATGTTATTGAAATCGGTCTATGTTTGATCATAGTTCCGATGCAAATAACACTTTCGAAAATAGCAATAATGCCATAAGTTACTTTAAAAATTGTTATAAACATAAAATAACTTCTAATACTTATAACTCTACAATTAAAAATAGGCCCCATATAAGCCCACGACATGAAATCAGTTTATTTTATATTGGAGGGTTCATGATTTCGAAATTTGTCTGTAAACACTGTGTTGCAGGGTGTCATATGGTTGAGTTCGACTTTTTTAATTGCTTTTTTTGGGATATTAGCTATTAAATCTATTTGTGCAAAACTTATTCTCAATATTAAAATTTAGAACAGACTTATGGCCATAAAGTGATTTTGTAGTGGTCATTGTACCAAACTGTGGTTAAATACCGATCAATTCTAATAAATCTTTTAACATGGTATCGGTTGTATTGAAATATGTTGTGCGAAATTTGATCTAAACGCTAATTTAATTAGAATGCGAGAGAACGCTTCTTCTACACAGAAAAAAAATAATTTTCATATTTGAATACGAAAATCGCATATTTGATTACAAAAATTTTTGAATTTTCTGCGATGACGATTTTTGCGGTATTGATAAAATAGTTTGTATGTATAAGTGTTAAATTTTTAGTCAACAACCAAGTTTATTGAGTCAATAAAAAAAGTTGTTGCCCAAAATAATTTTTTTCTACAAAATGTTTACTTGATTTGTTAAAATAAATTGTTGAAAATGTTGAATAAATCAAACAAAATGTTAATCGAATCTTTATTTTTTTATTTATTAATGATGATGTCATAAATTTTCAATTTTTATATTTTTATAAAAACACTAAAATTTATTATGCGGGGAGAAGTAAGTTCCTATGCTCATTTCACTGGTTGCTTAGGCCAGATCATCAGGAAACCTTTTCCAATGACTTTGGCAAAACTAAATATATTATTCAAATAAAACTTTAAAACAAATGAGAATTATGAGCTATTTAAAAATGGACAAGAGTTGTTAAAATGCTGTCTTTACTTTGATTCAAATATATTTTTTATTGAATATGAAGAAATATTTAATTATTTTATTATTAAATATGTTTTATTGAGTGCTATTTTGCAAAGTGTAAATTTGATAAATTTTTTCTTTGAATCAAACAAAAAGTTTGTTGACCTAAAATTTTATTTTTAACAAACTGTGTTGTTAAAAATTTTCTTGAGATATTTTTTTCTGTGTATCTTTTAGAAGAATGTTTGTGCGTGGGGAAGGGGGTAGGAAATGTATTAACCCGAATCATACCATTTTCCTTGTGTCAATTAAAGTCATTGTAATAAATTTCATTTAATTCACTTTAAATTTGCGACCTTATAATTTTCTATCAACAAATTTTTTTTTGATAGTTCTTAAGAAATTTCGTTTAGTTTTCAAGCCAAATTTGCATTACTCAACATAAAAATTTATTTGGAAGAAGAATCTTGGTAAAAAAAACTTACCTAAATGATTTTAACTGATTTCTGGTTAAAAACAAAAAAGTTTACTCATAAATTTGTTAAAAACAGATTGAGGCAAGAATTCCTTAAGACTCATGCAAAAATATTTTTATTCGCGTTCTTCTTGGTTAAACCAATAAAAACCACAAACAAAAGTTGGAGGCAAAAACAACAACAACAATTTAAATCAAGTTAAAAGTAAATAAATAACTTTTCTTAAAACAACAATAGTAACAACAATGGTTTTGTTGCAGATAAGATTTCCATAACTGCATTTAATAATAAATTTTCCCGGTATTAAACATTCAAACAGCATTGACATTAAAATTGAATGAACACAAAGTTATGTTGGCTGCCATATTAAATGTCATTGTCTAGAGGATTTGTGCTCGTAAACGTTTAAGAAACAGAACAATATTAGAAATGTTTATGGTTTATGGGCAACACTAAACAACTAACACACATTCTCACTATTACTTAGTGTAAGAATCATTTAAAGAACAATTCAAAGTTCTTTTTTCTCCCTTTTTTTAAAAGATACTTTAATTCTCTGAACAATTTTAAAAGCAATCAATCTTGTTGCTATAATCATGGTGGCGCCACAAAGTCTGCGTATATGCCACAAGAGTATGAGTCGTACGAATTCGTATGTATGTACATTAAGAATATACGACGAAGAGCTCACTCAATGTGGTAACATATCAAAGCCACTTAAGAAGGAATTTTTAGTGCATTTAGGTTTTTCGCTTGTACTGCGTACCGTACCCTGCCAATGCTTTTGTGTGTCTATTTATCTTTTTTTCTTTGTCTTATTTTCTTTCTGCTGTTCGTTTCCTTTTTGCACTTGGTCAATGAGGTGTCAGAGAAACGTAACTGTAACCTTTGCGGTATTAATACGTTGGAATTAAAGGAAATAAATCCAGCTAAAAAATAATTTAAAAAAAGAGATGTGATTATATGTGGCTTTTGGGAATTTGGGTGCATAACTTGACGCTTTATGCAGACAATCTTCTTGCTCGTACAGACCATAAGTCAACACTAAACGTGAGAAGCATAAAAAATATTAATGTTATTACTCATGTACACTACACGCAGTACTTGCAGAAACATTAAAGTGAATCTGAAATATTTTGTATGATATCGACTATTTGAATTTTAAGGATCCCTATAGCCTTATAGACCCGAATATAGGAATGTATTTAAGAAAATGGTGCTATAAGTCCGCAGTGATATCAACACGGGTTGAAATAATGCCTGCAGTACTCCTATGGACGGAGTTTTTACTCAGGTAGCAGAAATATCTAAAATATCCCCGAGGTTACAACATTCTAGGACAAATAGAAACCAGATGTACTGATTCCCGTTGTACCAAATTCCACGATGTATAACCTTTGGAAATTCGTAAGACTCATAAACATCGTCAGTTTAACAAAGTTTTTTTTTCTTGGGAGTCAAAAAATTAACTAACAAGGTTTTGTTTAAATGTTCTAAACTCCCATTTCATATTATTGATAAACTGAAATTTATTGTTGATGGGATAAGCTATTCCTAAGCGCATTTCATTGGTTGCTTAGGCCAGATCGTCAGGAAACTTTATCCATAGATTTCAGAAAAACTAACTTTTAGCTCGTATTGTCAATTGAAGCACACGAATAATGTTTTAAGTTCAAAATAATTATTTTTCAGGAGAGCAAAAGAATAATTTAATAATCTAAAGAAAATATTTATAATATTGCCTGTTAAAAACGTTCTTTTGCTCTCCTGAAAAATAATTATTTTGTAACTTAAAACATTATTCGCTGCTGTGCTTCAATTATAACAACAACGGGCTTTATCACGGCTTTCCGCGAAGTTGATTAAGCTGTGTAGAGATGTGGTTATAATGAAAATGGCTTTAAATAAAAAATATATGTTCCTTTCAGACTCCCCGTATAAAATTACAAATTATATTTTATAGCAAAAAATACTCTACGTCGGATTACTCGTGAGTGGGGTTGGGTCCAAATGTTTTTGTTCTAAGATATATAAAATTAAATACCTTTATCGGACATCCGTGCAGCTGCCTTACTCAAAAGGCAAATAACAGCTCAGGTCTGAAAAAATAAATGTATCTTCCTCCAAATTGTATGGAATATTTTTAAACAACTAAAGATTTTTATTTTTCCCCTTTTAACAAAAATTAAGTTAAATTAAAGGGATATAACATCTGTTGCAAAGCAGCTTTACAAAAGTCTTGCATGCTTCAATTCAACAATGTTATCTGTCTCAAAAAGCCACCCGGGGCTTAAAGAATCATCATAAGAATATTTCATCTTTTGGTGTTACAACCTCCCGGCCAAATCAGGACTATGTTATTCCTGGGATCCTTTGGAAAGGATATACCATAAATTTCTAACTGGAAACAATGACGCGTTCATAGAGAGGCCGTCGAGAGGTTATGGAAGATTAATCTTTTCCGTTTTATAGTCGTACTCCCATGGAGTTCTTCGGAACAAATAGCGGGCTAGAGACGCATGACAGTTTTCCATGGAGGTCGATCAGGTGTATGCAAATCTAGGATGCTGCAAACATCCGAAATGACAGTGCTGTTGAAATTTTCGGATTTCTTGAGTCTACGGTACTCACCAGAGTACCATCTTGTCATTAGGTGCTACGGGAGTTAGTTGCCCTCGTTAATGGTCTGACTATTGCCTGAAGTCTTCGTAAGTATGCTTTGCAAGAAATTCTTCATGGTTTAGGAAAATTGTAAAGCAGGAGCCTGGCCCTTTTTTGAATGGATACTTTTGGGGTTCACTTAGTGGCTATGGTTTAAACCCACTATTCGCGGGAAGGGACCATTTCACATGGACGGAAAATTTTGCCTGTGAGAGTTCCCTAAGAGCTGTTGCTATTCAACAGAAGTTGTTTGGATAAACTATAATAGTAGAGGTAAGATAGCTTCGGCTCCTAAACAAGGGGTGGGTGAATAGCTTTTGTCGGATTAAACGCTCGAACTGCGACCTGTGTGTGAAAATGATAATTAACACATTCAGGGGCATTTGGTAAGCTCATATATTAGCTCACCTTGTGGTGGTCCACTACGAGATAATGCAATATGGCAGGTGGTCATGTATGTTAATTAAAATCACAGCTGTCCTAAAGTGCACTAAAAAGTTGTCGATGCGTACTCGAACACAAATTCAAATCATTGAAAAGTTTTCAAACTCTATACTGTAATGTCGCTGTCACAAAGAAATACATGCTGAGGAGAAGTAGACGACCAATTTCCGTAAGTGTGAAAACGTGTATAAGCAAAAAACCAAATACTTCACTGTAGTGAAAGTTATAAAAAATACTCCCAAAAATTAACAAGAGAATGGAAAAATACACGCAATGAGAGTGGGAATAAAAAATACACACATTTTGTGTAAATGTGAATTTGAGATAAGTTCTTTGATAATATTGAAAACAAAATTCTTTAATGAGTACGCCACATACGATCCACAAGTTAAGATAAGAAGTTTTAATTAAATAAAAATGCCGGAAATATTCGTAGTGGTGTGTCCATTTTTGACCATGTCTTATAAATCCCCCTCACGAAAATCTTTGTTTAGTTTTATTTAGAGTTTTTCTACTAACGACTTTTTTTAATAAGTAAACCACTTGAGATATTTTGAAAATTTCAACTTGACGAAAATCGCTTTTTTTGAATTTTAACCCTTTGAAATTTCTCTTAGCGGTAAGGCCATATTAGCTTACAGATATTATATACATAAATTATTTACAATATACATAGACAAAAGGCCTTGTAATCCCTTTACTGGGCTAGGCTTCAATTCAGTATTCAATTACAGAGTAATTTTTTTATCTGAATTATAAGCATTTTTTTACATGGAGGAGTATTAGTAAATTAAAAATAAGAGATATAAACGCTAAATAAACCACACAAACGGTTAAACAAACATATAAAAAAAAGTATTAAGCATGTTTGTGTCAATAAGAAAAAATTTTAAGATGCACACAAAGATCTTGTTGTTGTCGAACTGCCTATTTTGTTTATTTGCTTCTTAGATAAAAAAAAAATGTAGTTTATAATAGAAAGCTGCGCAAAACGTTTGAGAGTTATGTGATCTAAAACTGTGTTTTAGTGAAAACATAAATTAAAAAACAAAAAGGACACTTACTAAAATAAATCAAACGCCATTCGAATATTTTTGTGTACAGATTTGTAAGTGCTTGAAACAAGTAGAATATTACCCCTGACAGACATATAGTTTCAATACCATGGTATGCATACTACAGTAGTATATAAACCATCAATATACCACTTTGTTTCATGATTTAATTGTAGTTTAGGTTGACACACATGTAGTATACCATGATAGTATAGTATACAAATCCTATGTCTGTCAGGGGTATATAATAAAAAAACCGACAATGAAATATAAAACGCCAAATCATAGCGAAAGCATCGAGTACAATGGAACATATACAAAAAAAGTAAATATATTTAACAGCAGTGTAATTAACCCTCTAGTGCCTAAGAGTGCCGCAAGGCATTCTTTATAAAATTTTTACTGACGTTCAATACATAAATAATTTGTTTTAATTACCATTTTTTTACAATTGCTTAAAGATCTAGAAAAATATTTGTAGAAGCTTCGAAAGCTCTAAAAGCATTGTAAATAATCTCGTACACAATGCTTTTGTTCAAAATGCAAACTTCAGTTATGCTGTTCAAACATTAAAATCGTTTTTATTTGTTTTATTACTTTTTATTTTCAATACAAACTAAAAAACAGAATTCACAAAAATTAAATGAATTTTTATTACTAGATGCCCAAGGGTGCCACAAAGTACTCCTGTATGTTTTTTCACCTGGAACGTAAGCAACTCATTGTACGCACTTAAAAATATTGTTTTTGAACACAGGGGCCCAAAAAACCTTGAAAAAATTATTTTTATAATATATTCCCACTTATTCTGAAACTTGGCATTAGAGGGTTAAATAATTTAGGACAGTTCAAAAACAAAACTCTTATAAGCATCAATTAATGGTTATAATTACACTGTACTTTTTTGAGATAAGCACGGCCAGTGGTGCTAACCGTTTCTAAGGTTATTTCTTGTTTTAGAGATATACCGTTATTTCGAAAATGGAGGAGGTTGCGCAACATATATACGCGTTACTCAAAAACTGTTAAGGTTATTTTAATAATAAAAAAAACCGAAACTCCGCAATTAAATTTCCTTTTAATAAAAATAAACCTATTTATAATATGCACAGTCGTTTTAGAAACATAATTTTTTTTGGAAAAAAAAATATTGTTTAGCAAAATTTAAAAAATTTGTTTTTTAAAACATCATAAAAAATTGAATAACGCAGCGATGCTTTTAATTTTTTCAAACATATAAAAACGAAGTTACAAACAAAACAAGTTTACAAAATTTGATTTCATTCACAAAAGACTCAAAATTTTAATTAAATTTAATTAGGTTAGGTAAAGAAGGGTTGTGCGCCCACGGGCACACCTCCACTCGGAGACCAATACAGTCCATTGTGAATCCCTTCAAAGAAATATGATATAGGATAAGAAGAAGTGTAAAGAAGAGAAAAGGAAGTATGCGATAGACGGAAAAAAAAAATTTGAAAGTAGGACCAATACCCCCCTTACAGTCCCCTCAACAGAAACAGCCGCGTTATTTCCCTGACAAACCCCAGTAGATCGGCCGGATTACATCAAGCTATGCACCCCAGTTCGTCGTGAAACCTATCTCCTAGCCACTTCTGCCTGAGACCCTGCATCCTAGAACAATGGCACAGTACGTGCTCGATCGTCTCTAACTCCTCTGCATCCTCGCACAACCTGCAGAAGTCCGGTATGGTGTTATCCCATTTGCTCGTAAAAGCCCTAACAGGACAGTGACCCGTCAAGAACCCTATAAGTGTTATAAGACCAACCTTATCCAATCCCAGTAGAACCCTGGTTGCCCCCGCGTCCAATCTGGGTCATAGTGCCCTAGACACCCTGCAATCCATTCTGTCCCTCCAGGATCGGTCAACGTCATCACGGAATTTCTCCCGTATCACCCCATAGTAGTAACATAGGGGGCTTCACCCCCCATCCCTTACCACTAAATTTAATTAAAGAAGTGGTAATTTTTCGGGACAATATAAAGAACAAAAAACTAATGGAGTTCGGTCACACATTCTATCGCCCTAGGGGCGACTCCTAGGCAGTTATGGGACTTTTTCTTCAATATATTTCTAGTCTGCATTGGACATTTAGTATGGGAGCCCCCTTAAGGAATGGAGATAGCGGGTAGGTACGTTAGAAATAAATATGGAGATGAAAAATAAAGTGGTGTTGGGCATACATTTGACCTTAACAATAAATTTTAGTGTATTTATCAAAAATAAAAATTGGGAACTTAGCACGTCATAGAGAAATCTTATTAATAATAAATTTTGTATTCCCGACAATAGCTTTAATATTAAAATAAATTAATTCATGCAAAAATATCCCAGAAAAGGTCCTGAAATGTAACACATGGCAATCCCAAAATATTTTGATGTATGAAGTATCTTTAATGGCGATATCAATTTTTTTTTTTTTTTAACTGAATTTATTTTAAAATATGAGTTTTTATTCTGTCATTTAATAAACATTATTGAAATTTAACCCACTGTCTTACTTCGATTATCTCTTTCGCTTTCTATCTAATAAAGTTAACTTAAGTTTCCCGAAGATTTCCGTTTAAAATTGTTAAACAATGACTAAAAAAGAAGGAAACAGAAAGAAGACTGAAACAAGATTTATGTATGAATCATAATTTAGCAGATGTTGCTATTTTTTCTTTTGTTTTGATTTCGATTCGCATAAATTTCAGTATCAACTTGTTTGTATTGTCGTTTTTATCCATCTATCTCCATATGTATCTTCTGTTATGGATACTAATGAAATCATCAAAATGCGTATTGTATTGCCAAAATCCGAACCAATAAATTATGATTGTCATAAATATGGTATGTACAAACAACAATGAACAAGCAGAAGGAAACTATTGTAAATGGAAATGTCAAATTGACAAGCAGCAAATCAATTTAATACACAACAGAAACCAGCACCAGGTGAACAAACAGTGAACTTTGGTTACGTGCCTTTGAAAGTAATTGGTCTCTTAAAATGTGGCAAGGTACAAAAAAACCAATCACTTTATTCTCCTTAACATTTTTATACCCCTTATCAGAGGTGAAAAGGGTAACTATATAAGTATGTCATTCTGCTTATAGTTTGTACAGTATTGACTTTGAAATTGTCTTTTCGAAGACCCAAGATATGATGGGAACTACGTTGCCAATAAAATTCAACGAATGCCTCTAATTTTGTACTTTTTTGAGTCTACCTTTAACCCCTTTACGACCGCTATACAATTTTGTATTGGTATATACAATTCAGCACAGCCAAATAAAGCATGTTTACTTGTTTATTCTTCTTTCCAAACAAATCACTATTTGTAAATAAGTCATGATGTGTGTGATTAAGTGCATTTTCAGTCTTCATTCCCAAATGTTCAACAAGTTGTATTTAAGTTAATTAGAACACCATAAATCTAAACCAAAAAGTGGGTGTATCTTTGGGAATCTATTTTTGTGATATTTTTTTGTTTTTTTTTTTAAATTTTTAATTGCGTACTTAGATTTTTGTTTACATTTTATTGTGTGTTTTGTATTTTTTTTTTTTTTTTTTTTGCTTGGTTTTTTCTCTCCTTCTTTAGCTCAATTGAAGAGGCCGTATTTTTAAGTATTTGACAGTAACATTTACAAAAAACTTTGCGTTTTATCGCCCAAGTTGTAGGTTTTCTTTTAATGGCCATATTCGTAGAGTTTTTTGTTTAAATATTTTTGAAATTTTTGTATATTCTTAATTACATACGAACAAAAAAATGAAATTCAAATCTTAAAAAAACCGGCTGTATTTTTACCAATTGTTGACGTAATTATGGCAAAAATAACAATTTCTTAATGAGTAAAAATTTTATTTCATTTATTTTTATTTTTTTTTTTTTTACTTTTGCGGTAAAAAAAACATTATTTTTAGGTTCATTTGTTTATGCCATATTTGTACTTCTAAATTATGTCATATAAACGTGGGTTGTGTGTTAATTTTTTCAACTAGGTGAAAGAATTTATAAATTAAGTGTGATTGTAGTTTGGGAATTTGATTCTTTTGTGGAGGTTTTCGTCTCTGTAGAATCTTTGATACCTTCTACCAAAACGTAGACTTGCAAATATAATAATTATTTGAATTTAGGGAAATATTATTGCTTTGCGAGAAAACTCTATTGACAAAATCTAAATTATTTTTTATTCAAAAAACGGAATAATTATATAAGAGTGTGTATAACTTTTGAGTTGATCAATCCAAGCGAATTTTTGATGATTATATAAAAGAGCATGACCTTAATTCTTTAAAATCATAAAGCAATGAAATTTTATTTTAGCTAAAACAAGTAAGATTGCTAAAAATGAACCTTGGACTTTTTTAAGATGACATTTAAAATATATCGGCTCCAGCTTTGACCTCTCGAGAGCTCGACTATTTTGAAAAAGGGTATATTTTTGCATGTTTTGTTAATTTGAGAACCTGTTTTCTTACCAAAATATACAATATGGGTATCGTAAAAAAGGTTTTTTAAGGCGCGTCCAACGGTGTATACTTTGTATTTAGTTTCTAGATAATGTATGGATGAAAATAGGACTATTGAAAGAAAAAAATAACTGATCCACGACTTCTTGGCGGCATATTTTTTTCGCAAATTAAAAAAAGTTTTTAAAAAATATGCCGCCAAAAAGTCGTGGATCATTTCTTTTTTTCTTTCAATGGTCCTATTTTCATTCATACATGATCTAGAAACTAAATCCGCTATCATATTAGAGTTACCACAAATTTGCATTTATATATATTCCTGAGAACCGTGTAAAATGCATCTAACTTGCAAAAATCTAAATTATTTAAATACAAAGATGATGTACTTGGCAGAAGAAAAAATTTGATACCCATATTGCCCTATTTAAAACGAAGGGTTACCACCCCATTGCATTTTTATCAAAACGCGAACTAGCACGAATTTCAAAAAAAAAAAAGCTGAGACCCGTATTTAATTAAATCGACTAAAGAGTAAAATATGTTAATTTGGCGTTTTTATTAGAGAATGTCCTTGGACAAATTGTATATACACTTGGACGCGGCTTAAAAAACCTTTCCTTTGATACTCATATTGTAAATGTTAGAAAGGAAACAGGTTCTCAAATTTACAAAACATGCAAAAATATACCCTTTTTTAAAATAGTCCAGCTCACGAGAGGCCAAAGCTGGAGCCGAAATATGTTTAATGTCATCTTAAAAAAAGTCCAAGGTTCATTTTGAGGGGGGTACACCTTGCACGAATTTCGCTTCCATACAACTTGAGTCGCTCTACTATTCATATGTAGATAAAAACTAAGTAATGTTAACATGCATGTAAAGAGTGTTTTAGGAAGAATGCTACTGTTTTATCCGCTATTATTATACATATAGGATGCACCGCATTGATGTACATTCGTAGTCAAAGCAAAAAAAAAAAAACTTTATTCAGCATATATCATTCATATTGATGACATTTGATGTTCACATTTGGCATCAATATCAAAAATATTGACAGCGAAAAGAGTAAATTGTAAATAAGGCTTTCACATGTGTTTCTAAAAGTTTGTTGTAGAAACAACAACAACACTAAAAAGGAAGCTTAAAAATATTTGCTATTTGTGTAGAAACAACGACAACACTGCAAGAAAAAAACCGTAAATAATTTTTATGTTTAAAAAGTAAAATAAAAAATTCCCATATTCTATTTGTTTAAATTATTTAGTTAACTACATCAAATTTTCAAAATAGAATGATTACGAAAACCATATCGGGCATGCAGCTGGTGTCTTATAATTGAGAGTTCTTCTATAAACAACGGGCGGAATATAACAAAAGTGAAAGAAACATGTGTAACGCGTAAGTAAATAATAATAATCCCTCATAATCCTTCATTTAATTTCTTTTTTTTTTTATTCCCTAACTCCGACTTGTTATTTCTTTGACGCCGATGTATCACCCCATTGATGACATACTTTAAATGTTTGACCCTGATGACAATTTGGCAAAGTAATGTCCAGTCTGTCCAAAAGTGTCATGTGGTCAAAAACGAAGACAATTGTGATATTACTGATGTCAAAATACATAGTTCAGCGTTATGACGTCTTTTCTATCAGTGTATTATGATTTCCGGTCGTATAAAATGAATTTTTGCAAAATTAAATGAGGATCAGTGAATTTTGTCACCCATTTATGTTACTTATTGTAATTAGAAGAGCAAATTTTTTAGGGAGGTTGTTGGTTTCATAACTCTTTTCATACTGAATCGATTGTGCTGGATTTAAATCCTTAGGAGAACAAGAAATTATTTGTCACAATATTTTTCTTTGTTCTTGAGTTCTGTCGAATGTGAGGGTGCATACAACAGACAGACGGACATAAATCGACTTAAGGGCCAACTATAATATGCTTAAGTTGGCTTAAGCAATTGTGCGAATAAATGTGATTCATATGTGTCGAACCATATTGAACTTAAGATAACTTTTTGGTTATTTTATGAAACTGACATTTGCTTAAGCAAAGTGCGATTGTTTCGTACGTACGGAATAAAATAATTTTTGGTTTAATTTTTGTTTTTATAAATGTTCTTGAGAGGCTTTTTGTTAATTTTTGACAGTAGTTGGGCCTTTGGAATTACTCAAGGGTCCAATATATAAACTAAGGAATATTAAAAAAGTTTCAGGAAGAAAGACTTATTTAATGTACTCTTATTCACCACTAGTTATGGAGGTTATAAAAACTGAATTTTTATTATTTATTTCAAAAAGTTTTCTTCACTAACGACTAATGCCAAAAAACGTTTGCTGTATTGACGAAATTCAATTCTTGTGTTTAAACTAAACACATTTTTGCTTCACCAAAACGAACTGTATTGACATACTGTGTGTTTTTAGAATACGAGCGCAATACTCAGTCGTTTAAGGAACATCTAAATTTTAGATTCTTAAGCAAAAACAAAATTTCAAAATTTGTTGTTGTTTTGCATGTTAAGTTATTTATTCTACGGATAATTTTATTGCTTGTTAAACTTTTTTCATTCTTTAATAAATGAAGAGCCATAAAAATTGTTAAAATTAAGGAAATAAAGTCTAAAACAATTACATAAATTGTTCAATTAACAAATTTAACTGGCCTACAACTTGGTATTTTGTTTAACAAATATTAACCTAAATTTTAAATGGGACATTTTAGCCATTTATTTCTTAATATTTTTGTTTGAAAAAATTTTTATCGTTTTCATTTTGGTTTCTTTATTATTTCTAGGCTGGACGCCTAATATTTTAGTTCAACAATTTTCTTGGCATCTTTTAGTTGAAATTATTACATTTTTTGTTGGCTTTGGAAAGTAATTAAAAAAATGTTGTCCTTGTTTGCAGAAAAATATTGCACAAAAATACAAGAACAAAATAAAACTTATATAAACAAACCATTAACCAACTTTACAAATGACTGTTGTTATCATTGGAAACCAGGGTTACCAATTTAAAGCAGTTTTCAGAGTAAAACATGTTTTCATATGGCAACGGTTAAATAACACTATCTTAATGGGAAAGGTTTTCAAAGCTTTATTATAACCGTTAATGTATTAGCTATTTCATCATTATTTTATGATTATCACAACCATGTCTATGATTACTACAAATATATTTATTTCACAAAAGGTCCACACACACAACAAAAAACATTGTTAGTTGTTTTCGGACCACGTTCCATTTTTAACTTTAATGTGAAAATAGAAAGTAAATTAACGTGTGTTAAGCCACCGTCACACATCGCAAGTATTCGACGAAAATAACGTGACCAACAGGTAATCTAAATATAATTCCAATATTTATTTTGATAACAATGCCACGTCTTACAAAAAAAATATCAAAATAGTTTTTTGCAATAGCAGTACAATAAGTTTTATTTTGTGATGTTAAATCACACCAACTATTTATAAAACTAGTGGTTACGCTTATTTAGTCAAATATTAATTTAATAATGTGACCATAGCTTTAGTTTAATTGAATCTAATGCGGTTGCTTGAAATAATTAAAACTTAATGTGTTCAGACTCGTCAATCCAATATAATATCAGTTAAGATCAAATCAGTTTATTGAGAATCATGTTAAATCAAGTTAAATAAACAACTACTTTGCCTTTCAATCGAAACAATTATTTTAATGACAAATATTTATCCATTTTTGTGTCATACGATCAACTCTCGAAGAATTGTTTCAAATGTTGAACTTAAATGAAGTTTTTAGGTAATCAGGTCAATGAAAAATTTAACTTTTGGCCTTAAATTGTACCTTATCTATAAAAAGTAATAAAAATGCCTGCTTTTAGAGTAAAAATTTGGAAAAAAAAATGCCAAAAAATGGATTTGTTTTCAACATTTTGCCAAAAAACTCAACGAAAATATTTCGCTTTATAGCAGAGGCACGATTTTTCTATGAGTCATAAGCTACATTTCAGCCAAAAAAAGTTTTATGAAATTTGCAATCGTATCGAAATATAGGCTCTCACAAATACTGAAAATTTTAAAAAAGCAAGAGCAAATGCTTACGAGAAAAAATATTTAGGCAACCGAAATCATTTTGGATACACCAAAGAACCGCTTTAAGGCTCAGTTAGGCGAACGTTGCTGTACCCGTAATGTACCGCACCGTACTGTAAGCACGTTAGTGCACTTATAGAACGTTTAAAAATGTGTCATATGTTTTTCCCATACATATACAAAAAGCAATAGTATACATACAACAATACACACAGTGATGGAAATCAAAAATGTTTAAATGGGTGACCGGTATGCAGAAAAAGTACCAAATGATTTAAATGGTATCAAAACAGTATTTTGTGTATGTATAAAACGTTAATAACTTAATATTTATGATATAGATTTACAACAAACAAATTTGTATTTCAGCATATATACTATTTTTTCAGCAAACATATAGTAAATTTGCATACACCAAACAAGGTTTTGATACCATTTAAAGCATTTTATATATTTCACATTTCCATTAAATGTGCATATGCATTTGTTTATTTTATACATCTTAACATATGTATATATATATATGTATATTTGGAAATATGTTGCATTGTAAGTTGTTTTGTCGCAATTCCATAGCTATACTGAAAAAAGTACCAAAAAAAAAGAGCAAAAATACCCGCATTCAATGTAACATACAAGCCGCCCATCACTGTTTTACAAATGTCACGTAACAACGGTATGAAATTCTATTTTATACAGAATGGTACGTTGCAACTAGGGTGCATTACATTTCGGTAAGCTTTTGTATTGGTTTGCATATAACAAAAAGCGAACAGCTGATTGATACAGTACAGATACGGTACAGCAACGTTCGCATAACTGAGCCTTTAGTATTGCATGTTTTGCAGAGAGTTAACCGTAATTTCTATCCCTATTTACATAGCTAAAAGAAAAACTTTAGAAATATGAAAATATTAGTTATATTTTTTTTAAAAAGTTGTGGATTGAAAAAACTGTTTTTGGAAAAAAAAATTTTTTTTTAAACAATTTAAATTAAAAGTATGAAATTAAATTGAAACGATCTAAAAGTGTGTGTGAAAGACAGCGTTTACAAAACTGCAGTCAAAGTAGAAAAACTGCCATTTTTTCGACTTCTTCATTTGTCATTGACCAAAAAAATTGTTACTTTTTCTTCTGATTCATTAAATGTAAACAGTCGCTGTCAAACCAACTCAAAAAGCAAAAAGTTGTACGAAAATTTGTTTTTGTTTGTGTTTGTTTTTTGTTTTTGGTTTCGACTGCAGTTTATTAACGCGTTTATACGCGTGTATGTATATAGCAGCTCTGATCAGTGTTGCTAATATAGCAATTTAATGGCAATAAAAACATAACTTTAGTCACTTCGATTACACAACATTGACTTCAAGTTTTTAAAGATGCTTGACCAAACAATTTTTAAGTTTTCCAGCAGACTTTTGGCCGATTTGCGTTGTTACGATTTACGTCGCTTTTTAAAATGTGGTTTAATCGAAAATCGTAGCTGAAACGAAGCAGCAATGCCATAAAGTGTTACAAACAAGTCTATGCTCAAAAGAAATCTTTAACAAGTCTGCAAATCTAAAGGCTCAGTTAGTCTTTACTCTCTGTTTCTGTTCTGTTCCGTGCCGTTCTGTTACGAAATTTTAATAGTTATTTTTTTGTAGCAACTTACCAGCCATTTATGACAAATTTATTAGGTTTGCACCGTCCATTGTTTTATTTCAATAACTTTAATGCACATAAATTTGAAAAAATTAAATTTTATGAATTCTTAAAATTAAAAAAATAGTTTATTTTAATAAATAAATATGTACATATTTTTTATTATTTATTTTGTTGTCACTTACAATTACATAAAAAGTTTTTGATTTTAACCAACTGAACCGCAATAGAACAGAAAAACTAATCATTTTCATCGGTTTTTTTAATAACAAAAGCAAATCAGCTGGTTCGTAACAGAACAGAAAGTAAAGACTAACTGAGCCTTAAGACAAATTTTTTCAAAAGCCGGTAAGACACAATATCGAACTGGAGGGACAGTCAAAAACTTCATCAGTCAAATAAATTAAATTAGTTTTTTTTTTTTTTTTGTTAAAATTTAAAACTCTTGTTAAAATAGGAAAAATTAAGGCTTTAGTGTAATCTAAATAGTCAATTCTATCGATGACTTAACTTTTTAGATTTAATTTGGCTTTAGCATGTACATTTAGTTTTTACACAAATGGTACTAGTAAAAGAAAATAATATGTTATTTAACACTATATTAAAAAAAAAAAACTAAATTTATCAAATTAAATTATATTCATTCTAGCCTACCCAGGCGGCTTTATTGCTTAAATTACTACCTTTTATTTTTAACTGAAGACAAGAAAATTTTCACTCACTAATTTTGTTAGCTCTTTAAAAAAAGGTTCTAAGTTCCTTAAAAGAAAAACTAAAAACAAAAATGTTGTATGAAGAAAACTTGTTCATCGACTGTTATAATTATTATTTAATTTTTAATTTTAATTATTAAATTAATTATGCAGTACCACCCGGGTGGGTATTGGAAAACGGTGGGCATAAAAACCTTTACTTAGCCGAAGACTAGAGCGTTTTAATACGCTTCACCACATCGGAACTTCTACAATATTGTATATAGGGTCCAATATCAAGTATATATATTCTAAGTCCTGATGAGTAGCAAATTTGATTTAATAACGCCCGTCTGTATGTTTAAATCGATTTTCCGAAGACCCCAGACATCGATGGGCGCTAGGATGCTATATATTTGTTTGCCAGATCGAACCATAAATGACAGAGATATGAACATAAATCTGCGATTGCCCCTTAATCTCGCATTAAAATTCCCAATTGGACTTTTTAGATATAGACTTCTTTGCTTTTTTTACATATAAGAAATACATACATAATCGGCCGATTAAATATAGAAATGTGTTTTAAACGAAAAAATGTACTCCACATATTTTTATACCCTCCGCCACAATTAGTTGTGAAGAGGGTATACTAAGTTTGTCATTCCGTGTGAAACTTTTTTATTATTCATCTCAGACCCCATAAAGTATATATATTCTGGCTGCTTGAGTAATTCTATGTCGATTTAGCCATGTCCGTCTGTCTGTCCGTCTTTCCGTCTGTCCGTCTGTTGAAAACACGCTCACTTTCGAAAAACTCAAAAGAAATAAACAAACTAGGTGTCAAATTGCTTGTAGTTATCCTAAGCAGTTTGGGATTGAATTTCAGCAAAATCGGTTCAGTAGGACCAGAGCTATGAATCAAAATGTGGAACCACCACCTTCAAAAACTTGATAATTTTGTTACAAAAACTAACATAAATGATGTAAAAATGCACGGAATGACATAAGATTTTGCACAAGTCCGTTTTATTCGACTAGAAATGACACTGTAAAATTTCGCGAAGGTCGGTCCATAATTTACCCTAAGCCCCATAAAAACACTACTCCCGGAAAACAGTTTAGTGAGCCTAAAACCGTAAAAAATAATGCAATCATAACAAATTTTGGCTCGTCACAATTTTATAGGACTATAAATGATACTGTGAAATTTCGTGATGATCGGTACATAATTTACCCTAGGCCCCATATATGCCCTACTCCCGGAAAACAGTTTAGTCTCCTAAAACCATAATTAATAACAAATCGTCACAGTTTAAGATAATAATAATAAAAAGACATCATACAGATATTACTCCTTAAACATTCGAACTGTCGGTGGAGGGTATCAAAGATTTGGCACAGCCGAATATAGCACTCTAACTTGTTTTAATTCTGTTTAATAATATGTGTAAGTGGGTCAGTGGTCTAAGACGCTGCATTACGTTAGGTGAAGAGTCTTAAAGATTCCGCGCAGCCAAATATAGCAATCTTACTAGTTATAATAATATGTTGCAAACTTTCATAATGAAGCGCTAAGATATCTTGTAACTAACTAGTGATGTTTTCTTTTTCACACCAAAAATATCGCCTTCTCCAAAGGTACATGCATGTACTTATGCCACCCTGTAATAATGCTATATATTGACGAGAACATAACACAAGTTATGAAAAAGTGTTATGCCCTTTTTTTAACACCTGACAAAAAATTTCTTCTTCATTTAAGCTAATTTTTTAAAGCTTTTTATGTTATTTTCCGACATTTTGTTTTTTTTAGCCGATTTAGCGATTTCAAATAAATTTTAGGGTTTGTTTCAAATTTTGCAAACTTTGGGAAATTTAGCCATATTCGACATATTAGCGATGTAAGTTTTCTGATTCTTTACAGCTTTAGAGATTTTAAATACTTAAATATAACAAAAATATAACATTTAGCAAATTTTTGCGAATTTCCACTAATTTATTCTACCGAATTTTTGCATTCCTTATAGTATTTATATGGTGTTCATATATACACTTTTTATTGCGTTAATAATCGGTATATTGACAAAATTATCTTTCTATTCACACATAAGCAATTTAGCTAACTCAATTAGCAATTAAGTCAAGAAAAATGTAAACAACTTTTGACATCTTTAAAGAATAAACAAAGTAAACATCTGGGGCCTTATTCTGGCATTCGTGATCGAGTACTTTCTCGATTCGAAAGCAATTTAATATCTAATTATTTCAGTCAATACTGAACGAATCGGGATTATTTTTTCAGTGTTGTAAAGCATTAATTTGAGTTTCAGTATCGACTGAAATAAAATTGCTTTCGAATCGAGAAAGTACTCGATCACGACTGCCATAATTAGGCCCCTGGATTTTGCGCAGACTTAATGGATGGACCTTTGTTTTGTTGATATTTCAGTTGCCAAGTGTCCAAACACTTTGTTTAGTGAGTTGTGTTTTGCTCACTAAACACACTTGTGACAGTGTTGCATTTTATTTTGACTCAATATTAAAAAAATTTCGTATTAATTAAACAATAACTAAATTGAAATTTTGTATGGATAATTGAGCTCAATTATGGCATTTTTTGAGTAAAACTCAATTAAGATGCATATCTGAACACGGTATTGGGGACTTTAGTTCACTGTTTCCAGGTAAGAGGCAGTTGATTGTGTAGAAAAATGTATATGAAAATCACTCAGTTTTTTTTAATGCTTTTCATATAAATTTTACTACACCATCAATTGCTTGTCACCTGGAAACAGCACATAAATCCATTATATGACCTGTTTGAAAATATTAAAAATTTTCGTGAGTTTTCGCTATTTATGCAAACTTTTTTTGATTTTTTTAAATTTTCTCTTATCTTTGTTGCTCTTTGAGGCAATCGTTTTCGTTATAAAAATAGCCTCATGCATACAAGCCGAAGTCCCCTATTTAACAGGGCACTATCAACAGTGACGATTTATACGGGGCGAAAAGTGCAAAGCCTTATACCATCAGTAAGGATTAATTGTTTAGAATAAAACATGCTACCCTTTTAGAGAGCAAACCATTTTTAAGAAATGAGCACCAAATTGCATTTTTTAAATAAAATGTCACATTTTTTGTAGCAAGGAAAACAACATAACAAAGTCCTAAAATGTGTAACCACAAAAATAAAACCATTCTCAGCCCTTTTTTCCTTACAATTTCGACATATTTTTGAGACTTGTTGGCAACACTAGCTCCCGTCTGGTTTTGTTTTTGCCATTAATTTTTATTTTCTTTTATATTTTACACTAGTGAAAATATCTGTGTTAAATGTTTAATTTATGCATGTACAAATAGCTGTAAAATGTTTATTTGGATATGTGTTTAAATTTACACATGGTATGTATGTATAATTTCCTTTTATCCTTAAACAAATTACTTCGGCAACGCCAACAAAAGAACAATATTAATAAAACAATAAAAAAAATCTTAAACAGAAGGAAAAAACCAGCACTTTAAGAAACAAGCTGTCACAGTGACAGATATTTGCCAAAAAATTGTTAGTTTTTCTTACTCTTCTAACTCATTCCATCTGTTGTTTGGTTGAGTTTAAGAAGGACATAATCAAAATCTACCTTGATTTATTGCAATGTCCCATTTTCTTCTTTAACATACACACATACAGAGGAAAAAAGGACGAATGGAAGAAGTGGACACGAAACGATAGCCAAATGGAAGTAGAAAATAAATATAGAAACAGGGTCATTGTTGTCATATAATTGCGCCAAAAATTTCCTAAATTTCATTGTAGATAATTTCTAATCTAACTCGTAAACGAGTACGAAGAGTGCCCTTTGTATTTGTCTTTATAAACACATTCAAAAAAGAAAATAAGAGAAAAACTATTAAAATCCTTGGCAATTTGTTGTTGGGAATTATTGTTGAATGATAAACTAAAATTAAGATTCTTTTGCAATAAAATAAGATTTAGTTTAAAAAAATTGCCGCAGTTTATTGGTTGAAAATTTTTGACCCCTGATGTAAAGAATTTAGGAGTGCTAAAAACTAATACATTTTGTTATGCTTTCAATTTGCTGCATATTTCCCACGGTAAGTAAACATTTCAAACTGAGTAGTCCATTTGCAAACAGCTGAGAAAATCGATTAAGGCCCGTTTTCACAACTTATCGATAGCTAAACCGGCCTTATACAAATTGTTCCAATATTAAAATTTTACTTTATCCCAAAGTGGTAGGTTAAATAAAAGTTGTAATAATTGAACACTATTTATACGGCCGATAAAATCCTACCTTAAGCTTTCGGTAAGTTTTGAAAACGGGTCAAAAACTGTTTCTAAAAATTGGAATGCCAATCCAAATAGAGAGTTATGCAGGAGTATTGGATATTTAACCAGAAATTGCACGTAAAATACCGAGTTTTGAACGTGATTGATAGCGGCTTCGGGAGGCATTAAAAAATACAAATCAAATGGCGGCTTTTACAGAATGTTTATGTTTTTTTTAATTAGTTGTGTTTGTAAGTGGACTACTCAACTCTTCTTTTGAACATTAGGTTAGGAAAGGTCGAAATGGCAATCAGTGATAAACTGATACTTAGACCCATTGATCCAATGTCACAGAACCAAACAAAATTCAAAATTCATTAAAAGTGACGGATCGCATTTCATCAACTAAACTTTTCTTCAACGCAGAATAGTGACAGATAATAAGACCTGCGGCTGTAATCATACTGTCAGGCCTGTAAGATAAGTTTCTATGATCGCAGATACCATAATTTTGCATAAATTCCAAAATTAACAGACCCGAAAAGATCTGTACGATCTCTTGATATCGCGACTGACCTGAGATTAAATCTGGACCACCGGAAGACCCAGGTGGCACGGCACCAGACTAACTATTGGTAGGGCCTTCTAAAAGTATACTTTGTACACTCTCTGCCAAAAGTTTTACTTTTTCGTTAAGAAGATACTTTCGGAATCACATGATTGTTGTGGACGGATCATACCTACACAGAAAAAAATTTTGCACCAGCAATCGCATTAATCAAAAATAAAATCAGTTTTAATTAAAAATTTAATCAAGTGAATTAAACGTTTAATCAAATGAATTAAGCGTTTAATCAAGTGTATTAAACGTTTAATTGACAATATTAATTTGCACAAATTAATGCGGAGTTTAGATTGCTACAGCTGCTAAGCAAAAGCCAAGTATGCAATTGCTTTCACACTCACCCGCGGCTGGTAAGCGTATTTTTTGTTACCCACTAGTTAAAATCCACCATGAGAATCCACCATGAGATAAGGTTATATGACAGGTGCTCATCTAAGTCTTTTCCACATACCTTCTAGTTATCGATAAAAGAGACTTGGCAAGCCTGGTAATCTTACAATCAGTGTTCGTGGCCCAAATTTGAGCTTGCAGAAGAGCAACAGAAGCCCCCCCCCCCTTTCAAATTTAGTGGAACCCAAAGGCTAGTGCCAAGTGTAACAAATTCATCCGCCCTAATCCGATTATTAAATACAAAACATAATTTACAAATCGCATTTCATCATAAAGGAAGTAACAACTTAAAATTTAAAAATTTTCAGTAGAAGCGAAACTATTTTCATTTTTATATTTACGGCTTATGAAAAAGAGTTTTTAAACCAAAATCTTTTTATAGCAGGTAAATATGAATATTAGGTCTCTATTTTTTCCAAAAAGTAAACAAATAAAAATTTCTTTATGATCAAGTGCGCTGTTGTGTATGTTTTCGCTAAACATAATTTTAGAATATGTGCTTTTCGAATTATATTGCCATGTCATGGAAATCGAAATCACGTGAAACTGAAATCGATGAAGATATTCTGATTTCAAAAGTAGTTAAGGTAAAGGAAAGTGGTCCTCAAAGTATGAGGTATATAAAAGGAAATATTTTTATGAACTTTGAACAAGGGAGAGTTTTCAAAATTTGTTCGATTTCAATTTCACTTGATTTAGATTTCCATGACATGGCCGTTTATCTGAACCAACTCTTTTTACAAAAACTTCAAATTGTTCAACAAATTTAGGTCCCGTATGTTTTTTTTCGAAATTCGGCAGAAAAAAAAATAATTATTCGTGAGTGTGCGTAATCGCGGAATATACAAAATTCCTGGTGCCTAAGTGCATTTCTTTGCCCTTGTAAGCATGAGTAATCGTCCGTCTTTATTTCTCTGTTATGAGGTTCAAATGATTTTTTTAATAATTACATTCATCCTTAATAAAATTTTGTTTTGAATATATTGAAACCAGAATTCAAATAATTTGAATTTCATTGCCTAGATTTTTTTATAGCAAAAAAAAAAAAGGTAAAAAACGAAATCAAAAAATTTAAGAGATTATTTTAATTTCTTGCAACTTTTACAAATCTATATTAAAAAAAGACACACACTTATTTAATGGCTGTCAACTTTATTGCCTTTGGGCGCCAAACAAACTTGTGAAAAATTATCCACACACTCAATCAATATTATGGTTACATCCTCCATTTATTATTGAGATATTGACATTTTAAACTTTTAACAGTTTTCCATACCCAGTTTACCACTGTTTGGAAAAAAAACCTTGAGAATAACATTTTATTTGCAGGGACAAGGGAGGGGAAACAAATGAAACATACTGCATCAGCAATGTGTAACGAATGTCAACATCATTCTAGAATTTTATGAGCCCATAAAGCGGAAGTAGGCGTGGCAGACATTGCAGTCATTCAAAATGAAAACAGAGCAAAGAAAAAAGCTAAATAATCGAAATGTTGCCAAAACTAACGTCAATGCACCGATAATGTCGTTTGATAGTTTTGTTTTTTGCTGTATATTTTGGGCACTTTTTTATGTTTTTGTGTTTTGGGCCATTTTTGGTGTCTTTTTTTTTTTTTTTTTTTTTGTTCATGGTTGGCATTCCATGTTGTTTTATTTTACACACATACAGGTACATTTTTATGTACTTTTTTTAGGGTATTTTTATTATTTGTTTTTCCTTTTCGAATATGTTTGGAAAATTATGGCCATATAGCTGGAAAAAAGCCACTGAAATGAAATGTATACATGACTTTAAACAAGAAAAAAAAAAAATTTTTTTTAGAGAACATTCATGAATGAATTTTACCTTGATATTAATAAAATTGTTCATTAAAAAAAAACTTCACGATGTATATTAGTTATTTAGACCAGAGAGAAATAGCTTTAACTTAATTTATCGATATCAGCTCTGCAGGTTTGATTCCTTCTAGCGGATGCATTGAACAATTACACGGAAAAATTATAAACCTACGTACATATTTGTTTATGATCACACTTTGCTTTATTTATAGAAGAATTTTTAACCATATTATGATTACTTTATGCATAAGATGATAACATACGAACCATAATCATACTATGGTTGTCCTATTAATATGTTGACCATAAATAAATGACTCCATACCCGCCACAATCATACCATGGTAGTCCTTAAATATTTTTACCATAAATAATAATTATGGTCATTGTTAAAATGTAAACTTACAAATTAACTGCCGTATTCATAAAAAATAAAACAAATTTGAAATGTGTTTTAAGGCAAAATTTTCATACAAATTTTTCTTAAAATACATTTCAAATCCATCTTAATTTTTTATGAATACGGCAGTAAATCACCAAAAATTCTCATGATTGTGCACAGAAAGAAAAACACTCGGTATAAATTATGTTTTTATACTTACTTTAAGTACGAGTATTACTTAAAAATTTAAGTACGAAAAACATTAAAATAATCCTTAATGGGATTTCTTTCGAAAATCAATCCCTAAATTTCTTAAAATAAGTAAAAATGCTTTAACCAAGTAAAAAAAAGATTGAAATTTTCGTTGGTAGTGCTACTCTGAGAGAAAAATTACAAAGTGAGCGTTTTAATTTTTTATAACTCTATAGTCTCATCTCTCATTATTCCATTTTATATGCATGCATACGGTTGTGTTTGTCAAAGTTTGTTGTAGAAACTACAACGACACCCCACAAATAGGTAAAAACTATTTGCTGGTTTTGTGTAGGAATAACAAAGACAAAAGTACAAGAAGAAAAACATACATTATTTTCATGTTTAAAGAGTAAAATAAAAAAAGCAAAATTACCCATTTATTTTATATTTAGTTAAATATGTTCATCACATTTTTCAAGTAGAAACCAATAAAATTCTGTAAGGTGTAAAACGGGTAAGTAAACTAATCATAATAATATTTTTCTATTACTCTGGTTCTCTGGGTTAAGTGCTTTGGGTTCACTGCAAATAATAGGACCAGTCCAAGCACGCGTGTAAAGAGTAGCCCACAAGGGACTAGGACTAGTCCAAAAGTAACCCAAACGTATGGAAAAAACAATGTCTATTTAACATTACGATGTCCTAGTGCAGGACCATATAACCCATCTTTGGACTACAAAGGAGTAGTTTTAAAACTACTCCATGGCATACTCAAGAGGATTAGTTTTGAAGTCGCTAAAAACGAAGACATGTCGTCTCACTACAAACACTTTTTAACAATGACATGGTCCATGTTTGCATTACATCGGACCAGTCCATGGAGTAGTCCATTTTACCAAAATGGATCAGGTGGTCCAAAATTATTTGCAGGGTTATAATATAACTAATTTCTCTTTCGGATTACTTCAAGTACGAATTCGGGATTAAGTCAACATTATAATACTTGAATCAAACGCATTATAAAATTGATTCAACCTTGGTTTTATTTAAATCAATCTCATTTTCGGATTATTTTAAGCACGAATTCGGCATTAAGTATAGATAAGTTTCTCACTTAAATATTTCTCACTTAAATAATCCATGCTTGAATCAATTTTTCTGAACTTGATTAAAGAAAATCCGTACTTACCGTACTAATGATGCCGCTTTGGATTGATTGAAGTACGGATGGATGTCAATGTCATTGTTGTGAACATGGAAGTAACTGATGGTAAAGCTATAGCGATAATTAAATTCAGAATCGAAAGTTTAATTAATTCTATTGCACCTTAAGCATTTGATATGAATGATTTAAATATCAGACCAACCATTTGGAAACTGCAGATTCGCCTTTTTTAAATCTCTCAATTTGCTGCGGCTTAAATTAATAAAATGTTTAGCCTAATTAAAAATATCTAAATTTGTATTAAAAATGTCTAGTATTATCTTTTTTTTCTTGTTTTGAAATCTTTTGTAGACCTTCTGGCTTTATAAATTAATTTGCTTTGATTAGACAATTCAGTTTATAATTTGATTCTTTAAAACCCCCCACTAAACAAATGAGTAATTCTTTTCTTTTAGATTTCTAAAAAAAACATATAAAAAAAATTAAATCTTTTAGCTCTTTAATCTAAAATAAATATAAATAATTAAATAAATTGATAAAAAAAAAATCAAATAAATACAACAACAATATTATTCTTATCTCTAGTGTATTGTACAATATGAAAGTATTGTTGATATTGATGTTGTTGTTATTGCTGTTGTTGCTTTTTATTTTTATTATTTCTAATTTGTTTTTGTTCAAACGTTTTAAAAAAAGGTGTTTGCTTCAACAACAACTCATACAAATATTTAAGTATGTATTTTTAAATAGCAACAATAATCAAGTATAAAAGAGAAATTTTCGTTGAATAGAAATAAAGCAGGCAGCGAATTTGTTGTGGCTTTTTTAATGCAAAATCAACCCACAATTAGACAAGACAACAACTGTTTGTTTCTTAACAAATGCTTCCAATAAACGATGTTTTTTTTTTTAGTAAGAGAAGTGTAGAAATATACAATAAAAAAAGCAAGACCAATTTTAGATACTAAATCATCTGAAGATAACTGAAGATTTCAGTGGAGGAGTTTGAAGCATAGAAATAGACTAGAAGGGAAGTTTCGTGTAGGAAGTCCAAACCAATACAAAACCATTTATAAGGTATTCTGTGTGTTTATGTAATGCATACATTACATGGTAATTTAGAGATGCAGGTATGACTTTAACTTATCCCAAAAAAATTTCAAAGGTTTTAATTACATATCGCACTGTTTCCTTTAACCCTGTAAGGTTACTGTTCGCCGACTCGACGAAGCCCATTTACTCTTTATCATATAACTTTTTTATGTATATTTAAATTATGTGTTTTTTTTAACTACGTTAGCTAATGACGAAAGCTTTAACAAGTTAAATAATATGAAAACACAAAAAGATTTAAAAAAATAACTTTTATTTTTTCTATTTTATTTTATTTTATACATATATTTTTTTTTTTTTTATTTTTTACTTTAAAAATCATTCCTCTAGAATTTTTTTTTAAATCGTACTAAAGTGAAGAGTAACCTTCCAGGGTTAAAAGGGTTAACTCAAAATTTATGAATTTTCAGTTAAGCAAAAAAATTGTTTTTTTTTTAATATGTTCTCTTATGTTACAAAGAGGAATACAACCGATTTTTTTTGTCGAAAGAGTAGAGAAAATGATGTTAAATTTTTACAGTGCCCACTGTAGTCGTTTTCTGGCAAAAAGTGAAAGTTTTTTAGTTTTGAGTTGACTCATTTTAGTGAAACCAGTGCGATATATTTACGAATTCAGCACAAAGAAATTATTATATAAATCTGTATTACTATAGCAGAACGGTTTGAAATCGATCATTTGACCTTAACCCATAAGTCCACTTTTGTAAATCACTTAAAAAAAAAAAAAAAAAATTGGTACAAAAAAAAAACAACGATCCAAAATTTATAACATCGCCATAGTTGACATTTAAAATTTGTATTAAATCGTAAAATATTAGAAAAAAATTATGAAAACGTCAACATTGTTTTATCTTTATCGTCAATCTATACTACAACCTCTTTCATAGGTGTCTGCATATGTAACACCCTTTAGAATAATATAAAACATATAACTTTAGAACGCCTAAAACTGTAACGAATACTGATTTTGTAGTGCAATTTGGGCTGTTATAGTTTCATAAGACAATAAATCAAAATTACAAATTTTGCGGAGATCACACCCTCATTTACCACTGGTCCGATTTAAATCCCACGCTAGTGAAACCGTTCATAATGATGTTGGGGTGAAATTTGGTTAACTTTAGATTTGTGAGACTAAAAATCACACTAAAATAATTTTTTGATAATCGGTCCAGTTGGGACCTAAAACCTCTGTTAGAAAAGCACTTTAAAATAACTTAAGCACTAACTAATTACATATACTGTTATTAAAAATTGGTCTTGCCAATTTTTTTCGATACTAGAAATTTCTTGATGATCGGTCAGATAAATTCTAAAACCACGCCATATTCGATTGAATTTAGGGGATTTCATAATTATTGATTTATAATTTAAAGATCCCATGTTAAGCCTACTCCTGAAATATTCTAACTCTAGTTGGAGGCAATCAAAGATTCTGCACAGCCGAATATATCGCGTTTACTTTACAAATATTAAATTTATTTATTTTTATTTGAAATAAATAAAAAATCTCACAAATTGGATTCAATCTAGCTAAATTCAAACTTTTGCTTAACCATTGTACCCAAATGGTGGAAATGTATAGAAACTTTAAATTGAACATAGTATTATCTTATCAAGAAATAAAAAAAAACAAATTTGACTTTTCTTCGAAATTATAACTTTCATTTGGGCATATCTCTTCAAAAGGTCTTTTTTTAATTAAAAAGTCATCAAAACGACGATATATTGCAAAAAACCATACCTTTCAATGCAACAAACCTGAGACAAAAGCTTACCGCAAAATTGGTTCAAGCTTGCCAAATACCGATTTGGAAATCACATTTACTGTTTTGAAAACAATGAGAATGTACCATAATTTATTGCAAGACCTGTTTACAAAATAATTCTGGAAGGATAAAACAACCTCTGCCGTTGCAAAATCCATGTCATATAATTGGTCTTGTCCGATGAAATATTTTATTCGTGGATGTCCATATGAGAAGTTCCATAACAAAACAAAAAAATTGTAGTTTTCTTTTATTAACTAAATTTCATTCTATATGTGGATATACATTACGGAAGCGAAATTCGTGCAAGGTGTACCCCCCTCAAAATTAACCTTGGACTTTTTTAAGATCACAATTAAAATATTTCGTCCCAGCTTTTACCTTTCGTGAGCTAGACCATTTTGAAAAAGGGTCTATTTTTGCATGTTTTGTTAATTTGAGAATCTGTTTCCTTACCAACATATGCCATAAGCGTATTTTTTAAGGCGCGTCCAACTGTATATACAATTTGTCCAAGGACGATTATCCATGTCCTTTTTTTAAGGATTTTCTGTAAAAAAACGGTTTTTGAATTTTTTGTTCGGGGTTGTTTGTAATAAAAATGCCAAATTAACATATTTTAATCTTTAGTCGATTTAAATACGTGTCTCAGCTTTTTTTGAAATTCGTGCTAGTTCGCGTTTTGAAAAAATGCAATGGGATGGTAACCCTTCGTTTTAAATGAGGCAATATGGGTATCAACTTTTTCTTTTGCCAAGTACATCATCTTTGTACGTAAATAATTAAGATTTTTGCAATAAATGAGCCTTAAATGATCTGTATAAAAGTTTTTTTTTTTTTTAATTCATTTCTATTTTTCTTTCATCCATACATGATCTAGAAACTAAATCCGCTATCATATTAGAGTTACCACAAAATTGCATTAATATATATTCCAGAGCACTGTGTAAAATGAATGAAATTTGCAAAAATAGCTACTAAATTATAATTTACCTTTTGAGCAAAAAAAAATATTCCCGCTAAAAAAAAAAATTAAAAAAATATTTTAAATTTAAAAAAATAAAATTTAAAAAATTTAAAAAAAAAACAAAAAAAATTGTTTCCATAAGATTGATCAAATAGTTATCTAAGCTACTTGGGACAAATTTTACTAACACCAATTGGTAATAAGTTACATGGATGAGAAAGAACAGCTGTATGGCCAAAATGTCAAACTTTGACCCCCTCTAACTCAGAAACTTTTTGACGGATCTTGTTGAAAATTTGTGTCTAAGCAAATATCCAATAGGACTAACCTTTCTTCCAAATCGGAAGACATCGATTTAAAAATTGAGGCACTTGACATGAAATCCCCCATATATCAATTCCAAACATGCCAAGTCGAAAAAGTGAGTTTTGCGGGAGATGCTCTTAAAGTTAACGAGTGATTCAGTTGTACGCTAAGTTACTTTTTTGTGCATAACTTTGGATTGGATAAGCCCATTAACACCAAAATAGAATTAAGCTGAAAAATACTCAATTCGTTTTAAGTCTAGTCTATCAGTGCCGGAGTTGCGGATTCGATTCCCGCCAGAGGCTCTTGTCTGTCTCCTGCAGACAAGCGTAGAGCTTCGCGGGATTAGCTTAGGAGAAAAAAAATTAAAATGTATGTTAGCATTACAGTTAATAGTTCTGATCAAAATTAAACATTTGGAAAGGGGTTTTTTACAAAATTAATTAAATATTTTGTGTGATCAATTTGTTATCTTAATAACTTTGAGAAAACAAGAAAAATTATGTTATTAAAAATTAGTTTCTTTTGAAAAAATAAGTATTGTATATGAATTGATTAATCAAAAAACCAAATAGTATTTTTTTATTTTATTATGGAAATCCTTATATACGTCAAGAATTTTTATTAGGATAATAATGACAGATGGAATATGCAAAATGTGAGCACTCATTGATTATAAATTTGTATCTTTCTACCGAGAAATAAGCCAAAATTCTATAAAACTTTTAACTCTCATTCCGCTGATAATTTTCCTTTTCAAAGAACCTTATCCATTAGACAAAGCTTCTGTAATTCCTATTATATCAAATATTGGAACAAACCAAATTTAAAGCCTAAACCCTTCTAAGAATACTAGTATTCTCACATGCTTTTCAAACTATTTTTTCAGTTTAATGCTTGGTTTTATTTCAAATCAATTGTAATTAAATATTAATCCTTTATTTTTGCAGAGAAAAAGAGAGTAAATAAAGTTCATGAGAAATGAAGACAACCAGACCAAGTTTTCACCCGCTAGGACCTGTTGTAAGTCTACACAGCTGTTAAATTATGAATTAATAAAATTATTGTTGTTGTTTTTATTTTAACTTTGACATTGTTACAAATAAAACTGTTGCTTATAATTCCTATTCGCTTAACAGTTTTATTTGTTTAATATCTTTAGTTTTTAAAAAATCTTTGGATGAAGTTTCCTGACGATCTGTTCTAAGCAACCAGTGAAATGGGCATAGGAATAGCTTATCCCTTCAACAATAAATTTCAGTGTCTTTATCAAGAATAAAAATTGGGAATTAAGCACGACAAACAAAATCGTGTAAACTAATAAAATACTTTTATAAAAAATTAACTGAGGGACAATTAAACAATAAACATAAGAAACATCGGATAAGATTTATTGATAGAGACGAAAGAAGCCGAAGCAAAAACTTAAAATCAAGTATGTCTACAAAAAATGGTTTAATTACTATTTTCCTTAATTATAATGCCAACATATTTGGACATAAAATAATACCTTTAATAGCCTTAAACTAGGAAGTACCCACTTAATCACCCACCACCTTTCTCCCGAAAATATGTGTGAGTCAACCATTCTATTACCAACTGGAGCTGCAGGCTCAACGATCTAAATAAATTTAAACACCGGCTTTTCTTTTAAGTTAAATTAAAATACTTTTTACAAAAAGCACACGGGAAATCGTAGTTGAAACACAATTGTGGAAGGAGAAAAGATACCAAAACAATTTTACTACCTTATCGCTTATGTTCGTAGCAAAAAAGAACATAAAAAAATATGCTTAAAAATGCTGGTGGCTAAAATTTTAGGATAAAAATGTGTTTCGTGCTTATATGAATGAATAAAAAAAGGTATTTCCAAAAAAATAGTAGGAAAAGAAAAACTTCATACTTTCAGTTAAAATGTATTTATGTACTAGGGTTTGTACTTATACGTTTGTACGTAGTTGTGTAAGAGCATATGTATGTATGTATGTTTACAGCTGCGGCAAGAGACCTGGGATATATCAGTTTGTTAATGCCACAATCGTATGACTTAAATTTTAACAACCAATATATACTTCAAATGAAATACTTTTATAGGTATAACTGTTAAAGATTATTGGATTAGGGTTAAATAGATTTCTTTGATTCCATTAAAAAACATAATTATATTCCCAAATCCCAAATATAATTTTTTAAGGATTCCCCTACCACAATTACCTCAGAAATTGAATTTATTTCGCCTTTTCGGGTTGTTTTTTAAGGTAGCTAAGTTATCTATGTAAATTTTATCGTTATCTATGACAAACAAATATCAAGTTAAGGAAACATATTCTTACGTTTTTACCTTTTAAAAAAGTGTTTGCTTATTTCCTTTTAATAAACCGTGAGTTTTTTTTAATTGGAAATAAAATATAAACAAACTCTTTTTCACTTCAACAAACTTTAGTGTAATTAAAGAAACGTAGTTGACAAAACACACAGCTTTAATAACGGTAACTAAATTCACTGACAATCTCAACGCCGTAGTACGATTCACTGACTTTTATTACGATAATCGTATAGTTAAAATAAATAAAGCGAAAATTTATCGAATTTGCTGTTCAGTAAAATTTTTAACGATATCCGCTATCAGATAAAGTCAGCTGTTACTTTTAGCAGTATATTTTCGTTATTTGAGCGGTAATAAATTTCTTAGTGTTTATCAAAGCGATAAAGTGCATTTTGTGTTTGAAATGCCTTTTGGGATTTGGCATACGATATTTAATGATATTAACTACATGATCGTTTATTCAATACAATAAAAATATATGTATACAATTGTTATGTAAAAAAGTTGATAATTTTATCACAAAAACTAATCCTTATAGTGCGGAATGCTCATATTGATATGAAATTTTGCACGAATTCGTTTTATATGACTAGAAATCATATTGCCAAATAAAGATCGTACCATAATTTGCTATAGGCCTCATATAAACCCTACAATCGGAAACCCGTGTAGTGCGCGTAAAACCGAAACGAATAAAGAAGTTGTAACAAAAGTCAGCCTTTTACAGTTTCATACGACTGTCAACTTTTGTGAAAATCGCTCCATAATTAACCATAGGCCCCATATAAGACCCAATCTCAAAGAACACCATACATAGTACACCTTAAACCCTAACAAATAATGCTGTTGTAATAAATTTTGGTCTGTCACAGTTTTTTTATGACTAAATATCACACTGACAAATTTCGTGAAGATCCGCCCATAATTTACTTTAGGCCCCATATTAAGCCAGCTCTCGGAAAAGAGTCTATTAAGGCAACAAGTCACAGTAGAAAATACAGTGAAGATAGGCTCATTGTTTACCATAGGCCACATATAAAGCCTACTCCGGAAATATTCTTACTGTAGGTGAAGGCTATCAAAGAACTCTAACATATTTTTGTTTCTGAATTTATATAAACCAGGTTTTAAGGAAAAATATGGGCATAAACTTTACAATCGGCTTGACAAACATGTCAAAATTTTATGTTTTTCATTACTTATTTTGGGGTGTTTGTTGTTTGGACAAACATGTTGAATATTTGCTAACTGTTAGCGCTGTCTAGTGCTTACTTTAAAAACTCCATTTGGGTATTGTGCAAAGAGAAGAGGGGATGCAAAGCTTTGAAAATAAAAAAGGGATATATATTTTAAGAGAATTTATTTAAAAATTAAAAATTAAGTTTTGTGTCGTTTTTTCGCAAACAGAAAGTTTGTGTTTGTCAAGCTGTTTGAGTAGTTTAATAAATAAACGACTTCACACAGAAAAAATTGTCGTCAATTTTTTTCAATTTTTTAAAATTTTAAATTTTTTTAATTTAAAATTGAATCAATTGATATAAACGTTTACTAATGTCAACCGCATTACTGCAAAAATATTTATGTGGCAATAAATAATAATGGCTTAAGCTGACATAAGTGCCTTTTCATTTTATTACATACATATTCTTATTTACTTCTTCAAATTTAAATATAAAGTTCAAAGTGTCATTATTTATAAAACTATACGCATTTATATTTTAACTTAAGTCTTTTTGGAAAATAAGACATAAGCCATAACATCTTACTTAAATAAATTTTTTTTAAGGTTAGCTACATCAATATTAAAATGTTTGAGCAATAAAACCTGTATACACTTAAGTTTAATAATTATTGCTCATAAAAAACTTTATATTTCACTAAGCTTATCTTATCTTATATCAGGGGCCAAATTATCGATCGAAATTACAATACAATTTAAATGGAAATTTTGATTGATATCGAATGCCGTAATTTGGCCGCAGGATTTTCACATTTTTCAAATTAGCCTAAAGCACTTATCTCCACGTACTATTTTTCTTTTCAATATATGTAGTAGCTTAAGTTCACTTTAGTTTTTATTTTTCTGTCAGTGGATTTTTTCATAACATCTTAACTAAAAAACAAAGAATATTAACTAATAAAAGGGTTTATTTTTATAAAATTAACAGTTTTGTTCTAAACAAATGCGCATCTTTTTCCGTGGCTAATTTTTATTGCCGCAGATTTAATTGACACTATTAATATGTTTACTGGTGCAAATTTAATTAATATCGCAAATTTGTTAATTGAAATCCTTTTTTTTTTTTTTTTCTTTGCACCAAATTATTGCCAATTGACGTCCATATAAGGTACAAAAAGTCAGCATAGTTGTACCACATATATTAACTGATACAATATTTATCACAATCAATTGCAGCCTACACCTATTGTACATTAAATTAACCAATTACAGGTATCAAATCCTCTCCAAAATGGGGTCACTTCCATTTTAACTCAGTTATCTATATTATACTTGCAGTCGGGTTTGAACAATCATTACATGTATATATAAAAATCGGTACATATAAAAGTGATCCCGTTGTAATAGAGTTAAAGAACAGTGTTCAGCCTAATTAACCCACACCACAAAAGCGTTTGTGCTGATGTTTGTTACACCTTAAAAAATTGGCCCTAGTCCTACCTTTAAGTAAACCGATGGATGTTAAATAAATATAGGTCGTTATTTTGGAGACAATTGTCGATTTGGTACAGGCAATTACTGTTACAACGAGAAAACGTATTGAAAATGGTGAGAATCGGTTCGTGATTTCACATAACTCCCATACAAATTACTTATGGAATCTAGTCTTTGTTCCGATAAACCATCTTGTTATATTGGTATTACGATTAAATTTGGTCCAAACTTATTTAATTGCAATCTAAATCATCTTACCAAATTTTATTGGAATCGGTTCATATTTGAACAAAGCTCCCACAGAAATACATACTACTCCCGAAAACAATTTTTTATAAACATAACTACCTTATAAGTGCTGGGTTTAACATAAAACTTGAAGAATGTTGTGCTGGAAGGTACAAAATTAGCCATAGGTTCCATATAAACCCCTTTCCTAAAATCACTTTAAGGTAAATAAATTTCATATAGAAGAAGATATCTAAATTATATTCGGCACACAGATCTTTTAAATCAGTTTTAAAATCCTAACATAATTTTATTCTATCATTGTCCATCGGTCTCAAATATTGAACACTCTCGAAAATTTGCCTCTAAACTCTGTGATTTAGGGTATCATATGGTCGGGCTTGACCGACTATACATTCTTACTTGTTTATTAAGGTGTTCTTAGGTCCGATTATAATCTTAGACCACATGCTTGACTTCATGTAGGGACTAGCTACGAAATCTAAAAATGACAGGGAATTTTATTATAGGTTCACGTACGAGCAGATTCAGTCTTTCCTATAATGACTAATGTAGAAGTTGTTGCAACGAAGAGAAGAAAAACCTAAAAAAAACTTATATTTGTTTAGAGGGTTTTATTGGGCAAACTGACGCCCGTTCTTACAACTTTCTGATAGCTAAAGGTAAAGGTTCCATTATAACATTGCTTTAACCTAAATTGAGCGTTCAATTAAAGGAAGGTTCATCCTACCTGGTAGGTTAAAGTAAAGTTGTAATAATGGAACACTTCTTATACGTCCGATAAAATCCTAACATTAGCCAAGTTTTCGCTAAGGTATTAAAACGGGCCTAAGACAATTTTTTTGTATGGAAACATATACTTTCCCTTACCCAATAGTAAGTACATAGATAAAGTAGTTAAGGGAAGTAACAAATTACGGAGCACATATTCAAATGTACAAGTATGTATGCATGTACGATATACATATGTACGTATTTAATGTAGGTATGAATTTAACTATTGAAACACATACACATGCACAGCTAAGAGGGACAACTCCAAAAGTTGTATATTATACACAGGTATAGTGGCAATGGCACCAAATGCAAATACGAGTGCATGAAATAATTGTAGTACGAAATAAAATATAAGGAAAAAGCATTTGCAAAAAATAAACGAAAATAGTTTAAAATTCAACGAAAAAATAAAAAATAAAATAATAAAATTAAGCAATTTAAATACTGAGTTGTCATATTGGTTTAAATGTTTCTTTTCAGTTTTATTCTTACAGTTTTTTTTTTTTTTTTTTTTTTTTTTTTTTTTTTTTTTTTTTTTTTTTTTTTGTTCATTAAGGAGGGGTCTTGTGTGGCTCTACACAAATGTGCCTGTTTTCGTTTTTGGAGCAGTGAACTAAATGGAAATTGTACGATTTTTTTTTTATTACACAAGCGCCACTATTTCTACAATTCTTTACTCGCATATGTTTGTATATTTAAATGTATCTATGTGAGTAAATACGTGTGTATTTATTTAGATTGTACACACGTTTCACTTATTTACTTATGCTGATTGTGAGATACTCGTACTGACACGAAAGACACAAAAAAGGTAAGAAAAAAACATAAAAATAAAATTAAAACAAATTTAAGAGAAATGAGATAAAACCTTTAAAATGGAATACTGAATTATAAATTATACACAGCCTGATGAAGTAGTACGAAAGTTGTTTGCCCATTTACATGAACATATATGCAGATGTACGCAGAAGTATTTGCGATGGAAGACCAGCAGAAATGATAAATCTAATAGAAAAAGATTATAATAACCCAATTAAGTTATTTATATTTTTGTCATTATTACGACCAGTAATTATAAAGAAGTCTTTCTTTGCACAGCAAAACGATTGCACATAAAAAAATTTTTTCTAATGAAAGCCTTGTGTAGGGGGTATAAAAAGTTTCGATCCATATATAAAGTAAGTTTACATCCCTAAAAGGTGGTATGGGTACAATCGTCTGAACTTTCTTTCGCATTTTTTTGTTGATTATTTTTTGTACAAGATATGTAAGAGTACAATTGGTTTGACCTACCATTTTTTAAAAAATTCAGTTAGGTATGTGCTCTATATATTTATAGTCGCTTTCTGAATCCAAAACCTGTTCCACGAAAGTTTTTATGGTTTCTGAAATATTAATTAATTTTGCTCCGTATCAACTATTTCAAAGTTTATAAAGTATTGCCTTGTTCTAAATGCCTTTGTTTGGCAAATGCTGCAAATTCTCCATAAAATGGTCTAAAATAAATTTCACTCTTGTTTGCTTCATTGCGGTAAGAAAACAAGTATTTAACCCTTCTGCACTCCTTGGGTCAATTTGACCCAATTTTGGTTTTCAAACGCAAAATTTGTCCCTTTAAATAGAAGATATGGAGGTGAAACTTTAATTTATCCATTACAGGGACGAAAATTATAAATTTAAATAAAAATGAGAATAATAAAATTAAAAGTTTTTCCATTTAAACACACGATTTATAGACATTTAATATCCTTTGGGTTAATATGACCCAACAAGCGATATTGCAAGTTAATTTCCACTTTAAAATTCTTTTCCTATTGAATATAATTGAATTGAGTTCATCTTCATTCAGAATCATCGACAAATAATTTTTTCAGTCAAATAATCCATAAAATCGCTTTTATTTTTTATTTTACTTAAATATGAAATGTTGTTTACATTTTATTGTTGGGTCATATTGACCCAAAGGATCATAGGAAGGGCACATATCCAAGGGATGCAGAAGGGTTAAAGCGAAAGCAAAATAAACTGACAACAAGAAAATGAATTTTACTCTTGCTTCGAAAGCAAAATAAAATGTCAACAGCTTCAAACACTCAATACACAGCAGTAAGTACAGGTATAGCTATGCAGCACAAGAAGCTACTTTTTGGGGAAATAAATTAAGAAAAGAAGCGTATGCGGCACAAGTTTTCACTTTCAACAAAATATTGTTTACCTTTAAGTTCGCTCATGAACGTACACAAAAATCAAAATTTTTTTGTAAAAATACAAAAAAAATCTATCGAGTATATTTGCAGAAGACTTCATGTGAACCTTCATGGCCGTTTTTCTTTACTACACCTTTTTGGCATATGCACCAAAACAATAATGAGCTGCCGAGTTGTGTCCATATAACCTTTTAAGAGTTTTGTGTACAAAATAATAAAAATTATTTTTATCTTTTTTCAGTGTATTTATTTTATTCATCATACAAAAAGCCCTTGAGCCAGGTTATCTTTGATCTTCGTTTTTTGCCATCCAAACGGACATATTTAGATCGACGCAAAAAGTTAATTTCGCTGGGGGTTTCAAGTGTTATAAAGGTAGGTGGTGTATAATGTTAAAAACGATATTAAGCAGTTCTCGGCAGTATGGCAACAACAGTTTTTTAACCCTTGAATTTTAATATAACACAATTTTTCGTGAAGTTAATTAGCTGTTGCTACGCAAGTGTGTAGCGAAGTTTCTCATGTACTTTTTAAACTGCCATTCAAGAAAAACAAACCAATTTTAGTTTTTAAAGTGCTGTGAGTGTGATTAGTAATTGTCACAATGACCAAGCCTGTTGAAAATGTTCAGAATCGGTCCATAATTTCAGTCTTTCAAAATAGCTTTTAATGCTATAACTTTGTTTGAAATGTAACTTTTACGATAGCTACCATTTTATGACAAAATCCTGTGCTGGTAGGTCTAAAAATAGGCAAATAAATCTGATCTATGTATATGAAACTATTTAAATAATATTTGGCACAAAAAACTTTTAAATGAATCTTAACCTGAAAACATAACTTTGGGACCTGCCAGACCATTGTTCAATGCGTCACCAAAAAAAATTTTGTTTTTAAATATTATAGTGTAGAGAGAGTATCATATGATCGGGCTTGAGCAATTATACTTTTTTTACTGGCATTACGGCATTAATTTAACCTTCGCCTTACCAAAGACTTTTATGTTCATCATTAACATCAAGTGTTTGTTTTTCTATCTTTTTGGTCACCCGGGTGGGTCTAGGTTAAGCGAAGGTTTAACGTTTCAGGAGAAAGTTTTTCAGTACGAAAAAGTACGTGGCATAAGTATTAACGTTTTATAAAATAAAGTTAGTATTCTAGTTTTCTAGCGACATTTGTGTTCCAATAATTATAGAAAAATAAATACATTTCTAAGGTTTTCAGATTTTGGTGTTCAGTTTGGACTGAAGACTGTATTAAAGGCTAACTTAATATGTAAATTATAAGAATTTGTTGTGCAACTGGTATCACATAGCCCAAAGCGCAAGAAGAAAGAAAGGGATTTGATATCCTTCAATTTTACTGATCAGAATTGATGATGATATATACATTAGGGTGGCCCAAAATACAAAAGTAACGAATGCTCGCGCTTCACAAGGCTTTTTCTATTCGAATAGTGCTTAAAAATGCTCAGTCCTAATTTGGAAACAATCGGTTTATATTTAGAGGTTGCGATAATTTATGGATTTTTCAAGGTTATGTAGGAATTTAGCATACGTTTTTTGTAGATAATCATCGCTTTTATAAAAACAAATATATTTAATAAAACAAATAAACAAAGAAATAATAAAAATGGATCACACACAGAAAAAATTTCACTAAAATTTTTGCAATTAAATCAAGTAATGCTGTTTCAAACAATTTTTTTAATTGTTTCTATTAATTTGCCTTAATTGAAAATAAAAATTATAACGTCTGTGTGTATATTTGGAAATATGAGAACATATACACAAACTTCAAAATATTTTAGTTTCTAACAATTTTTTAATTGTTTTAATTAACTGTGTTGTCTGAAAAAAAATATTTTAATTGGTGTTTAAGTTGTATTTTGCCTCTTTTGCTGGCGTTCAAATTTCAGTCAAACCTATTGATTGAAACTCAACAGCAAGAAAAACTCAACTAACAAATATGTTAATTGATATAGTCAATTTGTTTGCAGGCGGAAAATCAGTACGGAATTTCATCAATAGTACAAATTTCTAACTAATATGTTAATTGAAGTTGGTTTTTCCTTTTTTTCTGTGCAGGCAATCCGTATTAGAATTTTAATTAATCTTTTTATAATAAAGTTACATGCACCTAGATTTAAACCATTTCATCAGAAATATCGGGCAATAATTTGCTATCCCAGTGTAATGCGGCTGGATTTTGGATATCGTTTCTGTATTGTTGTATTGTAGTTCGCGTTAAGACAATTTCGTATACCGGTATACCTAAAGCTTGAGCTGCAGCTCCGACAACAAACATGGTATAGCGATCAGACTCACTGTCGAAAAACTCAACATATTGCTTCAGCGTAGATAAGCCAACTCTTTTTCAATAGATCTTTAACATTCAATGTTATGCAATTGTCTTGCCACTGATTTCGCTTCCCTCTTTCGCTTGCCGCCTTCTTTTTAATTTAAATTCATGTCTATTATCGCCACGCTTTAACTCACATTATTTTCCGTCTGCGTTATATGAAACAGTTAGTCCTTCTCATTCTTGATTTTTTAAGGATCTTTTGTGCCTGCGTCAAATATTTGATTTCAATCTACTTTGAACGTGACTTCTTTTGCCCAACTGCTTTTTAGATTGTTTCTTCGACTCTTCTTCAAAATGTTATATTGATCTCAAAGACTACGAATTATTCTTACGATCGAATCATTTCTTGAATAAAATCCTAAACTTCCTGAACTTTTGTGTTGATACCAGAAATATTCAGCCCAATTATGAATAAAAATTCCCCGGGAGTTTTTTCCCTTTTCCCATTTTTACAATTGAATTAACATAATTTGAATTGAATAATCATAATTGGGCTGATTATTGCCAGAAAAAAACAGAAATTCTAAAATTTGCTAACATAAACTCGTTTCTTTGTAATTCTGCATTTAAGGGATCAAGGCATCGATACATTTGAATTTAAATGAATGTAAATTTAGTAAAGATCAAAAACAAGTGGGAAAAAAGCTATTACTAGAGGATGTGAAATATAAAAGTCGAAACTTGTTGAGAAAGAAGCGGAATATACTTTCCATACCAGCGTGGGCCAGTCTAATGTACATATCATCAAAAAAATTGCTCTAACTAAGGATCACCATATCGCTTTTAGTTATTAGAACAAATTTTTTTGTTTTCAAATTTCATTATAAATTTTATTTTAAAAAACTGTTTAGTTTTAATTTAATTGTGTTACCATTTGCTTTTTCCTCCAAGAATTAAACTGATTTTGCAAAAATGTTCCTTTTAAAATGTGTTTTGCTGGTTTTCTCAGTTTTACTCTTTTTGCTATAATTTACTATATTTTAAAATCAATAATTTATCACAGTTACATTTTCTGGCCATAAATTTCAATTAATATTCTTAAGAGGTAATATTAAGAATTTCTATTAAAAGGCAAATTTATTGATTTTGATGACCTCTTTATTTAAATTAAGAAAACTTGAAAAAAATAACAGAAATTCAAGAGATTTATCATTTACAAGTGTATGCACTTAATACGAGGGCATATCCATTATAAATGACTTTTTTCAATACATTTTTGCATGTTTCAACTGAACTCAGGTTAAACTGTAGCAAATTAATTGATTTTTTTTTTAAATCATATAAAAAATAAGCAAAAGAAAAATTTTAATATTAAAATAGTTGCAAATAGCAACAGAAAGAAATGCTTACATTTGCAAAAAAAATAAAAAAAATGAGGACTAAAAGCTAAAAAGAAAGAAAGAAAAAAAGAAAATTAAGTCAAATGTTAATACATTTTCAAATCCGCCGAGATAATTACATGAACATTAAAAATTCCCATTTAGAAAGGAGCGAGCGCATACATTAATGGAGGACTAAATTAAAAAAGGGCGAATGAATGAATGAATGGGGTGGATGACAAAAACAAAACTGCAAACGAAATAAAAATTTATTTGTAACAAACCGACATATTATGTCCGTCTATCTCTATGTTGGCAAAAAAAAAATGAATAAAAATTTAAATCCTGAAGAATAAATAATTAAGAGCCCAAAATAACAGCATCAACAACATCGGAAATTACATAAAACATGCTCTCTTTTTTTAAGTTTTAGTACAAGTATTAATTTAATTTTAAATAAGAAAAAAAACAAGCAATAAATGGAGTAAGTGTACCGTATTTAGTTAAATATACTATAATTATAATATTTGGTTTTTCAGCTTAACAAGAAAAAAAATGATTTTAGTGCACAGGAAAAAATAAAAATTGATTTTAATTAAAGAATTTGTGTTATTATTTAAAAAATTAATTTAATTTGCACCAGTAAACAAATTAATAGTATCAATTAAATATTTTTTGATATTAACAACATTTTCTGCGGTAATTTTCTTTAAATAAATAAACGTTTAATTCACTTGATTAAATTTTTAATTAAAATTGATTTTATTTTTGATTAATGTTTAACGGTAAATTTCACTACGGCCAGTTAAAACTAACTGTTACTTTAACTTCTTGAAAATTTACGTTTTTGAAAATTTTAACTGGTAGTTAATTATAACCAGGGAAACCATAACTATGCATGCAATTGCATGATGAAGGCAGACACAATATATTTTCAATTTTACAGTCTTTTATGAATTTTGGCATCGATTTGTAAGTGCATATTTTTGCATATTTTAAACTTTGCTGCATATTTTTGCATAATTTAGTTAAAAGAGCCTTTTTGCAGCAGTTTTTAAGTAAATAGTTCATATTTTGCCTTTTTAAGGCATATTTTGATACATGTTCAATTTTTTTTAGCATACAAGAGCTTTTGCAGCAAATAAAAAAAAAAAATTTCGAAGTTCTGGCTCTTCTGTTTTAAATTTCGCCAATCAACATTTAATTTTTGCTCAAAAATTTTAAGACAAGGCAGATTTTCATTAAATACAAATGTTATTTCCAACTTTAAATTTTTATAATCATCTAAGCAAAAACTAGGGAAAAACCAATTATGTACTAAATACGTTTTTGGCGATGTGTGCAAATCATAGAAATATGGACCAATCTTTTTATATACAGATCGACTCAAAACCACTTTTTAAGAAGTCTACCAATATCCATCCGTCCATCTGGCTGGTTGTCTGTCAATATTAACCTTGTGCGCAAAGTACAAATTGCAATCATCTATATATAAATCGGCTAAGGCAAAACAGTTAAGAACACTTTCCTCCTCTGTATGTCAACCGATTTGAAAAAAACACACACCATTTGAAAGATATTTACTTACAGAAGTGCACAATATACATTTTTTTTAAATCTTTTCAATGTTTTCGAAGAAATAAGCGTTCAAATTAGCTACGAACACATATGTACAAAATACAAAATTTGTTTTTTTCGATTATCAAATAATAAAAAAAAATAGGGTGCTCGATTATTCGACATTTTGAAGAAACCGGTTTTCGATTATACCGACTATCAGCCCAATTATGAATAAAAATTCCCCGGGAGTTTTCTCTCTTCTCCCATTTTTTCTATGTAAATTCAATTGTAAAAATGGGAAAAGTGAAAAAACTCCCGGGGAATTTGTATTCATAATTGGGCTGTATATAAATACGGGAAATTAAATTTCTTTATTTTACTTTTCAGTGCTGCATGTGGTGATTTATTTAAATTAGAAACAAAATATTATAGGTGCATGGTCCTGAGTGAATGAAAACCTATAAGATGAAAAATGAACAAGAACTTGTAATGGGAGGTTTTTGGTACTTCTTCGCTCAACATCTGGTTTTTTGATTAATTTTCGTTAATATTAGAAATTGAAAAAAAAAAAATTAAAATGCAATGTCCTGAGTGGAGTACAATTTACAAAGGAGATTTTATGATAGTTTTTTTTTCAATTGATATTTTCTGATATTTTTTATAGTAGAAGATAGAATATGAACCAGAGGTTGGTCCCTTGCCAAATCGATCCACTAAGATAGAAAAAATGAATGCTCATATATACTTAGATGTAGTATCTTCAAATGAACCTAAAAATGTATGGTCGAATTTTGACCATTAGGCGAACACTCGTGTAGATAATTTGATCAAATTTGGTAAATACATTTTAATTGTTCTAAGGAAGAAGTTTATGTAAATGGTGAGAATCGGTCTATTATTTCACATGTTCCCCATAAATACTTCTTTCCAATTTAGACTCTTTGTGTCCGTAACCAGTGTTGCCAAAACTTTATGACAAATTTTTAAAAATTTTCAGGGCATATTTTCAAGTTTTTACTGCATACTTAATGCGCATAAAACATGCTTTTTAGAGCACATTTCTGGTTTCCCTGATTATAACTAAACTTGGTGAAATTGACCGAAATTGAAAAAAGTTGCCGAGAATTTTTTCTGTGTGAGTGAATAAATATTTTGCGACTAATTTGAGTTAAGTATATGTGATGCAAAGTTGAACCAAGAAAAAAGATTAAACGGCTTTTTTGATAGTTTAAGAGATTTTCGCGAATTTTACAAATTTGTACATTTATAGCATATACACCAACACGGATGAAGAAAGTATTATGCATTTGCGTTGATGTTTATAACGTAAAAGATATTCATCTTACTATAGAGATCGACTTAGAATAATTTCTGAAAATAATTTTATCATTTAAATCCTGACCCACGATGTCAATCGATTACTTAAGCGAGCGACAACAAGTCACTCACTATCTCATTCGCGCGCCCCACATAACATCGATTTTTTAGTAAGCAACGCAATCAACACCAATCAGCCTTATTATCTACGGTTGTCGTTATCGTAAACGACTAAGAACTAAAAAATCAGAGCAAGTTAAACTCTCTCTATAAATCAGAACCATCTTTAAACACATAAAATTGGGCGTTTACACTACCAATACAGACCATATGGATTTGATAAGATTTATCGTAGTGCTGCCAAGAAACACGCGTTTTTAAAACGTATTATGGTCACTTCAACCATAGAATTGTCACCGGCAAACATATTTTAGCTAAATAAGAATACGTTGTGGTTGACAATAACAATACTTTGATTGAAAAACAACTATACTATTATAAGTGCTTAAAACAATATTGCTATTATTAACCATCACTTGATGGAGGTCAAATTTGACCAGTAGCGGTTAGATGGTTAAAGAAACCATAATATGTTAAAAATAGTTTTGTAAATATTATTTTTATTGCTTAATATTGAAAATTGTCAGTCCAAATGGACCAATAATAATAAAACATAGACTACCAATACAGCAGCAGTTTCAAAATTAAATTATTTGCCACTTCTTTACTTATAGTTTTTTGTATTTCTAATTTAACCATTTGATCTTAATATAGTTAAAAAGTAGTAGTACAGGTAGCAAAAAATTAAGAAAAGGTTTTCTGAAGACACCAGAAATGGTCTATATTTCTGTCACACATACTCCGTTAAAGTCTGCTGTTGAAATTCAGCCTGATCGGTCTATAAATGGCTGGGATATGAGCAAAAACCACGACTGCCTAATAAAATCCCATGTTGTGGGTTTTTATACCCTTCACCGAAAGTAAAAAAAGTATATGTTGGCTTTTTATTTTTAATTTTTTTTTATTTTAATGCCTAGACTTGTTTTGCTTTTTTTTACACACCTGATATGATGCGGACTATATCGACATCCTAGCTAATTTAACGATGTATATCTGTGCGCCTGCCCGTGTGTTTATTAAAATGGGGTTTTTGAATACTATTTTTCTATTTTTACTTTTCACAAAGAAATCTATGTACAGTGGTCATATCTACCCACTGCAAAGATCTTACATTATCAACATCAAATCTTACATCATTTTCTCTACTCCTTCCCAAAAAAAAATACAGTTTAATACCTCTTCTTGATATAAAAGTAGCTTCTCCAGAGTCAACTAAAGTAAATTTTTTTGAGTTGTTCCCAAATGTAAAGGTTCATGTAGACGACATTTTTTTACATCTGACTTCTCAACTTTTCAAGTCACATGTAATTGTGCATGTCTGTCGAAATTGCTGTTTTACAGAAGGTTTATCAAATTTGGTCACAAACGTACATGTAATTTACTTCTGACATTGCATAGTTATTGCAAAACCAAAATAAAAATGCCGCCACGAAAATTTTTATTTACGCCGTAAAATAGTTTAGCCATCTAAACATATTTTTCTTTTAATTCAAAGATACCAATTTAGGATCTTATAATGAAACGGTTTTTATATATATATATATATACTAGCTGTTTGGTCCGGCGCTGCTCGGGATTTTCTAATTAAAAATTAAAAATTAAATACTGGAGAATTTTGTTAATAACTTGAACCCAGCGCTATCTACCATCAATAAAAAAAATTTAAATATCACGACAGCACCGCCACCTATCGAGAGTTTATTTATAAACCATCAGTACACCTTTCTAACGCATGTACTCGTTTGAAAATCGGTTGAGTGGTTCTCGAGTTATAAAATCACGAATATAGGACAACTTATTTTTATATATATATTTTTACATATATTCTATTCAATGGTGGGATGATCTTACATATCTTGGTATTGTAAACTATTAACTTCAGCCGGCTAATGATTCCGTCAATAGCGGACGCCGCTGCCGGTTTCTTCGCGGCATAGATTTCTAATTTCAGATGGTTTGTCAGAAGGAAATAGAGCACGCTCTAATTGAAATTCTGTCGGATGACTTTGCATCTGACTTTTACAGAAGCAAAGTTAAAAAGGTAACACACAACATGTATGTATTTTGCAGTTGGAAATTTGACAAGTCAGATGTAAAACACATGTCGTGTACGGTCGCCTTAAGCCGAATTCATATCAGTTTTGTTTCAACTAAAGAGAAATCAAATTTAATTTTCATTAAATCATTTTCATTGAGGAGGGAATTTTAGAACTTGGAATTTTTATTAAAATTTATTTATAATTTTTCCTTGGCTGAGCTGGAATTTTCTGAAGATGGAATGTGATGATTCTCGAAATCCCAGCTCAGCTAAGGAAAAATTATAAATAAATTTTAATAAAAATTCCAAGTTGTAAAATTCCTTCCTCAGTGAAAATGATTTAATAAAAAAATATAATTTGATGAACTCGAGCCTAATTGAAGAATATCAAAAAATTAAGAATTAACAGTTCAACTAAAAATCAAAATTGTTCTTAAAGAGAAATATTTTAATTTGTGCTAGTGTTTATGTCACAACGGTTTACTCTGATGATGTTCTATTTTGCGTTGTCTCTTTTTAGTTGTTTAAGGTTAGTTTACTGTGTTGGTACATTTCACATAAATGGGAACAACTCAAAAAACTTGTTGTTGCTTTACAATGCCACAATTATTTTTAACTTTCATTGTAAATATTAAAAAAAAAAACAGGTTTTTGCCTCTACTGAAAATTTGTAAATTTTGAGTTGACTCTCTTTAGAGGAAGCAGTGCCATATGTATTTTATTTAAAGAACCAAAATTTTTATTTCATAAAGAAAGTTTTATTTCATAGGGTATCCGAAAAAATTATCGCTTTATGCCCTAACAAATGTTTGTAAGTAAAATTGACCACAATTAGTTCAAACGGCAAATTTAAACCTAATTAATATTGTCTGTCATAACTTTTTGTGTTAATTACTGCTTTTATTCTTTTAGTCATCGTTTCTATTAATGTTTATACATTGATAAGGTGTAATTGAGTTACAGGATTATTTTATTTTTGCCCTTAGCACAGAAATGTTCCTTTGGGGCTCATTTCTAAGGCATCTCTTCAATATTACTCTTACAGAATCTAATGGCTTTAGGTCCGGACTAAACAATGGCCACTTTATAACAATTATTTTTTTTTCTGAGAACCATTGCTTTGATATTTTAGCGGTGTGAACTGGTGCCCCATCTTGCCAAATGAGCTTAGATTTGCGACAGATGGCACCAAATGTTCTTCAAGAATACTATGTATCGAGCGAATAAAGTTTAAACGACTATACATATATTTAATGGTCACAAAATTTATTTAAATAAGTTTTATGTATATGAAAAAAAAACTTTTATTACGATTACAATTGACCATATCAAAAAAATTTTTTTTCTACAAAATAATTGACATAAAATTAAGCACGATGAAGTTTTATATGATAGAAATTAACCACAGTCCATGAATACATCCTATTTCCTCAAAACTATTAAGTGTAACTTTATCTTTTCATCTTACAGTTAACAAATGGCAAGGATGTCTTTATACTGTTATTGTCCTTCTGAAATTTCTTTAAATAGCCATAATTATAATTTATGGGTCTGTGTTAGTGCCCATTTAGACAGGGAAACATCTGGAAGGGAAACATTTTGTTTGTTAGCAAATTACGGGTGGGGAGGAGAGAATGGTTTTTGTGTTCGGTACTCGGCGACACGCTTTATTCTCATTTTCTTTGTTGGCATTTACCTTGCTTTTTGAGAAAAGAAAAAAACAACAATATTAACAGAATGTTTCCGCCAACATGTTCGTCTATGTGACCGCAAATGAAAAAACAAAAGAAAATTCCAGATGTTTTCCTTCCAAATGTTCGCTCGTCTAAACTCGGACTTACAAACGAATTAACGAAACTATTATAAGTGCAGTCATATGTTCAGTAATGGGTAATAAAAATCAGAAGTTTCCATTGTGCTTTTTTTTTTTTAATTTTCGCTACTGTGGCCACTAGTGCCCTTGTCATCGGCACAATTTATTACAAATTAATTAAGAAAGTAAACATAGATCACATTAACAAACATTAGAGCTCCTCCACATTCTCACCCTCAACCATTGTGCATCAAAAGGCCTTTACCAACAAGCACTTTCTTTTCTACACATCTTGTTTAGTGTACCCTCCCCATTTAGTCCCCAAAAAGCTCATCCATTCGCATTACAGTAGTAACTTATATGCACCATATGTGTTTCCCATTTCCCACATTTGACAAAGTATAAATTTTTGTGTGTGGGTGACTCTCTGCATTTGTGAGAGTTTATGTAAACAGATGATTTTGTTAAAAAAAAAAAAAAAAAATCAAAGGCCGTTGTAAGTATGTATGTTTGTGGGCGCCGTGATTTTTATGAATGAAAAATGTTTTCCCAGTAAATGTAGACAAGTGTAATTGAATCAACATTAAATTCTCATACCAGACAAACTCAACAATACGACGGACTGACTGAACAACAAAACGTTTTGACTTTGAAAATAGATTTGTTTTTGTTTTCTATTTAAATATTTTACAGTGACTGCGGCTGATGTTGCACTCACTATTCACAAACTGGACCAGACTAGACATCCGGTTGATGATCGTTTTAGCAAAAAAAAGCAACAAAAATATCTTATCTTTTACTTTTGGTTCATCTTGCATTAACACATATTCAAACATAAACTTACGCAGTAAAAAATACATCAATAGTTGAATTTAAATAAAACCTGAGATTAAAGAAATATACATTAAAGTGTACGCGTGTCAAGAAATCATTTTAGAGTTTTGCTTTTTACAAGATCATTATTCACAATTTTTAAAGTTAAATACATTTTTTGCTCAATTACTACAAAACAATGCATAATTAGAGAATACTGACAGGAGAACTAATTGCAAGTATACTTTTAGGGTGCAGTTGAGAAGCAATTGAGTTTTTTGTCATAGAATTTATTTTTACTCTTTGATATGGCAAAATTTTCTGAAAACAAAATATCGCTAACAAGTTAGAAAGTAAATTTGATGACCGTATAATACCCGTATAATGCCAAATTCAGATACAAAATAATGGGACGGTTGAGACGCGTAACCACAATTAAAATCAATTTGTGGAGGATTAAAATTTAAACTTTTTGGCAAATTTAAAAATCTTAAAAACTCAATCAAGACAAATTTTATATTATTTTTATTTAAAATGATGTTCAAGATATTTGCAATATTTGTGAAAAAAAATACCTCGTTGGTAGTTTTTGTTCCCACACGACTTTGTAGGTCTTTTATTTAACCTGAGGCCATATAAAGATTATGCAAATTTCTATGAACATTTGCCTCATAATTTAAATTTGTAATTAATTAGAAGTTTACTTCGTTTGGAATATTTATTATTTACAAGCGAACAGTTAGTTCTGTAATGTAATAAGTCCAAAAAGATGCTTCTTTTCAAAGTATGTACCTGTTATAGCAAAATACTTTTCTTAGAACTTTCCAAAAAATATAAAAAAAAATTTATCTGAAGATACGAGTCCGTGATTTTTAATGAAACACAGCTTTTTGGATAAAATATCATTCTATTTTTTTTTTTTTTTTGTCTAACGGTTTTCCAATTTATTTTTATTCCTTCCAAAAAAAAGAAGTATTAAGGTATTTTTGTATGAGATGATTTCAGTGTTGCAGTCAATTCTCGGTTAAAATCGGTTTAAAAGCCGGAGAATAGAAAAGATGGCGAAGCAACTCTTAGCTCAATTTGTGAATTTGAAATGAAATTGTTTCTAGCAAAATACGTTCGTTGTGTTCAAATCCTCATTTAATTGGCCTAATATGTACTTGGCATTGATTGTTTTACCCTATTCAAGGTATATTATTCAGCAAGGATCCCAAAAATTTGTCGCCATGACAGATCCACCTTGGCCTTCTTTAGTGCCGATTCACGCCGAGAAATCCTTGTTTTGACTGCTGTTTAGTCTCTGGATGTTGAGGTGGCAACACGTTTCGTCCAGGGTACATATTCTCTGTCATTGTGCGGCATTCAGAGATTTAAGAATTAAACTATTTGGTCGAAGCGCCCTTGGAGACAAAACCTGTCTCTCTGATATTGATTTGAACAGGATCCACTTCTTTTTTGAATCAACCGAATGAGCTGTGCTTGATAACAGCTGCCAATGGAACCTAACCTATTCTAACCTACTGTTAAACAACACCAAACACTCCAGCGTTGTTGCCGGTTGTGGGCAAACGCGTCAAGTTTTCTTATACCCAAGTAATAATTTAAGATTGAAAGCATGCAGCCATGTGAAATGCTAATAGCTTTCACAATCTCTCGCACTTTCAATCTCCAATTGGTCAACACCATATCGTGAATTATTTAAATTGTTTCGGGTCGAGAGACTTTAACTGGGCGTCCAGAATGTTTGGAATCTTTTGTGCTTGTGCCGCCACAACGAACTTCAGTAAACCTCATTTCTAGTGCTATATTATTAACGAAGTTTAGCCTTTGGTTTAAAAAGTAGTTTTTTCACAAAAGTCATGCTTAATAAACCAATGAATTTAACTTTTTTAATTTTTTATTCAAACCACGCGATAGTCTCCTATCAATGAGTGGCAAACACAAACTAAATAACACGGCTTAATCAAATTTTGACAGAAACTAACTGACAGATGCCTAATTACAGCAGCAGTGTTGTACATTCACCTTAGAGGCGGAAAAAGACTTATTGACCATTACCCATGCTCTGTTACTTAAGTGAGAACTTCTCTTATCGAAAATATGTGCAACAAAATATTCCATCGTTTCTCGAAAAGCGAGAAAAAAGTGTGTCTGTAACTCATGTCGAAAACTATCAAAAGATATTACGTCGTTACGTTATAAATGTCATAACATTGAACTCGAAGCCGATGTGACATTGCAAGCGTTGGTAACGCCAGTCACACATATCGCTGACGGCGAAAATACAACCGTCGGCAACACCAAATAATGTAAAGTGCCACTTTAATGTTTGTTGTTTGCAAACGAGCTTTGAAAAAATTCGTATTATTTTATAAAAATGTTAAAAACAAAATAATCAAACAATAAAAAAATGTGACAAAAACAAATTATTACTATTATGTTAGTGTTAAATTTTTTTCTCGCCCCATTTTTATTCGTGAATTTATTAAACAGTTCAAAGCGGGAACTTTTTCACAGAAATTTTACAGACACACAAAATATATAACATTTTTGTTTCATTTCACACCTTTCAATCGAAAAGTTTCTCGACGCGAGAGTTACAAAACATGGGCACAGCTCTCTATACAGTGAATTGTATATGAAAGTGTTGCTTTTTGCCCAGATTTATTGTAAACATTTGGTTTTCCGATATTTTGATACATATAAACTGTGCTTTTAATGAAGGGATTATGCTTTAAATGAAGGGACCCCCTAAAAATTAGTATAGATTTCGCTGGCCTCCAATTTAGTTCTAAAAATTAATGAGATTAAAAATCATAGCTTTGGTTAAAACATTTTTTAGAAATAACATACAAACTTTGAAATATTTTAGACCTATTCCGAAAAAAAAAAACGATTAATGGTTTGACTTCTGCGTTGGACAAGCGGGAGGTCAAAATATTTTTTCTAAACTTCCCAAATAAAAAATTTTCTTGTTTTTCGAAGCACTTATAGTAAATGTTAAAAAGTAAGCGCACATTTATGCGCTACGCAATGCAGTAAGGTAACGAACAATTCTTAACAAATACAAAAAATATAACATTTGAAGAGCCACGATAATCCCTTACTACGAAGCAGGTTTGTAAGAGAGAATATTGAGGAACAATGGTAAAAAAAAATCGGTGTGTAAGGCTGATCGTTGAATTCACCAATTTTTATATGCGCTTCAAAACGGTTCTAGCCATATAAAAGTTATGTCTTCTGTAAGCGTTATGATAAGCGAAACTTTTACGTTTCTTCCTTACAAACCTGCTTCGTTGGAAGCTCCATTTTATATTGGGTTATTTAATTACAAAAACTAAGAAAAAATTAATTATGTTTGAATGAAAATATTATGATTTAACAGTTTCATCAATTAGAAATGAGATTGTCCAAAAAAAAGTTGGGATTATAATCCTAAAAATATGTCACGTTTTTCAGAAATAAATTTAGTATTTACGTAATGGACTTTCATCACTCAGGTGTCAGAAAATATTTATTTAAGAACTCATACATCTATCTGTACGTACAAACATACCTACATACTATGTTTGTATCTTACTTAAGTTTCCAATTCAAGGCGGGGGGTTACCCACTTTATAAATATTTTAACAGTAAGTAGATAACTTGAGGTTGCGAAAATTAACACATCAACACTTTAAAATTATGCGGTTTCAGTTAAATGTCCATTTAATTCCATGTAATACCTTTTATTGTTTTTCAGAGGTGAAAATCAGTTTTTAATCAGACGGAGACAACATTAAATCCGCTTCGCGAAATTGTTGAAATGCAAATAAGATGATTTAATACGCTGGTAGACGGCTGAAGTTTTTTAATTTTATTATTTGATGTTTACGATTGCATATGGGATAGTGTCATCTGTCACTATTTACACTTTATTAAACTTTTTTTGTTGATCTTTTCTTTCAAACATGCAAATTTTTTTTTTAGTTTTAAAGTTCATTCTGTTTAATTTATTCTTTTGTACATTTTTAATATTAAGAATTTAATTTTATTTTTTTAAGACTTTTTTGTTTTATTTGATTTAATTTAAATAAATTTCTTGCTTTCTTTGTTTTTTTTCTATTTATTTAGTATGGAATTTAAGCCACAAAAGAACGAAAAAATGTACCGTTTTTTTGTACTGCGCCATTGAAGTAACGGAATGCGAATGGCTACTATTACCGTATAAAAAAATTGCCGACTGAGAGACGAGTGGAATACACGAGCCAACACCGTAAACTGGAACAAGAACAACAACACCAATAAACAAAAATACTTTTTTTAAACAAATGAACATAAACAATAAACGAAGTCTTTTAACAAAATCACACATACATAGTTGTACGTATATGAAGATATTTAAATGTAGTGTATTTTTCTTTTATACAAAAATTATTGCCAATATTCACATCACTTCATTCAAGACTCTAAACTAAATGGCTTAAAAGTGGAATACTGCTCCAAAAGAACCGCTGTAGCAGACAGCCAACAAACGAATGAATGAAAAGAAATGATGAGTTCATAGACGAAGTCCACACATAACCAAATGGAAGATACAACAACGACAGAAAGCAAAACGTACAACAAACGTAAAACACACGAAGTTTTCCTATTGAGAGCAACTCTGACTAACAACTTTTTTTGTGTGGGGGGGGCGAGGAGGGGCAGCCAGAGCGTTAGCTAAAATAAAAAGCAATGTTAAGCACAAGAACAACAACAACAAGAGTAACTAAAAAAATCAACCTCAGAGACTTTGTAAAAGCTTGCAAATTAATTAAGCAAAAACTAAAAAAAAATTAAAATCAACACACATTTATATTTAAAAACCGGCTTGCTCCCCATGCTCCACTTTATTATCGCACATACACATGCATACATTCGTTCTTTCTTTATTACGCTCTCTATTTGCCTACAACATTAACTCTTTTACCGCATACATTCTCTATTTACATTTCTCTTGTAAAGATTTCCGAACGTTTGGGTAGTCAAGAGAACGTAGGTCGTCTAAAGGCCGTTTGATAAACATGTATAGAAGCTTTCCGTTATCGTTGGGCATTAAATAAATCGTTTGCATTCTTGGACCAAACAAGTCGGTTGCAAACCCCTCACAAGTTTAAATAGTGCTAGCTGCACTGCATACGAGTATTTAATAACAATGAGTGTTGTCAATTAAGCGTTATTTTAAAAAGCTTTACTCCTATTAATGTTTTTTTTCTTCTTTGGAGTGCTAAAATTTCTGAATTTCTGAAGTTCCAGCAAAAGCAAAAAAATACATGTATCAAAACTTTTAACAATAATCTTATTTATAAAACCGGGTTAATCGAAAGCAGGGCAGACTTGGGGCTTTGGCCCAAATAAGGGAAAATTTAGTTGTTAAAAAGACAAAAAGTTTAATTTGGGGATTGTCATTACAACAAGCCTTATCTACAACAAGCGGTATAACCTGAGTATTCAACAGAAGACTGGATGATCTCGATTACGCCAACGACATCTATCTCCTAGCACACAGACATGATGACCAGCAAGGTAAGCTAAAAGGCTGGTCTTAAATAAAACATCGGTAAAACGACATTTTTGCGAATCAAAAACCGCATGTCTACAATTCAGAAATCATAACCTGGAATATGTAGCAAAATTCTGTTACCTCGGGTGCATGTCGTAGTCGTCTGGCGGATCCAGTGCTAACAGCCGAAGCAAAATAAATCAACTTTTGCCCGTCTGAATCCTACTTGGTGATCATCGCACAAATCTTTCAACAAAAAATTTAAAATATTCAATACGTGCGTGAAATCTACGCTTCTGTAGGGATGCGAGTCATAAACGGCAGCATTGTAGACATTCATCAATCGCTGAAATTATTCTGGCCATCCATAATCTCCAGCCAATCCCTATGGCAGAAAACAAAGAAAACGTTAAGCAAAACGGGAATTCCCCAAAGGAAATGCAGATGGATTGGGCATACCCTTTCTATTTGAAAAGGTAAAATTACTTTTTTAACTAATGTCCTAAAACACAAAGGATGACTTAAACTTCAAAGCTTTAAATTATATTCCTTAGTGAGCTTTACATTTATTTCTGCAACAGCCAATAGCGCTGCGTTTACTTAAAAGGGGCTTCGAATTAATAAATATTGGTGTTGATAGAATAAAATAAGAAAATTTAATGCAAACTTCAAATTTTTGTTGGTTAGTATATGGTGCAGCTGTAAAAACAATTCTTGAGCAGTGGATTGAATTAAAATATAATTTTTTATTCTGAAAACGATAAAGCTGCAAAGGTGATCAATACAGAGATAAATCTTAACAGCATTCGATTTGTTCTAGTTAACAATTTAAATTTCTTAAGCTTGGGTTTTCATTCTGACGTCATTGACGCCTAAAAAAGAATTAGAAAATTTTAATTTAAAAATTAAAAAACATCTGTTTGCAGAATATATAAAAAATTTTGTGTTAAGTACTTAATCGTTTACCTGCAAATCTTAATATTTTAAAGCAATATAAATGCTTAAGTATCCAGGATACAAATTACGGCATTTGATATCGATCGAAATTCCCATTTAAAATATATTGCAATTTCGATTGGTATCGATTGGTATTTGATTTTAGGTATTAAAGCAAACAAATTTTACTATGGTAAAACAACATTTTTGCATAAATTAATTAACTAATGGATAATATATCTGCTCATGTTTGTGAGATTTAGGCCCGTTTTCACGACTTAACGATAGCTAACTGTAGGAAGTTATCGAACAGATAATGAGTTTTTAATTATCACAAGTTCTCTTTAACCTTAAAGTGAAGAATAAGCTAAAGAGAGGAACGTTCTACCTTTAACTTTTGTCGTAAGGTTTAGATTTGAGATTGCCATATTATATTCACATATTTTTTATATATGGCAACTCCAATTATACGTATATTTTGTAAATGTAAAAAAGGACGTAGTTGCCAGTTCGTATTTTTATTTTGGCAAAAATAATCGGTATTTTCTTTAGTATTGCCACTTTTTTAAACATGTTAAGTTTATTTTATACAGAAGTTGTGAAAACGAAAAATAGTTGAAGGTAACTTTATTCCTCACTGGTGCTAAAGGTAGCGTTAACTATATCGAACTTTAAAGGTAAGTCGTGAAAACGGGCCTTAGTGGAATAAACTTTAATTCACCAATTGAAATAATAATTTGGAAGAATTACGTTCAGCTAAATTAAATGCAATTTTGAGCAAAGGTTTATAACTTTCAAGATGCATCAGGCACAAAACACTGGGGCATTTTCTATTAATCAATGTGAAGTGGATTTAAAATGAAAACCTAAAAATAAATTACTATTTATATATTTCATACTCTGAGCTCTTATTATCTTTACAACACCAACTCTCAAAACTAGGAATAACTACGTAAATTTTGTATATAATTATTCATTTATTTCGATTTCTAGAGCATGCCCGGCTATAAAGTATTTAGTCCGGCTATACCTTAATTGAAATTCGTTGTACTGTGCTAAAGTATGTAAATATGAAGATGAAATTGCATATTTGTTAGATAAAAATTATCCAAACAACTACATAGTAAAAAAATATACAGAAAATAAGTAATCTTTTAAAGACTTCTCATTAAAAAATACTATTTTTTTAAGGGGATTACTTTGTCTTTTTTTGGAGAGGATGAAGTAATGTATCTGCCAGTCCTGCCTGAAAGAATAAAGTCTTCGTTGCCTTATCACGACAAACCCAATATCCATATATTAATTTATTTATAATATATTTGTTGCTATTATTCAATCAATGAAACTTGACTTTTTCCTGTCCTCAAGTATCAAGTTCCCGATTAGTTCAAAAAAATAGGAAGACTTAATTCAAAAATCGGCAAAAACTGTTTTGAAAATTACAAAAGAAAAAAAAAAAAAAAAAAAAAAAAAAAAAAAAAAACACCCTACAATTACAAAAGACGTTAAAATAAGACAATGGATTAAAGTGATAATTTTTTGGAACGTCTTTTGATGTGTGGCTTTTATTGCAGCGGTACGGATAACCATTTTAAGGTTCTCTATAGGCAGCCACAATTATACTATTGTAGCCTCCAATCTTATTATGGTTATTATTAACATTAATATGCTTACCACAAATAATCGTATGGTTATTTATGAACATTGGGCTCTTGGACCATGTTTTAATAGCAACATAATTTGGTTGATAAATAAGCAATTCTAACCTCAAACTGACAAAAATTTCTAAAAATTTTTACAAAAACAAGATTGAAAATTAAGCTGTTGTAGACAACACTTCTTAGCAAACTTGTACTATGTATTTCCTTACCTCTCTTTTAATTTCGCATGAAGTTTGATTTGTTCTCATATTAAAAGCTTTAATTAAATTCTCTTTGGACCCGAGCAAAACCTTGTAATAGTTTTGTAAATCTCTTCTTTTCAGTTTACATTAACACTCTCTGTCTCTCTGTCACTTGCTTGAGCTCTTTCGTTGTATTTGGTTGTAATGAAATATTATTTATTTCTCTTACACAGGGAAATCATGTGTTTTTTATTTAACTGCAAATCAAAGTCGAGGTCGTTGTACGACCGAAAGAATGTTGGAATGGTGCTGATGATGTTAAATTATTTTCTTTGTTATAGTTGCGTTACCGTTTTATTTGTTTGTCCGTCTGTCTGCCTGCCTGTTAGCTTAAACGTCTCTCCGTCCGTCTGCCTTCAGTAAAAACAGCATTTGCTTTTTCGTGTAAGTGGATGTGTTTTTGTGATTCTGTTTGTGTTTCACTGTTAAAAGCCGTATGAAGTACTCATTCTGCTTTTGTATTCTATGCCAGTCGTGATAACTCTAAACAGTTAGTTGGCTTACAGTATTATAAAGCAGAAATTGAGCATAATGGTACATTGTTTTTGGTACAATTTGACATTGGAAAGTACTTTAGCGTATCAGCAACTTATTTGGGGAAACGGAAAAAAAATTACATCACACAGTGAAAGATTAAAAAATATGTTGAAAAAAATTTGCTGTTTTTAAATTAATAAAATAATATTTAAAAAAGAGTATTGTAAAATTAAAGTTTTTTATTCAGGTTTTTTACGTCCCAAAAAACGGCGGATATTCCTAAAGGGTACATTACACTATTATACTTTTTATTAAAACATGTCAAAAAATCAAGTAATATGTAAAAATGTGATAGTATGAATGCAATGTGTTATGAAAATGACAAGAATTACGAAAAAAAATTGACATCCCATACGACTTCCTCGTTTTTTGAAATTTTCCTTAAAAATAAAACTTTTCATTTGATCAGGGTTGCATTTTTACAATAGTGTGAAGTGAAGTGATAGTGTGAATAAAAACTGTAATGTTAATAAGATTTTTTTACAGTCGCAACAAAACTCATTAGATTTCCAAATTCATTTTGGTGTTTTTAAAAAATAGGAAATCGAGTTATTACCACAAAAAAACCTAAGCGACATCATATTCAATTTTCGTTTTTTTTAATTAATGACTTTATTTCATAGAAAAAACAACTTTATCTTAAGCGACAACCTTCATACAAAATTTTAATGAAATACAATAAAAAAAAACCTTCTCCTGAAATTTTTTTTTTGTCGCTTAAGCTTTTTTGGTGACTTTTTGATTGATAGTAAATGTTATAATCAGCGTTGCCAAAATATTTGGAAAAAAAAATCTTCATTTAGTGAAAAAATCTTATTTTAAAGAGAAAAATCTTCAAATTTTTTATAACAAAGGCAAATAAGTATAAATTTTTCTAAAAAATACATTTTAAATGCATCTAATTTTTAATAAAAAGGAACATAAAAAAGTCCATCAAAATAAAGAAGTCTCATTGAAAGTAGTTAAATTCTAAAATAAGAGATATGCACATACATTAATTTTGACAAGAAGATTTAAGTTTAGGAGCTATGAAGCTCATACATCATATGAAATGTTAAGGGTTCTCAATTTAGTATTATATTTTTTGATACCGTTTTTATATCAAAGGCATTTTGAGAAAATTGCATTAAAAAAATGGATTTTCTTAAATATATTCCTAATGGAATAGTTATTAAAATAGTGTTGGTACACCTTTTAAAAGATATTCTTAAGCACTAATGTATGTATTAGGGTTTTTTGTTTGACATTTTGGCCAAAGAGGTGTTCTTTCTCATCCATGTAACTTATTACCTATTGGTGTTAGCAAAATTTGCCCCAAGTAGCTTCGATAACTATTTGATCAATATTTTGAAAACATTTTTTTTTTGTGTTTTTAAAAAACTTTTTTTTTAAATTTAAAATTTTTTTTTATATTTTTTATATTTTAGCTGAGGGTTTTTTCAATTTTTAGCATATGCACTATTTTGAATTTTTTCCTATTTGTGTTTAAGTGTTTCTAAAGCCTTAAAAATAAAACGTATGCAAAGAAACTAGACAAATTAACCTTTCCGACGGTATGTTACAAACCCAACTATTATTTTATACTGTCGATACTGTAATGCCCACAATATGTTTATCCCAGGAATAAAATCACCAAGCAACTATATTCACAGTAGTTTTATTTTTAAGGCTTTAGAAACACTTAAACACAAATAGGAAAAAATTCAAAATAGTGCATATGCTAAAAATTGAAAAACCCTCGTCTAGAGTTAGAAATTATTTTTTTTTATACATAAGCCACTCGCATCCCAAAAAGCGACCAAAACTACCTTAAAGGAAAAGACATAAGCTTTCTTGTGAACAAAAAAAAAAAAAAAAAAAAAAAAAAAAGTTTTAAATTTAAAAAAAAAAATTTTAAAAATTTTTTTTTCAAAACATGGATCAAATCGATGCTACTTGGGACAAATTTAATAAAAAAATAAGTTACATGGATAAGAAAGAACACCTTTATGGCCAAAATGTCAAACTTTGACCCCCACTACCTTAGAAACTTTTAGACCGATCTAGTTGAAAATTTGTGTCTAAGCTACCATCTAATAGGACTAACATTGGTGCAAATTTCATCCAAATCGGAAGACATCGATTTCAAAATTGGGTCGCTTCACATGAAATCCCCCATATTTATATAAAATATATATACATATAAAATTTATTTATTTAAAATATTTTATCTATTTTATGAATTAACTTTTTGATCTCATAACTTGAGTACCACAATTTTTGTATGTTTTTATTATTGTTTTATGAATTAAATTGTTATGTTTGTTATATTTTTATCTTGTATCTAAAGCGTAAGGTAATAATAATTCAAGTTTCTCTTTCAATCTTCAATTATTTTTTGTAGTATTTAAGCATTTATTTTACTTACTTTGTAAAAAAGTTCCCTTACGCTTTTTTATAAAAAGTTTTTTCATTAAGTAAAAACAAATTTTCTTTGTATTATTTATATGGAGCGGGATCCCGGGAAATTTAAAAAAAATTCCCGCTTTCCCGGGAATCGAAAAACTTCGGGAAAAAAACTCTAGTATGTATTATACATACTTTGTTTAAAAATTATCATAAACATGGAATGTGGAATTTTCAAACTAAAAGCTTCTTAAGTTCATTAGTTTTACCTTTTGGTAGTAAATACATGAACTTTCTGTTCTTTAATATCATAAAAATACGTATTTTCCTTTCAGAAAGGATTTTTTTCATCAACATTCCCAAAATGAACAACTGCTTAGGATGATTTTTTAATATTTTGTATGCCCAGAAAAAATGATGCATTTTTGTGTACGCTAGAGACAATGGCTACAAAAGTGTGCAAAACCAATAAACAAAAAACTGATTCAAAACCTCATTGTTTTAAAAATTTACTGTTTAAAAAACTGTAAAAAATTGCAAACTAAAAGTTAAAAATCTTAATTTCTAAAAATAAAAAATTTTCATTTGAGAAAAAAAAGTCTTGAAATCATATTTTGGTCAATAAATCTTCAAAAATATTATAAAATCTTCATTCTGGAAACGCTGGTTGTAATGTTAAATTATAAACAAAATTAAATTAAATAATTTGAAAACATTTGCATCTTTTTGCTTTTACAACTAAACCATAGGCGGGTTTTCAATAGCAAAGAGCCCCATTTAAACGTTCAGTTAAAATTTTAAATTTCATTAAAAAAAAAAAAGAACATAAGAAAATATTAAATTTAACTGTCAAATCTAAAATATAATCTTATAAAATGCGTTCAATGTTAACAAAAATGGCTTAAATACATGATGGATAACTGTTTTTCATAATTTTTTGGTTTTTGATCAGTAATTTTGGATGTTTATTTTCTGGATTTTCTGATTAAGACGGTTTCTAAATGTAAAAATTTTCATGTGCCAATTTGTTTGTTGGGTTGCTTGCGATTGCTTTCTCAGTTTTTGTAGCCAGTAGACCATCATCACATAGATTTTGTATTTGCGTTTGCCTTTATGCTGATATTCTTGTTGTTTCTCTAGTTCGATTCTAGTTTTTGCGTTTTGGTATTCAGTCAAGACTTGTTTTCTTCACATTTCTCAACTATTCCGACATTAAGTTGTCGAAGGAATGTTGTCGTTAGAAAAACCGTAAATCTTGTCTTGGCTTACAACACACAGATTCATTCAAACACACATAGTTTTGCAAAAACACAAAACATACATACATACATACATACATAAGTACATATGTATAGACAAATACATAACGGTACGTACGGTATGCTGCATTGGGAATGATGTGTGGTATAGATACCAATTGAAATGGGTTATCGAAACTTGAAAATAAAAATTAAAACACAATTTTTAGAACTGGATTTTAATGACCATGAATTATGTCGCATGTTAGAATTAACAATACCGATTATGTTAAAGAGTTTATTCCATTTTTTTTTTTTTTTATTGAAGGGCTCAAAGTAGATTTTCAAAGTCGATTAATAATTTTTTATCGTAATCGCAATAACAAAAATTGTGTTTTTAAATGAGAATCCCAGTTTAAGGAATGGTTTTTGAATTTAAATTTTTACAAACTTAAACTACTTCTTTAATATTTTAATAGTATTAAAAACTAATTTGCTGTTTCCAGGTGACAAGCAATTGATTGTGTAGAAAAATTTATATGAAAATCGCTGAGTTTTTTGAGTGCATTTTATATAAATTGTACTGCACAATCAATTGCTTATCACCTGGAAACAACACATAAATTTTGTTATTACTTCAAAAGTTTTTATGTGCTTTTAATTATTTAAAAATAAAGAATTTTGAAACGACTTTTACCACATTTGATACATCGTTGGTCTCATGTAAAAATAAATACACAACGTCACAAAAATTTTATGTAATTTTATGAAAAAAAAAAAAAAAAATAGAACGGTTTAACAAGCAATATTACTTTTTTATTCATTCAGTATCTTTTATTTTTTTTTTTCAATATTTATTTATTGAAAATTCATATACTAAATATGAACTAATCAAATCTTTTCTTAATACTTTGTTTTGTGTCCTGCCAGTGCCAGACAACAAATTTAGTCATCACGGTTTCTGTTCACATATATAGGTGTTCATTGCTCTTCTGATTGGGTGAGTGCTGCAGTGTCTCTTCTTCTTAAGCGAGTGTGGCCGCCATGATTTAAAATATTTCGAGCTAGTGGACTTGGATGTTGTTCTAGCCTTTTTAAATATTTTACTGCATTTTTTGTAATCATAGTTTTTACTAATGGCACATTGAGATCCTTATGAATGTTTGAGTTTTTTACATACCAGGGAGCGGCTGTGAAGAAGTTTATTTTATTTATTTATTTATTTATTTATTTAATCAATGGACATTATCCTTACTGACTAATAACAATATTGACTTAAAATGAATAAATAACATTATAAATTTTAAAATATACTAACCAACTTTACAGAGTATATGTAAATAAAAAATTACGAGTTCAGAAAAACAATAATTTTATGCTTTATGGAATTTAAACATAAAGAAAAATCAACAAATTGTGATAAAGAATTAAATTGTCTACATAACCTTGAAAAAGGATCAGCAATGGCGTAATTTACTCTATAAAATTTAACAAAAAGCAGATTATAATGACGAGTATTGCGACCAGGTATATTAAATTTTACAGAATTTAAAAGAAAATCACAAGAAACATTACCATTAATTAGATTAACCATAAAAGATACATTTAGCATTGTACGGCGACTTTTGAGCGATGGTAGTTTTATTAATGCCAGTCTACTAGCATAGGAAGGAAAGTTTGTCGAGTAATTCCAATGAAGATCACGTAAACAGAATAATAAAAATTGTTTTTGGACAGATTCAATACGAGAATTATGAATGTTGTAATACGGATCCCAAATGATTGACCCATATTCTAAGATAGGTCTAACGAGTGACACGTACAGTTGCTTCGTTATGTATGGATCAGTGAATTCTTTAGCCCAGCGCTTAATAAAGCCAAGAACACCACGAGCTTTATTTACAGTTAATGTAATATGCGAAACAAAGTTTAATTTAGGATCCAGTAAGACTCCAAGATCAAGGAACGAATCAACCAACTCTAGTTGATGTCCACCCAAAGCATAATAAACATCAATACAGGTATTTCTATAAAAACGCATACATTTACATTTCATTAGATTTAGCTCCATCATATTATGATTACACCATAAAAAGAAGTTATTAAGATCCGCTTGAAGATAAAAATGATCAGCAAAGCAATTAAAAGAATGGAAAATTTTTACATCATATTTTGGCGCCTTTGAATTTGTTCGATATAAGAGGCAGTGCCCCATAGTTGAATGCCGTAGCACCAGATAGGCTTTAAGATAGAGTTGTAAAGTAGAAGCTTGCAATCGAGACTAAGGACGGAAATTCTTCCAATAAGCCAATGAATTTGAATGGGTTTTAGTTTCGTTTGAGTTAATTTTGCCTCTATAAAGCATTTCCACGTTAACCGCCGATCAAGATCTATACCGAGATATTTTACATGCGAATGTTGAGGAATTATTTGATTATTGATTGTAAAAGGTTGGCAAGATTCCCGGCGCAATGTGATAGTTATATGTACGCATTTTTTATCATTGACCATTATCCTCCATTGTCTTAACCATATTTCTAGTAGAAATATATGATCCTGTAAGTAATGAGATGCTTAATGACGGTTTTCGTGCACGCTGTATCGTCCGCAAATGTTGAAGTTTGGGTGAAATTGTTTGTTGGCATGGCCGAAGTATAAATTACGTATAATAGCCGGCCTTGTGGGACTCCAGCGCCAATTGGTTGAGTGGCACTTAAGAAATTTCCTTCTTTAATTATAAATTGACGACCGAAGAAGTAGCTTTCTAACAGCTTGTGTATGTTTGCTGGTAAGTTTTGCTTCAATTTATGTAATAAGCCTTCATGCCAGACTTTATCAAAAGCTTGCGAAACATCGATGAAGAGCGCTGAGCAATATTTTTTTTCTTCAAAGGCTTTTCTTATGGCATTAACTATTCGATGAGTTTGTTCAATTGTGCTGAGTTTTCTTCTAAATCCGAATTGATGGTTTGGAATACAACTATTTTCATTTAAAATCGGAGTTTATTTTGACAGTAGTAATTTCTCAAATAGCTTTGATATATTTGATAATAAGCTAATAGGTCGATATGACTCAACTTTTGTATGATCTTTACCTGGCTTTGGTATCATGGTAACTAAGGAAATCTTCCACTTTTGAGGATAGTATTCCAGACGTAATATAGCATTAAGGATAACAAGTATTATTTTCTTTGCTATGCGAGGTAGCTCCAACAACATTTTATTACTGATCTTATCAATTCCAGGTGCCTTCTTTGTTTCCAGTAAAGTTGCAATTATGTAAGTTGGGACCTTTCTACATGAGACCAACGATATTTTTGATTTTAAAGGAATGTTAAGGTTCCCTAAGATAAGGTGCAAGCCAAAGGCACATTGGAAATTTTTTAAAGTTTCAAGCCCATATGAGCCTTTCCTTGACTAAGTTGTTACAAAATGACTTTAAGCAAATATAAGCTGCCAAAATCTTATATAATTTTTAAAATTGTTTCTTTTTTTAAATAATAAAAAAAAATAAATTATACGTTTCCTGTAATTAAGAAATCCAGCAAATCTTAGACCCTTAAATTCACTTAAAAGTTGGAAATAATACAAAATAACCTTTCACAATTTAAGCTCAACCAAATTCAATCGGCACCTAAATTTGAAATAGCCGCATCCAAAAAAAATTCAAAATCAATTTTTTTATTCAAAGTTATTCAAATAGCTTATCCCATCAACAATAAATTTCAAGTGTTTTTATCAATAATAAAAACTGGGAATTAAGCACGAATAACAAAATCTTTTGAAATTAAAATTTTGTATTCTCAAAAATTGAAATTACTTTTTTGATAATAAACAGGCAAGTGCACGGCCTAAAAAACACTTAATTGACAACATCTTTTGTAAAGTTGTTGTTGTTTTTATTTTGTTTTTCTTAACCTACTTACAACTACAATTAATGTTGAGAGAATTTCAACTAATTGTAGTGGGGAATGTAAGATGAGATAAACCCACTGTTTATTGTTGATGTGTTTTGTTTTAACTTTGATATTATTACAAGTAGAACTGTTGCTATAAGTCTTATACGCTTAACAGTTTTATTTGGTTTAATATCTTTAGTTTTTCTAAAATCTTTATGGATGAAGTTTCCTGATGATCTGGCCTAAGCAACCAGTGAAATGCGCATAGGAATAGCTTATCCCATCAACAATAAATTTCAAGTGTTTTTATCAATAATAAAAACTGGGAATTAAGCACGAATAACAAAATCTTTTGAAGTTATTCAAAATATTTTTATATAAACATTTTTTTTTTTTGTTATCTCCAGTGAAATATAAAACAGTATCCCATTTACATTTCAAGTGACGATTTATTTGATTTAATCACATGTTTTTTCTAGTTTTATGTTTAAAAAAACATCTGGTAGATTTAAGGCAGTCACAATGAATGTTGTTAATTGCTTTCGAATAATTATTTTCAATATTAAACAAAAAATGATCAAATTACGTAACATTTTAATTAAGAGAGGAAAATAAATTATTTGACGTGCAAAAAGTTTACATTTTACATACAAGTACTTAGAATTAAACTATTCAGTCGAATTTTTTTTTATTTTTTAAGTCATAAAGAGAATATTGTTGAGATTTGCTTAATTTATTAAGCTATTTCCGTTAACAGTTACTCTCGTATATTTAGAATACTAGTGTAACCGCACTGAAAATTCTGCATTTAATAAAAGTATAACCGCACCAAAATGTTTAAGTAGGTTTATAAACAGCGTTTAAGGAACTGCAGTCAAAATAGAAAAACTGTCATTTCTTCTACTTTTGCATTTGGTATTGCCTAAAAAACTATTCTTTTTACTTCTGATGCATTAATTGTAAACAGCCGCTGTCAAACCAACCTTAAAAGTGAAAAGTTGTATAAAAATGTTTGTTTTTTGTTGAAAATTTTTTGTTTCGACTGCAGTTTTTAAGCCCTGTTTATAAATTCGTTCTAATTTACAACAGTTTTCAAAATTTATTTCAAAACAAAAATTATCACTTGTGGACCAAGGAACTAGTCATAATATTTTTTCATTGTATCCTAAATCATTTTTTTTTATAATATAACTAAGGGATAGAAATTTTTAATGGCAAATTTGGAATGCTTCCAACTAATTTGTCTTAAAACTGCAATTCATAAAAAAAGAACTAAAAAATAAAGACCCAAACATAATATGCTAAAGCAATTGTGGGAATACATGTAATTCATATGAGTCGAACCATATTAAACTTAAGAAAACTTTTTGTTATGAAACTGTCATTTGCTTAATCAAAGTGCGAAACTGATCGCACTTTCCGTACGGAATCAAATATTTTTTGATTTGGTTTTACTAAATGCATTTTAGATTGAGAGGCTTTTTGTTAATTTTTGACAGTTACTTAAGAAAGCTTATGCATATTGTAGTTGGGCATTAAAATGTATATTAATCAGTCTTGCCAATGTAGCCATTAATTTTAATTTTTTAGACAGAATTAAGACATTGGGCCGCGTGAATAAAAAGGTAGCTATAGCTATAAACTAGCTTTGAGGTGAATAAAAATTTAAGTTAAAGCTAGTACTTTATACTGACTAGTAGAAACTAGTTTTTCTAGCGTTGACTCAAACAAAGTGTGAATAAAATCGAGTGAATGCTTAAAAACTAGCTTATGCTTTATTTTTTAAGCTTATGATTGAGGTGCTTGAAGTTTGTGTTTTGCTAATATATTTAAAAAAAATGCTATTCTAAATTAAATGTCTAATATTATGAAAGTTCGCTAAAGGAAAGAATATCTCCTAAGGACAGATTTTCACCTAAAATGTTTAAATTGCTGTAAATAGTAAATACAGTTATATAAGTACATGCGTATGTAGCAGTTTACCAAAGTGATTTTACTTAAAATGTAATAATTTTGTAAAATGTATGTATATGTATAAATTTTGTAAAACAAGTTAAACAATTAACAATCAATGACGCACTGTGTGGTGTGGGCGGCCAAAAATGAAAATAATATTTTTTATAATTTTAGAATTTGATTGATACTGTTTTATTATATAGATTTCAAATAACAATAATCAAAAATAAGTTTTAAAATATGTTAATATATACAAAAGTTAGAGCTAATCAAATTTGAATGTTTTAGGTGAATGTGCAGCATGCAAAGAAAAATGTAAAATTGTGTGAATATGCTAAAGGGTTAACATAATATAAATTGTCGATAAAGCCGGCAATATTTGCATTGATATTATAGTGTGATATTACTAAAATATGGTAACGCACTTTTTTTATCCATTTAGCTATCATATGTGTTTTACCGTTATTCTGAATGTGAACAAAAAAAAGTAATAATTATTTACAACTTGCAAGTTTACCTGGCAATTAAAAAAAACTATCAAAAACTACTTTTTTTATAATTTAGTATAATATTAATAAAAGTATGTATATTATAAAAAAGTATGTGACATTTACGAAACGTTGCGAAAATACGACTTTTTTTCATTTTTACAGTGTCATCAAAGGTACAAATTAGAGAATTTTTCAATATTTGGCTCAAACATACTTCTTACAGAGCAGCCCATATGGAAATAATAAATTTTTTGGAAAAGAAATTTAAGACTAAAGTGGAAAAAGAAACAAATAAAAGACTTAATTTTATTTTAGCAAACATAAAACGTACATGGGTAAAGTGCTCCAGAAAGAAGGAGCTGTTTGAAAAAAAACAGTTCGTGGCTTAATTCATTTTTCAATATCAAAGAAGAACACATATGCAAAGTAAATATATAATCTAATATTTATTTTCAACAATAAATATGCAAATTCGTTTTTAATTTGCTTAGATCCCAAGTACAAGTCGTAAAGGAAGACCAACATTGGAATTCGATGAGAGCTCTGAAAAAACCAAAAGAAGAAAAGTGGAAAATCTCGTAAACTCTGTATGCCCAAATCAATTGCAAAGTGCTGCTCGGAGAGTTACCGGAGCAACTGACGAAACTTCCATTTCGGTAGAAAAGGCTTTAGCACTTTTAATAGACATGGATCTATCATATAGGCAGTATGAGAAGATGCGAACTGTTGTAAATGATGTGCACAAGAACTGCTTCCCGACATATTATAGTGTACAAAAAGCGAAGAAAAAATATATTCCCGAAAATATATTAGTAACTGAAACTTCAGTTAAAATACCATTGCAATCTATTCTAAATATGACTGCCAAAAGTATTTTAGATTTAAATAATTTTGAATCCCAAAATGATTTAAATTTGGAAATTAAATGGGGCTTTGATGGAAGTTCAGGCCATAGTAATTACAAACAAAACTTCAGTGATCCAAATTCTCGGGATTAATATTTATTTGTGGCTTCTTTTGTTCCATTAAGGTTTATAGATTTTCGTACAGAAAATGTTTTATGGAATAATTTAAAACACTCATCAATAAAATATTGTCGTCCAATATGCTATTACATGGAAAAAGAAAATTCAGATTTAGTAAAAACTACACAGTCTACTATTCAACAGGAAATAGATAATTTACAAACATTTAATTATGTATCTGATAAGAGAAACATAAACGTCCACTTTAATATGCGATTAACAATGGTTTATGGAGCTGTAGCAATGTTTTATCTGATAACAAAAGCAGTTCTTCTTGTTTTGTTTGCGGTGCAAAACCGTCGGAAATGAATTCTGTTGAAGTATTAGAAAGGGGACTTATAAAAAAGGAAGAATTCCATAAACACGGGTTATCAACTCTACATGCATGGATAAAATTTTTTGAATGTATACTTCACATAGCATACAGGCTGCCTTTGAAAACTTGGAGAGTTTCAAAAGATGATGACAAAAAAAATTGTCAATAAAAGAAAATCTAAAATTCAGGAAGATTTTAAAATGGAACTCGGATTAATTGTAGATAAAGTTAAAACAGGTTTTGGAACAACAAACGATGGAAATACTGCGAGACGGTTTTTCAACAATATTGAAGTATCATCTAGAATAACGCAAGTTGATCCAACTTTAATTAAAAACTTCTCTTTGATTTTAAAGACAATTTCGAGCAGTAAAACAATAAAAATTTCAAATTTTCAAAAACTGCTTAGAGAAACATGGACTTTATATGTTGAAAAATATTCCTGGTATTTTATGCCTGTTACTGTTCACAAAATACTTGTGCATGGAGCAGAATTTATAATAAACTCCACGATTCCAGTAGGAATGTTGTCTGAGGAAGTTATAGAAGCCACTCATAAAGTTTTTAGAAAAATTCGTTTGAACCATACTCGAAAAAACAGTCGTGTTAATACTAATAAAGACATAATAGAAAGAATGATTTTACAATCTGAACCAAACTTATCTATATACACAAAAGAAAATGGAAGTAAATAATTTCATTATTGAAGAAAATGCTGGATATCAGGAGGATTCACTTTTAGAAAATTTAATAAATGTGTCCGAAGAAAGTGATTCTGAATATGAATAAAATAAAAAAAATAAAAACAATGGAATACAATTTTTTGTGTACGGAGTTAATTTAAGAAATTTTTATTTTATTACTTTTTTTGAATTTTTTGAAAAATGACATTTTTCAGCGTGTCCTTGTTCTGATTTGGATAAAATTTGGTCAACTCCTTGAGTGTATCAAATCCAATGACTATGCGAAATTTCATGAAGTTTGAACTCTTTGTCTATCTTTTATGACATTTTTTAATTTTAGGATATATGGGAAGGACATGAGTCCTTGCTCCGAAAATTTAGAAATTTGAAATTTTGTTATCTTTTATCAATTAAAACATTCGTGCCAAATTTCAACTCTTTACAATAACGTCTTCTATTTATGGCCGCTCGTTATATGAAAACACGACACTGTGTGACGTGGCCACTAAGTTTTTTTATGATCTACCCCAGAAAACGTCGGTAAAGACTTCTGCCATAGAAAGTCTGTGTTGCATTTTTTAAATAAAATAAAAAGCTTTATACATATGAAAGAAAAAAAATGTATAAAAAAATTTATATACAAAAATATATTTCATTCGCATTTACAGGGAAGTTTTTTTTTAAAAAATATCAATACACAGTTCTTGTTCTACGCCTCAAAACATAAAAAAATACATAAACATTTTTGTACTTATATTGTGTTTTATACATTAATATTTTTTTTAAAATAAGTTTAAGAAATTTAAATTTTTGACATTTTTGCACTTTTTAATTAATTTTGTTTTCGTGTACGAATTAAAAGAATAAGAAAATGCGTACACAAGCACTACATTTAATAAAAAACAAATCTAACGAATTGTGTTTCTGCAAAAGAAAATGTAAAACTCCAAACTCAGAACTCCGGCAAAATTCAATACCAGTATTTAAAAGTGAAATTGTGGCAACTTCAGAAACGATTTTTGGCAGCTGATTTAATAGTCACATTTTCCAGCTTATGCTTCCCCTTTTTAGCACTGGCCATATAGCACTAGCAAAGAGTTATTCACACTTTTTGTAGTTTAAACTTTTCAGTATAGCTAGTACTGAAAAGTAAAAGCTAGTGCTAGTAAACTACATTTTTAGTCGATAATCGTGGGCACACTGATATTAATGGATCACATTGTCAAAAGGCAAAACTTTACGTTTGAATAGCTGACCCAACTGAGTTGATAAAAAAAATAATAATTAAAACGTTTTCAATCAGTGTTTCTAAAAGTAGGAAACACTAATTGATTTATCGGTTAAAATTGGGGATTTGAATGGTAGCTAAAAATATCATTGGAACAAATTTCTGGCAATACTAGTTTTACTACAGTTATGTCAAATTAATGACTTCGTATTTCAATTTGTATTTAGTCTGGGTTTACACTATGAATGTTTTCTCTCAGAAAGTCTGAATTTATAAGCGAGAGGGAAAGAAAACAGGCTACTCTTCTCTAGCCACTCATCAATAAACTCAGAATTTCTGAAAGAAAAGTTTCATAGTGTGAACACAGAATTAGTTAAATTTGTATGTAAATACAATTTTATTTTCAGTGTTAAATATTCTTATTTAATTAATATAAAAGTATTGCAGCACTACTTAATATATAAATGGTGGTCTGAAAAGCTGAATATTTTTGCGTTGCCTGTTGTTGTTGTATTTTTGTATATTAAACCAACCTTGCTAAGGTATAAAAAAGGAAACTTAATTAGCTTTTAAGGGTTTTCATTTAAGTGTTAATTCAATGGCACTTAAAATCGAACCGTAAATGCGACTCTGATAATATTTCACATATCTATCAGGGCTGTCAGATATGGCGATTCACTTGGCTATTTTTACCATTTGTATTATTTCAGCGATTTTTTTAATAGTTTGTAATTTTTTGTTATTGTTACTAAGTTAAAGAAAATCTGGCAACTTTTTTCACATGATTGTTGTTTTGTTATCATTTAAACTGAATTTTATATTCAGTCACTCTTTAATTCTAAAGGCCTAACCATAATGTGCTTAAGTTGGATTAAGCAAAAGTTCGAATACATGTAAATCATATGAAGCAAACCATATTTAACTTACGGAAACTTTTGGTTAAGTTTTATGCAACTGTCATTTGCTTAAGCAAAGAACTGATAGCACATTCCGTACGGAATCAAATGTTTTTTAATTTTGTTATTGTTTTTTTTTCAATACATCTGAGAGACTTTTTTGTAATTTTTGACAGTAGATTAAGCATGGCTATGCATATTATGGTTGGGCCTTAATAGTATGTATGCAGGTCAGAACACCAGTAATGAAATCGATGAGGCTGAATTGTACGATCTTATAGACTTCATTTTACTGCCTGTTTGTAGAACACGAGCGCAAGGCTCGTTCGTTAAACGCACATTTAAAACAAAAAAAGATTTCAAAAATAGATTGTTTTAAATGTTAGTTAAGTTCTAAAAACAGGCAGTTAGTTTTTTTAACTAAATATATATAATTCTCCATTTAATGTTATTTAAAAAAAAATAACAGAAACTAAGCAAAATTTACTTTCGGCGACTATTTTGGTGATTTTTGACTGAAATATTATATTTACTAGATGTTTTTGTATGCAAAATTTAAATAAAAAAAAGCTTTTACGAAAACTGAACAAAATTGACGTTTGGCGATTTTTGGCGATTTCTGACATCCGGTTTCGCGATTACCGATAATGTTTATAAAGTCAAGATATCAATTTTCTAGACAATTTATCAATTTTCTACTTAAAGCTCTTAAATTCTACTTAAAGCTTTTAAATTTTTATTTTGACATTGTCAAACAAATGTTGATTAATTTTTAACAAGTTTGTGACAAACGTTAATTGGATATTTCTTATAGCCAGGGAAACCGGAAAAATCTCTAAAAAATATGCAGGAAAAAACTTGAAAATATGCCCTAAAAATTGCCCCAAAAACCAAAAACCGCTTATTTGAGAACAAGATATTCAACAATTTAAAAAATTCCCCTAAAAAAAAGTCAAAAATTTAAATCGGTAAAGCCCACACACTACAGAATTTACAGACGAATTTTTAAGATTTGGAACCGATGGGCACTCTGGGTTCACCAAAAACAAGTTATGTTATGAGGTTAAGATTCATATAAAAGCTATTTGTGGCGAATATTATGAGAGTCGTTGTGCTGATCGATAACCATTCTATGTTAGGAATTGGTATTATTATTGTCGTAAACGACATAAATATAACAATTTTTCTATGTGTTTTACATTGCCAATGTCGTAAAATTTCAATTATAACGATCAACTTTTTAAATGACTACGACTTCGACCACGAAAACGACTTTCGGAATAAGACTGACTATTTTAAAATACAATCTATATAAGATTTTTTGCCTTAAAGGGACGGTCGCTAAATTTTATATATTAATATTGACATTTAAAAGGATGAGAGCAGTGGTGATATGTGAACGGTTTCCAAAAATAATTTAATTTCCAATAAAATATATTTGGGGCTATAAATTATAATTTAACCTAGATACGAAGATAATGGCTTATGTACACAACAAGTCTATTTCGGTAAGAAGTTTGATATTATAGACCGATTCTCATCATTTACATAGGGTTTGGCGTAAGTGCAATTTATTTGTATTTACCAAATTTTATTAGATTATCTACTAAATTATTCAAAAGATGCTGAAAAGTGTAAAATATGCACTACCAAATCGATGCCAAAACTCATAAAATCAATAAGACGGATAATTACTGAACAAATTTCTTTTCAATCAGTACTTCATACCATCTGCATTACATAGAAGTAGTTTAGTAATGCTTGACATATAATCTGATACAATGTTTTGAAAAATTTTATAAAGTTCTAGTTTTTGGAATATTTCAAGGCGGATTCACTCATTTGTTCTGAATATTATTTCTAACCGTGAAAAAAAAAATTTTAAATCAGTTTGACGTCTTTTTCACTCAAGTGGAGCTGTCTTTAAAGAATTGTGAAAAAAAAGACTTTGATTTGTTAAATAAAAAAATTTTATTGATATAACAAATATTAAGTAGCGCAATATTCATAAAAATTAAGAACCGTCTTAAACTGTAACATTATCCATACAGCAAAACTTATCAAAGTCATTAAAACATTACTATTAAAATAGTAATTGCATTTTTTTTAATTGCTTAAAGCTATTAAATTTAAATACTTATTGTAGATTTTTGTAAAATTTGAATAAATAAAAAAATATTTATGAATCATTATTTGACATAATTATTAGAAAACCATTTTTCTTAATCCTACTATTAAATGTTTAATGGAAAAATATTGAATTATAATTTAAATTTGGAAATTTTAACTGTAACATTTTCAACTGGTTTCTTACGAAAATTAACTCAAGTATTAAAAATGTGTTACACTCAGTGTTGCCAGAAATAGAAAAAACACCTTATTTGTAATTTTTTCGTCTGCGAAATTTTGGCGTAGGGAAAATCGGACAGATTTTTTAAATTCTCTATTTTTAACAAGAAAATGTCATTAAAACACGATACCGAAATAATAAATAGTTCGATACCGGTAACGAAATTCGTTTTGGTTGCCAAAAAAACATATTTTTCTTAAGCGCTATATTACAGAGAAAACTTCTTTAGATAATTCCACCATGTAAAAATTAGACACCTACATCGTTTAAATCCCCTTTTGTGTGTTTTTTTTTTAAACATTCTTGTTTGGTGTGGTGGGCGCTGCGAAATGTGGCCCCAGGAAATGTGACCACAAAAAACAAATAAAAACTTACGTCAAATAAAGGGCTATTTTTCATTATGCCAATGTAACCCAATTTTGTTTAAAAAATTGTACCAAATAATATTGAAAAATAACACTTTTAATAGGATGATATATTCCCCTAAATTAAAGATAATTTTCGGGGTGCTGCGAAATATTGCCCCAAAAAAATGACAATTTATCCTAAATTTGGGGCTATTTTTATTTTTTTTTTTTCGAAAAAATAAAATTTAAAAAAAACCCTAAAAATATATTTAAATATGACCCCAAATTTGTTGTAATACTTTGCAAACATAATTCCTGAGGTCACATGTCGTAGCAGGGTCACATTTTCGATAAAAAGGTTTCGGCAACTGTATACTGATACCGATAAAATTAAAATACCGATGCTGAAATAAAAAATAGTTTTACCGAAATAGCAAATAGGCATTATACACCCAATAAAAACTTCGCATACACACAGAAAAAAATACCAATGTAAAATTAACATGGAAAAATGTTGATTGAGAATCATAGTAAATTTCTGCAAAAGTATGCCCTTTATTTAAATTTATCATTATTTCATATTACTTTTTAATAAAATAACCTTAAATCACGTTTATTTAATATTATTCACTGTTAAAATAAAAAAAAAAAAATATTAAAATATAAATAAATATGGATTCAATATTGAATCCATAAAAACCTGTTTTATATTAAAATCAAAAGTTAATCTTGTTAAATTAACATGCATACATACTTAAGTATGTACATTTTTTAAATTTCACTTTTAAAATAGGTTATAAAAAGAAGACAATTCCCGTATTCTTTTAATTAAAATTAGTTAGTTAAATAGTACATCCAGTTTGCAAAGTAGAATGATGACGAAAACCATATCGGGCGATTCTGCTGATGCTTCTGTTAACAAAGGAGAATACAAAATAAGTGAAACATGTGTTACTACAGGGGTAAGTGTTTTGAATTATTCTTAAATAAATGCATATGTGAGCTCTGAAGCTTCTTCACACTGTTACATCACATTCAAACCAATTTGATTCTACATGAAATTCACGTTGTTTCAACTTGAAATAACTTTCATTCAACGTGATTCGGATTGTTATTTCAACATAAATTACATTTTGCTCTAACTATATTGCAATGTTAAATCAACATGAATTATAGTTATTTTAAAAGAAAAAAATGTTGTTCGCAAGTTATTGTAAAATCAGGTTGAATGAAAATGAAAAACGTATGAAGCAAAATCACCACCGAAAAATTTTAAATCAACCTTGTTTTCTATGTTTTTAACTTGATTTTTTTCTGTGTGTACTTTTTCAACACTAGAACTTCTATCACTCAATATTTCGTAGCATTCTTCTAAAACTACTTTCATAACTTCCTATCTTTCGGATGTTTGTTGGTAAAAAATAAAGACTTATTTTTAATGCGTTCATTTTGGGACGTCCCTTGTAAATTCATTTGTTCTTTCAGTAATATTTTAATTCGTATTTTTACTTTTTTCTGATTACTCAACACTTTATTTTGTAGGCAAAGTAGGAATGGGCAAAAAATATCGATATATCAATATATCGATATTTAAAATAAAATCGATATATATCGCCGATTTTAAATACCGATATATCGATATTGTAATACGACTAACGAATTCGATATTTTTTTAAAGTCAGTCTTCATTAAAAACTCAAAATTTTCGCCGTTTTTCAAACAATATGTTTTTTAAGAATTGGCATCACTGCATGCATCATATGTTTTTTAAACTAATATGAAGAACTAAAATGATTGGCATTTATAAGAAGCAGGATGACAGTCTTCACTTCACTAAATGTAGTAATTATCAACTGTTGCACTGCCCATTCTGCTTTTAGTAGATTTATTGCATCAGGAGACATTGATTTAAATACATGTACTCACTTCTTGTAATTGATCTTATCCACAACCCATCCACAGATGCTAATTTTTAGATAATAGAAAACTAAATTTCAAAGTATAAATAGCTATTATTAGGCATTTTTTATTTCCCGGGATCCCGCAAGAAAAATCCCGCGAAAACGGAAAATAAAATAATTGAAATTCCCTAAAAACCCTATTAACATGTAAACTTGGTTGCATAATTTACAGTGTTGTTTTCAAATGGTACTGCCGCAATTAAACATATAAAATATCGGGGAAATTGGTTGATTAAACGTGATTTTTTTTTTTTGCAATTAAGGAAAAAAAGTTGGGACCGAAGCGTCGACACAAGTAGCGTGAATGATATTTAAGCGATAGGTAAGTTAAACGAATTCTATTGAAATTTTTTTTGGTAACGCTGGTTTATTTCTTTTCAAAATAAGCCAAAAGTGGCTTTGGAAATCAGATTCGAATTCCATTCCATTTTTTCCGAAGAGTTCATCTTCTTCGCGATTTACCAACTTATTTGACCCCTTTAAAGATCTACATTTTTATTGCCACGTTTAATCTCTAAATTTTAATGAAATGACTTAAAATTTGTTTCCCAGTGCTACCAATTGCTTTTAAGGTTAACTGGCCATTTAAATCTAAAAAGTGTGTGATTTTGTTGTGTAATTTTTTGTCTCTATTATTTCATAAATTAAACACTGTTAAACACATTCTTTTTTGTCGCACGGTCAATAACATTTCGCCAGCTTTAAGCACAATAATTACTATAGACGATACCTATTAATTGTTATTTTTTATTTCATTATTTTTTATTTATAAACTTATTATAATCGAACAATTATAACAATCTATCTGTCTATTCATAAATTTCAAAAGTTTCTAGTTCTAAAATTGGCAGAAATAGAAAATATTCATTTGTAGCCAACGTCATTATTGCTTTCATTCGGTCTATTATCTTCAACGCCAACGTCGTTATAATCAAACTACCTCAACGTGACTACGCAAATATTAAACCAACAAAAAAATATTAAATTTACAACGTCAAAGTCAATATGCTGAAAGATGAGTTTGTTTGTTTAGCCTTTATTCAAGATCAGAACTTTAATATAATAACTTTTTTAAAAGGGAATTTCTAAAAAAATTTCCTTAAAAATTTATTATTTTCTATAAAATTTATAATGTATATTTAAAATAGAGCTTAAGTCCAAATTTTCAACGTTTCCTATAATTTAGCTTTCGAAATTGAAACCATAACTTACACAAGTCTGGAAGTATACATTTTAAATGCTGAGCCATTCCTATAAATTCTTTTAATCGTTTACAATCAGTACTTTCGATGTTATTATCAAATGGGACAACTGTGGAAAAGATTTACATGAATAGCTGCTCTAGGGCTTACTTCATGGCTCCTGAGTTTGAGAGCAACCAGCACACTCAGGTAGCATTTAACACTCGCCCCTTGTTCAGGAGCTGGAGCTATCTAACCTTTGATGCTTTTGGAAAACAGCTGACAGCATCTGTTGAGTTGCAAGACGGATAGTACAGTGGATAGTTTAGTAGAATTTTTAGGATATCCTTTACCGCGACTCGAAAGAATCTGCTGCTGCTTACCGTCACTGGTCAGTCACTACCTCAAAAGATCGTTAAAATCTCCTGATACCTGTGAATATTGCCTTTTTGCTGAGTCTCATTATGATGATCGTCTCATCATCGGGGGGGATCAAATAAGACAATTGATTTTGAACAAATTTGGGAAAAATTAATCTTAATAATTTACATTGTCACGTAGACTGATAGAAAAGGCGTCATAAGGCTGACGCATTTTGACATCAGTACTATGACATGTGTCTTAATTTTTGACCGTAAGACACTTTCCATAATTGTTATGTCAGCCTTAACATAACTTGGCAAAACTGTCATTAGGTAAAATAATGTCGTCAATGGGATGACACATCGACATAACAAAAATGACGAATCGAAGTCAGTTTAATAAAAAATGTAATCAGTGCGATGACTTGTAACATCGGATTAGGATCAATTTAATGACAACTGTCATTTAATTCAGTCATTGGAATTGACCTATTTACTTATCGGGTGCCTCGGTAGGCTAGCTGGTAGCGAGCTAGTCTTTCAGCGCCGAGGTTACGGGTTCGATTCCCGCCAGAGACTCTGGTTTCTTTCCTGCAGACAAGCATAGAGCTTCGCGAGATTAGATTAGGAAATTAAAAAAAAAAAAAAAAGTTACACACGTTTTTTTCACTTTTATTGTATTTATTTACAGAATAACTCTCAATTATAAGACACCAGCAGCATGCCCGTTATGGTTTACGTAATCATTCTACTTTGAAAATTTGATGTAATATTTTAAAAAATATAATATGGGAATTTTTGCTTCTTATTTTGCTTTTTAAACGTGAAAATAATCTTTATTTTACACAAAAGGTGACATCGTCAAATAGCACCGATGACGCATAAAATATGACGAAATTTTATGATGACGTTCGTCATTAGATTGATGTCACTGTTTGTCTCATTGATGCCATTTGTAATAACATCGATGCCACAATTCTGATGTTTGGGCATCATCAATATGAAAATGCATTCTTCTATGATTGTATGGCAAAGTTAAGGCATACAGCCGCTCAAGCTCAAACCTTTCCTGACTCAACTAAAGCTAAAATAAAAGATTTTAAAATCTTAACGTGGATATCCTACAATTACCTTAAAGTTTTTAAATATTCTCAAAAATAATAAATATTGTGGTTATTTGATCGAACTGTTCATAATCCAAATTTTAATATTTTTAACCAGGCTAAAGTTCATCAAATTTAATTTTTATTAAATTATTGTTATGAAGAAAGGAATTTTATAACATGAAATTAATTAAAATTTATTGATAATTTTTCATTCTCGATTGACCTGGGAATCGAGAGCAGGTCGGTGGTTTAGTGTACACCAATGTAAATTCGATGATAATTGCACGAATTGTCGATTCACTACCATAAAAAGTTCGTAACAAACGATGGACATTTCTCACAGAGCACGAATTTTGATAATAAATTTCAACGGTTTGCAGTCGTTGCTCGTTTGTGGGTTTCTCCATGATGAAATGGCAGAGTATACTGAACACTTTTCACTTTCACAGATGTAGTTTGGACACAATTACCAACCAGTGCTGCCAGGACGAAAAACTTAATTCATAAAAAATCACCCTATACATCGATTTATAAGATAAAACAACAATATTATATGCTAGAAAAACATATTTTACGCCAAACAAGCATAACATGTACGTCATTATATTATAGTCGTTTCTATTGGTCTTTTGCATAAATGAAAAATTAGTGTTGAAGAGGAGTTTAGTGCCGTCTACAGTGTATATTATGGTCTTGAAAACGACGAAGACAATGACAAGTCCGACGATGGTGTTAGTGAACTATATTTGTCTTATTAAAAACATGAAATGAAACCTAGTTTCGTTACACTAGATTTATCTGTCGTCGATGAAAAGGAAGAGGAGCTCGTAACCAAATTTCTCTCAGAAGATTGATGTAATCAGAAAAAACAAACAATTATCCCAAGAAAAGTGATCGAGAGAACAAGAAACAATTGTTTAGCGTTATCGAAAAATGAACTCGATTTAGTTATACTAAGTCATATCGAATCCGGAACGATATGAAATAAAGAACTTGAAGCGGTTTATTCGCGACTTCCAAACGGAAGAAATATGGACAGAGAACAAATACAGAACAGACAAGGGATCAGATCGAATTTACCTTCTACAACGTACCTGTTTGTCGTTTGTTTTTCCTTTTTATATATGCTTGTGGGATGAAGCGTTACAAACACTAAGTAAAGCATTTAAAAGCTCATGGTGCAACAGTGCGAGTACATGGACTAGCGAATAAACCATATACAAATCGGAAGTCGTTTAAGCCAGCTGATATCCAAAACTTTTATATGACCTTTTTCGTTTTATAAAAGTCCTGTTTTCATTAATTTTGAAAATCTGACACCAGGTTCGTAATCAGCGACCCAGAAAGTCTCCGAGTAACAAGTTAAAAAAAAGTTAGTAACGAGAAACTGACGAAACAAGTTGTTTCACTTCAATAGCAGTTTTCTCGAAAACTTGTTTTCGCACGTAGGGTCCCTTTTCATAGACCAGTGCCCATGTTCTGTAACTCTCGCCGAGAAAATTTTCGATTTAAATGTGTGAAATGAAACAAAAATGCCATATTTTGAAACAAACATCTGTTTTTCTTACTTAACTGTGTCTGTTACTTTTTTGGCGAGTACAAGCTGTCACGTAAGGAAATTACTCGCCAATTTACAGAAAAAGTGTGTCTGTAACATTTTGGTGAGAAAAGTTCCCGCTTTGAACTGTCAAATAATTAAAAATGGGGCGAGAAAAAATTTCAACACTAAAAAACAACTAAAAATGCAAAACTCAAAGAATAATAATAATAATAATATTTTGTTCTTGGCACATTTTTTAATTATTTTGCTTTTAACATTTTTATAAGATAAACGCATGTTTTCAAAGCTCTTTTGCAAACAACGCCGTCGTTGAAGAATTTTCAGTTTTTGTAAATTTTGGCTTCGAGTAGAATATTATGACATATTTAACGTGACGACGTTATTTCTTTTGACAGTTTTCGACATGAGTTACAGACACACTTTCTTCTCACTTTCCGAGAAACGAAGGAATATTTTGTTTCACATCTTTTCTATGCGAGAAGTTCTCACTTAAGTTACAGAACATGGGTACAGGTCACATATATTAATTTGTTTAACTGTATATCCTCACTTTTTTGCCTATATTTCCATTTCTGATAAAAACTATTTTATATTAATAGAATTCATTCCTTTAATCAGTTCTACTATTTGCAGTTTTTATTTAATTGCATTTGAGTACTATTTTTTTTATTTTGTTATTGTTTACCAGGATCGTCGTTTACTCTCAAACTCTAAAATTTGTACAATCGAAATAAAGCCAAATAGCAACAAATGATTCGAACTTCACGTGAATAAGGGATTTTAAGGTATTGTTGTTTTTTTTTTTTTTTTTTTTTTTTTGGTTGGTGCTGTTATATATTTTTTTTTTTTTTTTGCAATGCTTTTGTTGTTGCATGTATTTGTGTGAGTGCATTGAAAATGCATTCCAATGGGAAATTTCTTTATCAATTTCATACAAGAGACAAGAGAGGGTTCATTTAGTGGAATATTGTGTTTGCTGTTGCTGATGTTTTGTAGGAAAATTATTATGAATTCGCAATAACTGTTATCAGTACCTTGTATTTCGTTTCGTTTCGTTTTATTTTTTTTTTGTTTTTTGTATTTTTATCACAAAAAAAGCATTTAGCAACAGCATTTCTAGGAATTTTTTTTATACTTTAATATTTTTGAGGAGCTTAACTTTTTTTGTTTTGAATAGATACTTTAAAGGTGTTGTTGATTTAATAAATTAAGATTTTTCTATTTAACTGGCTTAAATGGGTACGCTACGGTACCCCCATTGAAAAAAATAAGTAGAATTTTTTGTTTAACAAAATAGATACATACATATTTGTAGAAAATTTTAATATTTTTACAATTACCGTTCTCCTGATATACCAAAATCTATAATGTCTTTGTACAGAAGTTGCCAAGCCCACTTCTCTAATCGAGTCCAACTTTTGGCAGATGTTGTGTTTTAGTAATTAAGCTATTTTAAAAAAATTATAAAACTTTTTTTGTTAACGTTCTCCATATACATACATACAATACGGAAATTTAAATAATCAAGCACAATTTTTGGCAGATGTAGAGCATTGATATCCAAGCTACAGTACTTTTCGTTTATAGTCACTACTTTTGCTCCAAAAAAAAAAAAAAAAATCAAAAAATAACTGTTATTTTTGATCGGAAAAATATAAATATAAAAATAAGAATCCAAAAATAACTGTTATTATCTGACTTTTATGAAAAAAGGAATAACTGCTTTTTTGTTTTTAAATTTCAAAATAACTGTTATTTTCGGCCCCTGGTTTTGCCTTTGCCGATTTATATGTATATGGATTATTTTACCGTTTTTCTAGCTTAGAGAACTTAATCGTTTAATACATACATATCGTCGTGACAAAGTTTTCTTTGCGTATGTATATCACAAAATAAAATAAAATGAGATAAGACCGTTGCCTGTGGTAAATTTATCGATTTATCGCAATTCCCAAATTTCTTTCTCTTATTAAACTTTCCTCCTGGATTATTTTATCAAGCTTGATGTTTAAAGTTCCAAACTTTTCAAAAGGTCCACCGTGACCGAAAATTTAAGATTTATTAAAAGCTTATTTATTGTTCTACGACATTGTTATAGTGAAATATTTAGATTTTACTAATTTTATAAATTTACCCATAAATTTTATCATTTAGATGAACAATTACTCTGCAAAGTTGTGCAAACGTAATTTCTTATTTGTGAGAATGTTTTATTGCATGTTTTCTTTAATATTATCTTCCTAAAAGGAGGTGATATTTGATGAAAATTATTCCAAAAAAATTTTCTTACATGGTCTGTAATCTAAGGAAGAGTTCGAAGAGAAATATGTTATTCTGGTTAACGGTAAATTTATATTTTTTCTAATCATTATTCAGTTAAATTATTATGAAAAAAAAAATGTCACGTTCGAAATGTCACGTATCGAACCAGATAATGGCGTAAAAAAAAAAAAATACAGAAGATTTTGGAATCAAACCAAAGACATTTAAATGTTACATTGCTACGTAAAATTCTAAAAGTAGTTTGACCAAAAAATTGTGCCAGGTTTCGCTGAATTGCGCCTTTTTATACATGGCAACAAAAACTACTTCTTTTTTTTCACGTTCGAACCGTTACTTCATTTGCCATTATCTTTGACCTAGAATGGCGCATCCCATAAACTTTAGCATAGATAATAGTGCTTTCTTAGTGCTATACATAATTTAAGGGTTTAAAGAACGTAAAAATATTTGTTGTTTAAAATGTTATTGCATTTTTGATGCGTACGACTGTCACGTTCAACACTTTGAAATTACTCATATACGTAAAGATAAACTCAGCACGACGATATGAAGAAAGTTTTTCCCTCCTATAAGTATTTGGGGGCTATAGCGTATTATGCAACAGACATTAAACATTTTAATGACAGACAAGTTTGATAATGCACAGACGTACTATTTTGTCCCACATAAGCCCTTTCTACAAAACCGCTTTAAGACTAACAAATGTCATTTAGATGCTGATATTTAAATAAAATTCTGCATAGAGAACTCTTATATGAATCTCATTACATAATTTTGTTTTGCTTTTTGTTATATACTGTGGTATAAACCATCCATTTAAAAGCCGGTCTTGACCGACTATACTTTCTTAGTTATTTTAATATTGAAGTGCAATGAAATTATTTGCAGTGCAGATGACGATGAAATTATTTTACCTGATTTAAAATAATTTTTAAGACATTTTTTTAGGATTTGAGAATTTTCTTTAATTAGCAATTACTTAAATTGTTTGCAATTTAAAAACAAATTTGTAGTAATTGCATTCTTTGTTAAAACCAACGTTAAAAAAAAGAAAGAAGAATTTCAACTTACCATTTAAGACAAGCAATTTCCAAATATACATGATGTTGCTCCAATTATAAAATTCTTTAAAATTCTAGTTGGAATTTGTACATAAATATGGGCGGTTTGCTTTTCAGCTTAGTTTTGGTGTATCTGCTTTTTTATTTTTTTGTTGTTGTTTTTTTTGTAATTCTTGGCAAAACACTAATTAGCTGTAATTTGCGTAATGGAGATTTCTTAACACTGAGAGCATTATTTTTATATCATTTATTGCAGTTGTTTTTTGTTTAATTCCATAGTATTTGTTTAATAATGAACAAAAAACAGTTAAACAAGTTTTTGTCCGTTATTTAAAAAGCATTTTTAATTACTTTTTTCTTTTTTTTTTTTGTTAAGATATTTTTCATTTAATTCTGTTGAAATTTGACTTGTAAAAACTTTTAGCACTTGAAGAGTTTGTTTCTTTAGTTTTTGAGTTTTTAACACCGATAATCTTGACATTTGAGTTGAACGACAGACTTTTACTTAAAAAGTTACAAGACAACTATTTAACACACAATTAAAAAATTAACACTCGCACACACTTTTGTCATTTAATTTTATTTCAAAAGTCTTTTAACTTGATTGCAAACCTCTAGACGACAGATTTATGTTTGATAAGACGAGTACAAGCGGGTATTAATGTTAGAAACTGCAACCGCTTCTTCATATTATTTTTCTGTAATCATTTCTTCTTATTAATTCTTGTCATTGTGTTTTTGTCTGCTTTTTTGTTAATGTAATAAGTTTATTTTTTACACATTTGAAAATTAAGACACTCGTTTATTTTTTCTTTTCTAGTTTGAATGACGTTTTGGTAACACTAGTAGCAACTTGGTTAAATGTAGTTGCAGCAAAGATGAGAGAAAAAAATAAGTGGGAAAATCAACGACTGTCTAGTACAAGCGAGTTGCAATGTCAATAGTTATGAGCACTTAAAATTTCTATACATGTTCAGTGGATCTCCATGTCCCAGAAAACATATCGCATAAGCAAATATACTCTACCTTTGGGAGATTCTTCTAGACGATTAATTGTTAATATCGCCAGAAAGGCGTTCAGAAGTAAATAATTAAGATACTGCTAAGACTTTATAAAGATTAAAAAGTTGTCGGCAACGGTTAAAGAAAGACAATTTTCTTTTACGAACAATTGTCCCAATTTCTTCAATGGAAATAAATATCTTCCAATTGTTTAATGGGATGTATGAGCGAACAACTTGAATGAGGGAAACAAACAATTGCTGCAAAAATAGTTGTAGACTAAATGGTATGCAATGGTTGAATGAACCAATAAAATAAACACTTTCATGCAAACCAAGCAGCAGCAGCAAAGAAACAGTCGTTCGAAAAAAAGTAGAGAGAAAAAAGGCCAACAAGAAAAATATCGGTTAAGGCGGCGGGTGTGTTGAATGGAAGTAAGTCGTCGATAGATAAATGGCTGGATGGTTGGATGGATGGATGAATGCAAGTTGTAGAAGAGCAGCAGCCAATATGTATGCAGGCACCAACGTGTAATTGTCTGGTAGGTATGTAGGGTAAATAATATTAATAACAATAATAAACCGAGACGTTCAACGACCGTTGGACGAATGAATATTGTTACGGCGAACGTCATGCGATAAAGCCATAAAAGAAAAATATGAAATGATTTTAGCACAACGATTACAGTGAATTGCACGAAATCAAAAGCAACATCATCATCATCAGCAATATTATCATCGTCATTGCCATCACTAGTACGACTTACAAGTCACACCAATAGCAGCAGCACTATTTATCGGCAACAGCTGCAGCAGATTTTGTTGTTTTTTAGCAACAGCAACTCTACAACTTTATCAACGTTATAACAAAAATAACTCGAATATGCTGTTTAACGAAATAAGTTTTTGGTTGTATTTGTTGGCCAAATAAAACGAATGAACGAGCAACCAAAACGACGAACATGGAATAACGGACGGAACTGGTTCATTTAAATTTCATTGACAAAATGGGGCCATTGATAAGTGGGTTGGTATCCTCTAAATGTTACGCTACCTTTTTCACCGCCATATCTTTTGCTAGAGGTTTGTTTCTAATATTGTTAGTTTTGTAACGCTTCATGTACCTAAACAATCGTCATCATCATTATTTTCATATCGAATTTTACACACTTACAAACATCCGTATCTCATCTTTATGTTGATTTAAAATGAAAATAACTTTTTTTTCTTAGATTTTGTTAGCCAAAAAAAAGAAAAATTTGTAGACATACGTTCATTCATATGTACAAACTTTTGGCAATATAGATTTTTACAGATTTCAAAAATGAAAAATATTTAAAAGTTTTACCTTGATTTAAAATTGTTCGTTATTTAATTATAAAACAAATTAAACTAAATGTCTGTTTATCTATTTCCGAACGATTATTTCGTTCGCTTACATTTAAAACAACATCAAATTATAGAATATTATTTTTGTTTTACATGTAAGTTAAGCTAACGAAGTCTTCGTTCGAAATCAATAAACAGGCTACCAAATCTATAATCATTTGAATTGGAAAATAAATAAAATATTTGAGATTTTTTGCTTATGCCTTGAAAATTATCCAACCATGCATTTAGAAGAATATTACGAAAATATTTATCGATATATGTAAACCAAATATTTATTATCAACAAATATCTTTTTACAGAATCTTCGTTAATAAGCCATTATTTTACTCTGTAAAGTAACGATATTAATAGTTTTTACCATTTTCGTATTTATTTTTGAGTATTAAATCGATTATGCAACAGTTTCCAAATGAGACCTTTCGGGGTCCGTTACAGAATTCCAGGGGATCCGCAAAAAAGAATAAAAATATTTTGTTATTTTTAATATTAAAAAATATGGAACTTTATTATCAAAGTAAAATTTTAAAACCGATTATTCTTTTTTAAGTCATAAAGCAAATACATGGAAACCTGTCCTGGAGCTGGTGGATCTTAACCATTGGGTGACAAACAATGCATTAACCAACCGCCCTTGAGTGTGAGCGCAACCAGCCGACCCAGGTAGTATAAACTGGAAAGGTTATACATTTGCCCCTTGTTAAGGAGCTGAAGCTAGCTAGCCTTCGCTGCTTTTGGAAAAGTTCTAGCAGCATCTATTGAGTAGCAGCGCTCCTAAAACCGAGCTCTCTCATAAGTAGTAAAAAATCCGCTCTATAGTGTGATTCTTAGGATATCCCTTCCTGTTACTTTGGGTAGTGAATCACAACCATCACGAGATCCCCGAAAGTGCCTTTTTTGTTGGAAAAGCGAAACATCTGCAAAGACAATCAGCCTGAAAGACAGAAAGCATTTTCCGCAAGAAGGGAACCTCAACCAAGAGTCACTGTGAAGAACTCCTAAGATTTGTCAATTTTGGATTTTTGTTGAATGCTAGGTACTGGCTGCACTTTAGTATGGCTGAGTTCCAAAACATCAATATACTTTGCAGCACAAGTCAAAAATGTATATTCAAGTTTAATAATGCACAGCTTTTGTATTATGTTTTCATTAAATACTTTTTTGGTGCACATTGGGACAAATAGAATTGTAATAACCTACACGGTTGCATTGTAGCATGCATTTAAAAAAGATAGTTGCTTTGCAACCGACGATTTGGAACTCAGCCTATGTTTCGGAGAATGTAACACCAAAAGGAGAAATATTCTTAACATGATCCCTACCCCTCTAAACAAGAAAACTATGCCTAAAGTACCGGAACAAAATATCGGTCGGGTCCGCGAAGCAAAAAACGGTGGAAGCCCCAAAGAGTATAAATGAAGCTGTTTACATGACATTTGGTGTATAAAATAATTAACAAAAATATTTTAACTTTCGGTTATAAAAAAATTAACTGTCTTTTCAACAATTTCGGACGTTAACGTTCGCATAGAAAATTTGTATGAAAAACATTTAGTTTTAAAATTATTTTCCATATAAAATTCTATGCGAACGTATACATTTGATATTGTTGAACAGGCAGTAAAAAAGTAGAAATTTGAAGCATTAAAATCTGGCAAAACCAGGTTTACGTGCAGCATTTGCTTTAATAAAAATTGAGGCTATATTAAAGGCATTATTGATTACAATCATTGTATGATCTCTTTTAAACCCTAATATCCATTTTATTTGATATTATAGCATTATTAATTATAAAATTATTTACTCACATTTAAATAACTACAATAAGTTGTAAAGATAATGAATACATGTATCATTAGAGCAGGACCTATAGTTTCGGAATTTGAAAAAAAAATCTTACAATTATTTCCTTAAATCTTAATAAAAGACTTTTAGTTTATATTTGTCATAAACATCTTTACTTTAATACCCTGCGGAATACAAAGAGAAACTATAGTCAAGATACACGCGAGCACATAATGCCCTACGCCCCAAGGTAAATCTACTATTACTATTGAATAAAATCTTGACAGAATTTTAAACATAAAAATAATTTCAGAGAAATGTTTGCTCGGTACATGCAAATTCCTAAAAAAACATGTTTCTAAAAAGCCGTTTTTGAAAGAGTGTCTTGCGATTAAGTGGGGATTTTCAGGAACTTCAAAATTATTCACTTTTTTGTGACCAACATCTTTCAGATTTATATAAAAAAAAATCAAAACTTTTAAGAATCGTATTTAAAAACAAGTGAGAGTACTAAATTCGACTGTGCTGTATCTTTAATATCTTTTACCTAACGTAATTCAGCGTCTTAGACCACTCACCCCCTAACACACATTTTCAAACACAACTAAGACAAAAAATTATGAGTACATGTATTTTTTTTTTTTTTTTGTGCAAAAACAAGCAAAAAACTATACAAATTAAAATAAAAAAGTTCTACAAAAATTAGGGCAATTTTTGGTTTTTTGCTCATATCTCTGTCACTTTTGTATGGACTGCTCTAGCTTAATTTTAATAGCAAAATTTAACTAAGCATAAGTGACAGAAAAATATAACAATCTCATTCCCAGACAGACGGTCAGACCTACATTGTTAAATCACCCTCACCACTCATTAGGACCCAGAATGTATATGTATACTTTATAGGGTCTAAGGTCAATGTTGTAGAACTTGTAAATTGGATGACAAAATTATACTTATACACCGTTTCCACCTGTGGTGAATGGTAAAAAATAGCTGCTTATTAAAATTAAATCCATCATCTAGAATAAATGAAATTGCTCTACGAATTTTTAAAACCTTTTAAATCTATTTTAATATATTAAAATGACTCATTTTTTCGCTACTTCTTGACCGTATTAATTTTTTTTTTTTTTAACAAAATAAAATCAAAAATATTTATTAAAAAATGTTAAGCTCTCCAATTATGTATCAAATCAATTAGTAAATTATCAACTTAATAAAAAAATCATAAATTAGAATTAATTGCCTTAAATATATTTTTTCAGAAATTGATTCTAGCTATAGTTAAAATTTTTCAAAACCACAAACTCTTACCCCAGTCCTCCCTCAGCTTGTTTATTCTCATTATTTTAAGCTTTCTTGTTATATATAATAATTTGAAACAACTGTTAATATAAAATGTGGGTGCGTCGGTAGGCTAGATGATAGTGAGCTAGTCTATCATTGCGAGGGTTGCAGGTTCGATTCCTGCCAAAAATTCCGTCTGGTCTGTTTCACTATAATGGGCTAAGGGTCTACCCTACTATTGCTCGGTAAATGACGTTAGAATTAAATTTGTAATTGTATATGTAACTCTAAATAAGTAAATAAAAATAAATAAAATGTATTAATTAAAAATTGAAATTTGTTCTTCATTAGTTCTAACAAAGTTACATAGAGATTTTCGACGTTTTAAAGTGGAACATACATACAAAAATTTTGAAACCTATTTGAAATTGAGAAGAAATTTAGCATTTCGAATATTGGATTTCGGGGACAAGTTAAAGGATTTGATATTGATCAAGATTTTAAAAATATGCATCTTAAAATTTTAATAGATTTTTAGTATAATATTATATACGTTGCAGAAAGGAAAAAGAGCCTTTGTACGAGATTTCAGAAAATTACTTTTTGCTTATTTTTTTTTCAATTTGGGATTAAAAGGTATCTTTGCTTCCGATCTGTGACATCAGGAATATTTAGGAAAAAAATATAACCGCAGAGAAGTGATGATTATATTAGATAACGAGCAGGCTTTTAAAAATTACCTTAAAAATTGCACTCCTACAAAATTAAAAAAAATTTATTTAAGCACTTTTTCCTTATTGCCACAGATATAAAGAGGATCTTGCATGTTTTTAAGTAAAACATACATACTAAAATTTTGAAATCTATTCGATCAAAATAAAGCAGATTTTAAAATAAACCACTTTCACGAAATCGAGAAGAAATTTTTCATTTTATATATAGATATGGGGTCAAGTTTCGATCAAGATTTTGATACAATTCATCCTGGAATTTTTAGATTTAGAGAGAATATTATCGATAAGTAAATTTTGTAATAAGTCAGGGGTGTTCTGGAAATCGAAAACGCCAGAATTCGGAAGTTGTTGTTAATACACTTTTAATGTAATTTTTATAATTTTTGTTATAAAACTCTGTTTAATAGAGAATTATTTGTATAATATTTGCCATAAAACTCTTTATTACAAAAATCTTAATAAAAAAAGACGTTTAAAATTCTTGCGTTTTGCGTTTTCGATTTCCAGAACAATATTTTGTTTTTCTAAGTAAAACAGTTTATTTTATCTATTAATAATAAAGACACTTTTTAACAATCTATTTAAGGCTGCTTTACACTATAACACAAGTGAGGAAAATACATCCCTGTCGCGATAAGTTGTCATTGTTTTTTGAAAATATTAACCAATTTTATTTTTCAAATGTGTTCAATGAATCAAATTTCAATTTATAAAGCTTTCTTCAATATTTACATACTTTTTGCTTAAGCCAACCTTTGGTATATACCATTGAAGCTATAGATTTAAACATATAATTTTCAATTAAAATTTAATTCATTGTACACAATTCAAACAAAGTGTTAATACATTAAATTCTTCTTACATTCTGGTTTTTTTAAATTTTCGAACAATATTTAGATCAGGGAAGCATTTTTGTCAAAATAATTGTGTGATAGTGTAAAACGGTCTTTAGAAATATTTTATTTTATTAAAATAGTTCTTAGTAGTACACTAAAACATTAGATCCTACAGATTTTTTGTTTCACGGACTTTTTTAAAAATTAATTTTTTAATTTTTTGTTCTTGTATTGTCATTTGAGGACACTCCTTTGGCAACTGGTTTTAGAAGATAAAATTTTTATTAATTTCTAGACTTGTCAACCGCCCAGGGTTTGACGAAATAGTCCATGTTTAGAGTGGATTGGCATGTATACCGTCTATACTCAGAACAGGACACCATTTGTCCCGATTTGAAAAAAAAAACTTCACTTTTTTCATAAATTGTCACACAAAATAACAATGAATTTTGCACTTAGTATTTGTTCATAATATCAACGAAGTTCGGTCGTTGAAGGGGAAAGGGAGAATATGAATAGAAAAGTGTACTTTGTTTAGTGTGTAAGTGTTTTGTGAGTTTGTGATTGTAGAAAAAAGAAAATATGCATCGTTATATACATATATATTTAAGAAAAGCACTTAAAATAATGCAAAACAGAAGTTTTAATGTATAGCACGATGTTCCAAAGAGAATTAAAAATTCTGAAGAAAATGTTTCATAATATTGATGAGGACTTATTTTGGAAACATTTTTTTTATAAAAAAAAAAACGCCAAAATATTTAAAAAGATTAGCCAGACTTAAATATTTTGTTCCTTTGCAATTGTTTTTATAGAGGTTTTTATTTCTCATTAAACATACTGAAATATTATTATTTTCAAAATTTTACACAAAAATAACTTTGATAATAAAGTTGCTTGCGGCCGTGCAAAAAAAAACTGAACTGGCAAATTGCTTTATTTGGGTTTTCGTACGAAAGCAATAAAATTTGATTTTTAATTTTGTTTTTTCTTATAACCAACTAACAACTACAATTCGGGTCAGAATAAAGCCAACCAATTATAGGGGAATGTAAGAAAAGATAAACTTACTGTTTATTATTGGTGTTTTGTCTAAGCTATGATATCGTTTTCAAGTAAGACTTGAACGTTTGTAATTCTCATTTGTTTAACAGTATTACTTTTAAAAACTTTAGCTTTTTCAAAGTCTTTGGAAAAAGGTTTACTGATGATCTGAACAAAGCAATCAGTAAAATGTGCATATAAACTAGCTTTTCCTCAACAATAAATTTTAGTGTATTTAAATTTGATTTATTGATTTGGATTCGAAAAAGACTATAAGAAATTGAAGTTATTGTTGTAATAAATAAAATAGTTTTGAATGAATTTAAATTTTTCTATGACTTTATGACGGTGCTGGAAATATCAAATGGTGGCAAGTCTATTAATTTCAACTGTTTGTCTTAATTTCTCTATTTCGAAATTATTGGATTTGAATTTAGAACAAAAGTTCGGAAACATTAATTTGTATACTTTTTTTGGGGGGAAATTGAAACAAATTAGTTTTTAATTTATAATTAAAGTTCAATGACTTTTAAAAATGCATTTTCAAAAATAAGTTGTTAAACAAGATCTCAGTTTGTATATTGTCGATTTTTTCCAACTGATTAATATATTAAGTTGAGTTGTGGAAACTTTAAAGAGTACCTATGTACATTAGGGACATAACTTTTTAACAATTTTTTAAAATATCAAAATTGGCATTGCACAGTCCGATAGAGCATAGAAAACTATAAGGGAACGTATATTTATTTTTTCGCTAAGGTCAAAATAGTTTATACACCAACCGCGATGAAGTTGTGAAAATTTTTAATTTTTATTTTTGGTTAAGAAAATGTAATAATATGTTTATTTAAAACAAAAAAAAGCTCAAGTATGAAATTTGATTATAACTAAGAGATGGGTTTTTAACGAAAAAAAAAAAAATAAAAAAGAATAAAAAACATCGTATCAAATTATGAATATTCAATATTGCATTAGTTTAGAAAAACCAATTGGTGCGTGAACTTTTTTGAGAAAAATTACAAAATATTATAATTTTCGTGGTTATTAGGACATGATTATACCCCTAATGTACACATGTATAAAGATCATAGCCCATGTCCCAAAGGTCAAACAACTCTTTAAACACACAAACCGGCTTAAATCCAATTATTTTTTTCTTGTAAAATTTTTATGGGACAAATATCTAAAAGTAAATGGCTTATGTGGAATATTGTAGTCTTAAGATCTCCTCAGTTTTGCTTAAGTTTTATTTGATGAGTTTTTTGTTTTAAATCTGTATATTATCGCGTTAGTAACAACTTTCATAGAGGCTACCAAAATGATAAAAAAAATTCAGAAAATATAAAAGATTTAACACCTTTTCTACTTGTAATAACTCAATTTTGTGTTATATCGACTTAAGCTACTCTTTCATATGATCACAGATTTAATTAAAGATTTACTTGTTAATTTGTATGTGCTATTCTGCCAGTGTGACTCGAATAATCGCTAACACTACTTTCTAAATTGTAAATATTTGTCTGATTGATTTTCTTGACTTTCAAATAATTGGCTCTCTTTTGCTCTCTTTTACTAAGTAACACCATCATCATCATCATCAACAACATCTTCCCACAATGTCATTAATTATCAAGTTTAATATAATACTCGTATTTGTTGTTTTTTTGTTAGTTTTTTGCTTTTGTTTTTGTAAACGTTGCACTAGTATTTGTTATTTAATTATTTGTCTGCTTAAATGTTGTATCGTTTATTTATTTTCAAAAGTCTTTTAACGAAATAATTTTTTGTCTGTTTTTATTTTATATATATTTTTTTTTGGTTTGTATAATTTATTATAATAGAACGTTAACACTAGTCTTTATGGCCACTATTTGTTGTTGTTGTTATTTTAATTATTTATATTCTTGTCTTGGCCAACAAATTTTGTTTGTTTTTGTATTTAATTTCATTTTATTTGAAATAAATTTTGCTCATTTATGTTTGTAGTGAAGTAGTTAATAACAAGTCTCGTATGTATTTTTTTTTACTAGATATTTTATTAAATATATTGTATGTTGGGTTTTAAATGATTTTGAGTTGATTTTTGCTTTTGTGTGTATTTAGCCAGCCAATCTAACCAGCCAGTCAGCCAGCCAGCCAGACAAGTTATTTGAACCGTTCCTTGTGAAAGTTCCGTTTTAACTGAAACGCTTGCATGCCAAACTACAACTTGAACTTACTCAACGAGAAATGTGTGTATTGCAAATTTCTGTTTTTAGTTGTTTGTTGTATTTTAAAATTTATTTATTTTATATATTTTTTGTCTTGTTTCTTTTTTTTTTTTTTTTTTTTTTTTACCACTATCGGCACCGTTTATGTAGTCAGCCGTAGTCGTCGCCGTCAACGTTGCAAAACAGCAATATTGCAGCTGCAGCTCTCTTTCATTTCCAGGTTTTTTTCTGTTTGTCAAACAGTAAAATTAAAGAAAAAAAAAAAATAAACAAATTTGGAACAATACACCACTCACAAACAGTGGCAAACATTTCGTTGCATTCACATTCGTTCTAAAAGGCCTTCGAGGTGAATGAGTGACTTTCTTTGCAGCCAATTAAGATGACCAGCTGAATGGAATAACTTAGATATGAAAAAGCAAATACTTAAATTATAAATTAAATTTGTTTTCCAATATTTGTCACACTAAAGACGTGTCAGTCCGTAATCAATTCTGTAACTTTTCTGTAACAAAAATTTGCGCTTTAAAGTAAAAATTCCTTAGCAATGAAAGCTGTCGTTAAGCAGTTTTCTGTAATAACATACATAACAAAATAGAGCTGAGCAATCATCCATCTACATGGCTGGAACAACAATCGCTTAACAAAACTGATACAAGGCAAAATAACAATACTGAATGGATCGATACTTTTTTTTTTAATTCCCTAAGCTAATCCCGCGAAGCTCTACGTTTGTCTGCAGGAAAGAAACCAGAGTCTCTGGCGGGAATCAAACTCGCAACCCCGGCGCTGATAGACAAGCTCACTACCAGCTAGCCTACCGGGGAACTCAAGAACTAGAACAGTGAAATCTTACGGGGTAATACGCGAAAACAACTGCAACAAATCGTGTTAGATTGTGATGCTTGTGGAAGCCATATGTTCCCCAAGGGGGTAATGGAAAATAGAGCTCATACAAATTGGAAATCGGTGTATCATAAGTAGCCAGCGACAACTGAAATTTTTCCGGAACAGGATGTATTGTAAACATATATGTATCATTTTTGTTCTTAAAAAAAAGTTCTCGTAAACGCAATAAGAATAATAAGAAAATTGGATCAAATTGAAGTGCTAGAGAGGTTGTTGGATATCTAAAAATCTAAAAATAACATGTTTTGAGGCAACAATAATAATAATTTGGGGTCTTGATGGAGGACTTATTTAACCAAATTATGATTGTCGGTAATAAAAATATAGCCAAATTAAACATAATATGTTAAAAAATTTTTTTTAAAATAGTTTTGTTGGTGGTGATCATATTTAAATAAGTTTTTTCTCTGACTGCAGTGGCAAATTCTTCGTATCCAAAAGAACTACACAAGCAGTAGAAATTGCACAGCCCCTGCTTCTGTATATGGGTCGATGTCGCGAATTGACTACAATCGAGGTTTGAAAACGGCCAAGTGCAAAAATGGGTTCAAATAATTATTTCTCGGTTGATACTGTTTTAAAAGACCATTTTATGTATTAATAAGCAATGGGCCATGTATATTTAAGGATTTTAAGGATTTTTTCACCCCACGGAAATGACAATAGTCCCACGGAAATGATATTTATGCCGCACGGTAATGGCTAAGCAGCATGGTCATGACGTTTTGTCATGTATTGTAGCAAAATAAAACACATTCAGCAATTTATGGAAACACATTTAATAAAATTAATACGTTATATCCATTCTTTGGATTATATAAACTTAGAAAAATAAAACGTAACAAAAAATATTCGCTTTTCTAAAGCTTATAATCTAATTAATACTCATTTTGAGCTGTCAGCCTCTTTCGTTTACATCAATTTTCCCAGGAAATTTATAGTACAACCTATTTCCCTGTAAAACAATGTTTGGTGTAGGTAGTATTGAAATTATTTGCTCAAAGTTGATGTATGAAACATCGCTCTCATTTAATTTAAATAATTGGTTTTCTGATGTGCTAGCACAACTTTTGAAAAACAAAACTTTGACATCATTATCCTCAAGGTTTGATTGGCAAATAGCTGCATATGTGTAATGGCGACTGGTAGTAAATTTCTTGGTGTTTTGTCCTGTTAGCGTGATTAGTATGTGCGTACCAGTTTTTATATTTTTCTTTAAAACTTTATCTGAATTTTGCAATAAATTCGCAGAAGGTTGCAGCTCGTTTTCATCTGAGTCGGAGCTGTATACTGCATTATACTTTAGCTTGCTTTGTGTATTATGCTCAAACAACGAGAATGACCCATCATCAATACTACTTGCTGGGGAATCAATGCTACTGTAAAGGGATGTAAAGTCCAGATGTCCTAGATGATGATGGTCACATGAGGTCGTACAATTAAAACAACTTAAAGATCGTAGCCATATACAGTAGGATTCAATACTCCCTACAACCTGAAAAACAAATCAATACACTTAATCTTGCAATAGCGACAAAGTTACTAACCTGGTGTACTTTCATCGTCCCAACAAATTGTTTGGCTTTAGCTGGGTCTATATTTAGTTCAAATTCTTTAATATCACGTTCAAATATCTTAAATATTGTTATATTTGGGCAGTTCTCTTTAATAACATTAAAAAGTGTATCGAAATCAGCAATATCGTGACCTTGACCCACGTATCTATCAGCTGTTCGTTTACATACAGCCCCTACACCATCAGCAGCTCCCTTTCCATGGCCAGACTCAAGATAATTCCAGGTGTACTTTTTAAGTTTGGGGAACATCAATTTTAGTTTAGTTGCTAGTATATAAAACATTGTTTTGTTTTTATATTGTGTGGCAGGTCCATCGCTTAGAAAATGGACTGTTTGTACTTTATCGGGTAAAGCATCTAAAATTGGTTTAAGATGACACCAGATGGCTGATGGTCCATGCGCCAAACTTTCAGACAATGTACAATAGCTTTTCGGTGTACATGTACTTGCGCCATTAGATTTTGTGTACGTTACAACGGTGTGTAGAGAGATTTGTTTTCTTGACCCACCAAAATGAAAAGCTTGCGTTTCTTCGGCATACTTCAAGCAATAGTTTTCGCTAAAGTCCATATGGATTAAGCATTCGTTTGATTCGATTTTATCCTTCAACATATTCATTTGTGTGTACTGGTGGATAACTCTGCCTTGATGCTCTAAGAATGGTGTTAACGATTGCTCAAAATCGGAAATAATTTCCTTTAAAGGCTTTGTTGTCGAGAGTTTAGACATTTTCGAAACCAATTTTTGTGTTTTCGTTTTGATGTCAGTGTAAGTATCTTTTACAGCTGCCCATTTAAAAACATCTCCATTACCTGTGATGTCAAATTCATTGTATGATATCACCTTACCTTTGCAGGTTGGACATGACCGAAAAAGGCAATTCTCTGTTATAAGAGGGCACGAAAGTGTTTGAATTATATCATTTGCAGTACGTTGTCTCAGAACTTTGGACTTGTGTAAGGAGACAATAATCAGCTCCATATTTGCATGTTTTATGCACTTGCATGTGTCTCTGTTAGAAATCTTCATTTCTTTAATCCAAAACGGACGATTTCTGCAAAAACTACTATAGCTAAGTGTGCTGTTAGCTTCGACCAGGTATTTTTTGTGTAAATTTTTAAGCGTATTTGTGAGAAATCGCTTTTGATGAGTTTGTTTTGATTTTGTCACATACTCCTTTTTAGCTGCGCACATCCGGCTATTAATATCCTGCTCTAAAAATCGTTGTATGCTGTACCTGACATTTTTTTGTTTAATAAGCCTGGAGTTCTCCAAATTCCGAACTCTGACATTCCAGCCCTTTAATATTGTGTGGCGACAATAACCTAGAAACTTATATTTCTTAGTAATTCTGCCAGTCAACAAATTTTGTAAGATTCTTTTGTCCTTTCTCTGTTTTAATGAACTATAGCTTTGGCTCAACTGGTCCTGCATAACCTCAGCAAACAGCAGTTTCCTTTTGATTTCTGGGCTCGATGAACAAGGGTTATCATTACAAACTGCCACAACTCTAGAGTTCGGGCTAGGCTTCAAAGCATTATCCCCCTTAGCAACCATTTTCATACGAACCAACTTCTTTTGATATGCTCTTAAACTTGCTTTTAATTCTGCAATCTTTTTGTCTTTTTGAGCCAACTGACTTTTATGTTTACGAGCCAGTTTCTTTTTTACTTTGAGGAAATGTTCATTCCCATTCTGATTTAATTTAGGAATAACAGGAGCTGGAGCTGGAACTGGATCTTGATTATCTGGTGGTTCACCCTCTCCAGTGGATGATGTTGGCGATCCGGGTGGAGAATAGTCCGCCATATATTGTTGTTCCTTTTCCTTCAAATGTTTTTTATTTTTTCTATAATTCTTTGAATTTATAGCCCACTTTTTCCGTTGTGCCCTTTGTGCTCTAGGGGTCATCTCCTTGATTGGTTTAATTACCTTATTGTCTTTCTTTTTTAAATATCGGGCGTTTTCTTTTAATTTTTGTGCGGCGCATTTGGCCGGATCGTTTTTCCTTCTTCTGCGTCGCTCTCGCTCATTTTCCGCATGTTTTTTTTTTTCCTCTGCATTTCTACCTTTTTTTTTTGATGGTGCCATGTTATATTTGATGGTATGTTTAAAAATCCTATGATAAATTTCTTTAATAATTACCATAAATGGAATAATCTCAAATTTACATTGAAAAAATCATTCCCGTGTTACTTTTGTCATTACCGTGGTTTAGATTATACCCATGGTAATGACTGCACGGTAATGATGGAAACGTGAGTATTCTTGGATTTAAATGGGAAATCTTCAAAATTTTTTATAAAATGTATTATAATATAATGAAGCATTACAAAATGAACAAACCAATACCAAAAATTTGGAAATAATTATATAAATAACGTAAAAATATACTTACCACGAGAATGACAAAATTTCAGGAACATGCACAAAAAACACTAACCAATTCAACAGCTCTCAAACAACTGACTACATTTTTCACTTCTGTCAATTAACTTTAAAACTAACGGGAATTGTCGTTACATTGACAGTTTACACCTAAAAGAAAAACAACTTTAAAGCATTTTTTTTTAATAAACAAATTGGCCCACGGGAAATGACGAAAAAAATTAGCCACGGACTAAAATGTCTCAAAATCTTAAATTTTAAAATAAAATTATATTTATGAAATTAAAATTGCCTTGGTTCATTCTTCTCGAATAACTTGACGTACTTTATTTATAATATATATTTTAAGATACTAATAAAAATCTGTGTTTTTTGAACACAAAACGATCGGACACACGCCATGGTAATGACAATTTGCACCGTGCGACCAAAATTTTTCATAAAATTATTTAGAATATTTTATTTTGATATCCGCGCCTCGTTAAAGGACATTTAGTTTAATATATTCCTGTTCTCAGAATTTCAATTTTCCGATATTTTTAATACTAAATGCGTCGGGCCACAGAATGTAGTCATTTCGCGATATCGACCCATATATTTTAATCAGTTAAGTATTTGGTAACATTTTTACCAGAGATTTAACTTAACTTCCTATTGCTCCCGTCTTCTTCAAATCTGTATTAATTCGTAATGTTTAAGAATTTTACAATAATAATTTAATAAAAAAATATCATAAGATATGTGATGGAAAATGATTTTGAAATTAAAACGATTTCAAGCCGATAATATCGTTTTCTGTGTCTTTTAGAATTTATTATTAATATATTTTCCTCTTTTTTCCAGTCTATGTATATTCTTTTAAATTTTATGTTTCATATGTATTTTTTTATTTTTGAAAAAATTTAAGACTGTGATTCAGAAATGGACTCTAAAATCGCTTCGAAATCGATCGATATTCAACACATAACCTACCACAGAAAAGTGAATAATTGTTTTTCAATCATAACATGTTGATCTTCAAATATTGTTAAATTTGGCCATAGATAAAAATATTTAAATGTGACCATGTGAAAAAATGTTTTTTTTTCTTTGAGCTCCTAACGAGGCTTAAAATTTTCGCCAAATCTATATAAAAAGGACATGCGATGCGATTCGTTGATCATAACGGCAGGGGAGTCACTTATAAAAACTTCAATTCATTGTATCTAACACCAATCACAAGGCAATATATAGATATATACACTACTGCTTGTCATAGAATTATACTATTTGGGGTCAGTTTGAGTTTACAAAAAGGCAAACTACTTAGAAACCAGTGCAATTCGTAGGCTGGCATCAAACTAAGCAAATACTTATTTTGAGGTACCCATAATAACACCCATAATGAGCAGAAACCCTACTCGCACAAAACTACCACCATTGTTTAGCATAGCAAAAGCGTTAAAGCTTATTCAATTGCTTGAATAAGGGTTTTTTTATCCATAGCAACTTTTCGATTTTTTTAATTTTATTATTATTTAACAGCAGCCGCTCTAATTTGAAGCGCAGCACAGGCAAATTAACGTGTTTATCATTATTCTTTTACTAAGTAGGTTCAAAATTATAAAAAAAGAACATAGAAGCAGTGCCAGAACACCAATAACACAGTGCAGCACTAAAATCTTGAACCAACTGAGACCCCCAAAATCTGAAAGCTTATGATGGTAGAAGAAACCCCCTAGCTGGGTTTTGAATTATTAACTTAGGTTTTTTAAATTCATTTTTGAAGTTTTCGACTGGGGAGTGGATGTTAGAACTATTTTCAAAAAACATGTACTGATTCTTAAGTCTATAGCCCGTGAACTATTCGAAATATTGCTTGTCTCTCTTCGCCAAATTTTTAACTCTTAATCAGATCTTAAAATTTTACCTTGAGATAAAATCAAAAAACAACAACATCTTACTCAAAACTGTCGAAAAACCTAAAATTTCGTCATAGATTTTTATTGTTGATGATGAAAATATAAGGACAATTCAAATATTTTAAAATAGATACTTAGAAAAATGATGTTTTGAACTTGTGCACAAAGCACAGGTTGCAATTTTGAAGATAATATAATAAAGTTTCGTACAACGTTTCAACTGTGATAATGACGAAACCTATTGAAAATGGTAAGCATCTGTCCATATTTCATACGTCCCCCTTACAAACTTCTTTCCGGAATAGTCATTGCGCCATTAAACTATCCTACTATGTTGCTTTTATGATTCGGTCCAAACTTATTTTATTGCAACATAAATTGCCTTACAAAATTTGTTTTAAAACGGTTAATTTTTCACCATGGCTCCCTTGAAAAAAATCACTTCCTTATAAATGTTGGGATTGATATACAATTTGTCAACGATTACATTTATAAAAGCTGCTATGTAATGTAAAAATTATGTACTGGTAGGTCCAAGAGTGACCATAGATCCCATGTAAATCCCCTCTCTAAAATTGCTTAAAGACAAAGAAATTTTATATAGGTAATTATATTTGGATTATATTCGTTGCAAAGAACCCTTAATAACACATTTTTGGTTGCGGGTTCCATTATAAGCCATGGGTCCCAAGAAGGGTAGAAGTTCAAAAATGTGTTTTTATTTACTGGGGGAGAATTACGGCATTCGATATCGATCGAAATTACAATACAATTTGAGTGGAAATTTCGATCGATATCGAATGCGTAATTTTCCCCCTGTAGTGCAGGGTATTAAATGTTCGGGCTTGACCTACTTTACTTTCTTACTTGTTTTGATTGGAAAGAATTGAATTTGTTCCAGTCTAAGGCAGTAGCAATTAATCTTTAATTTCAAAGGATACTCATTACTGAAAATCTCTAAATTTGCACAAAAACCGATATTTGTTTGTTTCAAAAGTATAAAAAGTTTGTAGGTCAAAAGAAGGGCAAATAGTTATAACCGCTGTGATCCTAGTGTGGTTCACAATCTTGCATGTTTTCTTTCCATAGTGCGGCATCTTCAAGATCCCTTTTAATTTATGTTTTAGTAAAATTTGCCAAAGACTAGTTATTTGCAGTGAACCAATTAATGGTATAAAATAACCTGGTAACCTTTGATTGCTTATCTAACAGACATAGTGCTCAAAGTCAATGAAGGAAGTGCCGCTGCTAATTTAAGCAGTAGCAGAATACATCAGACGGATAAAGGGATGCAGATTTGGATGAGCGAACGTAGAGACAGAACAGTGCACTGTAAACGTCAGCGGTATTTCTGTGTATTTAAAAAGCCAAATCAAATCTAGGCTCATAAAAGAATAGTGCTAAAGATACAATATTTCAAAAGGCCCGTTAGCGCACTCTGTCTGGCGATTGTTAAAGGAAAACAATGAAAAAACCAAACAACAATTTTGCACATACATATAGTACACAGAGAGTTATAAATACAGCAGAGTAAAACATTATTTGCGTCGGCGCCTTGGCACCACACAGAACCTTCATAAAGAAGAAGAGTTAGAAAAAAACAGAATGAAAAACAAGAATGCCACTTCAAATGTTCAGTATCAGCAACACTCGTTACAGTCACTGGAACAATAAACTCTAGCCAGTCACACCAAACAGCAACAACAAAAGCAGCAATGACAAGACACCGAACCACCGTACATTTAATTTAAAAAAAAAAAACCCTAGCAGAGCCCATAATAAACACACTCTTATGCACTGGCCGTTACTGATTTTAGACTGAGACCATGCAGCAGACGACCCCATTCCCTTACCCGACAAAATAAAAGTTTTGCATTTTTTTTGTCTACAAACATATCGCTCACATTCACACACCCATATACGTATTCGAGTAGAAATATGCAGACATGCAAAAAAAAACAAATATTTTGCTGCATATGAAGAAATATCTCTGTTACACGCGCGCGTACTAATTAACAAAAATATCCATTTAGTTCTCATCATTCTCATTACAAATGCAAAATATCTCTTGACAAACTCTGCTTAACAAATTCTCTTTGGTTTGTTAAACTCTTTGGCGAAATTAAAATGCATTTCGTCTTGTGTTTTGGTTGCACTCTCCCATTTAGTGTGGAAATGACATGCGTTTTACTCATAATCGAACTGTTAATACGAGTCGGCGAGTGTGTATGTGTGCGTATGTGTGGTCTCAGTCATCAGCCGTCACCCATTACCCCTCCGCATACCGTTACACGTACATTTTCAGATTTTGTTGGGTTTCGTCTCGTGTTTTCTACAGTCTGGGTTTGTGCCAAACTCAAGGCACGAACTGTCATTCGTGTTCGTTTACGAAATTTTGCTCCCCGCTACCCGGTTTGCAGCTCCACAGCACCACACGCTGTCGGACAAACGATATGTGTGCTGGAACTGCAATGCAAAATAAGTAGACGACTACCAGCAGCATGAACGATTGCAAAGGAATTCCCCGAAACCAACAAGCGCCGTTTGTTAGACTTTGGACCCCATTTAATTGCTGGAAGTATTTTATTACGCAGCAACGGAATTTCTTATTGTTGTTTTTATTTTTATTATTGTAATTTATTGTAGTTGTTGTTGTTGTTGTTGTTATTGTTGTACTGCAACCGATTTGTTAAACTCAGTCATCGTTGCTCTTAACATTTGTGTGTGAGTGTGTGTGTTTTTTTTTTAAATTTTGCTTGAATTTCGTTTTCGTTTTTTTCCGATATTGTTGTTGGTATGTATTTTTATTCTGTTCGTTGTCCCTCGTATTCGTATGCACTATGTCGCTGGGTACTTTTTTGTGTTGGCATTCAACTGACGCCCTGTGGTCCTTACTCAATTTGTGATTACGGCTAGCAGTTATTTTGCAAATGTGCTTGTACTGTTGGTTCGAGTGTGTTTGTGGGTATCTGTGTGTGTATGTTTGAAGTTTGGTATATTTTTATTTTAGTATTCATTTCTTATTATTATTATTATTTTTGTTGTTGCTATTGTGTTTTTGCATTATTTAAACTCTTTGTATGCTTTTTAGTCATGTTTGAAGGCAATTGGATTTTTTGTAATTTTTTTCCAGCTTGTGTTTGTTCTGCTTTTGGTTTTTGCTGTTTTCTGTTGTTGTTGGTTGTGACAATTTTTGAGTTAGGATAGGTTAGGCCTTGATTTACTACTATATTATGTTGCAGCATAGCCATACATATGTACATACATATGCAGAAGCATAGTTATGTACACATGTATGCACTTTTTTATTAAAATGTAATATAGGAGCATTTCAGCAACGTTAATTATTTTTAGTGTTAAAATAATGTAAGTAAAGTAGGTATTTGAAAATAAGAATTCGTCCTAAGATTTCAATTTATCTAAAAACCGTGCGATTGTTTTCCCTTTTTATACTCAAATTATTAAAGAAATTTTAATACGAAAATTTAAATCATTTTAAAGAAAATGAGAGAATTCTTAAATCAAAATTTATATTACACAGAAAATAATTTAAATTTATCGTTTTCTTAGATTTTAAATTATATGAAAAATGTTCATATAATTATTCCCTGCACGACCACGAATGGTAAATTATGGAAAATTAACGCAAACAAAAACTTGTCATTTTCATAACATATTGCTTTCACACTATCACACTTACTTGAGCTATTGAAATGTATTAATACAAAGTATAATAGTGTAAAGTAGCCTTTAGCAGTTTAAATTTGAATTAAGCACAATCAGTTCAGTAAAAAACTAGTTGTGGACTCAAATGAAGACCTACAAAATTTGTATATGCTAAAACTGATTTAGATTTATATGACAAGAAGTAACACTATCAAATGATATATCCATAACACTAGGCTTTACACAAAATTTAACAAGCTGGGCATCCTACTTGTAAGGCTTATTCAAGTATGCTGAATTAAATTGTGATAACCGCTTTTTTTCAACTAAGCGCTTTAACTCGTGCTTTTCGCTATTAAAAACTGCTCTACTAATGAAGTATAAAGCGATATTTTTTATACTTTTGGGTTCATTGTTCAATTTAAATTGATTTAATATTTTAAATCTGTGTTCGCAAATAAACAGAACATTATTTAGCGTTCGGCTCACACACATGGAAATATATTTATTTTAATACCGTTCGTTGCTATATTCAAGATAGAGCAGAGCATTATATATTGTTCTGTTCTTCGTTAAAAAAACAGAACAGTTGAAGTGGTTCTGTAGGCAACCATTATATTTTATAGCAACTACCGCAGCACTAACAGCTTATGTGTGTATATGTTTTGTTTGTTTAAAATTATTTTGCTGGCTTTTTGTTTATTTTTCGTATGTGTATTTTTGGTTTTTAACCAGCAAACCAGAAACGAACGAACATTAACGAGCTGAACCAATGAAGTTTGTGGTTTAAAAAAACCCAACGGAATTATATGTTCTCATCTTTTTGTTGAGTTGGATAAGAACAGGGGCCTAATTCTGGTAGTCGTGATCGAGTACTTTCTCCATTCTAAAGCAATTTTATTTCCAATTCTTTCAGTCGATACTGAACGAATCGAAATTATTTTTTCAGTATTATGAAACTCAAATTAATGCTTTGCAACACTAAAAAAAATAATTCCAAATCGAGAAAGTACTCGTTCACGACTGCCAGAATCAGGCCTCATTGTTATTTTTGTATTCTAAAGATAACAAACAGGGAAACGTTTTTTTTTTTTAATAATTTAACTTCGCAAACACTATAAGCATTTGTGTTTTCCTCAAATCTACCGAAACGAACACTTAGGAGCGATATTTAGTATTTATTTTCAAACACTGTTTTAAATACAATTATTCTTGACTTTTTTTTTTTTTTGAGGACAATTTTATTTGCGGTTTTTGAAAAAAAAAACTTTTTGTTAAATCTCCCAGCAAAAAATTATGCTTCCTTAAAAGCAGTCATGTAAGGCACTATTCGCAGTGTATCGCTTACACTTCTTATAAAATACAACATAATTTTTGTCTGAAATTAACAGAAAATTTTCTCCAATATTCTTCACAAATTAAAGCATAAAGCTTTGTTCCCAATCAGAGCAACAATTTCCTTTTTTCTTTTATCTTATTTCTTTCCAAAGTATTTCATATATTTTCCTTTCATTTTATAAACAAAAATGTAAGACCCCTTTCACACTCGGCAAGTTACTTGCGCAAGTCTCTTGCGCAACTCTTGGTTAGTAGACGTCAGCGGTAAGGTCGGGGTAAGGAAAAAAAATTTTGTACAGACTTTGTTGTACTCGGCAAGTATCTTGCGCAACTAACTTGCCGAGTCTGAAAGGGGTCTAACTAAATTTTTTTTAAAAATATGAAGTCAATTAGAACTTCAGCAACAATTTGTATGAAATTGTTTTTGACGTTTAAAATAATTTTATTTAGTTTTGAATGAAAATTTAAACAAAATATTGTAAAAAATAATAATAAATGCATAATATTGTTGTGGGTAAAATTTGCAAACGGTTTCTTAACGCAAAATGTGTGTGGTTGCGAAAAAAAATTGTTGTTCTATTATGAACACCAAGTGAAAATCTTCTGGGATTGTGAACGAAGCTTTAATCAAAAATAAAATCAGTTTTTATTAAAAGTTTAATTAAATGAATAAGTTGAAACAACTAAATTTTTCATTGAATTCAATTTTTATTTTTTTTCTGCGTCCCTCACGTAAAAGTTCTTCTTTGGAGATCCGAAATATGCTTATTTCACGATTCTAAATCTTACATGAAGTACGTGATTGAAAATAAAGGCATTGGAAAAATGGTTATTTTAGCGTCTACATTTTTTAGGAGTGGAAGGGCTTAACTTTTATTTATAATTATATTTACATGTTGTATAATTTAGTTGACATTTGAAATTTTTATCAAAAGAACAAATGATTTCCCTGTTTCAGTGAAGCAGTAGAAAATGTGCTCCCAAAACAAAAAACGAATAAAAAGCGGGTCTTTCTAGTCATTAAGTCCGGATTTAAAAATTCTAGGATTGTGTGCCATATCTTACAGCAGTAAGGAAGGGCAGTAATTTTTAAAGCAAAAAGGGAAGCAGATGCGTATTGATTGCTTCCAAATCTTAAACATTTTTACCTGGGGCTATTGAATATTTTTATAAGCCCTATGGAATACATACAAAATAACGTAACATTGTAGGTTATTTATTTTATAGAAAAAATGTTTTTGCAAAATTATTTTTATTGATATAGAATTAATGGCAGAGTTAACAAACTTTATTTTGCATTTATCTATTTTAAATTTTTCTGTGTAGTTGTCGATTTTGTAGAATGGTATAATATTATCTTTATCTTGCTTACACTCCTAATGTCCTCCTCTTGGACCTAGTTTTTAAAAAATTAAAAGCCTATAATCCAGTTTCATCAAAATTGGTTCAGCTATTAAAGCGTAGCAAACGCAAATGCCACTTTCGCATTCGGTCAGGGGACGGTCGGTGAACAGATAGACTGGAGGCGGAATAAAGGGTGATTAGCGTAGTCACGTTTAAATTGATTGGTTTTTCTTTTGAGTATGGAAACATTTGCTTAAAACGATAATTAATATTTACTGAGCATAGGAGGTTAAGCGCTTACCCTAAGCTCTTAACTGGAACCTTAGAAAGCCTATGTCCGTTAGGAAGTTCCATTTTTTATTTTGTTGGAAACATTTTTAAAATCGGGTAGGCAGTTCCCGAGATTACCTGCTACAAGCATTAAAAAGTAATTATTCAAAATGTTTATCTTATTTTAACAAACTTAAGTATGAAAACTATTTGTATTTTTTAAAAGTTAAGTTCAAAATACAAAATTAAAAATACGATTTTCAAAAAACCCTGCTATAAATATAAATAAATGCGCCTGTAAGCATTAAGGCCACTAAAATTTAAAATAAACATCTCTTGATATTTTTCTTAATTTATTTAAAAAAATTATTGTATGTTTTATTTAAGATTTATAAACTATCAATGTATATGTTTGTAAGCTTGTGTGTGTGTGTTCTTTTCCTCTTATTCTTCTCTTTTATCATAGATATTATTTAACAAAATTGACTTTTAACTATGCTATTAATCATATTAAAACCTCTACTAGAAAGAACGCACACAATGAAAAACTGCAAGGAATATGAATGTGGCAAGGGAAAAGCCATTCAATGGCATACAAAAATTCTACACAACGAACTATTACATCTAACTAGTCCACCAAATAAAATCCCAAAGAAAACGGATGGATACTCGTTGTACTTACCGCCAAAGACTAAAAGTATCGAGATGTAAGAGGTACGAATAAATGTAACAATTTCAAAAACTACACAAGTGCGGAGACTGTTGTAGGCAAAAGTCGACTGTTTGAAATTTGGGAAAAAATTAAGCTGGTTAGAAAGGTTACTTTTTGCATATCGTTACCTTAAATCTAAAGGGCCGTAAGCGACAAGAAATTCAAAATTGACTTTTTAATTGATTATGGGCCAATTTTAAACTATGGTCTTGAAGTAATTTTCGTACTACAATCAGTAATTCCATGGAACTTTTGACCTTGGAAAGCACTGAGTTGCAAAAACTTAGCCGCCTAAATGTTAAAAAAATTTGGACAGTTAACAATAAATGAAAAATTCCAACTTCAAAATCAAGGTTGGATAACATCTATGCGATTTTACACTACTTGACGTTTATATCGACGTAAAAATAGAAGAAATAAAAAAAGTACTCATACGAAAAAAAAACAAAAAGCCAGCAACATATTTTTACAGAAACAAATCATATACACAAAACACACACAAGCTGTTAGTGCTGCGGTCGTAGCTAAATTTTTTTGTTTGTTCATTTCTTTATCAATGTTAAAAAAGAAACATTATAGAACATTAAAACATAATGTTTGTCTTCAGTATCACTACAATTGTGTAGTTTCTTAACGAAGAACAGAAAGCTATATAACGTTCGGCTCTTTCTTGACAATAGTTACGAACGGTATTATGGCTTGTGTTCGTCTATCGTTCTTGGGTGTGTGAGCCGAACGCAAAATAATGTACTGTTTATCTTCGAAGACCGTGTTTCGAGGCAAATGTTCTGGTTATCGTGGATTCTGGATTCTGTTTGTGTTGTCACCACAACTTCTATTTGAGATTGTCGTAACGAGGAAGGAAAGTTTCTTGGCATATAATCGAAAAAGGTAAACTTTTAAAAGGGGGACTCTTTAGTTTTCTATTGAAAACTTAAACTTTGGCACGAAACTATCAAAAATAGTACAAAAACCTTGGGCCGCTATTAATAATTGCCCAATAACTAGGGATTGAAATTATAATGAGTTAGACAGTATAAAATATGTTTCGCGCTTCAGTTCTACGTTAGTGAAAAAACGTAATGGGATCTACTGTCTTCAGAAAAATGTCTAATTAGAGAGATATTAAGTTATAGACTATTTTGAGAATTGTAAGAAGCTTAGTTTAATTATTTTGTTTAAATACACAGAAAAAAATAAAAATTGACTTCAATTAAAAAATTTGTGTTATTAATTAAAAAATTAATTAAATTTGCAGCAGTAAACAAATTAATAGTATCAATTAAACCAGTTAATAGTATTAATTAAACGTTTAATTCACTTGATTAAACGTTTAATTCACTTGATAAAATGTTTAATTAAAACTGATTATATTTTTGATTAATGCTTTAATTGGAGAAAAATTTTGGATAATTTTGTCTGTGTAGTATTCATTAGTTTCCCGGGGATTTGTAGAGATCATCTTAAGGACATTTCATATTTTGGTATTTTTTTTTTTTTTTTTTTTGTTGTTGGAAAAAGCACTCACGGGATGACCCCTACTATTGTATTACAATGTGTTGGAACTACGAAAATAGGGGATGGGAAGAAGAAAAGAGGGAGCAGTCATTGTGAACATTTGACTTGAATTTATTCATGTTGAAAGTGAGAGGGAAGACTTCAGCAGGAAGGTTATTCCGCATACGAACAGTACGGCCCAGAAATGAATTATCCCTGTAATGCGTTGTCCGATACACCGGCCAATCAACCACAAAAGGATGGTCCCTTAAGGAGAAACGTGTACTACGAACAAATGTACGGGCTTTCGGGCAAGATCTCTTATTTCCTCAGGACACATCCCATTGTAGTAACGATAAGACCTTTAAAAGTGTCAGTAAAAGTCAATAAAATTGGATAACTAACAGTCACCAATGAGAACCTTCGCCTTCTTCTGCACGCGGTCGAGAAGCTCAAAAATATAATTTGAAGCACCGGCACACACATGAAAGTTGAATTCCATTCGCGGTATTACATCCTCCGGGGAAGTCAGGTGAAGTCAATACCGGGGATTCGGCAACAATCCAAGATAAACAGAACTCAGGAGATCTTCAAGTATCTTGCCATAGCGGCTAACCAAGGATCCTTTATGGTACCACGGGAGTCAGTAGCCCTCTGTTAGTACGGCCCCAGAATAATTATTGGTTAAGGCCTTCGTTAGTATGCTTTTTGCGGGATATGGATTTTGTCTTTCAGGAAGATAGTATCTGCGGAAGTGTCTCTTTTCCTTTAGAAAGCCAGTTTCGGGGCTCAGATTTTTCACCACTTATGGGAGAGTTTGGCCTGACGGATGATCATCCAAAGGTGCTGATAATCCTCAACAGATGCTGTTAGCATTTTGTCAAAAGCAGCGGAGGTAAGATATTTAGTTTCTCCTGCTTAAGAAGGGTCCAATGTATCTTGCCGGAGTGCTGGTTTTGTTCACGTTTCTGGGGCGAATGCTTATCACCCAGTGGATAAGTTTCACAATGGGGCAGGCATGTATGTATATCTTTTCAACTGCTGTCCTGCTAGGAGTAAGTATGTCGGTGAAAAGTTTTTATGGCACTTTAATCTTATCTGAAGACAACTCTCGACTTTTGTTTATTTATTTTAAAAATTTTTGTACCCATCTAATACAAAAAGGTTTTATATCAATGTAGTCATATTTTCCTATTTGCTTTCAATTAGCAGTGGAAAGAGAACTCCCCAAAATATTTCTTTTGAGTTACCTAACAATTTTATTTTTCCTTAACTTTACTATATAAGATTCCATATATGTATGTCCTTAATTGAATTAAAGGTGTGGAATCTTAGACTTCACCCGGTTTTTCCTAAATTAGCCGCCATGTGAAATATTGTGCAAAACTCTTAATATTATTAAAAAACTGTGCAACAAATTTATAACAACAATTAAAAAAAGTCTTTCTCTATTAACTGAAAGAAATGAGAAAAATATTTAAATAAAATTACATTGTTATAAAATCGTTTTAACTAACTAGGCGAAATTTTTAATTGTTGCTATTAAAATCATTAATTGTGCCTTTTTTGCTCTATTAATATTTAAACAATACATTCGGAGGTGTTACAAATATCAAATAAGAAGTACTTTTTTTAGTGATGCTGTAGGGTATGAAATAAAAAAATTATAACAAAAAATGAAATAAAAAACAAAAATATCTCAACGAACGCATTACAATATGCACTTGACTAGGAAAAGAAAAACATAAGAAATATGAAAAAGGGGTACTTGAAGCAACGTTGAGTACTTGCAACACTTGCTTACAACAACAAAAAAATAATAATAAAGAAAATGAAATTGAAAAAATTTTAAAAAATACATATTCTATGTGTATGAAGCAAAAGAAAGCTTTCTTTCGCAAAAACGTTGTCGACGATATCATCGAGAGACATTACGAACTTATACACACACATAAAAATATCTTGCTCTTGTAAAATAAAATACAATTGTAAAACACGAATAAGTCCCTCAAAAGGAACAAGAAGGAAAAAAGCGACTCAAGTGCAGTTTGCCAAAGGCTGGCATAAAACTAAAAAAAACACGTTCATGTCGCAAACTGAACAAGAAAAAGATCTCATGGGACGCTAACGCACTTATATATACACACATACACCAGCTAAACATAAAAAAAAACAATACAATACTTCCCTGCAAGGAAGCAGTGGTTAAGGGTAACACGAAAAAATCCTTGCCTGCTTTAGAAAACCGTCATTGTCAAATGAACAAACAAACAAACAAAAGTCACCAATACAAACAAACAAATATGAAGAATAAGAAAGAGATAAAACGAAATTTTAGGCGGAAATCGACGTCAAGTTCGAAATTAACCGGCATTTTGTAAATGCATTTGCTTATCCTGAAGGTTTTTTTTTTGCCAACAATAGGAAACACAATTGTGCTACAAATACTCATAACACAATTAAAATGTTTAAGAGTAATATTACATCGGTTCATAGTAAGCTCATCATATAAATTTGTAAGAGAGAAATCTAACTTTTTCTCTTTGGTTGTAAAATTAACTTTTCTCTTTTCAACAACATGAAACCCTTTTTATCTCACTCAGAGTTTCTGGCATTATTGGGATATGGTTAAGGTAGGTCAGGCTGCTTGTAAGGACAAAAGCTCTTTGCTTTTGTTGCGGTTTGTTAGAATAAACCGAGTTGATGAATAACCAAATCATACAAATCTGGGAATAAAGCTGTTATATACCCTACTTAGATTTATTACGGCAGTCAAGTTATTTATGTCATACACAAGCATTGTGTGCTGGATAAATTATTTGTAATGTTTAATAAAAAAAAGTAAGCCTGTACTAATTACTGAAAATACTATATACTTGCCAGAGTTTTTGCAGGCTGTTTCCATATATACAAAAGGCTTTTAAGTTCCTAAAACATCAGGTCTAAAATGTATCGGTAATATTTTCAACATATCTGTTAGCTTTACTTATAAAATTTAAACAAAAATATTTTTTAATAATATATAAAAAAAATTTCACTCAAATCAAGTTCTCAAATCTGTAATGTGGTCAAGGGTTACCAATATATCACAGTGGGTCAAAAAAAATGTTCTCTTTTTAAATGGCTAAATCGACTAAAATGAAATTTTACATATTAATAGCTGAGGAGCATTCGACTTTATGTCTTACATTGAAACAGTGCTCGAAAATAAACACTAAATATCGCTCCTTAGTGTTCGGTTCGATAGATTTGTGGAAAATACAAACGCTTATAGTGTTTGTGTAGAAAATCATTAAAAAAATAACCTTTCCCTGTTAGTCATCTTTCGAACACACTGTTTTTTATCAAACTCAACAAAAGATAAGAACATTTAATTCCGTTCGATTTTGGTTTTAAGTCCACAAACTACATAGTGTTCGGTTCTGTTCGGGTCTGTTTTAACGAAAAACAGAACACTAAAAAAAGTTCGGCTCTTTCTTGGAAACAGTTTAAGGGTTGTGTTCGTCTACACAATCACTTAAAAAATAGATATCGTTTTTCGGTGTGTGAGCCGAACGCAAAATAACGTACTGTTTATTTTCGAACACTGCATTGAAATGTTACGAAACTTGAACATTTTAGTTATGTATGTACGTTAGGGTGGCCCAAAATACAAAAGTATCGAATATTCGCACTCCACAACGCTGATCCTATTCGAATAGTGCTTAAAAATGTTAAGTCCAAATTTGAGCACAATCCGTCAATATTTAGAGGTTGCGATAGTTTAATGATTTTTCGGGGTTAGATAGAAATAAAGCATACTCTGATTTTTTATGGTGATATTCATTGTTTATTTAAAAATAAAAATATTTAATAAAACAAATTAATAAAGAATTAATAAAACTGTAAATTAAGTACAAATTAATACAAATTTTATTATTTTTTTTAATTTATCGATAGCCATTTTTGCAATATTAGCTTTAGAAACCCCGTGAAATTTTTTTCTATTGTGATCAACTATTCTAAGCAAATATTGTTTTTGCTCCTCCTTTTAAAGGGCTAGCATATTTTTCATCGAAATAAAAACTCTGTAGGACCCTTTGAAAGAAATAACTCTGGAATCGATTAAGGTTAGCCCGATTAAATATTCAGAAAAATACCATAGATGTCGACGAAATGCTTTCCCAGCAGCTTTAACAATTTTTTCATTGGGATGGTTTTCGAGTTGTTTATCGTTAAGAGGAGCATTTATTGCTAAAGGAGCTTCATTCCAGTATCGGCTTATAAACAAACTTTTTTCGGTAACTGCTTTCTTTTCCTCAGATCAAATTGATTTTCAGACATAGATATTTTAATGCAATAGATCGCCTTCGTAAAGATCAAAGAAAAGTGTGGAAAAGTATCTCCAATACATAAACAAGTTCAATAATGATAAGCCAGTAGTAAATGCATGTAATATAAAATGTGAAACATATAAATAAGTCGCCATTCATCGCGACCTCTAAATATTGTCCCATTGAGCCAATTTTTGGTATACACATATATTTTAGTAAAAGAAACAAAATCAAGCTTGTGGAGAAAGTATTGGACTATACTTTTACTTTCCCATACAAGCGTGGGCCAGTCTAATGTACGTGCATAAATTCCTTGTTGACATTTAAAAACGGTGGCAAGTAATACCTATTTTTTATAGATTGCGATAAAAAAAAAATTAACAGCATGTTCAACGATTTCGAACGTTAACGTTCGCATAGAAAATTACATTTAACACAAAAACAGAAACAAAATTCGACAATTTTTTTGTTGTTTAAAATGTAAATTTCTATGCGAACGTTAACGTTCGAGATCGTTGAACAGGCTGTAAGTATGTAATTTAATATGCTATATCTTATTCTTTGATTTTTTTTTTAATAATAAAATTTGTTGTATACAAAAACAATATCTGTTCTGGGACTGAAATAAATATATATCTTAATGGTCCACTTTGTTTAATAATATTTGGATAATGTGTAAGGATATGGAATTTCGGAGTTAGCAACTTTTTAAATAAAATTTTATAATCATTGTTAAAATTTTGAATCTTGCTAGTAATTTGTTTTATAATTGGCATCGAAACCTCATAGCACAATATGTCATCTAATAATTCAAAAAATCTACATATAAATGACCAAACTTGGTCCTCGTAGGGAATAAAGTCTCCAAAAATTAGAGTAAAATACTGGCAAAATGCCATCAACTGCTTTGCAGACAATTTTAATTTGCGATTTTCTAATTCAGTATTAGTAATTGAAAGTTTTTCATTCCCTCTATCATGTTCATCATATCTAAAGCTTTTAAGTCTTTTGTCAATTGTTTCAACATCGAAGTATTTCATTGTTTTTATAAAATATAAAAGTGATTCACAAATTACATGATGACATACACCTTCGAATAAATCGTGCATAACATCAACGCTAAAGTTTTCTGTACAATGAAACGATTTTAAAGTATTGAAAATACACTTGTTACTAATTCCGTTTTCGTATAATAATCCTTTTTCTAGAGATACTCTATAATTGATGCGATTTCTTAAGAGTTCCGTATTTTCAATTGCTTGTTTTCGACAATCTGCTTTTTCCATTAGGCAAAACCTGCAATAATAATTGGACGAAAACGATTTTGAAAATCCAAGAGTGACATTTAGCCCTAGATTATCTCCAAGCAATAAGCCCATAATAAAATAAATCTTTTTCTCGCCCTCTCTAGTTTCAATTATAATACCATCTAATTCCAATTTTTCCAGTGCCGTAATTAATGGTTTTAAACAATCAGTACCATAATTTTTAATATCTGAAGATTTTATGGATGATGCCAAAAAGACTTCAGCCAATTTTGATGATTTTTTAGGAAGGCATGCAAAACTGTAGTAGAAATTGCACATAGAATGACGATTAGATTTCGATCCTAGCGGGTTGTTTATACCAAAATCATCGGTATAAAGAAAATATGGAACTACAATTTTGTTTGGATACAAACTTTTTTTCTGCTTCCACAGATCTGCCTGAATAAAGTTGACAATTTTCTCACTTTCTACTATTTCACGCATATGATTTAGCATGTCTTCCAAGTTATTGTCTTTTTCAAAAAGTTTCTTTATTTGAAACTCAAGGGGCATAATAATGCCATTAGATTTTGGACTAACTTGAAAACGTTCTACGTTTCCAATAAGCTCATTTTCAGATAGTCTTTTGTTAAATTTAAAACCTGAGTTAACATCTTGAAATGCTGATCTAACATTATTTAAAAGAGTTGAGACTGAATTTTCATTATTGTTGTTATTTAAATGTTCTTCTACCTAGTCTAATATTGGGCTTACTATTAAATCTAGAACTAAATTTTGAATACTACTAACATCTGAACGGGAAAAATTACTGAATGAGTGTAATTTAGTAATAAATTTGATAATAAGGTCGTTTATATCTAATGTTTTTTCTACCATTTTTAAAAAAGTTTCTGCATTAATGGCATTGTTTTCGGCACTGTTTTGGTTAGAACTACTATATTCACTCGCTTGTTTTGGCTTATTAAAATTATTTATATTCACATGTTCCGATAGAACAGAAGTTTCAGCACTGCTTTTACTAAAATGCCTTTTTACGTGTTTTTGAAAATTACTGATGTCATGAAATTTTTGGAAGCATTCTTTAACCGTGCATTTATACATAGTTTTTGAGGGTAAACCACATTTATTCAAATGACGAAATAGCTTCTGTGGAGAGTCAAACAAACATTCACACAAAAAACATTTCAAATCCATAGTGATAAACTTTATTGTTTTAATATTAAAATATATGTAGGTACACTAGGTTTTTACCTTTTTTCTATTTATTTTTAATTGTAAAAAATTTTAAATTGTTTAAAATATATGTACTTACATATTTAGATGCTTATGTAGGTATGTTCTTACGTTCACTTTTATCACTTTTAAATAAACTTATTTTGACAACGCTTAAAAATTTAATAACCACCCAAGTTTTAAAAGTCTTTTTTCAGCATCAACCCAATCATTTTACCGTTACATTATTCTCAATTATAACCAAAAATTACAATGAATGACACAAACGACAAAGCAGTCTACATAGAATTTTATACGGTCAATTGTAGACTGCATTTCGCTTGTGGTCGCAAATTAAAATAATTAACATTAACAGGAGAACAAAGACACAAATTATTCTCATAGGTACTGATTGAGCTCTCAATAAATAATCAACAACAAGCGAGAGTAAGAACAATTGACTTGGTAACCAGTGTTGCCAGTGAAATTTCGAGAAAGATACATTTTAGTTTCCAAAAAGATACACTTTTTCCCAAAAAGATAAGTTTTGAAAAAAATTTTAAAATCCATTTTTAACGTTTAACATTTATTAACATAACATTTTTATTTCATATTTAAATGAATATTGTTAAGAAAATGATTTCGTATAAATTCATTTTTATATTTATTTAAGTCATAAATATTAGGTACATATGTAATTTTTAAAAAATACAGTAAGCAAACTTTAAAATTAATTACATGCAATTATCTTTGGATGTTATCAAAACAAATTCATTTATGTAAAAATTGTAATCATCGATTTAGGTGGATCGTATGTTGCAACCCCTTAATGTTTTCTTTCACCATTATTAAAGCTGCTATCAAGGCAAATTCACTAGAAGGTGGGGTCAAGTCAACATATGGTGTTTTTTTCGGTGGTCGACTTGCCAAAGTGTGTATGCAAACTAATTTTTTATGTAAACTAACCTTTTTTAACTAGCAATATTTTTGACAATCCGTACACAGAAGCAGTGTTGTTGTAAAGTTGCCGTCACCTTCTAGTCAATGCGCCTTGGCTGCTATTGTATAAAGCTTGGTATTTAGTATTGAGTCGGTTACAATGACCAGACTTAATAAATTTTAGTTGGTTAAAAATTCTCGAATGTTTTGTTTCTGAACATTTTGCGTACAGATTCAAAAGATACGAAAAATGTCAGGATTATACATGATACCTGAAGTAGTCAAAAGATACGAAAAATTTATCTTTCGTATCCTAACGGCAACACTGTTGGTAACATTAATTTTCTTATATTTGTTTTTACTTGTGTTTTTTATTGCAATAACTTAAACATCTCTTTTTGTTTGTATGTATACAGAGTAGAATGTCTTATATTTTCAAAAATTTATTGCAGAAAAGCAAATTCCTACAAGTTTGAAAAAAAATATTATACCCATAAAGTTATAAGTCGTATGAATATGGATTTTACACACTGTTGTTTTTTTTGTTTAACTCGTAAATTTACTTTAAAGTGTTGCTTCTTCTAAAAAACATTATAAAAAAACGCAAGTTCATAGGCATATTGTTTTACGTATAGAAAACACGATGAAGACGGAAAACATAAAAACCAATATTTTTAGTTATGTAAATGATCAACATTGATATATAAAAAGCAAATATTAAACAAAAATATTAACTGAAACAATTAAATTTTTAATACGGCATAAAAATAAATTCAATAAAGACAATTTATTGGAAAAAAATCTGTAATAATTTTTTCTGTGTAGAGTATCGTTTTATGCGAATTCAATTTATGCGGTTTTTTTGGAACGCATCTATCGCATAAAACGAGACCTGAGTGTACCGTTTAAAATAATAGAATGCATTAGAAAGCGCTAAGAGCCGCTTTGTTGCCAACAAATTTCTCTTTCTTCTCTTCACAGAAAAATTATTTTTCCAATTCAAACAAAAAATTTGTAGAATCAAAACATTTTTTGTCTGAAGTCGGTCCTACAAAATAAATTCGCATATTCAAACAATTTATTTGCATTTCGTTTATTAAAAAAAAACACTGATTTTCAAACAAATATTTTACTGAGTCAAACAAAAAGTTTACTAAAATTCATATAAATTTCTAACAAATAATTTTGCTGAATCAAACAAAAAAGTTTTTGCACAAGCAATGACGCGCACACAAGCAAGCACTGTAGGAGAAGATGATGAAGGCAGAGCAGAGCGGCGGCTAACTTTGAGACACATATTTTTGTTGGAATAATTTTTGAACCAAGTCTTGTTTATACACACAAAGTTTTTCTTCTTTACTCACTGTTGCTGTATCCTTTCCATGGCAGCAGACCGACTCGACATGTTTTTCGTCATCATTTTATTTTTGTATTTGATGTGGGTATTTAACTAAACAGTTTTGTTTTTCATTCTTTTTTACCAACTTTAAAACTCGCCACACTATTTTATCATCTTTCTAATTGTTGTACTTTTTTAAAGCGTCCAAAAATAACATGTATGTGTTTTTTGTTGTTGTTCTTATATTTCACATAAAGAAGTGTTGCTTACGATCAAATAAAAAAATGCAAAAAAACGACAACATGAAAGAGCGTTAATTATTTCATACAAAATTATGAAAACTTGAAACCGATAACGCGTATATTATATTTTTGAATAGTTGTCAACATTTTTGTTGGTTAAAATAAAAATCAAACAAAAATATTAATTGAATCAGTAAAAAAAATTGTAGAAATTAAATAAATTTTCAAACAAGCGTTTGTTTGAAAATAATTCAGCAATAATTTTTTCTGTTTTTCTGTAGACGGACCACAACATTGAACCCATTTTCATCAAGGTCCACACCGTATTGTGTTTATCCAAGAGTTCATATAATAGCTTCGAGCTGTCGGATTGAAAAACGAATGTTTGAAACATTTCCATCTAATAATTAGAATTGTGGTTATTTTGTTAAAATATTCATTGTTTTTAATCCAAATTTTGATATTTTAATTTGGCTTAAGTTAATCAAATTTTTATTTTTCATTTAATTATTTTTATGAAGAAGGAATTTTACAACATGAAAATTAATTAAAATTTATTGATAATTTTTCTTACTTAACTGCTGCTGGGCTCGAACCCAGGCTTTTACGGACAGGTTACCCTTACATGTGTCGATTGCAACGACTCAATCTCTTCAGAGGGGTTTGCCGCTTAACACTCAACGCCACAATAGTCAAACATCAATCTTTAAATTATCTTTGTAAATTATGGATCAATCATCACAAAATGCTCAAAGGTGAAATAAAAATATCCTAAATTAAAACAAATTTCAATTCCGTAGTGAAATTGGTTTAAGCGTTTTATATATTTTAAATGCTTTTCAGAAGACTGCTTTATATGGGGCCTTTGGTAAAGTTTTGACCGATCTTAACTAAATTTAACGGTGTAATTTCTTGTCTTATAATGCTATGAAAAAAAAAAAAATTTTATTACATAGCATTATTCGTAACGATTTTATGCGTACTAAACCGTTTTCCGAGAGTACGCTTTATATGGGGCCATTGACAAATAATGAATCGATATTCACGAAATCTAGTGGGCAAGATCTTATATCAATAAGTGCAATTAAATTATTTCTTTTTTAAGGTGGTTCTTCCACATTTGGATTAATAGCTCTTATGCTACTAAACCGATTTTGCTGGATTTTATTCACAAACGCTTAGGATAACTAACAAAAATGAGCGTGTTTCCAACAGATAGCCAGACGGACATGGCTTCGAATTACTCAAGAAACCAGAATATATACATATACCTTATGTTGCCTGAGATGAATAATAAAAAGTTCCACGCGGAATGACAAACTAATAATTACCTCATGCGCTACTAGTGGTTGAGGGAGAAGGAAACTGGGTTGATTAGCAATTATTGACAATAAATTTTTTTTTTCGTGCATACGTTTTTAACCAGCACAAAAGTTAATCGTTTGTATGTCTTGGAATATGTTTTAGAAATTATAGTCTTTCTTTTGTCAATTAGCTCGCCTTAACTCCAAAAGGCTTTTTAGCGTCGTCAAATCTCTTTCTTGTATTACAAAATTTGTTCCAACTGAAAATGCTGTACTTTAAAATTGAAAAAATTCTTGAATCCATACAAAACTCTATAACTCTTTTCGAATATGGAATCTGTAAGAAATAAAAATGTTAACTAAAAATTATATCGTTACCTTAATATAAAAAGGCCCCAAATCATTATTTTTGGAAATCAGTTTTTTTATTGATTCTTGTAGAATGGTTGCTAATACACATTCTATTAAAATTTCAAGCAAATTAGATTACAAATAAAGAAGTTATAAGCAGAACACAAAAAGCCCTAACTCATACACACAATTTTTCGAAAGAAAAAAACACTGACTCATACATTTCTGCAGAAACATACAAAGTAGGCATTGCATTTGTAGAATTGTTTGTGTAGCTATATTATTTCAGCTTTTATTAAGTTTTTTCCTTCTCCTGTAAAAAGTGTTTTGATGAGTTGGGGCCTTTTTATATTAAGGTAACGATATGCAAAACTGTTTGAGCTTTTAATACAACTTTTCACTTTTATTTTTCTTTACTCACTGTTATCTTAAGATCTTTTAAAAAATCCGCTTATTCGCTTTATTTTCCTTAAAGTGGAGTTTATTCTACCAATTTAACCATCATCCACGATTTAAGTTCATTATTTAACAATTGCAAATGCAACTGCTTAGCATTCATGCATTCCTTTCTTATCCTTTGGATTCAAGGAAATAAAAAGTGTACTGGCAGTAGTACTTGAAGAATGTTCTTCTTACATTTAAAGTATTTTTTGCTTTTGTATATTCTCATGCAATTTCTTGTGCATTTTAATTTTATTTTGAACAATGTAAACTTTGTTAAAATTACTTTCTAGGGCATTCTTATGATTTTTTTTAGACCCAGGTTTTTTTCAGAGCGTTAAACTTCTAAACAAAAAACCATGTTTTTCGTTGACAGACCTAGTTCCAGAGACTGATCCATTTTCAAGTTATTAAGGTCCAAAACCTTTTTTTTTATAAACGGACTTTAGGGAAAAAGGTCTCAAGTCATAAACCGTAGGTTTTAGTAATGTTAAATTGAAAACTATTTATATATTTGGTGTATTTCATAGACTTTTGTCCTAAAGAGCATAAGATTACGATAAGAAGCAGTTGTGAAAGACTTTAGTTATTGGAAAAAAATTTAATTAAATCCAATCAAAAACTTAAAATGCGTTTTTTACTTAAGACTATTTTGGCTAACGGCAAAGATTTAAAAACATCTGTTTTATACAAAGTAATAGTGTCCTATATCTCTTTAAATATTGGAATATTGAAAAATCTCTTTCTACTATAAAAATAATCTGGCGCATTAAGAATTTTCTTTTAAAGTGACTTCAGCAAAGCAGCAGTTCGTAGTGTATTTCTTCGTGGAGAAACGTTTGTGTTTTCTTTTAAATATAGGGAAATGTAAAATATTTAAATATGACACTGGAAATTTATTAAAATTGTTAAACTATATATTTGATAGATAAGCATTTCAGTTTAAATTAATCTATTAATTTTCTTGGAACTGGTTTTTTTCTTTTTATTAATATAAATATTTTTTAAGGTTTAGTTAATTTGACGATTTGCAAAGTCGTATTATGTTTCAATCTGTAAAGTACTTTTATGAAGACATTGATTCAAACACCTTCTTTGCTTAAACGCTCTAAAACTCATTAAGGTGGCTCAAAACATTGCCTAATAAGTACAAACTCAGCCATACCACAGAACGTAATTCCGATCGAAAGTTGTTTGAGTTCCAAAAGTCGAGACTTTAGAAAACGAAAAATTTTTGCGAAAATTAAAGATTAAATATTATTTTAAAAGATTTTGTTATTCGTGCTTAATTCCCAGTTTTTATCCTTGATAAAACACTTGAAATTTATTGTTGATGGGATAAGCTATTCCTATGCGCATTTCACTGGTTGCTTAGGCCAGATCATCAGGAAACTTCATCCATAAAGATTTTGGAAAAACTAAAGATATTAAACCAAATAAAACTGTTAAGCGTATAAGAATCATAAGCAACAGCTCTACTTGTAACAATATCAAAGTTTAAACAAAAACATCAACAATAAACAGTGAGTTTATCTCTCCTTACATTCCCCACTACAATTGATTGGAATTCTTCCAACATTAATTGTAGTTGTAAGTAGGTTAAGAAAAACAAAATGCAAAAAAACAACTTGCAAAAGCATGTTGCCAGGTAGTTTTTTAGGCCGTGCAATTGCCAGTTTATTATCAAAAGTAATTTTTGGGAATACAAAATTTTAATTTAAAAGATTTTGTATTCCCAAAAATTACTTTTGATTATTAAATATTATGTTAGACTATAACATTAAATTCTTATGCTTTCTAATCTGGTTTAGAAAAATATTAAACTAATTTGTCGATGTGGTACGAGGACACTTGCGGCAGATATCAAGAATATTATTTGAAACTTCTTTAGATTTATGCTGCTCCACAACGTGTCTCCATATAGCTTAAAAACGCAATGCTGTGCTACATTAATTACTGGTCCGATTGTGATCATTTTTAAATTCCAAATAAATGTTATACCATACAAGAACATCACAACACTTATAGGAACCTCCCTGCGGGAAATTTGTGTCAATTGGTCCAACGGAATGGTCCTGGGAATTGTGAAAATAGAACAGGTACAAAAAGAAAGAACTCATGACCAGTGAGAGGAGTACCAATCATGTAAATGGTTTATGAAGAACAAGTAATGAATTACAGTACAGTCTTCACCGGCGGTGTGACACATTTTTTGGGACTTTCTTAAATTTGGTTCTTGAATTTAATTCTAGGACTTGTTTTATGAAAATAATACTACATTGTATTGAAATAATACTACATTGTAGTAACTGTCACTAAACACGTCCATTAAGAATGGATGTGTGACTGGTCATATGGTGTCAATTGACCCCCTCCAATGACAACCCCATGTAAAAGTGATAGGTCTTATCCATAGAAAGTGTTAAAACTAGAACCGGTCTCTACCACCAAAGACCTATCACGGGACTACTTTGGTGTCAGTTCACTTCCCTCTAGGGCTGTTTGTGGGTACAGTACTTTTCGGTTATAGTGACTACCGCTTATAGTCACATTATTCATTTAATATAAAGTATTAACGGTATAGCGATATAAGCACATTTGCCATAAATGCCATCTATCAACAGTCATCAAAGAGAAAAGTAAAGCAAATGATGGGCGTTATAGTCATAGTCATAGCTATAGTCATATAGTCAATATTTACCAAGTGCTTTTTAGTTTTCAAGAACACATTTCATCCAAAGAAAGAAAGAAAAAATTAAATCGTTTAATTTTTGTCATCAACTCTCTACTCGTAAAAAATTTGTTTTTGCCCTTGGTATTAGTTATGATATATATTGTTATTATTTCAACTACTTTGTATACAGTATGAGCCTGATATCGGTGTAATTTATATGAATTTTTTATTTTCTATAGAAAATATATATATTCACATAACTTGATTATATTCGAATTCGGTTCTATGCCTCATAGCGGCATATATGTGAATTAGTCTTATAGTCACATTAGCGATAAAGTCCACGTTTTGTTTGCAACTAAAGGATGGGACTATAAGCGAAAAGTACTGTAGTACCAAAGTCTTCATTCTTACAGGAAATTTAAATGCTCATTACATATTATTGATAATGATAAAGTTTTATACACCTACTACAAATTTTATTCGATTTCAAACAGCTAAAATTCGAGACTAGCTAAGGTTGGTCACTTTTTCTTTTGTTTTAAAATTACTGACACTATCACGCATTATTTACCACCTTCACCAAATCATTAGATTTTGCGGGCCCTTTTTTCGCCTGTAATTACGACATTTTTTTTTTTAATCGTTGTTGTTATTTTCAGATTTTTTTTTTTCAAAACAAAGCAAACGAAATTTTCTTTCATAATAGTTTTGTCGACATCGATAAAATTTCCATTTAATGAAGCAAAACTCCAAGAATTATTTGAAGAATTTGGATAAAAATTTCCGAAGTTTCACTTTTTGTAACTGTAAAAAAATTTCAATAAGAATTTTCCTGTAAATTTCAAGGAGTTTTAATTATAACCGATAAGGAGCCCTACTACATTGAATGGATTTACTTCCACCTTTAATATTTATTAAGTCTCGTAGTTAATAAACATCAGCTTAATTTTGAACCCCCTTATGTTTCTTGCACTTATGCATGTATAATTGCATAAAATTAGCACTTGAACTTTAATTCTGTTTTTCTTTTTCAATTTTAATGCAAATATTTAATTAAGCTCATACTCAGGGCTGCATATTATTACATAGACACACAGTGTTCTTGCAGCAGTTTCTAGTCCAGTGGATTAGTGTTAACAATTTTTTTTTTAATTTTTTATACACCTAATAGTAAATATGTTAGTTGAATAAATTTGAGTGTAAGTTCGGTGTAAATGTGTAATATAAATAAAAAAAATTTAATTTCAACTTACAGTGTGGTATTTTTGGTGTTTTACGATCTGCTATTTACAGAACGGTTACAGTAAGAGTTTCCAAAGTTGGAACAAAAAGTTTGGTTATCAATAAAAAAACACTGTCAAAAAGCACAGAAACTCCCATAGAAGGACCATTTAATTGTTTAAATATCTGGAAAGGAATAAAAGTATACGTTTAAAATTTGGTACAAATTGCTTGAATATAAACACATGAGATCTACTTTGAAAATTTTTTTTTTGAATTTGTTTTTACGGAGGAAGCAAAGCGCACCGGGGTGAGCTTGTACTGTATATACAAAAATAACAATTAAAATTATACCATTTATTTAATATCACATTAAGATTACTTTAATTTTAGCATGTTTAAAAACAGAACCGTTTATGTGTCTAAAGTAAGTTTTTTAGTTTCTGTTATCCAAAACCAATCTCGAATACAAGTCCCTAATTGGCACCTGGAATTTTATTTCAATCCAAACTATTGTTTAAAATATCCAGAATTATTAAAATTTTTTTTTTTTTTTCAAAAACTCCGACTTTAGCGCTTTGCAGCCTGTTAAAAAATCTATTGGTTGCTGTTTCCGAAATTAATAATCAAATATACATTTTGCAAACTGTGCAACATTTTTGAAGTACCGTTTGTAAGTTCTTCTCTAGGAACTTATTAAAACCCACAAAAGCCTATTTGGATTTTGGTAGTTTTGCTACCGTTCGTATTTTATGATGGCCTCATTAATATTTTGGCTCAAATTTGATTTCTCCGAAGAACATGTCATTTTTCTTATGTCTATATCTCGGAAACCAATCAAAATTTTGTTTATTTTTGTCTCCGCCATAAATGTAGCTACACTCTAAACCATTTTTGTTAAAAATTAGGTCACAAAATTTAGAAAAAAACGCTACTTAAGGTTTGCTTCTTTTGGTTGCCGTTCGAATTTTTTGGCCTCATGAGTATTTTGGGTAAAAAACATGATTTTTCCGAAGAGCATGCAATTCTTCTTACGTCTATAACTCAAAAACAAATTTAAATTTGTTTTTCCTGTCTCCGGCAGGAATCTTTTATTTTGTAGCTTTATTCGCCACTTTTTGCATTATTATTATATATTAATAATAACTTTATTATTAAATCTTAAATAAGTCATAATTATACATTACAAAAAAAAAAAAAAAAAAAAATTAATATAATGATTTAAATAAGTTATTATTATACGATTTTAAATAATTATTTAAATCAATTTGCAATTTTTCGTTAATATTTGTTAAATATTCGGTAATACAATAAAATTTTACGCATAATTTCTATGTGAAATCCATGAACAAAACAAAAATCAATTATATGTATGCAATATATGTTCCAAAATTACCCCCACAGTATATTTTTGTCTTTAGAACACAAGTAGTGATATCGATCTAATGTAAACGACGTTTTTTAAACAACATAACATTTACATATATCATTGCACACATTTTGCTTACAGTGTTAAGCTACGGTCACACTTATTAAATATATGACCAAATAAGCATAACCACTACTTTGTTGAAAGTAAGTGAGATTTGACATGGTCTTAATATAACAAAATAAAACTAGTCATATTGCTAGTCACAGTAAAAATTTTTTTTTTTGTATGATGTAGTATTATAATCAAAGTAAATATTGCAATTAAGAGAAATTATATTTTAGTTTGCCTGTTGGTTACGTCTTTTTCGTCAAATATTTGCCAAGTGTGACCGTAGGCTTAGGAGCTATAATTGATTTTGTGCAGGCAAAACTCTCTCTATTAAATGTTTTCTTACAATTCGAAAAATGTATTATTGTGAACACTTTTTCAAAAAAAATTCCATATAAGAGCAATTTTATTAAGTGTGTTTTAACCTTTTTGAAAGTTAATTTGTAACAACTTATTTTTTGTTTTTTTTTTTGTAACTACATAATTTTATAAAACTTTTAAATATAACAGAAAGACATTATATTTTAGGTTATAATTAGCCAAATTATAAGTAGTCTTCTCGTCAAGTTCACATAATTTTTCTGCTCATTTTGTAAGCAAAGGTTCTGCTCGGTATATACTAGAGGCCATTTTAGCAATTTTGAGGGACTAGAAGCAGTTTGGTTTCCTAGAATGATCTTTGAAAAAATCAAGTTTTAGCCAAAACCTTCATTAGACCACAAAATCCGTACGGCAGCAAAGCTTGCAAAACCTAAATATGATTACTTCGAAAAATCCCACACGAGAAAAAGTTTACATTTTATGTGTTGCATAGTGTAATTTTTATTATCTAAATATATATAAAAACGTTTGTGCCGTGTATGTGCTCTTCAAACTCAAGAGCCCCTGGACCAATTGAAATCAAACCAAGACAATAAATTATTTTAGACGGGAGCCAGGTTTCTCTTAAGTTTAATCCCGAAAGGTGGCGCTGTTGTCGTGATATATAAATTTTTTTATTTATGGCACGATTTGGCTTAAATTCACAAAATATATTTATTAAACAACAATAGGTTTCCTGGTAAAATTTTGACCCTCTAGATAGCGCTGGGGTTAAGTTATTAGCAAAATTCTCCAGTATTTAATTTTTTATTTTATTTAGTAAATCCCGAGCAGCGCCGGGACCAAACAGCTAGTAATTTTATAAAAGACTATCCCGCCCAGAGTTTATTTTTGACTAACTATAGAGTCGGAGAGGCAGAAACTGCTTTTCGGTCTCCTATTGTTTCAGGGTTTGAAAAAATATAAAGCCTGTGCTTTTGATTGTTTGTAGGTCGATTTACATATGTTTTAAATTTCATCAGAATCGGTAAGATAGTCTCAGAAATGCAGAAATTACCCATCTGTCCCTTCATATTCTTAGCATTGAAAAAATATAAACCCTTTGTATTTTATTTACGCTGATATTCAGATTCAGATTTCAGATTTCATCAACATTGTTTAGATATTTTCGGAGAGACAGTAATTGTCCCTAGAGGGCGACACTCTTGGTCCTTGTTTTAAAAAAATAAAAAGCTTAATTTCCAATTTCATCAAAATCGGTTCAGCTATTTAGCCGAAAGGCGAAGCAAACACAAAAGTCGCTTTCGCATTCGTTCAGGGGACGGTCGAGTGGACGCATAGACTGTAGGCGGAATGGAGGGTGAACAGCGTACTCACGTTAAAATGGCTTTGTTTTTCTTTTGAGTATGAAACAATTGCTTTAATAGATCTCTTCTAAGCCGATAATTAATATTTTCTGAATATAGGAGGTTTTGCGCCATCGCACTCTATCCTTAGCACTTTAATGGAACCTTATATAGCCTAAGTCCGTTAGGAGGTTCCATTCTTAATTTTGCTGAACCGTTTTTAAAGTTTTTATTAACAATAACAAACTAATCCGAGTCTTTTGGTTTTTGTTCTTTGGCGGCACCTTTACTTCAGTTGAAGTAGTTGAAGGTCAACATAACTCTACGATTGATTAAATAACGCCAAAAGTTCTTTCATACATATTTAAAATTGTTCTGGCTGGATGCACTCTGTAACCAAAATAAAAGTCGAAAAGTTTTAAATAATGCATTAGCTTGAAACGGTCTTCTTTTATTTTTTCAGATTTTTGTAAAAATGGCAATTGAAAGCCATCTCTGAAAAACAACTCAAAAATGCGTTTTCAACAAGATGGGACCAAAGCTCATACAAACAGTGGAGCTGTTACAGGACATTTTTGGTGAGCGCATTATTTCAGGAGGCAGCGATCTTGTTTGACATCAGCGTTTGCCGGATTTAACCGATCCCGATTTAATCTTTTGGTGGTATTGGGTTACAAAACACACCCATAAGCATTAGGTGTAGAAATATTAAAAAATGTAATGGAAATCCTTTTAAAAACCAAAAAAAAAATAATCCAAACAATTTAAATGTCACTGACCTTAAGATGCTGATTAAATGAGCGTTTTATAAAAATATATTCATTGTAATATCTGTTGCTAAATATCTACTATTAATTGTATTCAATTTAAGTTTAAATATTAAATTATTTTTAATATACACACATTGTTCAGAATGTATCCTTTAAACTTGCATGCGCAATGTAATTTATTTACATTTATTTACTGCAAACACATTGTACATATTTAGTTACTAAATATTTGAAAAATAAATTGAATTTGAAAAACCCACAAAACACTTTCATGGAATAACGCCATATTTACTCTAACGACCACATTTTCATAATATTCACACATAAACCAATTATTAGACAAAAATTAAAATTTCATTTCTGGCATATATGAGTTAAATTGCAATAAACCCCAAAAAAGATGACCATACAAATAAAATAGATATTTTATTATTTGTATGAAAAAAAAAGAATACTTGGTATGCGGGTGACAATAATTTCATAATGCATACATGTGTTATACACTTGATTTTTTTGTGCTACGAGGGTTACTAGATAAGTATAAAATTAGGACTTTCGTATCGAATAAAACTTCGTGACGTATCAAAAACGGGATTGCGGCATTCGAAAGCTTTCGTATCGAAATTTGTTTAAAAAATGTAATAGATTTTTATGCTTGTATACTAAAGGCATAAGGCATTGTTGCACTTTTCGCCGCATATAAATCAACAATGTTGATAGTGCCCTATAAAATAGGTGACTTCGGTTTATTTATGTGGCTTTATTTATAACGGCGGCGCTTGCCAAAAAGAGAAACAAAGCCACGCACAAATTCCAAAAATTCGGAAAACATTTACAAATTCAGAAAATTTGCAAAAATAGCGAAAATTCGCGAAAGTTTTTAACATATCAAACAAGCCATTAAATTGATTAAAAGTCCCGAAAATTACAAGGAATGGCAAAAATTTTATATTAGCGGAAATTTGCAAACAGCGACATGAAAGCAAAGTCTAGTATTTACTAAAAATTGTTAAAGCTGTACAGAATCAGAAAACTTACAGAAAAAATCGCTTCTATCTATGACTATAATTTGCGAAAAATTGCAAAACTGAATGTTATTATTTTATTTCTTATTGCTGAAAAAAGTTTAATAATCAAATTTTTAGCTATTTGTTAAAGAAATCTAATATTTATTCCCAAAAAGTGTGTAAATTGTTTGTAAAAAAACAATTAAATGTTTTAACGAAAGCTCTTAACCTATCGAATGACATTTCGAGAAAAGTCATTCGATCGACTACTCGTTATCGAATGACATAATCTCAAAAAGTAAAATTTCGATCAAAGTCACTCGATCACGACTGCGACGATTTGGGCCCAGATGAAATAGAATTATAATTTCATAGTAGAGGTCCTCTGAAGACGTTATAATTTAAATTCCCATAAAGGGTCGTAAAAATAAAATTTTTATATTTAACTGACTTTTAATACACTTCACCACAGGTGGAGAGGTTATATCTAAGTTTGCCATTCTGTTTGTAATTTCTATAATATAGATCTTAAGCCTTTTAAAGTATATCTATATTCTGCGTCCTTCTGAGTAGAAAAGTTGATTTAAGGATATCCGTCTGTCCGTTTTTCGGTGTCTATTGAAATGGTTTTTCCGAAGACCGCAAAAATGCCGGGGACTAGGTTGGTGTATATTTATATCACACAAAGTCGATAATATGTTGCTATTGAAAGATCGATTCGCAAATGGCTTTCTCTTACTTTTAGCCATAAATCTCTAATGCTTAACCCATATTTTTTACTTTTTAAAGTCTCCTTATAATCAATAAACTTGTTTCCCTTTCACTTAAACAAATTTACGAATAGAACTTGTTTAATAACTGATAACTGAGTTGCTCAAAATATATTACAAATGGTAACTTATGTTGATTTCAGTTACAAAAAAATATTAAGGCAACCAAAAGCTAAAAATAAGTTTTTTTTTTTTAATTTTAGATATTTTATTACAATTTAATTTCCAAGTCGAACAAATGGAATTTAATCCACGTAAATATTTAAACCTTTTTACAGTAGAGATTTTGTTGCTGGTCGATTAATTTGTGTTCAGTTTTTTCAGTCTCTTACACATAAGTCGCTGTATCTTTGAGAGGACGAAAATATACCCTAAAGCAAGAAAATGTTTTTTAAGTACGGACGATGATTTAAGCGGATTAGAATTGCCTCTCAGGTGTCGCCTTATAGATGCCAATCTTTCTTCTAGGTCATAAATGCACGGAAATAATTATAAAGGGTGGTCCAACCAAAATGCGCGATGTTAATTGGGACGCTTTAAAAAGAGTCATAATGTCTATCAGAGTAGTGTCGTAATCTCCACAAATTAAGTAATAATTAGAAATATTTGTAGTATAATTTCAAAAAATTTTGTAAGCAAAAATGTGAACAAATTCGATAACAAAGAGGCATTCGGCCGGGTGAAAGGATTTTCTTCTCTATGGTATAACAAATACCGGTTTCGCTAATTAAATCGTCTCTGTGTAATTGGCCTTCGTTCGGGGACAGGGACGATTTTAGAAGCTTTACTTATCGCAGCCGGTAGTTGTTATACCATAGAGAAGAAAATGCTTTCACCCGGCCGAAGGCCGGCTAAGCGGAGAAGCTTTATTTAGCGAAGCCAGTATTTGTTGTGCCATAGAGGAGAAAATCCTTGCACCCAAAAGCGTTTTCGTTATGTATTTAATATACCTGTATATGTAGCTCTTTTTTTGTATTTTACTTCTTTTGTAATTATGAACATTATGACATGTTTAAAAATGACATAATGTCTATTTGCAATGACACTTTCAAATGTGCCATAGTGTCCATGGGCACTGTCTCACTTGACATTATGACATGCCACCTGTTGATTGTGGCCCACACGCCAAGGTAAAGTTTTTTGCCCAACTTAATTTTACATTTCTTTGTTTCAGTGTTTGACAAATTCAACCCGTTCAGATCAAAATGCATTTCGTGCACAGTCAGCATAATCGATCAAATGTGGCTCTTTTGCGCCAGAAATTCATGTGATTTGACACCATTGGGGATAGGGGATATTTAAAAGAAAAAGTGTGCGTCAATAAGCCAAGAACAATTCAAGAGCTAAAAGATGATAACGACATTGAACCTCAATTATGCCTCAGTGTCATTGAAAATATGGATCATCGGATTGAGGTATACTAGCGAAGCGAGCATTTGGCCGTTATTTTGTTTCAAACATAATTGTCATAGATCCTTCTATCAGTATAAAAAATATTAAGATAATTCTCTGAAAACTTTTTGTTTTATTAACAATTAACATCGTGAGTTTTGGTTGGACCACCCTTTACTTCCTTTTTTATTCAATTCAATTACTTTCATTTGTTTGCGTCATTTTTTAAATATTTAGTTGCCATCCTGCCAAAATTACAACTGACCAAAATTGCTCTACATAATAGAATGGGTATTCAATATTGGAAATAAAACAAATCGTTTCAAAATTTCACTGTGTCCTTCCGATTCAGGCATTTTGGCACAGTAGGGCCCATACAAAGCAATCATTGCTAATAAAATTGAACGCAGATACTTTCTATATCGTTACCTTAATATAAAAAGGCCCCAACTCATCAAAAACACTTTTTACAGGAGAAGGAAAAAACTTAATAAAAGCTGAAATAATATAGCTACACAAACATTGTCAAAAAACATCTTTATTAAAATTAAACGAGGAATTCAGATTGAAATACATATGTATGAGTATGTATGAGTCAGTGTTTTTTTCTTTCGAAAAATTGTGTGTATGAGTTAGGGCTTTTTTTCTTTAGAAAAATTGTGTGTATGAGTTAGGGCTTTTTGTGTTCTGCTTATAACTTCTTTATTTTTAATCTAATTTGCTTGAAATTTTAATAGAATGTGTATTAGCAACCATTCTACAAGAATCAATAAAAAAACGGATTTCCAAAAATAATGAGTTGGGGCCTTTTTATATTAAGGTAACGATATATACATAATCTACCTATTATTTCACCTAATGCTAGGAACACAACTGGGACGAACGACGAATTTTTGGCCGCGAATATTCGTCGCCATAAATAAAATTCATATGTGTATATGAAAAAACACACAATCATGGCGCCGGCAGAAATTCGTCATACTTTGCAATAGATTTATTTCTATTTTATACGCCGGCTAACGACGAACAAATCAGTACCAGGTGACCATGTTTGATTTTAGTTTTCAAGTTTTTTAGTATATTAAGTTACTTTTTTACTTTAATAATTGTTTTTTATTGTTTTATCGCATTTAAAATAAATATACAAAGTAGAAAACTATAAGAATAGATTTTAATTGTGTTTTTGTTAATGTTTGTGTTTTTTAATTAAATTTTTTTTTATATGGTCACACTATTTCTCTCTCTTTGCACAAACAGCAAACAACTTTCTTAATTAGTAAAGCTGTTAGTTATTCTTCGTTATTGTGTTTCATACGACGAATTTTCTCAGCGAATATTAACTAAAAAATTCGTCGTGTAGGTCGAAATTCGTCGTTCGTCCTAGTTGTGTTCCTAGCTTAATGCTTCCGTTATAAGAATTTTGAGCAAGGTAACAATTAGACTTGAGTCCTAAGGTGAAGTGTGCACAAAATAGGGACCAGCCGAATTTAGCACTATAACTCGTTTTATTTCCATTTACATTTTCCTTACACACCTCGCATTGCCTGTACGACTGCATCTGCATTTATTTTTAGTCATTGTGGTCAAAATTGTTATTTAAACTAAATTGTTCCTATTGTTTGTTTCGTATGTTTATTGGCCAAAAGTTTTTAAACATTCATACAATCATGTTTTACCTATCTTATGGATATTAATTAAAAGAGAGTTAGTTACATATCATCATCTTAATATAGGGTGCACTTTGAAAAGCAAAACAAAACAAGTAAGAGTAATATATTCAGATGTGCCCAATCTTTAAGGCAAGAGTTCGAATATTTCAGGAGCAGATTTTATATGGGATCTATAAATTATAAGCCAACCTTTATAAAAGCTAAACTCATAGTAACTATTACAATTTGTTGCCTTATTAAAATTAAATATCTTGATTTGTTTCAGAAATATTATTGGGCATATTAAAGTGATTTTTAGGAGGGGATGCTATATTCGACCTATCGTTAATTATAGATCGTTCATCACGAAATTCGGTAGAGTGATTTCTAGTATTAAAAATAACCTAAATTTATCCAAACCTTAACAGAGTAATTGAAATTTTTAAAATTGCTTTTCGGAAGGTTGCTTTATATGGTACGTATGATAAACTATGCACAGATTGTAACAAAATTACATGTTGGTGTTTCTAGTCACATCAGTATGCTTTTTAATCTTATGAAATTATGACACACTGAATTTCACTGCAATAACGTAACTTGTTTTGGCTTTACCCATTCCTGGGCATTTAAAAACCCAAGAAAGTGTTGAGACTTAAAAAATTTTAGCGCGGGCCAGATGAGAGATATGGCGGTATATTTTTTTTTATAGAAAAGAGAAAAGATTGTGCTAAATTAAAAAATTTAGCAGGATTTTTTTTTTAATTGTTAACCTTTTGTTTTCACAGACAAAAATCAAAGATTTTTCTTTGTCGGAAAATGCTCAGGAAAAGTGCTGCCAAACATAGAAAAATCCGAAAAATTAAAAACGTCCGATTTTTATCGGATTGGTTACTTTCTCATCTATGAAAAGGAAAAAAATCCGGCAGTGAAATGTCAACTCACCTGGCCTTCAGATCAGGTCAAATGAAAATGGGTATTTTAATACCCGACAGTCCATGATGAGTACTAAAAATACTTACTTTTTGCTAAAAAAAAACAACATTTTTTGAAATGAATAAAAAGAATATTTAAATCAAGTATTCGATGTAATTTTATTCAGAAAAAATTATATATAATAGAAGTAAATCACTTAGCCCAAGGTATATTTACACAAGGTAAACTCGTTGGCCCATATGTTTGTCAGCTGTTTACCCCTAGTTGGAACCCAAATGTCAAATTTCGTGTATATGAGCCAAAATTTGTACATGTGTGCGTTAAATTGTTTTTGTTTTATATGAAGAAAATTTTGACAACTCGGTTCCTGTTATAGAGCAGCATGTCTACACTCCCAAATGAGTCTACCTTGTGTAAATATACCTTGACTTAGCCTTAGCAATCTTCTTCTCATCCGGTGCAGCATTATTGTGATAATCCAGGAAACAAGGAGTGGGATGCAAATTTACCTTTCACTTCAAACACCCATACTCCGTTTTCCCACCACATTGCGGGCAACGGTGTCGAGTATTAAATGATCGATACGGTCGTGACGCATTGCCAGTTGTGTCCCAGAAGCCGACGTTCTGCCAGGCTGATGATAGTTGGACTTGATCATAATTAATTCGCACACCTCCACTCGAAAGTCGAATTGAGGTATTGGTGTCTTGCTTTCATACTTGCGGCAAAGACAGTGTAGTTTTCACGCGTTTACCATAGTCGCGTCTGATGCACCAGCATATGGAATAAGCTGATATAAATAGCCTTCTACCGATGCCAAACACCAATACTTATATCCAAAACGAATCGCTTTTCCCTTGATAAACATTTTACACGAATGCCGGCCGTAGTACGCAATCAGGTGGTGAGAGAATATACCGAATTGAAGAAATTTTTGTTTTAATAAAGCATTCGATGGTGCGACTTTTGCAAATTTGTTTTTCGGATCCAATGCTGAGTTGTCGCACACGTGAAAGAATTGTTTGATTCGTTTGAATGTGTCCCTTGAAATACATTCTTTTATTAGTGCACATCCCAAGGATTCTCGATTTGACCAATAACTATGTATTTGCGGCAAAGTGTGGTAACCTGTGATTTACAATACGCCCAAAAATGTTTTTATTTCGCTAGTTGATGTCATGAGTGACGGACATACAAAACGACGGAATTACACATTTTTTTCTAACAATAAATAATGAAATGGTTTTCTTTGAATATTGCTTGAAGAAATCCATGGACGACTTATCAATGAATGTTTTTCTGTCATTTTTTTTAGTTTTAATTTTGCAAAGTTTTTTGCTTCTCTTGTAAAATTTTATTTTTCTTTGTTCCGCCTTTTTGCATTTTAGCTAACGATAAAAAGGTTAGGGTCCTGGACTAAAAGTATATATAACTTTTTAAATACTTAATACTGAAGTTAAAATAGGATACCCGTTATCTCTTTCAATGTGTAATTGCACTTGATTTTAAAGCAAAACAAAATGCACAGTGATGCTTATTACACACATTCATTAGCACTGTAATTTAGTATTCGTGTGTATGTGCGGGCGTTTGTGTACCTTGTGGTTATTAAAACATTTCCTGCATATTGTGTTTGTTGGTATTTCCGTTGAAATGACAAAATATCATTAGATATTATTGTTACGAATAAAAAGTTTGCCAAAAAATAATAAATGCAAAATACTATTATACTGTAACACTCCCACACATGTAGTCGCAGACACACATACACAGCATTACACATTTATATACATGTTAGTGTTGCACATGTGTTGATTTACAGCAGTACCCAGTAAACAATTTTGGACGACAAGTCGGATGTTAAACGAAGTCTGAAACTGAATCTGAAAGTCAGTTTATTATCAGTTTAATTTCGTAACAGTTTTAGCTTTTGAGCAACAATAGACCGGTCCATCGAAAATTCTTTTGAATTTCTTAAGGAAATATCTTTAGATTTCGAATAGAAACTATTCTGACAAATCTAAAAAATTGGAATTTTCCTAACATTTGAGTACTTGTCAGCCCCTTATACAATTCACGGTACGACTGGCGGTAAGACTGGCGGTATATACACTGATAAAAGTCAGCAAGAAAATATTAACGGGGTCCCATCCACTTGCAATTGTTTTCTGTAGTTGTATTGTTATTTTATATCATGTTTTTGTGTGAAATTTCATTGTATTGTTTGCCTTTTTCTATATTTTAGTTATTTGTTTTAGTATAAAACATGACACACAATCAGCAACTTAAACTCTTGTCGTTGATTATAACACTAGTATTGTTGTTGTTGCTCTCATTGTATTTGTTTTAGTTGTTGGTTGTTTAACTAGCAATATACAATTACAAAAACAATTATTGTAAATTATATTTACGCGAATATTACGAGTTCATAAGTTACTCATACTCCGAATACCAATGCAGAGATGGAGCATAGTTTTTTTTAGTTTAGGGAAAGAAATATACAACTGCTCTGGTTGGTTTTTTGCCTTTAGTAATACGATGGGTCAATAGTTGGTTTAGTTAACGCCTGCAAGGATCTGTCAAGCCTTGACTGAGTCTGAGAATGATGAGAAGTGCAAGCAGACCTTTTTTCTAGAGCGGGTGGTGGAGCAAAATATTTTAGCGTAAGAACACAATTGCACCGTATGAACGTAGTAGCGTACGACGTAGATACGTTGTCAAACTAAAACGTATAACATTTTATACAAAGGCACACAATAGCTGGCGTAGACGTAAAGGCGTATCTACGTCATACGTCGACATAGATCTAGTTTTATTTCATACGCCGGTTACGACCGTATTGTAATAGAAAAAAAAATTAAAAATTTAACGGAAATTATTTTTGTGTTTTCAAATTAAATATTTGATAAAAATATAAAAGGATAAAAAACAATAATTTGAGTAAATTTGGAATTTCTGAATATTATCATCCAAAGGAAACAAAACACGTTTACGAAGGAATTGTGGGTAAGGCAAGCGCGTTTCTAAAAATTTGCGGCGTTACTTTCTACGTTCATACGACGTACGACTCCATTGTGTTCCTAGCATTAGGCATTATTTGAGTAAATTACAATACCATTTTGGACTTAAACTCTTCGGATTTTGAAACAAGGGTTATATTTACACAGATGTTATTTGTACCAAAAAGTGATTCGGTTTCTGCACCTATTGTCGATTTATTTTAGTTAGAGCAAAGGAGGGATACGGCATTTCATAACGATAGAAATGTTCATTTAATTTGTATTGTAATTTCAATTGATTTCAAAATTCCTAAAATGTTTGTTATGGAACTTATTTTCAAATATCGTCGGCTTCATATGCAAAGCTTTTAACTCCCTTTCAGCACATTTTACAGAAGAGACAAAAAACTTTTTATATTCCATATTTGCAGCTTGAGAGGAAATGCAAAAATATTCACACTTCAAGACTCACATTGGAGAAAAACTACAATCTGGTCGACGAGGCGTATCTTTCTCTCTACCACACGGCATTAAAATCTCAATTCACTTAAAAAGTCAGCTTAGCATGTTTGCATATTAAGCCGTCGATATGTTAAATTATATCACAAAAAGTTTTTTGGTTTTCCATATTAAATATTTTTGGCCTACCTTAAAAAAAATAAGATAATACAAAGAAAAAAGTTTTGCACCGGAAAAAGCATTAATCAAAAATAAAATCAGTTTTAATTAAAAATTGAATCAAGTGAATTAAACGTTTAATCAAGTGTATTAAATTATTAAATGTTTAATTGACATATTAATTTTCATAAGTAAACAAATTAAAAATATCCATTAAACGTTTAATTCACTTTATTAAACGTTTAATTCCCTTGATTAAATTTTTAATTAAAACCGATTTTATTTTTGATTAATGCTTTTGCTGATGCAAAATTTTTTTCTGTGTAATTTAGATATAATAAATCAGAATTTACGTATAGTGTGGCGTTAAAGTGACGTTATGATTTATTTAATGAAAAGCTTTTTTCCTTTGAACTATTTATATGACAGTTTGCAAATATGTTCATATTATTTTATAAAGTTAAAATATTTAAAATGGTGTCGATTGTTTGCTTCGGCTTAGAGTGCTCTTTCGAAACCTTTCTAAGGATTAAAGGACCCTCAAGCTGTTGAGTGGTTATGGGTGTACATGTTACCCTTTCCTATCAAGCGAATCTCAAAAGCGGTGAAGGTGGAAGCCAGTAAAAATCGAAAGAACACGATATTCTTTAATTGATAAAAATTTCTTGCTGCAGAGCCATAGTTGAACGACCTGTGATAACTGTGGATTTATTTTGTTTTAACCATTATTCTTTATTCTTTTCTTCATCCTCACAGAGCGGTATTTTGACGATTTGACTGCCCTGAAGTTAACTTTGACAAACATATTTTAGAATAAAATAAACAAAATATGCTATCAGCCTAGTAGTTGGTCTACATTAGGCTCAAACCCATTCCCGGGTTTCCTCTACCACCGCGCCAGCGCTTGTAGTAACCAGTAAAAACTTGACTATCGTTCACTGTGCGTGCAACGATTATCGCATTTAACTGTGATCGTTAAACCATTATGTAGTCTGAAAATACAAAAGTTATCGCTTTGAAAATATTGCATGTAAATTTATTCTGCCTTTGTATATTGAGGCTTAAAAAGATTCTTTGGCCAATTTTGTCAAAATTTCAAACACATCAATATTTAGCTGATATGTTTAACATTTGCTTAACATGCTAGTTAAACGAGTCACTTTTGTGCTCGCGTTCTAAAAACAGGCAGTAAATATTGGTACGAAGTTTCATTAATGCACGATTATTTTTTTGTTTTTTTATTTATGTCCAATTATTATTTACAGAAGATCAATGCACTGTATGTCGCCTAGTTAAAATTTCGGGGTTTTCATCAATACTTTCTTGTACCTGAGCAGCCTTTTTGTTGCCCAACACGCTAAACCATTCCGTTAATTGCTGGAACGCGCTATGATTTTTGTGTCCGTTAAGCAGTTCTTCCTTTTTGTCACAGAAATCCTATCATAATAAAGGTCACGGCTGGATCTTATTTACTTTCGTTTAGAGTGAATTAGAAGATAATAGGGCGAGTTTTGAACCAAAAATAAAATGTACTAACTTAGATAATAAAAATCCTATTTGGAAGCTTTCCCGAAAGCAAGTGATCCCCAATCCCCGCAACTAAATACTGGATCCGCCCTTGTATACACATACATGTATATCTAGGATATACCTACATACAACAATACATACGTTTGTACTGAAAAGGAACTCGTCGTTCTATATTGTTTAAAATTGTTCAAGTTATTTGAACATAATAAAATAGTTGATAGTTAAAAGTGCATTTACATTGCAAGCGGGCGGTTTAACAAGTACAATTAGTTGGCAAACATGCCTAAAATTTTTATTCATAAATTGCATGAATTTTCAAAATTTCCAAATGAGAATGTACAGAATGTAATAGAAAACATAAAATTACGAACACACATACATGCATATACATATATAAAATATCCCAGCGGTAAAAAGAATCAGTAAAGAGGCCTAATATAAGGCCTTATTTAGCAAACACATGCACTTTCGCCGCATTCCCTACCACATTATTTCTAACACAAGTTATCTTTGGGACCAAGGCCTTCCACACTTCCTTCTTCTTACAGGAATTCTAAAAGGCTTTTAGATGAAGGACTATGAAGAATATTGTGGTCGACTTCAATGGTTCGTAAATAGTTACTAAAATAAACATCATGTACGTCGTTCGAATGTTAGCTTTATCGATAAACACAATTAAACATAAAATTCTTTCAAAGCTTATTCGTAATAATGCAGACAAATTTTAATATTAACAGGTTCATCCGCAATGCAACGTCACGTTTACGTTAGACTACCAGTTTATACATAAGCTTGGAAAGGAAAACAGAACAGCTGATTTGCAACGTATTCGTTTACGTTTGATTCCTAGACCAAGAATAATATAAAAATAAAACAACAATAACTAAATAAATCTAATTTTAATAAATCAGAGCAAGTTAAACTCTCTTATTGGTTAAAAATGTGTTTCAACCAACAAATCTATAAACCAGTAAACATATAAACCATCTTTACACGCATAAAATTGGGCGTTTAAGTTACCAATACAGACCATATAAATTTGACAAGATTTATCGTAGTGCTGCCACATGTTATTATTTTAACTACATACTACATACACGGGACACTGATTTATAGTTGCTGAGTTTAAACTACATATAAATTTGAGTTTAGTTCAACTAAACCAGCGTTTAAACATTTACTAATTTATTAGCCAAAAGAACCAAAAAATATTGAAACTGAACAAATTCGTTTCTCCCTTCTAAAAGAAAGGAGTTGCGAATGTGTAACGAATATTTTGGAAGATCTTTTTAAAACAAATTTATACCTTCTAGAAGGCAGCATATCATAAGATATGAATCTTTTTTAAAGGAGGATATAGGCCTTAAAAAGCCCTGCCTTTCAGTATTTACCGCCGGGATATTCCTATAATATTTATGACTGTTTATATGTATGCGTGTACTTAAATAAATGAGTCAAGTGATACAATTTTGTGTATTTAAGAGATGACAAAAGGACAGACGGACGGATATTTCATGTTTCATTGTTTATTTTAAATGCTGATGTGCACAAATTAGTTAATGAAACATTTCTATGAAATTTAATTAACTAGACATGGAAGAATATAAACACACACATTTATAACTTAACAAGCTGTAGATGTAGTTCTTATTGTAATTCAAAATCATAACATTAGACAAGGATACTTATCACGTTTAAACATTTGAAATTCACTATAAAAAAGAACTAAAACAAATTAAATTTATATTATTTTTTTCCAGATAAAGTATAATTTTATTTTTACACAGTGAAATAACAATGGAATACCCCATCAAGTGTTTATATTCTGGATCGTTGTGAAACACTAATATGCTGTTCTGATATAAATTTTTTTATTGAGTTATTATTCGGTTTATTGACAAAATTATCTTTCTGTTCACACACATACACAATTTAGCTAACTTAATTAGCAACAGCTTTTGACTTCTTTTAAGAATAAACAAAATAAACATCTGGCTTTTGCGCAGACATAATGGATGGACCTTAGTTTTGATGACATTTATGTTGCCAAATGTCAAAACACTTTGTTTAGTGAGTTGTGTTTTGCTCACTAAACACACTTGTGACAGCGTTGCATTTTAATTTTACTCAATATTATAACAGGTTCGTATTAATTGAACAATAACTAAAATGAAATTTTATATGGATAATTGAGCACAATAATGGCATTTATTGCGCAAAACTAAATTATGGTGCATATCTGACGAAGGTATAAGGCTAAAGATAAAAATATAAAAATTAGTATAAGTGATTTTTAAAGGACACAAATCGATCCATTGTGTCACCTAGATTTCATACAAATGTCTACCCGGAATTAGGTTTTGCAGGATAGCGGTCTTCATACAACACAAAAGAAACATAATTTGGCACAAAAACTTCTTTTTCTAATTACTATTGTAGATCGAAAAAACTGCCCATTATTCAACTCTACTCTTACATCTGCCCAAACCTTAAAAAAATATTTAAAATTTTCGTTTCAATGCCTGTCTGTAATGCTACGAGTGAAGGGTAATTTTCTACCCTTCGTCGGATATAAACATGGCTCAGATCAACAATGACAGAAGACAGACTGAATGGCTTAACCAATGAATGAATGTGCATCCCATCATGAAATTGAAATTGATCCTAATCTAAATTTGCCCCACAAGGAAATCATTAATTGCTTACTTAAAAAGATTGATTTATTTTAACCGTAAAACGCATAACCGGGTACCCGTGTGTCCACTAGCAACTTTAAACATTTCTAGCTGCAAAACCAATGATAATAGAGTATTGAAACTTCGGATCCAGGAAATTCAAGACTTTTTGAGTCGTTTTATGAAATTCGGTTTAGCGGTTCCATAACTATAAGCTTCCAAAGTTGACACCTACGCAAACACATAACCGGGGTGCTCGTGTAGCCAATAGTTTTAATATGAAAAAATGAGCAAATAAGAGGCTGTTCAAAGGTATTTTTTTATTAAATATATTTAATTATTTAATTGATTTTTCTAAATTTTTAATTAAAAGATTCTAAAATAAATATGTTTTTTTGAAGGTAAATATTACAATGAAGTACAAATTTACCCCGGTAGTTTGCTTGCGTAAGTACATTTTTGGTTGTTTGCTTACTGTTTGTATATTTATTTATAGTTATGGCATATTATACCCTTCACCACAGGTGGAATAGGGTATATATAAGTTTGTCATTCCGTTTGTAATTTCTACAATATTGATCTTTGGCCCTGTAAAGTATATATATTTTGGGTCCTTGTGAGGAGAGAAGTTGATTTAACGATATCCGTCCGTCTGCCCGTCTTACGTTTGATATGTGTTTTCCGGAGACTCCAGACATGATAGCGGCTAGGTTGTTTTAGACTTATGTCACATATAGTCCACCATTTCTTGCTATTGAAATTCAGCCAGAACGGTCCAAAAATGGCTGAGATATGAGCAAAAAACGACGACTACCTCCAATTTTTTCCAAAAATCCCTTGTTGTTGTATTTTTTTATTTCTGTATATCTTGAGAACGGCAAGAGCCAAAGTTTCTAAATTGGGTACACACATTAACGTTATCAATACACAGCATCCCACAAAATGTGGGCGGGATTTAACAAGTGGGCGTGGTACCTCCCGTACAAAAAATATCAAAAATTGTATAAAAACCTGATTTTTTGGACTGTCATATGACCTATGGTTACGCCTTATATATCAAAAGATCGGAAATTTTTAACATAAAATATTTTCTGAAAAACTCGGGAAAATCGGTTCAGATACGAAAAAGTTATGACCAAAATATTAATTTTTTTTTGAAAAATACCCATTTTCGGGAACCATAGATCTTCCCGAGTCCAAGTTTTATAACCAAAATAACTGGCAAATTTCTTCTTTAACACGTCGGTATATAAATCTGTCAAATCGGTTAAGAAATAGCAGAGTTATGACCAAAATACTGAAATCCCAAAAATTACTCTTTTTATAATTAAGTTTGTTTTTTATACCCTTCACCGAAAGTCCTATACCCTATAAAGTTCTGGGTATTCTGGGTCCTTATGAAAACCGAAGTTCAAATCCAGTTTTCCGTTTCTGTGTCAACTGTGTTGAGTTGTGAACTGTAAACTGATCATATTTACTTTTAATGATATTCATAAAACGTTCCTTCATGGTCCAGTTGTCTAGGGGGTTTGCTTAGGTTAGAAACTGTGAGTCCCTGGTTCGAATCTTGTTTTTTTCAAAAAGAAATTTTTTTTTTTAATTTTTTTATGTTCTGAAACGATTTAAAAAAATATTTACCAGTTTTTAAAGAATTAAAAATTTTATCAAATATAAAAAATGATTTACTGCCTATTTCACGATGTCACTCGAACGTTTACGTTCGCACAAATAACATATAAAACAAAAACAAAATTCAAAAATTTGTTTTTGTTTTATATGTTATTTGTGCGAACGTAAACGTTCGAGTGACATCGTGAAATAGGCAGTTAATTAATTTCTTTATATTTTTAATTAACGGGTTTTAAATCAAACAGTTTTTGCTGTGAAGCTAAAAATAATTTAAATGTATAAAGGGGTTCAAATGTACCCCCCGGTTATGTGATTGCGTGGTATTTTTTGGCTATGTGTTCTACAGTTAATTTATATTAAACTTATCTTATAGTTAATTTTACCTTACTGTTGAGTTTTTTTTTAATGTAATATAAACATAGTGTTTTTAATAAACATTTAAAAATTTATTTTTAACTTTTTTTGTATCATAAAAAATGTCCTCTCCCTATAGCTTAAACTAGATCCGCGCCTGTGATGCAGAAGAGGCGATATAACACACCCCTATACGTACATTTACTTTTTTGCTGAGCTTTTTCTAATGCAATACTCGCAATCTATATTGCGATATAGAATTTTAGTCAGCAGAATAAGCTTTTTGGGAAACCCTTCTCAGGCAAGTGCTTTTCATATTACGGTGTGGTTAAGGCTTTCTTTTTTTTAAAATGGAAAAACACAAGCCATAAGGCCATTCCACCGACTGTTCTATCAAAACTCTTAAGCTGTTAACGCGGGCGACACCAGGTCTTTACGGTTACTTACACCGAGATCCACTTAATAATTATATAGGCTACAATTTTATTTACCATGCTCAACAGTGTGATCCCACGCCAGTTATTCGGCCTTTGGAATTTTTTGGTAGTTTTCAGTGTTGCCACCAGCAACATGATATATATAAAATTAACGTTGTTTTTTTTATAAAAACTCCACCAAATTAGGCAATTTAACAGCAACTTAAAGGGGATTTTAGGATTTTTAAAACGTACATAATTGTCTGTCTGAACAGGTTTGGTGCAGTTTTACGCTGTTGGCATCATCGTTCCTTATTTTTTGGAAAATTAGGCAAAAAGGCAATTAGCCTTCAAGGTTTTGCGATTTAACACCTCTCGCTTTTAACATGAGATCACTGGCTCATGCTTATAAACCAGCAACAATTGACACCTAGAAGGAACATTGTTCGTTTCATACGGAAAGAAATGCTCGAAAAAGTGGCCAGAAATTGGACGTCCAGAGTGTGTTTCGTCAAAAACAGCCGCGGTACCCATATGTCCGAAAACATTTTCTTGGACTTGTTACTTTCACATGACGATGTCCTAGGAGGGGGTTAATTGGCACTTTTTTGACACTTTGTAACAGGTCACTAAAATTACCTTAATCGACACGTTCAATTCCAGTGAATATAATGGCTGTCGCAGATATTGTCCCGAGTGAACCAGGATTCCCCACATATACAGTAATAGAACCAGATAGAATCAGCCACTAGCCAAAAAAAATCAATTCGTATGACTAGTTTTGTGTCAAATACTTTCCTCTGGTGTAATTGCACTTTATCACTAGTTAAGTGATATGTCTGTTTTCAACCAACACAATTCGTTCTTTTTTATAATAATATTGAGTTCACTGATTAATGGATAGGTGTTTTAAGAACAATTGACACAGATTTTCTGCAGGGATGTTTTTATCATTTTATTATATCAACAATTTTTTAAAGTTTATCTCGACTAATGAGATTTAGCTATCAAATTTTACACAAAACAACATGTATATAGTTCTTGTATCACCATAGTTTTGTCAATAAATTTTTTAGACCTTCGTCTTTAAAATATGCCACCATTTGCTGCAGTTCGATAATGTTTGTTTATTTGTCGATTGGGGAGCTTTCAAAGTATTTTCCCGAGAATTTTCAGACAACTTTTGGAAAACATGAACCCTATTCCAGGTGTATGTAATTGTAAGTTTGCTTATTTTAATCGTAGAGTTTTAAAAAGAAGCTTATTTAGCTGTATTTATAAAAATTGAATTTAATTGTAAATTTTAAACACATTTTTTTCTGCAGCTGCAAGCAGGAAAATTCAATATGACACAGTAGGGGATTTTAACAAAATAGAAAGCAAATTTGCATCTTGTAACGTCTAAATACGAAGATTTTATTTTGTCGCATGTTGGGTATTGATAACCAAGATGTATGTACCTTATTTGGAAACGTTTGCCTTTTCGTTCTCCATCTATACAGAAAAACTGTCGGAAGGACGGACATCGTTAAATCAACTTCCGTGTAAATTAGTGAGCCCAAATTTTTTTTTTTCATAGGTGCTCAGGCATAATTTAAAAGCTTATAGGGTTAAGAACTTTTGAGATTTATGGAAGAGGTTTAAAGGTCGCTCAAGTCGAGTTTTTGCCAAAATTCCGGTTTGCCGGGCTTTTTTTGAGTTTTTTGCTTAACTTTGTCAAAAACCACGATTTTTTACTTTCAAGGAAATAATTTAAAAGCAAAATGTCCGAGTTGTTTTGTGTGCAAAGCCTTTAAGTTTTTGCAATTTCTACATTTTTCGTAAATTTTATAATTTTTGAAATTGCTGTAAACGTTCCTAAATTGAATTGGTTTTCAGATTTGTTCCCAGTTTATGATATTATTAGTCATGCCCAGCAAACAAATTAAAATCAAATTTTTTTTTTTTTTTTTTTTTTTTTTGCTTAAAACATTTATTGGGGTTCTGAGAACCTGTTTCAGAAGTTGGGACATTGAAGTTAGTGGTAGCCAATGCCACAATTCGTTCTTTCACATCATTTACCACTTGTAAATGTTGAACTTTTCTGGATCTGTTTTTAATAAATTTAAAAAATAAGACTGGTTTTGAAAATAAATCCTCGAGGTTCTTTATTTATAAGGTGACAACCTTGTTTTTTTGGAAACTCAAGTTTTGATTTGTGGTAAAGCACCACTGTTGACCTAGAAAGGTTTTTAACGAGGCGCGTGCAGCTGCTACATTAATAATTTAATTTCATTGACTAAGATCATGGAGAGGAGTGTATCGAGAGCATTGACAGAGGTACCAATTTTCGATTCCAATTCTAGCAAGGCGTCAATTTTGTAAGATTGTATGTATGATTGCAGCTGGTTTTAAAAAATGCATATTTTTAAAGAATATATAATTTTCTTCATCCAGCGAGCTCCAGAAGCTTTTACTGTTGGATAGGGCTTAGATCAATCACACAAAAATATAGGACCCAAATGAAGCAACTCTTTATATTAGCCTTCTCCTGGTTGCATCACGCTAGCATTTAGTAAAATTGCCCAAATCTTCACGTATTGGTCATGGATAACACTTACATCAACGTTCAAACTTCTGACACTGATTTATTGTAGGGCATAGAACTACATCGTACGAATCCCAATAAATGATTTTAAAACAAAGCCAAAGCAAAACTTTTTATTTTTATTTCTGTGGCATTTTGACAAAACATCTTAAGTCAAATTTAAAAACTTGAATTATGCTAGAAACGAAACTGGGACGAACGACAAATTATTCGCAACGAATATTCGTCGTCAAAAATAGAACACATTGGTATGTATGAAAATACACACAATCATTGCGTAAACCGAAATTCGTCCTGCGTAACGAACACTGCGATAGGTTTATTTCTATTTCTTACGCAGGCGAACGACGAGTAAATTGGGACAAGGACAGCTAACCGCAGCTAAATCGTGAAAGCTGTTAATAATCACAGGGAAAACTCGCTTATATTACGAACTTGGCTAAAATTTGCAAAAAATTCGCGAAAATTTTTAATATTTCAAACAAGCCATAAAATTTATTAAAAGTCTCTAAAACTATAACGAATGGCAAAAATTCGTTAAAAATTACTCAATTAGAGGAAATTCACAAAAATTTGCTTAAATCTATAAAGAATCAGACAACTTACAGGAACAAATCGCGAACATGGCTGAAATTCGAGAAAAATTGCAAAATTTTTAACAAACCCAAAAACCAATTTGAGTTTGCTAAATCGAACTGCAGAACACCAAAAATGCTTAAGTATTCCACTTTCGAGTGGATTCGGATTATAGAGCACACCCAATTAATAGTTTTTTATGTTTTTTTTTTTTTTTTGTTGAAATATGGTCAACCTGTTATTTGATAAATGTTAACAAACAAATAAATTACAAAGAAATTTTAATAAAATTTATTGCTAGTTAAAAAAGATGAAAATAGATAAACATGCTTATACAATCTAGCTTCTAAGGTATTTATTTTTATAAATTAAAAAAAAATTCAAGTCACATTAATACCTGGAATTCACGCACTTAATGTGTCTCAATTGACAAATTTACGCAGCGGATTTTTGCCGACGAATTCGTCGTACTATGCGAAGTTCGTCGTTCGTCCCAGTTGTGTTCATACCATTAAATATTGTTTATCGTACGAATTTTCATTAAAAAAAATTTTTGTTGACGTTTTTAAAATTTTGTGTTGTAAACGGAAGTTTTTCTTTAATTTTGGTTTATTTTTTTATTTAATAAAACTGATTTCTTTAGCGAGCTTTTTTTATAAACTTTTTTGCTATCTTATCTCGACTTAAGATGTTTAGTCAATATGCCATAGATTTGCTTGTTGGGTATGAGTAATAATACCATAAACTGGGTACAAAACTGAAAACCGGCATAACTCAGGAACGGTAAGAGCAAATTCAAAAATAGTTTTCCTAAATTATTTCGAATTAATTGATCTTTCAAACTGCATTGTAAGTTTTTTTCATTTTCATAAAAATCTTAAAAGTTATAAAGCTTTATTTACAAAATTTATCGAAAAGTTACGAAAAATTGTAATGCAGGGTGCCTTAATGAGCAAATACATTGCAAAAACCTCAAGTTTATGCACATAAAAATAGAGCATCGACATTTTTCTTTTAAATGGTTTCCCCAAAAGTGAAGAAATCCTGGTTATGAAGAAAACTCAAAAAAAGACCAGCAAACCTGATTTTTTGCAAAAATTCGACTTGAGCGGCATCGTCACAACAATGTGAAAAAATCTCAACAATACTTTACCCTATAAGCTTTTTGTATTTGTTATGGTGAAAAACGCAAAAAAAGTCATACGAATAAAAAAATAACTTATGCAATCTAGATTCATACATAAAATATCAATCTGAATCAATAATTTTCGATGAGAAGGTTATGTTTAACCCTCAAATACCTGAAATTTTAATATGTAGTTTGCAATTTATTTGTCTTTTCGAATCAAAGTTCTGACCAGAATGATTTCTTATTCCACACTATCTCAACCATTCAATTCAATTGGTACCGTATACTGAGAATTTTATACTCATTTAAAATTTTTGCATCGTAATAGCGTAAAGTGAATAGGTTTTGCTCAATACTTATTTTTTCTGATGACCGTCTGTGGGCGGTCTTGGGTGTTTAAGGGTAAACATTATGATCGAAATAATAGCGTGAATAATTTTTTTCTCGTAATTTTTTCCTTTTCACATATTTACGATCATGAAAAACTCCAATGGAAAAATTTTTTGAGGTTATTCAAAGGAGAATAATAGCGTGAAAAAATGGTCACGGGAAAAATTCCCCTTATCGTATATAGTATTTTCCATCGTAATATGTTTACGTTTCCCTTAGATTTTCTCATTTTTTTTTTTTTTTTTTTTTTTTGCTAGGGAACAGAACATGTGTGTAAGTAGTTCATCCTATAAATGAAATATTAAGAGCTAGATCCGTTAATAAGGCACAAACCGATACATTGCTCAACAAAATGCTAAACAACAGGTCGATTTTCTGTGGATTTGTGAAGCTTTTGAAAGACGTATCGGCAGAATTTTGGAAAATATTTTACTACAAAAAATTTTAAAAGTGCAAAAAACTAACAGTCAAACTATCGCTCCAGTACTAAATATTTTGTTTTGTTTTTTTTTTAATATATATTTAATATATATTTGTATATTTTTTAAAGTTCCATGGATTCTTAATTTTTTAAATCTTTTTTCTTTTTTTACATTCCTTGAGAAATGATAGCGTAAAAAATTTTTCAAGGAAGTTTCACGATTTTTTCCCCTCGAGTATTTCATGGGGAAAAAAATTCCACTTGTTATTCACGATAGGAGTGAACATAAAAAAGAGGAATTGGTCCACAAATATTGTTTTAAACTTTCTGTGCTGAGGTTGCCCGAAAGGTTATAAGCAGTTTTTTGCTATTTTAACCGAATTCTTGAAATAAAAACAGGTCTGGCTTCTTTCTTATCATTCTATTCAATTCTTTAACAAATGCTATCCTGAAATGTAGGTTACACAGAAAAAAATTACGAAAAATCAATTGTCATATTGAATACCAAATTGTCAATACAAATAATTTTTTAATTGAAAAGGCACCAACAACCGAATTTGTAAAAATGAAAAATACTTTTGTTAATAAAAATTGTTCACATTCAACAAATATTTTTAACAATGAGTTTGTAAGATTAAATAATATAATAGTTAGCAATCAAATAAAAAAAATTAATTACAAATTTGTAATTTTAACAAAATGTTTTGTTGCTTATTAATTTTAAAAAAATGTATGGCAATTTTAATAGAAAGAGATGCATTAAAAATGCTGATCTAATTAAGTTTTTATTTAAATATAATAAAAATCTCATCAAAAATACATAACATTAACATAAACAAACTTAGGAGGGGATGCAGAAGAAGGTCTTAACACGTGCTCAAAATGGATTCTTGACACAATCATCAAATATAACTTGAAAACTAGAATAAATTAAACCGTGTTAAAATTTCGGTAAGAAGTTTTAAATATCAGCCTCACTTACCCCTAAGATAAACTTTGTTTTCAATAACAGTCCCAGCATTCATTTTTTACGAGATTAAAATAAAAAAAAAAAATAAATATTTTAAATTTTGTATAAAAAATTTTTTAATTTTTTCAACTTAAACAAATTGTTAATGTGACAATTTACAAAAAATTTGATTAAGAAAATTGTTGAAAATTTTAGAATAGTTTAAAAAAAATTTATTAATTTTATTTAAACGACGAGAATGTTTTCTAATAGCCTCATCTCAGCAATATTTTCCTCTATTTTCCAATATTTCCAACATTTTTAGATGCCGGAAGAATTACTGAGTTAATTTTATAACTTATGAAATTTTATTAAAATTATTTAATTTTTTCTTTTAATTCCCCACTGTGATAGTACTAAAATAGAAGCGGCAGTTGTAATTTAACTAAAAAATTCATAACTTGGTAAACGCTTTGATTGTATGTAACGGTTTGTGCCTTAAACATAATTCACTTGAGTATTTAAAAAAAAAAAAAAAAAATTACGTAAATTTTCGATGGCATCATTGGATATCATCCAATTTATACGTTTAGTCAGCATAATTTCAGCTAATCATCATGAGTATCACCAAAAGCTATAGAATGAACATCCTAATTATTGCCTTCTAAAACTTTTACGCGTAAACACACACACTCACTTGCCCAAACACAGACATATAGAGAATTGGTAATTGTATTGAATAAAGTAACGGTCTCGCAACCCTTTAGCCATTTAACCACTTATTCAGTTATTTACACACCCGTTCACTCACAAACACAAAACAAGGAAAATTGTCAAAACAGTCGCTAGTCTAAAAAATAGACAGGGGCATTATTTTGGAAATATTTTAACTTAAAGATCCACCCTCTGTAGACGGACTGGATACGAAATGATATCAGTGATGCTCAGAAAAGGATTGGTACTTTTCGTAGAGGTAATTTTGTTTTTACTTTCTCTTATGTTTCACTTTAACTTACGGCCATTCCAATAATTCGTGTAATGCCATTTGCATTTAGTAAATTGTTTATTACAAAATGTTTTTTCCAATCAACAAAATTATAACGTTTCTAATACCTGAGATTTATAGATTTTTATTTAGGTTTTGTTGAATAAAAATTCACTACACACTAACACCACCTCAGACTAATGATTGTTTAACCCACTAAGCCAATTGGTGTCGTGCCATTATAATGAGATGAGTCCTTAAACAAACAGACAAACAAACGAACGAGTAAATGAATGGGGGCGAATAATGCTGGTCTAGTTACTCGTATAAATAGTTAGTTTGTGGGTTGACGGTCCACTGCTAGGCCAGTGATGTCACTTGTCGTCATCCCGAGTGATTATTGTTTGTTTATACAACAGGATTGCGATTTCTAAAAGCATATGCATGGCTGAAAGTGTATGAGTTGGTGTTTGTACAAGTGCATGTTGAACGTATTGCCTTTACTTCACGTAATCGCTTGTAGTTAAACCTTTTTGTTGCACATATTTGTTTTGTCGATGGGTTAGTGTTTGCATCACACCAATATTTTGAAAATGGCATCAATGCAATTTACATAATTTTGTGAATATCCAGATGAATTTATTGAAGTGTTTGCTTGTGTTTAGATGTTTGTTTAAAGTGCAAAAGCATTCCTATCCACTAAATATCTAGAGGTTTTACAAATTTTATCAATTTGCATCAAATTGATATAATTAAAGAAGTGAGTGAGTGAATATGGACGTTATATACAATTTATGTAAATATATGGTTAATTGTTTTGAAAAAAAGATCGGGATTTAAACTTCTTGTGGTTATGTTTAATAAAATAACAGTGGGATAAATTAAAGAACTTTATTATTAATAGCTCGTTTTTTTAACGATGCTAACAAATTAAAATTTCAAAAAATTAATTTGAAATTCCCGAAAATTCCCGGAAAAAATTTCCCGGGATTAATTAAAAAAATATGTCCCGGGATTCCCAGGAATTATTTCCCGCGTAGAAACTCTAATATACACTGAAATTGATTGTTGAGGGAAAGTTAGCTTCTATGCGCATTTCTTTGGTTGCTTAGGTCAGATCGTCAGGAAACCGTTTTCAAAGATTTTAGGAAAGCTAAAAATATTATACAAATAAAACCATAAAGCGAATAAGAATTATAAGCACTCAAAGTCTCACTTGTAACTATATCAAATCTTAAAGAAAATATCAACAATACACAGTGAGTTTATCTTTTCTTATATTCCCCTACAATTGGTTTATGTTTGTTTATCAAATTCAAAAAATGAATAAACATAATAATCAAGATACTTTCCTTATAATAGTATTGTAACGTCATTGGCATAGGCCACGAATCTTGGAATTCAAATTACAATCAAATGATATTGGCGCCCAAGAGCCATAGTATGGAAGAAAAAGTACTCCTATTTGTGCTACGGGATAAAAAAAAAACAGTGAACATTTTCGGGAAATATTTCACTTTTGCGGCTACATAAGCGCTACCTAAGCGGTGTTAAGAGTCATTTCTAGTTTATAGGTTCCAGAAAGTTGTTTACTGAGATCTTACACAGAAAAAATTATTGCTGCATTATTTTCAAACAAAAGCTTGTTTGAAAATTTTTTTAATTTCTACAAATTACTGATTCAATTAATATTTTTGTTTGATTTTTTTTTTACCAACAAAAATGTTGACAACTGTTTAAAAATATAATATACGCGTTATTGATTTTAAGTTTTAATAATTGTGTATGAAATATTTAACGCTCTTTAATGTTGTCGTTTTTTTTTTCATTTGATCGTAAGCAACACTTCTTTATGAGAAATATAAGAACAACAACAAAAAACACATACAGTCTATTTTTCGACGCTTTAAAAAAGTACAACAATAAGATAGATGATAAAATAGCGTGGCGAGGTTTGTAGTAAAAAAAAACAAAAACAATGGTAGGTAAAAGAAACTTTTCACTCTTATTAAAGAACAGAAACAACAACAACATTAGAAGAAACAAAATAAATTTTTGGTTGGTTTCAAAGTTGGTAAAAAAGAATAAAAAACAAAATCCCGTATTCAATTTTTTAAAACTGTTTAGTTAAATACCCACATCAAATACAAAAATAAAATGGTGACGAAAAACATGTCGAGTCGGTCTGCTGCTAAGGAAAGGATACAGCAACAGTGAGTAAAGAAAAAAAACATTGTGTGTATAAAAAAGACTTGGTTCAAAAATTATTCCAACAAAAAAATGTGTCTGCTCTGAATTCATCTTCTCCAACAGTGCTTGGTTGTGTGCGCGTCATTGCTTGTGCAAAAACTTTTTTGTTTGATTCAGCAAAATTATTTGTTTGAAATTTATATGATTTTCAGTAAACTATTTGTTTGATTTAGTTAAATTATTTATTTGAAAAAATCAGTGTTTTTTCAATAAACGAAATGCAAATAAATTGTTTGTAGGACCGATTTCAGACAAAAAATGTTTTGATTCTACAAATTTTTTGTTTGAATTGGAAAAATAATTTTTTCTGTGTAGGCACATTTTTGTAGTTGATTGTTTCCTTGAATTTTGAACAGGCGAAAAAAGGCAAAAGAAAATCGAATTTTTTAAAGTTATTTGCGATTTTGATCTTGAAGATAAAGTTTTTTTGATCGTATGTTCACAATTATGACAAGAGCTACAACTTTGGTCACTTTTTTGCAAAAATTACACCGAGGCCCCACATCTTTGGGGGCCCATAAAAAAAAGTTCATGACTTTGGGCAAAACTGGGAATCACGGGTCTTTTTTATGGTCTTTTATCACGTAGTGGTGACCGTATATGGTTATTTTTCCATGACTTAAAAAATTACACACAGTGTATTCAATAGTAAGTTATTTATATTTAGTTCCTTGAGTATATGCAATAAAGGCTACCTATTCAAAAATAATTTAAACATCTTCTTTATCCAGATATGCACATAAAGTATATGCGTTGTACGCACTAGGGTACATCTTGATTTAAACCTTAATAGGGCTCTATTGTTTACTTCCTGCCTCACCGTGGATATATTGGTAACAGCTGAAGTAGATTTTCTGACCTTTTTCAGCCTTCACCTTAAATCCTGGAAACGCTCCCCCTTTAAATTGAACAATGCTTTTATGATGCTCTTTATCATCTCGGCCATCAAATAGAAAAGGGTCTTACTAAGCCATCTTATCAATATATCCTAAACGAGCGCTATCTCAAAGCTGGGTATTTTTTATATACTTCACGCCATCTGATCCCCTTACTATTTACACCACAAAATATCCGAACGCGAATAGAATTCAACTCTCCTATGTGAGCCCGTGCTTTAAAGTCTATTTTGGAGCTTCTCGACCGCGTTTAGGAGAGGGCGAAAGTTCTCATTGGTGTTAGTAGGGTATCAAAATCTATTGATTCCCTTGAGTTGCGATCATAAGCAGAAATGCAGTGATTTGATGATCTACAGAAAAGACTAGAGTTAGGAATCTCGCTTCTTTCAGGCGCCTGTCCAAACAAGAGAGTCGCTTAAGATATCTATCAGTTCGTATGTTGCTGGGAATTCTTCCCGTCCCAGCTCCAACTTTTTTTCAGACCGACGTTATCATTTCTGTCTTGATAACCCATTTCAATATGCTGCCGATGGTAGTAAATAAACAACGACTGCACTAGCGTTTTTTTATGTAAATATTTTTCCCGAGTGCCCCGGTAGGCGCCCGGGTTATGGGTTCGATTCCGCCAGAGACTCTGGTTTCTTTCTTGCAGACAAGCGTAGAGATGGGATTGGCTTGGTGAATTTAAAAAAAAAAAATTTCCGCTATTTCGATACTCTCGACCGCAAAGCCATCTGGTTGGCCATATCATGCAAAGGAAAATATCCTTTCGCTTTTTGGGGAGTCACATGTAAAGTTCTCCATGAAATTCAACTAAACGACCAAGTAAATGTGACAGTTGGTGTAAGGTAAGGTTGCGTATTGTTTCCACTTCTGTTAAACATAGTTTTAGATGTTCTAAGGAAAACTGCTACAAATACGACCAGTGAAATTAAATGGGGTATATTGGGACAACATGCACATGGAACACGGGATCCCGGGACGTAAACGCTCTACAAGTGTTCACCAACCTAAGGAGAATTTTGAAGATATTTTGGCCAGTCACAATATCTGACATGGATCTATGGAAGGCAACACTAAAACTCCCCATGCAACCGAGGTCCGAAAGCGCAAGTGGAACTGGCTTGCACAAACGTTGCACAAGCAATAAGATGACTCGGCAAGGTCTGCGTTTGATTGAAATTAATTTGAAATTCAAAAGGAGTGTTTTCATGATTTTGTCGAAGTGTTACAAACAAATTCACAAGCTTTGATTAATCGAGTAATACTTCATCGCAAAATCGTGCCTATATCAGTTTTTTTTTTATGTCTGTGAATATAACTATAAATATATTCAATCATAGAGTACATTTCAAACAATTCTAAGAGGGCACAAAAGGTTCACTAGTCACGTTAAGAAAAGCGTGACACACTTACACCGTTACATTTTTAAACATTTAACACGTTAAACTTATAAGTTCCCTTTGGCAAAATAAAAAAAATTTCTAAGTCATTTGAGTTTTATGTTCTCGTGTATAAATAATTTGTATTTATGCTTGTGTGCCTGTAACTGGAAGAAAAGTTTTAACAAACATACACATATGAACACACATCCCACACACCAGCTCATATTTTGCCTGTAAGTTCGTACATAAATGTCCTTACAGTAGGGCATGGAATAGTGAGACTTGTTACAGATAAATTTTCAATTAGTTTATGATGTGATGACAGTTGCTTAAGGATACCAACTAATTAATTGTATTCACATTTGTTTTTTTGCTTCCATTTTCAGCTGTTTCGTTTTAATGGTGTTGTTGTAAAACGTAACTTATGTTACACATACATCTAGATTAGAATGGATCTGTAAATTAACGAAAAAGAAACACTCGTTCGTACTTTGCATTCACAAGATACTCGCATTCTAAGTATTATGAATTGCTTTTAGTGTCACTCCTTTAGTTATTTTCTTTCGTTTTTAGCTTTCTTAATTTCGTTTATGTTTTGTTTTTGTTGTTGTTTTAGATTAAGCCCTTAAAGGATATTTCACACGTTGTTGCTAAAGAATTGTTTTAGCTTTGACTTGTATTTTTTGGATGATGGATGATTATTAAACTCATCATCTACACTGCTTAAAAGTGTCTCCCAGAGGCAATTAATTAAATCAAAGAACTACAAGCTTCTTAAGTAGACTAAAAGAAGGATTAATGTACAAAATTATGTTCTTATAACAAGTACGGTAAACATAAAAAACAAAACTATAAGCTTCTAATGATTTTTAGGGGATTTAATTCGCAATATGTGAAAACATGTTATTGAAAAAATTATACCTTAAAATTTAAACACTTATTTAAAGAAATATAATTTTTAACAATTATAAAATGGCATCGCGTGTTTTTTAGCTGCATGAGAAAAATCGATATCGATTACTACGGTTTGACAGCTGAGAATGTGAAACTTTGTTGACATTTCTGTTCAGTAAGTTACCGAAAAGAATATTGCTGCTGTAGCGGAATTATTAAAGAAGACGCCGAAATGTCGGCTCGTCGTCGTTTTCAACTTGTTGGCATTTGACGTTCGAAGTCGTGGAAAATTTTACTTAAGGATTCGGTGCCTATAAAATACAGCACGCCACCATCGTTTGTGTCGCATTTTTGCCTTTTGGGCTCAATTGAAACTGTCCAAAGATGAGCATTTTTATCAAAGAATTCTTTTTAGTGATAAAGCTTATTTCCAGTTAAATTTATTCGTCAATTAGCAAAGATACCGTATTTACAGCAAATACAATCCTCAAACCGTTAACGAATCACCATAGCATCCATTAAAATTAACCGTTTGGTGCGGTTAAATCGCTGACGGCATCACCGGTCCTTATTTGTTTCGAAAGGAGCAAGGAGCTACGGTGAATGGGAAGCGCTATCGAGCCATGCTGACTGAACTTTTGTTTCCAAAAATTAACATTAACGATATTTGGTTCTTGTAAAATTAATTTGGTGACAACCTTATTTCCAGGAGTGGTCCTCTTCACTGGCCTCCTCTTCCGTGCGATTTAATGCCTCTGGATTACTATTTATAGGGCTTTGTAAAGTCATTGGCTTCTGTCGACAAACCAGCAGCTACTGAAGCATTGGAAGCCACAAATGACGCCATACGGCCAGATCTTTTGGAATAAGTGGTCAAAAATGAACTGATCGAATGGACCATGTAACTCGTAGACGCGTGCCATGAAATCAGCATTTAAAAAACATCAGTCAAAGAAGAAAAACTGCATTTTCTTCCACCTCTTCCTTTGATATTAGCAAAAAAAAAAAGCTGTTGCTCTTACTTCTGATTCATTGAATGTAAGCATTCGCTGTCAAACCAACATAAATAGCGAAAAGTTGTACACAAATTTTCGTTTTTTGTCACAGATCTGATCTAAATCTCACTCCTGAAATATTCTAACTCTTGGTGAAAACGTAATATACATTTCAATTGAACCTTCTAAAGCTTTGAATTTTATTTTTTCGATGCACAATATTATCTTTCTTTGATAATGGCAAGGCAGATTACCAAATTTTAAAAATAAAAATATAACCGAGAAATTATTTTTTTGTTTTGTCAATGTAGTGTTAACTTTTTGCAACAGCAAATCAAAGGATTTCATAGACATACGGCAGTATTGCCAAAATCTGTCTGGAAATTTGGGTAGATTTGTATATAAATTCGCCCTAATGTCGCCTTACTTGATTTATAGGATAAACATTTAGGCCTGTCCGTCGATTTCGATATATATATATACATTTATATTTATATTTTATAATTTGTTTTTGTTTTAAATGTAAGTTAAGCGAACGAAGTCTTTGTTCAAAATCGACGAACAGGCCTCAAACTTTTTTTCTTCTTAATAAACGCATTAAATTCTTATGAATACGATTTTAGTGTAATAACATTAAACAAAACACTCTTTACAATGGCATTTTAACAACTAACCGCTCAGAAATGACGCTCAGTAATAAGCCACTTGCCGCTCATTGCGTGGCTTCGGTGTAAGATAAACGTTTTCTTTCGCTTAGGTTTTACGCTGATATGCCATACCTGAACAAGAGCATCATCGTTTGATTTCTAGATTGTATGGAGATCGATTATTCGACTTTTTTCAAAAACCGGTTTTCTATTTTTAAAAAACCGGTTTTCGGTTAAGCATTTGAAGAATAACCATCTAACCGGTTTTTATTCGAAAAAATAAAAACACAAGAACCAAATAAGTTTTTGAAATAAAAGTTAGTTTTTCTAAAATCTTTGGATGAAGTTTCCTGATGATCTGGCATAAGCAACCAGTGAAATGCGCATAGGAATAGCTTTCCCCTCAACAGTAAATTTTAGTGTTTTTATCAAGAATAAAAATTGGGAATTAAGCACGACAAACAAAATCTTGTTAATTAAAAAGTTAATTTGAAAAAAAAGAAACCAATTCGCAAAGGTAAGAAACCAACAAAAAAAATATGAGAGACTCAAAGCACAAGGGGTTCAAGTGACTTATGTCAAATAATGAGACAAAAGCGATTGTTTCGCTTGTGCTCCAAGCGAAGCAGGTATTTTAATGCCAAGTGCTTGAACTGTTCACCATATCTAGCGTCCGGATGAGAATCCTGCCCTCACCTATTGTGCTCTGAACAACTGCTCCGAACTTCACCTATAATTCCATATGTAAACTGAATTTTAGAAAAAGGCCCTTAAACCCCTTGTGCTTTAAGCCCCTCATATGTTAATGTGACTTAGCATTTTTGAAGAACTGTGGCAGCACTGGTTGTGTTGTTCTTGAAAATTCATAGACGGGTTTCGTTTTATGAGTGGATTTTAAAATTTTGACCTTCATATCACCTTATTACATCATGGTAATGATAATTATTTTGAATGCTTTAATTAAGCAAATTAAAAAAGTTTTTTTTTATTTTCCGTTAAATTTTTCAAAACTTCCATTGTTCAGACACAAATTTTAGTCCACAATTAATTTAATGTTGAGACATGCAAACAACTCTTTAATCCACTTTAGTAATTAGTAGACATTTTAGTCCAATGTTATTCAAAGTATGTAAAACACACACACACACTACTTTATTCGAATGCACACATACGTGCAATACACATACAAGACAACAAACATTTTTTCCCGCTTACAGAAAGTAAATATAACTTTTGAGGATATATATTAATTAAAATCAGCCATCTAAATAAGGGAATGAGTGCAATAATATCGTACTCTCACAATATATATAAGTTAGGCTCTTTAAAATTTGCCGTAATAAAAATTGCAAATGCTTAGCATTTGTATAAAATTGCTTCCAAACCAATAAACTCTTCTAAAATCGGCAAAAATGTTCTGTAAAAATTCAACTTTAATCAAGCTTTTGATATTTTTAAGCCCACTTTTGGACAGTTTTGATTACTTCTTGACCACTTATAATCCGATTTGGCTGCAAAATTTTCAAAAGCATTAACGATCGATAGAAATATCATACATACGTTTGCTTTGTGTAGAGGCAGTGCAAACTTGATTTCAACACGCAAACAAAAAACATGGTTGATGCAACCACATTCGCAAACTATCATTAATGTTTGTGGTTATGATTGTGTCAAACACGTCTTAAGTAACAATATATGTTCAGACATAATGTTTTTAACTTATTATTGTCTCAAACATATTATAATGTTCAGAAGAAAAACGCAAACGACCTTTCCAACCACGTTTTTATATTTCCCAAAACCATGCAAAATGTCTATTTCAACATGTTATATGGTTCTCACAATAAAATGTATTCTCAAAAATTCATTTTTTATTAAAAAAAAATGTACATATAAATACTTTGTTTTGTATATACAGTAAAGCGTATATTAAAAAATAAAATTAAATACATACATTTTATGGCCGTTTTCTCATTACGCGATAAACTTTTTTCCCAACGAAGAACTCCACATTAAAGATATTTGGTTTTCTCAATGTCTCATTTGCTTTTCTTCTGTCGCAAAGCTAACCAGCACTCATCTGCCAATTATTTATTTTCCTTTTTTTTCCGTACAGATAAATTCAATCAGCTGCCTCCCAACTTTTTTCATTGTTGTAGGTGTTTTTGGCTGCAAGAAAGACAACGTTATTAGATGTGTGCTTGTATTTTTATAATTATATTTAAATTACTTATTTATAAATACTTATTTATTAAAACAAACTTATAAGTTTTGCAAGGCGTTTTTCCCCCTGAAAAAAGTTTTAATTATTTTTTAATAATCCAAGTTGTCTGATTTACTGATGCAGACGTAAATGACGTGAAGAAAATTTATTTGTTTATATTTTTTTTGTTTTGAAAATAAATGTTTGCTCAATTAGAGAATGTGTTTTAAAGCAAACAAAAATTATGGTACCAAACATACCTTTTGTGCGCACTTATGTTATGAATTGTATAGTTAAAAATAAATATATTTTAGTAGCAAACATTTCACATAATTTAATAAGCTTAGCTAGATCAGAGTAACCTTGTAGGTGTAAAACACCATATAATATTATTATAGTGAATTTAAAAATGTTAAGGGCAAAAAATATTTTTTCTAGTACTGATAGAAAAATGCATCTTCATATTGATGATGCCGTAACATCAGAATTGTGACATCAATGTTACTACAAATGGCATCAATGATGCAAAAAGTAACATCAATCCAATGACTAACGTCTTCGTACAATTTAGTAATTTTTTACGTGTCATCTATTTTATGACTATAGTGACATCAATTCGATGCCACATTTTGTATATTATTAACATTATTTTCATGATTACAATGTATTATAAAAAGCAAAAATTCCTATATTCTATTTTTTTAAATTATTTATTTAAATACATGAAATTTTTGAAGTATAATCATTACGAAAACCACATGATGCATGGTGCTGTTGTCTTATTATTGAGAGTTCTGCCGTAAGGTCGTAATTCAACAAACGTGAAACAAACATATGCAACGGGTACGTAATTTATAATATTCTCTCACTTTGACTTAGGTCAATTCCAATGACTTTGACTTAATGACAAACTGTCATTAAATTGTTGCTAATGTGTCCTTTCTCCGATGTTACTGCGTCATCGCACTGAGGACATGTTCGTCATTTCTGTGATGCCGATGTTTCATCCCATTGATGACATAATTTCATTTTGACCCTGATGACACTTTGGCCAAGTGATGTTAAGGTTGACATCACAATGATGACAAGTGTCATGGGGTCAAAAACGAAGACACTTGTCATAGTACTGTTGTCAAAATACATCAGCGTTATGACGCCTTTTCTATCAGTGTAGGACTATAATAAATTTATTGGGGTAAACATGTTAGGCAAATATGAATAAAAATGTTCGTAGTGAACACTTAGTAATCATGTTTTTTCTCTGCGTGAACCGACAATTGAACAGACACTTTTTCGTAAGGATTTAGAATACACACAATTACATACATACATAAATATAATTTGTATGGTCTAAGATCAATATTGTCGAATTTACAAACAGAATTACCAAAAGAAGTTACCTGTCTATAACTTGGTCGTTCATGAACCGGGGATAGAAAGTTAGGGATAGTTTCGTTTAAAAATTCTAAAGGGGGTTTTTTTACTGCATGTGAACTTAAAATGATATTAAAACACAGAAATATTGTTGGAATGAAATTTTTTACTATAATCTGGTCGATAATTTGATGGCATTTGTCTTTAAAAAGTTATAAAAGTTAAATCTGGACGTATGGCATAATTGGTGGCTTGGATAGTGGCTTTCAATGCTTCAAGGGTTGCTAATATGTCAGCATCAATGACTTAATATAGCACCATAAAAAGAAATCCAGAGGCGTCAAATCTCACGAACGAGGGGGCTAGTGAACAGGACCACTTCTGAAAATAAAGTTGTCACCAAATTAATTTTCATATAAATCGATTCTCTACTTTATCATCAAAATTTCCCCTGTCTGGATAATAAAATTGGATCAAATAATAAATTTTAAAATTATTTTCATTTTATTCGAATGTGTATTCTAAGTCAAATTACAATCCTCAAAAGCTTTTATATTTTTATAAAATATTCCTGGAAAATATTGAAGGAATAAGACTATTAAAGTATAAAAGCTTTTGAGGATTGTAATTTGACTTAGAATACCTACACATTCGAATAATATGAAAATTTATATAATGAATGTTACTCACCATGAGAAATAAAAATTCCTAGATTCTATTATTTTTAAGATTTTTTAAAAATATTAAATTTTAAGGCGCGAAAGGTAAAAGCTTAATATCTGAAAACTACTAAAATTGAAATGTGACTTGTTTTCTTAGCAGGGCAGCATAGTTATTGATATCGAAAGCTCTCATTCAGCTAAAAAAAAAAACACCCTATATATAGCACTGATTTATTAACACTTAAATAAAAAAATTAAATCTAAAATTAGTTTTAAGAAATAAAATCTTTCATATTAACTTTATTTATAATTTAAAGCTTGTTTTTAAATTTAATTTATATTTTTACGTAGAAGTCCATCAAACATAAAATAAAAAAAGATAATTTCTGCTTTTTTAACATAGAACATTTTGCCCTTAATTTTATTCAGTCAAGTCTATGAAATAGCAATTCATTCGTGTCTGCTTTATTTCTTAACTTTACTTATTATCTACAAATAGCTGTGAAGAGGGTATACTAAGTTTGTCACTCCGAGTGAAACATTTTTAATATTTATCAAAGACCCAATAAGGTATATTTATTACGGGTCCTTAAGTAATTTTAAGTCGAAAACACTCTTATTTTTGAAAAACTAAAAAGAAAAGAACAATATTGGTGTTAAATTGTTTTTAGTTGTTCTAAACAGTTTAGGATTGAAATCCAGTAAAATCGGTTTGGTAGAAAAAGAGTTATGAATCCAATATAGAACAACCGCCCCAAAAAGGATATTTTTGCTACAAAAACGAACATAAGAAGTGACGGAATAATATTTTTCACATATTCATTTCATACGACTAAAAATCATACCACAAAAATTCGTAAAGAACGGTCTATCATTTTTAGGTACCGTATAAAGCCCACTCTCGGCAAACAATTTAATACACTGAACAAAAAATCCAGTGAAAATGTACGTTAAGCAAACAAATTTACGTTTATTAAAATATTTTCGTTGGCTCAACGAATTAATCGTTAATATAATGAAAATAATACCTTAATTTTCATTATATTAACGAATAATAGTATTCTAATAAATATTGGTCTATCACAGTTTAATAAGACTACAAACAAACTCTAAAATAGGTCTCATATAAAACCCAGTTCTGAAATATTGTTACTGTTGGTGGAGGGTATCAAAGATTCGGCACAGCCGAATATAGCACTGTAACTTGTTTTTTTCTTATTTTGCCTACACCTTTACGGTAGCAAGTCAAAGTTGAGGTGTTAACTGTGTTAAAATTACATATAAAGGAAAAGAGAAACAAAAACAACTAAGAAAAAATGAAACCCTTGTGGTGACACTTATGAGTTTATATTTCATTACATTTACACCAAACATATACAAGTAAACATTTACACATAGACACTAACACTATTTTATCGTAATACAACATTCATAATGCTGGAAACGAATGAGGTGCGAATATAATTCATTGCAAAAATAAAGCAAGAAAAGTGTGAAAGCATAAAACTACTCAGAATCAGGTTACACTTTAAGCAGAATTAATTGGCAGTGCTTATTTGTATGAATATGAATACTTGGTGTGCATTATTCCCTACACAAGCGCAACATGTTGCACCAATATGCAAAGTGACTAAAATCAATCAATACTCGTATTACATTTCATGTTCTGCGTAAGTTGACCGACCACTCATGTTGTTTTTATAACTGATTATATATTAGGGGTAAAAATTAATTATTTTCTGCTAATTAAAAAAATGTGTATATTCTAAAAGCTAAACGCGCAAATGTTTTCTATACACGGTGGAATCTTTTATGACTGACAACAGAAGAGCCATAAAAAATATTCATAGATGATATAATTTTTAAAGAACATAATGATTTTCTTATAGAACGCTATTGGGAACAGGCAACAGTATCCATCGAAAAAATGGTATCCGCTCATAAAAAAATGCCCGGTAAGGGAGATTATATAGTACTTGTTGCAATACAAGAATATATATTTAAGTATTTACAACTTAATTGATGCAAAAGAAATGCATATTTCTAGCGAAACGGTTTTTAATTTATTCATACACCTTATATATGAAGTCTTACAATATTACTTATATCCTGTAATATCTTATAGCGTTGTAAACAAGTTTGACCTTATAAAGCTGAGAACAACTTAGTTTTAGTACAAAGAAATATTATATTTGTAAAACATAAAATAGTGTTTGACAAACACATTTAACATCGAGACAATACACTTTTCTTAGTTTTGTAAAGGATCAAATTAAATTAGGCCAAAAATATACTCCCCATCAACTAGACTTTAAGATAATTATTTTAATTATTTCTTAAATAAAGATGATTGTGTCAGCACCGTAGCAAATTACATTATCCATTTTATTCCCCCCGGTGGTGAGCAGATAATTTTAAGGATTTTTAACCTTTTGGTGTTACATCCTCCGGGGCAAAATCCGGTGCAGTCAATACCTGGGACTCGGCAAAAATCTAAAAAACGACAGATCTCTGGAGATATTTGTGATCTCTTGCGAGTCAGTAGCCCACAGTCGCACGGCACCGGACTGACTTTTGGTTAAGGTCTTTGTTAGTATGCTTCTTGTGGGAAATGCCTTTTGTCTTTCAGGAAAACTGTCTTTGCTGAAGGTTCGCTTTTTATACTTTCGGGGATAACATAGTGGTTGTGGTTGACTACCCAAAGTCGTGAGAAGGGATATCCTGAAAATGACAGTTAAGGACTGATTTTTCACCACTTTTTGGAGAATGCGGCCTGAGGGAGGATTGTCCCTAGTGGCTGTTGTGTATAATCTTGCCGTATTATGCACTCAAATTGCTATCTGGGTGAGCTGGTTGCATAAACACTCGAGGGCGGTTGGTAAACGCACTGTTTGTCACGTAGTGTTAAAATCCACAATGGACTAGGTTCTAGGGCAGGTATCCATCTGAATGTAAGTGTTTAAACTGAATTGAGTCTTCAACTTTGGGCAGAAATCCTAGCCCCCAAACGTCTGCAGTAACATTAAATGCTCTCTCATTTTATCGTTTGAAATTTATTATTTTTTTTAATTTTCATTTTTTGTTTTCAAAATATATGAAATTTAATGAAAGTATGGTAGCATTGTTGGGAGAATAAGTGTATATATGAGAGAGAATTGGGAGAATTAATGTCTACATGTGAGAGCATTAGAAAAACGTCTTAAAATAAAATAGATTTTATTTCACGAGGGCTTTCTTTCTAATGTTGGGAGAATTACAACTAATTGTAGTGTGGAATGTAAGAAAAGATAAACACACTGTTTATTAGTGGTATTTTGTTTAAGCTCTGATATCGTTGCAAATAAGACTTTTTGAATGTTTGCAATTCTCATTCAGTCTGCAGCAAATATCTTTAGCTTTTCTAAAATTTTTTGGGGGAACATTTCCTGATGATCTGGCCTAGGCAACCAGTGAAATGGCCATAGAAACTAGCTTATCCCCCAACAATAAATTTCAGTGTTTTTATCAAACGTAAAAATTGGAAATTAAGCACGACTAACAAAACTTATTAACATCGATTTTTTAATACAAAAAAATAAAGCGATTTTTATGAATATTATTGTTGAACGCAAATTTTCCTTTGTTTTTACATATTCTTATCAGAAGTATATTGCATCGTCAAACTCTACCAAAAAAAATAAAAGTACTTATTTTAAAGATTTTACTTTAAGGCCCAACTATACTATGCATAAGCTGACTTAACCATTTAGAAAAGCATTTAGAAAAACAAAAATAAAATCAAAAAATATTTTAATCCGTACGGAAAGTGCGATCTGTTTCACACTTTGCTTTAGCAAATGCCAGTTTCATTAAATTAACCAAAAAGTTTTCTTAAGTTTAATATGGTTCGACACATATGAATCACATGTATTCTGACAATTGCTTAAGCCAAATAAAGCATAATATAGATGGGCCTTTACTCCTTTCAACTTTTAGTTAGTTACTCTTTTTAAAATGTGACAAATTTATCCCCTCCTACAGCTGACAACCCAAACTCTGGCTGTAAGAGAACCAAAAGTGTATCACAAATGTATTTGTTGTTGGTTTCTAAAGGTCTTCTATTATTAATGATGACAGTATGTGGAGAACCATCTTCACCAAATGCCAACCGATGATGTTGGCGGTGGTATCAGTGACAAAATGTGTGCCTGATTGTTTATGAAATTGTTTATTTGACTTGTTAGCTGTGTGAAAAGAAAAGTGTTGCCCTGCGGTTTAAACTTTTTTCGGTAGCAACGATAAAAAAGCAAAGTTTTACTTTTAGTTTTTCTTGTTGTGTTGTTAAAAAAAAATATATATATAATAAAACAAACAAAACAAAACAGCGTATTTACATCAAACTATGAACAAAATTCTCGTAATAAAACTAACTACTCGTAGACGCATGTACTGCCATGAAAAGAACTGTATTCACACAAAAACTCTTTACAAACATTACTACGGAGTAATATTTGTATAGATACGAGGGTAGACCGAGTCAAACTCCGTTAAATGTTTGTCGGATAATATTATTATTTTTTTATTTTAGCAGCTTTATGCTCGTAAAATATTCCTCTAACTGCCGATTGTAATAAAAATCTAAAAATATTTTGTAAAAGCATCTAAAGCTCATAATTTCAAATGATACATACAGATATAAAATCCAATCCAAAAAAGTATTTTAACGCACATAAGCTTCGTCTTACTTATATTTTCAAAAAAATACTAAAAACATCCTGTAACGATTTACCATTTCTTATGGTAAAGAGATTTAAGAGTAAAATTCATCAAACTGCAAAATATACGCAACGTTTTCTGAAGGATTTTGAATTTGAATTTCTCAATCCATAAAATCGTTTTAATTGGCTTTAATAGCACAAAAATTATATTATCGAAAAAAAAATTGAAACATGGAGAAGGTCCATTGATCTACTACAAAATCAATTAAGCCATTAATCAAAAATAATATCAGTTTTAATCAAAAATTTTATCAAGTCGATTAAAAGTTTACTTATATTAACAACATTACTGCAGAAAATATGGTTAATATGAATCAAAAAATATTTAATTGATACTATTAATTTGTTTACTGGTGCAAATTTAATTAATATTTTAATTAATACCATAAATTTTTAAATTAAATCAAGTTTAATTTTTTCCTATGTGTGGTAAGTCTATGTTAACTTATTAAAGTCTAATTCCAAATCTGTCATAAATGATAGTATTGTAATAAAAATCGGCCCACACAAATTAGATGTTAATTTTTTAGTGAACAAAAATTGAAAAATTCATAACGGACAACACTGCATTAAACATTAAATAGTTTCCCTGAATATTGGTCGAAATATTGCGATTAATAAATATTAAAAAAAGTTTTTATATATGTTTTATTTAATACTAGTTGTTTGGTCACGGCGTTGCTCGGGATTTTCCAAATTATAATAAAAAATTAAATACTGATGAAATCCTGTCTGAAATTGGTCATATCAACTTATAAACCTTCGCCGGCTCATGCTCAACAACTTTGCTAAAGATCATAGCATCGTCAAATGCAGAGTTTACGATTTAATTCATACTGAGTAATTTTCAATGGCGCCACCTATTTTAGATTTTTTTTGCTATTCTTCTTACTTGGTCAGAGACCATTCCGAATTGGTACGAATCATCGAAATCGGGCCAGCCGTTCTTTAGTTATAAACGTAGTAACTAACGCCACTTTCTTTTATACTTATATATAGATATAGATATAACAGAACTCAAGCCGAACATATAAAAAAACTGTTATATGTAATTTTAATCAAGCTACACAGAAAGCAAAAACTCGTACCAAATTTAAGTTTTTTCCACATACTTTTAGTACGTATCGAACTTAGAATTAAGCATTCTATATGCGTGAGTTTGTAAAAGTTTGTTATGGACGAAGCTTTAAAGTTATCATATTTTGAAGATTAAATAAAAGCATAAATTTTTAGAAAAAGATTGACAAATTAGCACTCTGCAAATTTCGAAACAAAAAATCGTCAATATGACGATAAATCGTCAAATCTGGTAGTTGTGGACTTGCTGCTGGTATTTTATAACTAAGAGTTCTTCTGCTAACAAAGGGTGGAAACAAAAGTGCAACATTTTTCTCTCCCCCCCCCCTCTCTCTCTCTCTATGGTTCTCTGGGGCAAGTGTTAAGGTAAGAATCAAACTCACTTTCGAATTGTTTCAAGAACGAATTCGTAATTGAATCAAATTAGAAATTCTTGAATTTTTATTTCATCTTTACTTATATCAATCCTGTTTTCGGATTGTTGAATAATCCGTACGTGAGTCAAACATTCTGTACTTGATCTTAAGAAATCCGGTCTTTCCGTGCTATTGAAACCGCTTATGCTTAATTTTAATACGGATAGATTGTTTTTTCTTTTCAGGGTACCAAGTCTTCTGACGGCAGATCTCCAATAGATCATTGTTGCGAAAAAAGTTCTACTTAAATAGATCATTCTTACCTCTACAAATCCTTATTATTAGTATTAAGATAAACTAAGCCTATTGCGGTAACCATATCCTGAGCCTCGGTTAGAGGTTTCTTGATGCCATACAAATAACTCTCGTACGTAAGTAAGTTTGTTAAAGTAAAATGTGAGTTTTTAACTAGTGGAGGGGGAAAATGTGATGTTCATAAAAAAGTTTAAAGTTTTATAAAACTTACATACACAAACACATACTTTTACATATTTGCATGTGCACTGTAGTTGTCGTTGTTGTTTTAGTAAATTTGAATTTTTTTTTTTTTTTTTTTTTTTTTTTGCAACAACAACTGCTGCTGCAGCTACAAGCAGTTAGTTAGTGGTTTTGACTTAAAAAAAATATTCAGGGATGTTGCAAGAGGGTATGTTTAGTTGCAACAATGTTGTATTCTCCTTTTTTTTTAATTTTCCTGTTTAAGAAAACATGGAATTTTTAAAATTGTCATGAATCGATAATCCGTAGTTGTATGAAAAGTTATCTCCGTTTTTTGTTGGAAATTTTGAACTTGACAATGTCAAATTTGAGCGCATTTTTCAATACAGTCATGCCGTGATCCACTGCCAGGTGCTACTGAAAAAGTGAAGAAAAACAAAAGTTTTATTTTTTTCCATACTTTTAGCACTTGTAGATGCAAATCTCTGAACAAACTTATGCATGCTTAAGTAGCTCATATTTTATTGTTTGTTGGAGCAGTGGCAGTAACAGTGGAATAGACGCAGTACAGAGCTGAAGTACATAGTTGATTTACATGAAAGTATTAAGTGTCAAAAGTTTAAGAAAAAGTTACGACTACATTTTGAGCTGCTATTCAGAATCAGTGAAATAAACACAAGGGTTAAGTTGAGTCTTAAACATTAAGAGCATTAGATTTTTTTGTTTGGTTTTCATTTAGTTTAAAAAATTTATTTATGGTTGGTTGGCTTGTTAAAAAAAAAATAAGCAAGCAGTCAAGTAGAGCCTTTAGACCCCGATTAGAGGAGACCACATCACTGATTTGGAAATCAGTTCTAGAGATCGAAGACTATACATAAGTTATATATAGGCTGCTTTATCTAACCTCTCATGTATCTGATTAGTTCTCCTATAGTGATCTCTGATAATAAGGTCGTCCAGTATATGCCCCGTAAAAAAATTTTAACATTTTGCGAAGCACTAATGGTACATTAAAAAAAATAAGCGCACAATTATGCATATTACGCATATTACGCATTAAGAAATAAAAATAAATAGATGCAGTTAAGAAAGTGAAGGAACTCTTAACAAGTTTTGTAAAAGAAAAAATAACATTTCAAGTGCACCGGCATTCCCAAATTACGAAGCAGGTTTGTAAGAGAGAGTACTAAACTGTAACTGTAACTGTAAAAGCATTCAGTGTTTAAAGCTGATAGCTACGTTAACTAGTTTTTATATGCGTTGAATAAAGCGCTTTTATGCCAAAAATGTATTGCTTCAAAGTGGGAACTCACCATATAAAATTCATGCCTTCCGTAAGCGAGATGGTAAGCGATACACTTACATTTCTCCCTTACAAACCTGCTTTGTTTGAAACTCAATTTTATATTGGGTACTTGCCGAAAAATTTATAATAAGCCAGACCCTTGAATAAACTATTTATTTTCTTTCAAGGCAGCTGCGGCAGTGTCTATTGTACGGAATTCCAAGTGTGCTCACATGATCTCCAATACCCAAGTTTCCGGTTATCATCAAAATCAGTTCCGCAATATCTTTTCAGTTATAGTTTACCAATTGTGACAAGTGATACTTATTAAAACTGAGCCACAATTGCCTAGCAATCTAACATGTGAGACTATATGGGCAACTCCATATGTGACTGACTCTACATTTGACACAATTTGCGTTTTGTTTTGTCCTATATTACGATTAGTAATATTTTTTTAGTATCAATTTAAACATGGCTATGTAGCAGTTTTAACAATTTTCCGATAGAGAAAAAATATTATTTATTTAGTAAAATATAAACGTGACTGACACTACATGCAAAAGGAAGTCGTTTTCTAGAGTGTTTTTAAGCTTCAATAATCTTCGTATTTATTTCTTTGGCCAATTGATTATTATTTATTAGTAAAATAAATTGTGACTGACACTACAGCTCAAAACGTGACCGACACTACACTCACTTTGTGTAGTATAAAAGTCAGTATTTTTACATGAAACGTTAGAATTGAAATCACAGCGCATAAAATAGGAACTCTAAAATTATTTGATAGATACAAAATTGTAATTAATAAACTCGTTAAAATGCTTTTTTTGAATATAAACACCACCTAAACGAAATCACTAATAATAAATAGAAACTCAAATAATTCAAAACATTTGGATCATTTCTTTTTTTCTTTCTTTAGTTCTATTTTCTTCCATACATGATCTAGAAACTAAATCCGCTATCATATTAGAGTTACTACAAAATTGCATTTATATATGTTCCAGAGCACCGTGTAAAATGCATCTAATTTGCAAAAATCTAAATTATTTAAATACAAAGATGATGTACTCGGCAGAAGAAAAAATTTGATACCCATATTGCCCTATTTAAAACGAAGGGTTACCACCCCATTGCATTTTTGTCAAAACGCGAACTAGCACGAATTTCAAAAAAAAGCTGCGACACGTATTTAATTAAATCGACTAAAGGTTAAAATATGTTAATTTAGCAATTTTATTACAAACAACCCCGAACAAATAATTCAAAACCCGTTTTTTTACAGTAAATCCTTAAAAAAAGGGCATGGATGATCGTACTTGAACAAATTGTATATACAGTTGGACGCGCCTTATATTCATCGTAGCCATCGTAGCTGTATCGTAATTTTTAATAAGTGGCAGCTTAAACCACTAGATGTTTGTCATTCTGGTAAATAGAACCAGTATTCTTCTCGACCGCTACCCTTGGCTTAGTAGCGAAGCAACCCCCGTGCGTTGGTCACTGATCACGTTAGCTTCTACTTTGAATCCTTTTCCATCGAAACTAAGAATGATCGAAAAGAAGCCTCAGATATATTCAAGTCACTTTACCTTGCGTAGTTGATCTGATAACTAATGAAGATATTTTCCTTTTTGTCCTATAGCATACGATAGGCCTGAATGCTTTTTTGCAACGATATTTCCCAGTTTTACAGATTCCTTTCTTGAATCTTCAATAGCCTTTTTGTGGACATTCAGCTTTTCGTGAAATTTCTTAAACAAAATTCCCAGAATGAGCAAAAATATTTTTTGCTAGGAAATGTTTCTTCCGTAACAACTTAAGTTGTAACTTAATTCAAAAATTTTCATTTAAGCCTGTTTATCGTAAAAATAATGGCACCTGCCAGGTAGGCCTAATCTCATAGTGCTCTTAACCACTTGGTGACAAACAAGGTTTTTACCAACCAGCCTTGTGTAGCAATTTGACTGCATAACTCCGCAAATTTATACACTCGCAGGAACATGTCAGCAGAATCTGTTGAATAGCAACCGCATCTAGAGAGATCCGCCTTCAGGTGGGACTTTCCCCCAAGTGTTATCTCCATTCCTTAAGGGTACTCCCATACAAAATAATCAGTACAGATTAGAAATATATTGAAGAAAAATCCACGTAACTGCCAAGGGATCGCCCCTAGTGGGATCAAATGTATGACCGGCCTCAATTAGTTTTTGTCCTTAACATTTTCTCGAGATATACTTGCCCCTTATATCCACTTCTTAGGGGGCTTCCCATACAAATATTGCGTTTTATGAAATTCTTAAATTAATTAAAATTTTTCGACTTTCGTGAATAAAATCAAAAGTTGGTAACAGATTTTGATCATTTGTGGCTTGTTTTGTTTGCAATTTCATTCTGGAAAAAATTAGAAGCCTAGCTGCATTTTCCAATTTTTTATAAATGTTTAAAAAATTTCGAATTTCGAAATTTTAATAAAAAAATTATTTAAAAAAATAATGTTTCTAAAAGATTAGCCTTTTTTAAAGGAAATCTTATTTCCAATAAGCTAAAGCGTTTTCGAGTTACGCGAACATATGTTGTGCAACCTCCTCCATTTTCGAAAATAACGTTATATCTCGAAAACCAGAGCTAACAAAAAAAAAAAAAAAAAAAAACGGATAGCACCACTGAATTCAGCGTACCCGTCTTAGGTTAAAACAACAAGTGCCCAGCTTGTCTAAAAAAAAATGTCAATTTCAATCACAGTCTAATCAGACCGGGACCGAGTTTCCGACCAGAGATCAGCAATGAATCGTTTTTTCGCTACTCATACGACTCATGAAATTGTAAGTATAAGTACGTAGACATCATTTTAACTAGAGAAATTATTATTAGTGCGACGTCGACAGTGTACGCATACTCATAAATGACCTCAGTTTGATTTAAATTTTTAGAAAATACTTACAATACTCACAATGATTCAACTCATTCAGCTCATCCATTTACCGTTTTAACACAACAGATCAAACACACAACTTCATAATCAGAGCTGCCAGATAAATTTGCCAAAAAATCGACCACTTCATACATGTAACTTAAGTAAACAAGTCGTCACTTTGCTATTTCGGGGACAAATCTAGCAGCCTCGCATTTTGCTTCGCCTATACACGATGAGTTAAGTAAGGAATCAACCACTACAAATGTTGCTAATGTGTGGTTTATAGAACACGAGCGCCTTACTCGTCCGTTCAACTTACATTTAAAACAAAATATCGAAATTTGTTTTTGTTTTAAATGTAAGTTGAACGGACGAGTAAGGTACTCGTGTTCTATAAACTACACATAAGTATAAGTACGATTAGTAAAATTAAACTACTGAGTGAATATGAGCTTGAATAACATGGAAATAAGTATGAGTGCGTATAAGTACAAGAATTTATGAGTCATGATTCAGCTCTACTCACTTTTTCACTACTCATTGCTGATCTCTGTTTGCGACGGTTGCGACTTCCGTGGAAAAAGATAGGATCTCTGGTCAGCCGCGATATCAAGAGTTATGCATTTTAAGCTTGACGGATTTCGTTAGATTAATTCAGAAAGTGATTCTAAGTTGATCGTTATATGAAATGGTGGGCTAAGGTCCAACTGCACGTCAGCACAAACGCATGATTATCACCATACAAAATTTTTTCTTTAGTTCAAAAAAAAATGTTTTTTTAACTTTCCCAGGTTTTTAGTGTGTTATTTAAACCCTTAAAGTAAGGCAGTAAAATTTGGTAATTTTGTTAATTGAAATGCATTAGCCAACAATTAATTTCCTTGTATGTATTTTCAATTAACCTAAATACAACACATTTGCGTTAAGGATTATCTGTTTTTTTACTTTGACCATTATTTTAACATTTAAGAAGTTTTGGCGATAAACCTTAAATTTAATGAATCCTTTAAAAGCGGTTTCTTATTTAATCGTGTTTCAACTCTCTCCCTTCTCATTAAATTTCTTTCTCGTTTACATTTTCTCACATTGTTGGTTTTATTCTGCATTTAAAATCTCCATTTAACACAATTAGACAATTTCGTGAAAAAAAAATCGTAATAACAACAACACTACTAATTTGAATCCCTTCTGTTTATTGTACAACAGGAGGATTTGGAGTGGGACTCCATGAAGTATGAATGAATACATTTACTCACGGATGTTGCTGTTAAAGAGTTTTTCTATGTGAATTTGTGTGCGTGTGTATGAGTGAGTGTTTGCCTAAATGTGTGGCATGGAATGCTGATGGTGTAACTTCCGCTGTTTGGTTGGCCTCGTGTTTGTCTGTCTAACCATAATATGTTCCTACACATCCACAAACCTATACAAACAATACGATTTGGAAGCTTTTGTGTTTGTATTAATATGTGTTTAGAGCTTCAGTGTGTGAATAATTTTACACGTTTGTATTAGAATTTAAATTCATCTCTGCATAAAAGCGAATATGTTCATGTGTGTATATGTGTGGATGACTATAGGCAACGTATCTATGATGCTTTTGAACATAAATGTTTGTATATTTATGTGGCAGACATGTGGTTTACCGTGAAAATACCGGGTTAAGATGATTAAGTGTTTCCGCATATGCGCCCGCACTTCAAAACTAAAAAAAAAACTACAACAAAACAAAATAACTATAGCAGCAACAGCAACAAACAACGTTGACGGTGGCATTGGAAACAACAAAATCATCTGCACCCACCACAAAACACCAGCAACAACTGCAGCAACACAAAAATACTCTGAAATCAACACATTCATAGTCGTAATAATTATTTTGCACTCAGTACCTTTTTGAACTGAATATGTAATAAACATTTTGCATTAGAGTGTAAAAAGCACTAAGGGCCTTTTAAATGAAGAAAATCAGTTTGCCAGGAATTAGGTTCAATCCAATGCCTTAAAAATTAAATTTAAAAGAATTAAAGTTATGTAAATTATAAAGAGTACATTTAAGATCTTACATTATGTAAAATTTTGCTCTTTTTACAAAAGTCAAAGCAGGTTCACACTCTTGACGTTTTAGCCATCAAGTCTTAAGTGCCCCGGGGGGCTAGCTGGTAGTGAGCTATAGGCTATACAGTGCGGGAGTTGCTGTTTCGATTCGCGCCAGAGACTCTGGTCTCCTGCAGACAAGCGTAGAACTTCGCGGGATTAGCATAAGAGAAAAAAAAAACAGAAAAAATGCAATTTATTTTCTTCTCTCTCTCTTAAAAACTCAAGACTTGACGGCTAGAACTATCATATATATTATTTCTAACGCTTGTTTTTTTTGTCGGTTGCAAATATCTCCCATACCACCGCATCAAATGAAATCTTATTTTAAAGCTTATTTCTAACACTAATGACGAAAAATAATTAGAAATTGAAAAATTAATATTTTCATAGATAAAAATTATATTTTATATAGAAGTGCATGATAATACTGTTGTCATTATGTTTTTGTTCAAATGTGGTAATACAGGGTCCCTTAATAGTAATGCAGTTCTATGTTACAAAAATGACAACTAACGGTGCGAAATATTCGCACGGGTCATCTAGTTCTAGATTATTAAACAAAAATATAGATAAAGAAACAATCCCCAGTAAAAAAAACCCAAATTTTTTTACTTAGTCCATACTTTGTTATAAAAGCAATTCAAAAAATCTAACCAACTGAATATGTATGGACTATAAATCATAAACTTAAAGTCAGGGACCGTAACAGTTATTCCTTTTTTTCATAAAAGTCAGATGAAAACAGTTATTTTTTGATTTTTATTTCTTTGAACAAAAATAACAGTTATTTTTTATTTTTAATTTTTTGAAAAAAAAATAACAGTTATTTTTTGATTTTATTTTTTTGACCAAAAATTAAAGTTATTCTTTAAAGAAATGTACGTGTAATAATAATTTAGTTGACTTTAAATATTTATTTTAATTTATTTTAATGTGTAATCATCATTGGGAGTTCTTATGCACATTTAAATAAACTATGGTTAGTAGATATGATGATCGAACTATTAAATAAATGACGTATACATGTATTTTTATTGTTGATTATAAGGAAGACTAAAACCGATTAAGCAAGCTCTTAATTCTTATAAATTGGCTCAGTGGCCTTCAACAGCATATTGTTCTGCTTGTAATTCCTCACTCGATTCGCATAAAAAGGATTTCAAAAAACATGACGAACCCAGACCCTGCAAACAAAATAAAATAATTTTTTTTTACTAAAAATTTTTATTTGGGGATTTTTGTGGATTTCTTATTAAAGTTTTTCTTACTATTTTCACTATTTTAAAAAAAAAATTAAAATTTGGTCAGAATAAAAACGAAAAAAATTTTAAAGCTTTCGAAAAACTTGTTTTTTTAATTTTAATATAATTTTTTTCCCCAATTACATACCTTAAAATAAGGAAACACAAATAATTTTAAATTTTTTTTCATTTAACTCGATATCTGCAATTGTTTTTAATTTTCGCAGATGTAGTGAATCGAAAAGTTGGAATTAGCAGACAATATTTGCCGACAATATATTTTTATTTTAGTCTACTTTTACACCATCAGCTGTCATAAACAATAAAATAACAACAAAAACAGCGTAAAAGAATAAAGTATTGCAAACAAATAAACAAACAAGCTAAATGAACAAAAAATACTAAAACCGTTCAAAGCAACCATTAGCGGCAGCAACAGCAGGTTGTTAATGGCTCCTTGCTCGTTTGATTCATTCATTCAAAAATTTATTTAGTTTTTGGATGGTATTTTATACCCTACACCAATACTTGCGGCTTATAAAAGTATACATAGTTTTTTATACCGTATGTATGACCAAGCAAAAATCATTTTAGACCTCATTATGTATATACTATTAGTAAACAATATTTTTTGATAATTATTTGTTTTTGAAAAATAAACTACTTTTGCTACCAATATGCAACATCAGTCAAAAAAAGGACGGGATTAGATAAGTGGGCATGGCACAAAATACAATAATTCTGTATATCTTAATACTGATAAATGTAAAATTTAGTACAAACAGAATGGTTAACAATACCCATCATCTGTCAAAAATGGTCGGAATTGGAGGAGAACATCTCTCAAAAAGTAGACCATGAATACAAAGACCCCATAGATTTCTGTATAACTGCAGAATGGTAACAGTAAGAGTATTCAAACTTGGTACAAACAGCTTTCTAAACAATGCACGAGATTTAATAAAATGTACTTATTTTAATGAGGGTAGCAAAGCGCACTTAGTTAAGCTTGTATTATCAGGCCTGTCACAGAAATCAATTCCGATCGAAAGTGGAAGTGAGTTCGTATCTTGCTGCACATAAAACGAAATCCCCTTCGACCGGAATTGATTTCTGTGACAGGCCTGTATATAAAATAACGTTATGAAAAAAATAATTGTTTACCAACAAGAAAACGGACAAGTGGTAAAAATAATTTCATGAAAATATTACGTTCATTTTGATGTGGGGTAAATTTTTTTTCTACTAAAAACTTATGCTAACGCTGACGTGGTGGTAAAATATTTCAAAGAAAAAATTACATAAATGATGACGAATGGTATTTTTTACACCAGCATGTGCGTAGCTCCGATCGTGCTAAGTCGAGCTCAGCCAAAACACAAGTGAATAACAAGGATCACGATATAAAAAGATACTAAGTGAATTAATTTGATTGAGCGCAACGGAAGAGAGTATGTTAGAAAAATATTAAGTGAGGGTAAAATTTACCACCACCTCCACAATTAAAGGTTAATTAGTACCCGATTAACTGATCGTTTAATTTAAAATTGGCCTTTTTCGATTAAAGATTAAACCGGCTAATTTCAGTCGGTTAACCGATGTTTTTTTTTTTTTTTTTTTTTTTTCTCAATATTATTTATTGAATCTTCATACATTTAAATATGAACTAACAATAATTAATCAAATCTTAACCTTATACTTTATTTTATGTCCTGCCAGTGCCAGACAAAAATTTTCTTCATCACGGGTTCTGTTCACTTATCTAGGTGTTTGTCGCTCATCTAATTGGATAAGTGCTGCAGTGTCTCTTCTTCTTAAGCGAGTGTGGCCGCTATCATTTAAAATATTTCGTGCTAGTGGGTTTGGATGCAATTCGAGCCTTTTTAAGTATTTTACTGCATATTTCGTAATCATAGTTTTGACTAATGGAACATTGAGATCCCTGTGAATATTTGAGTTTTTTACATACCAAGGGGCAGCTGTGATTATTCGAAGAATTTTATTTTGGCGCCTTTGAATCTTTTCTATATTAGAGGCCGAGGCAGTGCCCCATAACTGAATACCATAGCACCAGATTGGCTTTAAGATGGAGTTGTAAAGAAGAAGTTTGCAGTCGAGACTAAGGACAGAGTTTCTACCAATAAGCCAATGAATTTGAATGGCTTTTAGTTTCATTTGAGTTAATTTTGCCTCTATATGGCATTTCCACGTTAATCGCCGATCCAGATGTATACCGAGATATTTTACATGCGAAAGTTGAGGAATTATTTGATTGTTGATTGTTATATGGGGGCAAGATTCCCGGCGCAAGGTGAATGTTATATGCACGCATTTTTGCTCATTGACCATTATCCTCCATTGTCTTAACCATATTTCTAGTTGAAATATATGATGCTGTAAGTAACGAGATGCTTCATAACGGTTTTCGTGGACGCTTAGAAAAGCTGTATCGTCTGCAAATGTTGAAGTTTGGGTGTAGTTGCTTGTTGGCATGTCCGAAGTATAAATTAAGTATAATAGAGGGCCCAGGATGCTGCCTTGTGGGACTCCAGCGCCAATGGGCTGAGGTGAACTTAAGAAATTTCCTTCTTTAATAATAAATTGACGACCGACTAAGTAGCTTTCTAGCAGCTTGTGTGTGTTTGCTGGTAAATTTTGCTTCAATTTATGTAATAAGCCTTCATGCCAGACTTTATCAAAAGCTTGCGAAACATCGATGAAGAGTGCTGAGCAATATTTTTTTTCTTCAAATGCTTTTCTTATGACACTTACTATTCGATGAGTCTGTTCGATTGTGCTGTGTTTTCTTCGAAATCCGAACTGATGGTTTGGAATACATCTATTTTCACTTAAAATCGGTGTTAATTTTGAAACTAATAATTTCTCAAACAGCTTTGACATATTTGATAATAAGCTAATTGGCCTATATGACTCAACTTTTGTATGATCTTTACCTGGCTTTGGTATCATGGTAACTAAGGAAACCTTCCATTTTTGAGGATAGTATGCAAGGCGTAAAATAGCATTAAAAATAAAAAGAATAATTTTCTTTGCTGTGCGAGGTAGCTCTAAAAGCATTTTATTACTGATTTTATCAACACCAGGTGCCTTCTTAGTGTTTAAGTCACAAATGGTTAACCGATGTAACAAAATTTTTAATTTTTTGTAGTATTAAACCATAGTATATTAAGTACCAGGTATGTTCATTAGGGAGAACTTTCATTATTAACCCATGTAATGTTAAATTAATTTATTTTATTTTGACGCTTGTTTTAATTTTTTTCCATATTTTCTTTTGTTTGACGTTATATGGGTTTTAAAATTGAGAACAAAATTTAATACAATGGTATTAAACCATGTTTTCTTGTGTTTTTAATTATGGGTGAGTTCTAAACAAAGCAACTGGCTTTTTTTAAGTGCATTCTAGAATGCAACCATGTAGAATTTTACAATGTTCACTAAAAAAGTAAATAAAGTACACCAAAGTTGCGTTAAGAAATATTTCTTCATACAATATATTTTTTTCTAGAAATACATTCTTAAAATACAGTACAAAAACAGAAATTAAGGAATTCGGAAATAAACTTTTTTGCAGAATGTTTGGTGCTGAGCTTTGTCAGGATAAGTAAGATGATGACCTGACAACAGGAAAAACTCTTGATAGTAACACAACAACCGACAGAGCGATTAACCGATTAAAGCAAAAGCCCGATTAAATGAATACCCTAGTATATACACATGTATATTCTGGCTCTTTGTGTAATTTTAAAGACCACTTTAACAGCTTGGTGTAAGTTAAAGGGTAGGATTTTATCGGACCACAATTTTACTTTAACTTACCGGGTAAAATGGACTTGTTGTTAACTTATCATAGGCTTAAAGGCTTACAGCCATATTCATAAAAAGTTCTTATTTTAAGCTTATAGTATGTTATAACTATTAAACGCTTTTTGTCTTATAAAACTCTTATAAAAATTTGTATTCATAAAGGTACATTAACAGCTTTTTTACTATTAACTGTTTGTAGCGATTTGGTGTTTAAGTATGGCAACTTTCTTTATATTTTGCTGCCATTTTATTGTTAGTGATGCATGAAACTTCTATTCGGTTCACATGATATTCTATATTTTAATTTTTTTTTATAATTTTTTTTTTTAATTGTAGACCTTCAAAATTATTCTTATCAAATAAAACTACATATAATTTTAGTTTCTGAACAAAATGTTTCCGAAAGGTATCATAAAAACTCTTGTTTGAACCGTTTTTTAATATACGATAGGAAAGTAATCGAATAAACATTATTAACATCATCATTATTATGATTTGTTTATTTTATTTTTATTATATTTTTAAACAATATTTTAATAAATAATTAAGGAGAATATCTGGATTTGCCCCTGAACATATTCATTTAAATCATATAAATTTTTTTAAATAATTATCAATATAACTTTAAACTGGCTGTCTAAAATAAAAAAAAATAGTAAAATGTATTTAAAATGTACGTTTTAATAAATAAAACATTTTTGTCATTATTTTTCAACATATTTCACAAAAATAATATCATAAAATGCAAACACCTTTCAAAATGTCATTTTATTTTTGGTTTAAAGAAGGGCAAAACCAACAATAAATTTTACCTAATAAAATACAATGCAACATCAAATTTCAAACGCTTGGTTTATGGGGTCGACCCGCTATCTTCCCATATACTAATATGCAGCAACACAACCACAGTTAAAATTTTGTCCATCATTGGTTCCAGCTTGGAGGTCCACACCGCGCGTTTTAACCTACCTTCATACCTTATTTGCGTTCTTCGTTTCAAGTTTCATGCAACGCTCTTTTTTGGGGTCAAATTTAGCTGATTTGTACGAACACTGCTTATGACGCTTACAAAAGTAGAAAATAAATCTACTTTTCGCATTCAACGCCGTTGGACATCCTACGCAGGTTCCACTTTTTTGACAGCTGCGTAGGATGCGAAATATCGTAAAATGCATATGGTGTGGACCTCCAGCTTCATAATTCAGCATTCGTTCCAGAGAAAGACGAATCTCAGAATGCACTTTGTTTACATGAATGCACAAAATTTCTAACACATTCGTTATTTGCGACTCAAAATTGTGATGTCACAAAAAATAAAATTCTTGGTAGAGGATGAAAAGGGTTCGGTACAGTCGCACATTAGAATTCTTAGTTGTTTCTCCTTTTTCGCAATTTTAACTTTTTTTTTTTATTTAAAGTATCTGAAATATTTTTTGCTCATATAATTTTTGTCGCTTTATTGTTCTAATTGCTTATGTTATAGTTATTTTGGCTTGCCTGTTTTCCAGTTCTGTTGTTGTGTTGAATATTTTATAGAATTTTGCTTTTGTGCAATTTAATGGAAAAACTAATTTATTTAACGGTGTGTGTTTGTTACAAAGTTACATTTTATTCTTTTTACACAATTTTGATGAAAATTTAAATTCAATTTTAATAATGACAGGTATTTATATGCAGAACGTAGTATGTGGCTAAATTGGTAAGTAATTAAATGTAAATGGAATAAGTTTAATCTGGAGGGCATATATGAATGTGAAGCAATTTATATAAAATTAAGTCCTTATCAGTCAGGTGATAACTATGTCATATAAAAATCATAGCGGATTTGGGCTATATAATATTTACCGACTAAAAGAGATGTTACAAAAGAAACCAAAGGAGATCCAGAATTTATAATATTTTGTTTACGGATTCAAACCCATCAACTGAAGCTGTTTGGTTAATTCAACAAATAAAACCAAGCTCGTTGCTTCGCTTTTATGGCTGATGTATGAAAATAATATCATTGTCATAATGGTGCCATTGAATGCAAATATTGACTTGCTCAAAGAAGTGTTTAATGAGCAACAAACTTAAATAATTAAATGGCAGAAAATCACGATTTCCACACACTCTTAATTGTACGATTTGGTGTGGAATATCATCCAAGTGAATTATTGGTTAAAATAAAGTCGGACTACAACCAATAAGCATTTTATCAGCGCATATAAAAACTGGTGATTGTAACGCACTGCTTTTTACAATAAATTTTTTGATGTTACAGTTATTCTTTAATACTTTCGCTTAACAAACCTGTAGTGGAATTCTCTAACTTTTAACGATTATGGTTAATTTTACTTACGGTAAAAATACAGCAATCCATTAACTTAATTTTAACAACATAGCTTAAAATTTCAATCAAGTGGCATCTTTCTTAATTAATTAGTATATTTAACGAGCAAAAATGGCAAAAATTCGGAAAAATAGCGAACATTTTTAATTTTTCAAACGAGCCATAAAATTGATTTAAAGTCGCTAAAACTATTAGAAAACTCAAAAGTTCGGTAAAAATTGTTAAATTAGCGGAAATTTGCAAAAATTTGCAAACAGCGACTATTTATTTAAAATCGTTAAAGCTCTAAAGAACCACAGGAAAAAATCGCTTATATCACGAACATGGCTAAAATTCGCAAAAAATTGCAAGCTTGGAAAAAAACGTAAAATTTATTTAAGATCGCTAAATCGCTTAAAACAAACCAATTGTCGGAATATATAAAATTTTTTTTTGGCAAAAATAGCGAAAATTCGCGAAATTGCTTAATATTTCAAACAAACCATAAAATTAATTTGAAGTTACTAAAACTATAAGGAATGGCAAAAACTCGGTAAAAACTGTTAAATTAGGGGAAATTAGCAAAAATTTGCTAACAGCGGCATGATTGGAAAGTCTACCACACTTATTTTTTGTGTAGAAAAGAAAACACTATTAGTTATTTCCATAAGCTGCATCTTAAATGTAATATTTTAAATAATATTTAAAAATTCCCAAAAAACGAATTTTTTAATATTATTTTTGCAAAATGTATGTAAAAACCGTGAATTTTAAAAATGTTAATGTGGCTTTTATTTGCCAAAATTTTTGTTTGTTTGTCTTTTTTTTTTTTTTTTGAAAAATAATTACGAATTTAAAAATAAGCAATGAAAAATATTTTGCTGTTAAGATAACTTAAATACCTGATGTTAAGAAAGAACATAGCAGTAAACGTTATTGCTAAAAAAGTTACTGAATAATATTTACGTTAATTTGCTGTTAAATATTTTTAACAATTTAAATTATGTTAAAATTGAATAGAGAATCGCACTCCTGGGGGCTTATTCTGTATTGCGATTCAAAAGAAAGTTGATATTCTATAAGATTTTCGTATTCGCATTCGAATTTTATTTAAAATCAGGGCTGTTCAAAAAATAACATATAAGCGTCAAATTTAAAATTAAAAAAAAATTGTATGTGGATTTGACTGGTTCCTCTAAAGAGGGTTAACTCAAAAGTTTTAAATTTTCAGTAGAGACAAAAAACTGTTTTCTTTCTTTATGCACTCTTATACTACAAAGCGGATACATATGTTTTTTTTTATTATTATTTTTTTTTTTTGTAAAATACTTGAGAAATTTATATTAGATTTTTACAGGGGGTAGATATTACCACTGTAAACACTTGAAACTCGTCACTCAGGGGTTTTCGGGGTCGCTGATTACAAATCTGTTATTAGATTTAAAAAATCCAAAATTGCGGATCCGATATGAATGATTAGTTTTTTTTTTAATTGATCAGATTTGCTTGTGATTATGAGTTTAAAGTCGGAAAATTCAAAAAGGCGGTTCAAACCGTGATTTTGAAATTAGTAGATAACGAAGCTCGCAGTAAAAAAGTTAATAATTAAGTTTACTCACTTTTGAAACTTCATTTTTTAAATTTTTTTTTATTTTCTTGTTGTTGGTTTTCACTTCAAAATCACAATGGAACTAAAAAATATTTAAATCAATGCCAACTCCTTAAAAAAATACTATTTTCACAATTCGAAAAAACTACTATTGCCAATAAGTCCCTTTCGCCATATTGAATCAACTATTCAGAATTTTACAATTCTGACACAAACCTGCTAATCAGTAACCTCGAAACACCAGAGTAATTAGCTTTATACTATGTTCACACTTAGGTTCTTAAACGCATTTAAGCAACTCGAATGCGATTACGCTCTAATCACATCAAAATCGAGATGATTACCCATATATTGAAGTGATTTGTTAATCACTTCAAATTGACATGATTACAACTAAATCACTTCATTAATAATATAGAATCCACTGAACATACCTCAAACTGAGTATAATGTAGAATCGGCCAACCTGAACGTGTACAAGCGACCACGATTTTTGCTTAATGTTTTTATTTTTTCCTTAAATCTTTATATATAAAAGACTTGCGTGAGTGACTGACTGACTCATTCATCATCGCCCAGCCCAAACCGCAGACCCTAGAAACTTGAAATTTGGACTATCGATTGGTCACTCCCCAAATCCACCCACTAAGATGGGATTTTTCGAAATTCGAATGTAAGGGGGTAAAAAAAGGTAAAAATGGGATATTTGGGTAACCTTATATTTCCAAAACTAAAAGAAATGCAAAAATTAATGTGATACTTATCGTTCTTCTTTAGAAAAACAAGCGGACAGGTGTCTGCTAATTTTTTGAAATTCGGCCCTATTAGGGAGTAAACAGGTAAAATCTGAATTTTGGTACTTTCTTGCCACCCCATCTATCTTTTGAACCCATGAACATAGAAACAAAGTTTATAACACATTCGAGACTTATCAAAAAAATACGTATACTAATTTGGTACTTTTTCGGAATTCGAACATTTAAGGGTGAAAATCGCAACTATTTTTGATACTTTTTTTACAAAACATTTTCCTCCATTCATTGATATATTAATTATGTGCAGCCACTACAATACTGAAATTTTTGATACTTTAATGGGGGAAAAATATAGTACCCAAAAAAGGAAATACGGGAAATTTGATATTTTTCTTTAGCTTTTTGGTTCTAATAAAGTAGCGAGTTAAATGCTAGAATTTCAACAAGTTTAAACCTAGAAACATAAACTTTGGCATAAAAATATGTCCACGAAGAAAAGGAGACGCTAGCGGGTATATGCTAGTTATTCATAAATTTTCACAATTTCATCAATTAATTCCATTTCAAAACGACCAAGAGTGGGACACGACCCCTTCCGATTTTAATGAAATTTGGTACGAAGGTTCCTTTTATCTTATGAGGAACATATATGAACGAATTTCAAAAAAAAATTTCTTTCAAAAGTTATGTCATATTCAAAATGTCATAATATCGCCGAATTAGCCGAATGTGTTGAGCTTATTTCTTCAATATCTCAAAAAGTACTTTTCATACGAAGATGATTTTAGTGTCATTTTAAAGAGAATACTAGGGGCTACAAACCATATATTAAAAAAAAATTTCTGCAAAATATAAAATTTTAAAAACGGACTAAGTCAAAAACCTATTTTTTTATTTGCCTGATTTTTTTAATATAATACCTGAAACTGTTCTTTAAAAATCCTGAAACTTTGAAAAAGGTGTTTTTTTTTCTTTTTTAAGATATGATTTTTTTTCTTTCGCAACCTTTAAAAAAATAATCTTAAAAAAGAATTTTAATATTGTAATTTTGAGCAATAAGTACACTGTGCTAGTTGCAAAAAACAGACATGACATTTTGAATATGACATAACTTTCGAAAAAAAAATTTTTTAATTTTTTCGTTCATATATGTTCCTTATTAAATAGAACATTATACGTATTTAAAACAAAAACTAAATGCAAAAATTTCTTTTTGTTTCAAATGTAATTTGCTATGCGAACGTTAACATTCGAAATCGTTAAACAGGCAGTAAATACAATTTGGTTTAAAGATTGATGTATGACTATTGACTGCGAGCAGTCGTCAATGGCTGTGAGTGTTAAACGGCAAAAACCCTCTGAAGAGATTGAGTGGTTGCAATCGAAACATCTTAGGGTAACCTGTCCGTAAAAGCCTGGGTTCGATTCCCGCGGCAGTCAAGAATGAAAAAATTATCAATACAATTTTAATTTTCTTCATTTTGTAAGAACTAAATTTGATGAACTTTAGCCTAATTAAAATATCAAAATTTTGATTAAAAACCATAGACAGCTCAGCAAAATAACCACAATACTAAGTATTTTAAAGCAAATCGCTAAATTCTTAATAAAAATTCCCACATTTTGAATTTTGAAAGTCTGAGCTAAGATTTATAATCTAATACCAGATTCGCAATCAGCGACCTAGAAAATTCCTGAGTGACGAGTTTCAAGCAAATTCAAAAATTTTACAAAAATTCCGCCATATTGGATTCCCCATTATTAATTTTCAAAATCGAATACCAGATTTGAAATCAGCGACCCCGAAATTCCGTGATTGACGAGTTTTAAGAAAATCCAATTATATTTCGTATTGCATCCGCCATTTTGAATTTCTAAAATCGAATAGCTGATTCTTAATCAACGACTCTGAAAACCCCCGGGTTTCGAGTTTTAAGCCATAAAAAAGTCCAAGCGCATCTAAATCAGCTTGTTAACTTCAAAGTCGTTTGTCTCCAAAACTTATATTCTGCCCATAGGTCCTTTTAACTTTCAGGTCACATATGTAAAAAGTTGCATAATTTGCAAAAAAAAATTCCTAAAAGGTCTTACTGTTTGTTTCTCTGAATAAAACTCTTTATTAAAAGCATTTTAAGTAGGTATATATTTTTTTGAGCCGATAGCCTAGAAGCTAGTACCCCCTATTAAACAATTGAAAACCTCATTGTGTAATTTTTAGAATAAATATTTAAAACGTACATACATAGATGAATAAATAAATAAAATATTATTTTTCACTTGAAATTTTGTGCTTTGTGAATGTTGTTTTGCCGTCGAATAACTCCTGCACTTTTTCGCATTTAAAATGTGAATAAAAACGTGCTTTTCGAACATCGAAACTCAAAATAGCAATTGTTCTCATTTATAAATTTTCGGTACGCATCGCAATACACAATACGCCCCCTGATCTTTTATTAAATTGGTTAAGAATAGGTTGACTTACCTAACTGTTTCGCTGTAAGTTTAATTCACTGACTTTTTAAAATGTGCAACTCTCGTAATAGGAAAAGTTTTTATTGGGCAATAACAATCGGTGCTGTTTAATACCGATCACTACTTCGCATTTGTAGCCAACTAGAAACATCATAAAAATGGAGACAAAGTTTTGTATGCATATTGTGGTATGGACCAAATGGTCTATTAACCTTATATCACTACGTGTTCGTAAACCTTCCAGCAGTGCTTTTAACACAATTTATCCTGCAACACTTTTTTACCAGTTTTTTTTTCTAAAAAAATATTTTGTTATTTTAAATAGAATATGACAAAAAAAAAATATGCAGATTATCATTATGTGTGTAATCCCCAAGATACAGATAACAAAATTTGACTAATTGAATTTAGTTTTTCTATTTATTAAACAAATTTGTTTACATCTTTTAGTAATGTTGTTTAAGTAAAAGTTTTTTAAGATATTTTTCTGTAAGATTATAGCAAATATAGCAAATTGTGCTACAATTCACACTTGTAACATCAATTCTATTTATTTACTTCAAAAGAGCTTATCAGTATGTACTATAATGTAGATTATATTTTGAAACTGAGGAGCATTTGCAAAATGTATTGATGCTAGTCGGACTGTGTTGTGTCCTACAGAATGTTTGCACATGTAGAAAAATTCGGCAAATACAAGCCAATTCAGAAATAAGAAATCTATTTTGATTTTGACTAAAATTAATTATTATATCTTCTTCCATATTTTGTTTAACCAAGAAAACTTCAGCAGAATTAACCATATTGCTGTGAATGTTAATTGTGAACATTCGCTCTCTAAGAGGATTTAAAAAAATGTATTTCATCATTTTTAAATCAGAATTTTTTTTTATTAAAGAACATTTGAAAGGGGCACTACTCGGTAAAGAAACATGTGTAACACAAGATGGACGTAAAGAATTTTGGGAAGTAATACAGGCTGCTTTCTGAATATACCGACGAAATTTTCTTAAAGGAAAATCATTTTAGCGTTACAAAAAAGTTTTAATTGCATCAAATTGTACAATTGTATAGATTCATAACGAACACATAGAATAAAAATTACCAAGTAAAATTTTTATATAGAAGATAACAAATTTAAGATGTTCCATTAAAATAGCAAAGAAATGCGCTTAAAATCAACAAAAAAGTCCAGAAGTGATTACCAAATTTATTTTTATACCCCCAGCTGGTTGTGATGACGGTATACTAAGTTAGTTATTCCCTTTGCATTTTGTTTATATTTCTCTATGAACCCATGCAGTATATAAGTATATATTCTAGGTATATAGCTCATAATAGGCCCTACATAAGGTCCACTATCGGGTCCAAACCGTAAGAAAAAATTTCAATGCCATGCAATTTGGTATGATATAGTTTATAAGGCTGGAAAAGACACGATCAAGTTTCGTGAAAATCGGCCAATATTTTACCAAAGGGTTCATGTGAAGCCAATTTTCGAAAAAGCACTTTTGGAATTCCCACTTCTAAAATATTCTTACACTCTGTGGAAGCTATCGAAGAATATAGCACTTCCTCTTGTTTTTATATTTGAATTATTAATTATGACATGGCTTAACTTATTTGTAAACACGCCTTGAACTGTCAGGCTTCCATATGACTCGTTCGATTGAGAACATTCTGACTTAAATGCTCTTCTCTTCATTCAAAGCTATTTAAGCAATTACCCTACAAGAAATTGCTAATTAAAACTAACACATACAAAACTTATAAACTAACACACTTGCAATTTTGTATTAAGTTCACCTATATATATGTATTAAAGTTTACAAGTATGAGTCGGAAAAAATGTCACACGTAAACGAATGTTTACATCAGATTTTTCATATTGCCCTTAATAAAATGGTAGAAAATTCTTATGTATATACCCATTAGATGATGCATCAAATGACTGTTCTTGTAGGGCAGTTTAGAGTTTAATTTATTTATTAATAGAAAAAAAGTCCAGGGCCCTGATTCTCAAAACCATAAGTTACAAATCCACAAGCAAAATATATTTGAAAGATATACAAAAATTGTAAAATTGTTGCTTTTTTAATGTATTTTACTTGTAGATTTATTTGTTAGTAGTAGTTTTAAGAATCAGGGCCTAGGTGGTTTCCTTGTGGAAAGTGATAACAAAGAGTTTTATAAAAATATATAAACAAGAATTAAAAACAAGTAAGATGCTATATTCGGCTATACCGAATCTTATATACACTTCGCCATCCCGAATCCCGTCCACATTTTGTCAATTTAGTGCCATTACAACAACTGCTCCACTCCCGCCCATATTTTGTCGGAAGTTGTCTTTTGATATCCAAGATGCTTGTACCTAATTTGAAAACTTTGGCTCTTTCTGTTCTCCAGATATACATAAAAAACACAACTAAAAATGTTTTATGGGTAAAATTGAAAGCAGTCGTGGTGTTTTGTTCATTTTAACAGAAGCAATATGCGTATTTTACAACCTAGTCCCCATCATATCTTCGGAAAGCCAATTTCAACGGACAGACGGTCAGATGGACCGATGGATCATTAAAACATCTTCGCTCCTCGGTAGAACCCAGAATATATACATATACTTTATAGGGCCGAAGATTAATATTGTAGAAATTACAAACGGAATGACTTATATATATTCTTTTACTTTCGTTGTAGGGTATAAAAATTGGGGCAATGCAAATTTACTACTAACAAATTTATTCAAATATTTTTGATTGGTCCTTTCCGAAAAAGTGTTGAACTTTTCCTTCTTTCCCGTCATATTTTATCTAAAGAATAATGGTAATAGTTTTTTTTAGGATTTACAATGACATCATTGAGCATTTATTATCTTTGTTAGAAACAAAATCTTATTTACAATTAAGAACTTTCTATGAACCCCAGTCCACAGAGTTTAAACAATATTTCGAAGTGATGACGACTATAAGCAGGAAAAAACATGATTGTAGTATGTCCAAAAAATATATATATTATGGTCCATGCAATGGCCACAAATAAGCTATTGTTGTTTTTAACATAACTATTGTAACATTAATAAAATTTTGATTCCAATTAACTATAAAATGTGTACCTCCCTTAAAACTTCAAATATGGCTGAATTTAACATTATAATGTTTTTATAAACTAAAGCTACAATACAATAACAATATTTCTAGACATTGTATGTTTAATTTTAAAAATAACTAGCTTAACGCGGTGCGCTTCGCTCACTGCTTAAACCACTTCTTCAGTTGAGAGATATTTAATATATGCATATTATGGAAGGTTTTCCCCCTGCGCCTTCCCGCTTTATTTTTATTTTCAAAAGTGTAGTATACCATAGGAGTGACTTCTACTAAGTTTGAACATTCTTACTATAACAGTTCTTAAGATATGTGATATTAAACATTGGCGTCCTATGGGGGGTAACATTTCCCCGCTGCTATTTTATTTCAATTTTGGGGTTCAGAAGATCATACTACAAAAAGTTTAATAAGAAGAGTGCAGCGGCTCTAAATTATATTTCTATCTATGAGGGGTACTGCTCCTCCTCTGTCCATTTCTATATTGAAATTTAAAGTTTGCCATAATAGTAGCTTTAACCACGTTTGAAGACTCTCCCTTTAATAGTTCTTGAGTTGAGAGATATTTAATATATGCATCCTATGGAAGGTATTTCCCCCCTGCGCCTTCCCGCTTTATTTTTATTTTTAAAAGTGTAGTATACCATAAGTGTGACTTCTACAAAGTTTGAACATTCTAACTTTAATAGTTTTTAAGATATCCGATATTAAACATTGGCGTCCTATGGGGGGTAACACTTCCCCCGCTGCTATTGTGTTTAAATTTTGGGGCTCAGAACATCCTACTACCAAAAGTTCAACAAATTACTTGCAGCGGCTCTTATTAATATTGCTATCTATGAGGGGTACTGCTCCTCCTCTGTCTACCCCGCCCATTTTTATATTGAAATTTATAGTTTACCATAGTAGTAGCTGTAACCATGTTTGAAGACTCTCCCTTTAATAGTTCTTCTGTTGAGCGATATTTAATTTATGCATCCTATGGAGGTATTTCCCCCCTGCGCCTTCCCGCTTTATTTTTATTTTCAAAAGTGTTGTATACCATAAGAGAGACTTCTGCAAAGTTTGAACATTCTCACTATAAAAGTTCTTAAGATATGCGATATTAACCATTGGCGTCCTATGGTGGGTACCACTTCCCCCGCTGCTATTTTATTTCAATTTTGGGGCTCTGAAGATCCTACTACCAAAAGTTCAACAAAATGCGTGCAGCGGCTCTTAATTATATTTCTATCTATGAGGGGTACTGCTCCTCCCCTGTCAACCCCGCCCATTTGTATATTGAAATTTATAGTTTACTATAATAATAGCTTTAACCACTTTTGAAGACTCTCCCTTTAATAATTCTTCAGTTGAGCGATATTTAATATATGCATCCTATGGGAGGTATTTCCCCCCCCCTGCGCCTACCCGCTTTATTGTTATTTTCAAAAGTGTTGTATACCATAAGAGTGACTTCTAGAAAGTTTGAACATTCTCACTATTACAGTTCTTTAGATATGCGATGTTAAACATTAGCGTCCTATGGGGGATTCCACTTCCCCCGCTGCTATTTTATTTTAATTTTGGGGCTCAGAAGATCTTACTACCAAAAGTTCTGCATAATGCGTGCAGCGGATCTTAATATATGCGATAATTAATATTGGCAGCCTATGGGGGATACCAATTCCCCTGCCCCTATCGAAAAAATAAGTAGCCTATTTTATTTTTAGGGCTCATGTGATGTATCTGTAAAAATTTCAGGAAAATCGGTTTAGTAGTTTAGGAGTCTATAAGCCAACAAACAAACAAACAAACAAACAAACAAACACACATACAAACATTTTTCATTTTTATATATATAGTTAAGTTTTTTCATGATATCGCTCAAAATTGCCATGTGTGCAAACGGGCAAACTTGCGAGACTCGTTTCATGAAGAAATTTGTGATTAATACGTGAAATTTGTTTTCAAATTTATTGTTTGTGATTTATAAACACTTGGATTTTCCATTGAAAACGACGTTCAAAACACTAAAAAATCTGTTGGGTGAATTAACGAAGTTTGTGTAATTGAATTATCATACAATTCATGACAGTTTATTTGCGAGGGCGTGAAAGTGCATAGTTTGCACAGATTGCGAGACTTGAAAACCCTTAACATGTTCAAAAGTAACAATATCATGGCTGTTATGCTTTATACAGTAAATGCTTTTCAATCAGTTACTTGGTTTGCTTTAAATTCCTTTAATCTTTTAGTAATTATTGATTTAAATACGAAGCCATTCTTCGCGAGCTGGAAAATGAGTTTAAGGATATTTGATTAAAGTGGAACATAAGATTTCAGAGCAATAAAAAACGTAACAATCGGGCACGTTCTACAAAACGAAATGGAGTGGATTTAAAGATGAACAAATAAGCCTATTAAAAAAGTTCTTTAAAATGATCATACCATTGTCAGAACGTAAACCAAACATTATTTAGCCTATTTTATTAGCGTATGTGTATAAGTACACAACCCTTAATAGCGTTCTAGCCTATTTTCACGTCATAGTACAAATGTAGTGGTTCTGTAGACATGCATTATATTTTAATGTTCTGTAGTGTTTTTTCAGAAAGACGAAGGAATGAGCAAATGAAAATTTTAGCAACCCTACTCACTAGTATTGTTGTTGCTTGGCAATATGAATGAACACAGCACCGTGTTTGTATAGTGTACATGTTTTGTTTTTATAAAAACTTTTTCTTGGTTTTTTGCTTTTTTTTCGTTAAAAACCAAAGTCTATTTTGTTTTTGTAAAAAATTTTTATTGTCTTTACCAGCCAAAAGGACACTGAGTACTGAGCACTAAAACGAACGAATGTTATGTTTTTTTTTTCCGAAAAACATAACGCAATGAAATGTTCTGATTTTTATATTGAGTTGGCTTAGTACAGTATTCTTATTGTGTACAAAGATCACAATTAGAGAAACGTTTTATGGTGTTTACTACATAAATACTATCAGCGCTTGTATTTTCCATAAATCTACCGTACAGAACACTAAAGTACAATATACAATATTTATTTTCCAACTCTGCTTAATACTTTAAGTAACAATTATCTTAACAAAAACAATTCTTAAAAAAAAGGAAAAATTCAGAAATATTGTAAATAACTAAAACAAAAAATCTCTTTCGATTTTAGTTGCACTTCATTACGATTTTATAAACATGGCCGAATTTTATAACTTGATTCGTAATAAGAGAGAAATAACAACTTGACTCCTTATAAGCAATTGAAAAAATGGCTTAAATATATAACCATAATATGTAAAACATTTACCCTATTATTGTTAATTCTGACTATAATGTGGTTATTTTTAACCAAATACACCAAAATGTTGACCTATTTATAGTAGTTTTGGCAACAATATGTCTAATTTGGCCAAATAATGGTTGTCTTCGACATTATTATGGTAAATTTGAGGCATGAAACAGTTATTATTAATAATAATATGATCATATGTTAAAATCTAGCCATAAGTAGTTTGTTGACCTTAAAATAGGGATACCTGCAAATATATTTTTTTTTTTTGCCTGAATTGTTTATATAAAATTCTATAATTCAAAACTAGGAAATTTCGAGAAAATCGTTAATATAAAATTTTATATTAAATAACCATGTTCAACCCGTTGATTAACTTTATTGTTTTATTAAAATGCGTAGTAAATACAATGAATACAAAATAAGTAAGATAAGTGTATTAATTGACTAACTTGACAGACGATCCGTGGAGACAATTGTAAACATTGGTTTGTGCAAAGGACAAAACAACAAAGCAATAAATAAATATTTGCAACAAATATTTAATGAACGATAAAAATTAAACCTAAATTCTCTTTAAACTGCAATAAAAAAACTATAAAATCTATTTGTCTTTTTTTCTAATCTCTAGAGATTTTGTAGAAAAAAAAATGTTTTTATTTTATTTAACTTCTTAAGTGGGGTAAATCTATGCAAAGATAGTGTGAATCCTTAGGAAATCCTTATTGATACACTCCACATCATTTTGAGGTTTGTGTAATAAAAGAAGATGTAAATACTAAAAACAGTTTAGCCATAGAGAAATGGAAATAAGAGATTTTATACAAAATGTTGACTTTAAAACATGAAAAATTTTGCAAAAATAAATTTTCTAAAAATATTTATTTAATGACAGTAAAAAATTAGCAAAAAGGAAAAGTATTAGAATTTTTTTTCTCAATATTTATTAATTAAATCTTCATATATTAAATATGAACTAACAACAATTAATCAAATCTTATCCTAATACTTTATTTTATGTCCTGCAATTGCCAGACAAAAAATTTAGTAATCACGGTTTCTATTTACATGGGTGAGTGCTGCAGTGTCTCTTCTCCTTAAGAGAGTGTGACCGCCATAGTTTAAAATATTTCAAGCTAGTAGATTTGGGAGGAGTTCAGGGCTTTTTAAATATTTTACTGCATATTTCATAATCATAGTTTTTACTAGTGGCACATTGAGATCCTTATGGATGTTTGAGTTTTTAACATAACAGGGAGCGGCAGTGATTATTCGAAGAAGTTTATTTTGGCACCTTTGAATTTTTTTGATATTAGAGGCCGAGGCAGTGCCCCATAGTTTAATACCGTAGCACCAGATTGGCTTTAAGATAGAATTTTAAAGTAGTAGCCTGCAATCTAGACTAAGAACAGAATTTCTTCCAATAAGCCAATTAAATTGAATTACGTTTAGTTTTATTTGAGTTAATTTTGCTTCTATATGCCATTTCCACTTTAAACGCCGATCTAGATGTATACCGAGTAGGGATGCCAATCCCGAATACCGAAATCCCAGGATTATTCTAAAAATTTTAGTCCCGATTTTTGGTTGTGTAAAAATGTTTTATCAAATACGATTATATTTAAATAAACGTGAGTCACACTGTTAAAAATAACTTCAAAAATTTAGTATTAAAGGCTTAACCATAATATGCATAGCCTTGCTTAACCTACTGTCAAAAATTAACAAAAAGTCTCTCAAATGTATTTAAAACAAAATCAAAATAAAAAAAATTTCATTCCGTGCGGAATGTGTTTTATTAAACTTAGCAAAAAGTTTCCTTACGATCAATATGATTAGCCTCATAAAATTAACATGTTTTCGCACATTTGCTTAAGCCAACTTAAGCACATTATGGTTGGGCCTTAAGTCGCAAGTGAATAAATGTTACATGCAATGCATTTTGTACCACAGAAAACAAAATCAATAGATAAAGTTCGGTGTGGTCTTTTTTCTAAGTGAATGATATTAGAACTGAGCACGCAAAAAGGTATTAAAAACTTTAGGGGGTTCTATCAAAGGTCTTTTGACACATATTTGTTTAAGTTTATTTTATTAGATTAATACTTGCATATGTATTTAAGATGAAAAATTAAATATTTAAAAGATTTTGTTATTCGTGCTTAATTCCAAATTTTTATTCTTGATAAAACACTGAAATTTATTGCTGATGGGATAAGCTGTTCCTATGCGCATTTCACTGGTTGCTTAGGCCAGATCGTCAGAAAACTTCATCCAAAAAGAAAAGATAGTGGACAGGATTTCAAACTTCATTACAAATATAATGATTTTTTGCAATTTGCTCTCTAAAAGTTATATCTCAAAAACTGTTCTACTTTTGACAATTCTGACTTCATGTTCGCATTCAGCGGAAAATTTAACATAAATTAGCTGTCAGATTCATTTCGTCAAGACTTTGTTGAAATTTTGTCACGTAGTGTAATAAATTGGCGACCTACTAAGTAGCTTTCTAACAGCTTGTGTGCTTTTGCTGGTAAGTTAAGCTTCATGCCAGACTTTACAAAAGGCTGGCGAAACCTTGGAAATAAAAATATGCTTCGCCTTGCACAGCCCACGGTATGTGTAGTGCTGTCAGAAGTTCTGGAACATTTTATTGAATAAAAAATATCGTTGGTTGAGAAAACTATAAAAGCTTTGGCAAACTGAGGACTTACAGACTGTTAATCTGCATTAGCGGCGTTAGAATTGCCTCGGTAGAAGAAGGGGCAATGTTACCCTCTATACAATATCTGTGTCATTTTGACAAAACATCTTAAGTCGAGATAAGATAGCAAAAAAGTTTTAAAAAAAAACTCGGTGAAAAAATCATTTTTATTAAATAATAAAATAAACCAAAATTAAAAAAAATTATTTATTATTTGTATTATTTTGTTTATAACACAATTTTAAAAACGTAAACCAAAATGGTTTCTGAATAAAAATTCGTATGATGAACAAAATTTTTTTTAACTTTTTGAATTTGTCTTATGATGTTTTGTCAAAATACTTATTTGAGGAAGTTAAATAGCTGAAGCCTTCAAACTGTTTAGAATTAACAGAATGTTTACATACAATACCGGGTGTAAAATTGCTCAGGTAGGAGCAGAAAAAAGGTAAGCCCCGAATAAAAATTGATAACTTAATATCGTTTTTTAGGAAAACAATAAAATTTGGTGTTATCAACTTTTCCAAGAAACAATATCTTGGTAGGAGCAGGGGGATACTCAATCCCCATAGAAGGTAATACCTTATCTAAGTTACCAATCGTTAATTAAGAAAACTTATAATGCTTATATTAATATCCATATAAATTTTTAAAGTAAAAAAGTTTAATACAGAATATTATTAGCGATTTTTTTTAAATTTTCTTTAAAAAATTTTATTCTGTAACTGAAGGCCATTGCTTGCTTCACACTAGAGGCCTACACAATTCCATTTAAACAAACATTAAAATCATTGAAATTTTTTCAAACAGTATACTGTAATATCGCTGTCGCAAACAAATACAGTGCAAACGTATAAAAAAGCAAATGCTTCAATATAGTGGCAGTCAAATGAGGAGAGTGTAAAAAATACTCTCAAAAATTAACAAGGGAATAAAACATACATGCCAGTGTTGTCATAAGGATACGAAACATACATTTTTCGTATCTTTTGATGCCTTCAGGTACCATGTATAATCCTGACATTGTGCGTATCTTTTGAATCTGTAAGCAAAATGTACTAAAACTAATTAAGACTGATCATTGTAACCGACTCAATACAATACAACAGCAGATTTAATAATGGTGAAAGAAAACATTAAACATTAACATACGATCCACCTAAATCGAGTATTAATAGTAGTCCAAAGTTGTTCTGAGGATATATGAACATCTTTTTTATTTTCAGGAAATTTATATGAACTTTTTGATATAATCGTCTTAGTATAAACGCCTTAACTCGTATATTAATTTTTACAAAAATGAATTTGTTTTGAAAGTTACATATCGTCATCTTAAAGACCTAATAAACTATCTGCAAAAATTTCAAAATTGAGTTTTTTATGGATTTTTATTCCCTATATCATAACGCATATGTGTGCAAAATTTTGAACATGCAATATTGCAAATTACAACGTTTTTGTACCTAGAGGACCGTTATGCACTAAAAAAAAATCATCGAAAATCACGATAAAAGTTTAATTTTGTTGCATAGTGTAATTAAAACAAACATTAAGTATTTTTTTTTTTTTTTGCTTAAACCAGTAAAAGAAACTACAACTGCTATTATTTAATGTAAATAATATTCATATGTATAAAGAAATTATTTATTCATACTTATTAGCACTGCTAATAGGTTATTTGGTTTCAGATTTTTACAACTCCAAATAACGTAAGTGACATAACATAAGCGGTGTTTAGAAAAAAAAAATTTCTCAACCGATTTATATTTCTGGTTTCATTTTAATCAAAATATGTAATTTTTGTTTCAATATTGTAAATAGTTCCAATTTTATAACGTTTTTTCAACTCTCCTGTAAACTTTTGAAAACTGCAGATCGTTTATTTCGTCTTTAAGGTGGCGATATAATTGATTTTAAAGTTTGCTTACTGTATTTTAAAAAAATTACATACCTAATATTTATGATTTAAATAAATATTAAAATGAATTTATATGATATAATTTTCTTTACAGTATTCATTAAATATGAAATAAAAATGTTACGTTAATATATGTTAAACGTTAAAAATGGATTTTAAATTTTTTTTCAAAATGTATCTTTTTGGGAAAAAGTGTATCTTTTTGGAAACTAAAGTGTATCTTTCTCGAAATTTCAGTGGCAACACTGATACACACAGCAATGAGAGTGGGAATAAAAAAGCACTTGCTTTTTTAAATGTCAGCTAGGATGTGTGTGTGTGTACGAAACGTTTTTGTATGCTAATTTTTTTTTATAATATTGCAACATTAATTTTTTGTGTGCGTAAGTTACATACAATACACAAGTAAATATCACAAATTATCACAGACTGCACGAGGTAATTTTTAAATACAAGAATAATGAACAAAAATATTTTACTATATTAAAAGGTTTTGAAAGAAACGAGTACTGTCTGTAGTGCAGTTCTTTGAATTCATGTACCGTCGCAACACTATTAAAATTGTACGACGTACATTAACGTATAGCATATGTCATTGTGGTTGTACACTGACGTTTTGTACCCAAATTTGACTTGTGTTGTGCGCACGTACATACATACGTACTCTTTGTAGCTTATTTTCTCTAACTTTTTGCAGAATGTCAGGAAAAATCGCCATATTTAATTTCGAATGTTGGTTTTTAGTTGAGGCATTGTTCTTGGCTTATTAACTACCCAAAGAAAACTGTAAGGGTGAATGTGGAGGCCAGTTTAAATCGCTTCTGAACGAAAAGTCCCTTCCCAAGGCCATTGGCTTTATCTTGCTTTAACCACAAGGTTGGGTGATTTTCCTTATTTGATCTTACATTTCTTATTATTTCTATAAATTTTAAATGCCTTTAAACGTAATTTAATGCACTGTCAAACAATTTAAAAATGTTGTGTTCTTTAAACTCTTTAAATTTAAAACAACAACAAGAATAATAATGACAAGAAATATAACAACAGGATAATAAATTGAAAAGTTTTATTTTTATAATTGTGTGTCCGTCTGTCTTTTTGTCAAAAAGAAATTTTCACATTTTGCAAATTTTTTTTTTGCATCTGAAAATAGATGTTTTAGTAGATATCACCCTTTTCTTTTTTTCCATTTTGTAGCATTATTTTGTATTTTTTAATTTTACATAAACATGAATTATTTGCATTTTAATTCGTAAATGGAATCCTACTAGCAGTCTGAGTGTTATTTTTGGTGCTGCTGCTGCTGCTGCCATTTTAAGTAATTCTTTTTTTTTCTAGAAAAACTAAGGAAATCCTTTTTTGTTTTTATATCCTTTTTAGTTTTCATCGTGCTTTTTTGTGTCTATTTGCTTTGCATCAATGTCTACATTTTGTGGTAATTATGGTATATTTTTGTTTCCAACAAATAATTTATGTTTTCATTACTCAAGATTAGAGAATAAAAAATTGCAATTTTTTCCCATGCAAATCCTCCTCTATTTATCTTCCACAAAAACTATGGTGTCAATCTTTTCCAAGCAACCAACCAACCGCACAACCAGTGTTTTCAGTTTTCCAAATAGGAAAATAATAAAAATAGTCTTGTCATTTTTAAATAAAATTGGTTTAAAAAAATTATTTTATTTTATTTCATTTTGACCATCGATAAAATAAAATAAAAAAATACTAAAATGCAGTCATACAAATGGGCGACATACAAATGAATCGAAAAAACTCCTTTTTTGATTTGTGGCCATGTGAATAAGTGAGTGTGTGTGTGTGTTGGAACCTGTCACACTAAATCAAACATTTATTTTAGCATTTATTCAGGTCCATTCAGTCCATTAGATATTGGTGCTGCCAGCCAGCCCTTCTTTCAAGGTGATCGGTATGACGTTGCATGTCCTCGTATGTCTACAGTGAATTACTGCCTTAAACATAAACATAAATACATACAAACATTTGTAGTATACTTTGTAATCCCCTTTACATATCCGTTCCAAACGATTGCATTAGAAAATATTTTATTTATTTTTGCTTTTCTTTAGCAATTGGTAGTTTGACTTTTTATTTTTTAGATCTGGAAACATCTTCTTCATCTCTTGGAGTAACTTTAGTATTGACATGTGTCTAAATTGACATGTTGGCTTCATGCAATGAAATTCCACTTTTTGCTTATTTTTTCTGCAAAAACATCGTATATCAACAGCCCCTTAGTTTATTCTTCGACATGCCTTCGTAAGCACAGACATGCTCACATACAAATCACACATATTAAGATAGACAAATACCTAATGGACACTTGTATTGTGTAGACAGTTGACCATCCAAATGAATTTGATTTTTAAATTTTTTGTCGAGTGAATGTTGCCTTCGTATCCTGTATCCTTCTAGAGGACGATACGATTTCTTCAAATTGCTCTGTGTAAAAATTCATTGAATTTCTAATGTTATTACTGATGAATTTGTAACGTCCCCTTCAATGTTGATCTAAGACACTTCTAGTGTTTTTCACTATCGATTTAATTTGTTCGTTTAAAACAAACAACGAAACATCTTAATATTGAACGTAACATTTTATCAATTTCATTTTGATTGGTGTGCAGCAGTAAATAAAATTGCATTTTTATTCCAAAAATGTTCGTATTTTTGTTTCCACTATTACGAGTTAAATTTTGTAGAAAAATTGTGTAAAGTTTAAAATTTAACTTAATGAAACAAATTAAAATATTTGAATTGTTGGCCTAGTTTGTATCTTAAAAATTACAAAGATAATTTTTCCTTTTAATTTGTAATTTGTGAATGGGACCAATTTATTAATTTTTAAAAACCTTCACTCAAGACACATTCATACAGGTAACTGCATCAGAAGGAGAGTTATGCTGGCTGTCCCCTTTTACACCCTCCACAGCTAGTTGTGTTTGTCATACCGCGTAAAACCTTTTAATATGCATCTAAGACCCAAGAGTATATATATATATTCTGGCTTCTTCAGTAATTCTAAGGGAATTTAGCCATGTTTGTCTTATGGTATAATGTCACTTTAGAAAAATTCTTTCTCGTTAACCTTAACAGTTTGGAAATGCAACCCAGCACAAACTCGGTAAAGTAGGAAAAGAATTTTAAATCAATATGTCAAAATATATCAATATTTTCGTTGGCTCAACGAATTATTCGTTAATATAATGAACATTTAAATACTAATTTCATTATGTTAACAAATAATTCGTTGAGCCAACGAAAATATTTTAATAAACGTAATTTCGTTTGCTTAACGTACATTTTCATTGGATTTGTGGTTCAGTGTACTCGTATCAAAAAATCTGAGCCAAATTTGGTTATCCTAGCTACTACAAACTTTGCGGACTATTTGTATTATATATACGCTCACAATGTTCTGTACGTAAAATTAACTGAAATTGTAATATAAAATATATGAAAGTTCAGTTAAAAACCGGTCGGCTTATTTTTAATTTTTTTTTTTACGAAAAACTTAATTTAATTTTTACTGCTAAAAATTCAGTTCCAAGTTCTGTAAAAAAATGAATTTTCAGTTATTTTATTTAAATTAAGTATCAAAAAATTAATTGAATATTCCGTAAAAACAAAGGAATATTCGGTTATTTTATTAAATTCAGTAATTTTCGTTTACTCCACAAAAGAGCCGAATTTCTAAAAAATACCAGACAGACACCTGTCCGCTTGTATTTCTAATGAGAGAGAAAAAGAGAGAATGTTATTATTTACTTACCCCGTTACTCACCCGATTTTTCCCTACACTTGAACAAATTTCCCCGTCAAAAATCCCTACGCATTATTGTCATTAACAGGTTCCCTGTCCCCATACAAAAATTTGTTTTATCGTTACAAACGTTTTACAAACTAGGCAATATACTCTTTACGTCCACATAACAACATTTGAATTGTGTCGTCTGTGTTTTTTAAAAAACTTATTTAAGCTCAGCTATATATTTGCTCATATGTATATGATACATGAACGCTGTAAACATGGTACAAAAAAATTTATTTGTACAAAACGTGATACATCGGACAGGGAACCTGTTAAAATAAAAGAAACTAATTAGTTATAACAAATTAATTTTACTCGAATATGTTTATTAAAGCTTTGCAAAAATTTAGTACAAAACAAAAAGAAAAAAAATACATTTATGTACTTTTAATAAATTCAATTAAATCTCACAACATTAAATAATATTACAGTGGTATAAGAAAGAACCATTGTCAAGTAACTAGCGAAATGGTTGGCATATTCCCTCTATACACCAATGGCGCTAGTGATAGTGTATACCACAGTGTACATCCGTGTTGAAAAATTTAGTACTTTGGTACTTTTTTCCGTACTTTTTCGTATTAAAAATACCGCAGTACCCCCGCGTTGTTGTCAGTACTTTTTTATCGTCTCTTAACTTTTTAACTGTGATATGATCATTTCGATAGCAGGCTTTGGTCATCATGTGTTTAATTAAAATTGATGTTGTTATTAAAAAAAAAAACGACCTTAATATTGAAATGCAAAGCGAGGGCGGCAGGATTCATATTTTGCTTTCCAGAATGGGATATTTTTTCTTACAAGTGACAAAAAAATTAATAAAAAGGGATGCGTTGGATAATATGTTAGTGGAAAGTTTAAATAAAAACCATATTTATAGAAACATGCAATGTTAAGAAAATGGTTTATAAGGTAAAAGAAAATGCGAAATCATTTTATTCGATAATTTGCGAAACATTAAGAGCTAAATTTGTTTTGAAAACAAATCCTTAAAAGTAATAATCAGCTTCACTCCAGAAAATATTGTTTCCAGAAAAACCAATAGCATAATACTGTTGTTATTAATGTTATTTGTACACTTGTTTTTTTTTTTATTTTTTTTTTTTTTTTTTTTTTTTTTTTTTAATTTCCTAAGCTAATCCCGCGAAGCTATATGCTTGTCTGCAGGAAAGAAACCAGAGTCTCTGGCGGGAATCGAACCCGCAACCTCGGCGCTGATAGACTAGCTCGCTACCAACTAGCCTACCGAGGCACTTACAAACGATAATGAAAACTATAATAATATCAATTCTCAATTCCGTGTTTTAGCGGATATTTCAGAAATAAAGCATTTCAGAACTGAAGATATTTAAATTTCTTGGAAAAATACAGGCAATATAAGAAACAAAATTAATGTTTGCTGACATTTCACATATTGCTTTTGGTTTTAATAAGAGTTGCGCCATATTTTAATTAAAACCATTGTGCTACTTATTGAATAATATAGCAGAATATAGAAATAATATGGCGATTAACATATACAATAATATTGTAAATGGATGGGACGCTTGACGCTTATGTATAACAGAAATATTATTTACATATATACCTCAAATATTAATACTGTTTGCTATTAAATACTTAGATAAATGAATTTTAATAAAATATTTCTTGCTCCTTTTATTTTCATAAATTATTCGTGGTTATTCCAAAATACGCTTCGAAGAAGTGAACATTTACATTAAAACAAAAACTAAACCAAACTAAAGTGACGAAAATTGTTTTTGTTATCTATACACTTCTTAAATAAAATTAACGCGAGAGTTATAACGCGTTTCTTTCTCTTTTAAATACTGTAAATTTTGTATGATAAACAAAAACAATTTTTGTCAATTTGGTTTTGTTTTGTTTTTGTTTTTGTTTTCATGTAAATGTTCACTTCTTCGACGCGTATTTTGAATAACCACGATTGTTTTTTTTTAACAAAAAGTACCTACCATTTGGTGAGAAAAATACTCTTTTAGTTGAAGTTCAGTACCATTTCAAAATTTTAATTTTGCAACACTGGTGTACATACAAAGCTGTAACAATCGGTACCCACTATTCGTTTGCTTCTTCGCTAACCCTAAGTTATGCAGGAAACATTTTTTTTTCAAAGATACATTTTTTATTTGTCACTAAGGCAAACAATTGTTTAGAAACTCCAATACTTTGTTTTTAAGATATCTTAGAAAAAGCATATACATACATACATAGTAGTGTCGCCAACCTTTTAAACTACAAACATACATTTTTAAGCGATTTTAGGGGAAATAAAATACTAAAAATAAAAACTTAAAATACGTTTTTTCTGCATTTATTTTATAAATAATGCGATATGACGAAAAATTCCTACATATTGGATATAATAAAAAAAATTTCCGATTTTCCCTACGCTTCTATAATACCTACATGAAGGGATTTGCCCCTACTTCTGGCAACACTGGTTGTACTGACCCCGTTGTTTACAGAATAACTCTCAATTATAAGACACCAGCAATTATTTTACTTTAAGAATTTAATGTATTTAACAAATAGAAATTGGGAATTTTTTACACAAAACAAGCAAAACGTTTTTTATAGACTACTAAAAATTTATTTTTGGTAGTAAAATTTTATAAAATAACTGAATATTCGTTTGTTTTTACAAAATTCGCGTTTGAGTTTTTGACAGTAAAAATTAAATGAACTAAGAAAAGATAAACTCACTGTTTATTGTTGTTGTTTTTGTTTAAGCTTTGATATTGTTACAAGTAAAACTGTGGCTTATAATTCTTATTCGCTTAACAGTTTTATATGTGTAATATCTTTAGTTTTTCTTAAATCTTTGGATGAAGTTTCCTGACGATCTGGCCAAAGCAACCAGTGAAATGCGCATAGGAATAGCTTTTACCTTCAACAATAAATTTCAGTTTATCAATAGTATGAAATGGGAATGTAACACATTTAAACGAAACCTTGTTAATTAAATTTTTGAATCCCAAGAAAAACTTTGAGAACTTTTTGTTATTTTAAATTATATTTTCATTTAATTTTACATGAAGAAGAATTTAACTTAATCAACGGACAATAATAACTGCAAATGAAAATCCGTATTAATATGCACTTATTTTTTTGAATAAATGTTAGAATCAGTTAAAAATAAGTTTTCTTGGAATTTTAAATGTTTATTTATTTAAAAATGACTGAACGAAATACTTCTTAAATAAACTACAGTCCGTTACTGTAATAATATTGTTAGTGTAGTATATAGAACGAGATATTCCCCATCATACCCAGTAAAATCTTCTTACTTTTTCAAAATGAATAGGTTCTTTCACTCATTATTTAGTAGCTTTCTTTTATAACCACTTCTATAACTACTAAATTTTTTAGATGTATTTAGGTTAAAAAAAATGTCTTACTTTTTACCCAGTAAAAACTTCGCATACAAAATAATGTGTTGAGTAATCAGAAAAACATAAAAGCACGTCTTACAATTTTACTGAAAGAACCAATGAATTTTATTAGGGAAGTTCCAAAATGAAGGCATTCAAATGTAAGTCATTATTTTTTTTAGTTAAATACATCCAGAAAAAAGTAGTAACAGAAGAAAGTTGCTAATTAATTAGTGAAAGAAGCTATTCATTTTGAAAAAGTAGGCAGTTCGTTGATTATGGGACATCCCTTGTAAAATTCATTGGTTCTTTCAGTAGAATTGTAAGTAGTAGTTTCACTTTTTTGATTACTTATCACATTATTTTGTAGGCGAAGTTTTTACTCGGTATCTCTGGTCTTTAAAAGCTCAATTATACTATTAGAAGGACAGAAATACATCTTTAAATCCACTTTGCTACTCATAAAAAACGAAATAACAAACTTGTACATATATAGTTACCTAAAACGCAAAAGGCCCTAACTTACCAAAAATTAAAAATCTACTTTTTCATTGATTCCGATGTATACCATCAAACAATTGTACACAAAAAACAAACGGCCCTATCTACAAAAGATTATATGAATGTTAATTGTCAAAACAACTGAAACGAATGTTTTACAAGAAAACTAAATTTTTAACAGTTTAAGGCAATTTATCAATTTATATTTTTAAATCGTTTTTGCTTCTCCTGCAAAACTTTTAAAAATGTTAGATAGGGCCATTTGCGTTTAAGGAGACGATATAACCTTTTCACCTGTAGTAAAGGGAATACAAATGTTGAATTCCTCATTTTATAACAGTCATATAAATAACTTTCTCAGAAGTGTGTTAAACAAGACTTAACTGTTAAACAGCCAAGTTAATAGACAAGTGAAAAAAGTGTGTCAAATCATCTTACAAATTTAACATTTTTAGGATTTATTACTGTCCAGTTTTAATATCAGCTCAACATTAATCCCACTCTGTTCAATTATTTATTAATTACATGCCACAAAGTTGAAACAATACCTACATCCAAACACTTTATCTACACACATTCACTCACAAAGCAAAGAAAAAGAGGGAGAAAGGGAAACAGCAAGAAATAAATATATCGGTCACATACCAGCCAACCAACCAAGAATCAGCATTGCAGAAATAAAACTCGTATGACAACTTTGCGAAAGCCGATTTCAATGCCAGCAACAGAATAAAATTGCACTCGTATGCAGCATGAGTAAAATACTGCTTATTCAATATGAAGCAATAATACACAAAAACGTCTTGTTGCCAAGTGCATTGTCATGCAACAGCAATCGCAACCTTGTCACACACCATATTATGCAGCAGCAAAAACAAAAGAAAAAAAAATTACAGAAACAGTTAAAACAATGACGGGCAAATCTAATGAAATGTTTAAATACAATACCAGAATGTATTTAATACATGTATGGATGTGGTATGTGTACGTGTATGTGTGGATAATAGCAAAGTTTGTGCAACATGCTATGAGCTGTTTTCAAATTCAGCTGGCATTTTTTAACCAATTAATGCCAAAGAAAATGTTAAAAATCCGTTTATTTCAAACGGAACTAACTGAACAAGAAAAAACACAAAAAAAACTAAACGTAACGAAAAAAAAACTTAAAATAGCAATCGGGATTAGAGCAAAATAGTTTTCTTCTTTCTATAAAAGAAACTGCGAATATAAAGTAGAAGAGATGAAGTCAAACTTTAAAGCTAACACACAAACCGTACATGGTTAGATATAAGAATGGAATAAAATGCAGATGAATGCATGCTGCATGGAATGTTGCATACACGCGACAGACAGGCAGCCAACAACTGCCAAACCAGAAACCAACTGAAACAGAGGACGAATAAAAAAGAAACAAATCTTAGAAACTGCTAGCAAAAGAAAGAGGAAAAATTCACAACTGGCAGATCAAGCTTATTCTTTTAGACAGTTATTTCAATCAGAGTTTCTTAATCTTTTTATTGTTTTAACAAACGGAAATGGTACCTTATCGAACGCCACTAAAAAATTATCATGGCTTGGATTGCGTTTTAAGCAGAGTGTATAACATGTTACACTTGCTACCAAATCAATTGCTATAGCTAGTAATTTGTCCCTTAAGATGGCAATATCATCCTCGGTGGAATGAAGGGAAATATTTAAAAGATATTCCTTTTGGTTTTACACCCTTTAGGAAGATCAGGTGCAGTAGTCAATATCTAGAATTCGAAAGAGTTAAAAATAAAGAGATCTATTCAGATCGCGATTGATCGGAGATCCTATCTGGAACCATGGGAATAAAGTGCCCTGGAGTCACAGTTCCGGACTGACTATTGGTGAGGTCCACTCTATGATGACGTGGTGGTTGTGGTTTCTATCCAAAGTGGCGGTAAGGGAGATCTTAAAATGATGACTTTAAGGGTGGATTTTTCAACACTTGTGGGAAAGTTTTGCCAGCGGGCGGATCTCCTTGGTGCTTTCGCTTTTGAACAAATGGATGCCAAAAAGCAGTGTAGGTTAGATAGCTCCAATTCATTACAAAGGGGCGAGTTCAAATTCTGCCGAGTTATACTTTCATGTAGCACCAATATGTACTGGTTCCGGTATCGATCGAAATTCCCATTTAAGTTGAATTGTAATTTCGTTCGAAATCGAATGCCATAGTTTGGCCCCAGCTGTGGTTGGTAAGCGCATTGTTTGTCACCGAGTGGTTAAGACTACATGATATTAGACAAACGCAGTAGGTACTCATGAAGTCTTATAGCAATAGCATTAAAATATTTTGAAGTTATTTAATTATTATTTCTATTGCCGAATGAAAATTAAACTTGAAATGGAGCAATAATTTTAAAACACTAGCTAGGCGCCCCGGCGTCGCGCGGAAGTTATTTACTAATGAGAAGTGAAAAGGGGACAGTGTGCTAAAAATTTTAGTTCTTCGAGTTTCGCCTCAAATTTTCTCATACTTAGAAAAATGAGAAGTAAAAAGGAGACAGTGTGTTTAATTTTATTAATTCTATGCAAAACTTTTTAAAAAGAGATTAACGATTAGTTGTAAGGATTTAAAATTAATAATGGTTCGGAATATATCCTTTTATTCAAATAAATATTTATAAAAATTAATTTTTTATCAGAAGTTCAATATTTTCATATTAAAAATGTAAAATAGAAGAAGAGTTATTCGAGTTTGAACTAAAATTGTCTCTTATTAATAAACATGAGAAATAAAAAGGAGGCAATATGTTATAAACTTAAATTTTCCGGGTTTTACCAGGAATTTTTAAATTTATTTTTCCTGAAATTTTGAATCGCATGAGAAAACAAATCAGCTAAATCGCTCCAGCCGTTCTCACGTGATGCGATTACATACATGCAGGGCAGCCAGATTTGTTGATTTATCGTCATTTTGACGATTTTTTGTTCCGGAATTAGCAAAGTGCCGATTTGCTGGTTTTTTTTTAAAAAGTGACGATTTTTTTCAGTCTCCAAATTCTGAATAAAACCTTAAATTTTCTGCCACGTTCGTTTTTTAACAGCCGTACCTTAACAAGAGCGGAAAGCGGAACGTTTTCTTTCGCTTAGCTATAACGCTGATATGCCATACCAAAGCAAGGGCATCAAGGTTGTGTCACGAACAGAAGTGATAGCTTTCTTGTTTAATAAAACCCACAAATTATAAATGAAATAGAGATAAAAACGCTAGATTGCCCAAAAATAGCTAAATTGCCATTATTAACTAATTATAGCGGCAAACTTCACTATTAAACTAGCTGTAAAAATCGGTTTTTCCAATTGCAAAGCGTTGAGGCCGCTCTATTCAAAAACTAGAAAACGCGTGCCGCTTTTGTTTAGGTACGGCTGTAATATGCAAGTAGTTTTAAGAAAATCCTTAAATGATTATTTTCAGAGTACGAAAACAACAATGTTACACTTTGCTTTTCTTTCGTACAAACCATCATCGAATGAACCTTTTACGAATCTCTGAATAAATCATATTTTCACTTTGCTTTTCTTTCGTACAAACCATCATCGAATGAACTTTTTACGAATCTCTGTATAAATCATATTTTCAACAATTATACGGCGAACATTTCACGGGTAATAAGATGTAGATCATGAGTCTCATACGATTCTCGACATAAGACTTAAATGATTGAAGAACCGCCTTTCGCTGTGCTATGGAAGAAGCTCAGTCGTGTTACAGTTTTTTTCCTTCATGAGACTTCTAGCTGCCCAGTAAAAACTTCGACTACAAAATAAGGTGTTGATCAATCAGAAAAAAATAGAAGCACTACTTACAATTCTACTGAAAGAACCAATGAATTTTACAAGGGATGTTCCAAAATGAACGCATTCAAAAGTAAGTCAATTCTTTTGTTGCCTCCGTACATTCGCAAAAAAGTAGTTATAGAAGAAAGCTGCTAAATAATGAGTGAATGAAGCTATTCATTTTGAAAAAGTAAGCGAAGTTTTTACTGGGTGGGTATGAAGTAATTATGTTTATGTTTGAATGTTTTTTTTACAAAAATCAAACAAAAAACTAAATATTAAGTTGTTCGATTTTTTGACCATTTTTCAAAACGTAAAAGACGATTTTTTTATTTTTTCTCAGAAAATTTACGATTTCCCCACAAATATATCTGGCAGCCCTGCATACATATAGATATAGATAAGATAGATAGGAGCAAACAGAGTTCTTCGAGTTTCTACTAAAATTTTCTCTTATTAATAAAAATGAGAAGTAAAAAGGAGGCAATAGATTAAAAACTTCAATTTTCCGGGTTTTACCAGGAATTTTTAAATTTATTTTTCTTTACAAACCATCTTCTGAAAATTTCGAATCGAATAGAAAAAATCCGATAAATCACTCCAGCCGTTCTTACGTGATGCGATTACATACATGGACCGTTTAATTTTTAAATATATATAGATAAACTCCCAACAGAGCACGGGTCTAATCACCGCAATAGATATCGAGTAAACCTTCGTATTTTTCTACATACGATAGACACTGGCGTATCGAATGGAAGCTCGAGAGATGTAATGTCTTTGGTCTCAATACATTTCATTCGATATCGAGTGTAATGATACCAAAATAAAAAATTTTGATAAATTTTGCTCGATATCGTATACGGTGATTCGACCCAAGTAGTTTAAAAACTAAATCATTTGTCTCTCTGTCTGTTGAAATACGTTTCCGAAGACCCAAGGTATGATTGGGACTAGGTTGATATATATTTCTGTCAGATCTGCTCCTGTTTTTTTTTTTTTTTTTTGCTAATAAATAAGTCCAAAATTGGCTGAGATATAGGCAAAAGTATTACTCGTTTAAAATAATTGTAAGTACGGATTTTCAATCGCAAAATACTTAAATTACCCATGTTCAATCCCGATTTCGTACTTGAAATAATCCGAAAATGAGATGGGTTTAAGTAAAACTAAGATTGAATCAATCTCAAAATGCTCTTGATTCAAAAATTATAAAATTGTTTTAATCCAATTTCGTACTTAAAATAATCCGAAAATGAGATTGATTACGTATTAATAACGAAAATCAGGAGATACAAAAAAAAAAAAACACGAAATTTTTTCGAGGTGCTGCACAGGATAGTGCAAGTTCATTTTTAAAATGTCGTCATCAAGTAAAAAAGTGTGAGTGTATTGAGTTTTTCGAACTTGCACTTGCATGTGGCAACGAAGGGTTAATGTAAATTTTCTGTAATCAAAATAACTGATCTTATGTTCAAAATCCAGAAAATATTTTAGAGTTTGAGGGATCGTTCGTGAAAAAGGTGTAAATTATGCAAATATTAATGTCACTTATCTTTTAAACTAGAGCTGCTAGAAAGAAACGATTAATACCATCGTTATCGTAAAGTCTTAAAAATTTTGATATGTTGCCCTGTGTTATTACACAATAAGAATTTTTGCAATCTTGTGGAAATTCTTATATTATTTAAAAAATTTAATAGTTTTATATATGCTTTAAGCATAATTTATATAATTACAAAGATATATAAATGTATATACAAAGATATGAAACTTAACAAAATTTTAAAAAAAATCATATGAATACACACTTTACAAAAATTTGGGAACAACTAAAAATTAAGTCAGCGCAACTAGCCAGTCATTTCGTCAGACATCTAGTTAGCAAATGGTTGGTGTTTGATAGTTCAATGCTACTTAAGTTGTCTGAGAATCTACAAGTGCGGCCTACTTTCTCTGCATTCCATGTGAATACTTTTTTTGCAAAAAAAAAAAAAAAAAAACACATTTGCAAAGAATAAAAGAAAAACGTGAATTCGCTAAGAATGAATTTATGCTGTATTAGAAATAAGCAAACAAAAATTATATTAAACAATAAGTGAAATATGTGTAATCGAAAAAGAATTTATAAGTGACTCTCCATACTACTCAAAACACTTAAATCGATTGCTAACTTTAATCTACTACTACGCGTACTTAAGTCACTTTAACTAATAATGATTTACAAAATCTTTTTTAGATAAGTATGCACGGTTTTCGATGATATTATTATATCATATTTCTGGATTTAACTTGTGATTAAATTACTTGTAAAGAAGAAAGAAATAAGAACACTTTAATGAAAGCAACTTAAAGTTAACTGGCTAACAAAATTATGTAACATATCAAAATAATGGCCAAAAATATAATGCGATATTAAAAAATAGTTTTCTGTAAGATTTATATGAAGGCAGGCACCCGGATACCTTGTGTTACAAAATAAATAGTTGTTTTTGTTTCAATCACAAAAGGGTTGGTAAAGGGGTTTTATCTCTAATATAATATAAACCTCTGGCGACCATAATAAGGATCTACAACACTGGTCTGCAAAAACAAAAATATTCTCGCCAAAATTTGTGGACTTTATAATTTTAACGCTCTAAATTCAAATCAGAGGGCTACTTTCGATTCTAAAGCAATTTTGTTTATAATTCTTTCAGTTAATACTGAACGAATCGTAAATATTTTTTTGTGTTATAAAGTGTTTATTTGAGTTTTCACAACACTGAAAACACAATTTCTTTTCATGCAGTATTAACTGAAATAATTAAAAAATATTGCTTTCCAATAGAAAAAGTACTCAATCACTCCATCAATCGCCAGAAATACCCCCCAGTTTTGAGCTTATTCTGTTGTTATTTTTTTCATGGGCTGGACTAATATTTCGCCCGATATAAGTTAGTTATGCTGATACATTTTATCATAACTTGAGAACGATTTGTGCGATTTTGACCAAAACATTAACCAATACGAACTGGCTTAATGAGCGCTTAGAATTTAATGTCGGGTAAAAAAGTCACCAAAATAAAAAATTAAAAAAATTGTATCACTAATGCAAAGTAAATCACTCTTATAAAACTTTTGTAAACTCAGCTCTAGACAGAAGAATACAATTTTGTTTCTCCACTAGTCGTTTTATGTAAAACTTATATTTTTGAATTATGACGATGTTGCAGCAAATGATCGATATATTTAAACCATTAGTTAATCGATTTTTTTCACTAAGATTTGCTAAAAATATATATTATATTCAATTTAAGAGACTTCATACGAAATGTTTTATTCCTCCTGACGGTGCTCTTAACACAAAGTAAATACCATTACTGCCGTACCTAAATAAGAGCGGAAGGCGGAACGCTGATATGACATACTAAAACAAGAGCATCAACGTTTTGTCACGAACAGTAGCGTTAACTTTCTTTTTAAAAAACCCCTCATAATAGAAATAAAAAATGGAAATAAAATCATAATATTGACCAAAAAATAGATAATTTTCTATTATTTATTAACAGGGAAACTACAAATATGCTCTAAAACACGTTTTATGCGCATTAGATATGCAGTTAAAACTTAAAAATATGCCCTGAAAATTGTTAAAACTATGCCAAAAAAAATTGCTGATTTGAAAACAAAAAAATCAACAATTTAATAACATTTGCATTAAAAAAACCATCCTAATTTTATAATTGGTAAAGGCCAAACACCAAAGTATTTTCGGACGAATTTTCGAGATTTGACCCTATTTATACAAAAAGTTATGTAAAGAGTAATTTGTGCCGAATATTATCTAGATATTAACATCCATATGGGATTTTTGTCTTAAAATGATTTTAGAAACGATCGTTAAATTGTTAATGAATTTTGACATTTAAAAGGAAGTTAAGCCTATTTAAGGATGGAATCTTTGGGAAAATGTGAACCGATCAGGAAATAATTTAATTTCATTATTTTAATTTTACCTAAATACTAGGGTATTCATTTAATCGACCTTTTGCTTTAATCGGTTAATCGCTCGATTAATTAACCGAGGTATTTGTTTAATCGGTTAATTTTGATTTGGATCGGTTAACCGATCAATAAAGTTTTTTTTATTAATAAAGTAAATTCAATATATTAAAATGCATAAATAATTTATTATTTGCAGTTTATTAGTAAAAAAAAACAATAACATACCAAACATAACAATTCTTGCACCAAAACGAGCAAACACAAAAACAATTCATAAATATGTAATATGCATTTTTCAATTAATACATCATATGTATTTATAAAAAAATAGACTGAGATAATTTTATTAGTTATTTCAATAGTTAAAGAAGTTCTTATAAAATAATCTTATAAAAAGTAATTTGGTTTAAATGTTTAGGATTGAAGCGATTATTTTCTTTAGTTTTGACAAAACTTGACTTGAAAAAATTCTTTTACCTATCGTAGATGAATATCTAATTTCTCAGTCCTTTTCCATATAAACATTCTAAACATATGAAATACTTCGTTATACCAATAGAGCCCTGTTTTAATTTTTTTAAAATGGGTTAAAATGAAGATCACTGAAAACCTTCTTTGTTTGTATGAAAAAATATTTTCTAAACACATAGCCCTTTTTTATATGAGACGAAACAAATAATTAAAAACAAAAAAAAATATTTTGTAATACTACAAAAAATTGAAATTTTGTAACATCGGTTAACCGACTGAAATTAACCGGTTTAATCGTTAATCGAAAATAGCCAATATTAAATTACCCGATCAGTTAATCGGATAGTAATTAATCGAATGAATACCCTACTAAATACCGACCTAATAAGATAGTTACGGTAACAAATAGTCTAATTTGGAAATAAGTTTTTATGGGGAATATTTGAAATTTTAAACCGATTTTCACCATTTATGTAGTCCTTAGTACAATTAAAATGTATTTACCAAATTTGAATGAATTATCTACAAAATGGCAACTTGTCTTTGCGCACAAGATTTAGATGGACAGACAACCAACCAGACGGACGGATGGATATCGTTAGATCACTATAAAAAGTGATTCTGAGTCGATCGGTATACTAAGAGATTGGTCTAGATTTCTATGTATTTAACACATCGCCAAAAACGTATAAAATTAATTCTTCCCATAATTTATGCTTATAAATAAAAGTTTAAAATAACATTGGGTGCGTTCGTAAATGCATCACTGCGCTGCATCAGTGATTTCAAATGGTTATATGTATATTTATCAGTGAATTCAATGTGGACCAAAAAATTGTGAAATACTCCACAAAAATAATAGTCACACAATAAAAAAAAAATATAATTACATATTCCTTTAACGCCATGGCTTTTCTGATGCAGCGCAGTGATGCATTTACGAACGTACCCATTTATCTTTAATGACAGCCTGCTTTATCTTAAAATTTTTGAAAAAAGTTAAATGTAAATGGCGAAATTAAAGCAACGAGTTGGGCATACTGGTAGATATTTAAAACAGAAAAGCCAAAATTTAGCTCTTGCATCTAAAAAAAACATTATAAAAATATGCCTCAAAAAGGCAAAAAATGCGCTAAGAACTTAAAAAATGCTGCAAAAAGCTCTTTTAACTAAATTATGCAAAAATATGCTACAAACGGTAAAATATGCACTAACAAATCGATGCTTAAATTCATAAAAAGTTCCAAAACGGATAAATATGTTTTATGACGTCATTGGTCGCACAAAGGAAAACGTGCAATTGCATTTTTATGGTTTCCCTGTTTATTAACAATAGCGGCCAACTTCAATAGTAAACTGTCAAAATTGGATTTTTGAATTTCCAAGAAACAAATTGATTTGACATGACAATTTTTGATAACCAGCTATTAATTTTTAAATTAATTATCTTTTTTTCGTTAGTGTAGAAAAGATTGTTTATAAGGCTCATAAGAAGTGCTCCTGAAAATAAATTATACATACTTAAGTACGATCTTAAAGACATTTTAAAGAAAAAGAAAAATTGTGCATGATTTCGTTTTGAGAAAATTAATATAATTTGGAAAGTTATTTTTTTTTTTTTTTTTTTGTTCATTATTTTATTAAATAAAATACAATTACAGAAAATGTAATTAAACACAGAACAATTAAAGGCTTTTTACAAAAAAAATAAATCGCACAGTACTGTTCTGTATAATTTAGAACGGGTGGTCACCGTGATCATAGTATTAAATTTTATTTCAGCAGGTTTAGCCGTTTAGGAACGAATGATTTACTTCTTACAAATTTAAATGTTGCCCCCACTAAGTGATCTTATATTTTAAATAAGTGTATTTTCCACAAATAGTGGTCAGTCCCGCCCGGGCTATTGGGAGCTCATTTTGAATTGATCATATAACGCAATTAATTTTTTCAGAAGTTTAACCTTAAATTAATTTTAGTTTTTAAGAGCATTTATATAAATTGTGGTATTTTCTATTTTCTATTTTTTTTTTTTTTTTTTTTTTTTTTTTTTTTTTTTGTATAGTCGGTGGTGGTATTTGCTGAATTGTATGTTTCAAATTGTGCACTGGGCATGCTAGTCAAGTTTAATGAGTTTAACTAATTAACTTTATTCTTTCTTGTTTTTGGGCTTTCTTTTTATTTTAGATTGCAGACACAAACTCTTTCTTTGCGATAACCACAAATTTTATTTTATCTTAGTTTGTGTTACGTATGCGCCTGCGGCTCTAAACCAACTTAAATGCTTATAAAATGAAGCAATAACTGGCAGTGAAATCTAAACGAGAACACATTAAATTGTCTGCATGAAAACGCGAAATGCCGGCTAAGCAAAAGGTCGTTAACACACATTCGACTAAAATGGAAGTAACGCCCTTGCGTAGTAACTTAGCGCATTGTGTAGTTTATTTTATGCTCGTTTCAAAATTTTCACACAGTTACTTTCGCTACGAGGAAAAATTTATTATACATATGTATGTATATACTTTGCTTTCTAACTACACTTAAATTAAATGATATAAATTCATGGCCAATTGCATAATAATAAGCTATAACTATTTTTGTGCATTAGTATTTTTCGGAGAACATGCCGTATGCATTTAAATTATCGATAATTATATCAAATTGTTAAATTTTTAAGAATCATTTTACTTGTTTCTTGTTAGATAAATAAATTAACCAAACTAAACACTCTTTAAGAGAGACAACAAAATAGTAAATTATAAAATAAAAGTTATGTGTACTTAGTTTTGCACAAAAATAAAAATTGCCTCCTATTTTTATTTTGAAAAACCTCATGACGTCCGTCTTTCCATCTATATAATAAACACTAAATATCGCTCCTTAGTGTTTGGTTCGGTAGATTTGTAAAAAACACAAACGCTAATAGTGTTTGTGTAGAAAATTTTTAAAAAAAATAGCGTTTCCCTGTAAGTCATCTTTCGAAAACAAAAATAATACTGTTTTTATCAACCTCAACAAAAGATGAGAACATTTTCAAGAACGAGAAATTTCAAACCTCTACTTTGCGCACAAGGTTTAAATCAGTGTTCGAAAATAAACAGTACATAATTTAGCGTTCGGCTCACACACCCAAGAACGATATCTATTTTTTTTAAGTGATTGTGTAGACGAACACAGACCTTAATACCGTTCGTAACTATTTTCAAGAAAGGGCCGAACATTAAATATTGTTCTGGTGCCTGATTCTAGCAGTCGTGATCGAGTACTTTCTCGATTCGAAAGCAATGTTATTTATAATTCTTTCAGTCGATACTAAACGAATCGAAATTTTTTAGCACAAGTAAGAGTGCTATATTCGGCTGTGCCGAATCTTTTATACCCTTCACCACTGTACGAGCAGAATACAGAGCAAATAGACAAAAACTAAATAATTTTTACATATACATACATATTTAAAATACTAAAAACTTTATTATAAATTAAAAATCGTTTTTAAAGCATAAAAAAATTAAAAAAACGAAAGTGGAAATTTAAAAAAAATTATTATTATTATGGTCATAACTTTTTCGTATCTGAACCGATTTTTTCGAGTTTTTCATAAAATATTTTCTACAAAAGATTTCCGATCTTTCGATATAAAAGGGATAACCATAGGTCATATGACAGTCCAAAAAATCAGGTTTTTATACAATTTTTGATATTTTTTGTACGGAAGGCACCACGCCCGCTGCTCCAATCCCGCCCACATTTTGTAGGATGCTGTGTATTGATAACCTAAATATGTGTATCTAATTTGGAAAATTTGGCTCTTGCCGTTCTCCAGATATAAAGAAAAAAGTAATAAAAATACAACAACAAGGGATTTTTGGAAAAAATTAGAGGTAATAGTGGTTTTTTGCTCATATCTCAGTTATTTTTAAACCGATCTGGATGAATTTCAATAGCAAGAAATGTTGGACTATATGTGACATAAATGTAAAACAACCTAGCCGCTATCATGTCTGGAGTCTCCGGAAAGCACATATCAAACGTAAGACGTACAGACGGATGGACATCGTTAAATCAACTTCGCTTTTCATAAGGAATATATATACTTTATAGGGTCTAAGATCATTATTGTAGAAATTACAAACGGAATGACAAACTTATTTATGCCCTTTTCCACCTGTGGTGAAGGGTATAAAAAGGGCATTTGGCTTACAAAAAAGGAATAACTTTTGAAAATTGTATTGTAAATTACACGTCAGTTTTACATACTTTATTTAATATTTTATATTAATTTTTTTAGTTTTAGTTTTAAAACACACGGAATAATGAAAATTGTGGCAAAAGAACGCTTCATTAAAAGACGCTGCCAAGTTGCGCTAATGTCAAACGTTTACAGAAAAAAATAAAAATTTATTTCAATAAAAAAAATTTGTGATATTAATTCAAAAATTAATTAAATTTGCACCAGTAAACAAATTAATAGTATCAATTAAACGTTTAGTCAGTGTTGCCACCAACGAAATGGTAAATTACACATGGATTATGCCAAAATTACACACGCAATCTTTTATTTGCAATCTCACGAGTTTTGTTTTGAATTTTATAATATGTATAAACTTTTTATTTAGTTAAAAAAAAACGATTGCGTTTTTTTTTTTTTTCAAAAAATTAACTAGTCATTGTTTTTTAATTTTATAAAAATAACGGCTCAAAACAAAAAATTTATACTATTTTTTTAAGTAATTTATTACTAAAAAATAAACAAAGTAAAATACATCACATTTACATTGAATAGATTTTTTTTTTTTTTTATTTTTCCAATTATTTAAAGCTTCTCCTTTTTGTTTATAATGATTGGAATAGGAAAGTTTAGGTCCCCATTTCTATGTATTCCTTTTTAAATCTGTCGTACAATTGTTTAAATTTTTTCTGTGTTGTTAAACCTTAGAAGTTTATTTTATATTAATTCTTTAAGGAAAACAAAAACTTTCGAAAACTATCAAGGGTACTGGAAACTATCGATGGTAAAACAATAGTCAAAAACCATTGATAGTGTCGATCGTTTCAGACCATTATTTGAGATTGATTCAATCTAAGTTTTACGTAAATCAATCTCATTTTCGCATTATTAAGTACGAATTCGGGATTAAATATTGATAAATTAAGTATTTCTCACTTGAATTAATATTTCTGTAATTGATTTAAGAAAGTCCGTACTTATCATACTTCGGATTGCTTTAAGTACGGATTGATTGATTTTTCTTTTCAGTGTTTGTATTTTACTAATACTATTTTCTTGCTGACTACCTTCGTTTGTAACGTTCATTATTTATAATATTTTTGTTTAACCGTTTGGTTAAGTTCTATTTATTTTTTTAATCTTTACGTATTTTGATATGAACCTATATGCAATATATTTATGTTGCAAACAGAACCAAGTTTTTAATCGGGCTTTTTTTCGTTGTTTTATTCAGTTATTGCAACTTTAAGCTGTTTTAAAAATTTGAATTATTATTTCATTGACACCAGCACAACTTTTCAAAAACTGTCACCTAAATTGACGTGCGTAGATGCACATCTCTTATTTAAAAAAAATATGGGATTAGTTATATCTATGCCAATATGGAAGAGTAGTTTATGTCTAATATTGTTGTTTCGAGATATCCTCAGTTTTGTTGAAGTTAATTGAATACGAAGAGGTTTTTGTTTATTATCGATTTAGTAACAACTTAAATATAGGCTCAAAGTAAATGTAAAAAAAAACTGTTTGTAAATATTAAAGATTTTACACCGTTTCTAATTGTAATAACTCAATTTTGTCTTATTTCGACTAAAGCGACTCTTCCATATGAGCACAGATATACATCTTTTCAATAAAGTGTTAAAAGCAAAGTCTGCTAATAAAATAGTTAAAGTGTTCTAAACAAACATTCAGTCGATAGTAATATTGTTATTTTCAAAAGTCTTACCTATCGAGAGATATCGAAAGTAGAAAGTATTGATAGTACTCCAGCACTATTAATGTCCGTAATTTCTACAAAAATAAATCTAGCGGTGCATATAAATCTATGGTGGAAAAGCTGCCATATTGAAAAGAAAACTGAAGGTAAAAACACTTAGGTTAAATAAACGTTGAAATAGGTAAAGATAACCGTTAGGTACGAACACGACCAGCTTTCTTTTTTACGAGCATAAGTGTTATAACTTGTTGGTATTGATTTAAAATTTGGCGACGATAACTTTTATAATTGCTCATAATTCATGACAAAATTTTGCGCTGATAGGCCCAGCATTGACCATAGGTCCCATATAAAAAAACCTCCTCTCCTAAATCGCTTTAAGGCGAACAAATCTCATATAGATGTTGATTTCTTGATTATATTAGGAACAAAGAACTCGAATATGAATTTTAACCTCAAACCATAAGTTTATTCCATCTGGTCCAATGGTCGCTCATAGGTGCCAAATAACGTACACTCTCGAAAATGTATCTCTAAATATTATATATCGTCGGGCTTGACCGACTATACTTTTGAACATATTTTGGATGCTTTTGTTGTACATACAATTTTGCTTTTTTTAATTTTTGACATTAATTTTTTTAAATGGTACCGAAAAATAAACAAACAAATTTGCCATCTTTGTCATTGTATTTTTAACACTTTCACGAAAGATGACGCAATAAAAGACTTGAACAATGCAATTTGTTCAAAATAGTTCGGCGACAGATTCGTTGAAAGTTTGCCACTTGTTTAACCTTTTCTTTTATTTCACTTAGCCCTAATACAAAAGTTGCCTAAAAGATAAGACTTTTGATAAGACATTTTATACAAAAATCTCGGTAGCAAATATAATTGTATGTAAATGAAAACTTTAATTTCGAAATGATAATGAGAGGCATCCTAGAATCGGCACGGCCTGATACTTATTTTGATTCACAAAACTTCCGCCCCTATAGCCTGTAATGGTTATTTATAAATTTAAACCGAAATATCAGATAAAATTCTTTAATATTTTCATTCCTCCCCACGGTCCAGTGTTATTAGAACATTAATAGTTTATAACAATTTCCATCGTTTCAACTTTTTTTTTATTTAAAATTCTTTTAAATCATTCTTTTTTGCTTTGACTTTATACTTGTAGACATTTCGATGTGTTTAAATATTTCAATCGTGCTTAACAAACATTTTCTTTGTTTATTTTATAAATCCACTCTTAATTGAAAACGCATTTTTAACGAAAGTGTGACAATCATGTATTCATACAACTGTAGTGTGTACTTGCTTGTAGTACATGCCACCAATGGCAACAATAATGTTTGCTTTGCTTTACTTTTAGTCCATATGGTCGGTCTAACATCCAACATGCAGACACACACATTTATTCACATGCAGGCACACGTACACATTCATATCGATCTCGCATGCTTTCATTAATTTGAAATTCCAAAAAGCAGTTGTTTCATTCCACATTTGGGCAAGACGAACAAACATTGTAACAAAGCGTCTGACAGACATACAATCATGCATGGTATTTTTATTCATCAGTGTGTTAAATATCTCAATTCGACTTTATTTAGTGTTCGAGTGTAAGCTTTTTTTTCTGTTTTGGTCATTAATTGAAGTTCGTTTACCTTTATTATCATGATGATGATTGCACCAGTTACACTCAATCAAGATGAAACATTCGCAATACAAAATATAGAAATGAAATAATAAGCTACTGAATAATAGGAACAAAAACTAAAATTTTTGGATCACTACTTCTCTGTTTATTAAAAAGTTATATAAATTAAAAATCTATGTCTACATAGGTATTGCACATTAAATCAAAAACAGAGACTAATGGCCAATTTTCAGGATTGATATTAAAACACTTTTATGTTTAAAATCGTTTTAAACACAAAATTCTCTTCTTCACTAAATACTTAAATCAAACTAAATTCACCGATGTGGTACACTTAATTTCAACTTAAGTTTCTATTGTAATATTTTAGCAAGGTGGCCTCAATATAACGACAATGCAACAACAAGAGGCAAAGCAATAACAATCAGCTGTTTTTTGAGACCACCTTGTAAATAATTATACTTTTTTATGATATTTTTTTTGTATTAAGTAGTGCTACCATACTTTTACCTTATTTAAATAAGACTTTTCAAATAAAACTCAAAACATCAATCTGTATTTAAATACGACTTTAGTTTTTATGAAAATTAACTTGATTAAGATTTAATTACTATCCTGAAAATTGGGTATAAATATCATACACAGACACTCAAAATTTATCAATATCATTTTTTTCATAAAGCAGTAAAGAATATTTTTATTTCAGTTTATTACAAATAGGTTCCGGCTAATAATGAAAAATTATGACAGTCTAGTTACCCCCCTACTGGCTCGGCAGGCTCCCAATCTTTTACCAAAACTCTTTGAATCACATTTTTCATTTAACTGTTGTCAATGGTTGATATCTGCTCGATAATGTTGTTTTTAAGCTCTTGAAATGTTGTGGGATTATTTCTGTACACTTTTGATTTCAAAAAACCCTACAAAAATAGCCTAAACATGTCAAATCGCACCATCTTAGTGGCCAATTTGCTCCTCCTCTAAGAAAAATAATGGGATTTTCGAATATTTCTTTCAAAAGATCCATTGTTTCTCTTGCTGTGTGGACAGTCGCACCATTCTATTAAACCACATATTTTCTACGTCTAAATCATCAATTATCCGCCACAAAAAGCTTCGGATAATCTCCCTGTAGCGATTTCCATTGACCGATGACATCTTAACTTTGGACAACCTTTATATATGTATGTATTTGGGGTTATTGAGTAATTCTAAGCCGATTAAGCCATGTCTGTCCGTATATAAAAACAACACCACTTCCGAACATTTTAACAAAAACTAAAATAGATTTTAATGGTTTATTGCTGAATGTTCTTTTAAGCAGTTTTAAATTAAAACAGTCCATTCGGTTCGGCAGAAATAATTATGGACCAACTTTCTTTAAAAAATTTGTGTAGGGTTGACCGTGTCTTCAATACCTTCAGAATGCAGAGTCATGTTATGTAGCTCAATAAAACGTTTTTTCGATCTATTGTCTTGAAATTTTCTAGCTTTGTATCACAGGAAAGAATTGTGATAAACAATAGATTTCATTATTCTCTAAACCCTCGAAGCTTTCATGCAGAGCTAATGCTACGTAAATCGCCAATTTTTGATACTCTGAACTATTTTTCTAATAATGTTCGAAGACTGTTAACTAGCGAAATAGCGTAAGAAAATGTTGCAGTGACTTTGCTTATGGATTTTGTGGTCTCTTCGAAGTAACCCAAAAGTTGTAGCGAAGTGATTTTGATTTTCACAAAAATCCTTAAAAATTAGCAGAAAATTCTGCTGCAGTTCCACAACAAGCGTTTATGCATCAGTCCAAAAAGTCGTAGAGTAAAATTGTATTGACAAGTTATACAGCAAACGCGTAAAATGCATATACATACATACATACGTATCGAAAGCATGAAGTAGATTTACTTTACATTAGCATGCGTCTCGAAAAAGGGAGAAAAAACATGCCTATAAAAAGCGTGGTGTCGAAGCCGACCTCCAGCTTAAGAATTAAAGGAAACAATTTATTATTCTATTTGATTTTTTGCTTTTAGTTGTTATGCAAAAATAAGCATTAAAAATTTAATTGTTTGTTCAAAAAAACCATAAAAAAAAGTATCGACAGTAAAATATCGCCGATACCGATATATTGGCAAACATGAAGTATCGCCGATATATCAGTATTCGTTACATCCCTATAAAAAATCAAATTTAAATTTTACAAATCGAAAATTCTAAATTTATTTCCTCAAACCTTAAATATTATTTGCAAAATGATAAGTTTAATTGTTAAGGCAAAATTGGCGGAATTTTAATTTGGGAACAATTTTATTTCTTAGTAGGGGGCCCCCATGACGTCATGGGCCTTGGGCAGAGGCCCCCTGTGCCCTTATGGTAAAGACTGTACTGGATTTTGGTATATATATAAAAAATGCACCATGTGACATTTATCAAATAACGGTTCATTTGTGTTTTTAGCTGTATACTTCTCGTACTGCCGTCATTTATAGTCAAAGCCTGATTTAATTAAAATGAGTTTTATATCTTTTTATAATAAATTAAGCTTCGAATAGTGGGTTGATCGGATAAAAATGCCTGAGTTATAGTGAAAAAAAGCCAAGATTTTATTAAAGTTTTACCGCTTTTCGCCAATTATTGTCATGTTTTTTGTTTATGTTTTGTAACACAATTAATAACAAAATCCATAGTTTTACAAAATTAAACAAATTTGAAGGTATAATAAATACACCAAAATCGGGTAAAAACTAAAAATCCTATATCGAAAATATCACCCTTTCAAATTCTTGTTTAATGCTTAAACAGTTGTTTGAATCAAGTTATTGCTAAAAAAAAACAATAACAATTTGCCATTATGTATTTGAAATTTTTCGAGGCTGGCAAGTTTACAAAAAAAAAAAATAAATAACCATTCTGAAAAAATTGTAAAACATTGTTAAGTCACCTTTCGAGGTTTGGAATGTCTAATTGGCAATTTTCTTCGACAACTTTAAAAAAATATAAATTTTTAGCACAGGCCAAACACTTACGAAAAGGTCGTAAAACGACTAATATTGTTTTGAAGGTCCCAAGGAACCATTTTCACCAATAAAAATGTTCTTTTTGGCGAAAAGTCGATTTTATTATATTGCTACATATGTATAGAACATAACTTACCTTTAAAACTAAAATTTCATTATTGTGTCATACACAAATTCCTAACAACTATGTTTAACTTTTAAGCCGTTACACATTTCAACAATTAAATTTTCTCTCTTTTGCAAATTTTTTTGAAAACAGGCCATATTTTGTGGCGAATTGCCATCTTTACAAATTTGTATTTTAATTTTTACTAACAAATTAAAACATACTCTTATTAACTCTTTTTTAAATAATAAAATTATAATTTATAAAAAAAACCATTACACTTTACTTGTGTTTTCACTAAAACAAAACACAATTTAATTTTATAAGCACACACACACTCTGTTTTGCGCAAAAAACATTTTTAATTCTCTGCTTTAGCCCTCAGCTCATAACATTAACGGCGCGGCGCGACTCTCTTAACAAAACAAAACAAAAGAAGCAGCGAACCAACAGAGACTGCACTGCTTAGTTATTCTGCCTTGATATGAACAAATTTTTTAACACACTTTTCGTCAATAAGAAACTAATTTTTTACTTAATTTTTTTCATTTACTGATAAAAATTCAATTTATTTACATTTATTTAAAACAATAATTTATTTTTAAACACTTTTACCCATAAACAAATTTAATTTCTTAGAGCGCATCTACTAAAAGGTTCACGCACTACAAAAGTTTTTAGAAACTAAAAAGAAGTGAAAAAGGAAACCAAATAAAAGTGTGTGAAACAAAATCAGTTTTTTGCATTTATTACAAAGGGGTCGTGGGGAGAGGAAAGAATACGTCATATAAACAACAACATAACTTTTTTATATTCTTGTTGTTATTGTATGTAACAATAGTGTGGTGGTTAGCGCATCACAAATATTTTACGAAGCATCAAAAAAGAAGTTAAAATTTGATTAATACATTAAGAAGGGGGGGAAGGGGAATTAAATCATTTTGCAATAACAACGACAGCAACAACATCAGCAAGGGATGAATGGGATTATGTAGTGTTTTGTTGTCGATGGTCAAGTGGTTTTATTAATGTTAAAGAAGATTTAAATGAAATTTGCTTTATTTTTAACAGGGATGGGTAATACTAATCCATATACAATAAGAGTAGAATTATTTAAATATGTATACCTATAATTGAAATACCTATGTTAAGGAGTTAAATTCAGAAAGATTTAATATTGAATTTAGTTGTGTTTATTGGTAACAGACATTGAAGATAATAAATTTTGTTATTACAATAAAAAAAAATGTAAAATAGAACTCGTCACAAATCCATATTTTTAAAAAAAAAAACTTTTTTCACATTTTCATAGAGTTTCTGATTCTCGTTTAGTGAAAAAATAATAAATAAATTCGAATGTTTTCATATGAGAAGAACAAATGGAATGAAACAAATTGTTTTCACATTTTCACAGTAATGTGATTCTTGTTCTGTGTAACAGTGCAAAGAAGTGTCACAAACTTTTCATTTATGTCATATTTTTACACTTTCATTTTAACGGTGAAAAATAATTTTAAATAAATTATTTAGAGGAATATATAGACATTGCGAACGATAAATAATTATTTAAACAAATAAAAATAATAATCTTCTAAAAAGATACATATTTACAGATTTTTAACTTAATATATTCACATAAAATGCCAATTTTTGATAAAATACAGAACATTACTGACGAAAAACGTTGATAAAGTTTTCTTACCTTGGCTCATTTCGATTTTCTTGCGATAATTCAATTAAAACCTATAATCGTAACATTATTTGAATTAATTATATTTTTTGTGTATTTGTATAATTTTACACTTGATTAAATGAAGTAGATATGTAATTATCATCGGCGGTGAAGAATTTAGGATTAGCGACGGCTTAAAGTAAATTTAGAGCCGCTTATTATATTTTTATGTTGAAGGAGTATATAGGGTTGAAGCAGTATATGCCAAAAAAGCCTATCAAATGGGGAATAAAAGTATTTTGCCTATGTTGCTCTAATGGAATGGTATATGACCTCGAAATATACCAAGGTAAAAACACTATTGTTGGAGAATCACATTTAGGTTTTTGCTCTGATATTGTCATTCATCTGTGTAAAACGATTCCAGAACGTAAAAACTACAAAACTACATTGAATTTGTTAATATATTTGCGAGAAAAGGGAATATGGGCAACAGGTACCATACGAGGAAGCAGAGCCGGAAAGGCCAACTTAGCAGCTGAAAAGGAATTAAAAAAGTTAGGAAGAGGATGTTATGATTACTGCATTGAAAGAAACCAAAATATTTTCCTTTTAAAGTGGTTAGATGGGGGCTGTGTTCAGTTGGCTTCTTCTATTTATGGCGATAAAGACACAAAACAGGTTACCAGATTTTGTAGTGAACAAAAAAAGAAAATCCTTGTGCCTCAACCCAACATTGTAGGGGTTTATAATAAAAATATGGGAGGTGTCGACAAGATGGACTTCTTGCTGTCATTATATCGAATTTCCATTCGGACAAAAAAATGGACACTCAAAGTTTTCGACCATTTCGTCGACTTAGCAGCATGCAATTCTTGGTTGGAATATCGCATTGATTGCGATAATAATAATATAAGCAAAAAAGAACAAATGGACTTATTGGCATTCCGGAATGATGTAGATGATGGATTGCTAGCAATGGCATCAGCTCAAAATCTCGTAAGAAAACGAGGAAGGCCCAAGCTTTCTGAAGATTTCCCCGATTCTTCATCAACTTCGATGCCAAAGTTGACTTATGAAAGGGCTCCTTCAGTTTCGGTTCGTTTCGATGGGATTAATCACTGGCCGGAATATACAACATCGAAACGTATATGTAAAGTTCAAGGATGCAAATGTTATTCTAGATACTTCTGTTCAAAGTGCGATGTCCATCTTTGCATTCCAAATGGCACCAGAAATTGCTTCAAAGTATACCACGAAAAATAAGGTAAGTTTTACATAATTTTTTGTATTCAAATTTGGTTTTCTTTTTTTTTAGCCGAAGATGTCGAAGCGGATCTATAAACTTACATTGATAATTGTTATATATGTACATAAGCAGTAAAAATTTAATTTTTATGTTCCTTGTGAAATAATATAGTGATCGTTTTTTAATTCATTTGTCTTTCTTACTATAGAAGAATAGCTTTATTTTATAAAGAAAATGCATTTTTTTGACAAAATACATTTTCTATACATCTTTCTGATTATAAAAATTTTGAAATTGCATTAAAAATTTGAATTTAATTTTTTTTCTTTTTTTCCTATAAATACATTCTATGCCATATGGCATGAAGCTCAAAAACAACTTTTGCTACAAAATTTTAAAAAAATGATTATTGATTGTTAATAGCATAAGGTTTAATAGTTATAAAATCGAAAAAAAAGGGTTAAAAAAAAGACAAAAATAACTCTTAAAATGAGTGTAAGAGGGTTAATATATTCTATGAAAAGAATCGCCACACAATTCTACTGAAGACATCTGAAATAGTCTTTTAGCTCAGAAGTACATTTAGTATATTTTTTTTTTGACTTATACCAAACGTCTTTTTAAAAAATTCAAAAACTTTAGGGGCCGATATTTCTAACCGCTTTGTTTGATAAAAACTGTAGTAACAATTTAAATTATTTTCTTAAATAATTCTAATTTATTTTTGGTTTTATAATTATTTATAAAATTGTTTTGTTTTCTAACGAAACTTTTTCTTTACTATGTCAGTTTAAAACATTGCGACTGCCCTCAATTGAAAAGATAAAATTGTGTATTCGAAGATAGAAGCACTTAGAGCTTAGTCGGAGAAGGCCCGAGACAAAGTGCAATAAAAAAGTCCAAAATTAAAAAATGACATGGAAGTGACAGTTTCAAATCAAACCGTTCCCAGATCCAATAAAAAAAGTTGCTACAATAGTAGTGTTGCAAGGACTTAAAGCACCTAATATTATAAATCGTCTAGAATAGGTTCAAAAGTACTAATATAAACACATAAATGAACCAAATTTTTTTTCACCGACGAATGCAAACTTATGGTTTCTGAAGATGTCTATTGGGCAAAAGTTAGGCGAAAATTGGAAACAGAGTTGCAACAAGAAAATATGAAACCTACTGTAAACATAGAGTCGTGATAATCATGGTCTGGGGGGGGGATACATACTCAGAGAAAAATCAATCCATCCGTACTTAAATCAATCCAAAGCGGTATTAAAAGTACGGTGAGTAACAGAAAGGTTAATTCTAGCAAGGGTTTTTAATCGCTAAATACTTAACTCGTATCCACAATATCCCAATTTAAAAAGAATTATTGTAATATAAAGTTATAAAGTACAGTCGGCCAAGCTTGACCATATGATTCCTTACACCACAATTTATCGAAAGTGCACACTATTTGGGACCCATGGGCAATCACGAAGATCCCAGATACGATAGAGAGTATGTAGCTCTTTATTTACATATAGCATCGCATAGCTTGCTATTAAAAGTCAGCGAGATTAGCTCACAAGAGTCTGAGATATGAACAAAAACCATTTCTTAATCATGCTCTTATTTTAACCACAAATCCCTTGCTGTTGTTGTTTATTTTTTCCTTTTTTTCTGTATATCTGAAGAACGGCAAGAGCTAAATTTCCTAATTAATTTCAAGCAACTTGGTCACAACCATATAACCTCTTTAAAAAAAAATGTGCGGGATTAGAGAAGTGGCGTGGCATTCAAATACATGAAAGCTTTTTGTATAGCTGGAGAACGGCAAGAGCCAGGGTTTCTAAATTAGGCACAAGCCTTTTTGCCTTCAATAATAAATATCGGAAAAACGTGGGTGGGATTGGAGAAGTGGTCGTGGCCCAAAATAGATTTTTTTATATCTAAAAGACGATAAGAGAAAAATTGTCCAAATTTAGTACACGGAGATGCACTATCAATAAACAACCTCTTTAAAATAGACGAGATTGCAGAAGTGGAAGTGGCTTATATACATTTATATATACCCTCACAATATTCTGTACGTAAAATTAACTGAAATTGTAATATAAAATAAATGAAAGTTGAATTAAAAACCGGTCTACCTATTTTTTTTTCATTTAAAGGGTGTTTTTTTAAGCTAGATAGAACTTTAAATTGTAAAAAGTAACACAAAAAAAATAAATTTTTATGAAATATTTTTTTTTATCGTTTCAGTATACTCCGACAAATCATCATGAATAGACTCACGCTTGAACAACGCTACGAAATTATCCAAATTTACTTTGAAAAATTTAAAAATTTAATCCAAATTTAAATCGCAAAATTGTGTTCAGCGATGAGGCGCATTTTTGGCTTAACGGGTTTGTTAATAAGCAAAATTGCCGCATATGGAGCGAGACCAATCCACAAGAGACCCTACAGACTCCATTACATCCAGAAAAATGCACCGTTTGGTGCGGTTTTCACGCTGGTGGCATCATCGGTCCTTATTTCTTCAAAAATGAGGCCGGAGCTCGCGTTACGGGCAATGGTGATCGTTACCGCACCATGATCAATGATTTTTTGTTTGAAAATATGGATGACATTGATCCGGAGGAGATGTGGTTTCAACAGGATGGCGCTACGTGCCATACGGCGAACGCAACCATCGACTTATTGAAATCAAAATTTGGCGATAAGTTGATTTCGAGAAATGGACCTGTCAATTGGCCTCCAAGGTCGTGCGATTTGACACCTCTCGATTATTTTCTGTGGGGCTACGTGAAGTCACTGGTTTATGCTGATAAACCAGCAACAATTGACGCCTTGGAGGCCAGCATTGTTCGTGTTATTCGTGACATACGGCCAGCAGTGCTCGAAAAAGTGGCCCAAAATTGGACGTCCAGAATGCGCTTCGTCAAGGACAGCCGTGGTGCCCATATGCCCGAAATCATTTTCAAATGTTAATGTCACGTATTGGTCTTTCGAATAAAAAAAAAATTTTGATTACAATTTAATTTTTTGTGTTATTTTTTACAATTTCAAGTTCTTTCGGGCTTAAAAAAACACCCTTTATTTTTAACAAAAAGTTCATTTAATTTTTACTGTCAAAAATTCAACACCATATTCCGTAATTCAAATAAATATTCAGTTATTTTGTAAAATTTTACTGTCAAAAATTCAACACTATATTCAGTAAAAACGATTAAATATTCAGTTATTTATTAAAATTTTACTGTCAAAAAATTGACCCCATATTCAGTAAAAACAATTAAATATTCAGTTATTTTATTAAATTTTCGTTTACTCCACAAAAGAGCCGAATTTCCAAAAAATACCAGACAGACACCTGTCCGCTTGTTTTTCTTTTAAGCGAGAGAGGGAGAATATTTTTATTTACTTACCCAGTTACACACGTTTGTTTTACTTTTGTTGTACTGACCACGTTGTTTACAGAAGAACTCTCAATTATAAGACACCAGCAGCATGACCGATATGGCTTCGCAATTGTTTTACTTTTAAAATTTGATGTATTTAACTAAATTATTTTAACAAATAGAAAATGGGAATTGCTTACACAAAACAAGCAATTCATTTTTTATAGATAAGTAAAAATTTATTTTTGGTAGTAAAATTATATAAAATAACTGAATATTTAATTGTTTTTACTGAATATGGTGTTGAGTTTTTGACAGTAAAATTTTATAAAATAACTGCATATTTATTTGTTTTTACGGAATATGTAGTTAATTTTTTGACAATTAATTTATATAAGATAACTGAATATTGATTGGTTTTTACGGAATTCGCGGTTGAATTTTTGACAGTAAAAATTAAATGAACTTTTCGTTGCTTTAAATTACATTTTTATTTACTTTAACATAAAGAAGAATTTAACTCAATCAACGGACAATATTAACTGCAACTGAAAATCCGTATTAATATGCACTTAGTTTTTTGAATAACTGTTAGAATCAGTTAAAAATAAATTTGCTTGGAATTTTAAATGTTTATTTATTTAAAAATGACTGAACGGAATATTTCTTAAATAAACTACAGTCCGTTACTGTAATAATATTGTGAGTGTATTTATTTATACAACTTTGTTTCCTGATTAAGAGCTTAAGAGATACGCCATAGCCAAATTTAGCCATCTCACTTGTTTAAATTGTTTTTCTAAAGTTTAAATAAAATCTTGGCAATAGTTTTCCTAAGTTATTTAAATTGAATTAAAAATATGCCTTGAATATGACTTACAAAAACATTTCTTGCAGCATTTCTCTTGTAATTTAAATGAGTATAGATAACATTAATAAACATTTAAGTTTTTTTTAACGAAATCAAAACACACAAAATTATAAAAAAGAGAGCATTAAATCATTTTCTTCTTTACAATAAATCACAAACCATATAAAATACATAAAAAAACATAAGCATAAGAAAGCAAAGAAGAACAGCTGTTGTGCGAACAGTACAAATATTTAACGGATAAGATCTTCCAAATGTAAAATTTACTTGAGATCAAATTGCATTGTGAGTCATTTTGGAGTAAAAATTTATTCAGTTAACAAATGTTGATTATATTAAGCTCAGATATTCTCTACATATGAGATTTGTTTGGTTTTTTAAATCGGCGAAATAAAATATGCTTCTGGAATAAGGATTTTGATAAGAAGTCGTCCACATCATTTGAGCTTAAGAGCCACTAACTTTTCAATAATGTGGTGAAGGATTAAATAGAATTGGCATAGCCTAATTTACTTGTTCTTGCTATAAATTCTAATGCAATTTCTTTTAGATTCTGGCAATTTGCTTTGTGTATAGTTCAGTTTATAGTTTTAAGAATTAGGATTAACTAATAGGGTAGAAAATCCAAGAATAACCTAAACCGATTTTTTAAGGAAAATAAACATAAATGAATCTATAATATTCAAAGCGATCTTTTTATATAATACCACCTTGATACCCTTATGTACGTTATACATATCAGTTCGAGCTCGATTATCACAACTTGAATAAATCTGGCCTTTTTCAATTACCGAAACGATTTGAGAAAAAATAATGAAGAAAATGGAAGATTTTCCATAGTTGTCGATAAATGGACGTATGTATCTATTTAAAATACGTATTTTTTTTTTTTTTGTTAAGATCATTTTTTTTATTCGTTATTTTCATCGATTAATCGAATAATATTTTAAGTTTAATCGTTTGATCGAACGAACAAAAACAAATATTTAAATTATTCGCACAAAGTTGAAAGGCGAATAATTGACAACTCTAATCCGAACCCACTAGCTCGAAATATTTTAAATGATAGCGGCCACAATCGCTTTAGAAAAAGAGACACGGCAGCACTTTCCCAATCAGAATAGCGATAAGCACTTACATACATATGTAAACAGAACCCGCGATGAAGAACATTTTTGTCTGGCACTGGACATTTTCTGGACATAAAATTAAGTAGTCTTATTATTGTTAGTTCAATTTAATATATGAAGATTCAATAAATAAATAATGAAAAAAAAAAAAAATTTAACATAACCTATCAAAAATAAAAAAATACACACTTACTTACCATTTTCAATAATAAATGTGTGTATTTTTTAGTTTTGTATTATTTATTTACTATTACAATTTATATTTATAAAAATTGCAATTAATTTTTGCCGCCACAAACAATTTTGTTAATAAGAAACAGCTGATGTCAGATGCTTTCTCACTTGAAGAGAACTCGTTCTAAATCAAGAATGTCAAATGTACTATAGACAGAGAAATAACACATGATATTGTTTGGCGGGGGGTTGAGACGAAATGTACAAATTTAACATGCTTCATCTTAATTGTAATTTTGAGTTTTGCTGGTGGCAACACTGAGAATGACACAGAGCTTGTTTTGTGTAATCTTTTTTTTTTTAAGTAACAACCGTAAAACTGTTGATATTTTGATAAGATGAGATAAACCCACTGTTTATTGTTGATGTGTTTTGTTTAAGCTTTGATATTGTAACAAGTAGAACTGTTGCTATAAGTCTTATACGCTTAACAGTTTTATTTGGTTTAATATCTTTAGTTTTTCTAAAACGTTATGGATGAAGTTTCCTGATGATCTGGCCTAAGCAACCAGTGAAATGCGCATAGGAATAGCTTATCCCATCAACAATAAATTTCAAGTGTTTTTATCAATAATAAAAACTGGGAATTAAGCACGAATAACAAAATCTTTTGAAATTAAAATTTTGTATTCCCAAAAATTGAAATTACTTTTTGATAATAAACGGGCAGTGCACGGCCTAAAAAAACACTTAATTGTCAACATCTTTTGTAAAGTTGTTGTTGTTGTTTTGTTTTTCTTAACCTACTTACAACTACAGTTAATGTTGAGAGAATTTCAACTAATTGTAGTGGGGAATGTAAGATGAGATAAACCCACTGTTTATTGTTGATGTGTTTTGTTTAAGCTTTGATATTGTAACAAGTAGAACTGTTGCTATAAGTCTTATACGCTTAACAGTTTTATTTGGTTTAATATCTTTAGTTTTTCTAAAACGTTATGGATGAAGTTTCCTGATGATCTGGCCTAAGCAACCAGTGAAATGCGCATAGGAATAGCTTATCCCATCAACAATAAATTTCAAGTGTTTTTATCAATAATAAAAACTGGGAATTAAGCACGAATAACAAAATCTTTTGAAATTAAAATTTTGTATTCCCAAAAATTGAAATTACTTTTTGATTTTATTTAATGTTAAAAATAGAATACGAAATTATGTTTTATCTTAATTTTGAACCATTCCTATCTCAATAATAGCAAATACAGTTTTTTATCATAGCGTAATGAAATTTTTTCTTTTTGGACCACGGTTATAGATCAATTCTCTAATTCCAGTAACTTCATAACACAGCATTTTGGATAAGCAAAAACGGTGTTCAGTGTCATCTATTTATGTTTGTGGTATCCTATCTTCTGCCTTTTTTACTTTCAATAAAACGAAAAAGGAGCTTATTTTTTTTACTTTTGATATAAGATTTGTAAGTTTGAAAAAGTTCTTTATATAATTTTTGTTTTAATTATTTGATTCATCATTAAATTCCAAATATTATGTGGTTACAGAACGGTTTTAAACCGTTCCAAGCTTTCCAATATTTCCATTATTTGTTTTAGGATATAACTAACGAATCTTGCAAATTAATAATCCTTCCTAAAAGGCGTTAATCAAAAATCTCGCACTAGGTGTCGTGTTCCTTGCAGCCGACCTTAGGAACATCGCAATAACGATTTAAAATTGCAAATAAAAAAAAAATTCAACAGCAATCTACATTTAAGTCATAAAAATATCTACCTGATTCGAAATACAACATAAGTATCTAAGTAAATGAGATAAACATACATCCATATAAATCATTTCCATTACTGAGTGAACTAAATTTTATGGCACATGTTCGCATTAAAATCGTACACGCGCGGCACACAATCTTGATTTTATGCGAATAAACTTGAATTTAGCTTTTTATATTTTTGCGAATTTTGGAATAAAAACAAATATCGTATGTATCTGTAAAAACATTTAGTGTATTTTGTAATACATACTTCACTTTTAATGAGTGAGCAACACAATTTATCTATCAGTCAATCCACAAGCTGCTAAAGAGTTTAAGCTTTCATTCAGTTAGTTTTATATTTAGATACAATGAATTTGTGTTAAGTCATTTTACTTAAATTTGCAGAAGATTGTAACAGAATGATTAGAGTTTTATTAAATTATTTTGTTCCTTAATACATTTCAATAGCTTGTGAAAAATATTAATTAAACAACAAAAAATAATTAGATTCTTTGCAAAAATTTATAAAAAAAAAATAGTACATACCGCCTTGAAAATTAACTGATCTCAGTTTATCACAATATATTCAAAACAGTTGATAAACTAAATAGAAGGTCGTCTAACTCCTATTTGTTAAAACAAGATATATCCGGTGTTTTTTTAGAGGCTGAGATATTTAAATTAAAATAAAATAAAGAAATGAATGGCATCAATTTTGAAGTATATTTTCGGTTTGGCCCAAAATTGAGGTTCAATATTTACATATTTTTCGCTGAAAATCAGGCTGTACTTCGCCAATAATAATATGTCCAGTTGAAGGGTTTATTTTGAAAATTATTCGCTCGCCAGTAAAGGGTAAAAAGGATTCGGTAAAGCCATATATAGAAGTCTAACTTATTAATAGAGAGCTCGTTTGATAACAAAGTTATATACACCATATTTGGTAACTTTTTTGTAACCGTTTTTAAGAGATATAGAAATTTATATTATCTTTGTATGCCAGTTACCTTCTAAAATTCAGTGCACTTTTTGACAGATGTTGTGTAACCATTCTATTTGTACCAAATTTAAACAATTTTACGGCAACCGTTCTACAGAATGCTATTTTGCCACACCCACTTATCTTATCCCGCCCACTTCTTGATTGACTCAGTATTGATAGCCAAGCTTTTTTCATTTACATTTACACAAAACTGAATTATCTTTAAATGGGAGGTGCCGCGCCTACTTATCCCCTTCTACTCTTTTTTCGACACATGTTATGAATTGATAACCCAACAATTTGTCCAAATCTTAAAACTTCAGCTATTGTCGTTTTACAAACATACAGAATTCTATTTTGTACCACGCCCACTACTACAATACCGCTAAGATTTTGTCAGATTTTGTTCATAGATTACCTAGTTATTTGTATTAAATTTGAAAACTGTAGTTCTTGCGGTTCTTTAGATATACAGTAATCTGTATTGACCTTGTATTGGAAGTGCCACCCCCATTTAAAATTTAAAAAAATAAACCAGTTTATTGTTTTGGTATTAAGACTCAGTATGCATCAATAATATTTTATTACAATCAAAATCATCTTACCAAATTTTATCGTAATCGGTCCATAATTACCACAGCTCCAATACAAATAACAGTCTCGAAGAAAGCGTTTAATGTAATAACTTCCTTATAAAAGTGAGTACAAATAAATGCTTTACAACACTGAAAAAATAGTTCCGATAATACTGATATAAAACCTGGCGTCATTAACTTTTAAAATAGCTAATATGTCAGTTATTATGAGCTAGTAGGTCCATAACTTCTAAAGATGACCAAAAAATCTCATATAGATAATATTCTTATTCCTCTGAAGAAGATTTCAAATAATGCAATAATGGGCTGTTAGATAAAAGTTATAAAAATTTTCGTTTAGGAAACATGTTATTTTACAAACACACTTTGCTATAACATTAAAGAATATGTTTATACACAGACAATAAGTTTATAGTGTACTTATTATTATTGTGTGGACTTCTTAGATCTAAAAATAGACGCAAAAATTATAAATTTATTGTCTACAATTTTTTACACGTTTGTGTTTATTAAAACGTTGTGTGTGGTTGCGAAAGTGATCGTTAACTTTTAGGCAAAAGATTCGCACGTTTTTTTTAAGTTGAATTTCAGACAACTAGTTTTCTATCTTTATTTAGTTGTTTTTTTTTTTGTTTGTTTTGTTTTTATTGCCTTTCATTTGTATTGTGTGTGTGTTTTGCAAACTAACCGGAAGTTCGATTACCTTTAAACACACCAGAAAGAAAAAAACAATGAAAAAACTTAAAAAGCAACCAAGATATTAATGACGAATGTTTTAAGAAAAAATTACAGTAATATCTTTTCAGAAATACCCAAAAGAATACGAAAATTAAATAAATATGTAATAAAAGTACCTAATTAATGAAATTAAAAAATAAACAATGAAAAATTTAAGAACGTGAACGTCAGGTTTATTATACTACCCTCTAATTTATCAATATTTAATTTTTATAAATTTGGGAAATTTCCGAAAATTTGAAAGGAATGTTTTTTGTTCCATTGCTTAAATTTGGCACTGGATCTGATATTGAAAATAACTGTGGTATTTCCAAAATTAGTACTTTACCTAAACTTTTTGAAAAATTAATAACAGAAAATTTTTATTATCAAGTTTAAAAGATAATATCTTCCTGTCAACACAGATTTAAAAAGGATGCTCTACCACAACATTGCTTCTTCAACTTACAATTGCAATCAATCTTGTTTTTTTCCTTAAGAAATCAAACAGATGCTATCTACACTGATTTCAACAAAGTTTTTGACAAAGTCAATTAAACAATTTTGGTTAAAAAACTTTAACCAATGGGGTTGAAAAACTTTAGTTTAAAGTGTATTTACTCTTATTAATCGAAAAGGGCTAACACCATCCGTTTTTGTTCTTAACATTTTCTCAAATTATACTTTCCCTTTATCACCATCCCTTAGGGGGCTCCCATACAAATATTGCGTTTTATGAAATTCTTAAATTAATTAAAATTTGTCGACTTTTGTGAATAAAATCAAAAGTTGCAAACAGATTTTAATCATTTATGGCTTGTTTTGTTTGTAGCTTCGTTTTTTATAAGTCTGCAAAAAATTAGAAGCCTAGCTACATTTTTTATGAATTTTTAAAAAACAAAAATTTCGAAATTTTGATAAAAAAATTAATTTTTTTTTCAAAAAAAAAATTATGTTTCAATAACGACTACTCATATTAGAAAAAAAGTTTTACTTTTCTGAAATGAAATTTTATTGCGGAATTTCGGTTTTTTTAGTAATTTCAATAAACTAAACCGTTTTTGAGTTACGCGAATATATGTTGTGCAACCTTCTCCATTTTCGAAATAACGGTATATCTCGAAAACCAGAGCCAATCTGAAAAAATCGCGGCCACCACTGGATTCAGCGTCCCCGAATTATGTTAAAACGCCATGTGCCCGGCTTGTCTGTTTTTTCAACTAGCATAGTGTAATCTTTCATTCTTGACCGTGGCCTTTCTTCATAAAAATAATTTAATGAAAATTAAATTTGATGAACTTAAGCCTAATTAAAAATATTAAATTAATAAATAAATTTTTTTTTTTAAATATACCCATTTTCGGGAGCTATAGGTCTTCCCGAGTCCAAATTTTATGACCCAAGTAAATGGAAAACTTATTTTAAAGCATGTCGGTAGTTAAGTGTGTCTTTAATTATATTTAATAGCACGCAAACATGTAAATAATTAAATGTAATTAAGCGATAAATATTATATAAATACACATACATATTTTTAGATATTAGTATATAATTATAAACTTCTGTTCCTTCCCAACCATGGTGGGTAAATAAGATTCGGCATAGCCGAATATAGCACTCTTACTTGTTGGCAATTGAACGGTCGGTTTAAAAATTCTCTTTCATATGCCTTTAATGAAAAATTAAAAATAGATTTAATTCTACTGAAAATTTAAAAATACAGTGCGATATTAAAAACAAGGAGAGAGTGTATTAGTACTAAATGGCAAGATAAATAATTTCAAGAGTTTTAAAAGGTTTGGCGAAATTTGACATTTAGTAAATATCTCGTTATTTGATTAATCAATTTAAAATTATTGTGAAATACCTTCCAAAGCCACTTGTGCTCTTCACTGTATATGAAGTTTTTTCCGTAGCTGTATACACTTTCCTATTTTCTTATGAGGTAGCATTTTCAATTAGACTAATTTGAAATATAATGAAATAACATGAGAGCATTTCTTTCATTTATAATATCCAATCTCACCGGAGTGAATGAGCAAAGAAACATTGCAAGCTCTTCAACTAATTAGAAATTCTAGCTTAAAAAAAGTCCGTAATAAATATATAAAAGAAAATGTATGCCAAAAAAACAACAAAAATTGGGAAAAATTGGTAACACACTGTAAAAGAGATCACAAAAAAATCAAATTGATTTTGAATGTGGATGTTTGTGTATCTTTAAAATGTGCTCTTACTTAAGAGGTACTTTTGAGAAAAGGTTATATGATATAATTGGGAATGTATTAGCCCTATTCATAATCTTGTGCGCTTGAGACTGGAAATTTTTGCAATTGTAAATGTACGCAAAACACGAAGCAAAATACGTCAATTGAAGATCATACATCGTATTTCTCAAGAAATAACAAACATAAATTTTAAAAAATCACAAGAAGTTTTTTTTTTTTTTTTTTATTTAAAATTTTTTTTTTTTTTTTTTAATTTCCTTAGCTATTCCCGCGAAGCTCTATGCTTGTCTGCAGGAAAGAAACCAGAGTCTCTGGCGGGAATCGAACCCGCAACCTCGGCGCTGATAGACTAGCTCGCTACCAGCTAGCCTACCGAGGCACTTTGAGATTAAAAACGTTAAATTAACTGAGTATCAGCTGTCGGTTTGCAATTAAGCACTGCATTTGTCGTGTATGTATAAACTATTTGTTTTAAGTGTGCATTGCTGTATATTTTTTTTTTTAAGTAGAGTAAAGCTACGGTCACATTTATTAAATATTTGACCAAATAAGCGTAACCCCTACTTTTGTTAATAGTTGGTAAGATTTAACATGGTCTTAATATCACAAAATAAACTAATTATACTACTAGACATAGCGAAAAACTGTTTTGTGTAAGATGTGGTATTATAATCAAAATAAATATTGAAATTAAAGGAAATGATTATTAAGTTTGCTTCTTGGTCCCGTTTATTTCGTCAAATATTTGACAAGTGTGACCGTAGCTTAAGAATGTACTTTACCAGATTGCAAATGCTACAATGCTCAAACATTTGCACAATATTGTCAGTAGGGCTACTGTATTGTCTAATTCTGTCATAATAAAACGTTATTCTTGACAAAATATCGGTATTCGGAAAAGTGCCACATAATTAATCACCTGGTGAATACCCACATAAAAAATTTATAAGTGTGTTGAAATGATATGCGGTTTAGTTGTTTTTGTTGTTGGCATATTTGATAATTCTTTATTTTTCATACGGACTCCAAACCAAAGAAAAAAAATGCGCATTTAGCGAAATGCAAAAGTGCAAATACATACTTCCGTTTCCGTTGCATCACTTTACATTATTTTTTTCAAACACTTTTTGTATACATATGCATGTGTGGCTGTTTTTTTTTTTTTTTAAATGTCAGAGAGTTGTTCAGTTTTTTCTTCTTTAAAAGACTCGCCCACTTTTTTTCTGTACCGATTGTACTTATCAAATGTATGTTTGTGGGAATCAAGTAAAGTACATCATCATTGATAGATGATATACAGGACGAGATGAAGATGTACTGAGAAACACATACATATTTATAGGAATATATTTACTACATATGAACATTAGGGTGGTTTTATCTCATATGACAAAAAAAAAATGTCAGAATTTTTTTGGGGGCACCCCCCTAAAATGTTTCTTTCTATTAGATTTTAGGATTGCCAAAGTTTAAGCACGATTGAAAGATGTTAACACGTGCAACTGGGGCCTCAAAGTTTTGAAAATCTCGATTTTTTGGCAGTTTGGCGACTTTGCCGACCCATATCTATAGAACGGTTTAATATATTTGCCCGTGTCATATATCAAATTGAAGGCGGTACTGTTTACAATATTTTGTATGCAATAAAAAATACGTAAGTAGAACTGAAATCGAAAAAATAGAGCCAATGTCCCTAAAAACGTGACTAGGTACCCCCGAGAGCGAAGATAGAACCTATTGCGAAAAAACCCCATTTTCCTTCCTATATTATCAATTTTTGGAATGAAAACAATTGTATGTTTAAAAAATCAAGTATAATAAAGTTCTTTTTCATTTTATTCTTATTTACATTTATTCAAGGGACTGACATAATGTGGTTTTGGAGCTATCTGGATACAGCTGACGGCATCTGCTGACTACTTGGAGAACGTATTGTTTTTGTTGCTCGTCCTTTGTTAGTAATTGGTTATAATCTGTGATGAGCTTGACTCCTCGCTCTGCCATGTCGTTCACAACTTTCAAGTTGTTTACTATCCTTTGCCCCTCCTGGTAGTTGATGTTCTGCGGCCAAGTTGCAGGATCTTTTTTCAGAAATTCGGTGTGAATGTTTAATCTCTTGAACACAGGTAAGTCTCACTTGTAATTAGGGCTGGGAGACCTTTTTCCAGGAATTTCGGCAGTTGTTCTTTTTTTAATTTGGGTCGCATATTTCTGGAGCACTTCTCATTTTCTTCTGCTTGATTTGTTAAGATTTTTCTCGCCATTTGGTTCTTTACGGTGATTTGCAATTTCGGGTCAAACAATGCCAGTGCAACAAGTTCAGGACTAAGATACCACAGGTGATTCATCATTTTGTTTATTCCTTTTTCTGATATTTTTTTGTCAATGCTTTCGTATTTCAATAGATTTTCAATGAGTTCTAGGTCTTGTTTTGGTGCTAAACACGCTCTGGGGGCGTTAAACCAGGCTTTACAGTAGACTCGAACGATGAAAACACAAAGTGCTTCTAGGCCCTCTTGTTCTTGGGAAGTCAGCTTAAACTGGTCACGGAAGAGTTGTATTTTCAGACAGTAAATAGCTTTTGCCATCCACCGTGCATGGTGTACTGGACCTGGAGACCTGAAGCGCACATCTTTACCATCAAAATGGCAAAGATATATCAATGCCAACTGTAACAGCTCTTTGTAGTCGTCTCTTGGCTGACATTCCAGTAGTTTTCTTTGCAGTTCTTCTTTGATACCCTCTACTTCTTCTTTTGGCAGTAGTTTCAACACATTCTCGCCTACATCGAACTTGGATTTATCAATTCTCGACCATTCTTTTTGAAATCTCTTCAATATGTCTGGTTAAGGCACCGATGGGTTTCCAAACTTGCAGTCAAAAACCCCTCTCAACAAGACTTCTAAAACGTGGTGTCGGCACGCTAGGTACAGAAGCTTTCGACCTAACATCTGCTCCAGGATATTACACGCTCCATTGAGTCTCCCAGTATTAGATGCTGTTGTATCGAAGCACATAGCCACGACCGAGCTGGCGAGACCCCATTCCTCTAGACATTCGTACACTGCTAGGGCTTGTTCCTCACCTGAGCTACTGTCCGTTTCAGGAACGCCCAGGAGCTGTTCTTTAGTACCATGTGATACCAGAACAGCAAGCCGTTCTTTCTGCTCTGTTTTGAGGATACCTGGTAGTAGTTTTCCATCCCAGTGCACGCAAACAGCCTCGTTTTGGGGAATCTTAAGTCTGTCTTGAATTTGTTCTGTGTATTTTTTACGGTTTATTCTCCGCTGTTCACGGATTACGCTTCTGGAGATCTTATATTCGTTGGGATCCTCTCCGAGAGCTTCTACTGTAGCCAAAATGATACGAGTAGCGTTCCTATCGGACACCTTACAGCGGTCCAGCAACAATGACAATTTCATGGTTAGGACCTCTTAGGACTCTGAACCCCTGGACTTCTACTTAATATATAACAATAGGTAGTAGGGTAACCAAATACATTTTTAAACTAGTTAAATCATAGCAAACATATTTAAATGCAATGGGATTCCAAAGTATAAGTATTTGTGCATAATAAGCAACAATAATACAAATAACGCAATTTCGCTCTCGGGGGTACCTAGTCACGTTTTTAGGGACATTGGCTCTATTTTTTCGATTTCAGTACTACTTACGTATTTTTAATTGCATACAAAATATTGTAAACAGTACCGCCTTCAATTTGATGTATGACACGGGCAAATATATTAAACCGTTCTAGAGATATGGGTCGGCAAAGTCGCCAAACTGCCAAAAATCGAGATTTTCAAAACTTTGAGGGCCCAGTTGCACGTGTTAACATCTTTCAATCGTGCTAAAACTTTGGCAATCCTAAAATCTGACGGAAAGATACATTTTAGGGGGGTGCCCCCAAAAAAAATCCGACATCGATTTTTTAAAACCACCCTAATGAACATGTTTATATTTATTTAGCCTAAACACTGATGCAAAAAATGTAAGTTACACACTACACTTTTTCTAGATACATGTAAAAAAAAACAATATTCACATATCACTACATGTTTAGTTTGTAAAATTGGAAATATATTTGTTTGTTTCAACATTTAGCAATTAAAACAAGATTTTTGGTAATAGTATAATTTTTTTTTTTAATTTCCTTAGCTAATCCCGCGGAGCTCTATGCTTGTCTGCAGGAAAGAAACCAGAGTCTCTGGCTAGCCTACCGAGGCACTCAAACTAACAGCCGTATTTATAATGGAAATTTGGCATATAGTTAGCACAAAGTTTATTTATAATACACTTACCAAACTCTGGCAAACGATTTGCTAAACTCTTTTTAACCAGCTGCCAAACGTTTGCCAACTTGTAAGAAACAGCTGTTTAATGTTAAACAATTTGGTTTAAAAACAAGCAAAAATGCTTACTAAGACTGTTTCGAATCTTTGATACTCTCGAGAATAAGAAGATTTCGGTAACTATTGGGCGTTATATCTTAAAATTATAAGTCATTATTAACAAAAACTTACCTCAAAGTTTAATCAATATTTGCGGCTTTAGGCATATTAAAGTCTATTTCAAATGCGCGCCTATTTCAAATAGAGCCAATGATCAATTATGTACAAAGAATAAATTAATTTGCATATTTAAATACGAAAAACGCATATTTGATAAAAAAAAATTAAATTTTCTGCGATGACGATTTTTGCGGTATCTACAAAAAGGTTTGTAGGTTTAGCTATTGAATTTTTAGTTAACAACCAAGTTTATTAAATTAATAAACAAAGTTGTTGCCCAAAATAATTTTGTTCAACAAAATGCTTACGTGATTTTTTTAAAATAAACTGTTGAAAATGTTAAATAAATCAAACAAAATGTTTATCGAATCTTATTGCTATAATTATTTATTAATTATGATATACTAAATTCCCAATTTTTATTCTTTGTTAAATACACTTAAATTTATTGTAGGGGGATAAGTTAGTTCCTATGCGCATTGCGCTCTTTGCTTAGGCCAGATCCAAGAACTTTGGAAAAACTAAAGATATTAAACAAATAAAACTGTAAAGCGAACGAGAATTACAAGCACTCAAGTCTTACATGCAACGGTATCAAAGCTATTAAAAAATGGACAAGAGTTATAAAAATACTGTCTTTACTTTGATTTAAATTTTTTTTTATTGAATATGGAGACATATTTAATTATTTTGTTATTAATTATGTTTTATTGTGTGCTATTTTGCAAAGTGTAACTTTGATAATTTTTGTCTTTGAATCAAATAAAAATTTTATTTTTAACAAACTGTTGTTAAAAACTTTCTTGAGTAATTTTTTTTTCTGTGTACTAACCTTCACAAAATATCCAAAATGTGCCAAATTTAATGAGAATCGGAAACGAAAGACAGCTTATTAGGAGGGCTGTTCCACATTTGATTCATAACACTCTTCGTGCTGAACCGATCAATTCCAAACTACTTAAGGCAAACTAGAAACAGTTTGAAACCAACATTTTTTCTGTTGGGCTTTTTAAAAAAAGTTAGGATTCGGGTTTGGTTGAAGTTAAGGCTCGGTCTTAAAAATATACCGAGTTCGGGTGTAGGTACGGTCTGAAAAATTGCGTTCTGCCGAACACTAACAATTTCGTAATTGAGATAAGTTGTCACACTAGAAACCAAAATTTTCCATTCATTTTATGGATTTACATACTAGATGCAACAAAAAACCATTGAAGGGCGTTCAAGTAATCAAGCTTAAATGATCTATAGCATCACGCACGCTCACTAACAAAAGTTTTGTTTTCAACAACGCTCGCGCACGGTTCCCCAGCGGGAAAAAGAAGGAGTAGGAAGGCCTTCTAGAAGGCCTCTGTACCCCTTCTTTTGGATGTACAAGGCCTTCTTGCTCCATTCCATACTCATATCTTTTTTACACACGTTGTCATTGCGGAGAAGGCCTTCCGCTCTCGCTTCTTCAGCAGGTACACAAGAAGGGTAACGGGACCAAAAAAAAATTGATTTTGCTTTTGCTTGTGCAAAAAAACAATACAAAAAATGTTACTCCTTTTCTACTCCCTTCTCATAGAAGCGAGTGTGGAAGGTGTATCTTATCTTTTATACAAAAGAGCCGAGGCCTTCTATGAGGCCTTCTTTAGCAGTTAGATAAGAATAGTAATTGAATCAAAAAATCTTTTAAGCAGGCCTTTAAAAAGGCCTGAAGTAAGAAGGTCTTCTGAGTTTTCCCGCTGGGTCATTTCCAAAGTCTTAAAATCACACATACTCATAAAATATTTTATTTAATGAAACACGAATCTTACATTCAATTAAATTACCAGCTGGAAATGCCACTGATTGACTATTTACACAGTCATCAGTACTAGTGACTTATTATACCCAAACAATGTTATTTACTATACCCTTTAACATCTGCGTGTCATTTATAATCTACTAATGACGTTGGTACTATTGACTAAGTAGTCCTTTTGGGACCATATGAGGACATCGGAACTAGAGAATCCGTAGTACAGTTTAGTAAATCTAGTCTACAATTTTGGTTCTTTTAAAAGTATTTAGAGGTCGAATTGAAAAATTTGACATTTAATTTTGTTTTTAGGAAAATACGAAATTCATAACAATTTTTTGTTGTGTTTTGAAGGCAAATATTAAAAAGTAGAAACTTCGTTGACAATGTCACCAAAAAGTCACTTAAATTGTCGACAGATCTGGTGACTTGGAGATACTTTGCACCCAGGTTTCCTTCAGGGTGCTTTTAAATATTTAAAACTAAAAATTATTTCTAAATCCCACAAACAATAAATTTCAGTTTATCAATAGTAAGAATTGGGAATTAAGCACATTAAAACTTAATCTTATGGTTAAAGTTTTTAAAATAACCACAATTTTGTAGGGTGGCCCAAAAAAAAATTATTAATCTTATACACGCATAAGTTTTTTAATTTTGTAATATTTTAGTACACAGCAACGCGTTAAAATAATCGAATATTTCCATTCTCGTCAACGATCAATTGTTATTATGCAGCGAACATATCGCCACTATGACAATTAAAGATCAGCTCACACAGCATTTAGGATTACGAATTTAGTCGGCTGTTTTGAGGAACTTGTATGACTAGAAAAGGTGCTTATCGAAATATTCGCACTGAAGACAGCGTGGAAGCGTCAAAGTGTTGATCCATCTGTCGCAACTCGTCATTGTTCCGGCCAATTGGGCATTTCTGAAACAACATTGCAGAGAATTTTAAAGTTGGATCTTAAAATGCTTTCATAAAAATTTTGTTTATAAATGCAATCATTTGGTTTGCTTTCGTCAATAAAAAACAGAATAGAATGAACCTTAAGAACCTTTCTCCCATATATTGGCTACATTTAAGGTTACATAACATATAATTCTAAATGCAGCTAATCTATTAAGGGTTCATGCTATTTCAGTAATCGCAACTGCTTGTGCATACTCTGTATGCCCGTATGCATAACAACAGCAACAAGAAAACTAAAAATTTGTTGGTAAATATTATTTGGGCATATGCCAAAAATATTGCTAAATGCAACGAAATGAATGAACGAATGAATGGATGAATAAAAAGAAAACGTTTCGATGGGCACTAAAGGCAAGTAATTCATCCTGATGATGTTGATGGCAGCCAGAATTTGATTGTGCCACTACCAGTGCTACCACTTTTTCTCAAACTTCTGCCGCTTTTGTGGCAGCTTTTACCACACATACACATGTACATATCTGAAAAATGTCAGAAAGCCATACACACACAAACGTACAAGTAGACACTAACTGTTGTAAGCATCACCATGAAGTGTTGTTGTTGTTGTTTTTAGTGTTGTTGATATCACAGGATGTTGTTGTGGGTTAAAGGCAAGACATTTGCAGTCATTTCTGTGTTGTCAATTATGTTTTTTTCTTTCGTTTTTATTTATTTTTGGCTCTTTTCGATTTTTTTCTCGTCCTCTGTGTGTGTGTGTGTGTGTGCTACTCCCACAAAAAATAAACTACTGCATTATTATCAAGTCCAAATTGATAACTATGAAAAAAGTTTATATGCGACATGAATTATATGATTAAAAGATGTTGGCGATTCTCTCATCTCTTAAAATTCAATTTTTTTTAATGTTTGGTTTGGGTAATCCATGAAATAATTTCTTTGTGTACATATTTATAATTGAAAACGCATTAAGTGAGTGAGTGGAGGCATTCGAATGTATCGTAAATTTTAATATTTCATTTAATTAATGGAAGATTGAAAATCTTAACACGGTACTTTATACGTTAATTTAACTTATTTGAAATAGTCAAATTAAAATTATGCCCATATTCTTTTAAACCGTGTTTGTATTTATTTATCATAAAATAAACTTAATTTTATACTTTTTAAAGTGTGAGTCAGTGACTGAATAATCTGACATGAGACTGGAAGTTTGTATTTTGTGCGTGCACATTTAAAAATAATGACAATTTCATATAATAACTGATGCCATTTTTCGCACGTTTGCCATTTAATTAACCAACGTCATTGTAATATATAATCTCGGTTAATGGGCGCCCTCAACCGATCCACATATTTTACTCATAATGTCCTTAAAATACGGACACCAGCAAATAAGTAGCTGCTTACTTTAAATCGTAGCAGTTGTGTTCAAAATTATAGTTTCTATCTGCAAAACATAAGAAAAACACAGGGTGACTTTAAATGGTTGAATCATTGGTTGTAAGAATATTCATCGTATTCTCCAATAAAACTACTATTTTACCAAACTGTAATTCATTGTTGTTACTGTCATTTAACTAAGGCTTAAATATTTTTTTTATTCTTATTTAAAGAAGTTTTCAAAAGTACACCTTTTTTCAAACTGACAATTAAACTGACAATTATAAAATTAAGACAACATTTCCTGACAACTTGTATTCAACTTATCTTATTCTTTCCATGTATGCAGGCCTGCCAGCTTAGTATTTTTGAGACTAAAAATAGCCTCTTTATTTTTCTTTTAGCCTCTAAATTTAAGATTTATCTTGGTGGCTTTTTCTAGCGTTTTTTTAATTTTAATATGGCCTTTTAAAGCAAAATTTATATATTCAGAAATTTTTCGCATTACTAAATAAAAAATGCTTTACATGCAAAAATACTCAAGAAAAAAATCTGGCAGCTTTTGCTTTAATTGTACACAATTATGACAACAAACAAACGCCTGTATCAAATAGTGATACTAAGGTGTCAACACTTGCGTGTTAGCTTGCTACTTTTTCGGCCATATGAATGTAGTGGCGGAAAACATTAAAAAATAACTGTTATTTCTTTAATAGACTAAAACTACAGGGTGGCCCAAAATTTACGAAGGGGTTTGAATTGTTTAACTTTTTTATTTTAATTTTTTCTTTTCTTTTCAGTATTTTGTAAAGAAGAATTGGGGAATTTAAAATGGAGCAGTACTCAATTAAACAACGTGCCCAAATTGTTGAGCTTTATTTTTCAAATCAACGATCCATTGTTTTGACTCCAGTGATTTTAATTGGCCTCCGCGTTCACCGGACTTAGCCGCTACAGACTGTTTTCTTTGGGGTTATTTGAAACGAAAAGTCTACATTAATAAGGCTAGAACCATCCAGCAATTAATAAGTAATATACGCGACGAAATAACACCTGAAGTTTTGCGAAAGGTTATGGAAAATGTGTTGGAAAGAGCACGAATTTGCAAAGCAGAAAATGGCCACCACTTAAGAGATATTATTTTTCATAACTAAACTAAAAATATTCCCCATTTATATACTGTATTAAAAACAAAAAAAAAAATTTATAATTGTATCTTAAATAAAAAGCCACCATGTATATGAATACGTTTATACTTTACGTAAATATTTTATTTGATTTCAGTGCATATAAGCGATTTATTTTTTAATAAGGTTTCGTTCAAATGGGAATTTAGCATTTCATACTATTGATAAACTGGCTGATTAACTCCCTGTTAATTGTTGTTGTTTTGGTTTAAGCTTTGGGTTTGTAAGAAGTAAAACTGTTGCTTATAATTCTTATTCGCTTAACATTTTTTTTTTTTTTTTTTTTTTACAATATCTTTAGTTTTTCTAAAACCTTTGGATGCATTTTCCTGATAATCTGGCCTAAGCAACCATTGAGAGCGCATAGGAAAAGCTTATCCCATCATCATCCCATAAATATGATGAAATGCGAATTGAGCACATTTAAATTCGTTTATTTATTAATTTTTTGATTCCCAAGAACAACTTTGATATTATTTTTTGTTTGCTAGTTGATGTACCTTTTTATTTTTTATAATTTCTATGGATTTTATCAGCATAGTTCCTTATTTTTTAATTGAAAATAAATAAAAACATATAATCTTATTTTTTTTACTTTAAAATTTTTTTAAGACGCGGTCTACCTTTTCTGGATTTTTTTAGCTCCTGGCAACACTGCGCTCGCCCTTCTAAAAAACTAGTTGAATAAATATTTCCGTTATAAAGTAATTGTATTTACAATTTCTTGGGGTCAATCAGTAAAAAGAGAGTTGGTTCTTTTTATTGGGAAGTAAAGGGTAACATTTTTTAGCCTACTGGTACAAAGGGGCATACAGCTTAGGCTATTTGACAGTGCTTAGTATCTTGAAGTTTTTCTGGATAGTAAATTGTCCTGGAGGTGAAACAATTACGAGAGACTTAAGAAGGGTCTCAATGCCAACTGCGCTTGCAGATTGTCTATAGCTATAAAATGCGCAATTGGGCCGTCAGTAGTGCGGACGGCTTTACACTTTGATGTTACCTGTGGTTGCTGTGTTTGGTGGGTGACAATGAGAGAATACCTTTCAAACAGCTCTGGATGCTATTCTGCATATTCTGCCTATTGATCAAAACGTGATGAGAATGGCAGCCAAAAGTCTTATTAAAACAAGGACTAACTGTATGTACAACCATCATATTTGGGGCCTTCTAAAAATCTATACACACGAACGTACGGACATCGTTAAATCAACTCCGCTACTCATGTGAACCCAGAATAAATATAACTTATAGAAGATATGATCAATATTTTAGAAATTACAAACGCGAATCTAACCATACACATACTCTTTTCATTTTGAATGAAGGGTGTATAAAAAAATTTCAAAAATAAAATTTTACAATGATTCTATTAATGTGGCCGCAGCTGTAACCATTTCATGATAAAAGAGTACAATGCGTATATTTAATGAACTTTATTATTATTGTTTCATTTGTTCATTATTGTGGTTACATCATTTTCTCTTAGTTTACCAATAAAAATCACCAAAGATTTAATATAAAAATTAAACACTTCTTTTTTTTTGGAAAAATAAATTCAATTGCAGCTTCATTTTTGGAAAACAATGCATTCATTTGCAGCTTCATTTATGAACATTTTTATGTTCTGCCATAATCCAAATTTAAAAACAAAATAACCTTTTTAATTTCAATGAGATTCTGGCCGTGGGTTTTTTATTTTAATAAATTTTACGCAAAAGTATGAAAATATATAAATTAATATTTATTATATATGTATAATATTTAACAAAAATATTTAAATTTAGTATAGAATAAAAAAACCGAATAAAATTTAATAAGTGCCGAAGAATGTTCGTGATGATGTCCAAGTGATATTTTTTACCATACTTTAATTACACTTAAACTATATTTGGTTGATTATGAATCAGAATGCTTCTTATCACCAAATTCATAGAATCAAGCAAACCATTTGTTGATTTTGTACTTATTAACAAAATGATTATATTGATTACTAAAAATTTTAATTATTTAGTTTAATATATTTTTTTTTAATAAATAATATTTTTAATTTTAATTAAAAAAATTATCAAAAAACTTTGCCATTTTAAACCATGTGTTAATTGATTTAATTAAATATAGCTCAGGTTTTGACAATGCCCAACAACAATTCAACAAGTTTAAATTTTTTTATTTTAAGCGATATAATCAATTAAGAATTTTTTTTATTTAATTAATATTTTAACAAGTAAGAAAGTATACTCGGTCAAGCGGACGGATATCGTTAGTTCGACTCAGAAAGTGATTTTAAGTCGATCGGTATACTTAAAGGTGGGTTTAGGACCACTATTTTAAGGCGTTACACACATCAGAACAAATGCATAATACCCTCTCCACTATTGTGGTGTGGGTATAATTAAAAATTTATTTCAAAACAACTAAACTGTTAATTAAATCAAAATTAAATTTTTAATTTAACTAAAAAAAATGCATTCATTTATAACATAAATATAGTTGAATTTCTTTTAAAAAAATGTTTTTATTTGATAAAAAAAACTACTGAAAATTTTTTCTGTGATGGTACATTTTAAATTAAAATTATTAGGCGAAATCTTTAAATAATAATACAATACAATCCGAATTCAAAGCTCAGATAAATAAAATTTTATTATGGAAGAAAAAGTGCTTAAATGGGAATTTTTTAACAAGGTTTCGTTTAAATGTGCTAAATTCCCATTTCATACTATTGATAAACTGATAATTATTGTTGATGGGTTAAACTATTCCTTTGCGCATTTCACTGGTTGCTTAGGCCAGATCGTCAGGACACTTCATCCAAAGACTTTAGAAAAACTAAAGATATTATACGAATAAAACTGTTAAGCGAATAAGAATTATAAGCCCCAGGTTTACTTGTAACAAAATCAAAGCTTAAACAAAAACAACAACAATAAACGGTGAGTTTACCTCTTCTTTCAGTCCCGACTACAATTGGTTGATTTTTGTCAACTCTAAATGTAGTTGTAAGTGGGAAAAGAAAAAGCAAAAATAAAAACATATTACTATATTTTATTTTGGCAGTTCAGTTTTATTTACACTGCCACATGCATATAACTTATCAAATTTTTTCTTGGGATTCAAAAAATTAAAATAAATAAAATTTTTAAAAACGTACATATAAACTGACTTGAATACGTTGGAGCAAATATAATCATTATAGGGGAGCTTGTATTCATAAAAAAATTTTAAATTTAATAAAGGTTTACAAAACAAATTATCCTCAATGAATACGGGGGTTTAATATTAATTTATTAACTATATGAATCGTGTATTTCAGAAACCCCATAAGTCAAGCACAAATAAAACAAGAAAGAAAGTATAGTCGGTCAAGCCCAAGCATATAATACCCTACAGCACAGTGTATAAAACTATTTGTTACAAGTTTACCTACCCTATTTGGGACCTATTGGCAATCAAGGATCCGTCGGAACTAAATTCTGTAGTTATGTTTAAAATTCATATGAAAGTTTTTCGTGCCGAATATTAATTAGATATCGTCATCTATAAGAGTTTTTTTTTGCCTTTAAGTGATTTTTGAAAGGGGGTTTATATGGAACGTATGGTTAATTTTGAATCCACCAGCACGACCTTTTGCCATAATATAGTAGCTATGGTGGATGTCATTGTCGCCAATTTGCATGTAAATACTTACATTTACAAGAACGTTTGGCATTATTTTAGGTAGTAGTATTTGTATGAGAGCTGTGGTCAAGTATAGACCGATTCCAATAAAATTTGTTCAGTAATTTTGATTGCAAAAAAAAATAAGTTTGGACCAAATTTAATCTTAATACCAATATAATAAGATGGTTTATAGGCACAAAGATGGGCTTTTCGGAAAAAAACTGGTATAGGGGCTATGTGAAATTATGGACCGCCCCATTTTCAATAGGCTTGGTTCTTGTGCCAAGTAGAACCTATGTACTAAGTTGATGATGAAGATAAATATATTCAACTGACTTACGAGCTATAAGTTAAGGCAATGTTCATCATATCTGGTAGGTTAAAATACAGTTGTAAGAATAGAGCACTTTTTATTTCTACCTTCAGCTATCGGTGAATTGTAAAAACGGGCCTTAGTCACTTCTGAGTACTTTCACGCTCACCTAATGGCCATTTGAAAATAATGTAATAGAAAAGTTGTACTTTTTCTCTTGAAGTGAATTTTCAAGCTTTCTTAGGTCTTAGGTCGTTGTAAACAGTTGACAGTAGTTCCAACACTGATCTGTATGGTCAAAAAATATTCTGAAACGTGAAAATAACTTATGCCACCTTCACCAGGCTTTTAGGCATAAATGTGTTTCCCTTCTTATAAAAGTAAAAAAATGTTATTTTTGTTCGAAAAAATTCAAAAAATGTTATTTTTGCTCAAAAAAAAAAAAATAAAAATAAAAAAAAAACTGTGATTTTTTTCTCGAAAAAAATTAAAAAACTTTAATTTTTGCTCAAAAAATAGCTTTTATCACTAAGCTGCAAGTTCACAATTACATGCGTTTTTGCCTGTAAAATTGTGAACTTGTGAATAATTGTGTTTCATTAAATTAAAATTACAAGTTTGTGGCTACAAGTGAATTGAACAAGTCACAAGTCATACTTCTACAAGTAGAATTGTAGAAAAAAATAGGGTCGACGGAGACCCTCAGAAAAATTTTACAAGTTATAAGTGAATAACAAATTGATTTAATTTTTAACTATTTTTTAACAAAAAGTAGTTCAAATAATTTCCAATAATTTTAATATTTTTAGTAAGAAGGCCATTTTTCATGCAAATGCATGGTTTTTGTCGATGGTCTAAGAACGATGTCGACGAATTATCTTTCCGAATCATTAAATTTGCGTTAAAATGGCATCGATTTGGTTTTGCATATTGTTGCATATTTTGTTGAAAATGCATATTTTTGCATATTTTGACATTTTTGTACGATTTTTTTTTAATTTCCATATTATAAAAATTTTCTTCAAAAAATTTTTAAGTACACAAAAAAACCTACCCAAAAAATATAAATTTATAAATCTATAAAAAATTACTTTTAGAGCTTTGCTTTAAATATAAGCAGCTGTATTCATAACAAAAAGTTAACCACAGTTTGTACACTACGTACAATGAGCTGCTAACTAGAATGCCGATTAAGCTTAGCAGCATCTTGGTACAGAGTTACTTCATAACGAACTTTTCTCCATCTGCTAACTAAAAAAATCAACTCTGAATTTTAATGATGCCACATTATATTACTCAAAAATGCAACACGTTTCGCATTAATCATCGCTGGACTTGTCATATTTTCTTTTTTCTTTTTTTGATTTTCCCTTCACATATAAAAATGTTTTTAAAATTAAAATAAATTAATTAAAAGACAGTAAATTAAAAAAAAACAGTTAAAATAAAAAACCAACCAAATTGCTTAACATTAAACAGCTGTTTTTTACAAGTTGGCAAACGTTTGGCAGCTCGTTAACAAGAGTTTAGCAAATCGTTAGCCAGAGTTTGGTAGGTGTATTATGAATAAACTTTTTGCTAACTTCATGCCAAATTTTCATTATGAATACGGCAGAAGATTTTCAAAGTTTCGACAAAAGATCCTTCTATATTAAACCGACGCAGCACCTTGCATGGTTAAGGCTTAAAATGAGTTTTAAAAATTTTATCCAAAACTGTTACAACTTATACCGCGTTGCGGAGGAAATCAGAAGCCAATTCGATAATATGGCAATTTTTAATGAAATGTATCCCTTGATTCTCCTTCCACCGCAGCCGGTAGTTACAAGATGGGGCCTGGCTAAATGCTTTAGAATTCTATTCAAAAAAACTTGAGTAATTTAAGAATGTTTGATGAGATGATTGATACCGATGATTATGCAATTAAAAAAGTAAAAGAAATATTAAATTTAAATAACATCAGAAGACAATTAGCATTTGAACTTTCCAACTACGGATATATTGATGAAACACTAACTTATTAAGTGTAAAGTACACTATCAAAAAGTCTTAAAGCCTTTTCACACTTGTCAACACTTAACATCAATTTGCGAAGATGTTGGAATTTTCCCATAAGAAAAAAATAGGGCTAAAAATCAAAATTTTTCAACATCTTTACAGAATGTTACTATTTCATTTTATTTCCTTTTAAATTTTTCGATTCTTTGAGTATCATCATTAGAAAAGTGGCAATGAATTCTTTTATTGTGGCATCACTGAAAAAATGGAAGTTGCTTTGAAAGCAGCGTTACCATTTCTCAAATTTTTCCTTTTTTGCAAGCCTTATTTTGCTAAAATTATTAAACAAAATAAATTAGCAATACATTTCAGAAGTGGTGACATTTTTTATTGATATTAGATTTCACATTTTCAACATCTTCCATGCGTTCCTCCGAAATGTATGCAAGTGTACAAAGGGTTTTACGTATTTTGAGTTAAATACAACCTTTCATGATATATTGTTACCAGTGCTGCCAGAGGTAGGGAAAGATCCCTACATGTAGGTATTTTTGTTACTTAAAAAGAAGCGTAGGGAAAATCGGACACATTTTTCATAATCTCCAAAACGTATGGATTTTTCGTCATATCTTTTACCTACACGTTGAAAAAATTTCCCGTACAAAAATCCCTACGCATTATTATCATTAAAATAGAAGAAAAAACATTTGTTATAAAAAAAATTTTTATTCAAATATGTATGTATATTTAAGCTTTGACATAAAATAAGTACAAATTTTACATTAGGTGTGATCCCGTACTCAACGTTGGGAGCCCGCGGGATCGCAATCTTACCGAAAACTGTTCCCGTACTCAAAGTTTGTTAAAGTGAGAGAGCTTTTAAGAGAAAAATCTTCTTCTTGCACGAAGTAGCCCGTACTTTTTCTTTGGGCTGAATGGGAAAATTGTAAAACAATCAGCTGTGTCAAAAAAAAAACAATAAAAAACTACCCTCCAAAAAATGCATAACCAAAACTAAAAAAATTACTAACACACTTGCAACAATTTTAGACTAGTTGTTCCACTCTAACATATATGTTAGAATGGTACAACAAACATTTCCCAAATAAATAAATTAAATTTAAAATTTTTAACTATTAAAGTAGTGAGACAAAAAAATACTATAAAAAAGTGACACCGGCAGAAAGCTGTAATCAAAATGCTAGTGGTAAAGGAAGGTGTATTGATGGCGGCTTCAGAGGACGTGGTGCTGGATTATCGGGAAACAACAGAGGTCATGTGCGAAAAGGCCGTTTTGAAAGGAGTGCTTGTTCAACAGGTAGCGGTCATTCGGGTGGATAATCGTTTAAGATTTGGTGATGATAATAAAGGAACAAAAAGAATTATTACAAATCCTGATGGCTTTTAAAGTATGTATATAATTTTTTGCCACAAATTGTTAACAAAATAAAATGTCTTTTTAAGATCTACGATTAATTGATTGGAAACACGTATGTTTACCAACATTTCCAGACTCATGCAAGAAGTGGAACGTTAAAGAGCAGTCACAGAAAAAATGGTACGTGGTATTTACTTTACTGAAATCTAATTTCCTGAATGTCATGTATCAATGAAATTCCATTATAATTTTTTTAATAAAAAATTTTATTTAAAATGAAAATTAAAAAAAAGTATTTTTTATAAAGGTTAGTACTAACCAATTTTTACGTTATAAATATCTAGTTAGTGCTAACCAATATTTACGTTATGACTAACAAGTTAGCATTAACCACTATTTTGGTTATCATTGACTAATAAAAAGCAGCAGAGTAAGCAGAACTGATATATGTTCCGTAGTCGAGTGGAATTCATTAGTTAGAAAGAGAGGCAAAATCGCATGTACACAAGAGTTTCGGTTAGTTTTTTCATTTTGGTCTTAATAAACTAATAGAAACTTTAACCAATATATTGGTCAACACTACCGGTGATATAACTAGTAAAATGACCGGCAGTCTTCTTGAAGGGTACAAACAAGTATTACTAACACTGCCTTTACACATGAAAGTTCTTTCATGAAATTTCTGTATACGTATTATAAATAAAAATTCCAATGAAACAGATGACTTTCTTGAAAATTTCTTGTTCGATTACACAGGAAAGTGAAAGTTCATTTGAAAAATGTCGTCAAAGGGCAAACTTCTAACAAAAATGTCTCTTCTTCTTCTTTAATTATTTTGCTTTTTTGAAGTTTCAAAGTTGCCAACACAATTACTCACGCCGAACATCAGGCATTCGTTCAAATTAATATTTTTTTAAATTATTTTCATGATATTTATACATTTCAGTTAGAATAATTGTGTTCTTAACGCTATTTAGTTGAAAATATATATTAGATTCTTAATATATTCGCGAAAAACAAGTTGCTTTTGTAACTGTTAATTCACACAATCCTGAAATTTCAAGTGAAAAGTTTTACATTGGCAACACTGCTTAGTTTATTGTCATTTGCTTTCATGAAATGTTCAAAAAATCGCTTTCTTGAAATTTTCATTGAAAGCTAGCTGAAAGTTGGGTTGAAAGTAAAAAAATGTAAATGTGTTAGTGAAAAAGTGTGAGTGTATTGCGAGTTTCATGAAATTACTTTCACGTGTAAATGCTAGGTAAAAGAATAAAAATAAGAAATTTTATTAAAATAAACAATAGAAAATGTTAACATTTTACTTTTATACATGCTAATGCTTCATTTATGTATTTATTTGAAAGTTTTCATAGTAAAGTTTTCTTTTGGGGTAGAAATTTGGTTTTTATTGTATATTTTTCAATTCAAAGAAAAAATATTTTAAGGAAATAATTTAAAAATATGTAAATAAAGAATTAATAGCTGCGTTCGTTTACCCCAAAATGTGTACTGGATTTTACTGAAATGCGTTCGCGTACACATAAATTTGTAAAATTTTCATATAACTCACTTACTGGATTTTACTGGAAATTTACTGGAAAAGTAAACGAACGCACCTAACATCAATAAAAAAGATTAGCTTAATTGCAAAAAGACGTAACTAACAAAAACTTCAAAATCGAGTTTTTGATTAATTATAATCAATGTCATTGAATTACATGTCTTGACAAACATTTACACTTTTATTAACAAAAAACATAGGGTCGTAACGTAAAAAAAACGTAAAAAATGCAAAACGACGTCATTAGACATTTTTTTTAACAAAATATAATAAAAAGGGGTTTCTTTCAAAATTGTTTTATGAATTCCATGAACGACTTATCCATGCATGTTTTTGTGACATGTTTATAGTTTTCATTTTACAAAGTTTTTTGCTTCTGCTGTAAAATTTTTTTTTGTTAGCTACGCCTCTTGTAATTTTAGCTTACGATATGTATCTAAACGAGTACTATGAATATCCATTTTTTTAAGTTTTTAAAATGTCGACATTTCTTTTTTTTATATACTGGATTTTATAAGTATGTAAATAAATATTTACCTTTGCAAAGGAAGACACTCAATCGTGTTGGTTGTATTGCTTTTTCCATCTTATTTTTTTCACTCACAAAAATGCACTTAAATACAAATTTCATATTAAATTGCTTTTGCTTTATGTATTTCCTTTCCTCTTTCCACAACTGGCAACGTAATTTATATCTACAACTCATTATTACTAACAAAAACAATAACACACAATTAACTAAAGCACACTCCTTGCCAAACTTTTACTTTTTTGCAATATTTCTACCAACAACAACAAAAACACTTCTCACCAAATACACACTTTTTGCTTATTAAAATACCCGACTATTACTGAGCTACTCGCGCATCTGTTGTTATTTTATTAACTGCTGCCAACCGCACAAAAGGAAACGGATAAATAAAAAAAACAAACTGATGATGACGTCACCATTTCTAGAACAATTTAGACTTTTATACACTTTAGGAAATTTTCAATGCATTTTTTTCACCGAAATCGATTACAAACGGATAATATTATAGATTTATTTAAAAAGATATCAACTTATTTACATTTTAACGCTATTTTCTTAAGCGAAACTTTGATATTTCCTTTTTAATTTTATTAAAAACCCGGAGACAGCAGTCAAAGCGACTTTACCACGCACCCATTGCAATAAAACTGATTTTATTGATGCATTATAGTTTGGAGATCATTGCTTAAGGATTCGGAAGTGTTAATTGATAAGATGATGCCAAGTTTTGTTTTAAATATTATTAATGGTTTGCGCCTGTGCTAAGTAATAACTAGCACTTTGAGTGGTCACACAAGAGGTAAAGGGTGATTTTTTATGAATTAAGTTTTTCGGGCTGGCAGCACTGGTTGGTAATTGTGTCCAACCTAAATCTGTGAAAGCAGGGCTGTCAGACTTGGGGATTTGAGCAAAAAGGTCAAAGAAAGTTATTTGGGGATTGGGGATTTAAAAAAAAATTCGGGGATTTTTTGGGGATTATACACTTTTTTATTATTTACGCTTATTTTTCTTTGTTTCGTATATAACATATGAAAAGAGTAGCAAAACTTTTTATGAAGTAAATTGTAAAGAAAATTTATACAACTACTAGATACCAGCAGAATGTAATGCATTTTTTGGCCCGCTACGGCTTTCGTCAGCATTCTTTGTATCTTATAACTGGATAGTGCCTATTGTAAATTTTATGTATTTAACTTAATTATTTTAACAAAAAGATTGTAATTTGACTTATGGCGATTTCTTTTCTGAGAAAAATGTTGCATTATTGTAACATATTCTACATTTTGTGTTCGTTTGTACAAAAAATACAACTGTGGGAAACATTTTCAAGTTCTTTTGTGAAAATGTTGATGAAAAACATGTTACATGTTTTACCCTTACTTTTACCTAAGGGTTCATAATGCCCTGTTTTACAACTTTGGTACTTACTACTTTGTTTGTACAACCAATATTTTATTTTGTTTGTCATAATATTTTAAAAGTTTTGTCAAAAGAATTCTACATCTAAATATTCTTTGACGGCATACTCCATTTTGAATTAAATCGTTTTTTTTATTTTGGTGGAAAATTCTATGTATTTATTATCGTTTTAAATTTGTTCAAGCAATAAGTGATGTCAATGTCTGTTTCCAAACCGTAAAGTAAGTGTGCAGCAAATAGTCGAATAGTTTTAAAAATCGCTAATGAACTACATTAATAATAAAAGTGTAACAGTTGTAATTAAAGGCAGCTAATTCTGTTCGATTGAAGTTGTACAACATGTAACACTTCGAGTGATTATAGGTAACATGAAAAAGTGTTACATGCATATACTGTAGCATTTTTTTCTCAGAATAGAAATCGCCATTAGAATACACATTCGAATAATATGAAAATTTATATAATAAAAGTGTTACTCAACATGAGGAATAAATTACCAGATTCCATTTGCTAGCATTTTTTCTCAAACTTTATTATATTGTTTTTCATATTTACTTATTTTTAGGCAAGACATACATATTTGCCTTAAAAAAATCAAAAATTGTTTGTGTTGTCAACGGTTTGAGATTCAATTTTTAAATTCTTTTTTTTTAAACACTCACTTAAGAAAAATAACAAGTTTATGAAGTACCTTTTACACATTTAACAAAAATGGTAATATTAATAAGGACATTATATACGAGTAAGATAAAAGTTTTGCTACTTTTTTCATATGTTAAATACGAAACAAAGAAAAATAAGCGTAAATAATAAAAAAGTGTAAAATCCCCAAAAAATCCCCGAAATTTTTTTTAAATCCCCAATCCCCAAATAACTTTCTTTGATCTTTTTGCTCAAATCCCAAAGTCTGACAGCCCTGCTTTCACAGATTTAGGCTGGACACAATTACCAACCAGTGCTGCCAGCCCGAAAAACTTAATTCATAAAAAATCAGCCTTTACCTCTTGTGTGACCACTCAAAGTGCTAATTACACTGCTCAGCAGCAAAATCCTCCGTTAAATAAAACTATATGGACTATATGGATTTTGATGCGCTGAAATCAAATCCGTTCTCGGTTTTTTTCACCAGATCGGCATTTTTTTTTATGGGCGTGGCAAATTTTTTTACCCTTATTAGTCAGGTACGGAGACATATTTCATCCTAACTCGAGAACCAGTCATTCGATTTTCAAAAGTAAAACACCAGAAGATGTGTAACAAAATTGTATTTATTTTAGTCGAACGATCAGAAAAAAGTGCAAAATGTGTAATACTTGCTTTATATTTTTTTTAATTCCATTTTTAAATTGAAAAATATTACGAATTTTGCAAATCGAATGACTGGTTCTCGAGTTAGGATGAAATATGTCTCCGTACCTGACTAATTAAGGGCAAAAAATTTGCCACGCCCATTAAACAAAATCTCGATCTGATGGAAAAAAACCGAGTACGGATTTGGGTTCAGCGCATAAAAATCCATATAGTTCACATAGTTTTAATTAACGGAAAGACAAAAAATTATTTTTTGCAGAGCAGTGTTATTACTTAGCACAGGCGCAAACCATTAATAATATTTAAAACAAAACTTGGCATCATCTTATCAATTAAAACTTCCGAATCCTTAAGCAATGATCTCTAAACTATAATGCATCAATAAAATCAGTTTTATTGCAATCGGTGCGTGGTAAAGTCGACTTTGACTGCTGTCTCCGGGTTTTTAATAAAATTAAAAAGGAAATATCAAAGTTTCGCTTAAGAAAATAGCGTTAAAATGTAAATAAGTTGATATATTTTTAAATAAATCTATAATATTATCCGTTTGTAATCGATTTCGGTGAAAAAAATGCATTGAAAATTTCCTAAAGTGTATAAAAGTCTAATTGTTCTAGAAATGGTGACGTCATCATCAATTTGTTTTGTTTTATTTATCCGTTTTCTTTTGCGCGGTTGGCAGCAGATAATGAAATACCAACAAGTATGCGATGCGCGAGTAGCTCGGTAACAGTCGGGTATTTTAATAAATAAAAAGTGTAAAAAGTGTGTATTTGGTGAGAAGTGTTTTTGTTGTTGTTGGTAGAAATATTGCAAAAAAGTCAAAGTTTGGCAAGGAGTGTGCTTTAGTTAATTGTGTGTTATTGTTTTTGTTGGTAATAATGAGTTGTAGATGTAAATTAGGTTGCCAGTTGTGGAAAGAGGAAAGGAAATACATAAAGCAAAAGCAATTTAATATGAAATTTGTATTAAAGTGTGTGCTTGTGAGTGAAAAAAATAAGATGGAAAAAACAATACAACCAACACGATTGAGTGTCTTTCTTTGCAAAGGTAAATATTTACATACATATGTACTTATAAAATCTAAATAGGTAAACTCAAAATATTATCTAGTTAAATTCAAACGAAAATTGTTTTTAAACAACTTAAAATTTATTTAAAAAACGGATCATTTACATTTCATTTAAAATAAATAAATTTTACAATAATTTTTAATTTTTTTATTTATTAAACAGCATATTCCGTAAAATTTAATAGTTGTTACTTTTAAAAAAATATATTTTAACTGTCAAAAAACAAACTATATAACCAAAAAAATATGGTAGTTTGTTTTTTGAAAAAACAAAAATGTTAAAAAATAAAGTTATACGTAAAATAACTATACATGTATTCAATTTTAACAGTACGGAAAACGAATTCAGTAACTCACAATCAGTTACTTCAATAAATTTATGAGTGTAGGAATAAAAGAAATGTCGACATTTTAAAAATTTAAAAATAAACATAAATAGTACTCCTTTAGATACATATCGCACTTAATCAACAGCAGGTAAATTTTACATTAAAGGCATGTGAAAAAAAATGTTTAACCCAACCCTTTCATTACCAAAACGTTGACAAAATAGCAGGGCTGTGGAGTCGGAGTTGAGATTTTTGTGCCGGAGTCCAAGTTGGAGTCGTAGTACCCACAAAAACTCGCTACTCGCGGCATAAAAAACTTAAAAAAAAAAATTTCTATTATTTTCCAAAATAAAAATTATTCGAAAAACTGATTTGAAATTTTTAAGAATCATTTGTATGCTATATTTAACCATTTAAATGCTAATGCATTAAAAAAATAAGAGTGATACATTCGGATGTACCGAATCTTTGACACCCTCCACTAACAGTAAGAATATATGAGAGCTATTAATTATTAAATAATCTTTATAAAATGGACGTAAGTATAAAAATTGGTTCCGGTTCAAACCAATTGTACGACAGTCAGAAAGTGTTATGCTTTTATTTCTAGCAATTTGAACTAACTTGAATAATATATCATGATTCGTAGCAGGTAATGCCGAACTAAAATGATTTTCAGGAGGGACATTTATATTATCCCATGGCAGCCTTGCCATTTATCAAGTTTTCTCTTTTTTTGCAAGTTTTTTGAGATGCAAAAAAGTTTTAAATTTATAAAGTAAAATTAAGTTTCTTATAAATACATAATTTAAAATTTGCAGTATATTGGATACAAACATTAAGTGATGTTTTCATGTTATTAAATGGTCTTATATTTTCTCTGTTCTTTATTATTTTAATTGTTCTAACTTCTTCGTAAAGATCCCAAATTTTTTTTTAGATTCTGAAATATCTTTAGCACTAGATTCATATAAGTTGTCTGAAGTTGATGCAATAGACCTTGGAGTTTATTCTGTTCAAAAAGTTCGATTTTGATAACGACTTTCTTAAACACGTCAAAGATCTTGCACCCTTTTATGTAATATGAGGTAACCAATTGAGTATTTCTCAATTATTGCGGCAAATTTAGTCTATTTAAGTGATATTGAAGAAGTTAATAATCAATAGCTTGAGCTTTAATTTTTAGGAACATTATTAATAGAATAGGAACATTCGGAAAACCGTTAATCGGTTAACCGATTAATTACTACCCGATTAACTGATCGGTTAATTTAAAATTGTCTATTTCCGATTAACGATTAAGCCGGTTAATTTCAGTCAATTAACCGATGTTACATAATTTTTAATTTTTTGTAATATAACAAATTTTATGTGTTTTAATTAATTGTTTCGTCTCATATACATGTTTATAAAATGTTTTTTTATACAATATCAGACCAATTATAAATAAAAATTCCCCGGGAGTTTTCTCCCTTTTCCCATTTTTCCTATGTTAATTCAATTGTAAAAATGGGAAAAGGTAAAAAACTCCCAGGGAATTTTAATTCATAATTGGCTTGTATACAAAAACAGTACAAAAACAGAATAAACTCTCGATAGTTACACTAACAATCTTTTAACAGACTTAACCGAAACAATTAGAAGTGTTTAAAATTTTTAAAAATTAAATCAGGACTCTAATGGCATAATGGAAAATTGTATATGTTAAGAGAAATCCAGGAAAAGGGCTGAGAAATTAGATATTCTGTATTATGGGCTGCTTCTGATTCCTCCAACACCCACAATAAGTGAAACAAATTTTCCAAGTCAAGTGTTGTCAAAACTAAAGAAAATTATCGCTTTAATCCTAAACATTTAAATTTTTTTTTTTTTTTAATTATTAATAATAAATAATAATAATCTTATTTTTTAATTTAGTTATAAAATTGTGTTTAATATGGGAATATTTGTCAATAAAATTCTTTTACTACAGAAATCTTATTTAAAAACGACTTTTAAAATTCTTGCATTTTGCTTTTTCCGGAACACCCCTGATTTTGTATTACTTTAAAAATACATATTACATATTAATGAATTATTTTTTTTTTTTGTTTGTTCGTTTTCGTTCAAGACTTGTTATTTTTGTTTTTTTACTAATAAACTCCAAATAATAAATAATTTATTCATTTTGATTTATTGAAATTACCTTACTTATTACAAAAAACTTTGTTAATCGGTTAACCGATCAAAAACCAAATTAACCGATTATTGACCGATTAAACCAAAACCTCGGTTAACTAATCGAGCGATTAACCGATTAAAGCAAAAGCCCGATTAAATGAATACCCTACTCTCTACAGACATTGGTTACATAATAAGAAGCGCATCATAAAAAGATTATAAATTTGTTGGCCTGTTGCTCGTGACTTCATAGACGTCAAATTCTTTTCTATTTTAATTTTTTCAGGCTCTTGTATTTTCTTTACATTTATTTTTTAGAATTTATAGATGGTTCTGGTGTTGGTGTATCGTGTACATTTTCGTTTTCTACCTCAAGAAGTTTTTTAGACATTTCATCAGCAATTAAAATGACCCTTGATTTATTGGCGTAGGAAAAAAAAAATTCGATTTGTAGGTAGGTTTTAGTAATTTAAGTAAAGAATATATTTTTATTGCTCGTTTTCGATTTCGACGATGCTATGATCCAAGACCTTTAGCCGAAGCAAATAAATAATCTCACATAACAACACAGGTCAACAAAAAAGAAACACCCTACAAAAATTTAAAATTTCAAAAAATTTAATTTGAAATTCCCGGAAAAAATTTCCCGGGATAAATTTAAAAAAAGTGTCCCGGGATTCCCGGGAATTCTTTTCCGCGTAGAAACTTTAATTCTAAGTCAAATTACAATCCTCAAAATCTTTTATACTTTAATAGGCTTATTCCTTCAATATTTTCCTTGAATATTTTCTATGAACCATCAGAATCTTTCAAAGTGGGATCTGAAAATAGATTTTTACAAAATCATTGTCATTCTTCAAGTGCAAGACAAAGTTTTACTTTTAATAAAACAGTACTTCTTTATTTTAACAAACAAAAATTTAAATTATTTATTTAAGGTTTTTAAAAATATTTGATTAACAAAAAATTGAATCTGGACCTCGAGCTTAATTAATTACTTCTTTTATGTTAGAATAAAAAGGTCGAATTAAAATACTTAAATAATATTTTTGTTTTAAATAAAATTAAAAAACGATTTTTTAAGGAAATTTTTCAAGTTTTAAGTGCATATTTTTTATTTTTTTAGTGCATATTTTCAATTTTTTAGTGCATATTTTAAGCGCACATTTTCGATTTTTAGTGCATGAAAATCTAACCCTATTAATTAGCATTTATTTAGTTATTTCGTTTATTTTTAATTATTTATTTTTTTAAATATGGGATTATATGTAATAAAACCAACATTGTTTGCTTATTAGAAATTATCGGTTAGCAGCAACACCACTAATCATATGTTATAAAAAAAATAAACACACGTGTGATGTTTGCCCAAAAAACATCACGCAGGTATTTGGCGTCTTTTGCACTTGTCACCAGTCCAAGTGCAAGAAACCTCATACGCACGTTTTCCCACTCTTTCATTTTTATCTTTCCACATTAATTTTATTATATTGATTTGTCATTACAAAACTATAATTTTCAATTTTTTTAACACAAAATGCAAACAACTTCTAACACAAACTACATAATAAAATAATCGTCATTATTTTGAAAACTTAAAAAAAAAACTTACTAGTAATGACCTCAGCCACTACTGATTACACTACGTAACAGTTTTTTGACAAAATGAATTTGACACCTAATCTTTATGGAGTTTAAAAAAACCAACTTGAAAAGAGCAAAATTGAACAAAATCATAAAATTTTCAATGAAGCTTGAACTTTTGTCCCCTGTAACTCTGTCATTTCTTTCGAGAAATACATTATCCGTTTGATATTTGCATTTCAGTCACATCATTTTTCTGTTCTATTTTTGGCAATACTGACTTAATATTCAGATTCAGCGGAAAATAAACATTAGCTGTCAGATTCATTTGGTCACGACTTTGTTGAAATTTTGTCACGTAGTAACTTCTATTATTTCCACTACTGAATATTTGCTTACATATAATCAGTTCAATAACTACTTATTAGTTGTGTTGTTTTCAGAAGTGAATATTTACTTACTGGTAACGTACTCAATTCACTCGTGATTTCTTGGCTTCTAGTAAGAGTATTGTAAGTATTTACAATTCAACTAACTGGTAGTTAAATAATAACTAGATATTTTTTGACTTCTAGTAAGGGGATTGTAAGTACTACATTCTTAGAAAACTCGAATAAAAATAAGAAATTATTCAGCCGAAAAATAAGTTGTGTTCATATGTCTCGAACATCACTTGCTAACTTTCCAGGTAAGTAAGGTTTTGCTGGGTATGGGTACTCTATTTGCGCAAATAACGGGCATTAGTCTCACTCGAGAAAATAAAAATTTAAAAAAAAGATATTTTTCGACACTTACTTCTATATGCTTTTTTTTGTTTTAAAATTTCAAAATAACTGTTATTTTCGGTCCCTGTTTTATATCATTAATCTTTCTTTTTGTCTAGAATTTCATCTTTGATCTTTATTTTAAAATAAAACTTCTTTACTTGTTTGAAAAATAAATTTCGTTAGTTTCTCGAAGAGAATAATTAAAATGTTTAAGTAGTAGCCTACTTAAATAAAACAAATCCTACTACTAATATGATTTATTTTATGGCGCCCCACAACGCTCAGAGCCCTGTGCACAGTTCCCACGGCTCTGGTTTAGTTTAAGAAAACAAAAAAATTTTTAAACTTTGAATAAAATGACAATTTTTTTTAGAATAGAAAAAGTATTTTACACACACATACTTAAGTTACACTTCATTTGAAAATTAAATCTAACTAGTAAACCGGAAACGGAACTGTAATAATGTTTTTGGTGAAAATAGCATGTTTAACAAAATGACCACAATTTATTTAAATAGAGTTTTTGACACCAAAACAAATGACTTCTTCAAAGACCATTCAATTGAAACATTCTCTTTCAAACAAACAACAACAAAAAAAATTAAATTAAATACAACATGTTCAACAAAATTTGTATTCAAATCGTATGCGTAAAATAAACTTCATAAACAGTTGTATACTTTTAGGATTACAATTGTGCGGACAAACGTATAAATAGAACTACATTTAAAAGATACTCATACTTATTTCTAAACCAAAAATCTATAAAATTTATTAGTAGAAAACTACAAAACAACTTAAATAATGTACTAAATGTAAATATTTTTATACAACGAAAATGAACTAAGTAATAAAAATATACATTTGTATAAATAATCGTATTTTTCCACATTTACATATATTTTAAATATTACGACATGTACTTTTAGTAGCTATAGTTAAAATTAATGTGCTTGAAATTTATTCTAAGGCCTACGACTTTGTCCTCCTGTCGTTTTACTAAGTTTTGTTAATAAGCGTTTTTAATATATTATTTACAGTTTACCGTGTAAATACAACAAATAAAGTAAAAAGTTTAATTCACCATTAAATACATATACATCTTAAATACATCTTCATAAGTTCTGGAAGATCTTAATTAAAAGTTATAAGTTCAAAAACTAACTTCAATATCAATAGAAAGTGATTTTTTTTATTACACTTGATAACGATCTAATTGCAATAAAGGATCTCATGATTGAAAGCAAACCATGTAATTTATATATTTAAGAATGAGATATTCTATAAGAAGTGCTAGATTATAGTCCTACAATCACAGAGTTTCTAATTTCTGGGGAATTCGTTGGAATGGATAGTTTGAAAAATACATATTATTACCTTCACTCGAAAAGGAGCTAAGGCCGACTTAATAAATTTTACAGGAGAGAGAATAAACATGCTTAAATCTTTAGTTTTCAATATTTTTTAAATCTGTAAATGCAGTTTTGTTTTATTGTCGACTTTTTGGCATGATTTTTTGTACAAAGCTTTTTGTGACTTAAGCTTCGTACAGACGGTGGTCAGATCTTACAATGTTGTCATTTGTCTGACAAGGGTGCCATTGTCAGATGCATTAATTTTACATATCTGCCAAATGAAAATGACCTTACAATGTTCATACAGTTGCAAGACATTGTTAGGCAATTTTAATGACAATAATTTAAGATCTGACCACCGTCTGTACAAAGCTTTAGCTCCTTTTCTGTTAATTATAGGGTGTCCCATAATTAATCTGGCATCTGACAGTTTATTGTTAGTAAAAATGGAGCGTTGCACGATAAAACAACGTGTCGAAATTATTGAACAAGATTTCAAAAATAATGAAAGATTGGCGGGTCCAGTTGCCTTACAAAATAAGGTTAGAAAAGTGTTTTAACTTGGTCAACTGTGAAGAGATTAAATGAAAAATTCGTCCAAAAACAAGCCGTTTAGATGTCAATATCGAAGCAGATCCAACCTCCCCGAATTTTTCAGTTAATCTCTTCACAGCTGACGAAGTATATTTTTGAAATCATATTTTGAAGAATTCTTTAATAATGAAAACACGTTGTTCTATCAGGTAACGCTCCATTTTTTCTAAGCCTAAACTGTCAGCTGTCGAATTTTATTTTGTATAGGGTTGCCAATACTTTACTGCACAAATGCCGACAAATTCATACCTTGCGTTAATTATGGGACACCCCATATAATAAAAATAACTTATAAAGAGAAGAAAAAATTCTCACATCCTATTTACAATAATTTTATAAAAAAAACTTACTCTATTATTTTGAAAATTAGCAAATAAAATATCTTTTTTGTTTTTTAATATAATGTAACACTAAAAGTTTTTTTCCATTTTTAATTTTAAGCTCATTTTAACAGGCATCAGAAATTAAGAACCGAAAACCTAAAATTTAAGTTTTTCATTTGAAAAATTCAAAACTCATGCGTACAAAATAAATTTTATTTTTCTATTAATTAAAAAAAAAAAGATATTTATTTTTGAAGTACAATATGGGTAATTCCAAAGTGTTGAACGTGACAGTCGTACGCATCAAAAATGCAACAACATTTTAAACAACAAATATTTTTACGTTCTTTTAACCCTTAAATTATAGCACTAAGAAAGCACTATTATCTATGCTAAAGTTTTTGGGGGGCGCGATTCTAGGTCAAAGATAATGGCAAAAGAAGTAGCGGTTCGAACGTGAAAAAAATAGAAGTAGTTTTTGTGGCCATGTATAAAAAGTTGTAGTTCAGCGAAACCTGGCACAATTTTTTAGTCAAACTACTTTTAGAATTTTACATAGCAATGTAACATTAAAATGTCTTTGGTTTGGTTCCAAAATCGTCTGTACTATTTTTTGTTTAAGCTAAAATCTGGTTCGATACGTGACAGTTCGAACGTGAAATTTTTTCCACAATAATTTAACTGAATAATGATTAATACAAAATAAAAATTTACCGTTAATTCGAATAACATATTTCTCTTCGAACTCTTCCTTAGATTACAGACCATGTAAGAAATTTTTTTTGGAATAATTTTCATCAAATATCACCTCTTTTAAGGAAGATAATATTAAAGAAAATATACAATAAAACATACTCACAAATAAGAAAGTACGTTTGCACAACTTTGCAGTCTGATTGTTTATCTAAGTGAACAAATTTATGGGTAAATTTATAAAATAAGTAAGATCTAAATATTTCTCTATAACAATATCGTAAAATAATAAGCTTTTTTTAACTTTTAAATTTTCGGTCACGGTGGACCATTTGGCGGAAATGCCCATATGTACTTTGTACATGAAAAATATTTATTATTGGTGTTCAAAAAATATTTTCATCCGTACAAAAAAAAAAAAAAAAATATTTTGTTTGAATTGTTATTTAAAGTTCAAAACAATAAAGTTTTAAAAAAAAAAACGTTAAAGAAAAATATTTTTTTTTTTGTGATTATATTTATTATTTATTATTTATGAAAGTGAACTGCACCGGAACAGTATTAGTATTTTTTTGTTGTTTTTTTTTAATATGCAAATTTAAAAGAAGTTATGGGTACAAATTTTATAAGTAAATTAAGCGTTGCAAAAATTTGAAAAAGTTTGCTAAAATAGCGAAAATGTTTAATTTGCGACGATTGCCTCAAAGAGCAACAAAGCTACGCGAAAATTGCAAAAATTCGAAAAAGTTGGCACAAATAGCGGAAATTCGCGAAAATTTTTAATATTTCAAACAATACAATACATAAAATTGATTAAAAGTCCCTAAAACTATAAGGAATTGCAAAAATTCGGTAAAAACTGCAAAATTAGCGGAAATTCGCAAAAATTTACTAACAGTGGCATAATAGCAGAGTCTACTATTTATTATAAATACTTTTTATTGTAAAGAATCAGAAACTTACAGGAAAAAATCGCTTCTATCGCGAACCTGGGTAAAATCAGCAAAAAAAAATTGCAAAATTGGAAACAAACTCAAAAATTTATTTGAAATCGCTAAATCGCAAAAAATAATAAACTAATCTTAATAATCTTATCTCATAATTTTATCTTTGTCATGTTCAATTTTAAGTTTTCGGTTCTTTTTTTTCTTTTCATGTACAAATTAAAATTGTACTGAAAAAATAAATATCTTTTTTTGTGTTTGTTTTATATTTTTTTAAATTTTTTGTACAAAAGAACAGTAAAAATATTTAAAAAAAAAAAATTTTTTTTAAACTTTATTATTTTGAACTTAAAGAAACAATATCAAACAAAATATGTTTTTCTTTTTTTGTTTTTTGTACAGTTTTAAACAATTAATATTTTTTTAAAAAACATTTTCCGGTCCTTGCATTTTAATAATTGATACTTAGCAATGCAAAAAAATAAGACAGATATGCAAAAATGATTAAATCCTTTGTAAAATACTTTGCAGGAGAGCGCAAAGACTTTGCAGAGAGAGCATAGTGTTTGCAAAGAGAGCAAGGTCTTTGCAAAAATTAGCTTAGTGCAAAGTGAGGTTTGCAAAGAGTGTTGTGGAACAGAAACACTTATCACTTTGCCACAAAATACAAATTGATAAGTACAAAGTGAAAAGTTGATTAGTTGTTTTGTGGAATAGGGCCCAGCTCATAATTTTTAGGATAAATTAACGAAATAGTGCATAAGCTGTAACGACCAAAGGACAGAGCCATGATTTCACTTGGCTCTTATAGACATGATCTACAGAAATATATATGTAGCTTGTGATCAACACGTATACCGTAAATATGCAATTGTGTGCTTTTTTCCATTTTCCAGCTTTACGTGACTTTTGGCATCGATTTATTGTGAATATTTGCATATTTTTTGTGCATATTAAGTCAAAAGATTTTTTACACCATTTTTTGAGATTCTAGTGTACCTTTTTGAAGCAATTTAATAACGCTTTAATTTTTTTTAAAAAATCTTAACACAGATCACATCTCATTGTAGTAACGATAAAAAAAAGGCTAAGAGACGCTTTAGCCGACCGTAAATGTAATAAAATGCAATGTAACGTACCGTAACGTACTGTAAGCTGGGTTGTCCACTTATAGAACATGTAGGAACATGTCAGCTGTTTTTCAAAAACATAAACAAAAAAGCATTAGTATACATAAAACAACACACACAGTGGTGGGAATTAAAAATGTTTAAATGGTGACCGCCTTGCAGAAAAAGTACCAAGTGATTTAAATGGTATTAAAACTGTTTTTCTATAAATACATACATAAACAATTGAATATTTGATATTAATATTACAAATTTACAGTAAACAAATATGTATTATAGCATATTTGTGTACATGTACTTACATTATTTTGAAAATGTACATAGACACATTAAGTACCAGACATTAAAAACCAGACTTTTTATCGTTGGTGTATGTGTATGCATCTGGTTATTTTATACCTCTATAAAATATACATTTATTTGTATAAATTAAAATATGTATGTATTTTATATTATTTTGTCAAAAGTCCACAGAAATTATTACTGAAAAAAGTACCAAAGAAAAAGAGTGCTTTTACCCGCACACTATTTAAAATACAAGCAGCCCATCACAATCTACAACTGTCACGTAACCTCGTTATAAAATTAAATTTTTTTTACAGGCTTGCACTTCACCTTTAAGTGACGTTACAGTCAGTTAAGCATTTGCATTGCTTTTCATATAACAAAAACGATCAGCTGTTTATATTACATTTACGTTTCTACATTTACGGTTGGCTAACGGGACCTTTATGCAAACCACGTTGCGACAGTGCTCAAGGGAGTCAAGAGAATTGAATATCCTAATGTCCCTAATAAGAACCGTCGCCCTCTCCTGCACGCTGTCTAGAAGCTCCAAAATAGATGTTAAAGGGCCAACCTACACAGTTGTTTTCCAATCTCGGTCGGATAAAGGTGGTAGGAATAGTAAGGAAATCACATGCAATGAAATATCTCTTACACCGCTTAAGAAATCCAAGGCACTTGAATTCTTCTTTAGACAACTTGAATACAAGTTTTGTCCATCGGATATGGCTTTCTATTTTTATGCCCAAAATATCAATAGATTCTGATTCTGACCCTATTCGCACGACCCAATTCCGAGGTTATATCCATGTCTCGATTTAGCGTATCAATTATAAGCCATAACTCCCATATAAGCTTCATTCCTTTAAAAGAATTTTCCAAAAATGTGGGTATAAATATAAGCTTCACACAAATAACTTTATAGCAAACGAAATCGGTGTCACAAAATTCTGTGGTAAAAGGGGTTAATAGGAAGGGGTTAACTGACAAAAATGACGTAAATATTTTCACATAGAGATATTGAAAGTTTTATATCAGCCCAAAACCTGTCACAAGTGTTAGACTTACTTTAATGTAAAGCTGTATTACAAAATGTATACAATCGTAAGTCCATAATGCACTCAGAAATAATGGCAATTTTGTTTAAGTCTTCACACAATTTGGTAATATGTATGCATGTTTTGTTTAAAATTTATTTCGACATCATCTCTTCCGAAAAGATCAAGCAATGTTTTTAGGTTGGACTTTTCGGTAGGAACTAAAAAGTCATGAATCTACATATGGAATGAAAACTGTTTGTGTATTTTTCTTTTAAATTCTTGTATTTTAAATGTAACACAAGAAATACCTTTAAAATGTTATAAAAAAAAAACACCTGAAAAAGTTCTGAGAGTTCAGATATGTTTTTATTCTATCTTTTGACAAGAAACGTATGTTTTTTAAAGTAGCGATTTCGTGTGGTTCTTTTTTGTCAAACTTTCTTGTGTTAGGTTTTTGGCAATTTTTCGAGTACGAGAGTTTGTGTTTTTAAAGTTTCTTGTTTTTGGACATTTAACAAAATGTTGTTAAGAGTTTTTGTGGTGTTTTTTTTTTCGTTAAGTTGTTGGATTTTTTGTGTTATTTAATGTTGTTTTTGCGTTTGTTTATTTATTTTATTTACTTTTTTGTTTGGCAAATACGACACACTTAAGTTTCGTACAACATGCGACATAAGGATACAAGACACACACAGACAAACACTTATATGCATAGACACATACATATACTCACATTTTTACACAGAAACATAAATAAACAAGCGAATAAACCAACACAACAAAAAAAAGATTGGTATATATCTGCAATCAGCGGTAATAAAATTCTTTTATTTCAAACCAAACTGGTAAAAAAATAACAAGAAAAATGTTCATGCATTGAATTCCAAAAAAAAAAACTCACTCGCTTGCTCTCTGTCTACAAGTACAAATACGTAAAACTGTATTAATAAAAAATCAAATAAAATAAAACAACAACCGAACAACAACCAGCAAATAAATGAAAAATACACATTATTTGGTTTTCATAAAATACAATTTTAACGACAACAAAAATGTTTTGTAGCAACAGCAGCAACAACAACATTAACAACAATTCACAAAAAGAGACAATTGGTTTAATTTCCATTGACACTGTACTACAAAATTACACCTCAGATTGCAAATACCTACTAAGATACGCACGACGAAAATTAAAAGAAGCAACTAGGGACATCAATATAATTTTGGCAACGTTAGACATAGTGCGTGGAATCATTGCCAATTTACTCTAACGCTATTTCAATCAACACAATTTGGGTAGTCATTAATTAAATGGTATTTGGATTTTTCACAAATCTTGTTAGAATATAATTTTTACTGAACGCATGGCTTCATTAGCTATAACTTTTTCCTATCTTTATGACACCAAATGCTTTTCAGGCCAAAAAAAACTAATACATTTTTAAGCCAAGTCAATTTCGTATAACGTGTGTAAAATAACAACAAAATTTGAAGGCAGGAACAGGTCTTCAAGATTTGAAATTTGTAAAATTATCTAATTTCCTGCAACTTCTGAAAAGAAGATGTGGGAAGGAGTTAATAATAAAATTTCTTTGACAACTCAATGGGTTTTTCCTATCTTTTTACCTAAATATGTATATATATATTTTAAAATGTGTTTTGAATGTATAAATATATATTTATAAATTTATTTGTTGCAATACTTTTAGTAACATCTATCTCGAATATTGTAGATATTAAAAAAATATATTTATTTTAAAATTGTAATGATGATAACTAGATTAAACAAATAAAAAAAACGCATTCAGTTAAAGGGTTTTGCATCTATTGACCATTTGGATTTCTGCACTACAAGACATTATTAATGTAGTACATATATTTAATCCGATTATAAGAAAATGTCCAGCTGTTAAAATTAAAGAACTAAAATTTTTCTTTGTCCTCTCACGAATAATGCTTTCTTTTCGATCTCAGAAAATTAATTCTCCACTTCGTTTGAACTTTCAGAATTTCGCTTATTCTCTAGCAGCCGTATTCATAATGAAAATTTGGCATGTAGTTAGCAAAAAGTTTATTCATAATACACTAACCAAACTCTGGCTAACGATTTGCTAAACTCTTTTTAACGAGCTGGCAAACATTTGCCAACTTGTGAAAAACAGCCGTTTTATATCAAACTATTTTATTGGTTTTTTTTAAATAACTGTTTTTTTTTTATTTACTGTCTTTTACTTAATTAATTTTGATTTTAAAAACTTTTTAAAATTATTATATGTGAAGGGGGGGAAAAAAAAATGAAAAATGATTAATGCATAACGTGTTGCATTTCTGAGTAACAGAATGTGGCATCATCAAAATTCAGAGTTGATTAATTAAAAGTTAGCAGATGGAGAAAAGTTCGTTATGAATTAACTCTGTGCCAACAAGCTGCTAAGCTTAATCGTCATTGTAGTTAGCAGCTCGTTGTACGTAGTGTACAAACTGCAACTTTTTGTTATGAATACACTTGTAAATATACCAACAATAATTATCTGCATCAAATAAAAAAATAATGCTACCTAGTGTAAAAAAAACCTGAACCAAATTGTACAATAAAATGTTGCCTACATTTCAGGTGCAATAAAATGTTTCCCACATTGAAATCATAAATAATTATTGAATATTTACATTTTAACTAGGGTTTCTTATTTTTCCGAACTATTTCAATTCCCAAAACGTATACAAACATTACGAAAAACTTTAGTTAAAAAAATTATATAAGAGTTTGATTTCAATTAAATCTTTTTAAGTTGACTTAAATTAAATATTCACAACTATAAGATTTTTGATTTGATTTGATTTGATATTTATTATTGTTTTACCCATACAACAAGATATACAAAATCTTTTAGATTATAGTAGGGATAACAGGTAGTTATACAATTAAATGTTTATAACATGGTACTTATTATTTTATATAAAACATTAACAAAAGTGTTGAAAAAAAAAAAAAAAAAAATTAAATAATAATAAATTAATTACAATTACATTTATGACTAATTAAAAAAACATGCATAAGAAGAAAATTTTAAAACATAAAAAGATTGAAAAATTATAAATATTAAGAAAACAGTTTTGTGATTTCATTTTTGAAAATATTCGCATTGCTGATTGTTTGAATTCTGTTTGGAAGTCTGTTCCACAAACGGATAGCATTAATGAAAAACTGCCGCTCTGAAACCTGACTTTTGTATCTAATACTTGTTAGTTTACTTCCGCGGTTCGATCTTACAAATTGCAACCTATTGTACAAGTAAGATGGTGTTTTAATATTTATGATTTTGTGCAGTAGTATTAAAGTTTTGCTGTCAATTAGATTTGAAAAAGTCATGCCATACAATTGTTTCGAAAAAGGAGTTATATGATCACGTCTGCGAAGACCAAAAACGTATCTGGTTATGTTGTTAAATGCTACCTTTAACTTTCGTGCACTGTCTGAGTCACAATGTCCAAATATTTCACTACCGTAAAGTAAGCAGGGCATCAAGTACGTTTTAGCAATAAGCATTCTTATGTTAGCCGGTGTGCAAGAAATTGTTGACCATAGAGAACGTATCATGGATTGAGTTTTACAAACAATAGAGTTGACATGATTCGACCAACTTAATGTTTGATTGAATACAAGCCCCAGGTTTTTTGATGAGGTGACTAGATCAATTTTTTGTCCATTTATCATTACGTCAATATTAGGAATTAGTAAATTTGTTTTTTTTTGTGAATTAAAATACATTTTGATTTTCTGGGATTTAAACAAAGGCCGTTCTCAGATGCCCATGAATAAACATTATTTAGATCTATATTTAGAGCATCCACACTTTGTTATAGTGACTTAATGGGTGAACTTAGGTAGAGCTGTACATCATCCGCATACATGTGGAATTTGCCATATAAAATACAGTTTGGTAAGTCATTAGCATACATCGAAAATAACAATGGTCCTAAGATTGAGCCTTGTGGTACTCCTTTTGTGACTGGTAGAGCAGCAGAGTAATTATTTTTTAGGAAGACAGATTGAAAACGGTTTGTGACGAATGATTTCAAGAGTGAAACCGCATTACTGGAAAAATTAAACTGTTGTCTTAGTTTCTTACAAAACATATAATGATCAACTGTGTCAAACGCCTTTGAATGATCTAGAAGAACCAACATCGTTACCATTCCATTATCTATATCAGTACGAATATCTTCGGAGACATCAATGAGCGCAGATACACAACTGTGTTTTTGACGAAATCCAGATTGCTTCACATTAAGAAGTTTATTGCTTTCCAGGTATTTGCACATTTGTTTATGGACAATTTTTTCAAAAATTTTGGAGAGATAGGAAAGTATAGCAATAGGTCTGAACTCAGAGAGAATACAATTATTTGATTTTTTGTTGTACAGGGTGGCCCAACACTAACGAAGGGGTTTGAATTCGTTAAACCTTTTTATTTAAGAAATAATTATTAATTTTTTTTTTATACAGTATATAAATGGGGAATATTTTTAGTTTAGTTATGAAAAATAGTTTCTCGCAAGTGGTGGCCATTTTCTGCTTCGCAAATTCGTGCTCATTCCAACACATTTTCCATAACCTTTCGCAAAACTTTAGGTGTTATGTTGATTATTTCATCGCGTATGTTGCTTTTTAATTGCTGGATGGTTCTAGGCTTATTAATGTAGACTTTTCCTTTCAAATAACCCCATTTGCAACCAGATGGTTTATTGTTGATTCTGTGGGTCCAACCCGCACATTCAAACAATAGATCATTGATTTGAAAAATAAAGCTCAACAATTTGGGCACGTTGTTCAATTGAGTACTCCTTCATTTTAAATTCCCCAAGTCTTCTTTACAAAATACTGAAAAGAAAAAGAAAAAAAATTATAATAAAAAAGTTATAAGCAATTAAAACCCCTTCGTAGTTTTGGGCCACCCTGTATTTAAAAAAGGAATTTATCGTTTTTTGGGTTTTAATATTGCTCGATTAATCGAATAAGGGTTTAAAATAATTGTAATAACTCGAATGCTTCAAATGATTTTATTCAAAAGAGAAAAACATACATGGCAACATAGTCATATCTCAAAAAAAATCGAACTTGGCAACATGCGATTAAAGTTTTCAAAGTGCACTAATACGTGCGCCAAGATAGCAACGGAAGTTAGCGACGGCGGAAATTAAAAATCAAGGGGTTTAGTGGCAAAGCCGGAAATGCAAATGAAGGGGTTTTTTGGACATGATTTTTGAAATATTTATTTATATAGATATTTATTTTATTTTATTTATTTATTTATGGTCAGTAAAAATCGCTGCTGATTTATTCCAGCCAAACTAGTCAGTGTCAGGGCATACACTCAATGAAATATGGAAAAATACCACTAAGTGCCCATTTAGATAGGGAAATATTTGGAAGAGAAACATTTTGCTTGGTAGCAAATTACGGGTGGGGAAGAGAGAATGGTTTTTGTGTTCGGTACTCGGCGACACGCCTTGTCGCATTTTCTTTGTTGAATTTTACTTTGCTTTTTGAGATAAAAACAACAGTATTAACAGAATGTTTCCGGCAACATGTTCGTCTGTGTGACCGCAAATGAAAAAACGAAAGAAAATTCCAGATGTTTTCCTTCCAAATGTTTGCTCCTCTAAACTCAGACTTAAAGATTAAAAAAATCAATTTTTACTGACCCACTTATCTCTGGGACGGCTCAGGCAATTTTTTGCACGGTTGATGTTTTTTAATCTACATATATCTATATAAATATTTCTAAACTCATGTCCAAAATATCCCTTCATTTTCATCTGCGGCGTTGCCACTAAATCCCTTTCGTTGCTATCTTGGCGCACGTACTTATTTACACAGATTTAATCAAATATATTTTCTATAACTTCGGTTCAGTTTCAGATATAATGCAGATTTTCTTTTTACATATAAAGAAGGTATGAAGGAACACGTTTGCCTAAGTAACTTTAAATTTTAAATTTTTTGAGATATGACTATGTTGCAATAAAAGAGCGACATGTCTATTTGACATGGTACGGTTATTATATAAGTAAACAGAAAAAATTTTAAACAGAAATTTAGCTTAATAAAACAATAAAATGACAATTTATTGTCTATTTTAAGAATTGTCTATTTTAAGAATCACCAAAAAACTAAAAATCGATTTTTTCATCTACAGGCCGCTTTTAATTGAAATTGATAAATACACTAAAATTTATTGTGGGGGGATAAACAAGTTCCTATGCGCATTTCGCTGCTTGCTTAGGCCAGATCATCAGGAAACCTTTATCCAAAGACTTTGGCAAAACTAACTATATTATACAAATAAAACTTTAAATCCAATGAGAATTATGAGCTAAAATGGACAAGAGTTGTAAAAATACTGTATTTACTTTGATTCAAATATTATTTTTTATTGAATATGAAGCAATATTTATTTATTTCATTATTAAATATGTTTTAATGAGTGCTATTTTGCAAAGTGTAATTTTGATAAATTTTTTCAGTGAATCAAATAAAAATTTTTTTGACCTGAAATTTTATTTTAAACAGACTATATTGTTAAAAATGTTCTTGAGATTTTTTTCTGTGTGTGTAAGTTATTTAGTAAGATGGTTCGAAAAAAATTGAGCCAGTCGCACCCTAGAATTAAAGATTAGTTGAATAAACTTCCAAAAAGTTGTTTTTAAATTTCTTTCAACGCCTCTGAATTCCGCCCTTTCAGTTTTTTGTACTATGCGACGTCATTTGTAGACCGATCATGATATATTTTAACCGTTATTCATGGCTTGTCTGTGGCTTCATCTTTGCCATACGTAATAATTTAATTCGACATCAAATTCTGGACGCCACTTATGCCGTCTCGGATCCTTTCCCCTAATGTCTAATTTTTTGCAAGTAGTCCCGTCTAAAACTTTGAACGTCTATTTATTTATGTTAAGATATAAGCAGCACAGAAAAAAAAATTTGTAAACAAGACAGCTTCAATTTTTAAGTTTTCTTTTCCCTAAAAAATTTATAGGGAAAAGCTAAATTTCATAGGAAAAAACTGTTAAATTTTTGAATTATGCTTTTGCTTTTAAATTTTATTCACGATGGGCGTGATTTTTTAAAGCATTTCTTAATGGGATCAAAACATTAAGCCGTTACCGCAGTTGTCTTCCAATGTACAGGAAATTTTGAGTCGAGTCAATTTAAATAAAACCACAAGGAAATGGCAATATACTTCTGTATTGAATTTTATACACCCTTCACAACTGTATTAAAAAAATCGTACCAAAACCAGGTGAAATAATGGACAGACTGGCTCTTTTTTAACATATAATACTCCTTATAAAGAAAAAAGGGGGCCAAATTGTTGTTAGTTTTTTAATCGGTCACTTATGAACCGAAATTTAGAAATTTATGGGTAAAAACTAAAAGCAATTGTGGTCATTTGCTTATAACTCAGCCACTTGTGGAGCGATCTTCTGATGATGATCTGAATGGAATGTTTAACATGCAAGTCTTAAGAAAATCTTTACATGGTTATTTCCAGATTACAAAACAATAAAGTTAATCTTTGTTTATCTTTCGTCAAACCATCATCGAATGAACAATTGTTCGGCAAGCATATCACGAGTTGTTAGATTATATCTACATGAATCTTATACGGTTCTTGACATGCTTTTTGTAAGACTCGTTAGATAATCTTCGTCCACATCTCAGACTATTTACACAATGATTAAAGTTAGCGTCGTTCGCTGTTTTATGGAAGAATCTCACGGAGGAATCAGCTGGTGTTACAGTTTCTTCTGTGTGAGGAGTCTTCTACAATTTAAAAATGCGCTCGTCGACGAACAAAAACGCTCTTCATAAGACTTGCAGTAGCTTTACCACGATTAAAAATTCTCGCTGAGTATAAAGTTGTTATGTTTTTGTTTGATTGTTTTTTTTTTTTTTTAATAAAAATCAAAAAAAAAAAATTGTTGAAAAAAAACTTAATTTTGAGTTGTTCCATTTTTTTGACGATATTTTAAAACGAGAAAGACGATTTTCTTATTTTTTCTCACGAAATTGACAATTTTGTCACTAATTTATCTGGCAGCCCTGGTTACATGTAATAATTGATTTGGATTTCTCTGAATTACGTAGAGATTTGTTTGCTCTGCTATACTTACCAGCTCTTAGGGGAAAAAAATTAAAAAAAACTGTGTAGGAGTTTTGAGCTTGAATAAGTTTAATGTAGGGAGATCGAAAGGATTGTATTCGACCGGTTTGAACCGGTTACTTTAGTTTTGCTCAAGTCGAATATTTTAAAATGTCCATTTTTCGAATATAGAATAAACAGGTAATTTTGGTAAAATAAACTGGTTTTTTTTGTTATGTGTAATTTATATACGTTTTCCATACTTTTGTTATAAATGTACCCGTAATTTAGGTATTTTAAAACAAAATGTAACAAAACTCAAAAAACATTTGGGGTATTTACAAGGTGTGCTATCATGTTATATTGTCATAATGTTCTTACATTTTATAATGGTTTAAAAATATTGTTGTTGCTTTTTTAACAAAAAGTGTCTTAAATTAATAGAACTATGTATATTGTGCTGTCGTAATTAATCAGAAGAGCTCTGAGCCAATCCGCATTAGTTTTTGTAGCCGTCGCCGTTGATGGTATAGTTTTATCCGGCTAATATCCGAATTTAACCTGCGGTTAGCAATTTTAGCAACAAAAGACTTGAGGCGTCAAATTATATCGGCCTAGGACTCTGATGTTTGGTAATTTTTTTAATCTTGATTTTGATTTTGATCTTGAAGATGAATTTTTTTTTAATTTAATATGTTTTTTTTTTTGTTCTTTGTCTCAGAGGGTTAATCAAAATTTTGAACGGTTTGCATGATATGAACCTGGGAAAATGATCACTTTTTTGCAAAAATGACACCGAGGCCCCAAATCTTTAAGGGCCCATAAAAAAAGTGCATGACTTTGGGCAAAACTGGGAGACACGGGTCTTTTTTTTTTTGTTCTTTATGGTCATTTATTGTCCGTATACGGTTATTTTTCCATGACTTAAAAAATTACACACAGTGTTAAAGTTGATTTTTTATTTTTTCTGTGTATGTATTTGTAATTAGCTTTTAATTACCTTAACTTTAAAACTCTACTTGAGAATTTTGAATAGTTTGTTTTTTTTAACATATGAGGATTTTCTTACAACTTTACACGATTTTAAATCTTAAGAACCAAAAGACGTAATTAAGATCTAGTGCGATCCGTTTCAATCTTATTTATGAAGCTTATACTGCGATTTTGGATCGATCATTCTTAATTTTTTGCTAACTTTCTGTGAAATTGATCTCTTAAGTTTTTTTTTGTCAATCATATTTAAGGTTTTGAGGCCCAATTAATCTTGTTTTGCTTAAGTTTTTTAGTTTTAGGCAGCAGCACCACATTAAGAAAATTTATAAATAACATAATTTTTTTTTAATTATGCAAAACAAAACCTTGACCATAATAATATAATTAAGTGAAATTCCCGAATTTTGTCAAATAAAATTCACAAATCAGAAGAATATTTTTTTAGGGAATTTACGGAAAAAATTTTGCGGTAAGAAACCCTAATTTAATCAAACTACTACGTAGATATATTTCTATGTATGGGTTAATGTGTGTGTGGGAATGTGTGTTAAATAAAATATTGCACAAGCGGCAAATATTTTACTAAATAAATGCGTCATTTGGAAATTTCTAGGTTGATTTTTTAATTCAAGTCCATAAAGTACTACAATTATACCCTGCACCACCATTGCACAGTTGGAAATTTTTTAAAAACTGGAAATAATTGTGGATTCTGTAAACGGTTGCACCGATTGGAATAAACTTTAAGGTGGATCAAAAGGACTTGCATTCGAGTTTAGGTTTTAGATTTAGGTGTAAAGACATACCAGGAGGGTCGACATAGAATCCTGAAGTAGCTCATCTCGTTTATTACAAAAATTGAAAACGATCTTGGATTCTAAACCGAAGAACAGTCCATAGGACCCATATAAAATAAAGCCCCCTTCAAAATTGCATTCAACGATATGTTCAAAGCTAGTCAAAGGTTAATGTACACGACATGTTTCTAACATCTGACTTGTCAAATTTCCCACAAATACATACATGTCGTGTTTTAACTTTATTACATGGCTTCTGTAAAAGTCAGATGCAAAGTCATCTGACAAAATTTTAATTAGAGCGTGCTCTATTTTCTTCCGATTTACCATCTAACATTATCTGTGTCAGAAATCTATGCCGGGAAGTAACCGGCAGCGGCGGTCCACTATTGACGGAATCATTAGCCGGCTGAAGTTAATATTTTACCATACCGATGTATGAATAATGAATTTAGCATTGAATAGAAATTTTGTAGATACTATATATATATGTGGGATATCATGCCAATTGAACCAGTTTTTGAAATCGATATCTTCCGATTTAAATCCAAGTCCAAACTAATGCATTAAGGTTAGTCCTATTGGATAGTAGCTTAGAAACAATTTTTCAACAAGATCGGTCAAAAAGTTTCTGCCGGTCAAAATTTGACATTTTGGCCAAACAGGTGTACTTTCTCATCAATTATTTTAAAAATCTTTCGAAAAAAATTTGGTTTTGTTTTTTTTTAAATTTTTTTGAAATTTAAAAATTTTTTTATTTATTTTTTTAATGCGTATTTTTTTTTTTTTTTTTTGCTCAAAAGAAAGATTATGTCTTTTCCTTTAAGACAGTTTTGGGCGCTTAGTGGGTTGCGAGTGGGATATGTATAAAAAAAAATAATTTCTAACTCAAGACGAGGGTTTTTCAATTTAAACATATGCACTATTTTGGATTTTTTTTCATACTTGTGCGTGAGTGTTTCTAAAACCTAAACAATAAAACTAATGCTGAGAAACAAGACAAATTAACCTTTCCGACGGTATATATATTAATGTTAATCCCAGGAAAAAAATCACTTTTTTTCTGTAAAAATGTTGACAAATTAATTTTTTTTTTTTTTTATTTGTAATAATAGTCCTAATCCTTATGTAAAATAAATCCGAATATAAAGTCAGAATTGTCAAATGTAGAACAGTTTTGGAGATACTCCAAAATAACCGTTATTTGTGTTTTTAAAAGAGATGATGTGACTTAAATGTATTTCTCTCTTTTAAGTGAAAGGTTATAAAATTACTAAAATAACATAAATGTGAAGATTTGTCAAGTAATGACAGAACTATACCCCTGACAGACATATAGTTTCAATACCATGCATACTACAGTAGTATATAAACCATCAATATACCACTTTCTTTCATGATTTAATTGTAGTTTAGGTTGACACACATGTAGTATACCATGATAGTATAGTATACAAATCCTATGTCTGTCAGGGGTATTACAGTGGGCAAAATTTCAAACTTTATGAAAAAGTTGATTATTTTTTGTAATTTTGCTCTTTTCAAGTTATTTTTTTTCTACCCCACAACAAAATTTTTTTAAGTTTTATCACTTACGACGTTAGTCTTTTTCAATACAAACATTTTGTATCGGCCAACATCCCCTCATCATACGCCCCTTGACACCGACGTTCCATTTCTTGTATTTGTTGGTAAATCGTTTATCGCCAAGGGAATTTGGGAAGAAATTTAAGTGCAGAAGGTGTTTTTTTAAAGACTCCTTTTTCAAGTAATGTATAAAAACTAATGTTTACTTAAAAAAAAAATAAAAAATAAAACAAAATCGTGTTAAAAATTGTACCAAACTATCAGATTTTTTCACAAATCCTGAATGATGTTTAGGCTCATGAAAGTATGCATAAAGTTTGATACAAATAAACCAAATGACCTCCGTGCCTTTGACTCATCTTCAGACAAAATCGAATATAATTTGGAATCTTTCAGTAGCATTAATGTTGGCATCTACGTTGGGAAAAACGGGTTTCAGGTAATCAAATGCGACGTTTCTTCTCTTAAGCAAAGCTTTGACGAAATTTTTGATATGTAACGGTGGCAAAATAATGTTTTCCTTTTTTACCAAAGCTTTGTATATGACATTATCTTTGCCAAGCGTTAAGTTTACTCTATCTTGCCAATCTCTTCGGGCATTGTGTTTTTATCGCGCTCGGCTGTCCCATTTGCACAAAAAATAGGAATATTTTGTGTAGTCCTGTTGCAAACCAGTCACCATGGCAACAACTTGTAGATCAGCACAGATTTCCCAGTTATGCTCTTCGTACTCTATCAGACCCAGTAATTTACACATGGACTTATACAATTCTTTTACCTTAACAGTGTGTGTCAGTGGAATTGAGCTTTTTAGTGTCTTATTTACTAAATGCAATGTTTTTATTACACTGTGATAGAAATTGACAATTGTTCTTAGACAAGCTGGGCACTTGTCGTTTTAACCTTATTCGGGTACGCTGAATCCAGTTTTTTTAGGTTGGCTCTGGTTTTCGAGATACATATACCGTTATTTCGAAAATGGAGGAGGTTGCACAACATATGTTCGCGTAACTCAAAAACGATTTAGCTTATGGAAAAAACTATAATTTTTCCTTCAAGAAAGGTTAAACTTTTTTCGTTTTAGAAACATGATTTTTTTTTTCTAAAAAAATATATTTTTATAATTTCGAAATTTTTGTTTTTCAAAAATTCATACAAAATTGGTCTGTCTCGAGAAAATTTCAAAGACAAAAAACTAATTGAGGTCGATCATACATTTTATCCCACTAGAGGCGACTTCTGGGCATTTATGGGACTTTTTCTTCAATATATTTCTAGTCTGCATTGAACATTTTGAATGGAAGCATCCAAATTTAAGAATTTCAACTATACAAAAATCGCGGTTTAATGAAATTCTTAAATTTGGCCCCTGCAGCGCCTAGGATGCCTCTAGATGGGTCAAATGTATGCCCAATCCCACTTTATTTTTTCATCTCAATCATTTATTTTTAACATACCTACCTGCATACAAAATGTTCAATGCAAACTAGAAATATATTGAAGAAAAAGTCCCATAAATGTCCAGAAGTCGCCTTTAGTGGGATAAAATGCATGACCGACCTCAATTAGTTTTTTGTCCTTGAAATTTTCTTCAAACATACTTCTTAGGTGGACTCCCATACAATTATTGCGTTTTATGGAATTCTTTAATTTATTAAAATTTTTCGACTTTTGTGAATTAAATCAAAAGTTGGTAACAGATTTTAATAATTTATGGCTTGTTTTGATTGCAATTTCGTTCTGGAAAATTAGAAGCCTAGCTGCATTTTCCAATTTTTTATAAATTTTTAAAAAATTTCGAATTTCGAAATTTTAATAAAAAAATTATTTTTTTTTCAAAAAAAAAAAACTCATGTTCCTTAAACAACTGCGCATATTAAATAAAAAAAGGATTTACCGCAACGGCCTTATCAACATGTTCTAAATGCAAGGTCCATTTATGCAGTAATACAAATAAGAATTTTTTTTTATCATATCATTACTAGTTTTCTTAATAAAATCGGAAGAATTTAGCTTTTCTTCCTAAAATAAAATAAAAAATGTATTTGTTTCTTTTAATGAATTGTATAGCACTAATGCCCAATGCTGCTTAAAATCAACTTTTTCTGGAGTCCTTCCTGGAAGGACCTGGTGTCCGAAACTTGGTATATACCTTATCTGAGCCCAAAATAAACAGAAAAACAAGGTTTCATATTTTTAACACCACCTGGAAAAAAGTGGACATGAAAGGGTTAAAGGAAATTTTATTGCGGAATTTCGGGTTTTTAGTTTTTTCCATAAGCTAAAGCGTTTTTGAGTTACGCGAACATATGTTGTGCGACCTCCTCCATTTTCGAAATAACGGTATATCTCGAATGCAAGAGTTAACCTAAAAAAAAACGGCTCGAAAGCAAGAGTTAACCTAAAAAAAAAACGGCTAGTACCATTGGATTCAGCGCAACCGAATTATGTTAAAATGCCATGTGCCCGGCTTGTCTATTTTTTCAACTAGCACAGCGTTCGTTTTCTGCGTACTTACTTCCTTTGGGTATTTGATTTGATAAAAGTTTGAAAAGTGGGTTTTTTAAATTCTTGGTTAAAAAAAAAAAATAACTTGTAAAAATTGCAGAAAATCATCGAATTTTTGATGAAATTTGAAATTTTCCCCACTGTACTTCTGTCATTTCTTGACTAATCTTCACATTTATGTTATATAAGTAATTTAATAAAAATAAAGAAATACATTATCCGTTTACTTTTTTTGAAGATATTTTCATTTAAGTCACATCATCTTTTTTAAAAACACAAATAACGGCTATTTTGGAATATCTCGAGAAATGTTCTACTTTTGACAATTCTGACTTCATGTTCGGATTCAGTTAGGTGTCCGATTCATTTGGTCACGATTTTATTGAACATTTGTGACACAGTGTAAATTAATAAGATTTAATCATAATCACATTAGATTGTTTTATATCATCACTATTTTTACACTTAATTTATTGTAGCTGATCAAGTGTTGAGGTTTTGCAAATTTTCATCCTCCCTATCTTTTTATTTTTGTTATTATTAGAAAAAGCTATCTAATTTGTGTGGGGCAAACTTTGCTAATACCAATGGGTAATAAGTTACATGGATGAGAAAGGACACCTGTTTCGCCAAAATGTCAAATTTTGACCCTCTCTAACTCAGAAACTTGTTGACCCATCTTTTTAATTTGTATCTTTACTACTATCCAATTGAACTTACCTTGGTGCAAACTATATTGTTATTGTTTTTTGAAAATTTTCAAACAATATTTAAATCAGGGAAGCATTTTTAATTTTTGGTATAGTGTATAACGGCCTTAATTGGTATCTTCGAATTTAAGGAAAATATCAGGATTTTTTATATAAAAACAAGTAATAGTGCAATTTTTGGCTGGGGCAAATCTTTGATACTCCACCCTAGTGTTCGAATATGCCAGGAGTGGGCATTATATGGTATATATTAATTATCGTTACAGATTTAGGCATATTAAAGTCAATTCCAAAACTTCATCAATGATTTCCCAAAGTGGGTTTTACCTATGGGCCGATCTTAACGAAATTTGGAGTATGATTTTAATTCTTATGGAACTATGACAGACCAAATATGCTTAATAAACATTGTTTACAGTAGCACTATTTGTTAAGATTTTAGACCCACTTATGGGTTTTTCGAGAATAAGCCTTATGTGGGCTTTATATGTAAAGTTTCGTAAACGGGAATTCCCGACCGAGAATTTCCTAGAAGCTATAACCTAGAATTCCCGGGAAAATTGGAAATAAATCGTGTAAAATAGTTATTTGTTGAAATGTGTCTCATATAATTTTTTTTTTTTTTTTCGCAAAAAGAAAAATTAGTAGCTATTTTTTTTTTGCACTTATTATTACATTTAAATATCTACTCGTATGTTGTAAACTTTGTTAAAGTTTTTTTTTTATTGTGTTAACACTACTTAAAAAAATTAACTTTGTCCGAGCAACAATAATAACTAACTTTTAAAAAATGTCAGCTGTTGAAAAATATATCGTGCAAAAATTAACGACTTTTTTTCTTCCACATAATTTAACATTCGAAAAAATTTAACAGCCATATTCATAAAAAGTTCTTATTTTAAGCTTATAGTATGTAATAACTATTAAACGCTTTTTGTCTTATAAACCTCTTATACAAATTTGTATTCATAAACGTACAATAACAGCTTTTTTACTATTAACTGTTTGCAGCGATTTTCTGTTTAAGTATGGCAACATTCTTTATATTTGGCTGCCATTTTATTGTTAGTGATGCACGAAACTTCTACTCGGTTTACATGATATTCTATATTTAAATTTTTTTTATAATTTTTTTTTTAGTTGTAGACCTTCAAAATTATTCTTATCAAATAAAACTACATATTACTTTAGTTTCTGAACAAAATGTTTCCGAAAGGTATCATGAAAACTTTTGGTTGAACCTTTTTTAATTACACGATAAGAAAGTAATCGAATAAAAAGTTTGTTTACTTTTTATTAACATCACTATTATTATGATTTGTTTATTTTATTTTTTTTTATATTTTTGAACAATAATTTATTGTTTTAAACAAAAACAAAACAACTAGTTGCAATAATTTAATAAATAATTAAAGAGAACATCTGCATTTGCCCCTGAACATATTCATTTAAATCATATACATTTTTTTTAAATAATTATCAATATAACTTTAAATTGGCTGTCTAAAATGAAAAAAAAATAGTAAAATGTATTTAACATGTCCGTTGTAATAAATAAAACATTTTTGTCATTATTTTTCTACATATTTCACAAAAATAATATCATAAAATGCAAACACCTTTTAAAATGTTATTTTAATTTTGGTTTAAAGAAGGGCAAATCCAACAATAAATTTTCTTTCTTTATGAATGGTTTATTAAAGGTTCAAAAGACTATTTTTCGTTTATGAATACAACTTTAGCAATTTTTGCTTAAAAACGGTCAATTAATCATCAATAAGTTTTTATGAATACGGCTGTTAGACTTTAAATTTTATTTGTGGTAAAAAATTTAATATGGACTACCTCAAAGTCTTGGAATTTAACAGTAACAACGAGTTTTTGGTATGGTAAAACATATTTTTGTTTTCTTTTTTAACTATTTCTATAAATAATTTTCAGTTGTCAAGCAAACTTACACGTCTCAGTAGCTTAAGAGTCTATACTGAAAAAACGAACATACATAACAAAAAAAGCATTATCATTTATGTATTACATATATGTATAGATATAAAGACAAATATATAGAAAATATAAGATGGATGCGTACGTGTCTAATACACAAAAGTCTTAATTAAAATGTAGTTGACATCTGATGTAAACAAAAAATTTTGTTTGGCCATTTTTACCTTTTTGGTTGTCCCTTTTTTACTAAATATTTTCTTTTAATGGTTATAAAAACAAAAGGTCAGTAATATAACTGGCTAAATACGGAAAAAGGAAATAATCTACAAGCCTTAAAAAACCTAACACACAAAAATGTTAAAATACACAAAAACCTAAAATTATAATTTAACATTAAGGTAGAATACGCTGAATTTGTACAGAAAAAAAGTAACATGTTGTTTCGTAAATTTGTTGTAAGAATATCACATGCCATATGTAAGAATATAATAACTTTTAACTAGATGGCATAAATTTTAACAGAACAAAAAAATATTCACTGCAGTAATAACAAGTAACAATTCTAACGTGTTGCATGTGTACAATCTTAACATTTTTTTAAAATCCAGGTTGTTTAAAAAATAAGTTTTTATATTTCGATGATAAAGATTGAAGGGAAATGCATTTCTGACATTAATAATACTGTTTGTGTATTTAATATTAGATTGCTTAAATATGGGATCGTGATCGTTGGGAATTAAAGTAATAGAATATTTAATTCATAAGACTTTGCATTAATTGCCAAATTATAAAAATATTTACAAACAAGAACTGAAAACTAACAGCCAGTTCAACGATTTTGAACGTTAACGTTCGCAAAGAAAATTACATTTAAAACAAAAAAAAAAAAAAAAAATTCGACAATTTGTTTATGTTTTTAATCCAAATTTTTAATATTTTTAATTAGGCTTAAGTTCATTAAATTTAATTTTCATTAAATTATTTTTATGAAGAAAGGAATTTTACAACATGAAAATTAATTAAAATTTTTAGTGATAATCTTGCATTCTTGACCGTGGCCGGGATTCGAACCGTTTTACACTCGCAGCCATCGACGACTGCTGGCGTCAATAGTCAAACATCAATCTTTAACAGTGCTGCCACAACCAATACAATTTTTGCAACCAAAATTTTTGAAAAAGTTACCAAATGTTACCAAATATAACCAAATTTAAAATTCCTTTTATTAATTGAGAAAATCATTTAAATTTATTTTAAGTTGCATTGTAATACAAAGATATTTGCACTTTAAAGTAATATAATAATTATCAGCCTGTTTAACGATTTCGAACGTTAGCGTTTGCAAAGAAAATTACATTTAAACAAAAAACAAACTTTAGAATTTTGTTTTAAATGTAATTTTCTATTCGAACGTCAACGTTCGAAATCGTTGAACAGGCTGTATAAGTCAAGAAAACAAAACAAGAAACAAAATTATTTTACATATTACAAAAATAACGAGAAACTTTATTAACCCCCAATTTCACCAAGATCAGTTAAAATTAACTATAACTTTAACTTCCAGTTAACAATGTGTTTTAACAGCTGATAGTTTATTATAACCGAACTTGGTGAAATTGAGGGTAAAAGTTTTATTTATTTGAAAATTTTTTTTGTAAAAAATATTTTTATTTTATAAGAGTAAAATCCGTCAAATTTCCATACAAAATTCAGTATGTATATTGATAGTTAATAAATTGAATATTTTTTAATATGTCGTTTTAAATAAACGAAAATTGTTCTTCACAGTACAAAATAACAAAAAAAGGAAAATTGTTTTCCGCTTTTTAGCTGTCATTGACAGGACTGTCAAATGTGGCGATTTTTTAATCCTTTTGTCGATGGAAATTTACGTTTGGCGATTGTTTTTTCGAAATTGAAAACGATTGGCGATATGCGAAATGCATTTTATGTAAATATTTTCTAATTTACATACATATGTATATGTATCTAAAATATTATAAAAACTTTTTTCTCGTGTTTGTAAAATTTATTTCAAATTTATAATTCTTATTATTAATAACTGTTTTAAAATTGTTCTATTTGATACATTTTGTGAATCATTGTAAGATATTATGGCGAATATAAACAAATTCGCCTTTCGGAGCATACATTAAATGGGGAAAGAGACAGTCAAAGGTTTTTTTATAAATTAAAAATATTGCCAAATAATTAATAATCTAAAAACATTAAATAAATAAACAAACCGACAAGTTATAAACAAGTTATAAATGATATATTTTAAATCAATGTATTTTTGAAAAATCTTTAAAATTCCTATGTGTATTTTCAAATATGTATTTAAATAGAATAGAAAATTTAACTTGTATTCATATTTTTAGAAACACTAAAACGACTTTTGTGTAATTTTTCAGTCATTTTCTGAAATTTATTCCGCATGTTTTTAAATCTCCATCGATTAAAACTTCATATATTATTGAACATGGCCGTTTTTAATATAAAAATCACAAATGGCAATATTTTTCTTAACAAAAATCTTAAAAATATTATTTGTTGGCAGTTTTGAAAGGTGTTTTTGTTTTCGATAAAGTATAAAAAACTTCCGCTCATTGGTAACAAATAATGAAAAAATCATAGTACAGTACAGATTATTCGAGTTCGTGTATCAAAAAAACATATTCGTAGGTATTATTATTTTAGAAAAAAGTAACCAAAATGAAAAAAATATTCACATCTCCACATTGAAAAAAAATATAACCAATTTTGGTTAGAAATAACCAAAAACGGCAGCTCTGATCTTTAACCAATGGTAATTGTCAACCAATTTCACAAATCTTAATTATGTTATGTGCTAGTTTTTGCGATCTGCAAACGATTGTTAATTAAATTGTGTATTTAGGAATTATTTTTTGACGGATGTTCGAAGATTCGCTTTTAACCGTTAACATAAATCCCTGTATACATAAAACCTTTATTAAATTTTAAGTTCTTTTATGATTACAGGCATAAAATCTTTTAAAATTAAATAGTAGTATTTAACCAATAAAAAGTTGAGCTTCAAATGAAGCAGGTTTGTAAGGGAGAAATGTAAGAGTTTCGCTTACCATCTCGCTTACGGAAGGCATGAATTTAATATGATGAGTTCCCACTTAGAAGCAATACATTTTTGACACAAAAAGCGCTTTATTCGACGCATATAAAAACTGGTGAATATAGCGTTCAGCTTTACACACTGAATGTTTTTTTCAGTTATTTTTTAGTATTCTCCGTTACAAACCTGCTTCGTAGTAAGGGAATGGCTTAGAACTTGAAATGTTATTTTTTCTTTTGTCAAACTTGTTAAGAGTTCCTTTATTTACTTTACTGCATCTCTTATCTTGTGCCTTATTTTTATAAATGTACCATTAATGCTTCGCAAAATGATAACATTTTTTATTGCGTAATTAAATTTTATATAGAGATTTTTTTGTAATGTTAATCGAAAATACATCAATGGCCGATATTTCACACGGTCATAGCAAAAGTCTGTTATTTATTTAATAATTTTACTAATTTAATAAAGATAACTTTCAATGTTATCTTGAAAAGAATATTTTTCAAAGATGTTTCTTTTTTGTCATCCTGATTTAAAACTGTTTGGTATTTTTTATTGTTTAACTTAAACCGTAATACAAATTAGTATCAGTATACACATTTTTGATTGCATTTCTTAGGTTTTGCCAATAATCCCATTTCGATGAATGCGGTAGTCATTTTACTTTTTCGGTGTTGTTGCTGCAATTACCAAAATTGGTCTCTGAATACATCTGTTTTCTTCTTTTTATTTATTTATTTTCGTTTACTAGTTTTGCTTTCTTTATTGAAAAATTAATGGCAAAGATTGCGATGGTCAACTCATTATTTGACCAAGAATTTAAAACACAATCAAACAGCATGTCCTTCAGTTAAACCAACGTCAGAATTTTTTGTATTCTTTTTTTTTTCGCATATACAAACACTCTATAATTGATGTAAGTCTTTTTAACTTTGGTTTGGAACATATTTTAATCCAAAAATGTTTGCTACTAAAATCTAATCTTTTTAATTTAATTAATGCTTTAAATAAAAAAAAAAGCTTGTTTTCATAGTAAAGTAAGATCAATGAGCTTGATAACTGCCAACAAACTATATCTATAGAAAAGTATATTAAATCGATATTATACCATGTTCGCACGACAGCGTTTCTTCGCAATTCACTCTCTCATTCGTAATACACATCCTAATTATAATCCAAGTTACATAGTTCGTCAGCTCCTAGTAAAGGATAAGGAGTTAAATGTTCACATTTTAAATTTTTTTAAAGACCCAGATTTATTTTATAAAAAATTGTTCTCACTTGTATAATAGATTTTTGGATTAGATTCTGAAAATGCAGTAAATTCTTCTTCTTTAAGAGATGATGACAAAAGTGAAAAATTAACATTTCAGGATATTTTGGATGAAGCAATTTGAAAAGGAAACTCCGATTTAATTAAAATAAATTAATTTTCTTTATGAAAGGAATCACAAATTTTTTAAGGAAGTGCTGAGAAAACTTAAAGTGTCGAGAGATTATATAATGTTCTTTTGACTAAAAAGGAAAGGAAGCGTGTTCTCTTATTGGCAGGACGATTCTGTAAATGCCTATTCTGTACTAAATTTCTATTTTCAAAGAAATATTTTGTTTAAATAATTGAACTGGTTTGCTTTTACCGCATTGCTGTTGGCTTTACCAATAAAGAACTGAAATTTTTTTATCATTGATAAGCTTATTTAAAAGATCTCATGAATTGTTAATTGCTTTATGTTCAAATATTTTAAATTATATTAGATTTTGCTTCATTTTATAATAAGCGGGATATGCCGGGAATTCCCGGGAAATTTAAATATAAATCCCGCTTTCCCGAGAAACGAAAAAGTCCGGAATAAGAAAAACTCTACCTATAACTAGTAAAGAAAAATATCGATAATTTAAATATATAAAGCATACTTTAGGGCGGGCTTCAAGTGTATCAAAATAGTCGACCAAAATTTCAAGGAACATTTTTACGTATTTTCAATAAATTGTAATAGATTGTAGTTGTATCTGTATTTGTTTGAGTTGTATTTTTTTCCATCTACTTTTTGTAGGTTTTAATATCCTATTGTTTTAACTTCCGCTAAATTGCCTCAATTGCCACAAATTACAAACGAAAACAAACGTATACACAAATATAATTCGTCCCCTGTTTAAAAACGTGTGTTTCGATAAAAAAAAGAGAGAAATCATAGTCATCCAAACTGCAAAAAAAAAAGGAAATTTGTATGTGTATGAAAGTGCACTTGTGTTGTTTATGCACAGACATGTGTGTATGCAGGATTTTTTGTGTTATTTTGTACGAATAAAACATACAGATAAATTTTTATAACTTAATTTTTAGAAAAATGTTATTTGTTTGTCCACTATTTGTTGTCTGTTTGCTTGTTTCTTTTAAATTCTATTGTGCATTAATGTGTGTGCGATTGTCCATTTTATACTCATGTGTATATATGTATTATATTTTTTTTTTTTTGCTAATTTTTTTTTAATTTCTGGTCCAGTAGCTAATTTTTTCTCTATGACCCTGTTCACGCTTCAACCACAAAACGAAGTGAAAAATACATTCAAACGTACAAAAACTCGCTCATTCATTCATTCATTTGGTCATGTGCATTTAAACACAAACATTAATGTTTGTTCATTCCTTTGTGTATACGTCGATTTTTATATGTCCTCTTTTTTTAATTTTTATTGTATTATTTTTTGTAATTTTCCAAAACAAAAATTGTTTGAAAAGAGAAAAACAAGACATAAATAAATTAAATAAACACTGAAAAACTGTGCAAATTGCAATTCGTTAACAATGAATTTGCGAGCCAAAAAAAAAAATAGACATTTAAAAAAGAGCTGAAAGATACAAATTGGTAAAAAAATAAAGTATTACAACTGGTCGTGCCTCACATATTGAATGTTGTCGTTTTAACTTTGTTTTTTTTGAAACTTTTTTAAAGTTTCTATTAAATTATTTTACTGCCATATTGATGTTTTTATTTGTGTTGATGGGTCATTTTCTTATGACACACAAGCGACCGTTTTGAAATGTTGACACTTAATGGCTACTACAATTTAGTAATTTAGAAAATCATAAGAATTATATTAGTTGGTTAAGTACTTCGCCGAATCATTTGATTTTAATTTTAATTTTAAATATTTAATTTTGAATTTGGTACAACATTTATAAAAAAATAAAATTTTAGAAACATATTGCTCATGGCACAGCAAACAGGTCTCAAATTAATTACGTGATAATTACGTGACTGTCAATCGCATGAACGGAGTGGCACCATGACATACGATTGCAAACGGATCGAAATTTTCTTTGATCTCGACTTTTACAACACTTAATTCGCAATAGATATAAAGCTGTCAAAGTAGTTAGAAAATATAATTGGAATTTACAGACGTTAATATGGAACTATTATTTTTCGACTGATAGCGCAGAAAATAAAAGATAAATAATGAGACAAAAGCGGTTATTTCGCTTGTGCTCCAAGCGAAGCAGGTATTTAAATGTCAAGTGCTTGAATTGTTCACCATATCTAGCCTCCGGATGAGAATCTTACATTCACCTCTTGTGCTCGGAATAACTTTTCCGAACTTCACATCTGTGGCCGTATGGAAAAACTAGATAACTAGTATGGAAAAACTAGGTAACATATGAATTTATGTTATTATGCATGCGCACTTAACAAAACATAATTTTAAATTATGTTAAAGATTTCTGGTTCAATTAAACTAATTTTTGGACATTAAAACCGAAAATCAGTGTCAGTTATCTTGTTTTTTCGAAAAGTGGAGTTGTCTAGTTTTTTTCGAAAATTTTTTTTTTCTCAAATTATATTAATATTTTACGGAATTAAGGCAACTTAAGTAATGATTTGTGGAAAAACATTAACTATTTGGCTCAGCACGTTAATTTACCCGTTTTTTTACGAAAAGATGGAGTTATCCAGTTTTTCCAAAAATTATTTTTTTTCTTTTTATGCTTATATATCAAAAAGTAAGCCGAGTTTTTCTCTGTTTTTATGCAAATACTTAATTAAAAAGTTTACCCTTATTGATTTTATGAAATTCATAGGCAAGTTTTTAGGACGTGGATTAACGTTATACTCGGTTTAACATAGGTTGAAATTAAAAACAGCTATTGAGTTTGTGGTTTATTTTATTTCAATAAATATTAAAATTTTAAACAAAAGGTGTTCCGTTAAATTTTTAAAATAAACTTCGTAATAAAATCGTTTTTAGTTTAGCTGACCGAAACACTGTCTTAGGCTTGTACTTTGTTTGTTAATGTTTTTCACTAAAAAAAACATAATAGTTACACGTGCGTGCAAAAAAAAGTCAAAATCAACGGAAAAAATATTGTTTAATTGACTGTTACTTTTTCAATTTTGTTTTTTAAGGTAAGTGCCATTTCATAAGATTTATTTTTAATTTAATTCCAATTCTCAACAAGATAAGGAAATGGATTTAATCAAGTTTATAGTCCAAATTACCTCAAATAATGCTTAAAGTTGCCTATACACTAGGGCATTCATTCGGTTAATCGTTAATCGGTTAACCGAATAATTACTACCCGATTAACTGATCGGTTAATTTAAAACTGGCTTTTTTCGTTTAACGATTAAACCGGTTAGTTTCCGTCAGTTAACCGATTAACGGAAGTAACAAAATTTAAAATTTTTTGTAGTTTAATTTAAAAATAAAGCCCACAATGTCGACAAGAACATTTCGCATACATATTTATATTGAAAACAATAATAAAAAACTAAAATTTTTATGTTTTCAATATAAATATACAAAAGAAATGTTCTTGTCGACATCGTGGACCGGGCAGTTAATTTGTTTTTATTTAAAGAAATCTGTGGCCGTATATAAAAACTATGTAACTCCATTTTTTAATAAATGTTTGCCTTCCAGATTTATTCCAAGAAAAAAACTGGATAAGAAAGTTTTAATTATTTTTGTACGTAAAAACACCTTAATATAATCTTTGCAACAGAAACAAAAAAAAAAAAAAAAAAATAATATTAATGGGTAAGTTGAAACCTTTCTCAAAGTTACTGTGCAACACATGGTACGGTAGATCCATGTGGGTTAAATACTATTACTCAAAAAGATTTCGGGTGTTTGGCAGTCGTATTCTATAAATCAAGATCTTCAGAATTGATATAATATGTATATAAAGAATGCATTCTTTATATTATCGGGAGTTGTAATTTTTGGGTTCAAAATTTTGACCCAAAGAGCTTGTGACCCGAATTTGTTCTATTTCGCTCTTTTTCTCTTAGTTTTCGAAACAACGTCGTTTTAAACTTCTTATTTCTCTGTTTTTTAAGTCATTTTGGAGTTAACTTGTTTTTTCAAAAAATGCATGGAGTTATCTAGTTTTTTAAAAAAATTTGGTATTTTTCTGATTTTTGTTTTTCAAATAACTTTTAAATGAGATACAATATCAAAATTTCGATCTGACAGAGTGATAGCAAATAAAACACGCTTTCTATTTTTGGTGTTATCTCAATTTTCCCAGACATATAGTTGCATATATAAACTCAATTTTAGAAAAACACACTTAAGACCCTTGTGCTTTAAGCCCCCCAAATAGAATCAGAGAATTTATTTTTCATGGTGATTAACATTTATTATATAAATTTTCATGGTATTCGAATGTGCATTCTAAGTCAAATTACAATCATCAAAAGCTTTTATACTTTAATAGGCTTATTCCTTCAATATTTTCCAGGAATATTTGCTTTACAAACGAAAAATTCTGATGGTGCATAGAAAATATTCCTGGAAAATATTGAAGGAAAAAGCCTATTAAAGTATAAAAGCTTTTGAGGATTGTAATATGACTTAGAATACACATCAAATAATATGAAAATTTATATTACAAACATAAAAAAAATACTTCATTTTTAGAAGCTTCGGTGCGGGCTCAAGATGTGACTTTTTTAACATTTTTTTTTAGCAATTTTTATTTGCTATAACGTAAGACAAAAAAATATTGCTTTAAGAATATGATTCGAGAACTTTTATTTTTTCTCATACATCAGTGACCCACCCTAGTGCTTTACAAAAAAAAAATCTATTTTTTCCTACTCAAGTACAAACATTCTGGCGATAGTAATATCGATAGTGAAATCTGAACTATCAGTAAGTATCGATAGTAGAAAATATCGATCGTATCCAAGCACTACTTGTGACAGAGTCAAGTTTTACTTGGCGTATATTTATGTCAAGCTTGTGGACGAAGTAAAGGTGATTAATAAGTCGTGAAGTTGAAGAACCTTTACAACATATCATTAAAGGGCTCTTTAAGCTCTTTAAATCAGTTCGAAATATCACCAGAGATGACATCCTTATAAAAATATATATAATTTTTAGAATACTGTCAAGATGCTTATTACTTTTTAAGCTGAACATTTTTTTTTGTAGTATTTTGAATTGTTTTTGGTTTTTATAAAAGCGATTTGTATTTACATGGCTCATAATGTTTTTTGACTTTTGTTACATTTTGTTTTTACATTCTTCATAAAAAGCTTAAGTTTGCCCAATATTCAATTAGAAAAATACTTAAATTACGGGTACATTTATAACAAAAGTATATAATTGCACATTACTGAAATAACCGGTTTATTTTACCCAAATAACCGGCTTATTCGATATTCGAAAAATTTATACTTTGAAATATCCGACTTGGGCAAAACTAAAATAACCGGTTAAGCCGATCGATTACTAACCGTTGAGATCTCCCTAATTAATACATATTATGTCTTACTTAAAAAATTAAATGTGAGATCATTTTATTAGTTATTTTAATAATCTGGGTAACATGTTTAAGATTTAAGTGATTTTTTTCTTTAGTTTTGATAAAACTTTGCTTGGAAAAAATTCTTTCGCTTATCTTAGATGTTGGAGAACTCAAAAGCAACCCATAATATCTAATTTCTCAGTACTTTTTCTGGATTTCTCTAAACATATAAAATCTTTTATTATGTCATTAAAGTCCTATTTTAATTATTTTTTTTTTTTTTTAATTTTAAACACTTCTAATTGTTTAGATTTATTCTGATAAAAGATTGTTTGTGTGTCTATCGATAGTTTCTTCTGTTGACATCTGCCTCTTCCTGGCAAAGCTCAGCACCGAATATTCCGCAATAAATTTTATTTAAGAATTCCTGAGCTTCTGCTTTTGTACTGTGTTTTAAGAATGCATTGCCAGAAGGAAATATATTTTGTATGAAAAAATGATTTCTAAATACATACATACCTGTGTTATATATGAGAAGAAACAAATAATTAAAAACTCAAAAAATATGTTATAATACTAAAAAAACTTAAACATTTTCTTACATCGGTTAAACGACTGAAACGAACCGGTTTAATCGTTAATCGAAAATAACCAATTTTTAATTAACCGATCATTTAATCGGGTAGTAATAAATCGGTTAACCGATTAACGGTTAACCGAATGAATACCCTAGAGTTTACGGCCGTTTCTAAATAAAATATTGCAAAACCAAAACAAATTGGTTTGAACTGTCAAAATAAGCAGGCTTTTCGCCTTGTGTTGATCTGTATGACAAATATTTAAGCAACTTTTGACATTTTTTTCTCTTAGTTTGAAAAAAAAAACTAAAAATAAAAGAAAAATAAAAAGTAAGCAGCTGGTTAACAATGCTTTCAAAAATATATTAAAACTCTTAAAACTTTAATTCAAAATCGGTCTATAATTCACCATAGGTCCCACAGGAAAACTTCATAAGAATGCGTAAAACGCTAAAAATAAAATTTGGTCCAAATTAGTGTATTTGGCACTAGAAATTATTCTATCGAATTTTGTGATGGTCAGTCTACAATTTACCATACGTCTCGTATAAAACCCTGTATTGAAAATCATTTTAATACGCCTAAAATTTCCACGAGATATTATATTTTATTTTATTTAAATTAGATGAAATTAAGTTTTATATGACTAGAAATAAAATCATAAAATGTTTTTGTAATCGGATCATAATTTACCGTATGTCCCATATAAATCGTACTTTTGGAATAGAATAGAATACGCAAAATAACCGAAAATTTTGCCATTGCTTTTCTGGTGTGTGGAAAATGCATAACATGAGAATTGTTACTTCGCAGCTCCAAGAAATCGAAGTTTTAAATTTGCCATGTTCTTGTAAAGCAGAAAGGAAGCTAAACGAAATATGTTCAGCATGTTGTACAACATGGCCACTGACCAGCGGTTGGTTCCACGTTTACAGCTGTGGTATGATAAAATCCGATCCATTCTATCAACTCTAGCTTTATTTTGGTTACAGTCAACACGTTTGGGATCTGACAATTCCTAAATTGTACAATTTGTACCAAATTGACATAAATTGTACCAAATGTTGGCTGTAAAATAAAAAAGCATACAAGGTTAAAATTTTGAAGCACACATTTAACCTGGCAACTATGCTTGCAATAACAGAAAGGTATACTGATATATTCAATAATATGACTCTACTCATCTGAAAGAGATTTTCGTGTAGATCAATAATCCAACAATTATTTCAGGCTTTGGAGGAATTATTGCGGAATTCTGACCAATTAATACATAGAAAAGTGAAACTTAAGCAAATTATATGTTTCACTATATCTTTAAAACTAGAGCTGTTATAGCAAGACGCTATCGTTATCAGCTGATGAAAATACATAAAGATCAGCTTCTTTTTATATCAAAACTAATCATTGTGGGTCATAAAGAAAAATTTGTTTCTTTTTAGGTATTTAAAAATTTATGCAAATAACTTTATAAATCGCATAGGAATTTTGTGCAAATGGAACGAAGAAAGTCAGTAGCTTTTCTCTATTTATGTACCGCATCAAAATGCGTTTGCACAGTTCAACGCTGTTGTTGTATGCAAATATGTGTTATGCAAATATAAAATATTTTTTTCATTTAATTTAATTTTGCTCTGCATTTAGTTTTTTAATATATATATTTAATACAGAAATATTTTTATATGCACTTTAAACATATACATTAGGGTAGGTATTGATAAAAAAAAAATCAAAGCCAAAAAAATTTTAGGACGATTGGCAAAGGCTAAGCCGTCCCTCAGACCGACCAAAGTTTGAGAAAAATTATATTTTTACATGAAATCTGACTTTTATGTTACATAACTTAAAAAATATTAATTTTGTACAAAAAGTTGTAAACAAGTTTTTCCCTAATCTCTTATTAAACAAAATAAACTGAAAAATATCGAATAATCCACAAAAAAATCCAATTTTTTAATTAATTAAAAAAATGCGTTTTCTATGAATCTTTAATTTTGTTAAAAAAAAATATTTTTATTATTTATTTTAAAAAACCGACCAGCTGGGCACCAGGCGTTTTAACCTAAGTCGGTTAGCTCTTGTTTTCGAGATATACTGTTATTTCGAAAATGGAAGAGGTTGCGCAACATATATTCGCGCTACTTAAAAACGGTTAAGTTTATAGAATAAGCTAAAAAAAAAAACAGAAACTCCACAATAAAATTACCTTTAAGAAAGGTTAAAGCTTTTTCTTATACACGCAGTCGTTTTAGAAACATAATTTTTTTGGCAAAAAAATAATTTTTTAGCAAAATTTAAAAATTTCAAAATTATTGTTCTCAAAAAAAAAAAAAACTGGAAAATGCAGCTATGCTTATAATTTTTTCTAGACATATAAAAAGCAAACAAAACAGGCCATTAGTGGTTTAAGGCCCGTTTTCACGACTTACCTTTAAAGTTCGATATAGTTAACGCTACCTTTAGCACTAGTGAGGAATAAAGTTACCTTCAACTATTTTTCGTTTTCACAACTTCTGTATAAAATAAACTTAACATTTTTAAAAAAGTGGCAATACTAAAGAAAATACGGAAGTTTTTTGCCAAAATAAAAATACGAACTGGCAACTACGTACTTTTTTTACATTTACAAAATATACGTATAATTGGAGCTGCCATATATAAAAAATATGTGAATATAATATGGCAATCTCAAATCTAAACCTTACGACAAAAGTTAAAGGTAGAACGTTCCTCTCTTTAGCTTATCCTTCACTTTTAGGTTAAAGAGAACTTGTGATAATTAAAAACTCATTATCTGTTCGATAACTTCCTACATTTAGCTATCGTTAAGTCGTGAAAACGGGCCTAAATCTATTTACAACTTTTGATTTTATTCACAAAAGACAAAAAATATTTCCATTAAATTTAAGAATTTCATAAAACGCAATATTTGTATTGGAACCCCCTAAAAATGCAGATAAAGGGCAAGTATGTTTTGGGAAAATTTTCAAAACAAAAAACTAATAGAGATCGGTCATACATTTTATCCCCCTAGGAGCGACTCCTTGGCAATAATGGGGCTTTTTCTTCAATATATTTCTAGTCTGTATTGAAATTTTTGTATGGGAGCTCCCTTAAGGAATAGAGATAGAGTTATATTAAAAACAATTGATATGCGTTTGACTATTTTTTTGTAAGCAAATGCATACAAACACAAATATTGAAGCTGAATTGACGTGTGTAAGAAACAATAGTTCTAAAGAAAAAATTTGCATCAATGCTGCTGTTTGCTTTTTATTTTAGTTACGTTTTGTTAAATATGAAATTTAGAGAAAACTTGTTCAGACAAAAGTTGTTGGAAACATCGCTTAAAACAACTTCTTAGTAAACGATTTTTATGTAAAATTAATATCATCCAAGTTAGGAGGCACAAATATCGAACATTACGATTTTTCTCAAGCTTTGGCAGGCGTGAGGGACGGCTTAGACTTCGCCCATTGTCCTAAATTTTTTATCCACACCCACCGAATTGGGGGGGTGAGAGCATGGAAAAATAGAAAACAAATGTGCTCCATACAGTTAACGACCACCCTAATATACATATTTGTAAGTATCACATACATATTTATATTAGTTTTGCTATCCATGTTAATATATTTAATTCACTTTTTAAAATATTTTTTGCTGTCATTATGTTGCTGTAGTCGCGGATTGTTTAAATAAATAACTACATTAGACTCACACATGGTTCGAGTTGTATTGATTTTAAATTAATGTTTATTTGCTTATTGGCTTTATAAGGAACAATTGTGCCATTGCCTGTGTAATTGCAATTGTTTTATCTTGTTAAAAAAACAACCTTTTGTTGCAAGGGATTTTGTTGGGTTTGTAATTTAATGCTAAAAAAACAATTGCTCGATATTTATTCTAAATTAAAAAGTGGGCTGAATTATGTAACTGGTACAAATTCACCGATGGCAAAAGGGTAAAATATAGTGCGCTTAGGATAACGTCAACTATTAAAAACAGCGAGTGTTGGCGGTTATCAGATTATTGCTGTTTATAAATGTGCAAATTTAAGATCGAAATGTTATTGATGATACTGTTATTTCGAAAATGCGTTTTACTTATCCAAAGGAAAACAAAAAGGTTTCCAACCGAACAAAAAGCAACAAATATATTTTAAATGAGATCATGTCATACATAATGCACTTGATCTACAAGAGCGTATTAACTCGAAATTTTTATTTTTTCCCTTCTTGGAAAAAAATCGACACCTAGTATTCATATCTATCGCTGTAAAAATATCATGCTATTTTGTCTACCTTTTGGTTATGAAAGGGTTGGTTAAAAATTATTTCTCATATGCCTTTAATGTTAAATTAAATATGTAATCCCTTTGGTAATAGGTGCAAAATCAACAAATAGGTTGCTTGATTCTATGAATTTGGTATAAAATTGGTAATTAGAGACAATTTTTAATTTTTTCTGTGTTTATTACAAAAAATTAAATTTTTTTGAATGAAAATAGAAAAACTTTTCAGTCATAATATTCATTAAAATAAAGAATGTGTGATTAATCGGTTAATCAAATTTTTGATAAATCAAAATGTTGATTGCTAAGCCGACGATTAATAGATTAATAAAACAGTCATAATTTTGATTGAGTAAAATCTTTCATAAATCGTTTAATCGCACATCCCTAATTAAAATTCTATGTTTCTTAAAGAGTTCCTTAAAATAAATTAATTTAAGATGTCTAAAAGTCCCTCTAGTCAGAAACTAAACTTATGACTACAAAAACAACTCAAGAGAATAGGATAAGCAATCTTGAAAACGCTTAAAGTAAATGCACAACAATAAAAAGCAAATAATGAAATGCAAAAAATATCTTTCATTACTACGTTTTACTGAGTGAAGTTAACACTTGAATTATCATTCCTAAAAATGAATTGCTGTTAAATAAAATAATAAAGACAAAAGGACCTTTTGTTATAGCAGGAGGAAATCTTTTAAAGAAAAGTGCATTTTTTTTAAATAAACAAACAAATGTTTTCGAGTATTTGTGTCAGTTAACAGTGCAAATACGTGTCTACATACTACACAGATACACATCCTATCCAACTCGTTTGCAGACACTTACTCACAAACACTTTCATACATAACAAATGAGAAGCTATATTTGGCAGTGGCGAATCAATGGCACACACTACTATTAGTATGGGTAAGTCTACAAAAAATTATAAAGCCCAGAGAAAAGAGTGAATAAAACCTTATCTTTTTAGAGAAATATTTAAATTTGCCAAAAAATTTAAATTGGCACTTATTTTATTTACCCCTACGCATGAGCAATACTTGCATATTGCAAAAAGGATTATATTAATTGATTAAGCCTATTTAAAATACCTAACGAAAATTTAAAGCGCACCATTTAACGCTTTTTTTACATCCCAACTCCTAATTTTTTGTGTGTTTAAGCAAAACACAATTTAAATAAACTCTAATATAAGACGAGTTTTAAAATTGAGTCAGTTACAAAAAGAAATAAAAACTAATTTATTAAGACCAAACTTACTGCCTGTTTGAAGAACGCGAGTGCAAAAGTGACTCGTTTAACCTACATTTAAAACCACAACAAAATTTTAAAATTTGTTTTGGTTTTAAAAGTAAGTTGAGCGAGTTACTTTTGAGCTCGCGTTCTAAAAACAGGCAGTTAATTAATTCTTTCATAAATAAAACCATGCACTCAAAAGAAAAATCAATCCAACCGAACTCAAATCAATCCGAAGCGGTATTAATAGTACGGTGAGTACGGATTTTCTTGAATCAAGTACAGAAAGATTGATTCAAGTACAGATTTTCAATCGCAAAATACTTAAATTATCCATATTCAATCCCGATTTCGAACTTCAAATAATCCGAAAATTAGATTGAGTTAAGTAAAACCAAGATTGAATCAATCTCAAAATACGCTTGATTAAGAATTATCAAATTGTTTTAATCCGAATTCGTACTTAAAATAATCCGAAAATTAGATTGATTTATGTAAAACTAAGATTGAATCAATATCAAAATGCGATTGATTCAAGTATTATAAAGTTGATTTTATCAAGAAATTAGAAATAAGAAAGAAAAAGTTATAATGATTGATTTACTTACCCGAACTACACCTTACAGAATGATAAAACACCAAAATCATGCCCGATATGGTTTTTACTTTAGAAATCTTATGTACATATTTAACCAAAAATATAAACTTAATGAGAAGCAAGAGTTCAAATTTACTTTTTAGCCCTTCGTGGTACACATGAGCCTGGTCAGACCTTTTTTCAATATGTATAGAAAATCAAAACATGCGTTTGCCGGAGGGTTAAACACAACGAAAAGTTTAATCTTTTTTTACTTGATTTAAGAATTTTGAACTTATTTCAAGAAATTCCGAGATTGATTTTGGAAAGTAATCCCATTTAGGATTGTTTTGAGTACTTTTTAGAGTTATTCGTACTTTAGTTTTTGAGTACGACTCGTACTTAAAGTAATCATAAAAAACTTGATTTATCCCGAGTGTTTTTCTTTCTGTGTAATTATGCAAAAATTTTAAGGCCCAGAATTTTGAAAATCCGTTTTACATACATCGTACGATTTTTTGTCTTAGAAGACCCCTAGTGGAATTTAATGCAGAAAATATTCGTAAAACATTTTAACCCTCTAAAGTGCCGTTTTAGGGTATTTTTCTGTGGAAGTTAGAAAATGATGGCTTAAAATGAGTGTTAGAGGTTTAATATATTCTAAGAAAAGAATCGCCATACAATTCTACTGAAGACGTCTAAAATAGTCTTTTAGCTCAGAATTACATTACGTGTATTTTTGTGGCTTGTAAAAGCCTTTTCAAGAAATTTAAAAATTTCAATGCCCGAAATTTCGAAAACCCGTTTAAATACATCACACGAACTTTTGGTCTTAGAAAACCCCTAGTGAAATTTGATTGAGAAAATATTCGTAGAACATGTTAACCCTTAAAAGTGCCGTTTTAATTAACTTTTGTTTAAGAGTTTGGAAAACGGACAAAAATTACCCCTTAAAATAAGAGTCAGAGGGTTAATCAACTCTAAAAAAGAATCGCGATACGATTCTACTGAAGACATCTGAAATTATTTTTTAGCTCAGAAGTACATTTAGTATTTTTTTTTTTTTTTTTTTTTTTTTTGACGCCTTTACAATTTTTTAACATTCAAAAAGTTTTATATGAACAAATTTTCCGCGGATATTAAAGATTAAATCCGTTAAACTTAAGATATAAAAAAGTTTTCAAGTAATTTTTAATAAAAAATATGCAACAAATTTTATCGACGCATTTTTATCGATAAATTTAATATTAAACATTCTAACCCAATAAACCCAGATGCGTCAATTAGCTAGTGTTCGTCAGCCAGTAAAAAATTGGGTTTTTGAAGCCACTAAGAGAAAAAGCGCATAATCGAGCGCTTCAATAAGAGCAGCAGTAAATGATAAAGAATAAACTATACAAAAAAGCTGCTATTTTAGTGCTGACAACGAAAAAGGGTTTAAAGCAAACAAAATAAAAATATATTATTGTTTACGAAAATGATTGAAAAAAGGCATTTAAACAACTAAAAGCAAAACATTAATAAATATGTTTATTTAGTTAGCTCTTAAAAAAGCACTTTAGGAGTTCTTTGTTTGCATGTTAAAAGAAGCGCTTATTGTCAGCAGAAAATAGTCCTCCAAACCGGGAGCACCCCATACAAAAATCAGGCATTCCATCAGTAGGTTTGAAGTGATTTGAGGTATGAATTCATACGTAAAACCTGCTCATTTTGGAGCATATTTTTATTGGGAAATGGAAAAAAGAGAATTTCGTGTGCACGTTGAGCATTCCTGAGCAAAAATTTTAAATTATTCTAGAAATAGTTTACTCATATGCCATATTCTCTGAATTTAGACCCGAGTGAGTATTTCTTTTTTCCGAACCTAAAGAAATGCATCAGCGGAAAGAGATTAAAATCCTACAATGAAATCATCTCACAAAAAGAAACCTATTTTATTGACTTGGCAAATATTATTTTTTAGAAGAGATACAAAAGTAACTTGAGTAACGTTTATAGAGCTCAAAAGTTATTATGTTACAAAAAAAAAAAATTTCTATCCAAAAACCTGAGCTTGTTTAAAAAGTAACGGACTTATTGACCACTCTTTTAAATATGTTTATAAAAAAGTATTAATATCAAATAATGTAGCTGTTGTTGTATCGTGCTTAGAGCCTTATTCCAGAAGGACGTTTGTTTGGGGCCTAGGTAAAGTTATAATCAGATTTGGGCATTTTTAAAAGCAATCACACCTTCTGCAAAGAATTTATGTCATATTATGTTGCTTCAGCTCAGGAATTCCACTGGTTTTTTCTTCGCACACAGAAAAAATTAAAAATTGTCTCTAATCACCAATTTTAAACTAAATTCATAGAATCAAGCAACCTATTTGTTGATTTTGCACCTATTACCAAACTGATTATATTGATTAATAAAAATTGTAAAAATTTTATATTTTAAATATATTTTTTTCCAATAAATGATATTTCTAATTTTAATTAAAAAAAAAATGATCAAAAAACTCTGCCGTTTCAAACAATGTGTTAATTGATTTAAACAATTTCCAACAACAATTTCACAAGTTAAAATTATTTTATTTTAAACGAAATTATTTTTTGTTATTTGATTATTATCTTAATTCAAAATTAATTCCAAAACAACTAAAATGTTAATTAAATTAAAATTATATTTTAAATTTTCGTTCAACAAAAAAAATTAATTGATTCAATTATTACATTAATTAAGTTTCAATACTTTTTAAATAATTTTTTTAATTGATAAGAAACTACTAATAATTTTTTCTGTGCAGTACCTTTGAAAAAAGTTTTGTTATTCAGTCCCAAAACCTAATAAAATTACAAAAGTTGTGAAAAAATATTCGTCAAAATATACGTAAATACTTTCTTTAGGCAATTTAACATGATATTTTAAAGATTTTCCCTCTGGGAACCGTTTCGTTAGCTCGTCACGTATGGCCAAGATCGTGCCATAAGTCTAAATTAAGAAGGGCATTTTTATGGCGGTAGGCGAAATATTAAACCGATTTAAGCCAAACTTATCTATAATTTTAGGATTCTTTTTTTTTTTTTGCTAAAATCCATCATTCTAAGTCCTCTATTGCAAGTTCTATCGTGCTTTTAAGAGGCGGACGGACATGGTAAGCCAATCCTAGAGTTTCGCAGGCATCCAGATTATATTTACTCTACAGAATTTCTGATGAATGTTTCGATGTGTAACTAACGGAATATCAAAATCAAACCTCTTTTTTTTTGGGTAGTAGATATTAAAATGAATGTATTTGTATATGTACCAGAACAACACTCACACAAATAGAGCCAAAATAACTATACTCCAAACAACATACAATATAAATACATATAAAACACACAAACAAACAGCTATTCAAAAACACAAACATTAATGCAAACTTATACATTCGCTTTTCAAGCTACTACGCACAGACATGTACACATACAATAAGCAGACACCACAAAAAAGCTAAACTTGGCCAAAAAATTAACTGTTTAGACGAACAATGAGTACATAAGCAAATAAATGCTTATCCAACATTCACTCTTTTACAATATGTGGTTACTTTATTACAACCAATGTAAAAATACCGATATTCAATCAGACCTGCGACAAATGCTTTAAATATGCTAATGCATTGCCAATTTTTTTTAACATTAAACCAAATCAATGGTAATGCAAATTTATTGAATTACCATTAACTTTCACCATTTTAATGCACTATTATTTGCAGTACATTTTTTTTATCAAAGTAGTGCATTGTCATAACCTCTACCACAAGTAGTTGTCTTTCCGTGTAAAACTTTTTTATTATTCATCTTAGACCCCATAAAGTATATATATTCTGGCTCCTTGAGTAATTCTAATGGCTCAGTTAGCCGGGAGTAACAGTAACGTTGCAAATCAGCAGCTTCATATTGTCGTATGTAAAGCAATTAGAACGATTATAGTTAGCAGTAAGATGTTACGTCTCAATCTGAGAGAAATAGATTGGTCTTACTTTTTTACGGTAAGGTTACTGTTAATGTTACTCCCGGCTAACTGAGCCTTAAGTCGATTTAACCATGTCCGTCTGTCTGTCCGTCTGACCGTCTGTCCGTCTGTTGAAAACGCAATCACTTTGGAAAAACTCAAAAGAAATGAACAACCAAATTTCTTGTAGTTATCTTAAGCAGTTTTGATTGAAATCAAGCAAAATCGGTTCAGTAGGATCAGAGCTAGGAATCAAAATGTGGAACCACCACCTTAAAAAATTGATAATTTTATTACAAAAACTAACATAAATGGTGGCCCAATGCACGGAATAATATAAGGTTTCGCACAAATTCGTTTTAGTTGACTAGAAATCACGCTGTAAAATTTCGTAAAGATCCATCCATAATTAACTATGGGCCCCATATAAACCCTACTCCCAGAAAGCAGTTTAGTACGTCTAAAACCCTAATTAATAGTGCTATCATAAAAAAATTTGGCACGTCACAGTTTTTTAGGACTAGAAATGACACTGTAAATTTGGTGATGATCGGTCCATAATTTACTATGGGCCCCATATAAATTAATTAAATACGCCTAAAACCATAGCAGATATAGATATTGCGGTAAACTATTTTCCAACTTAGCTTCATATTGCCAGAAGAAATGTCATGCAATTTTGTGATATACGGTCCATAACTTACCTTAGATCCAATTTTTAGCAGCCTTCTGAAATTCACTGTATACGCTAAAACTTATTTCACCGCTGTATTGAATTTTTTTTAAATTTATGTTTTTTAAAACCAGAAATCACTCTGCAGAATTTTGGGATGATTGCTACATAACTTACCAAGGCTCCAACATAAATTCCCCTCCTGAAAATCATTTAAGTTCGGCTTAAACTTTTACGAATCACGATTGTTGGTCAATAATTTAATACAGGTCTAAACCGCAACCAATTTTAATGCTGATGTCTGTTTTTAAAAAGATAAATTAATAACAAATAGACATCATATAGATATCACTCCTGAAATATTCGAGCTTTCGGCTGTGCCGAATATAGCACTCTAACTTGTTTTTTATGAAGAAAGGGATTTTTACAACATGCAATGAATTAAAATTTATTGATATTTTTCATTCTTGGCTGCTGCCAGAAGTAAAGAAGAACGTGTAAATTAACTAAACTAGATAATCATTCAAAGCAAATTTCAATCTACCAAAGATTAAATAAAATTTGGTTTAAAGATTGATGTTTGACTATTGACTGCCAGCAGTAGTCAATGGCTGAGAGTGTTAAACGGCAAACCCCTCTAAAGAGATTGAGTGGCTGCAATCGAAAATTGAAAGGGTAACCTGTCCGTGAAAGCCTGGGTTCGATTCCCGCAGCAGCCAAGAATGAAAAATATCAATAAATTATCAAAGTAATTTTTGGGAATACAAAATTTTTAATTAACAAGGTGTTGTTTGCTATGCGTAATTCCCAATTTTAATTCTTAATAAAAACATTGTAATGTTAGAAAAGATAACCTCACTTGCTGTTGTTTTTGTTTAAGCTTTGATATTATAACATGTAAATCTGTTGCTTTTAATTCTTAATCGCTTAACAGTTTTATTTGTATAAATCTTTGGATAAAGTTTCCTGATGATCTGGCCTAAGCAACCAGTGAAATGAGCATAGGAATAGCTTATTATTAAGCACGATATACAAAATCTTGTTAATTGTAAGTATCAATTAATTTTAATTCATTTCATGTTGTAAAAATTCCTTTCTTCATAAAAAATGATTTAATGAAAATTGAATTCAATGAACATTAGCCTGATTTAAATATCCAAATTTGGATAAAAACCATAAATAGTTCGATAAAATAACCACAATACTAATTATTGTTAAACATTTATTTTAAAGGTAACACAGATCGACATTGAACAATTTTTTTTAGCGATTACAACTGATTCTTTTGTTTTTGACATGCTTAAGCCGAATATGAGCTCAGTTTTCTCCCATCACGTTACATTCATCAGGCTGAAAGGCGATTAAAAAGATGTATACAGCGAAAAACACAAATGTACCTTTATCTGATAAATTGTGAAGTGATTGGAATAGGAAAAAAAACTTTTAAGAAGTTTTAAAATGACTTACTGTGTAATTGGTATGATTTTACGACGACATATCAGGTTTTATAAATAAATAGTGTTTTTTTAACTTTAAGCTAAGATATCTCAAAATTCTGATAATGGAGAAAATCCAAATACAAATTCGAATTCAGCGCTTAGAAAAATATAAACGCATATGGGTTAAAAATTTATTGGCCTGTGTAATAAACGCATTACTTTTCTAAAATTACAAATTTTGTTTTCAAATTCATATTCATATACATTTGAATGTATGTAAATTATTTCTGCTTTAATATTTTGCCCATGTATCGTAGAGATTCCTCCTCATTAAATGTTTTACCAACAAGCCAACGTATAAATAAATGTTAGTTGGGTTAGCAACACTAAACCATCTATTCGTTTTAGAATATAACTAGATTTCCTCGATTTTTGTTATTCTGTTTGTATTTTTTACAATCGCGAGCCAAACCACTGTAAACAATGATGACGGGTTACAGAAGAAGACAACAATACCCACACTCTAACATCTACATAAACATCTCGACACTCGCACAATGAAAAAAGGAGCACTTTAACGCAGGCCAAAGCACGTTTGTTAAACAATGGCGACGGTAAACTTCATTAGAAACTGGCAAAAGGACAGCTTAAAAAGGACACAGCTTAATAACACACACACACAGCCGCCTGTTCGCTTTATAGTGGATCATTTAAACGATGAACCAAAAAACAACGACAGCAAAAAATTCTTCAAAGACGAACCAAACACAAATAAGTGCTACAACTCGTGACAAACTAAAACGACGAGAATGAACGAGCTAACGAACTAACTGTGTGGCAATTAAAGCGATTGCAGTTAAAATTAAAGGTTATTTGGCTGGCTGATGTTTGTGCTTGTTTTGGCCAAAAAAAAAGAACTATTGTTTGTTTTGGGTAAGTGTGTGAGTCTATAATGTGTATGAGTGTGTGCTTTTTTTGTTTGTTTGTTTGTGTTTGTATGTGTAAGAGTTTTTAGAACAAATAACAATGTTTAACTATACTGGCTCATGTAACACTTTTGGTGAATTTTAATTACAACAAAAATGTTCTAACATTAGTGCCATTATTATATATTTTACGTTTGTTTTTTTTATATTTGTGTAGGTATAGAAAATTTTGTTTTGTGTTACCGAGACAAGTTTAAGCACAAACTTAACTGAATAAACATCCTGCACTCAAAAATGTCATCGAATTAAATTTTTTTAATCAAGCAATAAGCGATTTAAGCTGTGCTAGAAAACCACTTAAAATTTTAAAAAATGTTCACAATTTTTTGTGAAAAATTTTAAGGTTAGGTTAGGTTCCATTGGCAGCCGTTATTTAGCACTGCTCACGTGGGCTCATTAATTAGTTCCCGTTGTGTTACTATGTAGCACCGTCTCCCAAGGGCCCTGTTACCTGGCTGCTAATATTCTCACTCAGGCACCCAGTCGATTCAATAAAGGAGTGGTTCCTATTTAAATCAATATTAGATTCACAAGTTTTGTCTCCTCCTCCTCGTCTCTGCAACTTCTATATAGGTCATCATAAGGGAGCCCTAGCCTTTGGGCGTGCCTCCTAATGGGCCGGTGGCCAGTTATAACCGCAATAAGGTTTTTGAGGTGATGTCTGGACATCTGTAATGTCCGCCTAGTCCTATTTTCATCTATAATGGGCCAGATTTTCCTGGTTTCCCCAAAGATGGTAAGAAATCTTTACTTACTTACTTATAACAAAGGGAGGTGTAGAAATATGACAAAGAGCTCGCCATTTGCTTCGATCTTGAGCTGTAGTTCTAGCTGTTCTGGAATCTATATCGCTTTACTCGAAATCATGTGGCCATACAATCTGGTCTTTCAATTGTCTATTTTGTTTTCGAGAGGTTCTATTTCTAAGCTGTTTTTAATTGCATCGTTTCTTACCCTATCTCCTCGGGTTTTACCAGTTACTCTCCGAAAATACTTTATTTCTATTGCCTGTAACCATCTCTTCTTCAGTTCGTATGTGTCCACGATTCGCACGCATATGTTAGTGTTGTTATATAAGTTGAGTTGTAACTGCTAATTTGGTCTTCTTTGTTTGTTTGCCTACTCGTTGCTACAATTCTATATATGTTCATAGATTTATAGAATGTCAAACATTAAAATTATTATTTATATAGTGTAAATGAATAAAAGGGCTTTCAATATGAGTAAAAAATAATAATTTTAAGGTTTGACATTCTATAAATCTGACATGAACAAAGATATATTAATGAAATTTAGCAGTTATGTAGATTAAAAAGTTCTTAAAACAGTGGGCTGAAAAACATCCCACCTTTTGAATAAAAAATACCATACTTTTCAATCTCAATCATTAGCATTTTCATACTAAATGCTAAAAAACATCAAAAGTTCAACTTTGACCTTAAATTTCTTAACAACTACTGAACCGATTTTAACAAAATTAAAACTATAAAAAAGTTGAAGAAGTCTTCTCTTCTGCAAAAAAAAAATATCTTTATCGGTTCAAAAATTATGAAGGGTGGGGGAAAATTAAATAATATCTAAATAAAATTGCCAAGGCAATTGGATGAATAATTAAAAGTTTTTATTTTATGAAACAGAATGTGGGAATTATTTAATTTTCATAAATTATTTTACTTATATTAACCTTTTTTCGCGGATGTAACATGAAGATCCAAAATATTCTGATGGTGTATAGAGTCATTCCTATGGAATAAGTACATATATTTAGCTTCAATGTTAACGAAAGGTTGGCTTAAGCAAAAATGTCTTTGAAATATTGAGGGAATAGGACTGTTGGCGTTTGGCTGGTGTGGCCATTGTGTTTTCTTTAAATCGTTTGTATTTTTGTTTGCCCGTGTGGACAGGGCAGTTTGATCATGTGGATCGTGGCTCCGTGCTAAGTTGTCATGTTTTATAATTGGCAACTTCACTCGTTGAGGCTAGCTTACACTACTATACTTTCTATTAATACATGTCAAAAACTCAAGTAATATGTAAAAGTCGAATAGTGTGAATGCATGTGTGTTGAAACTGGCAAGTATTATGAAAAAAAGTTTGACGTCCAATACGACTTCATCGTTTTTTGAAAAATTTCTAAACAATAATTCTTTTCATTGGATTCATTTACATTTTATTTCATGTGTGAGTGTTTATACTTTGTGTGATGGTGTGAACACAAACTGTTATGTTAAATTAGATATTTTGACAGTCGCAACCCAATTAGATTTCTATCTCACAAAGTAAACTAGCCTTTAATAAAACCTTTAACGCGGATAGCAAACAAAAAATTAAATTGTAAAATAAAATTGTGTAACAAAGTGAAGAAGAATAAAGAAGTTCAAAAAAAAAACTACAACAAAAAAGTGTTTTTATTAAAAAGGAAAGAAAAACTTAGACAAGTTTGTAGTTCATTTGCGCTACAGAAATAAGGGTTGTTTTGTGCCACAATAACAGTCTGGCCCCCGATGTCGACCGCTATCATTCGCTTGCTTATTCAACGACAAACATCTGATTTGCGACCCACTTAGAACTTTCAGCACGACAAGTCGATCGGCAATGCAAGCGACCGATAACGTAACAGTTTTCATTCAAATTTGCGGCCCACTTAGAAATTTTATGCGACCACAAATGTCATAATCAGTCACTTGTGTTGTAATTGTCGACAGGCATTTTATAAAAATATTTAACAATATTTTGCTTTACACACAAACACTAAATATTTTTTATTATTATTATATATTTTTAAAACATCAAAACCTTTTAAATTCAGGTATGTGATGGAAAACGATTTTGAAAACAATACGATTTGAAAACGATAATATCGTTTTCAGTATCTTTTAAAATTGATTTTTAATACATTTTCCTCTGTTTTCCTGTATATATTCTTTTAAATTCTTTGTTATATATGTTAATTGAACTATATGTTGAACAAAAAATTAAGACTTAACTGCAGAAATGGATTTTAAGATCGGTCGAAAATCATCACACCTACAAAAACGATCATTTTAAAAACGATCGTTTTTCATCACATACCTGATTATATAGGTTTTAAATATATTTTTCATAAAATTCAATTCTAGATTTTTTGCTTACTGCTTTGTTTGTTTTTTGTTTAATCCTGTGTTTTCTATTCTGCTTTGTGTGTAGCCAGAGTTCTATTTTTAAGGCTTAATTTATATTTGTCGGTTTTTATTTCCAAACTAGCGTTCTATTTATGGAATTGCTGATGGGGCATTACAGTCATTTGACAATAAATAAATGAATTACGTTAGATTTGTAAAACCTGTCGACCGACAAGTCGATAGTTATAATAAGTGACTTGTTGTCGCTCGCTTAAGTTGTCGATCGACATCGGGGGCCTGGCTGTAAGATTGTTAATGTGTCCTTGACCTGGCTCAACTAGCCAAGTATTGCGGTCCCCGGCCATACAGAAGCTGCCAAACAAGTGCACTCACAATATTCTGTACGTAAAATTAACTGAAATTGTAATATAAAATAAATGAAAGTTCAATTAAAAACCGGTCTACCTATTTTTCATTTATTTTTAACAAAAAGTTCATTTAATTTTTACTGTCAAAAATTCAACACCATATTCCGTAAAATCAAATAAATATTCAGTTATTTTGTAAAATTTTACTGTCAAAAATTCAACACCATATTCAGTAAAAACAATTCAGTTATTTTATTAAATTTTCGTTTACTCCACAAAAGAGCCGAATTTCTAAAAAATACCAGACAGACACCTGTCCGCTTGTTTTTCTTATAAGCGAGAGAGGGAGAATATTTTTTTTTACTTACCCAGTTACACACGTTTGTTTTACTTTTGTTGTACTGACCACGTTGTTTACAGAACAACTCTCAATTATAAAACACCAGCAGCATGACCGATATGGCTTCGCAATTGTTTTACTTTTAAAATTTGATGTATTTAACTAAATTATTTTAACAAATAGAAAATGGGAATTGCTTACACAAAACAAGCAATTCATTTTTTATAGATAAGTAAAAATTTATTTTTGGTAGTAAAATTATATAAAATAACTGAATATTTAATTGTTTTTACTGAATATGGTGTTGAGTTTTTGACAGTAAAATTTTATAAAATAACTGCATATTTATTTGTTTTTACGGAATATGTAGTTAATTTTTTGACAATTAATTTATATAAGATAACTGAATATTGATTTGTTTTTACGGAATTCTCGGTTGAATTTTTGACAGTAAAAATTAAATGAACTTTTCGTTGCTTTAAATTACATTTTTATTTACTTTAACATAAAGAAGAATTTAACTCAATCAACGGACAATATTAACTGCAACTGAAAATCCGTATTAATATGCACTTAGTTTTTTGAATAACTGTTAGAATCAGTTAAAAATAAATTTGCTTGGAATTTTAAATGTTTATTTATTTAAAAATGACTGAACGGAATATTTCTTAAATAAACTACAGTCCGTTACTGTAATAATATTGTGAGTGTGATGTTTCCAATACTGTACCTGAAGGGTGTGTACACAGCAGTGTTGCCAATTTAGCCATTTAGTGGCTAGATTTAGCCATTTTTCACCCTGTTTAGCCATTAAAAAATGAGTTTAGCCATTAGCCATTTTTTTAGCCATTTTTCAAATTGTTTAGCCATAAAATTTTTTTGCCGTTTTTCTTTTAAAGGAATAATTTTATTTTATTATAAAAATTTATAAAAGTAAAACAAACATTTTTAACAATTAAAACGCCTTTTATTTAAATCACAACTTTTACAAATGTGGCAAATCGCTATAAACTATTATGATGAAACATCTTTCAAAATAAAGGAACAGTATTCCAATATTAAATTTATAAAATGGAGCAACACAAACATCGGTGTTTCTTTCTGGTTGCAAGTATTTCAGTAAAGAAATGCAGGCAGCAACAAATTTTTTTTAGAAATTTCAGAATTGACTATAAAGTTGCTCCCACTTCCATGGTCTAATGCTGAAGTAGAGAGGGTATTTTGCCAAGTAAACATCGTTAAAAGTAATTTGAGAAATAGGTTACGTTTAGCAACCGTTAATTCGATTTTTTTAATTAGGTAAAGAATTTTACTATAACAATAAAATATTTTTACCAACACCACAACAGTGGAGAGGGTACTATGCGTTTGTGCTGATGTTTGAAACACCTTAAAATATTGATACTTAAGGTATGTTCAGACCTAACAAATATTTGATAATAAAATCCAAAAAAAGCGTTGCCAGTAAATTGATCAAACTTAAGCTTTATTTTTAACAATTTCTATTTATTTACAAAACTTTAATTTTATACCATGTTCGCACGACAGGGTTTTTTCGTAATTCGCTCTCTCATTCGTAATTCACAGCCTAATTATGATCCAAACTACATAATTCGTCATACAAAATTTTGAGAGCGGATTATCTCATTTGTACGTAATTCAATTTTTATTACCCTGTGGATTACTTTAAAATCAATGTGATCTCTAATTTTTATCGGTTTTTTTCCATCACCAGCTGTCAAAGGACTAAAAAAAAAACAAACAAAATATTCTATTTACTGGGAAAATAAATAAATGTATGTATTTCTTTGAAATAATATTTTTTACTTACACCCAATTTTCATGATGATTTTTTCCCCTATTTTTGAAACATGTCTTTTTTAGTTTGATAGCGAGCGGGGGAGAGAAGTAAGCAGGGTAGAAAAAAGACATGAATCGTATTTTCTGTGATTCTTTTGACATTCCTCTTTGCACTTAATTTTGTTTTTTAATTAATGTAGTGTTTTTATTTCAAAATGACAATTGAGTATTAAAATATAGAAAAATAAAAAAATTTTATTAAAAAAATTCAATACATGCATACATATATAAGGAAAACAGAAAAAAATCAAACAAAAAAAGAAACGTTGTGAAAATTTAACATGTTTTTGGAAGTTTCTTTAAAAAAGAACTACAAAAAAGACATGTCTTTTAAATCATCGTGAAAATTAGGTGTTACACCCAATTTTCATGATGATTTTTCCCCTATTTTTGAAACATGTCTTTTTTAGTTTGATAGCGAGCGGGGGAAAGAAGTAAGCAGGGTAGAAAAAAAGACATGAATCGTATTTTCTGTGATTCTTTTGACATTCCTCTTTGCACTTAATTTTGTTTTTTTAGTTTTATTGTATTTTTATTTCAAAATGACAATTGTTTATTAAAATATAGAAAAATAAAAAAATTTAATTTTAAAAAAAATTCAATACCTTTACATATGGGCATTTCCGTCAAAAGGTCCACCGTGACCGAAAACTTAAAAGTTATTAAAAGCTGATTATTTTACGGTATTGTTATAGAGAAATATTTAGATCTTACAGATTTTATAAATTTACCCGTAAATTTGTTCACTTAGATGAACAGTCAGACTGCAAAGTTGTGCAAACGTAATTTCTTATTTGTGAGAATGTTTTATTGCATGTTTTCTTTAATATTATCTTCCTTAAAAGAGATGATATTTGATGAAAATTATTCCAAAAAAATTTTCTTAAATGGTCCGTAATCTGAGGAATAGTTCGAAGAGAAATATGTAATTCGGATTAACGGTAAATTTTTATTTTTTTTAAATCATTATTCAGTTAAATTATTATGGAAAAAATGTCACGTTCGAAATGTCACGTATCGAACCAGATTTTGGCTTAAACAAAAAAAAATATAGAAGATTTTGGAATCAAACCAAAGACATTTAAATGTTACATTGCTACGTAAAATTCTGAAAGTGGTTTGACTAAAAAATTGTGCCAGGTTTCGCTGAATCACCCCTTTTTATACATGGCCACAAAAACTACTTCTATTTTTTTCACGTTCGAACCGCTACTTCTTATGCCATTATCTTTGACCTAGAACCGCGCTCCCCATAAACTTAAGCATATATAATAGTGCTTTCTTAGTGCTATAATTTAAGGGTTAAAAGAACGTAAAAGTATTTGTTGTTTAAAATGTTATTGCATTTTTGATGCGTACGACTGTCACGTTCAACACTTTGGAATTACCCATATACATACATACATATAAGGAAAACAGAAAAAAATCAAACAAAAAAAGAAACATTGTGAAAATTTAACATGTTTTTTGAAGTTTCTTTGAAAAAGAACTACAAAAAAGACATGTCTTTTAAATCATCGTGAAAATTAGGTGTTACTTTTTCTTTTCATTCTTAATACAAGTTACCGCAAAAAAACAATAAAATTTAGCAATAAAAAAAATTAATAAAAAGGAAGAAGAAGAAAAACTGTCAAAACCGATTAGGAATATGCCGTGCGAACATGGTAATTCAAATAAGTAATTAAAACGGAGAGCGAAGTAATCCAAAGCACCGTGCGAACAAGGCATTAAAATGTTCATTGTATAATGTAATTTAGAAACTGTTAAATAATGTTTGCCCTAGCCAAATGTTTTGCAAAAGCAAACAATTCTTTAAGAAAACTAGTGGTCACGTGTAGGACGTCAAATATTTAATAGGTGTGAACATAGCTTTAGCCAACCTTTACGTATACCGATTGACTCTGAATCACTTTCTGAGTCGAATTAACGATGCTTGTCCGGCTGGCTGGCTGGCTGTCCATGCACACCTTGTGCGCAAAAAACAGGTCGCAAATTTAAGGATAATTTAATAAAATTTGGTACATAGGTTATAATGTGGTGTACGGTATCATCTAGTCAGGGTTGACCGACTAAACTTTTTTACTTGTTTTTTATTGTAGATCTGGACTCATAATGTTGGGTAAATGTTGTCGTGATTATGATTTTCCTTCAAATTATTTAAAACTAATAGGCAAGAGTGATTCCTATGAGATGAGCAATAACGACGAATTTTTCGATGATTTAATATTTTAAATACATATCTATCAAAATATTAATTTACGTTTATTCTTATTTAAGAAATTGATCTTAACTTACAATTTCATCGTAAACAACTTTAAATTAATTATTTCTGTTTTGTTATAGAATTTTAATGTGTTTTTACTTAAAAAAAAAGTTTAGCCATTTTTTAGCCCATTTTTAGCCATTTTTTAGCCATTTTTTTCCGTAAATTTAGCCATTTTTCGTCAGCAAGTTTTGGCAACACTGGTACACAGACGTATACCCGGAACCAGCCCACACCAGGTAACCCGTCTGCACTCAAACAAAGACTGTTGTAAAAGGCTTTATAAATTGAAATTCAAATCATAGAAACACATTCGAAAAAATGGTTAAGAAAGAAGTTTATTTTAATTTAAGCTTCGTTCACAATCAGAGAAACAATTTCGTTTTTTCTTCTATCTTTTTTCTTCCTAAAATTTTTCATATATTTTCCTTTAATTTTTAAAACAAAAATGTAACTAAAACTTTTTTAAAAATGTAAATACAGTTGAGTCAACTAGAACTTCAGCAACATTTTGTATGAAATTGTTTCTGACGTTTAAAATAATTTTATTTAGTTTTGAATGAAAATTTCAACAAAATGTTGTAAAAAATAATAATAAATGCATAATATTGTTGTGGCTAAAATTTGCAAGCGTGTTCTTAATGCAAAATGTGTGTGGTTGCCATAAAAATTGTTGCTCTATTATGAACACCAAGTGAAAATGTTTTTTTGATTGTGAACGAAGCTTTAAGGTTTTAAATTTTTTTTTATTCAAAGTTTTCCGTCTCTTTAAAAACCATGTGTGATCAATTGTGGAGAACTTTTTAGAGAGATTTGCTTAAAAAATAATTTTTATATTGATTCTTATTTCAATTTCAATATTTTTATAAATCAATTTTTTGGAATAAATTGTTTAAAAAAGGTATGCGCTCTCAGAGAAAGTGTTGAAGTTACTGTACTTAGTTTAAAATTTTAAAAAACATTAAGCACTGACATGATTCTCACTAATTGTTACTATTAAATTTCTAATGTTGCTTTGTATACTTAAATGATTTTAAAATCCTTTTTTGAATATCTGCACAGTTGCAATGTGTTTAAGTTTTCTTTTAGTTTTGTGAACAGTTGTTGTTTTGTTGGCTGTTTGTTAGCTAAATGACAATTAAAAGTTTTAAGGCAACTTAATGCGGATGCAGTCAACTTAATGCAGTCCCCATGGTGCACGTTTTTTTTTTGTTTTTTTTTTTTTTTTTGTGTCAACTCCGTTAGAATTTTCTATTGTGCTGAGGCAGCAGCGACTTTAATTCTTTAACTGAAACTCTAAAATACAAAAACCTTTAGAAACATGATAAAAAAAATATACGTTATCATTGGTTATTTTATCTGAAATCACATACAGTTGCCTAAAAATTAAATAAGGTTTTTGGTCAGAAACAACAGTGATCACAGCTCTTAATATTTTTCACTTTAAGAACTAAAGTTTTTTTTTAAGATTTTTAGAGAAAATGTGATTACAGATTATAATTCCGTCTATTTAAGGGCCTTATGCTTGGATCACGATTGTGTCACACGTCGCAGAAACGTAGAACGTATTGCCGCAAATTTCTACAAACACGCTTTAATTACCCACAATTCCGTCGTAAAAGTATTTTGTTTTCTATTGAAAAATATCTTAGAAAATTTAAAATTTATTCCAATTATTATTTATCGCAACCGGCGTATAAAAAAGAATTAGATCTAAATCGACGTACGAAAAAGATACGTTTTAACGTTTACGTCAGCTATTGTGTGCCTTTATATGAATTATTATACGTTATAATTTGACAACGTATTAACGTCGTACGTTACTGCAAACATACGGTGCAATTGTGCTCCTACGGTTACTTTACGAAATAAATGTATGCAAATTTATGTTTTCATTTTTTACAATGGACCGTATTGGTCTCCGGATGGAAGTGTGCCCTTGGGCATATAACACTTCCTAACCCATGTTTTCATTTGGATATCGGTTTTGAATTTTCTGTTTAAATAAAATTGATTTTTAAAAAGACCATTTGTTGAAAAGGAATGTATAAAATACAGGGTTGTCCGTTTAGTGGTTTCAAAAGAGCCCCGGTTTGGCAAGGCTGTCATAAATGTTGCCAGAAATGTTTTTTGTAATTGCTGAATCACTAATAAAATTTATTGAAAAAGGATTTTGACTTTACAAAAATCTCTGGAATATAAGCATCTGCGTTCTTATCTAAATAGACACAACTATTATTAAGAAAACCTGAAAAAAATACAAAAAGTAACACTGAAACAAAAACACTCGGGATAAAGTTTCTTATGATTACTTTAAGTACGAGTCGTACTCAAAAATCCAAGTACGAATAACACTAAAACGTACTCAAAACAATCCTAAATGGGACTACTTTTGAAAATCAATCTCGGAATTTCTTGAAATAAGTTCAAAATTCTTAAATCAAGTAAAAAAAAGATCAAACTTTATATTGTGTTTAACCCTTCGGCTTACGCATGTTTTGATTTTGAAAAAAGGTCTGGCCAGACTCATGTATACCACGAAGGGCTAAAAAGTAAATTTGAACTCTTGCTGCTCATTTAGTTTATATTTTTGGTTAAATATGTACATAGGATTCTTAAAGTAAAGACCATATCAGACATGATGTTGGTGTTTTATCATTCTGTAAGGTGTAATAGGAGTAAGTAAATCAATCAGAATAATAAGAATACTCTTAGTTTAACTTAAATCAATCTCAGTTTCGGATTATTTCATGTACGAAATCGGAATTGAATATGGATAATTTAAGTATTTTGCGATTGAAAATCCGTACTTGAATTAATCTTTATGTACTTGATTCAAGAAAATCCGTACTCACCGTACACAGCATTGCCAGAATGAAGATTTTATCCTATTTTTTAAGATTTTTTGACCAAAATAAGATTTGAAGATCTTTTTTCTCAAATTAAGATTTTTTATTTTTAGAAATAAAAATTCTTAACTTTAAGTTTGTACAACATACATACTTTTTGCAGTTGCTTAAACAGTCAATTTTTAAAACAATGAGGTTTTGTATCAGTTTGTTGTCTATTGGTTTTGCACACTTTTGTACCCATTGTCTACCATACACAAAAATGCATCATTATTTCTGGGCATCAGCGTTGCCAGTGAAATTTCGAGAAAGATACATTTTAGTTACCAAAAAGATACACTTTTTCCCAAAAAGATACATTTTGAAAAAAATTTCAAAATTCATTTTTAACGTTTAACATTTACTATCATAACATTTTTATCATATTAAATGAATATTGTAGAGAAAATTATATAATTTAAATTCGTTTTAATCAGTGTTGCCACCAACAAAATGGTAAATTACACATGGACCATGCCAAAATTACACATGAAAATACGAATTACACATGCTATATTTTTACGCATGTCACAGAAACAAATTTTGATCAAAAGTGGAATTAAAATCATATTTGGCTTCTTCAGAAAACGTAAACCAATTTCAATTTCTGTTTGCAAACAAATAAACAAATATCGTCACCTAAAATGCAAAAGGGCTTAACAACTCTTTTTATTTTTTTTACAGCAGAAGCAAAAAACTTTACAAAATCAATAACAACAAGGTGTAATTGGCGTTTGAATTTCTTTAATAAAGTCGCAATTTTTGATCTAAAATTGTTTGTGATCATAAAGTTAATTAAAACGAACAAAACTCAATCAAAAACCATTATTTCGAATTTTGTTTTGTTGTTAAGCCCTTTTTCATTTTAGGTGACGATATGTTACTTGCATTTCATTTGGGTATGATAAAGGATCTAATGCATCCCTTAAATAGCGTCGGCGCAATTTTTCAACGGAATGTTAATTCAGTTCCTCTATCGCTGCAGCATTGGATATGCCGGACATTTTTATATTTTTTACTTATCCAACACAAAAATATTTTTCAAATGTCTCTTTATTAGCTTTTTGTTAACAACAATCGTATCATTGCTATATTTAATACAAAAAAATAATATTATATAAAATAATAAAACAAAAATAAATATTTGCAAAGTAGGAAATAATTTGTCTCCAAATGTGTCTAATAATATTCTGCCTTCAAATTACTATGAAGCGAAAACTTTTCAAAATGTAAGAGTGCATGTTGTCGCGAAAATATATTATACTGTCCAAACACAACATTAGTTGTATCTGATGCAAATCCAACTAGAATTTCCAAAAGGAATCCCTTTTTCTATAATTGTGCTTTTGAGAAGCTCAAACATTTCTTTTTAAGTCGATGATCCACTCTCTTTGAAATAAAAAAAAGAATAATGTACCCAGGATGTTTCGTCGTTATAATAAATTGTGGCAAAAGCTATCTAAATGCCAAATGGTTAGTAGTTAATGATCCAAACATTTTTAGTTCAGCTCTTTTAACGCTACCATTCTTTTAATTAAATTTTTAAGTTTTGCCAAGAATAATAAAACTTTTTGCTTCTTGTGAAAAAATAATAACAAAAATCAGTGCACCACAACGTTAAAATATTAAATTACACATGAATTACACATGCAGTCAATTACACATGGGCTACACATGAAAAAATATATTACACATGATATGTGTAATTACACGTGAGGTGGCAACACTGGTTTTAATATATATTTAAGTCGTAAATATTAGGGCATGTAATTTTTAGAAATTCAGTAAGCAAACTTTAAAGTTAATCATAGGTAACTTACTATCTTTTTATGTTTTCAAAGCAAATTTATTTTGTAAAAATTAATATACGAGTTAAGGCGTTTATACTAGGGAGATTATATCCAAAAGTTCATATTAATTTCCTGAATATAAAAAAGATAATCATATTTCCTTAGAAAAATTTCGCACTACTAGTAATCCTCGATTTAGGTGGATCGTATGTTGAATCTTCCTTAATGTTTTCTTTCACCGTTATTAGTATTGTATTAGTATTGAGTCAATTAGGATGATCTGTCTTAATAAATTTTAGTACATTTTGCGAACAGATTGAAAAGATACGAAAAATGTCAGGATTATACATGGTACCTGCAGCCATCAAAAGATACGAAAAATGTATCTTTCGTATACTAATGGCATCACTGCTGGGCATACAAAATATTAAAAAAAGCATCTTAGATAAGCAGTTGCTCGTTTTGGGCATATTGATGGAAAAAAATTATTTGTAAAAAGAAAAACCGTATTTTTATAAAGTTTAATATATTAAAGAACAAAAAAGTTCATTTATTTAGTACCAAAAGGTAAAACTAATAAAACTTAACCCTAGGATAACCGTCTTGGTCTGGCCAGACCAAATTTGTGTTTTGCTTGCCATATTTATGGAATATTAGAAAAAACGTGAATTCTATTAATGATGTGTGCTGAATCCGTTGAAACTAATTTTGATTCGATTGGAGCAAATTTATGAAATAACCCTCTTGGGCAGACCAAATTTTTCTTCTTGCAATGTTTTTTAAATAGGACAAAATATCAAAAAAAAACAGAAACGTTAATTCTATTAATGATATGCTCTGAGTTGAATTAATGGCGTTTAAATCAAATCTGAAAACTACGGCCCGTTATGAGCGAAGTTCAATTTAACTACAAAAACAAAGCGGAAAACTCGTTTCACTTAGATGCGAAAAAGCAATGTGCAAAATAAGAGACAACATATTCGATGACTTGCATGTAAAATAAAATAATAAAATTATATATTAAATTCGAATAATCTTAAATAATAAGCATACGTTTAATAAAAAATATATTTATTTAATTTTTATTTGATTGGGATTTTTAGCTGTTCTAATTGGGGTCTGGCCTGACCAAGAGGACCAAGAGGTTAAAAGCTACCTAGGGTTAAGAAGGTTTTGGTTTGAAAATTCCACATTCCATGTTTATAATAATTTTTAAACAAAGTATGAATACATTAGTGCCTTACAATGTCTTTTAAAAGGTGTACCAACATTATTTTAATAACAACTCCATTGGGAATATATTTAGGAAAATCCATATATTTTCAATGAGCTTTTTTTAAATACCATTTTCTCCAAATGCCTTCGATATAACAACGGTATCAAAAAATATAATGCTAAAATTTAATTAAAAAATTTGTAATTCTTACTTCTTAAAATAAGATTTTTTTTCGCCAAATAAAGATTTTCATTCCAAATCTTCTGGCAACGCTGACTGAACCATTAACACCGCTTCGGATTAATTTTAGTACAAATGGATTGATTTTTCTTTTGAGTGAAACAAATACCAAAAAAATAAATCGAATATTCGCAGTTAAGAAATGAGAAATCACAGATAAATACAGTCATACACATTCACCCCTATTCTGCATTTCGATTGCGTCTCCGCATTCAGTTCCGTTACGATCGAAAATTGGTATTCTGCAGAAAAACGGAATCGAAAGAATAAGAAGAAGATAACAATGTTTACAAAATCAATTGAATCAATGTGGAATCTGGAAATGAAACAGCAGAATAAGCAAGTCTGTTATCATTTTCATAAACAAATGTCAAATTTAATAAAACAAGTTCTGTGTATAAAAAGTAAATTGTTTATAAATTTAATAAAAGAAAAATATTGAAATAAAATAAAAAAAAGAAAAAGGTAAAAATAAGTTTTGCATAAATATATAAGTGTGTATAATCTAGTGAAGCTGAAATTAACTAAAAAAAGTAGAAAATAAAAGTGTTGTGGTTAAATATGTAAAGACAAAATGTTAATAAAAACTGTTTGTAAAGAAATAATTTAGTGAGTTGCATTTATATTTAAAATTAAGGGACAAATGGAGTCTATTGCAGCTGCATTATTATTGCTCGTATTGCTCCGGTGTTGTTGTTTTTGACCTGCATATATACATAACAAAACACTCATATTCCAATACAAAAAATAACAATTTAAAACAAAAAAATTATATAATAATTTGTATTTAAATCGTTTTTGAATTTTTTAATTTTGTACTTACATTTTTCACTTTTTTACTTAAAAAAATTAAAATTGAAAAAACCTCCGTTAACAAAAAAAACAACTGAGAGAAACGGAGCTCCGATCGTAATGCAGAATACATACAATCGAAAGAAGCTGAGCGGAATCGAAACGCAGAATACCAAAATTGCCAGACGGAGAAAATTTCGATTCGAATCGAAACGCAGAATAGGGGTGATTATGACTTTGAGAAATTTAACTGTTGGCAGTTGCAATGATCAGTATGCCACGGAAATGTTAGCCTTACAAAAGACTTTTACATCATGCTATGGTTGAAAAACAACTCTACAAGGTATCCAGGGTTGTCTAAATAAGAATCAAGAATTTTATAAAATTTCCTGCCAGCAGCTGGAAACATAAAAAAAGAAACAGAATAGATCCCAAAACAGTTGACAGGCTTTTTTAAATTCTTTTTATAAAAAACCTCTAGTTATTGTTAAAAAACGCAAAATTTTATAATAATAGAAAATATTTTAATATAACTTTTACATTAATTAATTTTAATTAATTAATTAAAAATTGCTGGTTTTGGAAAATACTTTAAATATTATTATGTTTTCTGCATCAAGAATGTTTAGGTCGTGGCAACACACTGCTTGCTTTACAATAACCATACGAATTGTTACAGTTACTTGTCGATTCTCATCGATTCATGCCTATACTCATACGCATTCATACGAATATCCATACGCATGCCTGTTTGTTCGTCCCCGTGCCAGTCGCTATTTAAACCTATTTATGTTCATACTTATTGGTCGTCATACCTGTCTGTACTCGTGCGCGGTGGCGTATGAATAAGTTATAAGTATTAAAAATATAACTTTTTGGCTTTCTCTTATTTGTACGTTGAAAAATTCTGAAATTTGCGTTATAAATTTACTTTAATATTAATTAATATTCGTATTAAGAATTATTTTTTAATACAAACCTTTTCATCCTTTTTCAGTTTCATAACATGACTTCTGAACTAATGCACTTGAAAATAATACAAATAAAGAATTAAGGAGCTGTAGTAATATGAACTTCTAATACAATGTGCTGGTTGTGCCCACAAACAGTGGCGGTTGGTACACAAATTGCTTGTCACCCAGTGAAATACAAGTATATTTTTAAAGTCAAATGTCAATTAAATGCAACTCTCTGATTTTTTAAAAGTAAATACAACCCGGATTCAAGTTAGATATCTACCCAATAAAAAATTTCTTGTTTTGCGAAGCACTAATAGTAAATTTTAAAAAGTAAGAAATGAGAGAGATGCATTTGAACATTGGAAAATCCCCGACATTCCCCTACTACGAAGCAGGTTTATAAGGGAGAATACTAAAAATAACTGTATCAAAACATTCAGTGTGCAAAGCTGATCGTTACATCTAACAATTTTTATATGCGCTGAATGATGCGCTTTATGTGTCAAAAATGTATTGCTTCAAAGTGGCAACTCACCATATAAAATTACAAACCTGCTTCGTTGGAAGCTCCATTTTTACTGGGTAGGATCTATCTTTAAAGGTATTACATCAACATCGGATTTCATATTCGATATCTACTTATAAAAAAGATTTCCTTAAAGCATTATTCATTGTATTTAAATTAAATATATTTATTTGCGTATTATTAATTTGTGTATTAATTGTATGGGCATAATTTTTATTCCAGTTTAAAAACCTTGAGGCGAGCCGAACACAACAATAATTTTATGTTTTCAAAAATATTAATTTTGTAATAATATTTTAAATCTAAGTTTATACAAGTTTATACAATTTATCACATTTTAATGCCAAAATTATCAAACCTGCAATTAAACGAATCTGCCAATTTTTTATTTTGTAGACAAGATGTCAAAATTTAATAATTTGATTTTATCTTAGTTTGTTTCAGAAAATAAATTAAAAAATAAGTATTATGTCATTTTGTCGTCTATCATTGGGTACAATTAAAATATTTTCATTGATAAATTAATATGTTACGAGAACATTAATTTACGTGCACACACTTATAAAAATCATTGAGATGAAAATTTTGAATACCTGACAAAAAATGTTTGGTTTCATTCGATTAGTAGTGTAAATTTAAACATGTATTTAGTATTTAATGTGTTAAACAAATTTGTGTTAAATTGCAAAAACAGTTTACTAAACTTTGATTTTTTATAAAAAAATTATTTTGTGTTGCTTTATTCTTTTAAAGTCTTAATTTTAGTTTTATTGTATGGAAAATTTAGCAGCGCTCCAATTTGCCTAAAATATTGTTAATTATAAACAATTTGTTGGCCGGAAGTGATAACTGAGCAAATCAATAATTTCCACAAAACTTTTTGTAACAGTAAAATAAAGTACAATAATTAGGGTAGGTTTTTCAGGTTTTCTTGTTTGTTTAAAACATTTTTGGAACAAAGAGTTTCTTGAATTAAAATGTACTTTTCTAATTTAGCAATTAATTTTTTAACAAAAAAAAAATATATTACCTCTATCGATTATGGGGGGAAGGAAATCATTGTTATCACTTGTGTGTATGAAAATTGGAGCCAAAGCCCGTCTGAGCTGATCCTTATGCAGAACTACCTTTTGAACCCGGATCATCACCTACAACTTTGGAGGAGAACAGGCATTTCAGGCAACTTGACCTGACTTAGGAAAGCTAAAATCGTAGATGGAATTTTCGAGGGGCCCCAATCGCAGAGAGAACAAGGCTTTTTAAAATATGTGAGAAGTTTTTTGGTAACACCAAATGTGATGATTACTTCGCTCATGTCGAGATTTGCTCAAGACATCAATCGGTCTGAGAAAAGATTTTCTGGAAAATGCTATGCTAGCAAGTTGGCAGAATTCTAGTCTATAGTACAAGAAACTTCAACGTCTGCGTACAAAAGGAAAGCATGCACAAAATGAAGGCGAATACAAAGAATTTGGAACCAAAATATTTTTAAATAGAATTTGTAGAATTGTAGAAATTATTAAATTATCAAAGCTGGTTACAAGGGGGCGACTTCCACGTAAAGAGTTCGAAATGTGGGAAAACGGCTATTCGGGATCAGGGACTCGTTTTACATATGAATAAGCTGGAATGGTGTCAGGGCTTAATGTTTTTGCCAAATATTGCCTCAGATTGTGATAATAAAGTTTTTTTTAAAATACTTATACACTAGATAATCAACAATTTTTAGTTGTGCCATTTTTGACGATGTATTGTTTGCACAAGTCACCGTATTATTTTAAGTTATGTCACTTTAGCTGAATTTTTTTTTCAAGTTTTGACAATTTTGCCAAATTCTTAACTGACACAATTCTAATAAATATAAACTCCAACATAGATTTATTTTTGCAAAAATGTCACAATGCGAACTAAGACTATTAAGCATTTAGCAGTGGGGATCTACTACACTCAAAATATAATGTAGTTAAATTCAAACGAAAATTAATTTTAAATAACTTAAAATTCATTTAAAAAACGGATCATTTATATTTCATTTAAATTAAATGATTTTTTTCATTAATTTTAAAATTTTTTATTTATTAAACGCGTATTCCTTAAAATTGAATAGTTTTTACTTTTAAAAAATATATTTTAACCGACAAAAATCAAACTACATAACAAAATAAATACGGAAAAGCATTATTTTTTGGTGCCATTAATAAAAAGAGTAGGACATTCTTGGCTTCTAAGTGTAAAGGTAAAATTATTTGATTTATCCGTATTAATTGCTATTTTCCATCGAATAAGCCATTCTTCAAGCTGATTAAGTTCTCTTTGAACTAAGCAAGACGCTTCAATTGGTGATTTGTTTTGATCGCAGTAGCCATTGTTACACTCTCGACTTAAGGTATGTCGGATGTATAAATAGGGTATATCACTGGACCCAGTACACTGCCCTGTGGTACTCTAGTAAAAATCCTACAAACATTTGACGTTTCATCATTAATTTTAACATAAAAAGATCGATTATTTAAATATGACTGTAAAAAAGTAAAAAAAATGGAGTTGGTAATGTTTACTTTAGTTTATACAGAAGCCCTTCGTGCAATACTCGGTCGAATGCCTGTTTTACATCTAAAAAGACTGCGGAGCAATACATTTTTCTTTCAAGTGCGTCTGTTATCAGTACGATAACCATAGGGCAGAGTTGTATAGGAGCGTTAGAAATACTACAGCTTTTTTTGAAAGTGACTTTGCTACTACTTAATGGCTCCGAAATACCAAAAGCAACTTTAGTTAAATATCTAGGAATGTTCCTGGACAAAAGTCTTAAATGGAAAAAAACACATAAATGCAAAAAAAGAACATCTTACCTTGAAAACAAAAAGATTGTACTGGTTATTAGGGCCTTAGTCCGATTTAAGTCTTGAAAATAAAGTTTAATTGTACAAAACTATTTTAAAACCTGTATGACAATACGGTTTACAATTATGGGGTACCTCGAGTAACTCGAATGTAGAAATATTACAACGCTATCAATCAAAAACTTTGAGAACAATTGCGAATGCACCTTGGTTTGTTGTAACCAACAAAAGAATCCATGAAGATTAAAAAATTCCGTTTGTTATTGATGAAATAAATCGATTCAGCTATAGATATATTGATAGACTTAGTTGCCACAGCAATGTTTTAGGTATTTCTTTATTAGATGATAGTGAAAAGGTTAGAAGACTTAAAAGATTGCATGTATTAGACTTTCCGTACAGGAAATAATCCATCTTTTTTTTCACTTTTATTTATATAGAAAAGTAATGTAAATATATTGTAAATATTGTAAATACTACTAAATCTTATTGATAACAGTGTAAATACAAATTTTGAAGCTAAGGTTGTTAAATTTATTAAAGTTTAATGGCATATGTTAAGTAATAATTTCCATTAACACATTTACTAAATATTGTACAAATGAGGAGCCGCAGAACAAAACGTACTTTTTCGCATTTTTTGACAAATTGGTTTTTTGATATTTTTATAATATTTGGGTTAAAATCTTTAAGAAAACATCTTGTTAGCATATTTTTTTTCTTTTTTTCACCAAGAAAATGGGTTCTAAAAAAATTGGTGCATAACAAAACGTACTTTTTTCATTTTTTTTTTTCAAAACGTGCTTTTTTCATTGTTTTTGCCATTTCTTCGTGAAGTTGTTTTGATAACAAATCATTTCTTAATATTCTTAATTTGTTTGACGTTTATTTATGTCGTTACATTTTCGTTAAAATTAACTGTTAAATAATGGTGACTATTCTTGAAAACGCGTCGAAAAAGTGAAAATTTTCAGTAAAACAAAAACAAAGTTAAAGAAATTGTTTTTGGTTTGTCATACAATTTACCGTTTTTTAAAGAGAGAGAAACGAGTCAAAATTCTCACGTTTATTTAATTTTAGAAATGTATGATAAACAAAAACTATTTTTTAAACTTTACTTTTGTTTTAATGTACATTTGTATTTGTTCGATGAGTTTTCAAGAATAGCCTCCAATAATTGCAATAATTTAACTATTGTTTGGTGAATGAGTGTTATTAAAACAATAATTAATACAATAGTATAATTAAACATGGAATAATTACAAGAATCTGTTGAAAATTTAAATATTTTTTTAAACGAAACGTACTTTTTTCATTTTTTTTTTAGCAAAACGTACTTTTTTCGATATAAAATTGGTTTGATATTAAATATCCTTGACATTTAATGTGTTGACTTACGGCAGTTTGATTCATCTTTTGGTAAGCAAAAAACTTGTTTCCACTCCCAGGTTCATACAGTTTTTAAAGGGGTCGAAAAAAATAAACCTCAATTTGCCAAAAATTTTAAATGTGTGAAAAAGTACGTTTTGTTCTGCGGCTCCTCAAATAGATTGTAAATAAAAAAGTAGACAAAAAAAAAATATTTGATAGTTTGTTTTTTGAATAAAAAAATAAAATTATTCGTAAAAGAACTATATTTTTATTTCATTTTAACAGTACGGAAAACGAATTTAATAACCCACAATCAGTTACTGTAATAATATTATAAGTGTATCATTATGTTTTCTGACCCAACGAAAAATAAGTCACTTATACGAATTGCAGTTTTATACTAATGGATAAATAAAAAATGACATAAAATTTGAAAATTTTTTTGCATCTCCCGTAAAATTTTTCAAATGAAAAGTAGACACTTTTGCGTCCTAGCTAACGATTTATGTATGTTTGTATTGAATATATTTTATTATTATTACTATTTTCGAGCTTGTCTGAAAGCATATTTTAAAATTTTTGTTGCATTTAAAGAATTGCCTTAATAATAATATTCCATTACACCCATAAATACCCATAGTTTAATTGTCTGACTTAAGTTTAAATTGCTGCTAATTTCCGAACAATATATTCAATTACATAATATTGAGGTAAGAATTGCTGCAGTTTTTTGCAATTAAAAAACATGTCAAACCAAAATATTAAAAAAAAAAAACGAAAACTAAATGCAACTACAGAAAAAAAAGAGGCCAAAATATTTCGAAATTTGTTTGCTTTTTTTATGACTCACAGTCATGATTGAACATTTGGCTTGTTATGGCCAGGCCACCCTCTTATCCCTCTTTTTCTCTTCTTCGGTCGATTACTTTTGCATGAGCAAGTTAAACATGAAAACTAAACAAACTTTAAAACTCAATTTATGAACTTGCGGAATTTTGTGAAACAAAAACGAAAAAACAAACTTAAACATGTCTCCTACTCGACCCTTGGCACGATAAAACGCGACACATTAAAATTGCGTGTCACTGCTCGTTAATAACGCGCGACAACGCAGCCAACAATCAGTGTTATATAACCACAGCGCAGAAAGTCTAAGTGAATTATTAGAACACAAGTTAAGCCAAAATAAAAAGGAAGAAAAACGCAAGAACAAGAACAAAAGCAAAATACTACAAAAAAAAAAAAATAAATAAAATGGGTTTAACGAAAAAATGTTTAGAAGCTTCCGCTATTTCTTGTTCAGAGTTTTATTGTAAGTTATTGCGGTATTCTATTAAGATCTGGAATAATTTACTTGTTGCAAAAAAAAAAATAACAAATAAGAGAGTAATGTCGGTCAAAACCCACCATTTGATACCCTACAACCAGTGCTGCCCACTCTTCACTAACAAAAATGCCTAAATTTGTCCTTATGACAAATTAAATGTATATACCAAATTTGATGAAAAGAATTGCAACTTGCACTTTACGCACAATATTGACATGGACAGACAGCCATCCGATTGATCAGTTTAAAATTCTGAGGCTATTGCTATACTAACTGGTCGGCTTAGAACCAATAGTTTGACGTGCATGAGAACAAACGCATAATGCGCTTTACACCTATGGTGCTCTGGGTATGACAATTTGGTAGTGTGAATCTTAAATACTCCATGTTAATCAAAACATAAGCAACATGTACAGGACTTGCCCCAAAATTAGCCGTCCTAACAAGGAAAACAGAACAAATACTTACAAAATATTGAGACAATCCGTGCATTCCGCTTTTGTTTATTTTAGTGTTACCGACAACATAATGAACTGTTTAGGGAGGTTTTGGATTCATAGCCGTTTTCCTACGGAGCCGATTGTGCTAAATTTTAATTCTAATCTTCTTAGGAGAACTTAAAAGAAATTTATTCCATTGCTGCTCTTTTCTTTCGAGTCGTTCGAAAGTGAGCGGGATTTCAACAGACAGAAGGGCAAACGGACATGGATAAATCGACTTGCAGCCGTACCTAAACAAGAATGGAAGGCGGAACCTTTTCTTCCGCTTAGTTTTTACGCTGATATGCCATAAACGTTTTGTCACAAACAGTAGTGTTAAATTTCTTGTTTGGTAAAATTCACATAATAGAAATAAAAAAAGAGTAAAAATCGCTAGATTGACAAGTAATAGCTAAATTGCTAAACTAAACGTGCTGTCAAACTCGGATTTTCCGATTACAAAGCGTTGACGCCGCGCTATTCGGGATGATTCATATAAATTGTATGGGCATAAGAATATTTGACAGCTAGAAAATGCTTCCCGCTCTTGTTTACGTCAAAACCGCATGTGGCTTTAGTACACCCCGTTCACAACAAGTCGTGTAGGGTATAAAAAGTTGTTATCGCATTATGTTTATAAATTTCTAATACAAATTCAAAGAATTTCCACTATTAAATATTTAATTTAAGCATTTTAACGAACACATCTTTTAGTGTTAAATACTTCTGATTTTCAATTTCGAAATTTAACTTTTCTTAGAATTTCCAGTTTTTTCCGAAAATCTAAATTTAATTAAAATCGAAACTTAAAAAAGAACATATAAAAATTTTTAAAGGAGATTTACATAAAATTGATTTAAACATTTTGCTTTTTAGGAATATTTGAAAAAAATTTCTAGTGAATTTAAAATATTAAAAATGAATCCTTTAGATCTTCAAATCGTCAACGAACCATTTTTGAACACCAAAGTCGTGAAAATTACGACAAATCCTCAAATCTGGCAACCACGATTGCAAGGATGTTAAAATTCTTATGTTTTTAGTTTAGTTCTTATCACTTCTTTATGCTAATTTTCTTAAATCAAAATAACTGATCCTTGTATTTTTGTTCACTTATAACGAATATAACATTCGTTTTTTCCTATCATCTCTTGTTTAATAGATATTGTGAATAAATTTAACAAAATACTTTACATTTTTCTTCTTAACGCTATCTTAAAAAATTTGGTTTTTATATCAATTTATAATTAATAACATAATTGTCATCTTTAGAAATATTCGGAAAAAATTTCAGGTAAATTTCAAGTATTAAAAATTTAACCCTTTAGATCCCTCTCAGGACTTTTTTTAAATCTCTTACTTGAAATTATGTAACTCTTTTCCAGTGAAGCCAGGAGTCCTTATTTAAGACCATATAAAGTTATCCTTATGTTAAAATAGTTGTTATTAAGTCAAGTTAAGAATCTTGACTTACAAGTTAACGTCGAGACGTTTTTGCTCTTTTAAGAAACCCTAAACTTTTGCAAATGCTTAAAAGCAAAAACCAAAATAAAGTGTTGGTTTTACAAAGAATTTTGTGACTTTAATTGCCAAAAGACTAATGGTGTCAAACACATACACTCGCATTCACTCAGTCTCACAAATTTTATTTTATAGGAAAATGTTCTTAAAAGCCTGTTCTATTCTATTGCCTTAAAGAACATTGCCTTTATGTTTTGCCTTCTTCTAGTAACTGGAATATTAAATGCCACATGGAGGATACAAGGATGCGTGGCAGGTGCGGTGGTTAAAATTGGGCAAAAGAAAAATGACGCTCATTAAAAGAAAATTGAATTTTTGAAGTCATTTGTGCCAGCAGACATGTTGTCATTCTGCCAGTACTTGTAGACATTCTACTAGTGCAAATATGACAGAACTAAACTACTGGAAGATGGTCATTTGTTAAAGTCAAAAAAAGTTTTAAATCTTTTAATACATACATGTACATGTATTAGTATTAGTATTAGTATTAACATTTAAGTTTTTTTTTTTTTTTTTGTTGTGTAAAAAACTATTCACTTTGCTGCTGATTGCTTGTGAAAGAAATTTGTTTATTAATCTGCCAATTTTAGTTTAGAATCATCAAATTAGTGTTAAGAGTTTCATTGCAGTAATCGCATTTTAAACATAATTACGTTATTATGAGAAATGTGTGTATTTATAGAAAGACCGATGCAAAGTAATTTGTCATTTATTTGAGAAACAAGATATGATGACTTAAAAGACTTATTTCTTAAACAATTTTAAATAAGTAAATGTGTTTAATAGAATTAGACCACTGCAACAACAATATTATCCAATTCACAAACTCTGTTGTATGGCTTATTGTTTAAAAAATACTGTTGTTTTTTTTCTTGTTAGTTCGATTGACAAAAAAAAGGAACATGTGTAGCTTTCAATAATAATTTTTTATATGAAAAATTAAGCCTTACTGGGGTGGGTGCCCGGTAGGCTAGTTGGTAGTGAACTAGTCTTCTAACCCTTTCAGACCTGACTCTAAACTACTGGGAATGTTTTCATAATTTTTGGAATACAGTAATTTTGACTTAGCTGCACAATCTCCTTTGCACGATTTTTTGTGCAGGTAAATCAAAAATGCAGCTATCTTAAATGTATTTAGCTGCCTTAATGTGGAGGTTGTGCAATTGTGGTTACCTTAATAAAAGTGCAGCTAAAGTAAAGTGTTTAAAAGAGGAGTAACAGCGTTTTTTATTTATAAATTGATAATAACAATGACGTTCAAACAACTTCTAGTCATTTGTTATGGATTTTTATAAAGAACTAGATAGCCAAATTGGCAACAATAAAGTGTGAAACAGAAAAATCGCTGTAGTACAACATTAAGAATAGCGCTGCAAGCTGTCAAAAGGCAGTTTAAAAGTAGTGGCAACAGAACGTAGTAGTAAAAGTCGTTGCCGTTGAAGCGCAAAATTAAAAATTTTGTACTTTGTTGCGCTATTACTACAACTTCAAATACTACAACTACCCCAACAAAAACTTACATTGCAAAGTTATGAGTTAAAAAGCTAATATAACAACTCTTCACTACTTATACATTGGCATTTTAACTCATTATTTTAACACGGTGATGTAATTGGAGGCAAGTACTTACCACCCTCGCTTACAATTAGGGAGTTAAATAACTTATTACTCCGATGTCACCAAAATTACAACTAACATGTAGTGTTATTCATTGGATGAATACTTTCAATAAAGTAAAAAAAATTTTTTTTTATTATTTTTTTTTAATTTTTTTTTTTCTATTTTTTCTTATATTATTTTTTTTCTATTTTTTCTTATTTTATTTTACTTATTTTATTTTTTTTTCTGTCTCTGGCAGGATTCGATCGCGCAACCTCGGTGCTGATAGACTAGCTCACTACCAGCTTGTCTACTGGGGCAGTGTATTTTTTGTATAAAAAAACTATGTTTTTTACTCAATTAAGAGCGCTAATCAACTCATACACAAGTACTTAAGTATCAGATTATATGTCAGCCATTACTAAACTACTTCTATGTAATGCAGATGGTATGAAGTAGTCATTGAAAAGTAAGTTGTTCAGTAATGGCAAGTCATTACCAAGTTTTTGCTGGGACTTTATTCTGTTCCAGACCTAAGATTTGCTATAACTTTCATATGGTAAAGTTGCTGTAACCACAACCCATATGCATAAATGTAGGTACATACATGAAAACAAAATAAATGAATTATAATGATACCAACTTGACTTGTTTGCGATTTTGGTTTTTATAAACAGCTAAAATTGGATATTTTATGAAAAAGTGGCCACCATATTTTTTCATGTGTGCAGCTAACTTTAAAGTTTTATATGAAAATATTTTAACGCTGCCCAAAAATACGAAAAATGTGCAGGTATATAAAATGCACGTAAACAAGGAATTTGAAGAATAATTTCAGAAAATATGTATTTTGGGCAGTTAAGTCAAAATGCAGCTAACTTGAATTTTTTGTATGAAAATAATTTTAAAATGACAAAAATTTTGGGCACTTATCTTAAATGTGCAGGTCTAGAAAGTGCACTTAAAAAAGGAATTTGTATGGGATTATAAGAATAATGCCAAAAATTATGCAGTTAAGTCAAAAGTAAACGTAAAAAAACGGCAGTTAAATCAAAACTACTGTATATGGTCTCTATAACTTACAGAAATTAAATCGGTGTTAAGGTTTTATCATTTTTATATCCTTTAAGGATTTTCAGGACTCGCACAATTGATGCATCTCGTTAAAATTTTTAGCTAAAACGCATTTTTATTGCATAAAATGACTTCAATTGGTTTAAAACAATAAAATTTATTACTTTTTTTCGTTAAAACATGCCCACTGCCAAATTTTTTTTTAACGATTTGCACTTTTGTAATTCAAAACACAACTTTCTTCTGTGGCACATTTTGGCAAAATTGAAATGTGACGCAAGAATTTTGCAATAATTCAAGTAACAGCTAAGCGCACAGCGGATAATGTGAGAATTTTTTTTTTTTTTTAATTTTTTAACGTAAAAGTTATTTCATTATGAAGAAAACCCAGTAAATGCGACTAGGTATAATAAACGGCTTTGCCGAATTTTATGTGCATTCCTCACTGTCCAAAAATTGTATCAAAAAGCCAAATTCGGGAGAATACTTTAATGATATTAGAAATATCTGACGCAAATTTGGTGCCCCAAGCTCACATCGTGCCAAAACTATTATTTCCAGGAGAAAATCGGAGTAAGTTGTCTATAACTTTCTATAATTTCACTACCCGTTTTCATACAGCGACTTCGGTCGTCTCTTTTGATAAATATACTTTGGTCGCCAGTTTGAGTTTACCGACTTCGGTCGGCAATTTAGCTACAGCGACTTCTATCGCCTGTTTTTATACTGCGACTTCGTTCCATAGTTTTAATAAAGCGGCTAAGGTCACGTGTATTTCTACAGCGACTTCGCTCGCCTGTTTTGGTACTGCAACTTTGACCACCTGCTACATTTGCAAAAGCGACTTGGTTGGCCTGTCTTGATACTGCGACTGTGGTCGCCAGTTTTGATATTTCGGTTTCGGTCTCCTGTTTTCTACGTTTAAGTAAGTAGAAATCTAAGTCTCAAGCGACTGTAATATTTGAATATTATAACATTAAGATACTTAATAGAACTATGTCCTACCGAGTATCCTGGGGACCCGATGCAGCTTCATCAGCCCTTTTAATGCATTCTTCGACCCAAATTAACCAGGAAGGGTTAATCACTTGTGTTTTTGCTTAAGATTCGTAGATTCCGTAAGTCGACCACGGACGGAACTACATCAGCCTACCCAACAACTAAACCACGTTACAAAATATGTACATAGAAAAATTCTTCGCCACGTAGTGAGCCAATTTAATAAGCAAGATTGACCCCTAAAATAAGCACCAGTGTAAACTACTTCGAAGACCTTGTGCTATGCATAAGAAGTCACTTCTATTAAAATATGATTTAAAAAATAGTTAAACTTGCTAACTAAAATCAAGAAATTCCGCTAAGGGAATTTCTTAGATTATTTGTTCTTTGTTTAAGTTTAGCCAATGAATATCTATTAAAAGTTTCTTAAGAAAAAAGTGAAAAAGACAAGAATGCTAATATTCTCACACACAACTGATATTTTATGGTTCTTTTAATTTTTGGGTCACTAAAGTATTGTCAACACCTAACAATTCAGATTATGCACTCAAAAAGAAGAAAGATAACAAAACTTTGTTAATACGTTCAATTTCGCTAAGATAACAAACTTTTTCATAATTGCCAAAGTCGCACTTAAAACAGGCGACACATTTAACATCCAGTAGCATCTACAGTGCACTTTCTTGAACAAAACACACATAGAAAAAACTTCAATTCATTTATGCATGTATGTATGTATGTAACTACGTTGCCAGATGGGTAAATTTTTTGAAAGTTAATAAAGTACATAGGAACGTGTTAGAGCATTTATTAAAAAAATAGTAACTGAATGTTTTGAATGCCCGAAACTTAGACCGATTAGTTTACAATTTATATCGGATACTAAAGTACGGTACACACTATCAAACTTATCTGATGAAAATTAACGACCACTCCATCGAACATGTCAAAATTTGAGCAAAACTGGGATTTATATATGTTCAGTAATGTGTACTAAGTGTGTAATAAGTAAGGAATTTCTAATAATGCGATGCTAGTACCTGTTATGGAGCAATACAGATATCTGTTTTGTTATAATCCATGGCTTATTAATTGTGTTTTTTAGTTTTTTTATTAAAAACTTTATTGTTTATAAAAATACCAACATTAAGATGGATGCCATTACATTCTTCAAAACCTATTTTCGGAATCGGTATTTGTATAGAAGCTATGAGCAAAAATGAAAGTTAAATTTAATTTATAGGCCAACTAATTCAACAGGAAATTTGTGCAGGGGCAACGCGAATTTATGGACCGATTCTCAGCATTTTCAGTAGCACGATCCTTATGACAATTTAATATAATTATACGCCAAAATGTATCAAAATATTTTAAAGATTTTGACTTGTATTTGACGCAAAAGATTTACATGGATAGACAACCATCTAGCTAAGCGGACAGACAGCGCTATATCGATTTAAAAAGTGATTCTAAGTCAATCCGTATAGTAAAAGTAGAAGCATAAGTAATTTTTCTATGTGTAGCACATGCCAGTACAAACTCATAATACGTTTCCCAACTAAGGTGGCTATGCTATAGACATTTATAAAAACATAAAAACTCCATTTTACACTTTTAAACAAAATTGACCGACATTTGGAAAAGTTGGTTTGAAACGGTGGCAGTAATCCTGCTTTAGTCCGATCGACTTGCACCTCTGATCATTAGGCTACCGGTTTCAATGGCACTTTATAGGGCTCTGTTCAGCCGAGCTCTTTTAGAGATCTGCTATTTTTAAGTTCCATACAAGCGAGAGTGCAACACCAAAGTTGGGGGAGTTGTTGTAAGACCAGTTTCTTGGATGAAGTCGATTTTTAAAGCTTTATTTTAAGAATAACACAGTAAGAAAAAAATCGTACTTAATTTAAGTTTTTTCCGCTTACTTTTAGTATGAATCGTGCTTAAAAATTAAACTAGGGAAGTAATTAAAACAATCCAAAATGGGATTACTTTCGAAAACCATTGCATTCTGATTGTGTAAGCAAAAGTTTATTGTACAACCACACCACTACAAAAGTAGGTAAAGAGCGATTTGCTTCTTTTGTGTAGAAACATTACAAGAAGAAAAACATAAAAAAAGACACAAAAATTCCCGAATTCTATTTGCTAAAAATATTTAAAGTATAATTACTACGAAAACCATATCGGGCATGCTGCTGGTGTCTTATAGTTAAGAGTTATTCTGCAAACAATAGGCGGAATATAATAAAAGTGAAACAAACATTTGTGAAAATGGGTAAGAAAATAAACTAATAATCTTTCTATCTCTGGTTCTCTAGGGTAAATGTTTAGGTTAGAATCAATCCACTTTCGGATTATTTCTCAACTATGAACTCGGGATTAAACCAACTTAAAAAATTCTTGAATCAAGCACAGTTTGAGAGAAATTGTTATCTCACTTTTACTTAAGTCAATCTCGTTTTCGGATTATGTTAAGTACGGGGGCACCTAAATAGATCGTACTTGAACCAAACATTTTTTACTTGATATAGGAAAATCCTTACTATTGATACCGTTTCAACTTGATTTAAGTACGAATGGATCTTTTTTCTTTTAAGTGTATTTTTACAAAAATCTGGCAACTCTTTAGTCAACTTCTAAAAATTGCCACTTCAGAAATGTAACAAACTTTGTAAAAATAACAAAAAAGTAAAGTTCTCTTTGCTATAAAGAATACAGAAGGGAAGTAAATGACTTAAGTTGTCATATTTTTCATTCTTTTTCATATTTTTCCCTTTTTTTGTTTTTTTTTTTGTAAGCTGGAGGAGCAACAAATGTAACAAATACTTGAAAATTGCATTCAAGCTATTTAAAAGTATCAGAGGGAGAGTGCAAATAAGTGTGACCATTGTAAATTTTAAAAGAAGGAAAAAAAGTCTGGAAAACAAAGAAGTGTATATGAGAACGAATTCAAAAGTTTATTGAATTTTTTTTTTTTTGAACGATGAAATGTTTAATCATTCGAGATATATCTTTAAAATCATTTGCTTTAAAATAAAATTTTATTTTTATTTTTAAGTTTTTAAAAATCTTTTCAGTTTGTCCTTTAATTTTATGCGACTCGAGTAAATGAGTGTAAGTATTTTAAGCTTCACATGCCATTGGCCACTATCGACCCACTTAGCATTGCAGATATCCTGTTGGGTTACCGTTTCTTATAACAAACACATACACACAATCACATGTACTCTGTCAAGCACAGCTGCGCACACACAAACATAACTAACATATCAAAGTTGAAGTGTGAATGAGGGTATGTGAGTGTGTGTATCTGTATAAGAGAATAAGGATTCAAGTGTTTGTTTCTTTAACTAACTGTTTGTTGTTGTTTTCCTTAAGTTTTTTCTTCCGTTTTTTTCTTTTCATTTCGTTTTTGTGTTTCAAATATTTTAGTGCATCTGCAACACATAACTAAAATGTTTTTGTGTTGTTGTAGTTGGTTTGTCATGTTGTATTCCCCTTCATGTGTTAGTGTGTGTTTTTGTAGATGACTTCCGTTGTGTATGTGTGGCTAACAATTTTACTGTGCCTTTATTTACTGTTGCACTTACATCAGTTACGACACTTATTGAGTGTCTTGATACGTTTTGGTATGTTTTTTTTCTTTCTTCTAGTATCATTTATTTTACTCCTTCTTGCTGCCATATTCATTATTCTCGGAGTTTTTGTACCCACTTTTTATGGCGAGTTAACGCAAGTATGTTGCACTTTGTATACTGTATTTTTAGCTTGTATGCAATCAATGATTTTACATGTTGTACAATGTATACTGTGTCACCTAGTAATTTAATTTGTTTTTCAAACACGACAACTTTACAATCAACAAATATTTGTTTAAGTTTTAAGGGCTACTCATAAGCAACATATTTAATAACTATAAACCCATAGAAAAAACAAAAAAAAAATATATTTTCTTTATAGCCAGGGTGTTCAATTTATATTAAATACTTTTAACGTAAATCATATCTATTAGGAATGTGGTATGAAGATACTAAAATAGTATAAGGAAGACAACGAAACCTATTGAAGTAGAACACCACACTTAATACAGTAGCACGAACAATAAAAAAATTTAAATTTAGATTATGTCATTTCGCCGATTTCTTTCTATAATTTTACCCAGTAAAAAAATTGTGGGTTTTTTAAAGCACTTAAAAGAAAAAGCACATAATCGAGCGCTTCAATAAGAGAGCTTTTATACAGCAGTAAATGATAATGAATAAAATATAAAAAGCTCCTTTTTTGGTGCTGACAACGAAGAAGGTTTTAAAGCGAAAAAAATTAAAATATATTATTGTTTACGAAAATGATTGAAAACGGCATTTAATCAAGTAAAAGCGAAAAATTAATGAATATGTTAATATAGTTAGCTATTAAAAAAGTACTTTAGGAGAGCTTTGTTTGCATGTTAAAATAAACACTTATTGTCAGCAGAAAATAGTCCTCCAAACCGGGAACACCCCATACAAAAATCAGCAATCCTATCAGCAGGTTTGAAGCGATTTGAGGCATGAATTCATACATAAAACCTGCTCCTTTTGGAGCACATTTTTTACTGGGTACACAGAAAAAACTAAAAATTGATTTCAATTAATAAAAAATTAATAGTATCAATTAAACCAGTTAATAGTATTAATTAAACGTTTAATTCGCTTGATTAAACGTTTAGTTCACTTGATTAAATTTTTAATTAAAACTGATTATATTTTTGATTAATGCTTTAATTGGTGAAAAATGTTGGAGAATTTTTTTCTGTGTATATTAATAATTATGCTCTTTTTTAATGTAAACTTTAAATAAAAAATGAATGCAAAAGCTTTATCCTGACCTTTTGTTGTTGGGTTTTTATGTAAACGTATTTAGTTATGCAACGATAAACTTACAAAAATTTAATTTTGATGCGCTTGATAAAGATGTAGAATTCAGTATGTGCCATGATATAAATACACAAGGTAAGTTTACTTATCTCCTACAAAAAAATTTTTCTTGAAGTATATAAAGGTATAGTGTAGAAAATAGATGCATTAGAATAATTTGTCTCAGTTATAATTATGTATACATTTCCACTTTCGTGTTTTTGGGCCATGAAACTAATTTTTTTTTTTTTTTGGCAAAACAACTGTTTTGTAACAGTTTTCTCATATAGTTTTCACGTTCGAAACACTCAACTACAACTAGATTTGCCTTAAAACGTACCCAAAATTGTCTGTGCAACATTGAATTACTTCTAAGATTAACGCCTGTAGTCATTAACATTTTTTAAATTTTATAAAGGTTTACAAAACAAATTTTGTATGAAAATTTTCCTCAATAAACGTTTGTTAAATTTAATAGTCGTTTATGAATATGGGGGTATTAACTGGTTTATCAGTTAATGATGATTGACAAATTTTTAAAAGTGAAAATTAACTAAAATAACAAAATAACAAGGCATTTTAAATAGGTCTATGCACCTCTCCAGCTGATTCTGTGTCTGCAGCTTAAAATAAGTATAATAAAATGTAAAAGCGCAATATTCAGCTATTCCGAATCTATTTTGCCCTTTACCATGGTGAGACAAGAACAGAATGTTATATGAATAACGTTCTTTAGAAATAAGTAAATAAATTAATTGTTAAAAAATGTTTGTTGTAATAATATTTTTTAAAATATTTTTTTTAATTCAAATAGACTAACCCCTTGATAAAGTAAACATACCATTCACAAAACGTTGGGAAAATATGGATCAAATGCATTTTTATTTACATATAGAACTTTAGGCCGTATTAGCTAAAAAAAAAAAAAATTTAATAAATAAAACTATTTTGTGCCACAAACGCTGGGAGATGAGCGCGCTCCTTATACCGACGATATCTGCTTTTTTGCCCATCGCTTCGGTGATATAGTACGGTAGCTGCAGCGCCTGTTAATTAATGCCAATAGAAAATCAAATTAATGCGGATTAGTACTAGCACAACAACCCTAACACTCGAAGAACAATTGATCGAGAACGTAGATTCCTTATCATGCTTATCGTGCTGTAGGGTTGAGGACAGTAGATCGTCCTCAGATGACAGATTCCTCCCATCTTGTGTTTTTTATATTTTTGTTTTTTTAATTTTCCTTAATTTTTTGGTAATACGAGTAGGCACGTAAGTGGATGGACCATCCATTCAGAGACGGCGTACATGGACTAGCACCGGAGGGGAGGTGTTAGCGACCAGTTTTCTTTAACAACTAACTGGTCATTCAGGTTCTTGTTACTGCCTCCAACTAACTTAACCTTACAAGTCTGCGAAAAAAAATTGGGAATATAGGAAATTAAAGGGAAAAGGATATGACGGGGGTGGATAACCGTTCGTTGCGAAGGCCTTTGATATTTTTTGTTTGTGACTAGATACAGTGGTGACAAAAACAAGTCCCCCACTGAATCAGGGCACAAACTAGTAACCAAAGCCTTCGCTTACTCTTACCAAAGGCTTATACGTATGTATTACATCGGTTTACAACACCCAGCCGGGTGGTACTACACATATGTCATAAACATTTTTTTTCTTATGAACTTAACAATCTGTTTAGGGATTAAACATTTTATTTTAACTGAAGCAAATTTAAAAAAAATTATTTAAGAAATTAAACCGAAATAATCACCCAGGTGGGTATTGGTAAGGCAAAGGTTAAACCAGTACATGGCGGAAAGATTGTTATCCAGGTGGCTGATAACAATCCATCTACTAAGATTTCATAAGGATCCAAAGTAAATATTCCTTATAAGAGCGTTTATATATTTTTTGATATGATAGAAACGTAATAGAAAAAAGCCTCCTTCTAAAAAAAATTGTTTTTGTTCTAAAAAAAATGCCAGCACTATAAAATTAAAAATAAATTTCTGGAACTTGACCAAAGTGTTTAATTTTTTGATAGAAGAATCCCCTTAACTCTTCTATCATTGTCCATAATTTTCAAACTTTTTTCTATCCCTAAGAACTTTAAATCGAAATTCTCCCTAAAAAAGTGAACTTCCCTATTCATAAAATACTTTTGAGGTTTAAACAAATTTTAAATATCGCACGGTTGGTTTTAAGTTAAAATTATCATTTTCACTTTGCGAAAAAAACGACACGTAATATTCATGTATAGCCGCTGTAAAAATATCGAGTTATTTTGTCAACTTTTTATACCCACCACAACTACAGTTGAGGAGAGGTTACACTAATTTGTCATTCCGTGTGAAACTTTTCTAACATCCATCTAAGACGCCATAAAGTGTATATATTCTGGACTCTTAACTAACTATAAGTCAATTAAGTCTTGTCCGTCTGTCTATCCATCTGTCCGTCTGCTGAAAACACGCTTACTTTTGAAAATCTCAAAAAAAAAGAACATTATTAATGTCAAATTGTCTCTAGGTATTCTAAGCAGTTTGGGATTGAAATCCAGCAAAATCCGTTCACTAGGATAAGAGCTGTAAATTCAAATCTGGTACCACAACCCTAAAAATTTGAAAATTTTGTTAAAAAAAAACCATTTCGGTATAAGAATTTGCACAATTTCTTTTTACATTATGACTAGAAATCATACCACAAAATCTCGTGAAGTGCGGTCCATAGTTGATCCCAGCCTCTGTATAAAGTTCACTCTTGGAAAAATTAGTGCGTGAAAAAAGCAATTAAAAATGCTGTTGCAATAAATTTTGGTTTGTCACAGTTTTATAAGACTAGAAATCACAATATTAAATTTCGTGAAGATCGGTCAATAACACTGGTTTACACTGAAAATGTACATTTAATGAGATGTGATTTTTCTTATGTATTTTGTTCCGCTGAATTCAAAAATCAAGGTTAAATTTTTTTTTATGGAACAGTTTTTGAGATATGGTCATTTTCTCATTTTTTCGACCTTTTTTTACTTGACAAATTATATATCGAGCTAGATATGTCCTATTGGGTCATTAGTACCAAATGGAAGGTATTGAGATGACGAACAAATATGTATAACTGGATCTTTGTTTGGTAAAGCGGTTTAAAATATATTAATGAAAATATGGCACATTTTCAAAAAAATCATATTTTACAGTGCTTCTGTGCCGATGGAAAAGTACAAATCGTCGAAAAAACATCTGGTTTCTCTTCATGTACGTCAAGATGATACTCCTACGCAAGAACTAACACCAACCAGAAGAAAATCCACCGAAAAATGACAAAGGTATAGGCTATTGAGTGAAACCATCCAAATCCCATATTTTTCGAAAATTTTATTTTTTTCTACAATATATTGGGTTTAAACGATTTTAATACATTTTTGAGCGGCGGCTTGCATCACTGGTATGCATTTTGTTTTGACAGCTTGTATAAAACGTAGTACAAATTTGATTGAAATTATATTTATTTGTGTTCACCAAAATGCCTAAAAGAAATCGGGAATTCGAGTGCGTAAACAATCCAAATAATTTTTGTTACGTATGTGGAAAATTTGTCGCCCAACCAAATAGACGTAGATTCACCGATTCATTACAACAGAATTATCTGCAATATTTTGGAATAGCACCTGCATCTTTTCATGAGCAATGGACACCAAATAATGTTTGTTTATCGTGCCATATAACTCTTGCCGCGTGGGCTTCTGGTTCATCGCAGTAAGATTAAATTTGTATGTATAAACAATTCAATTCGTGATAAAGTGAATTTTTTTTCGGAACTAGACGATACATGAAATTCGGTGTACCGATGATATGGAGAGAGCCGCTCTGCCATTCGGTTGATTGTTACTTTTGCCTGAGCAAATCCACTGGTTTTGGAAAGAGTGCCAAATGGGTTTATGCGACAGTAGCATCTGTTTCGCTTCCAGTTCCACATTCAGGTGAATTTCCTCATCCTAAGTGCCCCGATTCAACGATGCAATTTTTGGAATCATCACAAGAGACAGACACAAGCAGTGATAATGAATTTCAACAGGAGTCGCAATCGCATTATTTTACGCAGCCTGAACTGAATGATTTGGTGAGAGATCTCGACCTGTCAAAGGAAAAAGCGGAGTTACTTGCATCTCGCCTGAAGCAAAAGAACTGTTTGGCTGCGGGAGTAAATGGAACATTTTACAGAAACCGTGATAAACCTTACTCACAACATTTTAAGAAGGAAAACGACATATGCTACTGCAACGATATTCCTGCATTGTTTGAGCAACTCGGAGAGCGTTATGATCCAAATGAGTGGCGCTGGTTCATTGACGGTAGTAAGGAGAGTTTGAAAGCAGTTCTACTGCATATTGGAAATGAAAAACCTTCTATCCCCATCGCTCATGCCATCAACACTAAAGAATCATACGCCACAATGGCCAGTTTGCTAAAATACATTCAATATGAGCATCACAACTGGAAAATATGTTCCGATCTCACAGTCGTCGGCATGTTGTGTGGAATGCAGGGTGGATATACAAAATATTGCTGCTTTCTTTGCCTGTGGGATAGTCGTGCTCGTGAACATCATTATAGAAGAAAACAATGGCCAGAAAGGGAGAACGTAACAGTGGGCAAAGACAATATTAAATACGTGCCTCTTGTCAAAAAAGAAAATATAATCCTTCCAGCGTTGCACATTAAACTTGGCCTCATTAAAAATTTTGTGAAGGCCTTAGACAAGGAAGGCCAAGTATTTTCCTATTTGAAAACCCTTTTCCCGCATCTTTCTTTAATAAAAATCAAGGAAGGCGTCTTCGATGGTCTACACATAAAGAAATTGCTAAAAAGCACAGATTTTCCAAAATATTTAACTCCCGTTGAAAACGAGGCCTGGAAGTCATTTCAGCGGGTTGTTGCCAATTTTCTTGGGAACAATAAAAGCTCTAATTACGAGGGAATTATTTCGGATTTACTGAAGAACTACAAGAAGATGGGTACGGAGTGCCATTATTTAATTTCATTCCTGCTTGTTTTCTATTGTATTGTTTTTACGATTTTATTTATTTCATACAGGTGGAAGTATGTCTCTCAAAATCCATTTCTTACATTCGCATTTAGATTTCTTTCCGGACAATCTTGGTGACGTAAGTGACGAACACGGCGAGAGATTTCACCAACAAATGAAGACCATTGAGCGGCGCTATCAAGGATTTTGGGATGCAGCCATGTTGGGAGACTATGTATGGTTTCTCACTAGAGAAACGGATCCCAAAAGCAACCGAAGACAAAGCAAGAGCCTCAACTATTTTTAACACACAAAAAAGTCAAAAATGTATTAAAATCGTTTAAACCCAATAAACTGTAGAAAAAAATAAAATTTTCGAAAAATATGGGATTTGGATTGTTTCACTCAATAGCTTATACCTTTGTCATTTTTCGGTCGATTTTCTTCTAGTTGGTGTTAGTTCTAGCGTAGAAGAATCATCTTGACGTACATGAAGAGAAACCAGATGTTTTTTCGACGATTTGTACTTTTCCATCGGCACAGAAGCACTGTAAAATATGATTTTTTTGAAAATGTGCCATATTTTCATCAATATATTTTAAGCCGTTTTACCAATCAAAGATCCAGTTATACATATTTGTTCGTCATCTCAATACCTTCCATTTGGTACCAAGAACTACCCAATAGGACATATCTAGCTCGAGACATAATTTGTCAAGTGAAAAAAGGTCGAAAAAATGAGAAAATGACCATATCTCAAAAACTGTTCCATGAAAAAAAATTTAACCTTGATTTTTGAATTCAGCGGAAGAAAATACATAAGAAAAATCACATCTCATCAAATGTACATGAAAAAAATTTCATTTTGTAAACTAGTGTAATTTACCATAGGTCCCATTTAAGGTCCACTCCTGAAATATATTCTAGCTGTCGGTGGAGGGTATAAAAGATTCGGCATAGCCAAAAAAAAAAACACTCTTACTTGTTGGTGATAAAACGGTTGGCTTAAAAATTCTTCTCCATATGCTTTAGTGTTGAATTAAAAACTGTTTTTCTGCAACTGAAACTTTAAAATTTTTAAATTTAATTAAATACCTTTTTAATACTTGTTGATCAAGTACGATTTGTTTTTTAACAATTTTAGTTATAATTTATCATTTAATAAAACATATTAATAATTAAATCTAGAACAAAGTAACTAATGCAAGTAACTACTTTTAATATTTAATATCCAAAGCAGACTAACATACTGGAATAAGACTGTTAAACAACCAGCCAATTAAGCGATCCAGTTTTTAACTTTTAGCAAATAAATAATTGTACTACTTACATTTATAAGAACATTTGCAGATGGCCTTACATTTTAAAAGTTTTGTGAAAAATTCAAATAACTTTAAGACATGTGAAATGTGTTTTCCAAGCGTATGACTGAAATTTAAAAATGTAGGTGAACGATGTCATAAATCTTTGAGTTTTCATACTTATCACAATAACTCCCTTAAATATATTTCGTTTTTCATTGTTCTTATCCTTTTTGTATATGTGTTACTGCAGTAATCAATGATATTTATGGCATTACAGCCATTAATACAAGTGGCACACAACGAACAACTACCACTGGTAGTTGTACATCCCGAGTGTGGTGGTACTCCATCATGGCAATTACACGACTGAAATCGACATCATCAGCACCGTTGGCACAAGATTATCATCATCATTGTATTGTTATATTTGCCATCAGTATACGCTGATTCATGTTTTCTTTGGTTTCCTGAAAGTGCAATGCCTTAAGTTATTTTTCGCCGTTTTAAATTACCATAAAGATCTCAACATCAACACCATTATCGTCATCATCATCATCGCCATCGTCCTCGTCATAACAAGCAATGGAAAATGCAATTAAACACGAAAGGCTACAGGCTGAATGAAAACTTTTAATGTGTCACAATTTTATAAACATGTACTGTGTATAAAATTTAACTTTACTCGATATACAGTGGGTCTAGACGGAATAAATCTAAATGTAATAAGTTTTAGAACTATCTTGTGTACTAAAAGAAAAAATTAGAAAAGTTTTATTTGATACCAATTTCGTCGATTTTTAAACAAATAAATCTTATGGTTAAAAAGTGTATTTGTTTAGTATTATATATACAGTAGTCAAGCAGCAAGGCAGCATGGATGGACACACACACAGCCTATATAAAATAAAATTTACACGAAAAATATATTTTATAATAAATTTGTTTTTCGCAAGACAATATTTCAAAGTATAGGAAAATAAATTTTAAGTTCCATGCCAACGCTTAAGGATTTTTAATTTCGGTGCTAGTTAGGTCTTTTTTTAAAACATTAATGGCCTGTTTTAGAAAATTATTCACACTTTTAACCGATGTTTGACGGAACAAGGCATTTAAGTCCTCTACGTTTTTTCATATTATAAGATCTCTATATACATATATATATAAATATATGTATATTAATAAGAAGGATAGGGCCTTTGATCTTGCAAAGGAACCCTGTTTTACGTGGTAGCTTTTCGTCTATTTACGGAAAATTTTGTTTTACTGTGCCAGTGTAGAGCAAAGGCTTCAAAACAATTTGACAGAAATTAAACTATTAAATGAAAAGAAGGTTAAAATATATCCTGGTCCCACTGTTTAATAACATAAAAGATGATGACGACGGCAAAAAGCCAAAGAGTCCAAAAGAAACTTAAATCACAATTACCGTAATGAATTGCCACGCACTGATATGTGTTAATGGCAGAAAAACTGCCTCTGTATGTGTACAACTGTGTAGCAATGACGTCTTAACTGCTTGCTACTCCAATAACAACAAACGAACAATAAACAACAAATAGCAACATGAATAGACGTAAAGACAAACACCTACTGCGATAAATGGCACATTGAAACAAATCAATGTGATAATGCAAATGTGAATGGTTTGTCAATTACTCGTACACACTCACTGACTTTTACTCGTAGTTCAATCTGTACGCAAAATGTGAGCAAGTGTGTTCGTGTGTAAATATTTCCCCAGTCAAACAAACAAGTGTTTCATAACTATAAAATTAAAATACGACAAATAAAATGAATGCTACAATCAGCCAGACCTTCTGGTCTGTATATCAAATAATACAAATTCACTTTCGACACCATCATCGTCACCACTGGCATCAACATCCAAAATAACGCCAGCATCATCAAGAGTCGTAGCAACAACAACAAAACAAAAATAATAACAACAATATCAGAACAAATTTGACAAAGCTACAGAAAAGGAAATCAAAAAGATTTCATGCTGAGCTTTTGCAAATTCAACAGATAGCAGTAGACGGCAAACGAGACAACTCATCTACAACCAGTCATTCACCAGCAGCGAATTAACCAAACAACCATCCATTCATCTATGAATCCATCGAATCAAGCAAATATTTAACAACGACAACAAAAACAAGAACAGCACTACAATAGCAACAGTAAAGAAAGACACTTGCAACAACAACAACACTACCGATACTTTAAACGACTTCACGATTTAATTTGTTGTTCAACGATAGTTAAAATTGACTTTTTTATGGATGTGGAATTGTAGTGTTCTTCAATTGTATCCTTTTTGTCGTTTACACAGCTTGTACCACTACAAGTACACACACACATACACACAATCACACCAGGATAAAGTAGCATTTCATACAAGTTTGTTTTGAAAATATCTGCAGACTGGAATGACTAGAGATGTTAAAGAAACATGAATTGTTGAAATTATTTTCTCATCTTACACACACATGCACACACATACTTGAATACTTGCACTGTTAAAAGTGGAATGTGCGTCACGCATTCAAGAGTAACGTGATAATTTGTCGTATTCTTGCCTGTGCACATGCTTACATATATTTTCATATAAAGATAAATATATGAGAAGAATTTCACACTTGAACAAATATTTGATTGGAATGAAATATACACAGGAACTAAATTCTCGTTTGATATCATTCTTTGCCAACGAAAATTCTTTTTGAAATACTTTATTAAAAAAAAATAAGTACAAAGTAGACGAAACAGATCCAACAATATGTTTTTCTACTTACTTGAGGTGTATAATATCACCCCCATGGACAATTATGGGCCTACCAAAATATATTAATATGTTTATAAGATATATCTGATATGATCTAAGCATTAACCCAAGGTTGGCTTAAGCAAAAAGCATGTGAAATATTGAGGGAAAAAAACTATTGTAAAAAAGCTTTATAAATTGAAATTAAACTCATAAAAACACATTCGAAAAAATTATTAATATAAATAAAAAATTTTTTGAAAATTCTATTTGTTATTTTATTATAAAATTTTTTTTTTTCAATATAATTGTATTTTAATTTATTGATTTCGATAGCAAATTTTGTTTAGAGAAAAAAGCAAAAAACCGCGAAATAAAAAATCAAACTTAAAAATGTTTGATTACTTTCACCTCAAAACGATGTTGGTCTGCTTGATCAGGGTAGTATTCTCGAGGGAATTTCAGGTCATATGATTATGACCTAAAACTTCGGTGTAACACCACCAAAGGAGGTCCCGAATAGGGAAGTTTGAGGGGTGGGCTGTATTTCCGGACGGGTCTAAGATGGACGTTGGCAACGGTGCCGTTGTCTATACTGTTGAACCTGACGTGAAAAGGTAATTTCAGATGAGTGCAGTTTCTTCCAGGCTGAGATCCTAGCAATCTAGGGGGCGACGGAGTTGATACTGGCTGCGCTCAGATCGTTGACAAATTAAACGGTGCTGTAGAAATGCTCTAAGAGAATTCAAGGAGGTATTTATAGTAATGCTGTGTTGGGTACCCGGACACTGCAAGATGGATGGTAATGAGGTGGCGGACTAACTCAGGAGAGAGGTTCGAATCTTGACTTCGTGGTAAGGGAAGAAGGGTTACCCCCCTTATGTCGCTACTATTAGGTAATACGGAATAGATTCCGCAATACCGTTAACCAGTCCTGGAAGGATAGAACGGATTGCAGGGTGTATATGGCATTATGGCCCGGATTGAACAACCAGGTTTCTATTAGGATTGGATATGAGTGGTCTCAGGACACTTATAGGGTTCTTGACAGGTCATTGTTCTGTTAGGGCTTTTACGAGTAAATGGGACAATACCATACCGACCTTCTGCAAATTATGCGAGGACGCTGAGGAACTAAAGACGATTGAGCATGTACTGGCTATTGTCCTAGGATGTAGGGTCTCATGCTAGGCTAGGATATAGATTTCGCGACGAACTGGGGCTTACCGCTGGATGTAATCCAGTCGATCTGCTGGGGTTCGTCAGGGAAATAGAAAGGTTATTTCTGATGGGGGGACTGTAGGGGCAGTTTTGTTCTTTCTTTTGTCTACTCTATATTAAAAATATCTGTCAGTTATTTTCTTCTTTACTCCTCTCTTTCTTCTTCCTCTATATTGAAGGGGATCACAATAGACCAAATTGGTCTCCGAGTGGAGGTGTGCCCTTGGGCGCATAACCCTTTCTAACCTAGCCTACACCTCAAAAAAAAAACACTAATCGACTCCCATAAGACTGGCAATCACTCTCTTTCTACAAAAAAAAAATATTATAAATTTAGGGCACTGTTTAAGATTCGAAACAAATAACTTTAATATTTGACCCAAACTTATTCCGGCACAAAATTGACCATAGTGGACTAAAAAATTTGTAAACGCTTGTATTCGGTTCTTATTCAGAGTTTGCTCAATTTAAGCTTAGCAGATATATTTTCTTAATTATAGATTTGTCTGTTATTCTAATCAGATTTGTATGCTTAAACCCCCCCCCCCTATTCATAAAACATATTTTTGATTTATTAAAGGCTTATTAAATAAATTTTCAAAGAAATTTCGGTTTCTAAAGCTGTTAAAAACCTGAATTATTTTTCAGAATAAGTCATTAAGAATATTAAAAATCTTTTTTTTTATTTTAAAACTGTAATTGATATTTTATTTCTTAAGCTTTGTTTTTTTCACTGTATTCAAGTATAAGAAACAACAATCTATTTTATGTCGTTTATTTCCGAATGCGTGCTTGTGTCTTGTTCAACTTGAAACTGACATTTTCTTTGGTAAATAATTACATGTAGTAGCGTTTCTGGCGTACAAGTATTGTTTACTCTGATGTTGCACTATTTGTTGAAATTGTTAGCATTTTGACGGTTGTTATTGGACTCATCATCGTCATCATCCCTGTCAATTTCTAGAGATTGTTTGTTCAATGATTTTGGGAATTTTGTTAAAACTGATGAGCTAATAAAATCAACGAATGTTGAGTGCATCTACTGAATGCAAACACAATTACACCCATATTACAATAGAAGAGAGGGTATTATGCGTTTATGCTGACGTTTGTTAAATTTTTTAGTATGCCGATCTACTCAGAATCACTTTTTGAGCCGATCTAACGATGTCCGTCCGTCCGGCAGGATGGCTGTCCAAGTAAACCTTGTGTACAAAGTACCACATTTTTGGAGGTAATTGGACTAAGTTTGGTGCATAGGCTCTTATTGCCACAAAGACCAAGCTTAGAGCTTTGGAAACAATACTTTTAGTATTTTATTGATCTCTCTTCACGTTACATAAATTTATTATACGAGTACTGATGCCTTCTAGACGGCCTCCAAAGAGCTAGGCCTTCCATAAGGCATTCTTTAGCAGTTAGATAAGGCCTGAAGTAAGAAGGTCTTCTGATTTTATTGACAAATTTTTTTCTAATAAACACAAATTTAAATTTGGCTCTTAGTTTTTTTTTACTGATAAAGACCATTGTGGGAAATAAATTTTTGGATTATAAAATGTTTTACGAACTTTGTTATCATCACCTAATAAAATATTAAAGCAAAATATAAAAGTTTAATAAAATTTTTCATTTTGTTTGAGATTTTTATAGTTTCTTACTCCTCTTTTTTCCACAATCTAAAACCATCTACAAGCAAATTCTTCCCATAAAAATCACCGAGTTTTCTTTAAACTGTAATAAAAGTTTACACTTTATTACCGAACAGAACCTCCACTTATAATGAAAGTACTAAAAGGACCTACATAAAATAAAAATGCAGCTACTTAGAAAATCATGCAATTTACAACAGCAATTAAAACCATTGTTGCCAGCTACTAACGACGATAACATTATTATGTAGACTACTTTACTGTCACTACTTCAGAGTTCAACTTGGAATTAGAAAATCCAAAGTTAATTCCTAATAACTTCATTAACTGTATGAATGTGTGTCAGATATTTTCCACACATGTACATATATTAGCTTGTCTTATTAAGCAGATGTTCTTAAACGGTTTTCGGATAGATGTTTCAATAAAAAAAAATTTGTTTGGCATTAATTGAATTCATTTAAAATATTCAGTAAAATTTGGTTTGAAAACGTCTTATACCATTTTAATGACCCATTATGTTGCCCTTAATAACTTCGAAAGAAAAAGCTTACCAATGTTGCTTTAAGTAATCCTATTTTTTAGAGAAATCATCGTAAGTCTTTTAAAAATCCAATGAAACCTGATATGAAACACTTGACATGTGAAATTCATAGAGAAACGCCTTCTTAGAAATCTTTGGATGTGTTTCTGTAAGATAATGTGTAGTTTAACTACTACGTAGAGACTATATGTATTCCAAAGCTTGTCCCGTCATACAGATTTCGGTCATGGAGCCTAATTGAGCTTCTAATAAAAGTTCAAAAAAAGGCAAAATATTTGCTTTAAAAAAGATACTTTGAGTCTCTAAATAAGTCAAAATTTTGTTTGTACTTGAAAATATTTCGTACATACACGGAACAGTAGCAAATATTCATCATTTCAGATTTTCAGAAAATATATTTTAAAACCATAAAATTTACCAAATTTCTTTGCAATGCACCTTTTTCAACTCCAAACGCAAACAAGGTATTGAATAGGCAATCTTCTACCCCGCTACGACGGATCCGTCTGAACATTCATTCTTTTCTTAAATGGAGCTGATGTTTCATTTTTAGTTTTAAGATTTTACTACTTACTGATAACCAATTTACACTATATCAAAATCTAGTACTTAAGAGATTTCGAGCCAAATCTAGTACATAACAAAATCTAGCTCATGACTAGATTTCGGCGAAATCTACTCAAAATCTAGTAGTACTTAGAGGTGCAACTATGGTTTTTCACATAGCACTAAAAAAATACTTCCCTGAACAAGAAAAATTGACATTTTAATAAAAACAAAACAAAAACTGTTAAAAAAAATATTAAAAAAATTTGAGAAAATTGTAAAAAAAATAAAAAAAGACAAATAATATTGGTAAAATAGGTGATGTTAATCTATATATATAAAAGAATTGCGTGAGTGACTGACTGACTGACTCATGCATCATCGCCCAGCCCAAACCGCTGACCCTAGAAACTTGAAATTAGGACTAGCGATTGGTCACTCCCGAAATCGATCCGAATGTTTAGGGGCTAAAAAAAGGTAAAAACGAGAAAATTCGGTAACTATATACATATCTCCAAAACTAAAAGAGATGCAAAATAAATGTAGTACTTATCGTTGTTCTTTAGAAAAATATGCGGACAGATGTTTGGTACTTTTTTGAAATTCGGCCCTATTAGGGAGAAAACGGGTAAAATCTGAATTTTAGTACTTTTTTGCCACCCCATCTATCTTTTGAACCAATAAACATAAGAACCAAGTTAATACCAAATTCGAAACTTATCAAAAAAATACGTAAACGAATTTGGTACTTTTTCGAAATTCGAACATTTAAGGGGTGACAATCGTAACTATTTTTGGTAGTTTTTTTTATAAAATATTTTCCTCCATTCATTGACATATTCGTACTAAATTATGGGCTGCCACTACAACACTGAAATTTTTGATACTTTAATGGGGGAAAAATATAGTACCCCAAAAAGGAAATACGGGAAATTTGATATTTTTCTAAAGCTTTTTGGTTCTATTAAAGTAGCGGGTTAAATGCTAGAATTTAAACAAGCTTAAACCTAGAAAAATAAACTTTGGCATAAAAATATGTCCACGAAGAAAAAGGAGACGCTAATGCTTGTTATAAATAAAAGGTAATTCAAATTTTTTAATATATATTTCTTTTTGTGCTTGTATTTGTTACGCAAAAAACTTTTAGTCAGTTGTTTTGTTATAAAATCAAAATCTCGCTATTGTCAAAAAAGTATAATTTAAACGCACTAGCTTTTGAGGAAGATTTCAAATGAAATCTACTAGATTTCGCTGTAATGTAATAAACACAAAAATTAATAAAAAAAAAAAACTAAAATAAAACGGAAAAACAGAAAAGGAAGAACATGTAAAATCAATTAAAATGGATAATCATTCAAAAAAGCAAATTTCGATCTACCAAAGGTTAAAATACAATTTGGTTTAAGGATTGATGTTTGACTATTGACGTCAGCAGTCGTCGATGGCTGCGAGTGTAAACCTGCCGGCCGCGGTTCGAATAACGGCCACGGTCAAGAATGAAAGATTATCAATAACAATTTTAATTAATTTTCATGTTGTAAAATTCCTTTCTTCATAAAAATAATTTAATTAAAATTAAATTTAATGAACTTAAGCCTGATTAAAAATATTAAAAATTTGGATTAAAAAATAAAACAAACATTAATCTTAAGGAGATAATCTTAATAATATCTTTAAATTGCGTTCAATCAATAACCTATTCAAATAGCTTTATTGAAATTTGTATTAACGCAATTTATTATACCACCACAGTAGTGGAGAGGGAATTGTTAATTAAAATTAAATTTAATGAACTTAAGCCTGATTAAAAATATTAAAAATTTGGATTAAAAAATAAAACAAACATTAATCTTAAGGAGATAATCTTAATAATGTCTTTAAATTGCGTTCAATCAATAACCTATTCAAATAGCTTTATGGAAATTTGTATTAACGCAATTTATTATACCACCACAGTAGTGGAGAGGAAATTGTTAATTAAAATTAAATTAAAAGTAGTGGAGAGGGAATTGTGCGTTTGCGCTGATGTGTGAAAGGTTGTTGAAGACCCATTTTTTAGTATATGGCCGTTGTCTGTCCATATAATCAATGCACAAAGTATAGGTCTCAATTTCTAATATAATTTGATGAACTTTGATACATAAAATTTAATTGTCATAGGAACGCAGCTTATTGAAAATGGTTAAAATTGATTCATAATTTCATATAGCCCCCATATAAGCTTCTTTCCAGAATAACCTAAGTATTTGGATCAAATTTGGTGCAAACTAATTTTATAGTAATCTTAACGATCTAACATAATTTAATGACCATAGCTCCCATACAAATACTCTACTGCCAAAAATAGTTTTAAATGTCACAACTTGATTATTAATGTTGGTATTGACATAAAAATTGGCGATAATACTTTAAGGATAACTACAGTGCCATGACAAGTAGGTTCAAAATTAACCATAAGTCCCATATACACCCCCTTTCCTTAGATCACGTTAAGGGAAATAAATCTCTTAAAGACAAAAATATCTAAATAATATTCGGCACAATGAACTTTTACATAAAGCTTAAGCTAGATTAGGTAGAAATGGCAGTCACTATCCAGCTGACATACAGAGACCCAATGATTTATTATAATACTATGGAGTTCTACTAACCAGAAACCCCACCGTAGAACAAACCCGAACTCTTAAAGAAATTTAAAATCCAGCTCCAGCTCAAAGCCAAAGATATCGTACAATCCGTCAATGGTGACGGATTACATTTTGGGCAGCAGGAGAGAGCAGGACAGTTACAGAGAAGGTGGTCTTCGCCCTTCACCCGCAAGGTAGTCTCAAGTCTAGTATGTTTATATGCCGTAATTTTCGGCAGTAAATCTCTGTGCCATGAGACCCATATGATCCTGATATCAAACTGCTTAGCCATCTCGTTAAGAGATGAGCGGCAGTCAAGGGCTGTTCGCGTTCTCTGAGAGAGAAATCCATGGCCATAACGGCGGCAAAACTATCAGTCAAGTATCTACAGCAGTCTTCGATACGGCAGTAAGTCTGAGCCAGTCACAGCATCCTTGATCGTATCGGTCGAATTGTGGTCATATAGATCTAGTGGACTATCCTTAGGGTTAACCTCCATTTTTAGCCAATGACCATTGTTCTTGAGTCTGACATGATTAAATAATAATAAATTATGTATACTTTTTTAGAAACCTATAAAGGTTGTTATTAAAACAAGTATTATTGCAAAATATTTCTCAATATATAACTTTTAACATGACAAAAAAATTTTGTTGAATTTCTAAGTTTGGCAAAAGTTAAGGTCCAATTAGACATGACTTGAGCATAATGCTATAGCCGTAACGATGACCATAAGTAGAAACCAAAATTCAATTGTATGGTTATGTTGTTTTGGTAAGTCACCTATAACAAAATAAAGTTTTGCCCATAAGTTGGTTCAAACAGCTGTTTTGTATGTTTTACCATTTTCCATTATCTTTCTTGTTGAAATTGCTACAAAATTAAGAAAACTTCGCATATTGTGTGTGGTATCACGTGTCCGACAAATTTTACTTACTCGCATAACTTTTTTTTACATGTTAGGGCAAAAAATTAGTCGCCAAAAAAAATTATTAAAGAATTTCGTTTTTCTGATAAAAAAAAAAACAAGTAAGAGTGCTATATTCGGCTGTGCCGAATCTTATATACCCTTCACCATTGTGCGAGCAGAATACAGAGCAACTAGACAAAACCTAAATAATTTCTACATAAACATACATATATAAATACAATACATAAAACTTCATTATAAATTAAATTTAAAAAGTTAAAACTGGTAAATATTTTTTTAAATCGTTTCAGAGCATAAAAACATTCAAAAAAAATTTTCTTTTTGAAAAAACAAGATTCCAACCAGGGACTCAGTTTCTAACCTAAGCAAACCCCCTAGACAACTGGACCATGAAGGATCGTTTTATGAATATCATTAAAAGTAAATATGAACAGTTTACAGTTCACAACTCAACACAGTTGAGTTATAATTATTTTTGATGTTTTAGTTCACCACAATAAAGCAAAGTTGTAAACCATAATACCAACGTAAGACGGACAGACAGACGGACGGACAGACGGACGCATATCGTTTAATCAACTTCTCTCCTCATAAGGACCCAGAATATATACACTTTATAGGGTCTAAGATCAATATTGTAGAAATTACAAACGGAATGACAAACTTATATATACCCTTTTCCACCTGTGGTGAAGGGTATAAAAACAACAATTAGGCCAAGGGGTGACACTTCGGAAGTTATATTAAGAAAGACTTATCCTTTTATTTTCTTTTTTTTTTCATTACAAATTTTACTCTTAAGTTTTCCAAATATTTCAAAATTAAATCAGATATAGAATCACTGGCTTTTTAAGTGTCTGTCTGCATAAGTAAATAGTTAGAAGATACAAGCATCAGTTTCTTAGACCACTCGAAATTAGTTTGCGGTTATTTTTGCAAGTACTCGTACATAATTATTACTGCTGTGCTGCAGCAACATGTTGTTTATGAATGCCCGAGGTTACCAAAAACATTTTAACCATCTCATAATGTACATGTTTGAGAGTGTTGGTGTTTGTGTCTGTGCGTTCGCAACTGTATGCGTTGTAGCCTAAACAATCATACTCATACTGTTAATAATGTCTTAAAGGATAATTACTTAAGCTTAAACTTCCCCTTTTAACAAAAAGGTTAAACAATAACAACATCTCTACACTGTGTCCTCCGCATTATGCGAGACTAACTATACAAAATTAAAGGAAAGGGCAATGAAGGGGAGGTGTTAAAATAATAAGAACATTTCAGGGATATATTTAAGTAGTGACACTGGTCATTTGTATTGTAGATAAGTTTATAGATGTATTCCTGCTGAGAAGAGCAAATGCCAGAAGAAGTCACTGCTAAAAACCATCATCATTAGTTTATGTCTTTAAGACAAGCTAATAAACTTAAAACAGCCAGAGCTGTGTTGTGCTCCAGTAGTGACACTAGCAAAAGCAAGAGAATTAATGCTAGAAATCAGTTTAAACTTAATTATACTGATTATAACACTCAAATACTCCCCTTGCATGGACATTGTTGTTAAATTTTATTATGACAAGAAGGAAATCCTTTTGAAATTTGAATATTAATAATATGAATCATTGGACCATAGGACAATAGGAAAATATGCATGTTAATACTGCAAAAAGGTTAATAAAACAAAAAAAGTGTTTGATTAAGCATGAAGACAAATTTTATTTGGTATCAATAAGTTATTTGAGAGATATTATAACAATGAAACATGTTAAATACAAACAAGATTATAAGAGTATACTTACTAGTGCTGGTCGAGTGACTGGTTTTCAGCTTGCGATCACGCGTGCTCACAAGAGAGAAGAAAACGTTTTTGTAACTGTTATCACGCACGAATAATATTTTAAATTCTCTCGACAACGAACGATTACCTACAAGATTGTTGCTATCACGCATGTTCCGTGATAAATGATTTCCAAAGTCTCACAAACACGCACACTCATAAAATATTATATTTTCAATAAAGTACTTTTTACTGCCTGCCCGTCAATTTCCAATCTAAGACTTCGCTCGCTTAACATGCATTTAAAACAAAAACAAATTATAGAATATTGTTTTTGTTTTGCATGTAAGTTAAGCGAACAAAGTCTGCGTTCGAAATCGATGAACAGTCTGTAGCAAATAACTATATTGCTTATTTTGTAACACTTACGTCCAGGTAGCATGCATCAATTTCCGGCTCTATCTCGTCGGCAATCGGAGTAGGTTCTTTTAATTCTTGACATTTGGGGCATCAATTAAACAGTTGGGTTTTGACGAACGGTATAAATACATCATTTTAAACAGGGCTGTGGAGTCGTTAAGAAATAGTTATAACTCCGACTCCGACTCCTTTTGCTGAATTTTTTTAAGTACGACTCCGACTCCAACTCCAACTCCGACTCCGACTCCTACTCTAACCTAGCATTATTTAAGAGACTAGTTTTTATTTGACTTTAAACTCTTTTTTAATTTAGTACCTGTTAAATGGTTAAATATAGCAAGAAAATGATTCTGTAAAAATTTCAAATCGATATTTTAATTCTAACGTGCCGCGCATTGTGCTTTAACCTACTAGTTACTAACATATGAGTAGGAAAGCTGCAAAATATTTTATTTGGATTTTGGAAAAAATGTAAAAAACATATACCGCCCGATTAAATAGACCAAATGAGTTGAACTTTTTTAATTCTAAAGTGTTATGACATTCTTGACTTATAACCAACAGTTTAGAAATTTAAGCCAACTGAAATATAGAAAAATAATGGATTTAATTTTGGAACGAACGAGTTTTGTTACGAACTTTCGAAAGAAACGAGTTTTGCTTCAATCCGTATGGGATCATTGAACTTTAGTATATTTTTATTAAAATTATGCAAACAGTGCTAAAAAATGTAAAAATAGTTCTGTAGGGGAGAGATAAACTTATAATACTGCTGGAATTTATTGATGTGTGAATTTCCATGAGTCCTATCTAATGTAGCTTTCGAGATAGAAAAGTTGAAAACAACACCAAGTCCAATTGGCTTAGACGTTAAAGGCATCAAGAACTCTCCATTGCATTTTTCCGTTCCTAATTCAATATTATTATTGTCCAAGACCGAAATTTGAAATTGCAAGTCTTTATTATCTCTCCAATTTTCCCTAAAGTGAGTAGATAAAAGTATTCTCAAATCATTTTTCGGGTTATTCCCCACATTGATGGGAATTATATCTGGAACAATGTCATATTCTATTATAACTCACCTTGAAGTTTGGAACTTAAAACGTAGTTCACTTAATGCTTTCACCACAGGAGCTACAGCTGATTTCAAGTCATATTCATGAACATGGCTACAAAAATATTTGTTAATATACGATAAATAAAAAACAAAATCTTTACAAATTTAATTTTTAAATTCCTTAATTCGGCTCTATTTCATTAACGATATCTTGGCGAAATTCAAATACAAACCCGCTGGTTTTTGTTGCAGAAATTTGAGGTCACATTAAAACATAAAAAAGGACATGCTTCGATCCAATCTATATAACTATTCTTATAAATTGTCAAAATAAGATGTTATCTCAATTTTTTAATTTTTGATATGAAAAGTATACTGGTCCTTATTTTCTGACTTCACAATTTCAAAAAGCAGACCCTCTTATGGCCAATTCCACTAATTTATTTAAATATTAATTTAAATTTAAATATTAAATAATTAAAATAAAATTATAAGAAAAATTATATTTAAATATGAATTGATATTTAAAAAGAATTGGAGAAATTGGTCATTAAAATTTTTTATTTTGAAAAATATTGGAAAAATTTTAATGCAAAAAAGTCGGAGTCGGAGTCGCTAGTTTTTGTGGGTACTTCGACTCCGACTCCGGTACAAAAACCTCAACTCCGACTCCGACTCCACAGCCCTGATTTTAAAGAACATAATTATGAGATTAAGTTTATCTAAAAATACGCAAAATTTTCTGTGCAAATTTTATAAAAATTTCACAAATAAAAAAAAAAATACATATATATATATTGATATAAAATTCATTAAAAGTTAAATTTTGAGATGGACTATTTATTACAAGTATTGATTACGTGTGCCACCAGTATAAGTATTATATTGGGATTATATATTTGTTAATATATATACACATATAATGAAATTATGGATGAAAACCCAAATATTTTTAGTAAAAAATTAAAAAGTGTTCTTAATAATAAATTAAAAGTTTTTGAGAATCATTTTTAAATGTTAAACGAGAGTTAGTAAATTAAAAATAAATAATGAGTTTTAACGACTTAAGTGACTGAATAGTAAACAAAAATCTAAATAATATTTCAAGCTTATGAAAATCTTAAAAGTGAAATAATTACTTCTGTATATAAGCTAGAAAATATTTAAATCAGTAAAAATATTTAAAGTGAAATTGCACATTTTCACTTTTCTTAATTTGCCAAAACCTACTGCTTACAATGCGCGTAACTCTTAAAATAATATATAGAATTTGATGAGATTTAATCTAATAGTTGTTGGTAAAATTCCCTTCAAATGTATGTACATGGTTTTAATAGTTTGAAATTTTTTAACTTTTATTATAAGCTTTTAACTTAACACAATAAATTGTTCTTAATATTTTTTTTTCTTTTTAATTTTCCAAGTTTAACACTGTTCCAATTTAAGGTGAATCGTCAAATCAAAAAAAAAAAAAAAACAAAATACGCAGTCAAGTGCAAAAAAGTGTCAGCTTTCAAATGATAGAAAGAAATTTTTAAAAATCGCAAATTTAAAAATTAAATTGTTGCCAAGGAACCCTTGTTTGCCTGTCCCAACGTTATAATTCCTGAATTGCTGTAAACTTGAAGACGGGAAATTTGAAAACTAACCTGCAAAGCCTTAGACATAAATTTTAAATTAATTGGCAAAAATTAGTATTGTGGTTATTTTGTTGAACTATTTATGGGCTTTAATCCAAATTTTTAATATTTTTAAATAGAATTAATTAAGTTCATCAAATTAAATTTTCATTAAATTATTTTTTTTTATGAAGAAACGAATTTTACAACATGAAAATAAATTAAAATTGTTATTGATAATTTTTCATTCTTGACTGTAGCCGGGCTCGAACTCTGGCCGGCAGGTTGCCCTGACATGTTTTGATAGCAACCACTCGATCTCCTCAGACGGATTTGCCGTCTTACACTCGCAGCCATCGACGAAAAATTCAATTAATTGGCGAATTAACGCACTCACTTTGATTTAATTTTTGTTATATGGAAAGTCATTAAAAAATGTAGACAGGAGAAACAATCAGTTAGATATTTAAAACAAATTGTACTAAAATATTGCGAAATTATTTAATTTAAATTTTCAATCGCGTTAACATCGCAAACTAAGAGATAAGTAGCAAGTGCATGCATATCTTTTATAGATCTCAGAAATGGATTTAAATTCAAAACACTTAAGTAACAAAAAATCCAGCATTCAAAGAAAGATTTTTTTAGACCAACTGCAATTTTTTATGAAATTTTAAGCTAAAACACTAAAAAGTCTGAACTAATACTGACTAACCATGCCAGAGGGCAGATGTATTTATACCCAACTTAAGATTTCAGGCAACTTCTTAAATTTTTGGGAATGTTTGCTCCTTAACTTTTGCTATGCTTTTTAAACTTTCTCAATATTATGCGTTTTTGATATAAATTGTTATCCCAATTTTATGTTAACACAACAACTACCCGTCGGCAAACGTCATCATAATTCATCGTGAAAAATACTGACAATGTTAAATCATTAATGACATATGCTGAATTTTTTTTGGCGGCATACATGAATTTTTCAAGCAATTGTCCAAAACATCATAGATGACCCAAATTGATTTTGTTCATCATCGATATTCATATATGAGTGTAGATGAGGGGTGCCCAGGTAAGCTAGCTGGTAGTGAGGTAGTATTTTCCCAACTTAATTTGACATTTCTTTGTTTCAGCGATTGACAAATTCAATAATGCAGAGGTACACAATTGAGCAGCCCGTTAGATTGTTAAAACCTTTTACGAAAATGGGCGTTCAAAACAAAATGCATTTCGTGCACCTCGTTATTTTTTTGGCCAGCATAATCGACCAAATGTGTCCCCAATCGGGAGAATTGTCTGTGGGAAATGTCAAAACACCTGTGCATGCTTGGTCATCGGGCCGTAATTTTTCGAAAATGATCCTTCTATAATAATTAAAAATATAAAAATAATTCTGTAAAAACTTTTTGTTTTCTTTAGCTTAATTTCTTCGACCTTCTTAATATTATTTCCTTTCAATAATTTCTCAAGCTCAAGGTCCGTTTTATATAAAGAATATTTATTTAAAATTTATCCAATATCTCAATAGATAGCTTCTTCGGGGATTTTTGGTTTTTTTATATTTCAAACTAATTTTTATAAACAAAATTTAATTGACAATTTTGTTGTTTCATTGCGATAGCGAAATATTGGATAAATTTTAAATAAATATTCTTTATATAAACCGGACCTTGAGCTTAAGAAATTATTGAAAGGAAATTTTTTGTTTTCTTTACAATTAAAATTGGGCTTTTTGATTGCATCACCCTTTAGAGATATTCATATAGACGATTATATAATTAGAACCAGCGTTGCCACGACCAAAAAAATTTTGTAACCAAAATGTAAAAATAAAGTAACCAAAAGCGAAAAAAAGTAACCAAAATTATTTTGTATCAAAAGTACTATTTTGTTCGCACTTCAGTTTAAAAATATGTCTAAAGAAGAAATTGTGTTTGTTTGTATGTTGTAGGCTCATTAGCCGCTGGACCGATTTCGGGAAAGAACAAAAGGATATACAATTTTTCGAAATTTTTACTGGAAGTGGCACTTCCTATACAAAGTTTAAACTTATTTTCGTCATTTTTAAAAAATTATTATTAAAGTGCAAAATTGAGCTAAATTTTGCGGTAGATCTTTTATTTATAATATTTTAGCCCAGTGGAATATACTCACATTAAACGGGATCGGATCGGAAGGGCCTTTCACCTTATCGTTTATCTAGAAAAGTGTTTCAGTTAGCCTTATGAAGCATGAAGAGTTAGCCGATAATGGCCATTTACACTTGATAGTCTGTTAAAGCTTAAGCTTCTAAAACAAATATTTTTAACTAGATGAAAAAAGAATTGGTTTAAGATGCACAAATACCACACACAATTTTTAAAGGTCAAAAAAGCGAAGCGGGTAGTTCTTGCTCCAAAACAAAAAATTGGTTATTTTTGTGTTGAAAAAAGTAACCAAAATGGAAAAAAAGTACACAAGTACACATTGAGAAAAAAAGTAACCAGTTTTGGTTAAAAGTAACCAAAACGGCAACGCTGATTAGAACATTGAAATAATTTCTCTAAACAAAAACACTAAAACTGAGTGTTTTTAATAGAAATGTTCTATGCGAACGTTAAAGTTGGAAATAGTTGAACATACAATAAGATATAATTCCTTAGGATACTTAACACTATCACACAGGGCTGCCAGGTACTTTTTTCCTTGTCCCCAAAAAATTAAAAAAATATCCCCAAAAATCCCCAAATTCCCAAATCCTAAAAAAAAAACTTAAAAAGTTAATATTTTTTGTTTGTTTTTTTCTGACCAAATTTTAATTTTTTTAAAAATAGTCAGAAAAATGTTAATAAGAAATCCCCGAAAATCCCAAATAAAAATTTTTTGTCGAAAAAATCATTTTATTTTGTTTGTTGTGACTGGTTTCGGCATTTTTTTTTTAAATTCCTTTTTATTCGATTCCAGTAAGGAATAACAAGCAGAACAATATGCTGTTATTGAAGACGAATGAGCCAATTTAAAAGAATTTGGAGCTCCCTAGTAAAAACTTAGCCTATAAAATAATGGGTTGCGTAATCAGAAAAATATAAAGGCACTACTTACAATTCCACTGAAAGAACCAATGAATTTTACAAGAGATGTCCCAAACTGAAAGCATTCAAACGCAAGTCATCTAGAAGTTCATCTAGAAAAAAGTGTTATAGAAGTAGTTATAGAAGAAAACTACTAAATAATAAGTGAAAGAAGCGATTCATTTTGTAAAAGTAGGCGAAGTTTTTACTGGGTTGTTCAATCGGCTTAAGCCATTCTTATAATCAACACAAAGAATTCATATATCCGTCATTTATTTAGTACTTCGATGCATCATACCCAGTAAAAACTTCGCCTACTTTTTAAAAATTAATATCTTCTTTCACTCATTATTTAGTTGCTTTCTTCTATATAACTACTATAATTACTTCTAAAACTACTTAATTTTCAGATGTATGTAGGTCATCCGTTGTAAAATTTATTGGTTCTTACAGTTGAATTGGAAGTAGTATTTTTACATTTTCCTGATTACTTAACACATTATTTTGTAGGCGAAGTTTTTACTGGGTAACTATTAACCAATAGCCTAGCATTTGTTTCCCAATTTTTATTATATTGTTTTTCACATTTACTTATTTTTGGGGAATACATACATATTTGCTTCAAAATTGTCTTTAAAAAATTGTATGTGTTGTGTTTTAGATTCTGTTTTTAACACTCACTCAAGAAAATAACAACTTTATAAAGTACCTTTTACATACTTAACAAAAATGGTAATCTTAATTAGGACCTTTTACACAATATAAGAGTAAGATAAAAGTTTTGCTATTTTTTTCATATTTTATATACGAAACAAAGAAAAATAAGCGTAAATAGTAAAAAAGTTTAAAATCCCCAAAAAATCCCCGAAATTTGTATTTAAATCCCCAAAAAAGTTATTTTTGCTCACATGAAATCCCCAACTTTGGGGATAAATCCCCAAGTCTGACAGCCCTATTGTTTTTTAAAAATCAGGGAAGCATTTTCGTCAAAATACTAAAGGCTTATATGATAGTGTAAAACGGCCTTAAATAATATTTCAAGGTTATAAATGATTTATGAAACGAACTTTCTTTAAAGACTTGCAGCCATATTCATAAAAAGTTCCTATTTTAAGCTTATAGTATGTAATAACTATTAAACGCTTTTTGTCTTATAAACCTCTTATAAAAATTTGTATTCATAAACGTACAATAACAGCTTTTTTACTATTAACTGTTTGCAGCGATTTTCTGTTTAAGTATGGCAACTTTCTTTATATTTGGCTGCCATTTTATTGATAGTGATGCACGAAACTTCTATTCGGTTTACATGATATTCTATATTAAAATTTTTTTTATAATTTTTTTTTAATTGTAGACCCTCAAAATTATTCTTATCAAATAAAACTACATATTATTTTAGTTTCTGAACAAAATGTTTCCGAAAGGTATCATAAAAACTTTTGTTTGAACCTTTTTTAATTATACGATAAGAAAGTAATCGAATAAAAATTTGTTTACTTTTTATTAACATCACTATTATTATGATTTGTTTATTTTATTTTATTTTATATTTTTGAACAATAATTTGTTGTTTTAAACAAAAACAAAACAACTAGTTGCAATAATTTAATAAATAACTAAAGAGAACATCTGCATTTGCCCCTGAACATATTCATTTAAATCATATAAATTTTTTTTAAATAATTATCAATATAACTTTAAATTGGCTGTCTAAAATAAAAAAAAGATTAGTAAAATGTATTTAACATGTCCTTTGTAATAAATGAAACATTTTTGTCATTATTTTTCTACATATTTCACAAAAATAATATCATAAAATGCAAACACCTTTTAAAATGTCATTTTATTTTTGGTTTAAAGAAGGGCAAATCCAACAATAAATTTTCTTACTTTATGAATGGTTTATTGAAGGTTCAATAGACTATTTTTCGTTTATGAATACAACTTTAGCAATTTTTGCTAAATTAATCATCAATAAGTCTTTATGAATACGGCTGTTGTTTTATAAACCTTTTATAAACCTAAAATAAGTTTTATGACTAAGAGGGTTTCATGAAAAAAGGGGCTTAACTCATTTTACTCAGCTCTTACTTCTTAAATTAAAATATCGTTTGGGCTACAAATAAGTCAAAAGCAATCGAGTTAATAGTAACTAATTTAGCTTAAACCGTTTTTTTTTTAAATCAGCAAATTATGGTCATTTGCAACTTTCAAAGACCGTAGGCAGCAATGACTTTGTAGGGTACTAAAACCATAAATGGTTCAACATCAACATCAAGGCATTGAAACTATAGATGTGAGACTCAGTGACACCGTTCTCCTGCTTTTTGTTTCAGTAACTGTCAGTAATGCAATTTATTATATGGATGCAAATATCATTTCGTACTGCTTATTATAAGGATACCTACATTTACAGTAACATAAGTATTACAAGGATATATAAAATCGATACTCAAATACGCGCATCATGGATGATTGATTGATGTAGTGCGTGTTTTAGCATAAATTTTGCGAGTGTGTTTGTACGAAAAATCTTTTACGGGCAAGTCAACATTCTCATGGGTATGGAACATGTAAAAAAACTGCTGCATATATAATAGCAGCCATCTATTAACGGAAGCTTATTCCATATCTTATGAATATACGTGTGTGTGTGTGTAAATGCTGGTGTGCTTTACTTGTATCTCGTTAATGTGGCCAATAAATACAATGCCACAGACTTAGCGACGCTCAAGTGTCCTCCATAATAATTTTTCCGCTCTTGTGTCTTTTTTATTTGTTTTTATTTTTTTTTTTTTTTGTTTTTCACCACTTAAAGTTTTTCTTGTATTTGTGTTTTATAAGCAACTTTTTCTGAAGCAGTAGCAGCAATAGAAGTAACAATAAGGAGAATAAGGTTATTTAATAAAAGACTTTTTAGTTTTTTTTTCTATTATTTTCCTTTACAGAGGCTGGAAATGTTCTTTACTAGAGTAGTTGTCTCCTGCTTTTTTCGTTACGATTTTTAAAAATGCATTGCATGAGATTTTTTTGCTAAAAATTGGCAGGAATTTCGTTGAAATATTTCGGTGTGTTTGTGTGAGTGTATGTGTAAGTGTTGGCTGATTCCTTTGCCGCACTAATAAATGCGTTTTTGTGTAGTGTCTCTACAACTTCGATACTTTATTTCATGCAGAACATTAATTTTTCGTTTTTGTGTTGTTAAAGGAAGAGCGCAAATAAAATGACAACATGAAAAAACAGTAATTTTTACCATAAATTTTATTCTGTTAAACATTTTGGCGGCAATACGGCCAAAAATTCATGTTAAAAAATAATTAACAGTGGGTCTCTAAGTGTTTGTGAAAAGAAGTCAATACAGGAAAATTTCATTATGAAGCCTTATTATTTATAAATTGTAAGCTTTTTGGGTCAACTTATTTGTTAACTCCTTTTAAGGTTATAAACTTGACCTTTGCGCGATAAATACAAAAAAATTGGTCACCTTAGTTTAAGCATTTTCCAGTGCCCATGTTCTGTAACACTCGAGTCGAGAAACTTTTCGATTGAAATGTGTGAAATGAAATAAAAATTACATATATTGAAACAAACATCTGTTTAACATTTTTGTGAAAAAAGTTCCCGCTTTGAACGGTCAAATAAACTCACGAATAAAAATGGGGCGAGAAAAAATTTTAACACAATTAAAAATGCAAAACACAAAGAAGAATAATAATAATATTTTGTTCTTGGCACATTTTTTTATTATTAAATTATTTTGCTTTTAACATTTTTATAAGGTATAGGCATGTTTTCAAAGCTCGTTTGCAAACAACAAACGTTAAAGTCGCACTTTACAATATTTGGTATAGCCGACGGTTGTATTTTCGCCGCCGTCGCACACTGGTTCATATTTTGAGAAGGCGGCCAAAATTATTTTTTTTTATGTTCTCCGATTTTAAAATTTTTTTTTTTCATGTGAAAGTAAATACTAGTGAACCTCGGGAGCCAAAAAATTTCAACCCTATTTCAACTATTTCATTGAGAACAGGGTGGTCCGAAATGGACTTTCTCAATATTTGGTTATAGTTTTGAATTTCTGAGTCAATTTTTGAAGTTGAAATGCTCATAACTTTTTTGTTTTTTAAGATTTTTTGACAGAATAAGTTTTGTGTATTAGTTTATTTTATTAGCTATACGTGGTTTAAAGTATTAAACTCTGCGACTTCTAGAACTATTTAATTTTTTTTTTTTTTTTAATGTCAAAATTTCCCGGAAATTTCCTACTTTATAGAGCATAAGTCCTGAGCGTCAAAATGCGTCACAAAAAAATCTATACTCTCTTGTAGTCCAGAATCTAACCTACATTTCTATACCCCATTGTACACACATCTGGATACGGCCTTGCGAACTACAGCAATTTCTGTGACCCAAGGTAAGATATTCGGTTCAAAAAATAAGTCCTGCAAGGAAACATTACTGAAATTAAAGAAGGTGAATCTTAAAGAATTTTCGACAAATAAAGCAGTTCAGGCCACATAAATTATCTAGCACGTCAGGTTATCAATTAATTTGGAGAAGGTAAAGGTATTGCCATTGTTATGAACTTATTGTGGGTGAACGGATGCTGCAAAACGAATAGGCGACATAAATAGACTAACACGTTAGATTTCTGAGTAAGTTAAAAGGTTAAACATTAGTAAATAGCCGCAACATAAACTACATAGTTTAATTACCAGAAAATTGCAACTTAATTTAAAAAAATGGAGGAGCAGGTAAATGGTAAAAAAACTAGCACGCAGTTATATTTTACGTGAAAATTATGATAAAGGATTCATTTCTGCATCAAATTCAACCAACGCAAAATAAGAAAACAAAAATTGAAATAATTGAAAAAAATAGTGGAAGCGAGCCCTAAACGCACAAAGAGGATTTTAAAAAGTATGCCTACACCAACTGAAGAAATGAAATTTACTCCAGAAGAAGCATTTGCACTATTTTTGGATTTAAAACTGACAAAAAATCAGTATACAGAACTGCGAAAGCGAATCAATGAAAAAATTGTGGAATCTTTCGAGCATATCGAGATTTAGTTTCTGTCAAAGAGTGCTTACCTTCACAAATGGCTATTAGTGTAACTTCAAATTCAGCAGAAGTAAAATTGCAGGCTCTTCTCGAACACACTGCAGAACGATTATTAAATACACTTGATGCTGACTGTTTAAAAAAACTTAAAAATTGCAGCATCACTTTATTTTCTAAATGGGGATGTGATGGAAGCTCTGGTCAGAAACAATACAAGCAATGTAATTCAGAAAATTCATCTGATGCTAACTTATTCATGGTATCTTTAGTTCCATTAGAGTTACAGAAATGGATGTATGGAAAAATGAAATTCCCTCTTCAACAAAGTATTGCAGACCAATAAAGTTTGTTTACAAAAAGGAAACTAAAGATGTCATATCTGATGTCATATAAAAGATCAAATTAAAGACCAATGCATTGAAATTAATTTTCAAATGTTCCTTACAATGATCGATGGAAAAGTTGCACAACCATTAACCGAAACAAAGTCTTAGTCAAGCTGTACCATATGCCAAAAGACATCAAGTCAATTAAACCAACCCCCATCACAAGACAATAGTTTCAATGAAGCATAAGAATTTGGAATGTCCCCTCTTCATACCAGAATTCGTTTTATGGAGCATATTCTTAAATTGGGCTATGATTTGGAATTTGGCCCGTTAGGCGAAACAGTGAGAAAAAAACAAAGAAAATGTGGAAAAAAGGAAGCAGACAAAAAAACAAATTCAAGAAAAATGCCTTCACCTAGGCCTTATAATTGATCAGCCAAAACAAGGAGAAGGAAATTCAAATGATGGAAACACTGCTAGGAGATTCTTTTGCGATCCAGAAACTGCAGCATCTATCACAGGAGTACATTTTGAATTAATAAGACGATTCCAGATCATTTTACAAGTTATATCATGTAGCAGAAAGATAAATGCAAAAAAATTTGGCCATTATGCAAATGAAACAGCATTTCTTTATAACAAAAAATACTCTTGGAGACATATGCCAACCACAGTTCATAAAATTTTATACCATGGGGAACAAATAGTTCAACACAATATGCTACCAATTGGAGATCTATCTGAAGAAGCGCAAGAAAAAAGGAACAAAGACTACAGATTCTTCCGCGAGCATAACACAAGAAAAATGTCCAGATGTTGTACTAATAAAGATCTTATTACTATTTTGTTGTGCACATCAGATCCATATATCCATATTCGACAAAAATGGAAATCAACCTCAATCGAAGAAGCTAAGCAACTTCTGGAAAATGAAACCCAAAGCTATTTAGAAGAAATTTTTACTAATATTGTTTAATTTAAAATTGTTTATGGATTATAATTTGTTTTTGATTTAAGTATATATTTGTATTAATATATAAAAATAAAATACACATACATCTCAAACCAAAAATAAAAGTTGAATTACCTAAAATGTCGATAGCCAAGAATGCTATTTGGGAATTTTTCAAAATATGCCTTTTCAGTTTTATCCTTATAACAACTCGTCTCGTCCCAAAAAAGCCAACCTTTGGCCCCTGTGAATATTGCGACTAAAAAATTTACAGGGGCCAAATATTGGCATTTTCTGACAGGATCTAAGTTCGACAATAAAAAATAAGTATCATTTGTAAAATACAAGAGAAATAATGATAAATTATAAAAAATCATATTTGAAATATTCAACTTTTACGCCGAAACTCAACAAAAAAATGAAAATGCATTTTGAACTCCCCATAACTTTTGCTCCTATCAGTCGAATTTTACGATTTATAGCGCGAATGAAAGCCTAACATCGCACCTATCGAACAAAAAAAATCGCATAAAAAAATACCGATCCAGTCAAAAGTTATTGAATTTTGACCGCCTTCTCGTAAAATTTCCCACTGTGCGTCGTTGAAAAATTTAAAATTTTTGTAAATTTTGGTCGCCGTCAACGATATGTGTGACTGGCGATCTCAACGTCTGCAACAGTGTTGCCAATTTAGCCATTTAGTGGCTAGATTTAGCCATTTTTCACCCTGTTTAGCCATTAAAAAATGAGTTTAGCCATTAGCCATTTTTTTAGCCATTTTTCAAATTGTTTAGCCATAAATTTTTTTTGCCGTTTTTCTTTTAAAGGAATAATTTTAATTTTATTATAAAAATTTATAAAAGTAAAACAAACATTTTTATAAAATTAAAACGCCTTTAATTTAAATCACAACTTTTACAAATGCTGAAAATCGCTATAAACGATGATGATGAAACATCTTTCAAAATAAAGGAACAGTATTTCAATACTAAATTTATAAAATGGATCACCACAAACATTGGTGTTTCTTTCTGGTTGCAAGTATTTCAGTAAAGAGATGCAGGCAGCAACAAAATTTTTTTAGAAATTTCTGAATTAACTATAAAGTTGCTCTCACTTTCATGGTCTAATGCTAAAGTAGAGAGGGTATTAAGCCAAGTAAACATCGTTAAAAGTAATTTGAGGAATAGGTTACATTTAGCAACCGTTAATTCGATTTTTTTAATTAGGTAAAGAATTTTACTGTAACAATAAAATATTTTTACCAACACCACAACAGTGGAGAGGGTACTATGCGTTTGTGCTGATGTTTGAAACACCTTAAAATATTGATACTTAAGGTGTGTTCAGACCTAACAAATATTTGACAATAAAATCCAAAAAAAGCGTTGCCAGTAAATTGATCAAACTTAAGCTTTATTTTTAACAATTTCTATTTATTTACAAAACTTTAATTTTAAAATGATCATTGTATAATGTAATTTATAAACTGTTTAATAATGTTTGCCGTAGCCAAACGTTTTGCAAACGCAAACAATTCTTTAAGAAAACTAGTGGTCACGTGTAGGACGTCAAATATTTAATAGGTGTGAACATAGCTTTAGCCAACCTTTACGTATACCGATTGACTCTGAATCAGTTTCTGAGTCGAATTAACGATGCTTGTCCGGCTGGCTGTCCATGCACACCTTGTGCGCAAAGTACAGGTCGCAAATTTAAAGATAATTTAATAAAATTTGGTACATAGGTTATAATGTGGTGTACGTTATCATCTAGTCAGGGTTGGCCGACTATACTTTTTTACTTGTTTTTTATTGTAGATCTGTACTCATAATGTTGGGTAAATGTTGTCGTGATTATGATTTTCCTTCAAATTATTTAAAACTAATAGGCAAGAGTGATTCCTATTAGATGAGCAATAACGACGAATTTTTCGATGATTTTATTTTTTAAATATCTATCAAAATATTAATTTACGTTTATTCTTATTTAAGAAATTGATCTTAACTTACAATTTCATCGTAAACAACTTTAAGTGAATTATTTCTGTTTTGTTATAGAATTTTAATGTGTTTTTACTTAAAAAAAAGTTTAGCCATTTTTTAGCCCATTTTTAGCCATTTTTGAGCCATTTTTATCCGTAAATTTAGCCATTTTTCGTCACCAAGTTTTGGCAACACTGGTCTGCAATGTCACATCGGCTTCGAGTAGTATATTATGACATTTATAACGTAACGATGTAATCTTTTTTGATAGTTTTCGACATGAGTTACAGACACATTTTTACTTAAGTTTATAGAGAAATAATACAGAACAGAAGTTTTTATGGGTCTGTTCGTCGATTTCGAGCGTATACTTCTTTCGCTTAAATTACATTTAAAACAAAAACAAATTATTAAATATTGTTTTTGTTTTACCTGTAAGTTAAGCGAACGAAGTCTTCATTCGATATCGACGAACAGGCCATAATTGCCGGTCGAAATTTTTATTTTTACTTGAAATGCTTGCTGCAGAAGGATTCGCAGTTAGCCTTGAACAACATTTGTTTGGTTTGGTAGATTAAATTAGGCCAAACACTGCAATTAAACAAACATTTTCCTTACACTGTAGTGGGAATACTGGATAACATTATAAGATCAGTATGCACAAAGAAACAGTATTCCGGCTAGGAGAGCCAAAACTTGCTAAGTGGAAAACGTAAGTTTGGCTGACGAAGCTCCAAAATTTACAGGCGATACAACATTCAGTTGTATACTATACAGAAAAAACTGATTCATTAAAGCATTAATCAAAAATTAAATCAGTTTTAATTTGAAATCAAAAAATCAAAATCGAGCTTCCTGTTTTTAAAGAGAAACTTGGTCGAGAAAAAAATAGACCCACTCTACTGAACAATCTTAATTAAAAAACTTAAAAAATTAAAAAATTCAAAACATGCTAATTCGACTTAGCATATTTTGGAATTAAGCTGTCGTTATGGGAGCGCTGTACCGCTCAATGGTGGCAGCACCTGTTACAATACATATTTTGTTATTTTTCTATTATTTTTAAGATTTATTTGAACTGGAAGAGCGATTTAGTCTTAAACATGGCCCAATTAGTGCGTCTACGCCCAACTTCAACCATCCAACAATAGAAAAAATAACGCGCATTTTGTTTGTGTAAAAAATGATAAAGATGTCAAGAACAAAAGCAATTGCTTGTGTAAAAAATGGTAGAAATGTCCAAAACAATTGCACGTAAAAAACACAACTCTGCAAAAAATCATCAGGCGTTTCGAGCAGACCTACTAATTTGACCATAGTATTAACTAACTTTTTCTATTCAAGTGACATACATAAATACATATAAAAAAAAAACTAGAAAATAAATTGTTTTAACAATAAAAATGATTTGTTTTCAATTACTTACATTATTATTTGCCCAATTATAGCCGAATATTGCGATCTTTATAAGGAGTTCGGGTAGCTTTTTCTGTGGGAACTCAGCTTAAGAAGGATTTTTTGGCATCAATAGGTTTAAGTAAATGCCACCTCTGGCTAACCTAACCTAATAATATACGTACTTCTTGGCGCTTTGATTGAATGTCTTGAAAGACAAAACCATTTATCGTCTATGTTAATATGTATACTAGAAGTTTTCGCTGATTTGCAGTTTTATTCTCACAGGATCGTTAAGTTGCATACTTTGCGATTCTGCTAAGAGTTCATGCGTCCGTCCTTCTATCCGATAGAGTGGCTGTCCATGTAAGTCTTTTACGCAGAGTACCGTTCGCAATTTTAAACATGGTTTGATGAAATTTGTTGCATAAGCTTCAATTATCATTAGAACGATGCCTATTGAAAATGATAATAAATCCTTTCCGAAATATAGTGCCAATAAACTATGTTATTATGTTGGTATTTGGATGATCAACAATATTACATGGCAACCGTAATGAACTTACTTGAAATCATTTCAACATACCCAGGTTATATTTGGCACATATAACTCTTTTATGAATCTTAACCTCATAAAATTATATTTGTTTGAATAGAAAATAGATTGTTGACCATTGGTTAGAATACTGTTAAGCCTAAAAATTTGCTATAACTACTTTTTCAGGTAAGAAAATTCCTTGCATTATGGTCGAAAATATCCTTAGGGCTTTTATATTTAAGGTCCACACGAAAAGGAAACTTGCAATATCCCAGTAGAAAAAAAAACAGACAGTATGGCTTACGAGCTGCTATATGGGGCACGGTAAGTGTGCGGATCTTCCAAACTCCTTAACCAGGAAGGCGGTGCCGCATACCCCCAAAAAATATGTGCTGATGCTAATGTACATCCCACCGTCAGGGTAAGCTCGGATATCAATTTACGATGTGAGCCGTTTTTTGAACTTCTTAGTGGAAAATGAACTAAGATAAGCTATTTTTAGCTTTATTGTGACTTACAGAAGGGAAGTTCTTAATGCGAAGCTTGTACTCAGTTATGAGTAGGAATAGGAACTTGCCAAGCAACTGTTGCTTTTCTGATCACATGAGGTAATTCTGAGAAACCCTTTACGAAGAGAAGGAAGACCAAATGGTCTTCCTTTGCTAGTGTACTCAAGGACGAACTGTATTGTGCCCATTGGCAGTAAGTAAGTCAGTTCGTAAAATATGGTAAAGCTGATTAAATAAGCTCCTAAAATCGTTTTACAGGCCTGGAGGATGAATCCTTCGAAGCCGCAAATATTATCAAATTGGCCTAGGTGAGGATGATTCTCGTAAAATATTAACTAAATTTAAAGCTCTTAAAAAGGCCTTTATGAATACAAACTGAAAAGCAAACAAATTAAGTGCCTTGACTCATGCGTAGACCCAGATGAAATAAAAACGTTTTTCGAAGAGAAGGGCTTCAAAATAAAAATGTAATAAATTTAAATAATAGGAAAAAACTCCCCAACTACTATTTCGAGTGGAGTTGGAACTTTTTGTTTACAGTGGAAGGCAGCAATGTCGAATTTTAAGCTTAACGAAACTCATCTTGCACAAAAGAATCACTATAGAGAAGCCGTACCAAGGATTTGGTTATACTTATACGGGCTGCTATATTATCCCTATTTTTGCCGTATGAGGAGAATTACATGGTACAGCTCTGTGCAATAAATCTAAATAAGAGCCCAACGTAATTGAGCAACTGTGACGGTAATCATCTATAGAGGATGCGCTGTATATTCTATCGTCAAGCTTTCGGTTGGACAGAAACAGTAATAACAGAACCTCCTACGCTAACATCTTAAAACCAAATCATATGTCAGTGCAATTTGAGCTCTAAAGCTTGGGATAATACTCCCGTTTCCAATTAAAGTCGACTGGAAAAACTATTTAAACATAACTGCAAATAAGTGATGTTATATACTTTTTTTTAAAGTTCTGTAGTGTACCCTAAAACACTCTACCAAATGGATGTGGCGAACCCTAATAAATAACCTCTACATGCATACCAACATAATTTGACATTACACATCAAAAATGAACCACATGCATTTAGTAAAAACAAATCGAAGAACATTGATTTGTTAAAAGTGCAACATATGCAGTTTGGAAAATTGTGTTACTATTTTATCATTTAACTCAATTTCCCAAACTAATTATTATTTGTCAAAAATTGTTAAGGGGAAGTAGAGCAAGAGTTAAGTGTAAGATAAATTTTGAATAAAAGGGGGCTCACTGCCCAAAATAAAACAGATTGAATCAGAACTACAAACTGGCAATATCTGACTTTAATTTTATTTATTCTAAACATCTCCTTTCCTCTCATTAAGTTGCGATCGGCAGAAGTATTAGCGTGGCCAGTGGCAAACTCTGCCGGTAACACAAAAACTACTAAAATAACATTTTTAACTATTCTTTACGGTCCGGTCCCTACACAGCCAGAAAGAATCCCTGTTTTACAAATCGAAAAAGATTACCAATTATATACTTATATATAGGTTTGTTAAATTTTTTAAAAGTCCCTACATCTAAATGACTCAAATTCTTTCTGAAACTCATTTGACTTCAAGAAATACATTCTTAATTCAAGGATATAAAATTTGTATACCAATGACCCTTGAGAAAGACCTTGTGGAGGTTCTGCAATTTGGTAAAAGCACGAACCAAACACTTTTTAATGTGTGATCATTGTGAAGACTATCTTCAAACAACGAACATTTCCGTTGAAGAGTTAAATCGAAACCTTTTAATTTCATTTTTATACTCCCCACTTAGTTTTCAAAAATTAGAAAGCCAACATTAAAAATATCATAAATAGCCTGTTTCCTGGCTGCTGGCGACTATAACGCTAAACAAACTTTTTGGGAGTCACAACTTATAACACCAAAGGGTCGTGTTTTGTTCAACACAATTTTTAAAGTGGATTTAAATGTGGTTGGGGCTGAACAATCGACATATTGACCTACGGATCAGCAAAAAATTCTAGAAGCTTCCTTAGAATTATCTTCCGATCACATACCAAAATTGTTAATGAAACGAACCCTAATTGAATTGTATCTCCGTCCAGTTACTTAAGGCTCTTTTACACGATATATTTTTAGCAGGGTAGTTGTCAAATTTCCGACTGCAAAACGCATACATGTCGTATAAAAGCAAAAAAGGTTTGCTTCTGTAAATGTCAGCTCGAATTTTCAGGGCCAAATTTTTCAATTAGGGTCTTTTTCACCAATTCTTTTTAAATAATAATTATTTAAAATTCGTTTTTCATGTCAAATAAAAATAAAATTATATGAAAAACTAAATTTAAATATGAATTGATATTTAAATAGAATTGGTGAAATAGGCAATTAGAGTGTGTTCTATTTTGAACTGACAAACTATCTGACATTAGCTTTTTTCAATTAAATTTTTGCACATATTCTTAAAAAAAACCACATTTGTAATAAACAGAAATACAATTAAAAGTGAACAGAAATATATGCATGTGATTCAGTACGGAATTTGCTGTTATGAACGATTTTAGGTTATCGCGACCTTAGGACAACAAGGTTCTATCTTACATGTAGTTTAGGTGCAAATAGAACCTTGTTGTCCCAAACCAAAACCAAACAAGCGTGTGAAAGCAAAAATTATAAACCTTCTGTATTTGTTATCTATTATATATGTATGTGTTTTACATTTGACAACGACACTGCAAAATTCATATCGTGTAAAAGTGCCTTTAGCGACCTTACACTGTGCTGTGTCCCACACGCAAAACTAAAGATTACGAAAAAGCTTATAATATTTATGAAATACACATTTTTTACGCTTTAAATGGATTTGTAAGTGGAAATCATCATTTTAACTTTTTGTTTACAGTGGAAGGCACCAATGTCGAATTTTAAGCTTTTTTTGGGCAATTTTTGAATAAAAAAACGACTTTCACCAGTTTCAATTGAAAAATTGTCAAAAATTCATCACTAAATGAATTTTTTTTCAAACTAAGTAGTTTTCTTGACCACTACGCATGCAAAAAAGTAAAATTATTGTGGGTTAATAATATAATTGTGAAAAATTTTTGTGATATTGTAAACTTTGAGATTTTTTATTGGCACTTTTTATAAAACTTTTTGAAAAACTTTTTTTTACTTTTGGAAAATGTATTACAAGTCATCAATTAGTTTATATAAGAAAACAGAGCACAATTTATATTTATAATTAAAGAAGGCGATTCTTTAAGTTCTCCTGAAGCTGAAGTCCCACAAGGACGCCACTTGGGCCTTTCATTTAACTTAAGATATACTTTCAACAAGCCACTACACCCACACTTCAACATTTTCTGATGAAACAGCGACTTGAAGCATCTCGTTACTTACAGGATCATATATTTTAACTAGAAATGTGGTTAAAACGATGAAAGATAAAAGTCAATAAGCTCAAATACCTTTTTACTTTCCGTACAGAGAAAAAAATTTTCTAAAATTGTTCACTAATTGAAGCATTATAAAAAATTTAACAAGTTCTAATTAAAAATGTAATCAAGTGAATTAAACGTTTAATCAAGTAATTTAAACGTTTAATTGATCCAATTAAAGCTGAATTGTTGAGATCTCAGTTAAACTAGGTTTAGTTAATCAAAAACAGATTTGTGCCGCCATTACCAAGTTTGTATACAAAATGTTGACGGAACAGCTTAGTTTTGCTTAAAATGTTTGCCTCTAATAAATTAATAAAAAAGTTCACATTTTGAAGGAAAAATGCCAGTTTTAGACTAAGTTAAACTAAGTTTTAACTTTATCCACATCTCAAGAACCAAGTCCTTAGTCTCAATTGCAAACTTCTAAGCCAATATGGTGCTACGTTATATAATTATGGTGCACTGCTTTGATCTTTAATATCAGAAAAATTCATAAGTGCCAAAAAAACTTCTTCGAATAATCACAGCCGCCCACACTCGCTTAAGGAGAAGAGAAACTGCATGACTCATCTGATTAGAAGAGCGCTAAACACCCATATACTTATGTGAACCATCGCTGCCAGATAAAATGTGTAGAGAATGAGCAAATTTTGTAAAAAAAAGATCGTCAGTATCGTAAAATTGACTTACTTAAATCGATTCAAAAACCGTCATTGTAAAATAACAGTAACTTTTGTTAGTTAGTTAGTTATTTTCCATTTATTTTTATTGAAATAAAAAAAATCTCTAAAAATAAAACCGTTATTTAACTTATTTTATGCTGGGTACTTACTATGCAATGCAGCATTACAGACCAACTTAAATAAGAGCAGTTTTTTTAAAAAATCCAAAATAGGATAATATTTGATAAACACTTGGGTAGTATGTAAAAGTTAATTCTCAAACCTTGTCAACAGATGACTTTGCTTCTCTAGTGTTATTCAAGGTGTCATATATCGCAATATGCTATTGGGTGCATTTTAGTCATCAGAAATTCTGTTTCAGTGCTTAAAAAATATGGTTGAAAATGGATCTATTACCAGAATCCCAAGCGTAAAATAATATATTTATCACTATCAATGCTTACACGAGACAATTACTGTCAACCAAATAAAAGCTGCCCGGACTTCACCTCAGGAACCTACACTTACAATATTCTGTACGTAAAATTAACTGAAATTGTAATATAAAATAAATGAAAGTTCAATTAAAAACCGGTCTACCTATTTTTCTTTTATTTTTAACAAAAAGTTCATTTAATTTTTACTGTCAAAAATTCAACACCATATTCCGAAAAATCAAATAAATATTCAGTTATTTTGTAAAATTTTACTGTCAAAAATTCAACACCATATTCAGTAAAAACGATTAAATATTCAGTTATTTATTAAAATTTTACTGTCAAAAAATTGACCCCATATTCAGTAAAAACAATTAAATATTCAGTTATTTTATTAAATTTTCGTTTACTCCACAAAAGAGCCGAATTTCTAAAAAATACCAGACAGACACCTGTCCGCTTGTTTTTCTTATAAGCAAGAAAGGGAGAATATTTTTATTTACTTACCCAGTTACACACGTTTGTTTTACTTTTGTTGTACTGACCACGTTGTTTACAGAAGAACTCTCAATTATAAGACACCAGCAGCATGACCGATATGGCTTCGCAATTATTTTACTTTTAAAATTTGATGTATTTAACTAAATTATTTTAACAAATAGAAAATGGGAATTGCTTACACAAAACAAGCAATTCATTTTTTATAGATAAGTAAAAATTAATTTTTGGTAGTAAAATTATATAAAATAACTGAATATTTAATTGTTTTTACTGAATATGGTGTTGAATTTTTGACAGTAAAATTTTATAAAATAACTGCATATTTATTTGTTTTTACGGAATATGTAGTTAATTTTTTGACAATTAATTTATATAAGATAACTGAATATTGATTTGTTTTTACGGAATTCGCGGTTGAATTTTTGACAGTAAAAATTAAATGAACTTTTCGTTGCTTTAAATAACATTTTTATTTACTTTAACATAAAGAAGAATTTAACTCAATCAACGGACAATATTAACTGCAACTGAAAATCCGTACTAATATGCACTTAGTTTTTTGAATAACTGTTAGAATCAGTTAAAAATAAATTTGCTTGGAATTTTAAATGTTTATTTATTTAAAAATGACTGAACGGAATACTTCTTAAATAAACTACAGTCCGTTACTGTAATAATATTGTGAGTGTAGTTGCGGTTATAACTGGACATTGGCCTATTAGAAAACACGCCTATCGCCCTTACAATGACCTGTATGGAGTTGCGACGACGAGGAAGAAGAAGATCTAACGAAACACCTTGTCTGACAATGAAACTACAATAAACGAGTCTGAAAACCTCGTTATATGTTGCAAATATGTGTAGATATGTATCAGTGAAACTTTGATAAAACAAAATTTAAAGAAATGAGAAAAAAATTGTTGAAACTATAATAGTTTTTCCTCAAATTCTTTTTATAATGAATGAATACTTAATAGATTCTCAGAATTTCTTCATTAAAGCACTTTTGTATGAAAAACTACTTTTGGTTGTTTTAGGGGACTCAGTAACAAAATATTATTATTTGACTTTTATGTTATAACGAAGATCGTAATGCAGAAGTTTTACTAGCATAACATTAAATTTTATGTCTGATCTTTTTTGTACAAAAATTTATTATATTTCGCATAAAACGTTTTTTAACTTTAAATAGAAATGCCTTCAAAGTTTCAATAAAATATAATCCAAGATTAAAGAAAATCTACATCAAAGCATTGTCTTCTTTATAGCAGTAGAACAGAGTGCATTTAGATTTTTCATTTTGCTTTATTTTATTTATCCACACAAAACATACAATAAAATATTTGTAAGTTTGTAAGGATTTTTAGAAAAACTCAAGAAAATTTCTTTTAACTCTACTCTCTTTGATTGGTCTTTGGTAGCGTTTGCATTTGAGAGTAGAAAAAATTTAAAGTTTTTTGCATTATTTTCCACAAAGTATTTTAACTTGTTATACGCACTACATCAGCCTCTGTGGCAGAACCAAGTATTATTTTATTTTTTTTTTTGATAGTATTTGTATGTGTGTACTCTTATTGTGAGATGTTTTTTTATTATTATTTTCATCTTCTGCATCAAAGAGAAGGCGAAAAAAAAACTTAAGCCATACAGCTTTTGTGCGCTCAATTTGCGCGCTTTTGCAAGCAATTATTCAACTGCCGGCTTAAACTTGCCACAATACACAACCACTTTGTTCTTGTGAAAAATATTACGACCCATATTGGCAGGTAGCCACGGTTATCGTTAATGCCATCTCCCTCCCAATCCAACCACCTACTTTTCTACTCCTTCTAAAACCCCCACAACATCCGCCACCACCTTTAAAATTCATAAAATTCAAAAGAATAAAAAAAAGGAAAATGCAAAGCATGTTTTCCCAATGCTCGTCGAAACATAAACTTAAAAAAAATATTCGAAAAGAAGTGGTAAGTAGTGGTAAATACTTTACACACTGTTCTGAATACTTTTAAAGCTTTTAATCTGCATGAGTGTTTGGTTGAATGCATTCTCTGCATGCTACCCGTAGGACGCGTTTCTATTTTGGCCTTCGCTGAGTGCGTGATTGTAACCCTCTGCAAAGATATAAAATGAATATGTTAAATTTGTCTTTTAGTTGGTAACATAAAATATGTGTGTATATATATACCGGAATGTTTAAAAGCGGATACTTAAGTTAATCGATCTAATTTGTTTTTGACAGGTGCAAAAATATCTGGTTTTTTATAAAGAACTTATAAGAACAATTATCTGATTCTACCCCATACATGCAAAATAATAAATGTCACCTGGAAAACTGTTCATAATTTTAATATCGCCTTATTTATGTTTAACCCTCGTCAAGCGGTATAATTTTACAACGCCAAAGGACGGTACGGGCACAACTGTTTCTTCATATCCTTACATATACTATATCGTTACCTAAAACGCAAAAGGCCCTAACTAACCAAAATTTAAAAATCGAATTTTTCATTGATTCTGATGTATTGCATAAACAGAACGGCCCTATCTACAAAAGATAATGTAATAAATGCTAAAAGACCCAACTAAAAATTTCCATAACATGCGAAATTTTCAATTTTCAAAACAACTTAAAGATTTAACATGAAAAAAATAAGAAAAATAAATTATAAACAGTCTAAGGCAATTTATAATTTTAAATATTTTTGCTTCTCATGTAAGGTCTTCAAAATGTTAGATAGGGCCTTTTGCGTTTAAGTAACGATATATAAGTTTTTATGAAAAACTAAAAATAATTCGATTAATCGATCAAACAAAAACAAACTCTTGTTCGGATAATTTTAAAATGGCGACATTCGAATAATGAATAAATCGATTAAATTATGTCGATTAACCGAACAATTTTTTTTAATAAAAAATAATAAAATAATTAATAATAATAAAAGACTAATAAGAAATAAAAGCTTAGAATTTTATTTATTCTCATACTTTTTTTTAACGATTTTATACAAAATGTAGGAAAAGTAAAAAATATTGTATCTATAGCCATGATTGTAATTAATCTCAATGTTTTGTTAGCAAAAACTGTGTTGAGTATTCATAGCATTTCAAAAATGTGTTTAATGTTCTTATTAAACGAATCTTTGAAAAACAATTATAACAGCTGTTTTCTTTTTAATCAAACGCTGACAATTTTCATGAAATGAGATCTTTCACTATCGGGCGAAAATCTTAGAAATAAACAAAAAGCTAAAAAATAAGGAATTGATTTATAGAAATCGTATCTTGAAAGTAGAGAATATCATATATCTATATAAAAAAATTAAATGTTTTGTGTTGCTAATCGCATAACTTGAGAACGGCTTGACCGATTTGATCGATTTTAATATGATCGCCGTGGTCCAACTTAGGTTTGTACTGAAAGAAAATTTTGCCCCGCCCACTTATTTCGATTTACCTAAAATCAGAAAACGGATCCGTCGATTTTATTAATTTTTCTTTCAAATGTTCCATTTTAAGTTTTCATCGGAAGAAAAATTTACCACGCCTACTTTTACGCTCACTTTTTCTATTAAGCGCATAACTTGAGAACGGCTGGACCGATTTGGACGATTTCTTTCTAACGATCACCATGGTCCAACTTAGGTTTTAACGAAAAGAAAATTTTGCCCCGCCCACTTTTACGCCTAATTATTTCGATTTACCTAAAATCAGAAAACGGCTTCATCGATCATTAGTAATCAGCTACCGAGCGAAGCCGGGGCGGCCAGCTAGTTATATTATATATTTAAAATTATATATATCTTTGCCATTTGCGTAATGCTATGTTCACACTTGGGTTTTTAAATGCGTTTAAGCAAAATGTTGATTAAGTTAATCGGAGCCGCTCACATTACATTTGAGATAATTAAAATTAAAAATACTCTTTAATTAGGCTTGAGTTCATCAAATTTAATTTTCATTAAATTATCACTGAGGAAGGAATTTTACAGCACAACAAAAAAACATAATAAACAAATGTATGATTACCAAATCACTTCAATATATGGTTAATAATCTCGATTTTGATGTGATTAGAGCTTTATCACGTTCGTGTTGCTTAAAGAACCGAAGTGTGAACATAGTATTAGTGTCACAATATTACCATTGAAAACGATGTAGAAGAAGATAATCTCATCGATTAATCGAATAATTTTACAGATTTAATCATTTGATCGAACGAACAAAAACAATTTTTTAAATTATTCGAACAAAGCTGAAAGGCGAAAAATTGACAACTCTAATATTTATATATCTATTATATATATGTTTTTTTTTTTTTTTTTTTTTTTTTGTTTTTTTTTTTGTTTGTTTGTTTGAACCTTATATCCGCCTAAGCCGATCTTTATGAAACTTTTTTTTAATCATCTGGCAGAAGCTATTTTTTAATTTTAAGTAGGTGTGGCGCGTCCCATACAAAGACAATATAGATTTCTATATTTCTGGAGAACGCCAAGAGCTAAAGTTCCAAATTTGATACAAATATCTTGGTTATCAAAACACAACATCTGACAAAATCTTGGCGGGATTGGAAAAGTAAGCATGACGCAAAAATAATTTCTTTATATCTGGAGAACTGTACAGAGAACATACATACATACATACATTTTTTTTTTTTTATAGAGGTGAAATCATCGATAGACATTGTGCGAGACTTTAACACGCTAAAACACCCCTGCTACTTGTCCTTGATCCCCGAGGGAGGGAGGGATTGGTGTAGATCACCAATGAACTAAGTATTTCTTCTCCGAATGTCCTCCTGTGTTCGGAGCTCCCGAATAACCGACTTCGCGAAGTTACATACATATGCCCAGTTTTCCTGGGAACTTAACATAATCTGGGCCACATTTACTGGGCTAATAGTAGTACCAACCCTCTCTTCAACTTTCCTTCTCTCAGTGACAAATCGTTGACACTCGAAAAATACATGTTTTGCATCCTCATTTACGTTATAACAACATGGACAATATGGGTCACTTTCATGACCAAAGCGATACAGGTATGCCTTAAAGCAACCATGTCCACTCAAGAGCTGTGTGATATAAAAATCCAAATCACCATGTTTCCGTTCCATCCAGGTACGGACTTCGGGAATAATTTCCCATGTCCATCTACCCTTAGTAGATGTTGACCATTGCCTTTGCCAATTTTCCCTGCTTTTACATTTTGCCATCTGCCGTAGAGGCTCAACTTCTGATTCGCCTTTGCTTGAGAACATTTCCTCCTCCTGCTTGGCTTGTAGATCGATAGGTACGATACCTGATATTACCGATGCGGCTTCATCTGATACTGTCCGGAATGCGCAACAAACCCGAAGACATGCCAATCTGTTAACAGACGTTATTTTACTTCGATATGAACGAAACTTTGTTGATTCTGCCCATATAGGAGCTGCATACATTATAATACTTCTTACAACCCCTGCAAGAGTACATGTACCTCTTGCTTTTGTTCCTGTATACTCTAGATGTTTCTTGAAGGTGAGGCGATCGTCGATAATCAAGCCTAGATATTTCAAATGCCGTTTAGTTTCAACCGTGCAGTTTCCAATCGTAAGAGTAATACTTTCTCTGACTTTTCGACTGCTTATGGGGATTGCCTCCGTTTTATGTTCGGCTAGTGTCAGTCCCATTGAGTTTAGCCATGAGCTGACTAGATGTATGCTACTATTTGATATAGTGGTTGCCTCTTCAGTTTGTTTTTCTACAGCTATTAAAGCTATATCATCAGCGAAGCTGACGATTTTCACGTTTTCTGGTAGTTCTATTCGTAGCACCCCATCGTACATTATGTTCCAAAGTATTGGACCAAGAACCGAACCTTGCGGTACTCCCCCTGTAACCTTGTACTCTTTTTCACCATCGTCTGTGTCATATAGCAGGATTCTGTCCCTGAAGTAATCCTTGATTATCGCTATCAAGTAGTCTGGAACATTTGAGTGAATTAGCGCATCTACAATTTTATTCCACTTGGCTGTATTAAAGGCATTTTTTACGTCCAATGTAACAACAACGCAGTATTTTTTGGTGCCATTTTTCCATTTTTTCCCTTTTATAGCGTTCTTAGCTGTATTAACTACTGTCTTTATAGCATCCATTGTGGATTTACCTTTTCTGAAACCAAACTGAGTTTTGGAAAGGCCGCCCACCATCTCAATACTGGCTTCTAGTCTTCTGCATATAATGCTTTCTAATAGTTCACACGTGTCTATCATACAAATGGGTCGATAGGACGATGGATTGTCTAAGGGCTTATTTTCTTTAGGGATTAATACGAGTCGTTGCCTTTTCCATATTTTTGGAAAAGATCCATGTCGTAGGCAGGCATTAACTATTTGCACAAGATGCTCAGGGAAATGCTTTGCAACATGTTTTAAGATTAGATTTGGTATACCGTCTGGTCCTGGGAATTTTCTGTCAAGGAATTTGGAAGCAGCTTGCTGTATCTCAGATGATGTAACTAAGGGAAAATCAAATATTCGATCAGAAAGACCGTGTTCCCATGGGGTTATACCCTGATCTGGAAATAGGTGTTTACATACATACATACAAAAAAAAAACATACGTACATACATCCATACATAATTACATACATTTTAATATGAAATTCAAAAAACAATTTTAAATCCCAACACAATCGTCTTTTTAATATCAAGTGTTGTAGAGTAGCTTAAAGTCGGACTCGACCGACTTTATTTTCCTACTTGTTTTATTTGCCTTTTAATGAAGTACCTACATTTGCGTTGCTCTTTCGCACATTCCGGTTATTGAATTGTTTAAGTTTGAAGCTGACAATTTGTGGATTTTTATTCTATTTTTTTTTTTTTATTTTATTTATTTATGTGGGTGAGAGAAAAGTTTTTATAGTTCACGTTCACATTTTAGGAATTTACATCAAACTGCATACAAATGCATTGCAGGAGACTTTTTGCAATCACTGATACATAAGTACTAAATTTTACTTTCCTGCTGTTGACATGGTTGCCAAGTGCTCAATAAAAATGCTTATACTTGAAAAGGACAATAGCTGCGTTCGTTTACCTAAAATTTGTACAAATTTGTACTGGATTTTACTAAAATGCGTTCGCGTACACATAAATTTGTAAAATGTTCATATTACTCACCTACTGGGTTTTACTGGAAAAGTAAACGAACGCACATAATTTAAAGTGATTGAACCGTGTTTCCAATTGAAATATACGGTCCTGTAGGCATCACGATGCTTTATAGAGGTTTTCGTGGACGCTTAGGAGAGCTGTATCATCAGCAAAGGTTTATGTCTGGGTGAAGTTAATGGTTTTCATGTCTGAAGTATGTATATATATATATCAGATACAATGGAGGTCCTATATTGCTTACCTGTGGGACTCCAGCATTAAGAAGTGGAGAAGAACTTAATAAGTTTCGCTTCCACAAATAGCTCTCCAACGGCTTGTGAGTATTTACGTGTAGCTTCAGTTAATGTTTTAAAGCCTTCAAGCCACACTTTACCCAAACCTTGAGAAACACCCACAAAGAGCGCAGTACAATATTTATTTCCATCAAAGGTTTTTCTGATGACGTTAACTGGTTATTTATTTGTTCGATTACGCTGATTTTTTTCTAAGTCCAAATTTATGATTTGGAATACATCTTTATATTTTCATCCAGTGTTGGTAATTTAGAAACTAATATTTTCTCTTACACTGCCAAGAAAAATCAATCCATCCGTATTTAAATAAATATTTATAAGATTTACTCTAAAAATCATGAAAAATTATGGTAATTTTAAAAAAAATTTCAACTTTCCTTGATTTCCTGAACATGGTATATTATTAACTATAACTACATTTAGCTGCAAATTTAGTTTAAAAAACTACCAACTTAAAGCTTAAGATGTAGGTATACCTTATTTGAATTGAATGTAAATTATTCCATACTCAATACTAGTTTTTAATAAATTGTTTTATATAAAAATTTTTGTGTTAACTTAAAATAAATGTGTCCGCCAGCCCTCTTTGCCAGTTTTTAAATAAAATGGTATGAAAATGTTCTAATAAAAACGTTTTTCAATTTATCCTTCCTTTTTAGCTAGTTTTTTTATAGGTCTTCATGCATTTTGTGTCCTTAGAGTTGAGATCACGGATTCTGGCCTTTGTTTACAGAAGAACTCTCAATTATAAGACACAAGCAGCATGCCCGATATGGTTCTCGTAATCATTCTACTTGGAAAATTTGATGTATTTAACTATTTAATTTTAACAAATAGAATTTGGGAATTTTCGCTTATTATTTTACTTTTCTTCTTGAAGTGTTGTTGTTGTTCCTGCGCAAAACAGGCAAATCATTTTTTCTTTCTTTAGTAGTGTTGTTGTTGATTCTACAACAAACTTAAACAAGCACACGCGTATGCAAGCGTATTGGTTTTCGAAGTTTTGGATTGTTTTAAGTATTTTTTGGTGTTATTTGTACGAGTATTTTCTTTCTGTGTTTAGCTTTTAAACGTTCGATAATAAGCTAATAAGCTTACGTTTCTAAGCTTTTGTGTGATGTTTTCTTGGCTAAGGTATCATCGTTATTTAAATGCAGTAGGATAGGTTTTAATTCATAAAATAGGAACACATTTTTCTAATGCTCAACAAATAGGTTCCCTTTTTCCTCAACATTTCATTATTTGATTATCTTCCTTCTTCGAGTTGCGCAAGTTGGGTTTAGAAATTACTGGAAAAAGATAATGCATAAATTTAGAATTATTTGATAAACAAATGCCAGGATATAAAATATTTGTATCTAACAACAATATACCTACGGGAAAAACAATAATAATTTGGCTTTGACAACCCTGCCGGATAGTTGTTGGCATCTAAAATGTGGGCTAATGGTGCTACACACTGTGCAGCTACAAATGACTGGTTCAATTGTTTTATGAGTTTATGGCAGAGTTTATTTGTTTTCCAATTTAAGACTTCTTTTCCTCTTTAGTTTTCTTTCTTTTTTTTTTGGTTTCTAAAAGATTGCACTAATGTAAGTTGTTTGCGATTTCTGTATGACGTGCTAAATTCCCAATTTTTCATATTTGATAAATACACTGAAATTTATTGTTGAGGGAAAGCTAGCTTCTATGCGCATTTCACTGGTTGCTTAGGCCAGCTCATCAGGAAACCTTTTCCTAAGATTTTAGAAAAGCTAAAAATATTATACGAATAAGACCCCAAAGCGAATAAGAATTTTAAACACTCAAAGTCTTACTCGTAAATAACAATATCAAAGCTTAAACAAAACACCAACAATAAACAGTGAGTTTATCTTTTCTTACATCCCCCTACAATTGGTTGGGTTCTTTCCGACTCGAATTGTAGTTGTAAGTGGGTAAAAAGAAAAAACAAAATTAAAAAACAAATTGTTTCATTGTCTTCGTAAGAAAACAACAAAAAACAATTTGCCAATTCAGTTTTCTGCACGGGCACATGCGAGTATATTATCAAAGTTATTTACGGGAATACAAAATTTATCATTAATACGATTTCTGTATGACGTGCTAAATTCCCAATTTTTCATATTTGATAAATACACTGAAATTTATTGTTGAGGGAAAGCTAGCTTCTATGCGCATTTCACTGGTTGCTTAGGCCAGCTCATCAGGAAACCTTTTCCTAAGATTTTAGAAAAGCTAAAAATATTATACGAATAAGACCCCAAAGCGAATAAGAATTTTAAACACTCAAAGTCTTACTCGTAAATAACAATATCAAAGCTTAAACAAAACACCAACAATAAACAGTGAGTTTATCTTTTCTTACATCCCCCTACAATTGGTTGGGTTCTTTCCGACTCGAATTGTAGTTGTAAGTGGGTAAAAAGAAAAAACAAAATTAAAAAACAAATTGTTTCATTGTCTTCGTAAGAAAACAACAAAAAACAATTTGCCAATTCAGTTTTCTGCACGGGCACATGCGAGTATATTATCAAAGTTATTTACGGGAATACAAAATTTATCATTAATACGATTTCTGTATGACGTGCTAAATTCCCAATTTTTCATATTTGATAAATACACTGAAATTTATTGTTGAGGGAAAGCTAGCTTCTATGCGCATTTCACTGGTTGCTTAGGCCAGCTCATCAGGAAACCTTTTCCTAAGATTTTAGAAAAGCTAAAAATATTATACGAATAAGACCCCAAAGCGAATAAGAATTTTAAACACTCAAAGTCTTACTCGTAAATAACAATATCAAAGCTTAAACAAAACACCAACAATAAACAGTGAGTTTATCTTTTCTTACATCCCCCTACAATTGGTTGGGTTCTTTCCGACTCGAATTGTAGTTGTAAGTGGGTAAAAAGAAAAAACAAAATTAAAAAACAAATTGTTTCATTGTCTTCGTAAGAAAACAACAAAAAACAATTTGCCAATTCAGTTTTCTGCACGGGCACATGCGAGTATATTATCAAAGTTATTTACGGGAATACAAAATTTATCATTAATACGATTTCTGTATGACGTGCTAAATTCCCAATTTTTCATATTTGATAAATACACTGAAATTTATTGTTGAGGGAAAGCTAGCTTCTATGCGCATTTCACTGGTTGCTTAGGCCAGCTCATCAGGAAACCTTTTCCTAAGATTTTAGAAAAGCTAAAAATATTATACGAATAAGACCCCAAAGCGAATAAGAATTTTAAACACTCAAAGTCTTACTCGTAAATAACAATATCAAAGCTTAAACAAAACACCAACAATAAACAGTGAGTTTATCTTTTCTTACATCCCCCTACAATTGGTTTGCATTACAAGGAAATCTTTAGGATTTTGTTGTTTTTTTTCGCTTCTCATGTTTTACTTCGTGTAAAATCAAACTCTGAACATTCTTTTGTGGCATCAACGGAATTCAATTTAACTCAATAAATATTATCTTGAGATTGAATTTCTATTTTATTTTCCTAAGTAAAACAAAAATATATATATGGCGGTGTTAAAAAAGAAAAATAATATTTGATTATTAAATTTTTTTATAAGTTGATAAATTAAATGTGAACAGTTCCAAACAAAATTGATATGAAAATTTTAATTAACGCATCTTTTAATAATTTGTAGTGAATCTTAATCGTAATAAGTCGTTGACATTTTTATAGAATTGATATCCAATCTTCTCCAAAATCTAGTATGTGAGGCATTATTCGTAAGGCAAACAACCTTTATTTTCCTTTATTGTTTTTATATGAATGAATTACTTGTTAAGTTTTGTATCTATTGTTTTACTGTAGGTCTTGAATCGGAAATATATGGTGTATCAGGTTCATTTTTATATGATTAATTCTTGGAATATATAAAAATTTTTGAACAATGCTTATTTATCGAGTTATGTGGTGCTAATTTTTTTGAAATGGAAACAAATAAAAAAAATGAAAACAATAATTCTTATAGAAAATTTGTCATCTGCAAAACCGGAAATAATATTTTTAACTAAAATTAGCCTAGATTGTCCTCATTATACTGCAAAAGCTTAAAAATGGAGTCTCTAAAAGTTTAAAAGTTATGCAAATTTCTTTACGCACGTAACGCCCTTCAAAGCCGGAAGTGTTTTTCTTAATTCGAAATTAGCCTAAAGGATACTAACAATACTGTAAACGCTTTGAAGAATATAATATGTCCATGGTTATCGCATTGCGAAACCAGAAATGGCCATATTTATTTTTTTATTATCTGCCTTTTGAGCTTTACTTTTAGAATACACTAGGTAACTGTCACCAAAAAACAGCAAAATTAAACTTGTTTTCGTCTTACTAGAAAGTGAGGATTTCCAAAATTGCAATTAAAATTTTTGTTTTTCACTAATTAGAGCAATTAAAATCTGTCCACTGTCCAAAGAGTTTAAACAAAAAACGATCACTGGATTCTTCCATGCAGATTGTCCATGCCGAAAGTCTTTTGTGTAAAAGCGTTTCCCCTTTATGCATATACCGCAATAAGACATTGCAGTTTAACACAGTTTTAGTGAATTGTTTAAAACTTTTGTCAATTACAAAGAAAAGCTAAATGGGAAAGTATAGTCGGTCAATTACGATCAAATGAAACCTAACACCACAGTATTCAAAAACAAAGTTTCGAGAGTGTACCCTCTCTTGGACGTAGAGGCAATAATTGATCCGCCAAAACAAAATTATGTTTTAATATAAAGATTCATGTATAAGTTCAATGTGCCGAATGTTATTAGATACGAATCTTCATCTACACAGGTAATTCTTTTCTTCACATGTGAGCAACTAAAAAGTACAAAACTAGATATATTTATCGCTTATTTGCACGCCGGTTTTAAGTATTTTACGCTTTTATGCATCCAATCTTGTGCAATTACAGTTTGCTTTTTAATATAGCCGAAATTGTTTCGTGTATAAGCATATGCTTATATGCGTATCCCTCATTTATTCATCACAACATAATAAAATTTCAGATATTGCATTAAAAAATTCTTATATAAGCATCTTCACAAACATAAGTAAAACCAATAAAAAAACGAATAAAAATTATTTAATCAAAACTAAATTTGCTTAATTTTAATCGAACTCTGAATGTATTCATGCACTTTCATTGCAAGTAAAAAATCTTTTTTTCATGATGCTGATGAAAATAAGCGAGTTTTTATAAATTAATTTCTCGTTTAAAAGCATACAAAATATATACAATGCTTATAAGCGATAAAAGCTGAAATAGCTTAATATATCTTGATCTAAAATTTTAAGTTCCTTAAAAGCATTTCACAAAAAAAACCCCAAAAAAACGTGACCAGTAAATGGATCAAACTTTAACTTTATTTTTGAGCATTTTTATTGATTTACTTAACTTTGTTTGTAAGAAGATAATTGTATTATTTAATTTAGAAACTGTTAAATAATGTTTGATCTAGCAAACGTCTTGCAAAAGAAAACAATTGTTTAATAAAACTACTGGTTACGTGTAGGACAATGCTTATAAGCGATAAAAGCTGAAATAGCTAAATAAATCTTGATCTAAAATTTTAAGTTCCTTAAAAGCATTTGACAAAACCCCCCCAAAAAACGTAACCAGTAAATGGATCAAACTTTAACTTTATTTTTGAGCATTTTTATTGATTTACTTAACTTTAATTGTATTATTTTATTTAGAAACTGTTAAATAATGTTTGATCTAGCAAACGTCTTGCAAAAGACAACAATTGTTTAATAAAACTACTGGTTACGTGTAGGACGTCAAATATTTGATAAGTGTAAACAAACCTTTAGTAATAAATATATATTTCATTTAACAAAAAAATATTTAAAACAATGAAACTATTTTTTCTAGGCATATAATTTTCTTGTAATAAGTAGGTATCTGTATTAAGAATAATTGCACCTAAAATATTTTTATGATTTACAATTTATTACATCGAAACTAGACATTTAGTAGTATTTGGTATTCCATGTCAAAAAAAAAACAACAATAGCAAAACGGGCACATCTTCAGTGTCACAATCCCAGCGGGAAAAAGTAGAAGTACGGATGCCTTCTAGAAGGCCTTTGTACTCCATTTTCATATCCATACTCATATCTTTTTTACACACGTTGTCATTGCGGAGTAGGCCTTCCGATCGCGCTTCTTTACCAGGTACATAAGAATGGTAACGGGATCAAAAAAAAAAATTATTATGGGTTTGCTTGTGCTTTATGCACAAACAAACAATACAACAGTTTTATTTGGTTTAATATCATTAGTTTTTCTAAAAACTTTATGGATGAAGTTTTCTGACGATCTGGCCTAAGCAACCAGTGAAATGCGCATATATGCGCTTATCCCATCAACAATAAATTTCAGTGTTTTTATCAAGAATAAAAGTTGGGAATTAAGCACGAATAACAAAATATTTTAAATACAAAAAAATGTTACTCCTTCTCTACTCTTTTCTCAAAGAAGCGAGTGTGGAAGGACGAAGCCTTCTATGAGCCATTCTTTAGCAGTTAGATTAGAATAGTAATTGAATCCAAATCAATTTTTAAGCAGGTCTTTAAAAAGGCCTGAAGTAAAAAGGTCTTCTGAGTTTTTCCGCTGGAATATTTTGCATTAACACCAAGGCACACACCTAAAAAAGAACATGAATCACATATTTAAACAATTTTAAAATCCTTACACACAAATATAGACAAACAATCAACCTAAAGGGTTTTTCAAATGGGAATATTGAAATAACGCAACATGTTGAAGATTTAATTTGGTGACATATCTAAGTATATATTATGAAAAAGGTGGATCTGTCATATTTTGGTCAGCACGATCGTTGTTCTTAGATGGTTGTTAAAATTAAGTCGACTGACTTGCTACATAATATGTCAACAACAATTAACGCGTACTTGTTGGGGTCATTTAAGTGAAATTTTCGCAGCCGTGGGTGTTAAAGAATAGCCAAATTTTTCGATTCAACGACCTACTCAACAATAGGGGCTATCGACAATGTCCTAATAATGATGTTATGGACATCACTGACATGGTTTTTAATCAGATTGTTGCTTCATGTCACTCCACCACCGTAAGAATAAGTTTATTGCAAAACAAATTGACCGAGAGCATAATTTCAGGAAATTCAGCTGTTAATTTGCCACATGCGTTTTAAAACCATTGGAATACAGAGTAGTGCTGGCAAAATATTTAGTAGGGGGTACCGAGTATTTGCAATTTTTTTTATGAGTACTCAATACTCAACAGCAGCAACTCAATACTGTCAGAGTTGTATTTTAAAATAAAGATCAATAGAAATTTTAACGGCTCTCTTTGAAAGTACGACTTTGTTTAAAAATATAATTCTTCCTAACAAAACAAGAGAAACATTCGTAAAACTGCTCTGGGCGCGGAAACAGCTCGGGCGTTTTTCTCGTTATATTTTAAAGAAAAACAGGCCGCGTCTGATTGTTTGTTTTTCGTGCGTTTTACCCTGCTGTGGTTAGTGGCGTCGCATAGATGTACCGAGTTACAGCTCTTGCAGTTTTAGCATTAACCATATTCAATCGTTTATAACCAACAAATTTTTACGTGTTTTATCTGGTAGAGAACCAAGGAAAAACTAAAGAGTGACTGGTGGAGTATCACAGAATAGCTCAAGACGTTTTACTGGTGGAGACCAATATACTCTAGAGCGGGTAATGGAAGCTCTTAAACATAATAAGCCAAAAAACTATTTACACTTAAGGAAAGCCAAAAAAAAAAAAAAAAGCTAAAAATAGCTAATGATATTTAAATAAATAAATAATGAGTTTGGCATTAAAAAGTAGCTTAAAAACTAAAAAAAAACCGTTGAATGTATTGAGTACCCAAATGAAATGTGTTAAACAGCGTTTTTAAAACTGTAGTCAAAGTCGAAAAACTACCATTTCTTCCACTAATTCATTTGTCATTGGCCCAAAAAAAAAACTGTTGCTTTTACTTCTGATTCATTTATTATAAACAGCCGCTGTCAAACCAACTCAAAAAGCGAAAAGTTGTACACAAATTTTCCTTTTTTTGTTCGACAGTTTTTGGTTTCGACTGCAGTTTTTTAAACCCTGGTATAAAATATTGTTATGTAGTAAAAAGTAGCAGAAATTGCCAGTACTAATACAGAGCAAATCACTTGCAGGATTAAAACTCGAAGTCAGTGATGTGAATAAGAAAATAAACCAGCAATTTTGCCAAACTGCCATTAAAAATTAAGCTATAACTGATCGATATCTGTATGCGTGGTATTAAACATAATATAGAAGATTCAAATTTTAATAATTTTTATCTAAATAATTTAATTTAATTTCAGCTAAAAAACCCTGTACAATAAAATATATTGTACGTACCAAAAAATTTTATGTTACGTGCATACACATCCTTCCATTGCTGTTGCACAAATTCTTCCGTTAAAGACATTCTCATTTAAACACCATGTGCAAGAAACACATCCTAATACACACACACACACACACATACATAGATACGTGCATGTGCTAATAGAACATATACACATATATGTAGGAGCATTTAAACATACAACATGTGTAAACACATAAAACATGAAATATTTTTTGGTAAAATTTTTTCAGTAAAATGACATTTAAACATTTCAGAGGCCCAGGCACACAAGCAGTCATCATATCGTACGGTAGTACCGAACCATAGAAATGCTGTTATGAGTGGCATGGCATGCAAGTTGGAAAACTATTAAGATGCATATTAACCCGCCACTCAGGCAACAGAACCTCGTAGCACTCTCTAGCAAACATGCTCCCAATGAGAGTCACTCAGTCAGTCTGTCAGAGCCGTTTAATCGGCAGACATGCTACGATGACTGAGGAAAGTATACTCGTATGTACAAGTTCCCATACGTGTGGCAGGTTAGACAAATAGCACGTATTCATGCACCAGCGTACCAGCACCAATACCAACAAGTAAACAATCTGACTTATATACACGCACATACATAAAAAGAGCCACAGCACTTTTATAAAACTGTTCGAGGCTCCTAGAGTTTCGCATCGTAATACTAACTAATCTAAAGGCTTCCATAATATCCCAAGTGTTTATGTTTAAAAATGCATTTGGAAAATAAGATTGTGTGAATCCACCAATATTGAGCAATGTCAGATATGAGAGCATTTCTAAATGTAGTCACATACAAAAAATACAAATACATAGTACATTCCTAGTAACAATACAAACAAACTATCCCAGCAAATACCAAAAGTTTCTGTTAAATTTATTTGATTTTAATTTATCCATTGAGTTTATTTAGAGCAAATCATTTAAACCGCTTTTCAGAGCTGTCGTTTTGCACACAAAGGAGTCTAAAGTTTTTAAATAAGATTTCCCCACAAAATATTATGACTTTTGGACGACATTTTGCCTCTACACTATTACACTTCAAAGAAAAAGAAAAAATCCTTTCTTTAAAGGTGAAGAAGTTGATACGATCGTAACTCTTTTATTTATTTTTCGGATGTATTCTGTATTAAATTATTTTTTAAAGCAATTATTTGTGATTTGTTTAAAACTTAAAGGAAAGCATTTGAAATAACTATAAAATTTTTGTTTACATTTTGCATTTTTTATTAGAAAAAAAGGAAGTGAACATTTGTAAACCAAATTTGCAGTATTTTAATCCCATATTTTCTTTATGTGTTCTATAATTTTTATATTACCAACAACAAAAATACAATCAGTCCGTATTAACGTTGCGGTAGTCCATCAAAATTGCAGGTTTATAATTCTTGCTTTTACACGTTCGTTTTTGGTTTCATCTGACATAACCTAAAATCGTTCATAACGGCAAGCTATTTACATATTTACATCTCCAAAATCATATAAAAGAAGTAATGCAATAAACACATTCACCACAGCAGGCTACACGAACACAATACTACAAATGCTGCTGGCTGAAATTTTAGTCGTGTAGTCAGCTACTGAATTATGTTGAAGACGGCAGCTACAATTGAAAAAATACAAACAGCTGTTTTTGTTTTCTATGTTTTTATATTTCAGTGGTGCCACTATCATTTTTTTTTCTTTTATAAAATGGAAAAACATGCATAATTGCAGACTCTTATTCAAACTTAATTAAAGATTATCAACAAATGAATTTATTTAAAATAAATTAAAATATTTTAATTTTGTTGTTTTTGTAACTAATAAACAATATAATTTTAACGGCAGATTAAACAAAAAATACATATAAAATGCTTTTAAAATAAGAAAATTTGTTCCTTCAACACACGTGGTACAGTTCGTAAAAGTTTCAGAACACTTTGGGTACGTACGTAAATGCATAACAACTATGTATCACTGCTGCAGTGATGCAAAATGTTGTTGCTGATGCGTGATTACCAGTTGCGGTTGTGTTGCTGATACTTTGCACAACAGCTGTGCAAAGTTTGAAATTTCAAAAGTTTAATAAGAAAATATTAAATAATAATATTTAAATATGCTTTTTACAATAAAGAAGACAAATTTAACTGAAAATATTGAACCAAAAAGTAACAGTTTTCTTATAAATGACGATTAAACGATTTCTTTTTTGTCAAAAGTTATTGCTTCAGAAAATTAACTGAAGCAATAATTGCCAAAGTTTGCGGCAGTACTGCATAAAAACTTTTGACACATGAGAGTGATGCCAAGTTTCTTACAAGTGATGCTTTTACGAACATTAAACTTTACTTCTGCGCAAGTGATACCCAACAACTGCATTTATGAACGTACCCTTTATCAATAACTTTTTTGGTAAAAACTGGATCTAAGAAGTAGTGGTATTATTAGAAACTACTTCGAAATGGCCTTCACTTTTGTAGTGGACAAAAATAGAAATTAGTTTAATTTGACTACAACGACAAAATAAGCACAGACAACAACCTGCAGCCATGTATCCGTGTCGTCGTGAAAATAATCATTTCCATATGCACACATGTATTCTGGTTTTGACATATTGAAGTCGGTAGCTTGCTGTCTCGAATGTGTTTAAAGCATAAGGAGTGCTATTTTTGACATGCCCACTTCTCCAATACCGTTCACAGCTTGTCGGATTTTGTGCGTTGTTCACCAATATTCTTGTACCTTATTTATAAGCTTTGGCTCTTGTCGTTCTCTAGATCAGTGTTGCCAGCAGATTTTTCGAAAAAATACCTACACATGCTAAAAAAAATCCGATTTTTCCCTACACGTTGAAAAAATTTCCCTAAAAAAATCCATACACATTATTGTCATTAAAATAGAAGAAAATAATTAGTTATAAAAAATTTTACGCGAATATGTTTATTAAAATTTGACAAAAATTTAGTACAAAACAAAAAAATAATACATATTTATGTACTTTTAATATATTCAATTAAATCTTTCAACATTGAATAATATTCCAGTGGTATAAGAAAGAACCATTGTCATTAGCAACTAGCAGTGTTGCCAAAACTTGGTGACCAAAAATGGCTAAATTTACGGAAAAAAAATGGCTAAAAAATGGCTAAAAATGGGCTAAAAAATGGCTAAAAGCTTTTTTAAATAAAACACAATAAAATTCAATAACAAACCAGAAATAATTCATTTAAAGTTGTTTACGATGAAATTGTAAGTTAAGATCAACTTGATAAATAAGAATAAACGTAAATTAATATTTTGATAGATATTTAAAAAATTAAATCATCGATAAATTCGTTATTGTTCATCTCATAGGAATTAAATAAATTTAAACGTAAATCATAATCACGACAATATTTACCCTACCTTTTGAGTCCAGATCTACAATAAAATACAAGTTAGAAAGTATAGTCGGTCAACCCCAACTATAAGTAGGTTATCATATTCTAATTAGAACCTTTGTACCAAATTTTATCAAATAATCTCCAAAATTGTGACCTGTACTTTTTGCACAAGGTTTACATGGACAGCCAGCCAGCCAGCCGGACAAACATCGTTAATTCGACTCAGAAAGTGATTCTGAGTCAATCGGTATACGAAAAGGAGGGCTTAGGACCAATATTTTAAGGTGTTTAATACATAAGCACAAACGCATAGTACTCTCTCCACTATTGTGGTGTTGGTATAAATATTTTATTGTTATTGTAAAAATATTTACCTAATTGATAAAATAGAATTAACGGTTGCTAAATTTAACCTATTTCTCAAATTACCTTTAACGATGTTTACTTGGCTAAATACCCTTTCTACTTTAGCATAAGACAATGGAAGTGAGAGCAACTTTATAGTCAATTCTGAAATTTCTAAAAAATTTTTGTTGCCGACTGCATCTCTTTATTGAAATCCTTGCAACCAGAAAGAAACACCGATGTTTGTGTTGAATCATTTTATAAATTTAATATTGGAATACTGTTCCTTTATTTTAAAAGATGTTTCATAATCATAGTTAATAGCGATTTTCAACATTATAAAAGTTAAAAATGTTTATTTTACTTTTATAATAAAATAAAAATTATTCGTTTAAAAGAAAAAAACGGCAAAGAAATTTTATGGCTAAACAAGTTGAAAAATGGCTAAAAAAATGGCTAATGGCTAAACTCATTTTTTAATGGCTAAACAGGTTGAAAAATGGCTAAATCTAGCCACTAAATGGCTAAATTGGCAACACTGGCAACTAGCGAAATGGTTGGCATATTCACTCTATACACCAATGGCCCTAGTGATAGTGTATACCACAGTGTACATGCAAATCTCTTTATCCAGACACTTACAGATGTAACAATTGGTACCCGCCATTCGTTTGCTTCTTCGCTTACCCTTAGTCTGCTTTCACACGTTTCATCTTTTGATGCTCAACTCTTATGTTTTTAGGTGAGGGAATAAAGAAGAAAGGGGGTTAGTACGGAGATTCCTGTACTCGGTCAGTACGCTTTGTGTTTTTATTCGTTGGTATATGCACAACGATGGCTGCATGTAATTGTTTTCCCTTTTTTTCTCTTTGATTCGCTGGTATTAAAATTATTGTTGTTTTGAACCTAAAAAAGTTGAAACCGGTTGCTGCGTGTGATTATATTGGCATCTTTAAAAGGGAATTTAAAAGAAGTTGAGCATCAAAAGATGAAACGTGTAAATTCAGACTTAGTTATGCAGGAAACATATTCTTTTCTAAGATAAATTCTTTATTTGTCACTAAGGCATTGATGACCATTTCAGCAAACAATTGTTTAGAAACCAAAATACTTCTTTTTTTAAGATATCTTAGAAAAAACATAAATATACATAGTAGTGTCGCCAACTTATATTTTTAAGCGATTTCAGGGAAAATACAATACAAGAAAATATTACTAAAAATACGTTTTTTTCTGCATTTATTTCATAAATAATGCGATATGATGAAAAATCCCTACATATTGGAGATTAAAAAAAAATCTGTCCGGCTATCCCTACGTTTCTATTTTAGTATCAAAAATACCTACATGTAGGGATTTTCCCCTACTTCTGGAAACAATGCTCTAGATATACATACTAGGGTATTCAATTAATCGAGGTTTTTTATTAATCGATTAATCGCGCTAATAAATATTAGAGGTACAAATCTAATCGAATGGTAATAGAAAAATTTTATATTATTCGGTTAATCGAACAGTTTCAATTTTGTCTATTTTGGAATTTTTAAAATAAGGCCAAAAATTCTATTTTTTAACACAAACCTTTTATTAAAAAAGTAACAATTTAAAAAAGGTACTTTATGTAATAAAAGAGGAAGACTTTTTAAATAAAAAGCAGCATCAAAACTTAAACTAATTTTCAAAAATAATCTTTACAAAGCGTATACAATTTAAATGTTTATGTTTAAAACGATTTCTTTCTTTTGTTGTGCTAAAACTTGATTTTCTTCACTTATTGCTGCCGTTGGAGAGATTGAAGGTAAAGCGTTATATATATCCAATGTCCCTGTTCTTTTTCTCGTCTTTATCTCTTTTTGATATTTTAACAATTTTAATGCTTTTAATAGTCTTGTTAAGGTCTGGTAGAAAGTTGTTTTCAATTGTCTCAAAAAAATCAAAAAAATCTTCTTAATCTGAATACTTGTGGTAAAAGTCTGTACTAAACATTCTTAAAAATAAATTATTCCCAAACTCTTTGGTTTTATTCTTTGTACTAACTATATTTTTTAAAACATTATTACTGGAAGGAAATGTTCCTGAGTTAAGAAACAATTAAAGGGCGTTTAAAACGTACCGGCTTGTGTTTTAACATTAAAGAAAAAAAAACTAATACTGTGAAAAAACAAATTTTCGATTAATCGGTTAATCGACATAAATTATTTGCATTATTCGTTAATCGAAAATAAGCAATTGTAAATTATTCGAATGGTTAATCGCCCAAAATTAATCGATTATTCGAAAAACCGTTATTCGTTTACGTACTTTAGTACATCCATAAAAAAACAAAAACAAGCAAATAAAGGGTAAAACTAGAGGCAACGTTGTTTTTGCTCATATATCAGAAATTTGTAGATTGATTAGGCTGAATTTTAATAGCAAAGAATTTTGGACTTTATGTGACATAAATATACAACAATGAAGTCCCTATTATACCTGGGGTCTTCGAAAACATTATTTCAACAGACAAACGGACATCGTTAAATCAACTTCGCTTCTAATAAGGACACAGAATATAACGAGCCCTAACAGTGCAGCCACACGATCAAGATTTTCTTGATAGTCTTTTACATATACTATTTGTCAAAATTAACAAAAATTAAGAGTTGTGACGTAGGCTGCATTCAATTTTTGAGCAATTTACATTCAAGATGTCATCAAGAAAACAATTTATAACGGCAAACGAAAAATTTGCTCACTAACCTTGAAATCAGCTGTTTTCTTGAACGTAAATTGAAGCGCTCTCTGGAAAGAGAATTTTAAAGGCAAGTTCGTTTCAATTTTTAAAAGTATGAGTGTATTGGTAGAAAAGTGTGAGAGTATTAAAACTTGATAGGCAAAACTTGATCGTGTAACCCTCAAGTAACCGCGAAAATAAGGTAAGCGACATCATTTTCAATTTTGGTTTTTTTTTAATAAATGACTTTACTGGCAACACTTGTATTATCTCCGAAAATGTCATGGTCACATAAGGTACCGTTACTATTTTATAGCAAGAGCAATTTTACCGTAAGCGACAAATTTCATATAAAATTTATATGAAATAATATAAAAAAAAAACTCTCTCCTGTCAAATTGGGTCTAGGCCAATGTTGCAGTTATTTTAAACGGAATGACAAACCTTTAAATGGATATTTCCAAGGAAAGCCTACTTTTTGTCACGTTACTCCACCAAGCTTTTTAAATTGTTTCTTAAAGAATAGTTTATATATTTTTTAATTTTTTTTGTATTTTGGTGTAATTAAGTGCAAAAGAAGGAACATTTTTATCAACATGGGTCCAAAGTACAATTTTGCTTGGTGGCGCAACGTAACACTTCTGAAAAATTGCCCATATTCCCATTCCACCTGTGGTGAAGGGTATAAAAACTACAGTTTTTTATAATCAAAAATATTAAATCTGAGTAAATGACTTAAATTAAAATTTATATGATAACAAAACTAAGACCTCAACCTAATTTCCATCTGAAGTGATAACTAACTAATCATGTCAGCGACATAGTGACGTAACAATTATAAAATGCTGAAAAAAATTAGAAAGCAACTACTATTTATACCTAGTGTTGAACAACATGTTTGGTTAACATTCATTATATTACAAAGAAATTCAGAAAGTGCTTTTAACAACTTTTCGTTACTCGTTATAATGACATAGACATTTAGGTTGTTTGCCACAAACCACTGTTGCAGTTCGTTAAAGCCGTTACTCATGTGTTTGTGCGTTTATTCATCAGTCTATTTTAAAAGCATTGTTTGTCTCTTTGCTGGTAAAACCTGTTTGGTGTAAATTTTTGAAAAAGGAGCAAAAGAAAGCAACAATAACAGCCTGTTTGTTTGAGTAGGTTTGTTGTTGATCAACTAGGGTTACAATTTTTGGCGGCGGAAGCGGTTTTTTTTTAGTCATAACTCAAACCACATAAGAATACAGAAACACAAACAGCCAGCATTTGTACAAGTATAAACAATCGAACACACATGCTTCGTTGCACTCATACATACAAGTGTTTTCGTTGTGGTGTTACTCCTTTTTTATCAGCAGCTATTCGGTATTTGTGGTTCGTATTTGGGTTTCGTACGTAATCGTTTCTTTGGTTTCACAATCAGCCTTGCATGTACGTAAAGTATTGTACGAGATTTTCTAGTTTTTGTTGTATTTAAAACTGTGTGAGCTTGTAGTAAAAATATGGGTCAGAATGTAGTGCAATGTCCTCAACATCCGCATTGCCGTAGTTTAACTTCTGTTTGGGAATTGCATTCAGGACTATTTTATGTTCATTTTTACTTTTTTTTGTCCATTTTTTGTATACATACATAGATTTTAATTCAATGTTGTTGTATTTTTCCACTTTTTTTTGTTATATCACTTTTTAAGTACTTATTCTTTTTTGGTAATATTAACCCATGAAATAAAAATATTTTACTTAAATGTACCATATGCAGTATGTTATCAAAAATACTAGTACATATCTGGTTAACAAATGCGTTATAGACTTGATAAGCTATCAATGTTTTTGTCAAATCTAATTCACTGCGACTTAGAAATCTAAATTATAAAGTATTTTTCAGGTGTACGCCTATTTTTATATCTATTGACATTTTAATATATTTTAAAGCTTAATTTTCGTTTGTACATTCTTCAGGTGGGTGATTGTTTTAGCTTGGCGCTCTTGGAACCAACTTGCGGCTACTACTGGACTTTGAAAGTGTCGATTTATCACTGCTCAGACTACAGCCATCGACTGCAAGCTTCTTCTCCTGTGCATTTTCTCAAAGTACTTATCGAAACTATTAAAACATTTGGGCTGGTTTCTTATATACCACGGAGCACCAGTTTTAATTCTTAAAATCTTATTTTAGTATCTTTGTAATGTTTTTATATAAAAGGCCGGCGCAGTTCCCCATTATTGTATACTGAAGCACCAAATGGACTTTAAAATCGAGTTGTATATCAAAAGTATAAAATCAAGGGCAAGTTTTGAGTTACTGCCTATTAAGCATGTGAGAGTTTATCACTACTTCGTGCCAGACCCTGTCAAAAGCTTGCGAAACGTCAATAAAGAGTGCCGAGCAGTACTTTTTCTTCTAAGAAGTATTTCGGATAGTGCTTAAAATTTTATAAACTTGCTCAGTGATGCCATCCATGTCTTCTTCGAAACTCAAATTGGTGTGCAAGGACTATGTTATATGATCCATAACTGTAGTTATCGTATTGGCCAAGATTTTCTCAAACATTTTAGACAGATTCGACAAGAAACTTATTGGTATATACCTTCGGTATCATAGTAACAAGTAAAACCTTGCATTCTGGTGGATAATATTGAAGGCGTCTTGTTGCATTAAAAATAAAAAGCACTATTCTTTTTACTATTTGAGGTAATTCCAAAAGCATTTTATTACTGCATCAAACGATCCCCGATGCTTTCTTGGGGCCTAAATTAAAAAAAGCCTTTTCTTACTCTCGAATCTCAAAACAAAGGAACTCTTCTCTGTTCTGAAATACAACAGGTGACGACTTAATTGTAAGATTTGGGGTTGTTGAGTTGACAAATCTCCTTTTTTTCGTCATTTCTAGCCCTTTATCCACCTTCTTTACTTATGGGAGATTTGCGTTCTATGGCTCTTTTTAGATTTCTTGTAGCTCGCCACAAAGAGTAGTAAGTTTTCTGTGATGGATCCAAATTTTTAAGAAAGCTATTCAATTTTGATACTCTGCATTTTCAGTAACATTCGTAGGTTTGTCGTACACTCGTTTAACTGTTGCTTAAGCTGAGGAGATGTGTTCTGTTTACACTCTCTTCTAGCTCTTCTTTTTCAACTAAGAGACGTTCGACATCAACAGAACAAATAGCAAGATGAGTAGCTAGTTTAAGATTTTGTGGAGAGTTGAAAATTAAGAGGACTTTAACTTCTGTTGTTCTTAACGCTTGTAATCAGATGAGATATCCAATAACGATTCTATATATATGTATAAGCTTTCTTGCGATATCGGGCGGCCAATATGTAGGTTCTCCACTTAACATCCCATCCATACCCATCTTTAAAAATGTGTGGGGTAATTTCCCGTGATCCCCAGAATGAGTTCTTAGCATTATAATCGCCAGCAGTCAGAAAATAAGTGCGAAGTGATTCAAAGAAGCTTGTATATTGATTTACCGTTATAGAAAACCTGGGGGGTGAAAAAAATGGACGAAATCACCAGATTGCTTGCAATTTTTTACAGCATATGGTAGTTGCTTAAAGGTAGTTCTCAGACTAAACACCAGTTAAATGATGTTTCAATCGGGATATAATTAAAATAGCTAAACCACCACATACTCTACCTCTTGGGTCCCTTGTATCATATAAAGTGTACCCACTAGGGTATTAATTCGGTTAACCGTTAATCGGTTAACCAATTAATTACTACTCGATTAACTGATCGGTTAATTTAAAATTGGCTTTTTTCAATTAACGATTAAACCGGTTGCTAGTTTAGCTACTGTTCGGATTTTATGACCTGGCTAGAACTTGTCTTTTTCGAAGAACAAACAAATTTGCCCGAAAAATTAATCAATATCATCCTTTTTTGTACATATTTCATATATTAATCGAATAATATATTAATCGATCTAAATAAAGATGGAAAATGTCAAAAAGCATTCATCAGCAGTGCTTGGAAATAAACACTTAATATCGCTCCTTAGTGTTCGGTTCGGTAGATTTGTGGAAAACACAAACGCTAATAGTGTTTGTGTAGAAAATCTTTAAAAAAAAAATAACGAAGAACAGACCACTATATAATGCTCGGCTCTTTCTTGAAAATCATTACGAACGGTATTAAGGGTTGTGTTCGTCTACACAAACACTAAAAAAATAGATATCGTTCCTGGGTGTGGGAGTCGAACGCTAAAAAATGTTCTGTTTATTATCGAACACTGTTCTTTAGTATTATGATGTTCTGAAGAATTATGAATTTTATTATAGGGAATATTTTTTCTGATGATTCCTTTACTGAATTTCCCACAGTTTGGCAGTTGTGGCCAAAAATTATGAAAAAAATGTGTTCCACATTTTACCTATTTTTAAGCACAAGGCGCATCTTTTTTGAGTTAGTTTTAAGAATTGTTTAATTATAGTTAGTTAACAAATATCAAGTGAAGATTCAATAAATAAATATATGGAAAAAAATTGAGAATGCGACAAGTAATAATTGGATCTGTCTAATATTCCAGCGTTGAACTGGAGTATATTTAGAACGTGGTACAGAGCTAATGGTGCGAACTCTGTCTTAACAGAGTTACCGCATATCGTCCTATCTAACCAAACACTTACAGCCGTATTCATAACAAAAAGTTACCCGCAGTTTTTACACTACGTACAACGAGCTGCTTACTAGAATGCCGATTGAGCCTAGCAGCTTGTAAGTACAGAGTTTTTTCGTAACAAACTTTTTTCCATCTGCTTACTTTTAATAAATCAACTCTGAATTTTAATGATGCCACATTAAGTTACTCAAAAATGCAACACGTTTGCATTAATAATCGCTGGCTTTGTAATTTTTTTGTAATTTTAAAAAGTTTTAAAAATTAAAATAAAAAAAAAGATGGAAAATAATAATATAAAACAGTTATTTAAATAAAACCAACCAAATTGTTTAACATTAAACAGCTGTTTTTCACAAGTTGGCAATCGCTTGGCAGCTCGTTAACAAGAGTTAAGCGAATCGTTAGCCAGAGTTTGGTAAGTGTATAATAAATAAACTTTGTGCTAACTTTATGCGAAATTTTCATTATGAATACGGCTGGTTATGTTTACTTTCGTGAAAAATTACATAAAATCCTTTGCGATCGCCCTTTTAAAGCCTTGTTACATAAATTCGATATGAGACCATCTTATTATCACAATTAATGGGTTAATAACCAAAATATTAAAGAATGCTCTTCATCACAGTTTGATATACAATGCAATGTAAAGCAGTGCATTGCAATGCCTTTTTAACATGACGATACGACACGTTAACAGAATAGATTATAGACTAAACTTCTTACAATCCATCCAAAAGCTAATTTACACACACACTTACATATATGTACTTTTTACAAACACTCAAACACTGGCACGTATTTAAATATACAAATAAACTTAGAAATCAAACAAACATTTAGATACTCATATTCATTCGTTCGGTGGAAGTACAACTACTGTGCTCTTTGGTTGTTTCAATTTTATTATTAGTGATTTCGTGTGTAAAATACAACATAAGCGTACTATTCGTATAATGCGGCTGTTGTTTTCAAAAGAAAAAAAAACTAAATTCTTTAAACTTTAAGAAACGTAACTCAAGCAAGCACACATTCATATATAAATACTAGTAAGCACCATATAGAACACATACTATGGATATTGTGACTTGAGTGAAGGGTGTCCCACAGAGAATCCGATTTCAATGTGATCAATATTGTTACGTTTTTAACTTTCAAAAACGTTTTGCATGGCCGTGCGTTCTTTTTTACTGCAAATTTAAAAAGGACACACTAAATTCACTTTGACACAAACATAAACTACTTTTTTACGGTTTCGATCTTAACAACTTATGCCCTGACTGTGTATAGATATCTATGGTGTAACGGATTTTTCATAATTTAAACACTTTGTCTGACCTACTGGTTTAAGTGTAGTGTATTTTACACCATCGATTTTCGTGTATTACAATTAGTAAATAAAAATTCAAAGGTTGCCATATTTAAAAAAAAAAAACTGAAGGAAAAAAACGTACGAACACGCCCAGATATCTGTTTGTTGAAATTATGGGCATTAATGTTGAAAAAACAAACTAACTTGACATCGTTATCATGCTGTTGTTTTTATACTTATTCTAAAAAGCGTTTTCTATCATTATTCTATTACTATCTATCTTTTCTCCAAATTTATTAGCTTAGCTTAAAACAAATTTATGCTGCGTTGCCGCAAATTACGAAATTTTCTTTCGGTTTTTCCTTAAAACTTAAAAGTTTTTGGCTAACTATGTATCAGTTATATTGCCAAGGTGTTACCCGATTTTATTGACGCCTCATCCACAAGTCCTTGGTCGACCTGGACCTTCAAAGAGTGAAGAACTACCAGAATCCACTCCAGAGTACAGTGGTCTCCGCCAGTTAAACGCCTTGAGTTTGTTATGTTACACCATAAGTCATTCTTGAGTTGTTTTCTCGGTTCTCCACCAGATAAAACACATTCATATTTGTTGGTTATAAACGATTGCATACGGTTAATTCTGAAACCACAAGAAATGTAACTCGGTACGACACCACGCCACTAGCGAATGAGAGGTAAAACGTATGTTTGTCTTAAAGGGATAACGACAAAGACGCGCGAGCTGCTTCCCGCCCAGAGTAGATTTACGAAAACTACGACATTTAGTTTCTGTTATGCACTTAATCCGTACAGTGCTAACAATCTATTTATGTGCATAAAAAAGAAAATGCGTTTGATTGTGTATATCAAAAATCAAAATGCCAAAATAGCAATTTCAATACCACCATGTAGATGCCATCACAGTAAACACCGAATACACCCTACTGTACGATCAGCTTTTTATAGAACGGTTAAAGTAAAACTTTTCAAATCTGTAACAAAAAGTTTGGTAAAGTGAGCGTGGAACCACCTATTTAAGGACGGTTTAAACTTCTTAATATCTGAAGAAGGTAAAACTTACTTCACTGTCGATACACGAGATTTATTTAAAATTTTTTTACTAATTTTGTTTCAATGAGGGGTAGCAAAGCGTATCGGGTTAAGCCAGTTGAGTATAAAGATCATAACTGTCAAAGAAACTCATATGGGTTAATGTTTTTGTTTCATAGAGGCCTAAAAACAAAGCTGTATGTGATATCACTTCTCTATTAAAAGTTGTTTACTGTGCTTAAATTTTAGAAAAGTGAAAGTTTGGATTTACTTTTTTACTTTATACTTCATAGGCATATAGACAAAAATGTTGTATAGCTGTGGGTCCAAAATTTATTTTAAAGCATACAAAACTGAACAACAGTTATGGTGTTAGAAACCTGTTTTTGCTCTTACGCTTATAAAGCTGGAGCTTTATTTTATGCTTTGTTAGATTTTATGCGGTTAATACTTTCTAAATTCAGTGAACAGGTAAAGCGTTTTATATCCAAAGGTTTTTATTTTAATCAACTGTCTGTTTTTAGAAAATCAAAACAAAATTTTATGTGAGAAATTATTTTGGAATCAACAACAACAACAGAAAGTAAACCAACCTACTTCATGTGTTTTATACGTACTATACGCATTCTACGCGCTTTGCACAAGCCATTACACTACTTCTACTGACAGAATGCACGTGTGAGGTTTTCATTTCTAGATCACGCGGGTCACGAGGAAAAAACATTTACAATTCTCACGATCACCCACAAATAAATGTATGTTTACACACACGCTTACTTATTTATAAAGTCTCTCAATCATGCACACTTACGAACTATTTTAGAGTACAAATATATAGTTGAAGTGAACATAATTTGTATATAAATTATTCGTTAAAAAATAGAAAAAAAAAAACATTTTTCAATCTGAGCACCTCCAATAAGGCAAATTTAACGAAAATTTTTTAATTTTTAATGGTAAATTTAACCATATTATTGTTAGCGATCACACGGAAAAATATGAATGTAAAATCGTAATAAATAAGATTGATTTTACTGTTTTCGGTAGTGATTTTGCTTCATAGTTACTTTATGTTAATTTAAGATGATTTTACAATAACTTGCGAGCAACATTTTTTTTCTTCTAAAATTACGTTAAGTCAAGTTAATTTAACATTGCAGTAAAGTTAGAGCAAAAGTCATTTATATTGAAATAACAATCCGAATCACGTTGATTAAAAGTTATTTCAAGTTGAAACAACGTGAATTTCATGTAGAATCAAATTGGTTTGAGTGTGATATAACAGTGAGAAGAAGCTTCAGAGACAACAGATGCATTTATTTAAGAATAACACAAAGCACTTACCCTGTAACACTTGTTTAACTTATTTTGTATTCCCTTTTGTTAACAGAAGCATCAGCAGAATGGCCCGATATGGTTTTCGTCATTATTCTTCTTTGAAAACTTAAAGAATACGGGAATTTTCTTCTTTTTATAACATATTTTAATCATGAAAATAAAAAAGTGTATGTTATTCTTATTATGGTGTTGTTTTTTTTCTATTTTTTTTTTTTATTGTTTCAATATTGAACAATTTTATTTTAACATTTTTCGTTTAAAATAAATATGAAACCAAGATAATTTTAAATAGAGTCCATACTTTTGCAGAAATTTACTATGATTTTTAATCAACATTGCGCCATGTTTATTTAACATAGATATTTTTTCCTATATACATAATTAAGTATGGATACATTTGATTTTTGATTTGATTAATATAAGACAGATTTTTATGGATTCAATATTGAACAATGTTATTTTAACAGTGAATAAAATTTAATAAACGTGATTTTTTTTTAATATTTCTCATTTAAAATTAATATGAAATAATGATAAATTTAAATAAAGGGCAAACTTTTGCAGACATTTACTATGATTCTCCATCAACGTTTCGCCATGTTAATTTAACATTGGTATTTTTTTCTGTGTGATGATCATATTATGCTTCAAGTAGTTCTCCATAAAGAAGCCACAACCAAATTATGGTTTCCTCTGAACATATTATGGTTAAATATGGCAATAATTTGCTTACGACTACTAAGTCTTGGTTCACACTATGAAAGTTTACTTTCTTAAAGTCCAAATTCATTGGTGAGAGGGGAAGAGAACATGTTTTTCTTCTCAGGTATTTTCTTCTTTTCCAAGAGCAACATGTTATGGCTGAAAAACAATCATGCTATAATTAGTGTTTAAAATATTTTAGTTATTATTAACCATTAGGCAACCTTTATATGATTGGGTCTTATTAACGGAGGAGTAATTAAACCATAATATGATTGTCGATGACAATTAAATTGTTAAATCAAAAAAAAAAACATGTTTAAACATGTTCATTCAAAATAATTTTGTTGGAGGTGACCATAGTAAAAAATTAGTTTTCTCTGGGTGTTTCGAAACATTTTATGTTATTCGCTTAAAGTATGCAAAAGTAATTTTAATTTGTATAAAGTATACGAATTAATACAGAAGCAATTAAACATGTTCCTGACTTCTTTCGATGTGCTTAAAGAACAGCACATAATTTTAAATCAGTCAATAGCCACAATGAAAATGACCCCTGTATGCTCTTGATGTAGTTTTATTGAGATGTATAATAACCCAGCCAGCAAAATAGTCCGACGTCTTCTACATACCTGAAAGAAACGTCTATAAAAAACGTCGGAATCGTATAAGAATTCTGTCAGATTTCTGGCCCAAAAACGTATAAAGTGGTTGACACGAACTCTGACAGACATGTCGTGGGAAATTCTGGTTTTCTTGCCGACATTTCTGATAGATATCTGACAGAAATCTAATGAAAAATGCATGAAAAATTTTGATGAATTAACCGAGGTTCGTATTGTTTTTTAACTGATAGCTGAAAGAATTTCTTTTATTGCAAAATATTTAAAAGTATATAATTATAAATTTTACACGTGCGTACCTTATCTTAATCTTTTTATCTTAAAACAATATAATTAAAATAAAATTATTTTCAACTTAATGACAATTGTCATTATTTTCACAAAAAAAAAAAAAAAAAAAAATTCTCGTTAGAGAAATCTGTAAGAATTCCGTTGGAAACTGTCAAAATCAATTAATACATTGTTTGAAACGGCAAAGTTTTTTGATCATTTTTTTAATTAAAATTAAAAATATAATTTATTGGAAAAAAATTATTCAAAATATAAAATTTTTACAATTTTTAGTAATCAATATAATCATTGTTGTAATAGGTGCAAAATCAACAAATGGGTTGCTTGATTCTATGAATTTGGAATAAATTTGTTGATTAGAGACAATTTTTAATTTTTTCTGTGTACAAACTAATCTACATAAAATATATATTTTTTACAATTATAAGTGTTGATCGGCCTTTTTTTGATTACTCTAAATAGTTTATATTGTTTCCTTCCAACTAAGTTGGAAGAAATTTTACCACAATAAATATATATGCTACGGTTTAAGGCGTATTTAATTAATTTACCAGAGTGACTTTTTATTGGGCCTATATTAAATTATGGACCGATCATCGCGAAATTTATAAGTGCTATTCCTAGTCCTATAAAACTGTGAACTATTTAATGTTATTCTGATAGCATTATTTATTGCGATTTTAGGTGTACTTAACTGTCTTCCGGGAGAAGGGTTTATATAAGGCCTAGGGTAAATTATGGACCAATCTTCACGAAGTGTGATTTGCAGTTAACGAACTTAAGCAAAATCTTATATCAATTCGTGCATTGTTCCACCATTTATGTTAGTTTTTGTAACAAAATTATCAATTTTTTAAGGTGGTGGTTCCACATTTTGATTCATAGCTCTGATTCTACTTAACCGATTTTGCTGGATTTCAATCCCAAACTGCTTAGGATAACTACAAGCAAGTTTTTTCATTTCTTTTGAGTTTTTCGAAAGTGAGACGGACTTAGAACTACTCAAGGAGCGAGAATATATATACTTTATGGGGTCTGAGATGAATAACAAACAAACGTTTCACACGGAATGACAAACTTAGTATACCCTCTTCACAACTTGTTGCGATGGCGGGTATAAACATTGCCGTATGAGTTATATAACTGATTTTAGTATCGTTGATTTCAAAAAGGTTCTTAAGGCCCAACCATTATATGCATGAGGTCACTTTAGCAATTCTGCGAATACAAATAAAACAAATGTACGTATGTGGCCAAGTATAATGTACTTAATGAAACTTTTCGTCAAGTTTCGTTTACTGTATTTTAATTTTGTATCCATTTTTTGGTACTTTTAAGTTTGATGTACTCGCAAGAAAAACAAAATGTTGCACAAATATGCAACATTGGTTACATACAGGCTTTTCTTTTTAATTTCTGCCAATGGCTTAAGCTACCTTATGCACATTACGATTCGGCCTTTACTTTAATTTGAGAAATTTTAAAATCGAACACCCTATTTAAACTAAAATATTTCATGTACATAAACATAGATATATGGACATGTAGTTTTTGTTTTTTTTTTAATATTCTATTCTCTTTTCATTTTGCTGTATTTTGCTAGAAGGTGCTTAAAAATGATGAAATGAAAATTGCCTTCAGCCATGGCACATGAAGTACTTATATTTATTATGAGCTCCATATATCCATAACACGTACTTGAATTTTTTGTTATTTTTTTGACAAAAAAAAAATAGTAGAAAAACCCCTCATCCAAACATGGAAAATGGAGAAAAAATTGAAAAACAAAGAACTTAAATTAAATGAAAAGAATTTTCCAAAAATAATATGCCTATTTGGGTACAAGATACTAATATTTTGGTTATAGACATACCTAGAAAGTATGTTTGTAGGAAAAAAGTCATACAAAAATATATATGCTGTATATATATACATACCAATGTTTCTTCTTTATGATTATCATAAGCAAAGTATTATTAAACGACAGTGCCATCAAACCCTACAATAAGCAGTGCTTAAAATGCTACCATTTATATAGCTGCTGCTATGGGAATTATTCTGTAAAAGTTGCAATAGCATTAAAAATTTTAGTAGCCATTTAAATATTATAACTATTGCACAATATTAAAAAAACCAAAGTCGAAATGGATCAATTACACTATGAATTCTCAGATGCTGGATTACATCAATAGGAGGAAACTGCTGTCTGAGTATCAATCAGGATTTAGAAGGAAACATAATACCACTACTCACATGCTGGATATTTTACATGGAATACGAAGCGGGCTAGATGAACATTACTTTGTAACTTTAATCAGTTTAGATTTTAGTAGAGCATTTGAGTCGATTTCACATGAGGTGCTTCTAAATAAATTGTTTAACGAATTCAGGTTTACGAAAACTGCTTGTCGGTTGATTGAAGCCTTTTTAAAGCATAGGACGCAATTTGTTCAGCTTGGTCTAGTTAGATCATCTACTAAATGCATCTCTAGAGGTGTACCCCAAGGAACAATTTTGGGACCATTGTTATTTTTAATTTATGTAAATGATATCTTTTCATCTTTAGTTTCATTAAAAGGTTACCTATATGCTGATGACTTTCAGTTGTTGGGTATAGAAAAATCTGGGAATGAGTTAATTAATAATGTTAATCGTGATTTGGAGAATATTCAAAGGTGGTGAAATACGAATTTTATTACATTAAATATTTCTAAGTCAAAAGCTGTTAATTTTAGTAATATGAACTAGAACCTTTTTAATATTGTACATGGTGACATGCCTCTACAATTCGTTTCATATTTAAAGACTCTTGGATTTTTTATTGATAAGGACTTGTCTTTTAGCCAACACATTAGCTTTATGATTCATCGGGTTATAATTACATTACGTAGACTTCATAGTGTTCCTTGTAATCTATCAATTGATGTTAAAAAGAGAATTGGCTATGTTTTGTTGATGCCACTTATCTTATATGGCTTAAAAGTTTATAGTGGAATACCGGCAGCTAATTTTTTTAGGGTAGAAAGATGTTTCTACAGAGTGATTAGATATGTTTATGGATTGAGGATTTGGGACCACGTCTCGGCATGTGTGTTTGATTTTTTGGGATGCAGTTTTAGGGACTTTGTAAATCATAAATTGTTAATATTGTTTTACAAAATGTTTAAAACTTCTTCTCCATCTTTTCTTGTGTCAAGGTTTACTTTCTCGCAATCAACGAGAACTCACTGTTTGTTGTGTCCTCGTTTTCATACAATGGTTATGCAGAGATCATTTGTAGTTCGTGTGACTAGATTGTGGAATTCAATATTACCATATGAAAATAGGAATTTTTCTTATACTTTTAAACAATTTAAAAGACTACTTTTATTGTTATTAAGTCAATAGTGTTTTTTTACAGAAGGTTACAATATTTTGGTTACCACTTTTATAACAGTTGGGACCCATATTCGTGATAGGGATAGTAAAACCTATGTATTTAAAAATGTATTAGTAAAATAAGTTAAATTAATATTGTATAATTAAATTGTCAAATAATGTAACTTAATCAATTTTGCCTATATTGGCTTACGATTATATGTGAATAAATAAATAAATGAATCTGACAGCTAATATATATGTAAAATTTTCCGCTGAATCCGAATATGAATTGTCAAAAGTAGTACAGTTTTTGAGATATTCCAAAATAACCGTTATTTGGGTTTTTAAAAAAGATGATATGACTAAAATGCAAATATCTTCAAAAATCTATGTATGTATATGTATTTCTTTCTTTTTAATGAAAGGTTATAAAATTTCTAGAATAACCGTGGATTGCTAGTGAAGATTGGTCCGTAAATGACAGAGTTACAGGGGACAAAAGTTCAAACTTCATTGAAAATTTTGATTTTGTTCAATTTTGCTCTTTCCAAGTTATTTTTTTTAAACCAATGATTAAAAAATCCTAATGTTTTATTGCATGCGACAGTCGATTTTTTTAATATGAATATTTTGCGCCCAACAAGACATTGATTGGTACAAAAATTACAAAGCTACAAAAGATTTAGTAAATTAATATTTATTAATATTTATTGTTACTAAAAATTTAGCTTTGTATATTTATTTGTTGTTTTTCTTTGATTTTATACAAAAAGTGGGTTAATTCAATTAATCTTCTTTGTCATTTTTGCACCGATCTGGATCCTATTGGGCACAAAATGTTCGTATTGAAATAGGCTAACGTCGTAAGTGATAAAACTGAAAGAAATTTTATTTTTTGGTTTAAAAAAAAAACCTTGAAGAAAAATTGCGAAAAGTCACGAAATTTATAATGAAGTTTGAAATTTTGTCCACTATAACTCTGCCATTTATTGACTCATTTTCACAAAGACCTATGGTTATTTTAGAAATTTTATACCCTTTCACTAAAAATGAAGAAATACATAATCCGTTTAAGATTTTTGAAGATATTTGCATTTCAGTCACATCATCTTTTTTAAAAACACAAATAACGGTTATTTTGGAATATCTCAAAAACTGTTCAACTTTTAATAATTCTTCATATTCATATTCAGCGGAAAATTTTACATAAAGATAAGGTGTCAAATTCATTTGGTCAAAACAATGTCACGTAGTGCTATAATAAAACATAAACATAGAACAGTAGTTTTAAAATCTAATCATTTGCTACTTCTATATTTCTATTTCTTTTTTTTTTTCTATTTTTACTTGAGCAATTGTATTTTTAAATTGGTAAAAAAGTTATTTTTCTGGTATCAATAGCAGTACTGTGAAACTTTTTTATTATTCCTCTCAAACCCCATAAAGTACATATATATATTTCTTTGAGGATTGCGATAAAAATAATTTTTTTACGACTGAATTATATGCTACTGGTTTATATTGCTACTTTTTGTGCTACTTAAATGATATTCCTTCACTGCTTCTACGTCAAATACTACTTTACTGCTGCATCTTCTGCTATCTCTAATGCTGTTTCTTTTTGTTAAGTGCTTTTATTTTTAAACCATTTCTATAACTTCTAGTTTTTAAAATAGCAGTAGCAAATGAAATAAAATAAACTCTGCTACTCTAAAAATCTCTTTTTTTTGTAGTCGCACAACTAATTCTAAGAAACTGTTATGGTAGCAGAAGTGCAAGTTAAAATATGGCTTTAAGTTTTTTTTATTATTTTATCTAGACTATTGATAAAACTTTCATTGCTTCTGCTACTTTTAGGCCCGTTTTCACGACTTTACGACAGCTAAATGTAGGAAGTTATCGAACAGATAATGAGTTTTTAATTATCACAAGTTCTCTTTAACCTTAAAGTGAAGAATAAGCTAATAGTACGTTTCCACTTACATGTTTTGGGCCACAAAACTAGTTTTGCAGCAAAACAAGTGTTTTGCTACTTGTTTTCCCATACATTTTTCATGTTCGAAAAACTCAAACAAAAACTAGTTTAGCTCCAAAACATCTCGAAAATCATGAATACAACTCTGGGTTATCCATTATTGGTGATTGACAATTTCGAAAAAAGTGACATATTTACCAAACTATTAAGACTTATTAAATAGGTTTATGCAACTCTCCAGCTGATTTATTTGTTTGCAGCGTAAAAATAATAAAATAATAGAATAAAAAGGTAGTAAACTATGTGCTTTTATATAAGTACATATATGTACATCTGTGTATTAAAAAACAAAAAAGGAAATTTCATGTTAAAGATAAATATTTTTTTTTTAACACATATTTTTTTTGCTTCCATGTTTGTTTACAACATAAATGTCAAATTGATTTCGAAAATTCGAAAACCAAAACCAGTTTTACATAATGGAAACACTTTGACAAGTTTTGCCCAAAACAAGTTGTTTTGCTCATAGTGGAAACATAGTATAAAGAGAGGAACGTTCTACCTTTAACTTTTGTCGTAAGGTTTAGATTTGAGATTGCCATATTATATTCACATATTTTTTATATATGGCAACTCCAATTATACGTATATTTTGTAAATGTAAAAAAAGTTTGTAGTTGCCAGTTCGTATTTTTATTTTGGCAAAAATAATCGGTATTTCCTTTAGTATTGCCACTTTTTTTAAAATGTTAAGTTTATTTTATACAGAAGTTGTAAAAACGAAAAATAGTTGAAGGTAACTTTATTTCTCACTACACAGAAAAAATTATTGCTAAAATATTTTCAAACAAACGCTGGTTTCAAAAATTTTTTAATTTCTACAAATTTTTTTAACTGTTTCAATTAATATTTTTGCTTGATTTTTTATTGTATCTACAAAAATGTTGACAACTGTTAAAACATAAAATATACGCTTTATTGGTTTCAAGATTTCATAATTTTGTATGAAATACTTAACGCTCTTTAATGTAGACGTTTTTTTGCAATTTTTTATTTGATCGTAAGCCACACTACTTTATGTAAAATAAATGAGCAACAACAAAAAACACATGCAGTCTATTTTTGTACGCCTTAAAAAAGTACAACAATAAGAAAGATGATAAAATAGCGTGACGAAAAACAACAACATCATAAGAAACAAAATTTATTTTTGGTTGTTTTCAAAGTTGGTAAAATAAGAATGAATAGAAATCCCGTTTTCTATTTTTTAAATTTTGTCAGTTAAATACATAAAGTTTTTGCAGTAGAATGATGACGGAAACCATATCGGGTCGTTCTGCTGCAGTTTTTAGTTGAGATTGCTTCTTCTTAACCCAAGGAAAGGATAAGACCAACGGTGAATGTGTGCAACTAAGCTATAACGAGAGAGAGACATCGACTGCTTTCAGTGCAAAAAGAAAAAACTTTTTTGTTTGATTTCAGTAAATGATTTGCTTTTAATTTTTTAGAATTTCAGTCAATTTTTTTGTTTGACTCAGCTAAATTATTTGTTTGAAAAAATCAGGGTTTTTTTTTCAATAAACGAAATGCAAAATAAATGGTTTGAATATGCAAATTTGTTTGTAGGTCCTGTTTTAAACAAAAAACGTTTTGATCCGGCAAATTTTTTGTTTGAATTGAAAAAATAATTTTTTCTGTGTAGTGCTAAAGGTAGCGTTAACTATATCGAACTTTAAAGGTAAGTCGTGAAAACGGGCCTTAGTCTAGTACTTAAAGCACAGACAGTAAGCAGTGTTAGAGTAAAATACAGGGAGCTAATTATGGCAGTCGTGATCGAATACTTTTTCGATTCAAAAGCACAATTATTTCTAATTCTTTCAGGCGAAATTATCTTTTCAGTGTTGTAAAAACTCAAATATGTGCTTTACAACACTGAAAAATTAATTTCGATTTGTTCAGTACCTGCTGAAAGAGTTAGAAATAAAATTGCTTTCGAATTGAAAAAGTATTCGATCACGACTGTTAGAATTAGCTCCCAGGTGTTTAAGTGTTTGATATTCAGCGCAGTGTATTAATAACTTAATCGAGTTAAGTCCATGATTTAACCGGTTTTACACTTAAGACAACGATTACTAAATATCTTTTTAATATTATAGCGCTCACACCAGTCGCATTGAATTCAATTTTGGATTTCAGTTTGTTATGTCTATGAAAAATTCTTAAAATGTAATTACATGCATTATTCCTTCAAAAAAAAAGAAAAGAAAACTAATTCAAATTTATAATATTGTACAGAGAAGAAAACGAACTGAGTGAGCCAATTAGAAAATGCAAATAGAAAAATAATTTATAATGATGATACCACACGTCTGTATGTAAGCACATGTGATCAGACAGACTTTCTTATATGAGTATCTAATAAGTTGTTAAGAACTTAACAATTTACAAATTAAAATTGTTTTCTTGTTTATTGTGAAAATATTTATGCAAATATGTTTATGTCAGCTCAAATGCTTAAAATAGTTTTAATTATTTTATAAATATGTTGATATCAAAATTAAATTGCATTTTAGTTCTATAATAATTTCTCTTCAAAATATGCAATATGAAAATTGTGTTGAGAAAATTTTATTAAAAAAAATATAAATGATATTTTGTATTATTCTTTAAGAAATTAAAAATGTTTTCAAATCACAGTCACAAATAGAGATTTTATTGTATCTCCAAGTATTATTATTATATCTTTGGTACATTATTTTAAAAAGTTTTTTAAGTACCTGGACTATACGAAATAGTCTAGAGGTATTAAATGACACGAAAAAAAAACTCGTACTAAATTTAAATTTTGTTCCAATTACATACTTCAAGTACGAGTCGAACTTAAAAATTTTGCATTGCATTCTATACGTGTGCACACGCTTGTGTTTGTAATAGTTTGTTGTAGTAACAACAACAATACACAAGTAGGTACAAAACGATTTGCTTGTTGTGTATAGAAACAACAATAGCTGCGTTCGAGAACACAAAAGTTTTTACTATTTTTTACTGAACTTTACTGCATTTTACGAAATTGCGTTCGAGTACACAAAATGCAGTAAATGAGAACACAAATTGAGAGCGAAAAGTGACAGTTCTTGTCTGAGTATTTACAAATTTTTACTGCAGAAATTTTTGCAGTAAAATTTAGTAAAACAAAAAAACATATGTTTCAAAAGGTAAACAAACAAAAGTAGCAAACAAAATGCTTACAAATTGTGAAAAATTGTTAAATAAACGAAAAGTTGAAATAAAAATTAAACAAAAACAAAATGTGAATAAATAATTATTAATTAAACTTGTTTGTGAATCATTTACTGTGCTAAATACCAACATTTGAAACTTTTTTTGTTATGTTAAGTTTTTAGAGTTGTAAAAGTGCTAAGTACTTGGGTACTTAAGTAATCAATAGCAAAAAACTATTCATGTTTTTTTTTTGAATAAATTAACCCGCCACAAATAAGTAACATCAAATAAAATAAAAAACAAACAAATATGAAAGATTACATAAAATAATTTGTTTGAATTTTCCAAAAATGTTTGTGTTATAAAAAGTATTTAATCGAGTACCGATAAGAAAACGAGTTAAGTAGTCAAAAGTGAACATTTTTCAACACTTCAACTATTTGTCATCAGCTGTTGCCTTTATTTTACGAATTTTTACAAATTTTGCGTTCGCGTACTTTTTTGGACAACAGCTTTTTATGAGAGCAAATTTTACAATTTTCTCATTTACTGCATTTTACTGTAGAAGTACTCAAACGCACCTAATAAGAGGAAGAACATTCATTATTTACATGTTAAAAAGTAAAACAAAAACTCAAAATTGCCAACTTCCTTTTGTTCCAGTTATTTATTAAATACACCACATTTTCAAAGTAAAGGGTGGTGGTCGAACCAAAACGCACATTGTTAATTGTAAATAAAACAAAAAGTTTTCAGAGAAGTCCATTTTTTCAATGACTGGGACATAACCGAGGTTAATGTGCCGAATTATCTCTCTCTCTTAAGCTCTTGAATTGATCTTGGCTTATTGACGTAAATTTTTTCTTTTAAATATTCCCAAAGAAAGAAGTCCAACGGTGTCAAACGCCATGACGTGAGATAACACGGTCATTGAATTTGTCGGGCAAAATATTGTTGGATCCACATTAACATATTAACGAATCACGAAGGGCACGGAATAAATTTTGATTTGGGCAAACATTTTCGTAAAAGGCTTCAGCAATTTTAACGCGCTGCTTAATTGTGTTCCATTCCATGGTTGAATTTGTCAACCACTTAAACAAAGAAATGTCTAATAAGGTTGGGCAAAAAACTTGACGTTAAGGTGTGACTCACAATTAACCTCGTGCATTATGGTTGCACCACCTTTAGAACGATTACAAAAATAATATCGGGCACGCCAGTGGTGTTTTATAATTGAGAATTTTTCTTTAAACAAAGAAGTCAATACAACAAAAGTAAAACAAACATATGTTATCACGAGTAAGTAAAGTAAATAATAATATTCTCTCATTTTCTGGTTCTCTAGGGTAAGTGTTAAAATAGACTCAAACTCAATTTCGGATTATTTTCAAGTACAAATTCGGATGGGAATAAATCAACTTAGAAATCCTTGAATTCTATCTCATTTTTACTTAAGTCAATCGCGTATTCAGGTAGTTTTAAATACGGTGAACTTGAACAATCCGTACTTGAAATTATAACTGAGGGAGAAGACTTAGTACAGACATTAAGTAGTAAAGAAGAACAGGAAAGGGCCAGAACGAAACTTACAACAAATGTTGATAATTATATTAATGGAATTAGACTGAATAATAGAGACAAATTCATTCTGGAAAAAGTAGAAGATACAAAAAAATTTTTAAGACTTAATAAGGATATTCTTATATTAAATGCTGATAAGGGTAATACTACAGTAGCTATGGACAAATGTGATTATGATATGAGGATTAATAGTATTGTGCAGGATAATTTGACATATAGGAGATTAAATAAGGATCCCACAAACAAATTACAAAAGATGAATAATGATATTATTCAAGAACTTTTTAATAAAAACATAATCACATCTACAGAGAGGAACAGACTAAAAACAAACGTGGCAATTGCTCCGAGATTGTATGGAGTTCCTAAAATTCATAAGAGAGCATATCCATTGCGACCAATTTGCTCAAGTATCAATTCTCCATCATATGACCTTTGTAAATATATTACAACAATTCTTAAGAATGTAACAATAAATTCTGAATATAATGTGAAGGATTCTCTTCAATTTAAGAATAAAATAAGACATGTTAGGTTACTTTACAATGAAAAATTGGTTTCATTTGACGTGATTTCATTATTTCCGAGTATACCAATAGATCTTGCTATAGATATAATAGAGGAAAAATGGAATATAATTAAAGAATTTACAAAAATTGAAAGGGAACTGTTTTTACGTATTCTTAGATTCTGTATAATAGATAATAGATATTTTCAATTGGATAATAACATATATTTACAACAAAAGGGTCTTCCAATGGGATCACCAGCATCACCAATTATAGCGGATATAGTTATGGAGAGTTTATTAGATACTTGTATTGCAAAATTGACTATAAAACCAAAAATTATGACAAAATATGTTGATGATTTGTTTTGCATTATTGAAGAATCAGAAATCAGGAAACTTTTAACTCATTGCATCCGGACATAAGATTAACTATTGAGAAAGAGTGTAACTTAAAACTTCCATATTTGGATACTTTGTTAATAAGAAAAAGGAATAAATTATTAATGGATTGGTACCAAAAACCAACTTCTTCTGGTAGAATTATCAATTATTTCTCCAAACATCCAAAGAGCGTTATAACTAATAAGGCAAAAAATCTTTTAAAAAGAATACTGAAAATAAGTGACTTAGAATTTCATAACAGAATTTAAAAAGAATTAGGGATATTTTGAGGGATAATTGTTTTCCAATGGGACTGATATCAAATTTAATAGGAAAATACAATTACCATAGGGCAAACAACTTGAATATAATTGCAGAACCAAAAATTTACAAATCACTTACATATATTCCTAAAATATCGGAACGTTTAGAAAAGTCAAAAATATTCGACACAAGGACATGTAAAATAGCACATAAATCATATAATACAGTTGGTAAATTATTCACTAGGACTAAGGATAAAGTACACAAGCTAGAAATGTCAAATGTAGTTTATAAAATACCTTGTAAGGGAAATGATAATATACAATGCAACAAAGTATATGTAGGTACGACAAAGAACAAACTGAAAACTAGAATTTCGGGTCACAAATCAAATCAAAAGTTTAGGGATATTTCATCACAAAAAACAGCATTAACAGCCCACTGTGCCAGTTTAAATCACTCTCCGGACTTTGAGAATGTATCAGTTTTAAACACAGAAAAAAATTATAAACGACGTTTAATGCTAGAAATGTTGCAAATCATTAAAGTACCAGAATTGTTAAGAATTAATTTTAAATCGGACACGGAAAATGTAGCACAAAATTCTAGACATTTGGTGTATAAAAACAAAACAGGAAATTAAAATTAAAATTTTTTAGAATGTAATAGATTATTTGTTTAAAAAATTTTTTCTAATTGTAAATAATTTTTTCTATGTGACAATTGTTATTATTTTTTCATTATTTTGTGAACGTTATTTAAATTGTTTAATTATTTCCCTGACGATGATACACATTGCTGTATCGAAATATTGGAACTAATAAATAAATGTTATTTAATTTTTTATATAAAACAAAAAAACCTCAAGCTTAATAAATTATATTGCAATGTAATTATTTAATGGCAAAATTTTTACAAAAACTAAAAAAAATTATTAAACCCCATCTCTGCACCATCCCAGTATCCAGTCCAAGGCCTGCTGCGTCGCTTCCGTAACCATCGCGTCATCAAATCCAGTCACAGAATAAAACACAGATATCATTTCGAAAGCCCAGGTCATTAAGGATCTATAACAATAGGACATCAATAACCAAGGTCCACAAAATATGCTAAAGACCCTGTAAACATTCTTTGGTTGCTTCAATGGTCTTTAACGAGCCACATATATCTAACTTAATCACCCTGTATGCCAGCATCTGCCCTATCCAGTTTTTATAAGAACTGGAACATCTTTCCTTGTAAGAGCAAAATAAATTGCATCGTAGGAAGTGTTGTCAAAGGCTCCCTTTATAGCGATGAACTCACACTGAACTATTAGCCTTGCAGCCAGTGCCTTCACAATCGTAACAACAACGTGATGGCAGTCACCGTAGACTTGCCCGATTGATAGGCAAAGGGCAAGTGATGTATCAGAGTTTCCGAAAGATATTCCTCCCTTATAAATCTATGAGTTTCTACATGGAATTCAGGAAAAACGAGCTAAGGTTTGTTTGGCAATTTTTCAGATTTTCCCCCTGCTTTAGGTATAAAGACAACTTTAACCTCCCTTCATGGCTCCAGCACGTGACACGCCAGTAAACCGGATCTAAAGATCCTAGCTATTTGAGAAGTGATAGCCCTCCCCTTGCTAAAGGCAGCATATCACGCGGGCGACCACATTTATATTCTTTGGGACGAAAAGGGCATAGATCCTGGATAGTGAGTCGCAAATAGGAGCTCACAGGTCTCCTTTGGCGACACAGTAAACGTGCCATCTGGCCGTTTGAGCGAGCTAAGACCATTTGTGTGGTCCTGAGAAAGCGACTTTTGCAGACTGAGTGACTCAGGAAGGTTGTAAATCTTGCCGCAATATTCACGCGAAGTTGAACTTTTGGTCGTCCTGATTTCCCTTTTAAAGTTAGTGAGTGCAGCTTTATAGACGCTCCACGCACCAGTTTCCTTAGCCTTGTTGAATTACCGTCTAGCCTCAGCTCTTAGACTCTCTAGATGCTCATTCCACCAGGAAGCATCCCTTTTTGGCGTGCGGATCTGGAGTCGTTAGCTCTCCCGACGATACTTCTTCCTAAAATATTTTTCAAGCTGTGAAAAACTTAATTTTTAATCTTAAAAAAAAAACCAAAAAAAAAATGTGGTAGACAAGACCTTTTAAAATGCTTTTAGATTTTGCAACCCTCAATTTATTTTTTCCTCATTTGTAATTTAAACATTAAAAAGGGGGGCTTTGCTTCTTAAAAATCTAAAACAAAATGTCATTTATTGTAATTCATTGCAATTCTTGTTCATTCTTATTTGTTGGCCTTTGATCAAAATTGTTTACATGTCCTTTTCTTAAATTAGCCATAAAACTATTAAAATGTCTTAAAAATACACTCACATCGACTTAAACAAACAATCAGGGACACGAAAAGAAGAAAAACATACACATTTTTTAGTGTCTAATAAGGCAAAAACCTATGGAAGATTGTCAAGAGTCATAAATTGCTTTCATTGGACTTTTCTAATAAAAGGACCCACAAAACAAAGCAACAACAAGTTTCACATGAAAGCAAAGAAAATTGTAAAAACCACCACACAATTTACGATAATTTAAAAGATTTGTGTTCAACAAATACCGCAAAGCTGTTGTTATATTATTATGCCGCAATAGTATTTACTTTGGCCCACAATAATGATACATAATCACATGTGCCACACTGTCACTCGCTCATACTTGTGTTCGAGCAAACACAGACATCTACTACCTTTTCAACTGTTTTAGAATTAATTCCTAGTGCAAAAGGCAGGTCTTTGTGGAACTATTGCTTGGGGACTATTTATTGCCCATCATTTCTATAATTTGATCACTTCAATTGTAAGATGTGCACGTTGACAACCAAAATGTACTAAAAATGATTATTTTCATTTTTAAGACTGTTGTTTGAGTTATTATGGAAGAATTGATTCCAATTATTTTTGAATATCTATATATAAATCGGCTAAGACAAAACAGTTAAGAACACTTTTCTCCTCTGTATGTCAACCGATTTGAACAAAATATACACCATTTCAAAGGTATTTACTAACAGAAGTGCACAATATATATTTCGACATTTTTCAGAAACCGGTTTGAAGATATTTCGACCATATTAAACTTATGCATAAATCGGCACAGGCAAAGCAGTTAAGAACGCTTTCTTCCTTTGTTTGTCAATCGAAAAAAGGGAAAAAAGTATCAAAAGGAGAAATACGGGATATTAAATTTCTTTATTTTACTTTTCCGTGTTTCATATGATAATTTTTAAATTGTCTATAATATTAAACTTAGAAACATCATTAATAGGTGCAGGTTACTGAGTGAATGCGAACCTATAAGTCGAAAAATGTTGGTACTTTTTTTCATCTGGTACTTTTTAATTTTTGTTAATATTCGACCTACAAAGATAAAAATTAACATGCATGGTCCTAAATGAATAAAAATGTCTAAAGCCCTTATGACACTACATTTTTTATTCATTAATTGATGTAGAATTGATAGAAATAAACAGTAAATGTTAGAAAGAGCAAACTATTAAAAAATGTAAACAAAGTTTTTAAGTTTTTTTTCTCTTGTTATGGTTTTGTTTCAGGGATGGCGTTGAGAATTTTTAAAATTGTACCAACAACCTTTAAAAATCGTACTTTTTACCCTAATTGTACTAAAAGATTTTTTTAGTTGAAATTAATTTTATTTATGTTCATCAAAAACACCACAAAAAGGTATTATAAATCTTAATTTAAAAAGTATCAACAAAAAAGGACAATTGAAACAACTTAGCCATCCCTGTTTTGTTTATTTTATTAAATGTTGTCAACTTTTTGTTTATGAGAAACCTAAAAACAAAAAGCGGTAAATAGCTGAATTTGCACATAAACCGCTGATTCAGCAACACTTTTAATATTTCAAGCTTGAAATGTCAATTTTAAGTTAAGCAATTTTACATTTTTTTTGACATAACTTCATTTTTTATCGATAACTTTAGTAAAATTTTTGACAGTTTGCCATTTATCTTAATACAGCTTAACTCTTTGCACTTGGTAAATTTTTGTATTACATTATATTTGTACTGTTCTCCAAAACTTGAACAATGCATTAAAAATGTAGTGTCATAAGGGCTTAAGAGGGAGCTTTTTGGTAAATTTTCGTTCTACATGTGGTACTTTAATTAATTTTCGTTAATATTAGACAAAGAATCATAAAATAAAACATGCAGTGTCCTGAGTGGATGACAATCTATAAAGGAGACTTTTTGATACATTTTTGTTTTTCAATTGATATTTTTTATATTGAACTTACAAAATTAAATTAACTCCCGTAGAAGATAAAATATGAACCGGAGGTTGATCCCTCGCCAAATCGGTCCACTAAGACGGAAAAACAAATGCTAGAAACATGTAAATTCATATATACTTAGGTGAACTATGTTTTCTTCATATCAACATAAAAATTTATGGTAGAATTTTGACCATTAGGCTAACATGTAAAGATAAATTTCCGATTTTAAGTGAAATCTGAATGGAAAAATATATTTATTTTCAAAGGAAAGCTACTAAAGATCAATGATCAACACTATTAGGTTTTATCAACCATCAATATCTAGAAATAATATTGGAGTTGCGTGTCGATTTTTTCCAAAAAATTGAAAATAAAAATTTTGAGTTAATACACTATTATTGAAAAAGTGCAATATGTATGTATGTATAATTCATGGTAGAATAAGTACTTATTATACTATGTGTATAATCAATCTTATTCAGTTAAATTCAAGAACTAGGAACACAAATTTAATAAAATAATTAAATATAATAAGAACATGGACACAATATGCAAAAGGTACGCGTAATTAAATATGTATTATAAAAATCGTTTTAAATTTTACAGTAAGGAAACATAACGTGGAAAATGTCCGCGTTATGTGGATAACGCGTTATAAAAGTACTAAATTACTGTAATATAGGGGGGTCTATTGTATTTGGGTGCTCCGGTAGGCTAGTTGGTAGTGCGCTAGTCTATTAGTCCGAGGGTTGCGGGTTCGATTCCCGCCAGGGGTCTGATCTGTTTTACTACAACGGGCTGAAGGTCTACGTTATTGTTGCTCGGTTAATTAAGTTAGAATGTAATTTGTTAATGTTTTTGTAACTCTTATTAAATAAATAAAATATTGTATTTATCATTGAAGGTTTCATGTATATTTGTGTTTAGTTTTTCTTTAAAATCTGCTTATATACTTCGATTTCAAGACGATTCCTGTAACATTTTGTAAACTAATTTTACTGTTATAAGAAAAACCGCAGAAATGAGACATATATCTTATCCAATTATATCTTTATATCATTTAATTGCATTCTTTCTTTATTTCTCATTTGGTTTAAAGGAAAACGAAACTTTTTCTTCAAAAAATAAATATTTTCAATTGGAATAGGAACTAACCCATACACTACACATTAACAGACCTAAAAATAAAATTCTGATGGTCATGATGCATGATGTCATGAAGTTTGCAGTAATTTAGATTATTTTATTTTTTAAGTTAAGAAAATATCCATCGTTTCTTATATTTGGAAAAAAAAACTTCTTTCACTTTACGTTAAGTTGAAAGATAAATTAATAGTTTTCAATTGATTCAAACACACATGTTCAGATTATAGAAACTTATACACATACATATACTTACATGGCTATTCCCAGCGGAAGAAGGGCCTTCTAGTAGGCCTTTATATGCTTCATTTATAGAAAATTATTGCTTATTTTAAATAATTGTTACTTACTTGCAACGAGAAAGTAAAAACAGAGCAGACAAACTTGAGAGACAAAAATATTTTAAATTTGTGATAGTAAAATATTTACTAGCAAGAATAAATCAACCACCTGTTTAATGATTTTGTTTACAAAAAAAATTTATAATTTTTATAATTTTTAAATTAAAGGTTTTTTATTAACATTAAATATTTATTTTTTTAGAATTTAGGAACAATATTTTTGCGCAAATAATTAATTGAATTTATTAAGAAACAATCCGTATCATACAGCTGAAAAGTTTTGCTGGTAAAGCGTTCATTAACTTTTATATTTTTTTGAGTAATTGGCAGAAACATTTTGAAAACTTTAAACTTACCCTCTCATTGTAAATTTCTACTAGTAAAGTAAATGAACACACCTATTATTTGTTAGCAAAATTTTAAGCTCAATTGTCTTTTCTAATGCGTCTAAAAAAATTAAGGCTAATATTGAAATGTGAACAAGGTTAAAAATTAAACCTATTAGCCCATTAAACTCTACCATCATTCTATCTTGGTTCATGGCCCTGCCCTTATTGCATTAAAATCCTAATTTCGGGTCGGCATTTGTATTGGAGCCATGTGAAATTACAAACCGATTTGGTTCATTTTATTTGCAAATAATACTTTGTACACAAAAAATACATATACTGGAGAAAATAAGGGCGGATGAGCTTGGTAGATTACTGGATTTGAATGGCGTTGGGGTAGCTTTGCTTTCCTGTAAAGTTCAATTTTGGCGACTCACTATCGATATTGCTAACCATAGATTATTAATGATTAAAATACAGATGGTGTCTTAAAGGAAGGCACGAACAGCGCCTTTAAGCCAGATACTAAGATTACTGCCGCAGTTGCAGTGATAAAAATGAGGAAAAAAACGTGAAGCAGCTGATCTGTCACTGTCCTGTGTTGGCGATAATGCAACTTTCAATGGATTGCACGTTATTTCTGCCATTGAACTGGAGCACACAAATTCGGTTTGGTTCTGTTGAGTTCTGTTTGGTGAAATTTAATTGTGGTGCCTATTATGAACTAAATTCGATTTTCGACAGCAGCCGAATAAGCTGAACGAATGAATTTTCATTTGGTTTTATGGCGCTTATTCTATAAAAATTTACTATTGTGATTTTGTTAATTCACAGTAGTACATTTTCGATCAGCTGTCACTTAAAATAAAAAAATTTTTGTTTACAAATTTAAAAAATAAAATTAAAGTTAGACGGGGCCACGGCGGAATTATGGTTGTTTTCAAATAATTTAGCTTCAGGGGGGTTCCATCCCACTTTTTTAGATGCTGAACTTTGCTGCAAATCATTTGGTCAAAAAAGAATTTTGTTCCATTAGGAATATGAGAGTTTCCAATTGTTGTTTACGACGTTGGACTTGCATAAAATGAACAAAACTGATAAAGAATATGGTATTTGGTATACGAACACAAAAAAATTTAAAAATATGTAGTTACATTTTCAACAAGTTTTTTACATTTATTTGCACCGTCGAAAGCAAATTAGTTTTCGTTGAAAAATTCGATGCACAACAAAATTTTCTACAGTGCTGCCAACTCATAATACCAAATTAACATTCGATAGTCGATGTTCGATAGCTAGCGAAAATCGTTTATCGAATGTAACTCATAATAAGGGCCTGTATCACAATGAAGCCTTGGTGAGCTCTGGCATTTCTACCTAACCTGTTGTGGCTACTATTGTTTCTTAAAAGTTGAACGGCTACTTTTGTTGGTAAATTTGAGGGAAATTGTTAAGTTTTGCTGGTATGTGTATAGACCGATCTGGCCGAATTTGAAAAGCAAGGTATATAAAGTTTTCATAAAGTTAATTACCGCACCTTGGTGGGCTGATGGTCATCGTTAAATAAACTCTCATACTCATAAGTATCCAGAACATAGGAACATATCGTCGGCTTACTATGCAAACCTGCTAAATCCACTTTTTAAGTAAATTAAGATTTTGATGCCGTGTGGTAGAGAAAGTTACGCCCCGTCGACCAGCATGATGTTTTTCTTCAATTTGAGTCTTAGAGTTTGTTAAACCAACTATATTTTTGGTTTTTCTCTTGAGGTGCACATATGAAATATAAAAAGTATTTTGTCTCTCCTGTAAAATTTACTGAAAGGGAGTTAGCAGGTTTGCATATTAAGCCGACGATTTATACTTAATGGAGTCTATGATCAGAATTACAGATATTACAAACGGAATGGCAAACTTATATATGTGACGCGCAAAATAGAAAGGGACCTAAGGGTAAAAACCGGTTTTGTTCAGGATAGCCGTTATAAAGATTTAAATACGTGTATCTTTGGTGTACCATCACTGAGCGTATTGGTATTGGTCTCATTTGAAAGCAACACATCTCATGACGTCAGGAACATGTTGGTCAACCTTGAAAATGCGCGTAGGTCGTCCCTACCTCTTGTTTTGTGTAGTTGGTTTTTACTGTTTTCTACCTAGCGCGCTGTTTCCATGAGTTTGGTATCAATTTTGCTCGCGAAAATAATTTAAAACTAATAACATTCTTACTGACTGTTTTAGGATGAAATGGTGGACGAATTTGAAGAAATAGATTTACTTTATCGCTTCCCTGGTGACGAGGATGATGACGATCACTTCTCAGAATTATCGGATAGTGACTTTTAAGATGATACCGATAATATGTAGCTTGATAAATCTGGTTCAAAAATACCTCCGTGTTGTTCAAATCAATGCTATGAAGTGATCCCTAAGAAGACGGCTGTGGATTTTCGTACGTCTTTCATGAATTTAGATAAGGAATCCTAAGATTAAGTTATTCTCGCACATCTGGCAGCTCACCGTGGCGATGCAATGCTCAGGTCAAAAGTTGGTGATCGATCGCGAGCTATGAAGAAACGGTACAATTAGATATATTATTTTCGAAGTTTGCCGATATGCCGTGATATGTACTTCTTCCTGTATACAATGGGAATTAAACGCTACAAAAATCTAATCGAACATTACGACCAAAATGGTGTTTATCCACGCGAACATGGCATGACGAATAAAATTAATCGTACAGATGCTTTAACTACTTTGGAAAAAAAAAGAAATTGTTTCATTTATCTGCTGTTTTGCTGAAACTGTTGCTATCACTCTACCTGGACGTCAACCAAATCATCGTGATTATGGTTTATTGAAACTTCCAACTACGTCGAACCGGGTGGTAAAATCGTAAAACTTCGCACTTTCCAAACGCTGTGGAAGAAATATTGTCCCTACATCGTCACTATGAAGCCGGCATACGATTTGTGCGAATTGTGTCGAAATCTTGCAAAAGATGCTGTTTATACAGTAAACGTTACTGAAGTGGAAAAAGAAGCAGCATTGAAGGTGTATTCTGGTCATTTGCAATCATCTGCCAGCACTCAGCGAGAGTACTATAACGACTTGAGAACATTAGTCAAGCCTGATCCAAATGCCATGTATCCAGGTATTCCAGAGGAGAATTATCTAGTAGTATCTATGGATTATGCTCAAAATTTTAGCTTTCCCTCGGGTCCACAGCAAATAGGAACTGCGTACTTTAAATCAGGTCGCAAAACTGCAATTTTCGGAATCACAAACGAACGTCAAAGTGTTCAACATATCTTCTGTATTGACGAAAGCGATTCCATTGGAAAAGGTCCGACGAATTCAGTAATATCAATGCTTGATTACTACCTACGAGAAGTGCATTCAACTAAAAAATTAGTAATATTCGCTGATAACTGTGTTTCACAAAATAAAAACAATGCGATTATACGATATTTACAACACCTTGGCGATACTTCCAGATGTGAGTCAGTTGAATTGAACTTTTTGTTAAGTGGACATACAAAGTTTTCACCTAATCGTTTATTCGGAGTTTTGAAATCAAAATATGCCCAAACTAATGTCGACTGCTTCATGGATGTAGTTGATTCTGTTAGAAAATCATCTCGTAATGGATTTAATGTTCCTGTACCTATTCGACTTCCAAACTCAAGTGAGCCTGTTGTTGAGTGGAGAAAATGAGACGAAAACTTCTCCACTAAATATAAAACTTTAATTGGAATATCGAAGTATCATCACTTTGTATTTATTGCTCAGTCACCAGTGCAATGTAAACTGTTTGCGAATTCAGCCATCATAAATGAAAACATACATCTGAATAACAATACCAGTTTCGATGACAAACCAATTAAAATTCCGTCACCAGGGTTATCGATGAAGCGTCAATGGTACTTGTATAAAGAGATCCGGGGTTTATGTTTTGACGATTCAAAAAAAGATTCGGTTGCTGCTCTTCCTTTGGTCTCTGGAAATGGAAACGAAGAGGAAGATTCGGTGGAAGTGGACAATCCTCAAGAAGTGGAGGCAGCAGACGTTAAGAAGAAATCAAAAAAAAATAAAGGACCGGCACCGTCAAGTTCTAAGGAACTAATTCGCAAGAACCGTCGAATAAAATGATTTTTCTATTTTTTTAAATTGTTCATAAGGAAAAAAATAAATAAATAAATGAAAATAAATATAAAATAAAATTTCATAAAATGCGCATATCTCTGGGAGGGAACACTTTTGGGGCATGGGATCGGTCTCATTCGATGCCCAGATGTTGTCCACATCAAAAAAAAAAGTGAAAATTGATTTTTTTTACCCTTAGGTCCCTTTCTCTTTTCCATATTTAATGAAGGATATATTAAAGATATTTTAAAACATTAAGCAAATTCTCGAGCTTTGAAAGGCCTTCCTTAGTAAGGCAGACGGATGAATGTCTAAGGAATGCAACACTGAAGGCCTTGCCTTTTTTTCCACCAGTTCCCTTAATTTATGTGTATTTAGCAACAGAACAAGAACAGTTAAAGAAAAACACACTTTCAAATATATTTTGGCAGTTACTTACTTGTAGCATTTGTTTGTGTGTCATTATTTTTGGAATGATTTCTTTTTTGTTGTCATTTTTATTATTTTCTTTTTCTTTGTGGATACTCGAACTTTTTCCTTTCGGTATGGAATTTTAAAAATAGATGTTTTTATTTTCGGTTGTGCTTAAAATGACTGCAGTTACAAAAAGTAAAAAACAACTGTCATTTGTCATTTCTTTTCTTAAAAATTTTTGTTCGTAAGATTCTAAAAGACATTTTGAGTGGCATTAAAGAGCATGTGTTTAGTGCAGTAAAATTGTAGAGTAAAAGGTATGTTTTTATTTTTACCAAAATAGATGTACATACATACAACACAAACAGGGTGGCGCAGAATGAGCAATATGATTTAAATTCTTTAAAAAAAATTATATTTTACTTTTTCTTTGTTTATTTTTGAGCATTTTGTAAAAAAGACTTGGAGAATTGTTTATGAATAACTAACTATACAATCGAACAAAAAATAATTACACGCCAATTTTTGAGAAAAGTTATGGAAAATATGTGAAAAAGAGCACGTATGTACTATGCAGAAAATGGACATCACTGACAGGATATACTTTTTGAAAGCTAATTAAAACAAGTAAGAGTGCTATATTCGGCTGTGCCGAATCTTATATACCCTTCACTATTGTGCGAGCAGAATACAGAGCAACAAGACAAAACCTAAATAATTTCTACATAAACATACATATAGACAATACATAAAACTTCATTATAAATTAAATTTAAAAAGTCAAAACTGGTAAATATTTTTTTCAATCGTTTCAGAACATAAAAAAATTAAAAAAAAATTTTCTTTTTGAAAAAACAAGATTCGAACCAGGGACTCACAGTTTCGTATAAATAACACAGTTATAAACCATTTAAGCCATACAGCTCATTCTGCGCCATGCTGAACATACTTATGTATCCTAAGAATTGGGAAACAGAAGTGAATTCATGGCAATAATAATAAGCAAAAAAGTATAGTAGGTCAAGCCCGACCATATGATACCCTACACCACAGTATTTGAAAAACAATTTTTTAGTGTGATCCCTGTATGAGACCCATGGGCAATAAGAACCCGCCAGAACAAAATTATGGTATCAGGTTTAGATTCATCAAAAGTTTTTTGGGTCGAACATTATTTAGATGTCTCCTTCTATATGAGATTTCGTTGCCAAGAGATTATATCAGGATGGAGGTTTAAGAGGGACTTTTCTACGTCATTAACAGCTATTTCCGGGAGCATTATTTGTATGGGAGCTATGGTCAAACATGGACCGATTCCAACAAAATTTGCTATGAAATAAGTTTGAACCAAATTCAAACTAAATGCGAACATAATATAATGGTTTATGGACAAAAGACTTCATTCTGGAAAGAAGTTTATATAGGACTCTGTGAATTAAAAAACCGATTAACACGATTTTCCTTGTGTCAATCTAGGGTTGCCTGGAATGGCCTGGATTCTCGAGTTTTATTGGGTCTTGTCCAGGTACCAGCCAAAATACAATTAATCCAGTTAAAAAACTTTATTTAATTTTGAAAAATATCTTTTTTATTAGTTATATTTTTTAATAGAACAATAGTGATTTTTTTAGTTGAACTGTCGATTTTTAATTTGAAATTTTAATATTTAGTCAGGCTTGAGTTCATCAAATTCAATTTTCATTAAATTGTTTTAACTGAAGGAAGGAATTTTACAACATGTAATTATTTTAAATTTATTGATAACACTAGCCAACAAGGTTTTGGACTGAAGCAACCAAATATCTTTCCAATTGTAATTTGGTGGGGTTAAATCGAATCTGTAATTTGTTTTTCTCTAACTCGTCAGGTTTTCGGGATACAAAAAAAATGTTTTTATTCGTTTCTTACATAAAAAATCACTAGCTTATTTAAAAATCAATGAATTTCCAAAAGTGAATGGCGTTATTTGAACGACGTTTGTATTTTGTTGGTTCGGTTTCACGTATTAGAGTCTAGCAATAGTCTGCCAACATGATTTTGTCTCCAAACCCTTGATAAATTCTTTCAATTTTCATTAAATCTTGGTGAGCACGCTCCTCTTATTCGCGTTCACTGAACCTAGCTTTTATTTGGAAAAAAAATCGAAATGCGAATGAAGAATATGCAAATCATTGTCGGTGTCCACTGTTTGTCCAAGTTTCTGACTGCAAAACCAAAATAATGTAAATATGCTTATTTTAATGATTCTGATATTGCATATCCTTTTTTCCAACCAAATAAACTTTGTTATAAATATCATCATATATACAAGGAATATTTCTTCCACAAAAAAAATCAAACAATATTCACCACACACAAAGCAAAAATAGCTTCAATTAGTAACACACGATCTCCCTGACATGCTCAAACGCTACTATTATGAAGATTTAGAGTGAATGTGGGCTTCTGTCAAATAAACAATTGTAAAATTGTAGTGTCAGTATTGACTGTTTTACGGTATTGCCAGCATACGATAAAAAAATGAATGAAAACGTAATAGCCCATTTTTTTTTTTTTTTTTTTTATTCAAATTTGTAGACCAGTGCAATTTGTATTCTTGGCTGAGCTGAGGCTCGAACTCGGGTTGAATTTACGTTTCGAGAATAACCAGATTTTCATCATCAGAATTCTTTGCAGTTCTACCCTCTGCGCAATTGCGGTGCATGCCAGGCAACAGTCTTTGCCATCTAACACTCACCGCCATTGAAATTTTTGCTTACAACTATATTATTAGAGTTTTTTATTATTTTCTGCAAATAATATTTAAAAAATATGTATAGTATATGTGACAAAACAAATAAATATCAGCCTGGTTCTGGAAATCGAATTCGAGTGAAATATATTTCGAACAAACTTTGAAAACGATCCTGTGCTTAAAGTTCATTAAATTTTTAATAATTTTAATTAGGCTTAAGTTCATTAAATTTAATTTTCATTAAATTATTTTTATGAAGAAAGGAATTCTACAACATGAAAATCAATTAAAATTGTTATTGATAATCTTTCATTATTGACCGTGGCTGGGGCTTTTAAAATCAATTAAAATTCTACCAAAGGTTAAAATACAATTTGGTTTAAGGATTGATGTTTGACTATTGACGTCAGCAGTCGTCGATGGCTGCGAGTGTAAAACGGCAAATCCATCTGAAGAGATTGAGTGGTTGCAATTGAAATATGTCATGGTAACCTGCCGGCCTGGGTTCGAGCCCCAGCCACGGTCAATAATGAAAGATTATCAATAACAATTTTAAATGATTTTCATGTTGTAGAATTCCTTTCTTCATAAAAATAATTTAATGAAAATTAAATTTAATGAACTTAAGCCTAATTAAAATTATTAAAAATTTGGATTAAAAACCATAAATAGTTCAACAAAATAACCACAATACTAATTATTGTTCATTAAATTATTTCGTTTAATATACTTCATACTACAGGGTGGCCCAAAATTAACGAAGGGCTTTCGTTATAACTTTTTATTTAAGAAATAATTATTATTTTTATTTAGGGAATATTTTTAGTTAAGTTATGAAAAATAATATCTCGCAAAGCAAATTCGTACTCCTTCCAACACATTTTCCATAATCTTTCGCAAAACTTCAGGTGTTCTGGTTTTAGGCTTATTAATGTAGACTTTTCCTTTCAAATAACCCCAAAGAAAACAGTCTGGGGCGGTTTAATCCGGTGAACGCGGTTAGGGTAACCCGCACATTAAAGTAATAATAATAACAATGTATAGTTGATTTGAAAAATAAAGCTCAACAATTTGGGCACGCTGTTCAATTGAGTACTGCTCCATTTTAAATTTCCCAAGTCTTCTTTACAAAATACTAAAAAGAATAAAAAAATATGATAAAAAAGTTATGAGCAATTCAATCCCCTTCGTTAATTTTTGGCAACCCTGTATAAGTTCAGCTTATCTTCATCAGAACTTATTTTAAAATCGGGAAAAATTGCGATAATTTAAAAAAAAAAATTTTTATTAGAAATCCCCGTCGATTTTGAATTTAATTTCACTCGATTTCGACTTCCATAACATGTAAGTGATTTAAATTAATACAACAATACAAAAACAACAGAAGCAACAGATGTTTTTTGCATTGCATTGTTAGTGTTTACAGCTCGAAATGTCAAACATTTCTTAACAAAAAGGTGTAAAACCAAAACAAATTTGTTCGAACTGTCAAAGTCAGCAGGCTTTTCGCTGCCACCTGCAGTGAATTCGCCCTGATATGTACATAATTTTATAATATTATGTAGCACTTCTTTTAAACTGTTACGATTCCTTGCTTTTGAGGTTTTTTGTTTGTTAAAAAAAATATTTAGTAAAATGTTACTTTTTTATAGTTAAGTGCATTTAAAAATTGTCCAGTTATTTTTTCAAAATCCAGGTGAATTTTTTTTATTTTCCAGTTTTTTGACTTTTTGTTTTTGGCAACCCTGTGTCAATCAGAAGCTGTGTATCAAATTTTATTGAATTATCTTCAAAATTGCGATCTGCACTTTGCGCACAAAGTTTACATGGACAGCTTGCAATCTCGCTAGATGGAGGGACATCATTATATCGACTCAGAAAGTGATTCTGAGTCGATCGGTTAGGAATGGCTTAGGAAAAATATTTTAAGGTGTTGTACATTGACACCCAAAGCTTGTCGCTCGTCAGACCACTACAATTTGTAAAGCAGTGTTATCTAATCAGCTTGCACTGCAATTAAACTATTCGTCATTAAAAAAAAAAAGAAGAAGAAAAACAAAATGAGTGTTATTTTAGACTCAAAAATAAAAATCCTTAAAAGAGTTTTATTTGTTGACGGCACAGTGAGTTTTATTTTAGGCCGAATATTTTATGACTGCGAAATAAAACTCTCTTTTTAAGAGTTCATCCAAACTTTTATTTTTGAAAAATGAAAAATGATTTTTAACTGTGAAGTTGAGATCGTTTTTCTAGATCACTATTGGTTCTTAAAGAGAACTTTAGGACGAACCTTTGGGTATATGACAGTATAGGTCTCCGTCGACTCTAATATGGAGAGTTTTTAAGCTATTTTATTTTATTTTATGGATAAAACTTATTTTTGGACCTTGCCCTTAAGTACAAAATATTCATATATTTTTTTAATTAACTAAAATTTATTTATTAAACGTTTATTTTTATTGATTTTTTTTTAAAGCATTGGGTAATGGTCAATTGTTTTGCTTTGTTATTTTTGCCATTAAAAATATGTTTTTTTGTATTTAAAATATTAATTTTAATTTGCCGATTTTTTTTAGTTTAATTTCCGATTTGTTTTTTTGAAAATATGCCGATTTCTTATCAAAACCATCTGACACCCCAGGTTGAGATCGTATACAAGTTTTTATAAACTCTCTTATTTTCATCAACTCGCCAACAATATTTTAAAATACAACAGATAACCACAGATATCGTAGAAATACTTATGGTGACAACAGATATTTGTAAGCAAAAAAAAAAAAAATGTTATGACATACTCAATCCAAAACCATAAGCAACTGTTTTTGTTTTCAAGATATGGTGAGTGGGCAAAAGCAAAACCATACAATATCAGTTACACTCATTCTCTCATTTATATCAGTAGTAACAGATAAATATCTGATGTATCTGTTTCGGTAATACTTACAGCCGTACCTAAACAAGAGCGGAAAGCGTTTTCTAGCTGCCAAAAATCCTCATGTTCAAACAATTTGTATGAAGCATCCCTAAATAGCGCGGCGTCAACGCTTTGCAAATTGGAAAATCCGATTTTGACAGCGCGTTTAATAGTGAAGTTGGTCGCTATTGGTAAGAAATAATGGCAATTTAGCTGTTTTTTTTGTCAATCTAGCGGTTTTTTCTCTTCTTTTTATTTCTATTATGTGGGTATTATTAAACAAGAAAGTAAACACTACTGTTTGTGACACAACATTAGCGCTCTTGTTTAGGTATGACAATCAGCGTAAAAGCTTAGCAAAAGAAAACGTTCCGCCTTCCGCTCTTGCATAGGTACGGCTGTTACTGATACACTCGTGCAGGTCTTTAATATATACTTATAAACCAATATTCTTTCTCTTGGAAATATTTTTGTCTTCTTGATGTGACTTATTAAGCAGTGACTCTCATCGTTCAACAGCAATATCGCCACTGCTTAAAATTGTTCATACGTGGATTCAATTCCAGTTGTTGCACTAGTTAGTAAGTTAAATTGTTTTCTCGTTGTCATTTTATAAATTTTGTTGAACAAAATACAAAAGATTATTAATTAATGATTATTAAATAAACAAAAAACTTGCTTTTTTTTAGCTTTTGGGGACCCCTTTTTATTTAAAAAATCTACACAGCTTCAAAAAGTTTACGGTTGCCTAAATATTTATTATTTGGCAAATTAAATTGACATCAGTTGCCATCTTTGATATAGTTTAATTAACTGGCAAATCAACTAAAGTTCGGTTGCCACTCATAGTCGGCACATTTTAAAATCCTGCAATCTTTGGATTTAACCTTAAAGGACTTGACCATTTTCTAAAAAACTGCAGTATCATTTTCTAGTTATTCTTTAAAGTGTAAATATGTGTGATTTTATGATATTTAAGATTCTATCTATCTTTCTTTCCGGGAAGTGAAAAATTTCAGAGAAAAAATTCTTATTTTTTTAAACTTTTCAATAAAAAAATATAAATTGGTGTAATTAAGTTAGTAAGAAAATTGAATTTAACTCAATATTAAATTATGATATTTTTTTAACGATCTGAATTCTTTGAAAATGGATGTGTTCAATTTAAATATTGTCCCAACAAAATTTATAAATAAATATTGTATTTATGCAAAAAGGCTCACCAAATAAACGTATGGGATTTAAAGAAAATGCAACAAAAGTGTATAAAAACCAAAACAAAAGCAAAAAAATAGCGAATATTTATGAACCTTGACCAATTAAAAAAAAAAAAATATAACTACCAAGAGTTGCAGACTACAAGTGGATACAATTTTTTTTTTCTTTTCTTTTTCAAGTTTTGCAATGAGATGAATAAAAATATTAAATAAAAACGAAAACAAAAACAACAAGAACTAGCTACAAAATGTAATTCAATGTAAATTTTATTTTCAAGTTTTATACACTGGGCTCAAAAGTATAAAAATTTTCATATACTTTAATACTTTTCCAAAGATCCACATACTTACATACACAGTTTTGCAACAGTGTTTTCATTATAAAATAACCAAAAAAAAAAAAGTTACAACAACAACAGCCATAAAAAATGATAAACAACTGTTGTTGGAGAGCCCAATAATAAAATCACCAAAAAGAAAGAAAATTATTCACAAAAACCAGTGTGGATTTGGTACGAAACGCATGAGAAAAAACCAAATTCATATAAAAATTTAAAATATGAAAAAAATATATGGATTTTTATGATAGTAAATTTATATGGGCCTGTGTGCAACCTCACACAAACACACATACATACATTTGCACATACGTATGTGTTTATGCTTAAAAGTATGCAATAGAGATTGTTTTTTTTTTTTTTTGAAGTGGTTTACAAAAAATAATGTTTCGCACTTCCGTTTCCGTTAGAGCCAATACACAGAGTTGAATACAAGAGTTTAGTGAACAGTTTTATTCTCTTTTTTTCTTTTCTTATTTGCAATGAAAAATAGGTGGCAAAGTTAAAGCGAAAAAAAATGATGGCGACATGCTGACGTATATTTGTAAAAGTGACTAATGCGGCAGTGCATGTATGAGTTAAAATCTACGGAATTTGTTATTAGAAGATTAGTCTTGACTAGCGATAGAAAAACTCGTATTCGCATTTTTGTGTGTATTTTTAAAATTCATTAAAAAATTTTAGGTATCATACAAAGCGGACAAAAATCAAAGCTTTATTCTAGTATTTCAACCACTTGGACTGTTTTAATATTGCATGGTCAACGACATAATAAAATACAGGGTGGCTCATAAGTAACGTTATGATTTAATAAGTCAACAAATTTTTCTGTTTTCGAAATTTCTGATGAAAAGACTCAGCACAGAACAAAGAACCAAAACTGTTAATTTTTTTTAAAAAGTCTGCATTCGCTTATTCATGCACAAAGATCATTTAAAAAAATAAGCGTCGAGTTCACGTGAATAACAAAATTGCAGAATCCAAAGCTCTTTAAATCCAAAAAAAAAAAAGTTGTTGAACGCCAAATCTTCTAAGATGCACAGTATGGTGTGCAATAGCGTTATTAGATAAGATTTCTTCGAAAACAAGGAACAAGTTGCGGATGATGTGAATGGCATTTAATACCAAATAATGGGTGACAATTTTTAAGGTCCGAGATAAAGAAAAATCCCGAATTATGGTTCTAACATACAGCTTGTCCAATTACGGTTTTTTTTTGGCGATCGAATAATATCGCGTTTTTCTGATTTTAACTCCACCGCGTTCGCCCGATTTTTTTCTTTGGGGGTTGCCTAAAGAAAAGCTGTATGCCAATAATTAAAGAACCGTCCAGCAGCTAAAGGCGAATACTAAAGAATTAGTTAGGGCGCTGGGACCTGAAATTCTAAGATAAGGTTTGAATAATGCTCCGGAAAGAGCACATCAGGTCGAAGCAAACAAACGGCACTATTGTAAAGATGCTGTATTCATAAACGATTATTAAATTTAATAAATCTTTATTATGGAACATTTTCATAGATTTTTTTTATTTTTTAACAATTTCAAAAATTTGTTTTTGTTTAAAATGTTATTTCCTATGCGAACGTTAACGTGTGACATCGTGGAATTGGCTGTAAATTTTCAATATTCTTATGAATACCAGCATTTATCTTTAAAACTTAAGGCGATTTCTTTTCTGAGAAAAATGTTGCAGTTATGTTACATGTTCTACATTTTTATGTTCGTATGTACAAGAAATACAACTGTGGGAAAAATTTTCAAGTTCTTTTGTGAATATGTTAATGAAAAACATGTCGCATATTTTACCCTTACTTTTACTTGAGGTATTCTTACTTCCCTGTTTTACAACTTTGGTACTAACTACTTTGTTTGTACAAGCAATGTTTTATTTTTTTTTTTTTTTTTTTTTTTTTTTTTTTGATAATTCATATTGCCCATAATTTTGTGAAAACATATTTAAATGAAAAATAAAGCCAATGTATAGATTATCGTTTTAATTTTTCTAAGCCATTAGTGATGTCAATTTTTGTTTCCAAGCCGTAACAGCATGCAGAAACCTCTCAAATAGCTTTAAAAATCGCTCATGAAGCACATTAATGATATAAGTGTAATAGTTGTAAAAAAAATCAGCTTATTTTGTACTATTGAAGTTACACAACATGTAGCACTTCGAGTGATTATAGGTAACATTTGAAAGTGTTACATATATATACTGTAACATGTTTTTCTCAGAAAAGAAATCAATAATAATGTGAACATATTTCCAAACTATAATTTAAATTTTAATTTATGCGATCGTTAAAAAAATCAGGAAAAAAAGTTATTTATTAAATAAGTCATAACGTTAGCTAAGAGCCACCATGTGTATCATGTTTTCCCCTTCTTTAAAAAATATGCTTTAAAAGTAGAAGAATATTTAAAACGAAGTGCTATATTGGCATAAGCCGAAACTTGTGTGCCCTTCACCATAGTTTTAATACACTTGCTTCGGAGCCAGGTGACACTCTAGAGCGATTTGGCACCTTATCGATATTTTTTACTCCTTTTATAAATATCTTATGGTGTGTTCTTTTCTAAAAAAATGTAACATTTTATGTCAAAAATTTAGCATTTTATTAAAAAATGTAACATTTTATAATGTAACATTTAATTTGAAAATTTCTTCTATCGCGAACATGGCTAAAATTCGCGAAAAATTGCAAAAATTGATAAAAAAAAAAAAAACATAAAATTTTATTTGAAACAGCTCAATCGCTAAATAAATAAAAATCGATCAAAAGTGAGCTAAAACGATGAAGAACAAACTTGTTTTCAGGTGTTAAAAACCGGGCATTCCACTTTTTCAAAACTTGTGTTTTGTTCTCGTCAAATAAAAAATAGCAGTATGAGAGGTTTTTACACATGCACATTTTCAGAAGGTGCTCCAAAAAAAATTGTTTCGGGAAAAAGTGTGGTTATTTGTCTAAACTAAATCCTTAGTAAGCAAATTTTGTAAATTTTCACTACTACATATGTTGTATTCTTTTTAGTTTATTTCAGGAAAAAACTAATAAGATCATAAAAATACTTCAAAAGGTAAAGATTTCTATGTAAATATTAAAAAGTTATCGGAAAAAATTAAAGACATTCGTGGTTTTTTTGCTTATATCTTAGCAATTTGTCAATAGCAAGCCATTCCCGACTATATTTGATTTAATAGCCTATTTCTGATGTGCGAAAGAATTTTTTCTTTCGAACATTTACATCTATAACAAAAACAAATTCTACCCAGCTAGCATTTTCAATCGTCTAGGAGTCTATTGGGAATCTCACAAAGAGTGTTTTTGATCGTCGACGAGCTCATTTTATAATTGTAGACGATTCCTAGCACGGGAGAAACTGTTACACGTGCTGATTCGTATGAGAGATTCTTCTATAACGCAGCGAAAGACGCTTATAAATATTAATCGTAAAGGGAATCGTGTGTGATGTATTTGGAGATTATCTAACGAGTCTTTTAAAAAGCATGCCAAGAGTCGTATGAGACTCATGTAGGGATTATTTTACAACTCGTGAAATGCTCAGCCGTATAACTGAGCTACCTAAAAAGGGGCATCACGCGTCTTTTTCATGATAAAACTTTTAATTTTCTTACAATTTACATGAAACAAACCTTTAAGGTTGCGAAAGCAAACACTTTCCTGTCGGAAAATCCTTTTTTACAGATCCTTAGGTCGGTTTGTTTTATTGAAATTGTATTGACAATAGAATTTTTATATTTCAAAAACGCTCTTATTTAGTAATTGTTATATGACTCTTACAGAGAGTCGCAAAAGGTTCATTCCAAGATTAAAAGACGAGCGTGTCAAAAAATTTATAAAAAAGTAATAAATAAAAAAAAATTAGAATTTTTTGTTTATGTTAATCGTCAGATAATCATCAGAAGATTCTTTTAGGAGTTGTATATTAAACATAATCGTCTAACAAACAGCCTATGCTAGCTGGGTAAAAACTTTGTTTTTGTTTTAAATGTAGTTGTACGAAATAAAGAATTCTCTCGCACATCGGAAATATGCAGTAAATGTTAAATACCATAGTCCCCATTCTATCTGCGGTCTTCGTACAAAATGGGTATGTATTACGCCTTCTAGTGTAACTCCACAGAAATCGAAATTTATACATCTCTTGAGATCGCGGCTAACCAGAGATCTTATCTGGAATTACAAGAGTCTATAACACTTGGTGTCTCAACACCAGACTAACTATTGGTTGAAGCTCCCAAACGGATACTTGATTTCAAAATAATGCTTTAGGCCACGAAGAGATTGTTTTCGCAAGAAGCGTACTTTTCTCAAAAAAACAAAGAGATACTTTTAACACGAAGATATACTTTTAACACAACAGATATATTTATTGAGTTAGGCGAAATGGATGAAGAGGAAGAAGAGAGAAGGAAGAGTGAACAAAAAAAGGTTTGAAATACACATGATGACGAGTTAAGCATGAATGAGGAAAAAAAAGCAAATAATAAGGCCATCCACCACCGTGGAAATACAATGAATGAATGAAGAATGAAAAGTGGTGAAAAAAGGCTGAAAAGAAGGAGAAGACTACTCTTATGAAAAAAGTACTGAAAACCCGAGTGTTTTGCCTGAGGGACAAGACATCCCTAGGTGCTGATGCTATTTAACAGATGCTGCTGGCTATTCTTAAAGCAGCGGAGGTTAAATGGCTCTAGCTCCCAAACAAGGGGCGAGTGTATCACTCTGCCTGATTCTACACACAGGGGCGCTTTGTAAATGCATTATTTGTCATCAAGTGCTTAAGCACGGCAGGTGTTCCGTTAAATCTGTTCTACTTATACACACGGGCTGGCAAACTGACGGATGGACATGGTTTAATTAACTTCGCTACTCATAAGAATCCTTAGTATGTATGGACACTTCCACAGAAAAGCTCTACTTTTTTAAGTTTATGCCCATAAGCAATTAAGCTTGTTTGTAGACCCATGTTGTTCCAAGTGTTCAATTCTTTCTCTAAGTGAGCTACCTAAATAAGAGCGGCAAGCGTTTCGGGTATGTCAAAACTACTCATTTGCATACAATTTGTACGAAACAAACCTTCAGAATGCGAATTAGACACCACCCGGATGGAAAATTTTAATTGACAGATCGATATGTCGGTTTAATTTATTGAAATTGTGTTTGAAATTGAAAAGTCATGTTTAAAAACCGCTTGCCGCCAATGTTTAGGTAGCTCAGTAAATGAAAAGCTAGTTGCACTTTACACCAAAATACAAAAAAGTAAATAATATATAATTTATTTTTGGAGAAATAATTGCAAATGCTTGGTGGCGTAGATTGACAAAAATATACTTTTTATGGAAATGCCCATAAACTCCATACTGTCTAAGATTAATAGTGTAGAAATTATAAACGGAAAGAAAAACTTTAAAAATGTAAAAATGAACTTCTTTATAACCTTTCCACCTGTGGCGAAGGTTATAAAATTCCGTAAGCAAATTATATTTTTTAATGCCCATATAAGACAATTAATGAAGCTAAATTTAAACGGTCAAATGTTAGTTCCAAGATTTGGTTTTTTTTTTTTTTTTTTGTATTTTATGCTTAACCCTTTAACCAATAATCACATTTTAAGTTTAACATTATTCAGGCTTTAGAAAATATTGGGTGTATAAAATGCGGGACACATCATTTGCACATAGTTTGTATCTTAAATAACTTCCATGGAGTTTTGGGGCATAAATCGTATGTTATTTATTTTTACTTTCTGGCTTAAAAAATGTAAAATTTTGGTTAAACAAATCGTAATTTGTGGGAAATTTTGCTAAACTTATTGTATTTGAATGAAAATACAGCTGAGGCCAAACGAAAAAAAGTAATGTTGTTTGCAAGTTGTTGTAAAATAATGTTAAATTAAATTAACTTTGAGTTACTAGGGGCGTACTTGGTGTCGTCAAGCGCTGAGCTAAAGAGTTTAATGATCCTTATGTTACAAAAACTTTGTTTACTGCGCTTGTAAGACCTATTCTAGAGTATGGATCTATAATATGGGACCCTATATATAAAAAACATTCCGATGCTGTCGAATTCGTCCAAAAGCAAGCGTATTCCGCTAGACTCTCTCTTATAAAGCTGCCCATCCTGAAAAGTCGTAGGACTATGTTAAACATATCGTTTATTCCAGCGTTTAAAAAACTGCAGTCACAGTAGAAAAACTGCCTTTTCTTCCACTTCTTCATTTGTCATTGGCCAAAAAAAAAAAACTGTTGCTTTTACTTCTGATTCATTAAATGTAAACAGTCGCTGTCAAACCAACTCAGAAGCGAAAAGTTGTACACAATTTTTTTTTTTTTTTTTAATTCCCTAAGCTAAACCCCTCGAAGCTCTGCGGTTGTCTGATGGAAAGAAACCAGAGTCTCTATCGGGAATCGAACCAGCAACCCCGGCGCTGATAGACTAGCTCACTGCCAGCTAGCCTACCGTTTTTTGTTCGACAGTTTTTGGTTTCGACTGCAGTTTTTTAAGCCCTGGTTGATTTTCAACATAATTACTGGCGAAGTAAGCTCTGGTTTTTTAATCCACAATATTTCGTTTTATGTTTAATTTTTCTTCAAGTCCTAATGTTATTAAGAACAAAATAATTATTTTATTAAATTCATAATTTTTTTAAATAAACATTTTATATATTTTGTATTGTATTTTGTGTTTAATGTACACTAAATTAAAAATAATTAAATGTCTGTAAGGATTATATTCCATAGAAAAAATAATAAATAAATAAACTATGAAGCAAAATCACTACCGAAAAATGTAAAATCAACCTTGTTTTGGAGGATTTACATTGATTTTTTCTGTGTGAATGTAACGAATTTCATAAAATGTTCTCTAGAATTGTGATCAGCACTTTGCGCATAAGGTATACATACATGGACAGACAACCAGCCAGCCTGCAGAACGGACATCGGTAGATTGATTTACGAGGCCTTTGTGAATCTGGAGCCGATAATTTTATATTTTAAATAATTTTTAGTATGTAGAATACTATTTTTATCTATGAAGTATGTCCACCTATCCGGCTGGTTGTTTAGCTGTATGTCCTTTTGGTCTGCAGCCCTTTTTTTTGTCTGTCCATGACCGGATATGGGCCACAACTAGAACATACACTGGAAAATGTTACTGTTAACATTTACCTAAAATTGTAACTGAAATATTATTTTTAATTATATTCGTAATCGCAAATTTTTTGGCCGGTATTAGTGATTTCGATAACAATTATAATCGACTTGTTAACCCTAGCTTTAATATCCTTGATTGTTAAAAATGTTATTTAGCTTTATTATAACCCGCTCTCTCTCTAGCTTCGTTATCCCCATCACTAAATATCTTAAATATATGCATGTAAATTATGTATCCTGGGCATAATTATGCCCTCTGTCAGTTCTCAAAGCCAGTCAAAATGGAAATAATAACAAAAACACAAAAGAAACTTTAAATTATACGAGTAATAATACTTACAGTATTTTCAAATTCAATTTAGTTAAAGTCATAAATTACAACCTGATTACCTTAAATTACAGTATTAAAAGCCTCAAAAATATATAAATAAAGTCAGAACTACCAAAACACACACACACTAAATATTTCGTTCTCATACACATGAACATTTTTAAATATGTGAGCATAAAGTAGATCTAGGATATTAAGTTCAAATTGCAGTAGTGTAAAATGAAAATGCTACAGGAATTAAATAAATGACTTTAATAAAGTGTTTTAATAAATTTTCTCAATTAAAAAGCAATCATTAGCTTAGCATTAGGGGTGCGCTGAAAATAAATAAATATTGTTACGTACGAGTTATTTCAATAACTAAAGTAAAATCACAGGTAAAGGGCAATAATTGTGTAAAAAACTTTACAGATTTTGTATTTATTTCAATACGAAACATTAAATAATAGTTTGAAAATATGGGAAGCCCTAATGGAAAAATAACTGTATACAAATGCATTGCAGACAGGTGCAAATTACACCTAGTTCCTATTTCGCAAATTAAAATGGTACTTTTATTAAACGAAAATTAAAATCCAACTTAATCATTTTCGGGCTCTTTATAAATAAATTTAAACTATTTAAATATTGGAAATGGTATATCAGAAATGATCTTATTTTCAACGTTTAATTAAATAAATTAAGAAATTTGTTCTGTAATTTAAATGAAGTTGAAAATCAAAGTTATTTATAGACAGAACCTGCAAAATTAATTTAGAAGAGATCTTTCTTGTATTTTGTATTGAGACTTTTGTGCTGTTTGGCAGGCGGATGATTGTAGAAAAGGCACTCAAAAAAAAAATGAAAAAACTGAATGCTTTTCATAAAGATTTTAATATACGATCAATCGAATGTCACTTGGAAACAGGACATTAATTAAAAAAAGCTGTTTAAGAAGTATAAATAAGAAATTTATGTCAGTAAATGAGACATTCAGAAATGTCCCTTACATGGTTTTGTATGTTGATTTGTTAGTTAATCGAAGATATTGTATTATTTCTTTAAGAAATTAACGGCATTAGGGATAACATAAAAGTTAAAGGAAAAGAAGGGATTACAATGATTTTTCAAGCGAAAAAATTCTTTAGCTAGCGCTTGGTGCTTTATATTTAAATTGTTATTGCTCGTTCTATTTTCTTGAAGTATAACAAAAGTGTTTTTGTACATTATGATTTAAAAAAATTGCAAACACTCGTTGTCCTTCAATAAAAAAGACCATTAAGGACATCTTAAGACTGTGGCTTAAACTAAAAACGTATTCTTACCATTGTTCGAAAATAAAAACCAAAAATCGCTCCTTAGTGTTCGGTTCGGTAGATATGTGGAAAACACAAACGCTTATAGTGATTGTGTAGCAAATCGTTAAAAAAAATAACGTTTCGCTGTTTGTCATCTTTCGAACACAAGAATAATACTGTTTTTATCCAACTCAATAAAAAGATGACAACATTTAATTCCCTTCGGTTTTTTTTAAACCACTAACTTTATTGTTTCTGGTTCAGCTCAGTAATATTCGCTCGTTTCTGTCGTTCGTAGCGCCGATTTGGCTGGTTAAAAAATGCAAACATTTTTTACAAAAACAAAATACAAATAAGAAAAAAGAACAAAAAACCAGCAAATTAATTTTACACAAACAAAACATGTACACAATACACACACAAGCTGTTCGTGCTGTGGTTGTTGCTAAAATTTTTAGTTTGTTTATTTCTTTATCAATGTAAAAAAAGAAACATTACTGAACATTAAAATATGAAGTTTGTCTACAGTATCACTACAATTGTTTGGTTTTTAACAAAGAACAGAACACTATATAATGTTGGACTCTTTCTTGAAAATAGTTACGAACGGTATTAAGGGTTGTGTACGTCTACACCTACACAAACACTAAAAAAATAAATATCGTTCCTGGGTGTCTAAGCCGAACGCTAAATAATGTTCTGTATATTTTCGAACACTGATTCTAACAAATCGCCAGTATCTCAAGAAGAGAGATATTAAAAAACTACTAAAAATATAACGGCTGTTTTTTTAGCTACATGAGAACTATCGATACGGAGACCATATTTTTAACACCAAAATATACAAAACAAAAATTTTATGTCATGCTCATAGATCATATCATCATAATAGAACATTAGCTTTACCGTGATGCATCAACAACGAGCTAATCTTTTGAAATTTTGGCCGTTTTATTAAAAATTCTTTATTAAAACTTTTACAAATTAAACGATATATCGCACTTGTTCAACAATACTGTATTAACTCAAATTTTAAAATGTTCAGTAGAAGCAAATCAATTTTTAATTTTATATTAAATTTGGAATTTTTAACCTCAACGTTTCTTCAGCAAAAAGTACAAAAAACAGAACAAAAGCTCTAAAATATAGTACAGAACGGATGGTCGCCGTCACTATCGATATCGATAACTATCGCTTGACAGCTGAGATTGTCTAACCGTGTTTATATTTCTGTTCAGTAATGTTTGGCAAGTCATCATGAAACGTTTAACGCTAGAACAAGACTTCAAAATTGTAAAAATTTACTTTAAAAAAAACCTGTTCGGGAAGTTCATAGAGTACTTCGTTCATTTTACGTTCAACATAATCGCCTAGCAAGCAAAAGTTGCAGTTAAAGATTGTTTTCGCTCTTTTTTACTCTTCTCGATTCAAAACCATCAACAAGACAACGAAAAGTGCGTACCGAGGAGAATATTGCTGCTGTAGCTCAAAGTATTAAATAAGACGCCGAAACATTGATTCGTAGCTGTTTTCAACTTGTTGGCCTTTGTCCTTCGACTTCGTGGACAATTTTACATAAGGATCTTGGCTTAAGTGCCTAACAAATGCAGCTCGTGCAAGAATTAAAGCCAAACGATCATCGTTTGCGTCGCATTTTTGCTGATTAGGATCATTAGACACTTGCCGAAGATGAGTATTTAAATTAAAGAATTGTGTTTGGTGGTTTAGTTTCTGGTTAAAAGGCTACGCCAATAAGCGATATTACCGTATTTGGAGCAAAGGCAGTTCTTAAGCCGCTAAAGAGCCACTATTGCATCCATTAAAATTGACTGTTTGGGGCGGTTTAAAGCTCTTTCGAGGCAAGGAGCTGCCGCTTAGGTGAATGGCTATAGCTATCGTGCCATTCCGACTGAACTTTTGTTTACAAAAGTTAATCAACTAAACATCAACGACATTTGGTTCCAACAAAACGGCGCGCAACTTGCCAAAAGCGTGCTTGACAATCGAAATTTTGGTTACAACCTTATTTCTGGATTTTGGTCCTGTTCAATGCCTTACCGCACGCACAATTAAAGCGACTCTGGATAACTTTTTATGGAGCCAGAGTTATTGGAAAAAGTAGTCAAAAATTGGACTGATCGAAGAATTTAAAATATATTTGTTAAACGGCTCGGGAGGTAGCAGCTCGCTCGTCATTGTCATTTCGTTTAAGAACAATCAGCTCATCTTTGTTTGTCTGACTTCCGTGGGTTTTGCGTTTCATTCGCATTGGATTATAGCTTGGTGTCGAATAACTGCACCGATTAAAAGTTTTTTACTCGTTTTTAACCTCACTTTTTAAAGATGTTTATCTGGTAGGGAAACATGTGCAACTCGATTTTAATTGGTGGAAAACTCAGATGAATTACTACTGCAAAACAATGATTTTTTTCCCAATTAAAAAGTTTTTACATTTTAATTACAAAAATAATTGAAAAAATTATTAATATTAAACAATCTTTTAATTGAATGAATTAACAAAGTAATTAAAAAAAAATCTATACTTTAATTGAATGAATTACTGACGTAATTGATTACAATGCAGAAAAATAATTATTTTAATAATTGTATTGATTAAAACAGTAATTTTTCAGTTCTTTTTGATGACAAAACATGTGTATGTATGTGTATGTAAGGGCAAAGACAATGTAATGTATGTATGTATGTATATTATTGATGTTACTGAGTAAGCGTTGCATGCTATTTTTCGCCGAAAAATACGGTTAGCATTATTTTAACAAAGTGTTTAATTCAAACAACAGAGTTTATTGATTCAATTAAACATTTACTTAAATTTAAGGTTAAAATCAAGTAAAATTTTAATTGAAAAAAAATATTTGTTTTTAATTCAATCAATTAAGAACGTAATTAAATTTATTTTAAAATTCAAAAATCACCATTAATTGAATAAAAAACTGCCAATAATTTTTTCTGTGTAGTGGAGAACCATTTAAAACACAGATTGACTATTGATGGAGACCATAATACTCAGAAGCGGATTCCAGAAGTTTTCCAAAGTTTCCAAATTTAGTACAAGCATTTTGGTTCTTAAATCACATATCCAACAAAATGTGGGCGGGATTGGACAAGTGGGCGTGGAACAAAGTGTAATTATTTATATTTAAAGAATGATATTTATATAACTTTCTGTTATTTTCGCACCATAAAGAAAGGTATATAAGATTCTACATAGCCAAATATAGCACTCTTACTTGTTTCGATTTTGGAACGTTTTGATATTTAAAAGTTGACAACGCTGCTGACATTCTAAGCAGTGCTTTCCTTCCGAGGATCTTGTATACGCCTTAAAGTTGCATCTTTCTATTAGTGTTTGACTCTTGCATTATGAACTAAGTTTGTGAGGAGAAAGAAGTTAAAGATATTGTGTTAGGGGATGATTTGTGCACCAGACCTCGATGGCCGACTGATTTTTTATAAAAAATGTTGGTGACCAAAAGAACTGCATAAGCAGTTGCTTCAGCGTATTCTCTTCTTTTTCCTATACCACAATCAGTCACGCGTTCAGCTCTACAATTTGCAACCCCTAATAATCAAACTTATTGAAAAATGAAGAAGAACCGTATCAGAATTCTTAATTATTTTCTTTCAAAACAAATTCACAAAAGTGCAGTTGTTTATACGATGTAAAATCATTTCTGTCATAACATTTATTTTAGCATATTTTGGGACATTTTCTCAAGAATCATATAAAACTTAAGGTATTGAACAATGTTGCAATTGATATTCGAAGAACTTTATGTTTGAAACTGTACATAGAGGGTTTGGTTATGCAAATCAATATAAACTGTATTGGTTTGAATATCAATAACCATGAATTTTCAACTTGTGCAATGAAATATGTAGAAGAGGGCGTATTAAATTTAGTAGTTCATATTTAGTGCACTGAAACAAAAACCCATACAATTATGAGTGAATGTTTGTCTGCAAAACTGTTACAATATTCATGAACACAGAGATGCACACAAACATAATTGCTGAATGGTTGGCAAAGTACTGACTGCATGACATATTGACCGCAATCGTAATATGTTTATAAGCACACAAACGGATGCAAAACATATTCATACTTCACATGTTCTGATAACAGGAGGTGGAGGTGCAGAGACAGACAAACAATGTCAGACCGAGTCCATAGTTTGTCATACAAACAAACAATGTGGCAACAAAGTTAATTTTTATGTGGTACCAATATGATGATGGTGATCATCACGATGCCAATAATGATGATGAAAAATTTATTAAAAATGCAGACATAACCAAACACAAAACATGGTCAGAATAAGTTTAAATTAAAATATTGTTGCATGAATGAATGTATGTATGTGTACATTTATTTGTGTGTGTAAGTTTGAGTGCGTATTTGTGATTGGCATTGTATTCTATTTTTACTGCTACCAAAATTGAAGTTGGCTGAGTTGCTGACGACGATGATTTTTTGGTAAATATGACAGCTTTGCTAAATGAAAATGCATTTTCATTTTTCTCTTTTTTTAAATTAATGTTATAAAGCTAATAATAATGATGTTGTTGATGATAATAAACTGTTTCAATAAATGCGATAATCATGACGATGAAGTTTGTCAGCGGTAATAATAAAAATAAAATTATTGGGTAAGAAAGTAAATTGTATTCGATTAGTTTTTGCAACATTTTATTTTTGCTATAAATAGCAAATTTTTAAAAAACTTTCTAAATTTTCTAAAAAAAGGAAATATGAATTTGCAAAATTTTCTGTAAAAAGGAAATATTTGAAATTTTTTTAATAAATAGAAAATATTTAATAATTTTAATTAGGCTTAAGTTTATTGAGGTTCCGAGGTTTTTCCTTTTTATATAAAAAATTAGATATCATTTATTTTATTGTTCAAATATTTCGATACAGCAATGTGTATCATCGTCAGGGAAATAATTAAACAATTAAAATAACGTTCACAAAATAATGAAAGAATAATAACAATAGTCACATAAAAAAATTATTTACAATTAAAGTACCAGAATTGTTAGGAATTTATTTTAAATCGGACACGGAAAATGAAGCACAAAATTATAGACATTTATGGCCGTTTTCTCATTACATGATTATCTTTTTTCCCAACGAAAAACTGCACATTAAAGAAATTCGGTTTTCTCAATTTCTCATTTGCACTCATCTGCCAATTATTTATTTTCTTTTATTTGCAGTACAGATAAATTCAATCAGCTGTCTCCCAACTTTTACATTTATTTTGAGAGGTGTTGCCAACTGAAAACAATGTTTTTGTCGGTTTATTGAGAAACCCAAAATTGTTAACAGACAGTTTATCGGTCTAATAAATTTGTGTTGTCATTAGGTAACAGACAGTTCGCCGGTACATTGATAAAATGGCCATTTGTGTATAAAAACAAAGCGGGAAATTAAAAACATTTTTTAGAATGTAATAGACTATTTGTATAAAAATTTTTCTAATTGTAAATAATTTTTTTATGTGACAATTGTTATTATTTTTTCATTTAATTTTGAGTTTAAGTGTAATTTGTTGTGCTTTTTCCGGAACACCAAATTGAACTTGTTTTCTGATACTTTTGTATGAAATATTTTAATTATGAAATATTTAAATTGTTTGTATTATTGTTTGTAAGTACATCAATTTTATTACTATATTTAGATAGATTTGGTAATTTTCAGCAATTCAACATAAAAAGTGTTGCCGAATTAAATTTTTTTTAAAAAAAGGATATATGACGAAATTTTTTCAAAACGTGAAATTTTGTTTATTATTATCATATAAACCTCCATGCAAAATATTATAAGTCTGGGTCAACTCCTTCTATTCTTGCACAATTTTGTTATACATCAAAGTATTCTGCGTCTTCCGGGCCATCAAGCTGGTATTCCCATCCTGCCATCTCTCCTGATGCCCTTCTGTACGACACACGTTTAATGAGAGTTTTACAGCGAACCATTGAAATGCCGATCAGGCCGTCGACGAATATGTCGTGCAAGAGACAGTAGGCCGTCTGCAGTTTGGTTCCCCGGGTACCAATTGTGCCCTGTTACCCACGCCAGCGTCCCCCTGGAATATTCCGCAATCTCATTTAGAAACATCCGGCATTTCGCAGCTAACCTAGATGTCGTGAAGACAACAGCCAAAGCTGCAATGTCAGCCGAAGTATAAATTAATTATAATAAAGTGTGGTAAAATTTTTAGGGCCGATGTTGATTTTGAATAAAACACAAATTATTTAGGAAATTATTGTCATTTCTTTTTATTATGTTAATATTTATAAGGCCCAAGATGATTGCTTGTGGGACTACAGCATTAATTGGCTAAGGAAAGCAAAAAGAAATCTCCTTTTATAATACATTTTCGACCGACTAATAAATCAAAAAAAGTTAAACTCTCTTTTTGGTTTAAAATGTGTTTAAACCAATAAATCTATAAATCAGTAAACATATAAATCATCTTTAAACGCATACAATTGGGCGTTTAAACTAACGATACAAACCAAGATTTATCGTAGTGTTGCCACATGTTATTTTTTTAACTATATATAATACATGGGACACTGATTTACGGTTGTTGAGTTTAAACTACATATAAATTTATGGTTAGTTCAACTAAGCCAGCGTTTAAACTTTCACTAATTTATTAGTCATAAAAAAGTTTCAAAAACTTGTGAGTGTTTGGGGGTAAATTAAACTTCAATTTATGTGTAAATCCGTCAAGTTAAACTTGACAAGCTTGAAAATAATCGATGAAGAGTGCAGAGGAATATTTTCTTTCTTATGATGTTAACTAGTCTATGCGTTCGTTTAGTTGTACTGCGTTTTATCTAAGTCCAATGACTTGGAATATAGCTATTTTCATTTAGAACCGGGGCTAGTTTTCTGACCAACATTTTATCAAATAGCTTTGATATTTTAGATAACAAGCTAAAAGGCCTTCATGACTAAACTTTTGCGTGGTCTTTTCCTGGCTTTGGTATCAAGGTTACTAAGAGAGGGGCGAGAAAAATAACTTGTTTTCTTCCCCTCTCACCCATAAACTTATACTTTCTGACAGAAGACTTTCATAGTGTGAAACCAGACTAAGAAAACCATCCATTCTAGAAAGTATTATTCAATTCGTAAAATAGCATTAAAAATCAAAGGAATTATTTTTTATTGATATGTGGGGTAGCTCCATAAGCATTTTATTATTAATTTTATCTACACCATGTACAATTTTGGTCTTCGAATCAGCAATAGCCTTTTTAATCTGCCCCTTCACAAGTCTAAGTGGAATAGCCATTCTAGAAAGTATTATTCAATTCGTAAAATAGCATTAAAAATCAAAGGAATTATTTTTTATTGATATGTGGGGTAGCTCCATAAGCATTTTATTATTAATTTTATCTACACCATGTACAATTTTGGTCTTCGAATCAGCAATAGCCTTTTTAATCTGCCCCTTCACAAGTCTAAGTGGAATAGCTGTTCCGCTAGCGATAAGTGGCAACTCGACTGGGATGGACATAAGTATATCGTTTGATAACTTAGGGGAAATACATTTTTTTTAAAGTCTAACAAACATTTTTCCTTTATAACAATATTTCTTGCCCAAAATTTTTTACAAACAAATAAAAAAATTTCTATAACATTTTCTGGGAACGTGCGTGACCCTTAGTCAAAAAAAAAACTACCGCTCACAACTCTGTTTAAAATAAGAGTAATAATACAGCGTTCTAACTTATTCTTCCTCGAAATTTGGATTTAAATCAAAAAAATGTATACGCACAATTTCAAATAATATTTTCTATCGATATTACATTTTCTCAGTCTAATAAATTCTTTTATTTACAATCACATTTAAAAGTGTTTGTATGCATGTGTGGATGCGTATTAACACACACATTCATATAATTGAATCCTATACTGATGAAATGTGTGGGCTGAACTGTAATTTGGTGAAAAATGCAATTTGTTGTCTCTCCATACATTATAATAGTTTCTGATATACTCGTACTTCATTATTTTAAGCCAATAATGAAGTGGAAATTATTAAAATTATTATGAAATATTCGAAAATTTTACCACATTATGGTTGCAGTAAAATTGATATTGAAAACAAATTTTTCAAACTCTACACAAAAACCGCTGAAATTAAAGTTTTCAAATATTATTATAATAATAATTATCTATTCATTATGGTTTATGCTGTCGACCAAACAGTAGTAATACTGACTAGTAATAATAATGATAATTATATTTGTTTTATATTTTTTTAGGATTTAATGCAAAATTTAATGTTCATATGAGCTGTATTTTGATACTGATGTTAGAATCAAGTGCAGATGTTTCATTAGCAAATAAAGTGGCAAATTCTAAAGTCAAAGCCAAGGTGATAGATACAGAAGACATTAATAATAAAATTTTTGACATACATAAAGGAGACTTTCATGTTACTCACATTTAAAATAATTACGTACTTAATACAAGGAGGGTATTCCTTTGGTAAATCCGAATATGATGGTCTTAAACATTTAGATTGCCTGTAAAAAAGGAGTAAAACTAAATTAAATAAATTTCCAAAAGTTTTTAAGGAACACACGCTACACGATATACAAGTGAGGTACACTGCGATCAACCATCAAGCTTAGAAGTTATTCCGGTCTATGTATACGTTAAATATGTTTCTGCCGAATCAAAATGGACAACAATGGTTATGTTACTACGCTGACTATCAAACGTTAATTACTGAATGTAGGATATTTATTTAAAGTTTGCAGTTAAAAACTCGGAAAAATTTAAAACTAGTTAATCTTATTCCACTCAAAACGCTTTATTGTTAATCTTTGATAGCCCGTTTATTAAAAGGAGCTAACTGTCCTTGCTTGGGTGAGCAATGGCTCTGACTCGTTTTAGCATGGCAAAGCCCACCCCTATCTTCGTGCCTCCATGCTCTTAACTGTGGACACTGGCTCATCATGGTGTCACCTAGGGTGTCTACATTCGACACCCGTTAAAGGTCGTGAGCTAAAATGTGCCACGTCTTCCCATAGGAACGATTCGAATAAAGCTGAAGCGACGGGCTAGTAACCTTCATTCATTAAAACTCACCTGCTACTATGAAGAAACGCATGAAAAGATTAATGGACATTGGCGACCCTGCAAACGTTTTATGGACCACGATATCCACATCTGCACCTGGAATGTCCGAACTCCCTACAGAAAAAGTATATGCAATGGCGTATGTACTTTAAAACTACAAGGCTGAAAAAACCGCCTTGCAAGAAGTGCGATGGAAGGAGAAAGGCGTCGCAACAACACCAAAAGAAGACGCACTGTATTATAGCTGCCATGAACCAAGACATGAGTTTGGCAGTAGATTAGTAGATAGTCGGAGACTCAAATACGTCGTCTCCTGATTCCCTCTGGTGGATGAGAGGCTAGCCACAATATGTATAAATGCCAAATTCTTCAACATCAGTTTTATTTGTGCCCATGCCCTGGCTGAAACCAAGTGTGTTAGACGTACGATCGATACGAGGGGCAAACACTGAAAGAGCACGGAAACTAGACGTCAAAACCTGCAGACACAACAGACAGCAATGGCATACATATTTGATAGGCTTTGGGACAAGCACACTCCCCTGCAAAGACAATGAAGGTAATCTGGTAACAGAATCCGATAGTGTGCTGAGACTATGGCAAGAACATTTTTAACAAGTGCCCCAAGTACCCCAGAACCATTCCCATACGACGATATTGAGTGTATACCACCTAGACAGAATGAGGTCAAAATAGCAGTATTCCGGCTGAAGAATAATAAGGCAGCAGTAGCCGATGGATTCCCAGCTGAATCTTTAAAGACCGGTGGTGACATGCACCGATAGGGCGTGTGCACCAGATTCTTTGTAGAATCTGGCTTGAAGGGCTCATTCCCAATGATTAGAACCTTTTATAACGTATGATTATTTTTTAATAAAAATCGAACAAAATTTGTCCAAAATTAAAATAAAATTGGCAGATTTTATAAACCACTTTTAAAACAAAAAAAGGCGTTTTTTTATTTTTGCTCCGGAAATTGATGATTTTTTTCACAAATTTATCAGACAGCCCTGGTTTATGTGTTTGATGTTGAGATCTGCATCGAATTAATTTTCGTTGTTCACGCGAAGCTAATTTTTTGTCAAGTAAGAGTATTTTTCTTTCTCTTCTCACAAATGCTTGCAAGCATGTAGTAACATCCAAATGTGTTCTTAAAAAATTTTACTTATGAGTCCCAATTCATACGATGCAAGTGTAAATGATCAGCTTGCTACTTTATTGGCGAGCATGACGAGGGAAAAAGAAACGAGTACTTAGCTTGTTGTACTCGTCATATATGTTTTGTTTTCTAATTCGGGATGTATAAAACGCACACATATGTGTGTACTTCATACACAAAAAAGTAAAATTTCAGCAGGAAGACAAGCATTGTGTGAACGCCAAAGCTGATTGAAAGAAGAAAATGTGATAATTTTATCAATAAGACATCAATAAGAGTTAAGCTTCGTACAGACGGTGGTGAACATTGTACGTCTTTTTTCAATTGGCAGATGTGTTAAATTAATGCATCTGACAATGGCACCATTCTCAGAAAAATGACAACATTGTAAGATCTGACCATCGTCTGTACGAAGTAGGGTTTTTTCCCGGGATTTCCCGTCCCGGGAATTCTCGGGAATTTCAATTATTTTATTTCCCGTTTTCCCGGGATTTTTCTTGCGGGATCCCGGGATATAAAAAATTCCTCATAATTTCAGAAAATAGCTATTTATACTTTGAAATTTAGTTTTCTATTCTCTAAAAATTAGCATTTGTGGATGGGTTGTGGATTAGATCAATTACAAGAAGTGAGTACATGTAATTAAATCAATGTCTCCTGATGCAATAAATCTACTAAAAGCAGAATGGGCAGTGCAACAGTTAATAATTATTACATTTAGTGAAGTGAAGAGTTAATAAAGTACATTAATTCAAAATAAGATGCAGGCATTAAAGTTTCATTGCCCATGAACAAGTCTTAAAAATAGGAGATACCTAAACATATCGCTCCCTTATTGCAACATAGTCATATCTACAAAAACAAACGATCTTGGCAATATGCGATTAAAGTTTTTAAAATGTACCGACTTAAAGATATATTTTGCTATAACTTCGGTTCAGTTTGAGATATGACTAAGATGCAATGAAGGAGCGATATGTTTATTAGGTTATAAACACAAATTTTCAATTTCAATTTGTGTTGGTTAATATACCCGTGAAGTGCGGGAAACCGAAATAAAATAACATTTATACAACATACAACTTTAAAAACACATTGTCCTAAAGATTACAAATGGACCTATTGAAATGAAAAGGTTTGTAAGAAGCAGTCCGGTTGATTCTTTTTTTGCATAAACCTTGACATACATTTGACTGATATAGACGTTGCTTATAAAAAAGAAAAAATTGCTTCTGATTGTGAATCCGAAGCATGCTACAATGGTGCACTTTTAACTATTTGTCCAACCTCGGTAAAAAATGAAAGAAATTTTTCGGAAACATGATAATTAGTAAATAAAATCAGGAATATATTTTTTGAAGACTAACTAAGCGCTTTGAGTGTGTTAGAAAGTTATTTCCTAAGCCGTTAAAAAATATTATATATTTCTTTAAAATATTTTTTCTATTTTGTTAATTAGCTTTTTGAGTTCTTTAATTTTTATTTTTTTTTTATTATTATTGTTTTATGAATTAAATTGTTATGTTTATGTTATCTTTTTATCTTGTATCCAGAGCATAATAATACTGATTAAAAGCATAATAATAGGGAATAAAAGCGTGAGATAATAATAATTCAAGTTCCTATTTCAATCTTCAATTAATTTCCCAGTAAAAACTTCGCCTACAAAATAATGTGTTGAGTAATCAGAAAAACATAAGAGCACTACTTAAAAGTAGTTATAGAAGCTGTTACAGATGTAGTTATAGAAGCTGCCAAATAATGAGTTAAAGAAGCTATTAATTTTGAAAAAGTAAGCGAATTTTTTCTGGGTTTTTAGTATTGAACCATTTATCTTAGTTTCTTTGTAAACAAGTTCCCTTACGTTTTTTTATAAAAGTTTTTTATTTATTAATAACAAAATTTACTTTGTATTATTTATATGGAGCGGGATCCCGGGATCCCGGGAAATTTAAAAAAATTTCCCGCTTTCCCGGGAAACGAAAAAGTCCGGGAAAAAAAAAACTCTAGTACGAAGCTTAATAATGATAAACAAATTTGTTTTCCCAAAAATTTTTTTATTCGTTGTTTTGCTACTCGAGTAAGTGTTTATGCCTTGTCACTATATGAGTACTAATCGAATACAAATATATCGAGCACTTACCGCAAAAAAAGCTTTAGCGACATCATATTCAATTTTCGTATTTTTTAATAAATTAGTTTGCGACAACACTAGCTTCATCTCCAAAAATATCATGGTCACATAAGGTACCATAAGAATTTTATAGCAAAAACAATTTAATCTTAAGCGACAACGTTCATATGAAATAAAATAAAAAAAGCCTTCTCCTGTAAAATTTTGATTTTGTCGCTTAAGACTTGTTTGCGGTTATGGCTCGATATTTTTGTAGTCCTCTAGTGCACACCACATATCTTCGCCTCCATGCATTGCATGTTTTCACCTTATCTTACTTGCGTTCTCCTGTTCAAGTTACATGCAACGCTTTTAATGCTGGATTACCACAAGTTTAAATAAAATTTAATTTTTCGATATCAGCTGATTTGCTCGAACGCTGCCTGTGAAGCTTGCGAAAGTAGAAAGTAAGCCTTCTTTTCGTATTCAACGTCTCAAGGCATCCCACGCTTTTGTGAATGTAACTTGGTAAGTAAAACAACACAGATTCTAGTTTTTTGAAAAAGCGTGGAGTACATGGTTTGGGACAGATAGAAAAAGTCTGTTATTGCTATTTTTGGAATTCAAAACAAAACCCTTGCTTACTTTTAAGAATTTTTATTTAAAATATTTAATTTTATGTAAATTATCCCAATTTAAGTCAGATCTACACAAAATAATTAACATAAAGATCTAAGCCAAGTATGTTTATGAGGTATCCTATTTATAGTGGGAGTATGAATAGACTAATTAAAAGATTCTGAGGTTTTCAAAAAATTTTAAGTATAAAAAAATAGTTTTTTAAGCATCGCCGTACCCCTTATTGCTATCATATAACTGCAAGTGTTAAGGTAATCCTTAAGGTGTTTGTTAAACACATACATCTCCGCAGGATAATGCCCAAGAATTACAACAGACGTGCGTTATCGCTAAATGAGGAAAAAATGTTCAAAATATATGAGATGACGGAAAGATGAATGCTTATCACACGTTGGCGGTCACTTGAGGTTTAAGTTTCGTTATCCTTAAAAGCAAACACAAACACTTGTTTTTTATTCGTATGTGTGACATAAACTTGGATGTGTTTCCATGTATGTATGCTTTTAAGAGTTAGTATGTGTGTGTGTGTGTCTTAGTGTGCGTAGTACATCACAAAGGTGTCAGATAAATGTTACTTTTGCATAAAGAATTAGCTTTTATACATTCAATTGTCGCTGTTCTCTGCGGTATGTTCACTTTTTTTCGCTTCAGTTGGAATTTTTGTCGCATTTACAACCACGTTTTCCAGCCAACCATTTCGTCATTCTTCTCTTAATCACCCCAATCTATCCATCCATTTAGTCAGTCCGTCGTTCATTCTTTCGTTCGCTCATCCATCTATCCTTTCGTTTATTCGTTCATGGACTCGTTTATTGGGTGATGAGTGACCACAAAACCCCCACGGTGCCCAAAGACTTTAAAGCACTTGTGGCCAACGGAATGAATGCATGATTGCAGCTACGAATAATAACAATGAGAAAAGTAAGGTACATTGTTTACTTGCCTCGCATTGACTTGCAACGGCTAACAACAACAGCAACAACAGCATAAAAACCAAAAGAATAGTGTATGTGCCCGTGTTAGTTGCAACTTTACTGCAAATAAATCTCATAAAATAATTACACATGTAACGGTAAATGTTGTACAATTACCAACACCAACAAGTTACGTTGCAAAGGGAAGCAAAAAGTAACAAAAGAAAAATAAAAACACATAAAAATAGGTGTAACTGACCAGATCCTGACCAGCTTATGGATTCTTAGGTCATAAAAATCCAACTTTGAAGTGTGTGCGTACGTTTAAATGTGATTCTGTGTTTTTTTTTTGCATTTCTTTTCACTTAAACTGCATTTAAATCTTACTCGGGTGTGTGCCTTTGTTTGTAGACTTGTGTGAATGCGGTGGCTTTTGTGTAAATTGAATACGATTTTTCTTTTATTACGTTCCGTTTTTCCCCCAAATTGTTGTTTGTTTTTGCTATTTTGGTTGTATTCCGCACCGTTTATTTGTAACTGCTACTGTGTTGTGTCGCTGTAACATCTTTTAGAGAGGATGTGTTCGTATCTGGGTGCTTGTGTAAGTTACAGTGTTTTTACAAGAAGTAACCTTTGGCTCCATTTCTTTCCTGTTTATATTTTTTTTACTTAATTCGTTCCATTCTGGTATTTGTGTGTCAGAACATGAATGCAACCAGTGTTTACTTTTTGGTTAACAAAACGCGTACGGTCATGGTTAATTGTACTGCATTGGTATGCTCGACGATCTTATGAGTGTTGCTAGCACAGCAGTTGTGTTTGCTGCATGAGCAGCAACTTCAAAAGTGTTTCTTTAGACGACATAAACTTTCAAAGTTTGTCTTGGGATTCAAAAATTTAATTAACAAGGTTTCGTTTAAATGTGCTACATTCCCATTTCATACTATTGATAAACTGAAATTTATTGTTGAAGGGATAAGCTATTCCTATGCGCATTTCACTGGTTTCTTAGGCCAGATCGTCAGGAAACTTCATCCAAAGATTTTAGAAAAACTAAAGATATTACACATATTAAACTGTTAAGCGAATAAGAATTATAAGCCACAGTTTTACTTGTAACATTTTCAAAGCTTAAACAAAAACAACAAAAATAAACAGTGAGTTTATCTTTTCTTATAAAGGTTAGTTCTAACCAAGTTTTACGTTATGAATAACTAGTTAGTGCTTACTAATATTTACGTTATGACTAACTTGTTAGCAATAACCATTATTTAGGTAATCATTAACTTATAAAAAGCAGTAGAGTAAGCAGTGCAGATATATGTTCCGTAGTCGAGTGGAACTAATTAGTTAGAGAGAGAGAGGCAAAATCACATGTACACAAGAGTTTCGGCTAGTTTTTTTCATTTTGCTCTTAATAAACTAATATAAACTTTAACCCATATATCGAACACCACTACCAGTCATATAAATAGTTAAATGACCGGTAGTCTTCTTGTAGGGTAGTTTTTTTAATATTTGCATTAAGCTGCCCACACACGAGTGATCTGTGCATGCTATTTATTCGTGCCCTACATATTGTAACTTGTTAATGGAGATGAGCGGGTCAGTGTTGCCAAAACTTGGTGACCAAAAATGGCTAAATTTACGGGGGAAAATGGCTAAAAATGGGTTAAAACCCTTTTTAAACAAAAACACATTTAAATTCAATAACAAAACAAAAAATTTTACAATGAAATTGTAAATTGAGATCAATTTGTTACATAAGAATAAACGTAAATTTATATTTTAGTATTTAAAAATTAAATCGAATTCGATTACATTATTTTTCATCTCAAAAGAAGAATTACGCCGATTAGTTTTAAATATTTATTTTAAAGGTAAATCATAATCATGACAACATTTACCCAACCTTCTGAGTCCAAATTTACAATAAAAAAATATATAAAATATTTTATTGTTATGGTAAAAATATTTACCTAATTGATAACATCGAATTAAATGTAACCTATTTCTCAAATTACTTTTAAGAATGTTAATTTGGCGAAATCGCCCTATCTTCTTCAGGATTAGATCATGGAAGTAAGAGCAACTTTAAAGTGAGTTCTATGATTTCTAAAAGTTTTTTGTCGTCGCCTGCATCTTTATATTGAAATACTTCCGACCAGAAAGATACAGTGTTGTTTGTTCTTATCCGTTTTATAAATTTAATATTGGAATACTGTTCCTTTATTTCGAAAGATGTCTCATAATCATCGTTTATAGCGATTTTCAACATTTGTAAAAGTTGTGAGTTAAAATAAATGCGTTTTAATTGTTAAAAATGTTTATTTAACCAAAGTTATATTTGGGAATACAAAATTTATTATTAATAAGATTTCTCTATGATGTGCTCCTTTTAGCAATTTAATAAATTTTTATAAGCAAAAAAATTATTATTTTAAAAGAAAAACGGCAAAAAAATTTTATGGCTAAGCAATTTGAAAAATGGCTAGATAAAAAAAGGTTTTCTAGATATAGGAAAATTTAAAAAGTCACGGTCTTATTAAGCCGCCAGCCATCACTAATTCAACTACATTTTTTATACTACTCTAAAACGCTCGAATTATAACTTGCACAAATTGTTCTCTCCACTGTTTGCATAAAGAAAAAATTCAGTTTTCAATTTTATGGCAGTGGTTTATGAGTGGTTTCTGTATCTTTACCAATAGGGACTTTTTAATAAACTGCAGTATTTTTTCCATTGAAATAATTAAATTTACCCCAGAGATACATTCGAAATACATCAGTCAAATTACTATTTATTTTCAAAAATAAAAATCAAATCTTATGAAACCAAAAAAGAAAAGAAACGAAAACGAAGGAAACACCAAAAATATACTAGGACTGAAAATATACTCGCTTTCGTAATGTTCGCACAATGAAAATTAAATTAAGAGAATACAAATGCACACACAGACACACATTTGTAAATAGCAAAAGGTGATCCTTTTATATTTTCAAAGAAACTATTCATGTTTAATTAAAGCTCTGGATTTACTTGACATGTTATTGACCTTTTAATGCCACTTAAGTAGAGACAACCATTCAGGTTAATTGTTGCACAAAGTAACACAAGTCAATTGAGATCCAAAAGGAATAAAATGTTACTTTTAGTTAAATTGAGTTTATTACACATGTAAGTAGTCTAGACATACATACGAACATGTTTGCAAGAAAAGTAAAGAGTTAAAAGGTAATTATTTAAAGAAAAGATGCTTGTTTTATTAATTTATTAAGGAATTTATCAAAGCCCGCTAAGCTTTCATTCGACTGATATCTGCTGTACGATTGTCCCTTTGTTACAATAAGTCTCTTTTATCATTCACTTACTTGTCCAGATTCCCTATTCTGTTTCTTCAAGAGAATGTGTTTGTTCGATTGGAGCCAATAGTGACAGATGTGGAGAATATTCACATGAATACCTGCCCTAGAGCCTACTCCATGGTGGATCTTAGCCACTGGGTCTCAAGCATAAATCGGGGTAGTTCACTTAATACTGATTTAAATCAGCAGTGCACTATCACTAAATAAAGCAGCAAAAAAATAGTTTGCACTCTTTTTTACCAGCTTTAGTGATGATAGTTTTTCACTATCACTGAACGCAGATTGAATGCAAAATTCTGCACTCAATTCAAATAGTGCAAAATTTGGACATGCAATCCAAACAGCTGCATAAAATATTGTCTCACTAAAATTTAAAAAATGTAATTTTGTACGTGCATAGTTTTTGTTTTCTTTTGAGGATATGCATAAATAAAGAACATTAAACAAAATTAAATTTTGTCAATAACGGTATAATTGTTGGCTTTATTCATGAAAAAACAAGTTTTTGATTTTAAATTTAGTGCAACAAAAAAAAGATGCAATAAACTGATGATTGCTTTTTTTTAAAATCAAACTATTTTTTTTTTTTTTTAGTGCAAAATTTTTTAACATTACTATCACTAATGTTTAGTGAGGCTGCAAATTTTCAATTCATCACTCAACATCATAAAAATGATTGCAAAATGTTTGCACTATCACTAAGTGTGAGTTGAAACTACAAAATGAGTGCACTACGCCCATCTTTGGTCTCAAGCAATGCGATTACCAACCGCGCCCGATTGCGAGCAGAGAACTGCAAAATCAACTGATTTATTCGCTTTTTTTTACATTAACATTATACGCTTAAATTTACATTAACTCTATGCCTGCAAAACAAAGTTCAACTTTGGTAATTTTAACATCGTTTTGTACACATTTGATTTGTGCATGTGTGAGTTTTTTATTGAAAGTACTTTGTTTGCATTTATTGTTGGCGCACGCAATAACACAATTTCTTAAAGTCAAACGGCATTTATTCTTTTGCTTTTGCATTTACCCTCCGATGAGTGAGAAGGTCCCTAGGGACCTTTTTGCCTTTTCAAACTGAAATTACTCCTACTTCGGCCACTGCAACACCCAAAGTCAAAATCAAGCCGATAGGATCATTACTTAAGGAGTTATTGAGGTTTTAGTGAGAATAGTACGCAGACGTGTGAATAGGTCCGTATGGACCTTGTACTGAATTTCACTAATAAATGCATGTTTTTGGGCATCATTATAATTTTTTTATTGTTTCAACACATAATTTACTTGTTCTGAACACAAAGACCTAAACTCAAAGACATTAGGGATGATGATAAAAACAAAAAATTCTAAGAAATAATTCTAAGAACAAAAATACTAAGAACAAAAAATACTAAGAACAAAATACTAAGAACAAAAAATTCTAAGAACTGGTTTATTGCTAGTAGTATCAAATTAAAAATTAAAAAAATTGAAAAAATTATTTTTGTATGTAGAATTTAGTAAACAAAAAAAATCAAAAAAAAATTTTTTATATGAAAAAAACATGATTTCCAAAAAAGGTCCGTAGGGACCTTTTCACACGGCCGTGAAGTTTAGAACTGTCACTCATCGGAGGGTTAAAGTAGTCATTGTCCACTCGATGACACAACGACGAATGTAAATTGGTATGAGTACGAGTCGCTTTGTTGGTATGATTTTTGTAGGCATAAGTTCAAATAAACTAGTTGTATTGTCCAATTTGTTTTTGTGTTTACCCTGCAAATAATATTGGACCACCTTATTTTGATCAAATGGACTACTCATTTGACTAGTCCGATGTAATGCAAGCATGGACCATGTCATTGTTAAAAAGTGAAAGAAAATATAAAATGAAATAATTAGCATTTATTGTTGTTTTGAAATAAATTTTGAATTAAAATACTCACCCCTATCGTGAATAACAAGTGGAATTTTTGTTCCCATGAAATTTTCATTCCCCTCGAAGGGAAAAAAGCAATCGTGAATCTCGTGTGAAAAATATTTCATGCTATCAGTTCCAGTGAATGTTAAAAAGAAGAAAGATTAGAAAAATTAAAAATCAATGAAATTTTTGTTCATAAATATACACGTATATATTTTAAAGAAAAGTTAAAATAATAAATCTAAATAATTAGTATTGGAGGGATAGGTTGATTACAACGTTAGTTTTTTGCACTTTTAAATTTTATGAAGTAAAATAATTTCCAAAATTCTGCCACCACGTCTTTCACAAATCCGGTGGCAATCAACCTGTTGTTTTGCATTTTGTTGACCAATATATCGGTTTGTGCCTTATTAACGGATCTAGCCCTTAATATTTATAGGAGGAACTACTAACATGCATGTTCTATTCACTAGCAAAAATTTAGTGAGAAAATCTAAGGGAAATGTGAACAAATTACGAGGGAAAAAACTTTTCACGATAAGGGGAATTTATTCCCGTGAACATTTTTTTACGTTATTATTCTCCTTTGAATTACCTTTTTTTCATGGGAGCTATTCATGATCGCATATATGTGAAAAGGGGAAAAATTACGAGGGAACAATTATTCACGATAGGGGTGATTAATTATATAACAAAAAATCTTAATTGATTTTTTCGTTTAAATAAAATAATTTTAACTTGTAGAATTGTTGCTGGGAAATGTCAAAAACTGAACTATATTTAATTAAATCGATTGAAACATTGCTTGAAAAGTTTTTTGATAATTTTTTTTAATAAAAATTTAAAATTTCATTAAAAAAAATTCACAATATTAAATTTATAAAATTTTTAGTAATCTATATAATTATTTTGTTAATAGGTGCAAAATCAACAAATCGATTGCTTGATTCTATGAATTTGGTGATTAGAGACAATTTTTAATTTGTTCTGTTTTCGACGATTTCGGTTTTTTTTATTTCGGTATAGCAAACCCTTCCCCTAAAAAGCCCTACACGAACAGCTAAAGGAACAAAACTTGGGCTTCATATTATTAATGCACAAAGTATGTTGGGTATAAAGTTATTAGTACTTTATTTAATCTCCACACCCCCTGCCCATAAGAACAATAATTTAGAAGTTGAAGCAAAAAAAAAATGTTTTTTCCTTACGAAAAACCATACGTTTTTTGATGAATGATTTCATAAAGTTTTTGCTCTTAAAAATTAAATTAATTTCGGGTCATTATTACAACTTGGCGTTAGTTAAAGGTGGGATATTGTCGGACGTATTAAAAGTTATTTATTATTTGAAATTTTCTTTAGCCTACCCGGTAGGAATAACTTGCCTTTAACAAACATATAGCTCACTTTTGGTTAAAACAAAGTTGTAATAGTTAAAAACTTTTTATGCTTGGGACAAAGTCCTACCTTTAGCTAACGCCAAGTGGTAGGTAGTAATGACCCTTAGAAGCAGTTAAGCAACAAAAACAAAAATTCGTATATAAAAAAAAATCCCACCAGTTGATATTAAAATATATTAATGTTCCTTGACAAATTCCAAATTCTGTTCCAAGTATATAAATTCTTCAACCTGCAATATTGTTAAACATCTTAATACAAAACACACACATTGAAATCCTTAAACAATAAAGTATCATTTAGTGCACTCCAACTTTTTAGTTTAAATGTTGTTTAAATTTATTAAAAATCCATCATCAAAAAATCTGTGATTTGTGGAGCCATCAAAATCTTTACAACGGAAATAACTTACAAATCTTAATAATTTAATGTCATTGTAAAATATCCTCATGTGACAGGAATAAAAACCTAAAACTAATATTTCTTTTGATATTTCGTATTTATATGAGTATGTTTCACTATTTGTGTGTGTGTAAAAGTGTGCTTGTATATTTCGTAAAAGTACTAGTTAACATCTATAGTAGTACATCTAACATGCCTTGTAGCAGCCACATACTCCCATGAGGGTTTTCAATTTTACTGCATCATAAATTAAATTACCCCAAGCTGCTGCCACAGCCACTATTTCGTTCTCATATGAACATAAACATAGAGAATATTGTCATGAGATGATGATGCCACATCTACTGCTGCACCTTTATCAACTGCGTGCATCGACTTACATACACACACACACACACACAAACATACACGTGTAGACTCCTTTGATATTCACACAGATACTTATGCAAGTGTTTGTACAGGTATTTATCTTTCTATAACATCGTCAACCTTTGACTTTTGCCAAATAAAAAAATTAAGTAGAAGAAACACACAGAATATACAAAAAGTATGCGCAAAAATCTTCGAAAAAACCACATTGGGGAAAAATAGACTAAAACAAAAACGAATAGAAAAACATATGACGACACTCGTATTTTATTAGAATAAAGGGTTTCAGTTTAAAAAGATGCACAGGAAAACTTACCATTTGGTAGATAAGCTTCTATTGGCAAAAGGTGATAGTCTGTTAAAATAATTTGGTAAAAATGTTCTTCCGGAAAGGAGCCTTAACCCACAAAAAATTTTATTAACAATTAAGCACAAAATTGTTAATATATCATTTTAGTAAATTTAATTTAGATCAGTCCAAATGATAAATGGAAAAAGTCACTTAAATAGCCTACGGCTCATAGAATTGTTTCTATGAGGATAGCATTTGGCACGAGAAATTTTATAGCTGCTAATATGTCGTTAAAACATTTATGGCGGTAGTTCGAGCCAGAACTAAGTTCCTCTTGTGCAAATCACTTTAAATCAGTGTTAAACAGCGCTTAAATATTTGCTTTGCTTAGATTGTTTCAGCAAATTGAAAAAGAAAAACTGTGTTTGCTAAATGCTTACTTAACACTTTGCCAGAAAATTAGTAAAAGCAGAGAAAAAGTGAGAGCAAATAATTTGCTTAAGCCCACAATGCGTACGTTCTCGGCCTAAGCAATCAGTTAACCAGCCATTATAAAAAGAATTGATGTCTTTTCCCACTTACAACTACATTTATAGTTGACAAAAAATCAACCAATTGTTGCCGGGACTGTAAGACAAGATAAACTCACTGTTTATTGTTGTTGTTTTTGTTTAAGCTTTGAAAATGTTACAAGTAAAACTGTGGCTTATAATTCTTATTCGCTTAACAGTTTAATATGTGTTATATCTTTAGTTTTTCTAAAATCTTTGGATGAAGTTTCCTGACGATCTGGCCTAAGCAACCAGTGAAATGCGCATAGGAATAGCTTATTCCTTCAACACTAAATTTCAGTTTATCAGTAGTATGAAATGGGAATGTAGCACATTTAAACGAAACCTTGTTATTTAGAAAATTTTTGAATCCCAAGAAAAACTTTGATAAAAAGTTGTTTTTTTTTTTTGCTTAACTGTTAATTGCATCGCTTGGATTCCATTGAACACCATATTTAATTTCATTTATTTTAAACTATTAGAAAATGATTCATCAATATTAATTTTGTTTTTTTTTTAAGGCAAAGAAGTTACTACTTGCTGAATTCAAGCGCAGCAGCACTAAGGGATAATGACTGCTTAAGCAGAGAACATACACATAGTGAGCTTGAGCAAATTATTAACTCTCTTTTTTCTGCTTTTGTTGTATTCTTTTCTGAAAGTTTAGCTAAGCAATTACGAAAGCAAAACAATTATTCAAGCATTTTTAAAACCTGCTTTAAATTTAACAAATCACATATAAATTTTAGTATAAAGATACAATTTGGCAAAAGAAAATACAAATGGCGGTAGATCATTAATTTTCTGTAGGTCCTTTAAAGAGCCCACTTTGTTAATCTAAGATGGGAACCCCACCCCGCAATAAATTCATTCTGTCAAAATTTATTAATGTTGTTAGTGATGTACGATATTATACTGTCGAATTTATATCATTGTACTTAACTACTTTTATCGTTGACTTCTAACTTTAACCCATTACCCGCCAAAGTAATTTTTTGAGACGCATTTAAAAGACGTCTGTTTTAATATTTACACACAATTGCTAAATAGTCAGTAGTTGGATTAACAGTGCAGTTAATAGCTCTGATAGAAAAGTCTTCTTATCTTACGAAATACTTAACATTGTCTTTGCGTTTAGGATACTGGCTTAACAATTGATTTTGCTTATTGGAACAGCTCAAAATATTTTAATTTGCACGTAACCTTGTGAAATACACCCTTTCTTTATTTCCAGCCACAATACACTGCATTTTTTTTCTGCCCTCTATATACTTGAAACAGCGTTTCCGATATGGTGTTCAACGCTTGACGCCTTACGTTTCAGCCGTTTAAATCAATACTTTAAAAAATCCTGTGACTAATTCTGACGGTCGTGATCGAATACTTTTTTGATTTTAAAGCAATTTTATTTCCTATTCTTTTAGTCGATATTGAACGAATCTAAATTATTATTTCCATGTTTTGAAAACTCAACTCAATGCTTGACAATATTAAAAATAATAATTTCGATTCGACGGAAAGAATAAGAAATAAAATTGCTTTCGAATCGAAAAAGTATTCAATCACGACTGCCAAAATAAGTCCCCTGTGTTTGACACAGTTCCTTCTCCATCACAAAAGCTTTCCTTTTTTTTTTTAAATCCAATTCAAGATGAAGATTTAGATTTAAAGTGCCGAAGGTAAGTTGAGTTTCCCATTAGTTTTTTTACAGTAAAGCAAAATCACTTACAAAAAATAAATAAATTGTTTTGCTAAAAAAAATTCATTTTCGCTTTTTCTAAACACATAAAAGTTAAGAAAAAATTCATCATTTATGGGTTGATAAGTCCATAATAGAGCCACATAAGTCTGACTCCTTCATATAAATTTTTCCCTATAAACTCCGTATTACTAGTTAGAGATTATAACTATTCCTTTGTCGAAAAAAGTTAACATTTTTCTTCGCAAACCCTAAAATCTATAACAAAAAAATCATTTCAAACACTTACAAAATTTATGCATATATTCTTCATAAAGTCCACATACAGACTCACATACATATTTACCACTACAAACATATTTAAGGTAAAATACCGACCGACAACAAAACAAAAGCAAACAAAAAAAATGGAACACAAACTGAAAAGTATTACAAAATAAAAAGCGTAACACGCCATAAAATAAACACTCTTAAACTGTACTTCTTTACTTTTTCCACATGCTTTAGAAGGGGAGTGGAAGGATAAACCGAAAAAATGAAAAGGATAACAAAAAGGCAAACAATTCTAACAGAAATGGAATGCACATTCATTGAAGCAAAAACCAATTCCCAAACTGCAGCAATATGTAACAAATATTCTTCTCATTCGTTACGTATACGCAGTGGCGGTAAACGTGTGCAGTTCACGGAGGTAGCAGCATCTCTCAAATAAAATGAAACGTTGATTTTGTGTTTAGCTTCAAATAGCAGAGTATTAAAAGAATATAAACAAATTTCACACAAACAAATAAACATATATGCAAGAGAAGAACTAAATGCACAGTGTGATGACCACAAGAATTATTTAATTTGAATTTTTCCTAAATGTTGCAAGTTTGCTAAGCATTTATACACAATAGAAAAACATCGCCACGTTTACCACACTGAGATAATAATTTGGTGCATTTAACCCAATTTGTGGAGTTTTAGCTAAAACTTCTGAGTTATTTGTTTACATTTCTAAGAACTAATGAAGTTTATGGAATAAAATCATTCATATTTGTACGAGACGATTTAGGAACGAATTTTCCCTAAAGTGTTTGAGTGTCCTACTGACAACTGATCGAACACCAATAGATTCGATTTGCAAGAATAATATCTGTTAAGTGAAGATACATATAAGTGAAATAATAACTATATACAGCAAATTCCTTTAAACAAAATCTATTAAATAAAACTTCAAAACTGTGAAATGCGTCCCAAATTCAGACGAAACTCTCAATAATTAATATAGTTGCACACTACACGCTTACTGATAAGTATCTTCGACACACCGATCTACTATTAATACAATAAAGCATAATCCACGTTGAGACAAAACTAATTAATGCAAACCTTGGCTCGCCTCTTCTCGATGATGGCTTAAAACGCAGTTCGAAGCACCATCTATCAAAAAAAACGTGTGTTTAACTTCCGAACTGATATAGGGAGTGTGATAAAGAAAAAATCAAACGGAAGTGAAGTCAGTTGCACGCTTCTTCTTTAACTGCATTTAGTCAAACGAAGGTCTGTTTTGTACATGCCATTTTGTTCTTTGACTTTTCCAATTTAATTATTAAAATTTTGAGAAGGCAAATGGTTCCCGAAATAAAATTATATTTTCGAATTTTTCTAATATCTTCTCTTCAAAATAAAAATAATCGTAGGTGGAAAGTAAAGTTATGACGATTTTTGAAATTTTAACTTGGAATCCCAAGCAAATGTTCAAAATGAGAATTTATGTATAAACATAATTCTTTAATTTTGGCATTAAAAGCCATTTGCAAATTAAGTTAAATTTTTAATTTAAATATTATTGCAAAAAAATTAAATCAGGTACCCCATTTTATCCCTTCCCTTCAAAAAAATTGTGTTTTTTTGCATCGCACCGTAAAAATTTTCGTTTTACGAAAATTTCAAAAAATAAGTCATATTCAACAAATTTTATGTTTCATATCATTATTTTTAACAGCTTGTATGCTGTGAGGAGCCGAGTAAGAGCTTTGAATTCTTTAAAATTTATGTTGGTTATATAAAAATAGTTGAAATAGGTCTTAGAAATTAAGCCTCTATGGACACTAGAGCGTCTCGCCATATAGGCAAGAAAAAAAAAGTTCGCCGTACACCACCGAATACGAAGTAATGTTGTAAGACATTTTCAAAAAAAATTTTTTTAATTTTTTTTGCCGAAAGTAGGGGTCGCCAAAATACATTTTTCGTTATATCTTCGGCATTTACAGTCGGATCTCAAAGTGTGATATATCGATGTTTTTGTCTCAAAGAGACCAATGTTTTGCTTTAATAGTCAATGGTATTTTGTATCCCGTTCTAGTATTTACCCACCAGATCTCATTTTCTACCACCCTAATGTACCACCCTAATAGCAGAAAATTAAAGCCCGCAAAAAATCATTAAACTTTTGTTAAAGAAGTTTTTCGATAGTTCCAACAGAAGTGTTAAAAAAATATAATTTATGTTTTTTGCCGAATGTAGGGGTTGACTTTTTAAACAGTTATCATATATTCGGTATTCACAGTCGGATTTTATAGTATTATATATCGATGTTTTTGCCTAGTATCTTCTTTTTTAAATAGTGATACACTCTTTTCGAACTTACCATAATATCTGTACCAATACAATAAAAATTCAAAGATCTGTGTATATTAAAACAATTTTATTTAATCATATTTTGAAATGACCCAAGTTGGCTATATTTTTCACGGCTTTCGAGCTTGGAAAAAATGTGGCCTAGGCGTTGCTCATCGGTAACAGCCATGGCAGACTCATGTACTACATGAACAAAACGCTCGGTGTTTTGAGAATGGCACGGATATTCTGTGAAATTAATTAAGGTTAGTCAACAAAACTATCAAACAAAGTTGTTTTTCTTGTGCTACCTGGTATCTCGATTATTTCTTTTGAAAACTGTAATGCTTCCAGCTGGTCTTGCATATAGAACTGCAAGCACGGCGGCTCAGTCAATTCAAATTTGGTCCAATTGATCATATGGTAATATGAGTCACTTTCGAAGTCTATGAAATTTTTAACTTGTGCACCGTACATTTGACGAATGCCTACTGCTGCTTCATTTCGCGCAGACAAAATCTTGTTATAGCCGTCTGAACGTACTAGCGGATCTTGGTCCGTTATCATCGATAACAATACATTCTCGGGGTGGAAAAAGTACGCGTTATTTTCTATCGACGGACGAAGTATCTGTTGAACATCTTCTGGCAATTGACGAATCCAAGATATATATTAAAGCACCCAGCTTTCGAATTCTACTAGCGTTATGCCGAAGATGTAAAAAGAAATTAATAACATCACCCTTAGTTGGTAATTTAGTGTTGTTTAATTCACTGATAGTAAAAGACATTTTTTAGTTTATTTAAATTAATTCTTGACACGACACGATTAAATATTGATAATTCCAACAGATATTTCATGGATAATACAAAAATAAATAAACTATGAGAGTAATAACGGTACTACTTCCATTATTACAGAAAATCTGACAAAAATACTCAAAAAGGTAACCCCTACATTCGGCAAAAAACATAAATTGTATTTTTTAACAGTTCTGTTGGAAATATCGAAAAACTTCTTTAACAAAAGTTTAATGATTTTTTGGGGGCTTTAATTTTCTGACAATAGGGTGGTACATTAGGGTGGTAGAAACTGAGATCTGGTAGGTAAATACTAGAACGGGATACAAAATACCATTGACTATTAAAGCAAAACATTGGTCTCTTTGAGACAAAAACATCGATATATCACACTTTGAGATCCGACTGTAAATGCCGAAGATATAACGAAAAATGTATTTTGGCGACCCCTACTTTCGGCAAAAAAAATTAAAAAAATTTTTTTTGAAAATGTCTTACAACATTACTTCGTATTCGGTGGTGTACGGCGAACTTTTTTTTTTCGAGACGCCCTAATGGACACCCATTAACTCGTTACCCGTTTTATACGGGAGTCATGAAAAAAGCTGCATTTTATTAAAGTAATGTGGCTCAAGGAACATTTGTGCTGTATAGGATACGTTTTTGAGTTAATCGAAAAAAAGTATTGTTTTTTACCGAAGTTACTAACATTGAGGTCCTGGAGCCGCACCAAGGGCTCCGAATGGCCTGAAACTTTCCACATTTTTTTAGTCTTAAAAACAACAAAATTGGCGGATATTAACATTTAACATTTCCAACTTTATATATAAAAACTATTCTATTTTCCATGCAAATGTCATTTTGTGTGTCACTTATTAGGTTTTCGAAATGGTTTCAAATTTTCTTTTCATAAAAAGGTGCCAAGAGGAGAATTCAATCGGTGGCAAATGCTAGTTGCTACTATAAAAACCAAAAAAGTTGAAAAGGAACCTATGCAGCGCTTCGTTGGATCAATGAAACCTGTTTCATTAAAATGTATTTAATGAAACATTACATTAGATCTATGCATGTTATTCATTATTCAAAAAAGTAAAAAAATTTTTTTTTTATTTTATTTTTGAATTTTTTTTTTAATCAAAGTTGTTATTATTCAACTTTCTTTTTTAACCAGAAGTCGCTGGCGTGAATCGATCACGCATTTATTTTTTTTTTTGAATTTTTTTTTTTTATAATCAAAAAGTTGTTTTTTTTAACCAGAGTCGCTGGCAGAAATCGATCCCGCAACCTCGGAGCTGATAGACTAGCTCACTACCAGCTAGCCTACTGCAGTGTAGTTTTTGAATAAAAAAACTATGTTGTTTGCCACTACTCAATTAAGAGCGTAAATATGAGATTAAATTGCCCATAACAACAAAAACAACGTTGATTTTTTTTGCTAACGCCTAATAAAAAAAGACCACATAAAGAGAGAGCAAAGATAACTAAAAACATACCTATTTATGAATTGAAAGTTTTTGTTTCATTACTATAATTACATTTTCATTGTCATAATGAAAATTTAAATTTATGAAGGCATGCTTTTTCGAAATATTTTTATACTTTTAATTATTGAGACTATAAAATTATTTGAATGTTAAAAATAATGGTTTTTTTCAATTATTGAAATAGGTTGCTTTTATAAAAATATTTTTGATTTCATAAATTTAATGGCATATTACATTAGATGTATGAAATAATTAAATCTTACATTTTTTAATTAACAATTAAACATATTTTTAAGGAAACTATAATTTTGTATTAATGTATGAATGTAGTTATGTTTGTATATTATTTTTTATGTTCCCAATTAAAATTGTTTGTTTAACTTGGACAAACTTTAGTTTTCATATATCCAATGAAAATTTTTAACGTAATTACGAAATCCAATGAATCGATTTTAACGAAAATACTTCATTATAACTACGAAATTCCATTTGGACAATAAAAATTTTCATTTAACCAGTGAAATTTTTTTTATGAAAACGATTCATTAAATTTATGAAGCATTTTTCTTTCAGTGTATGGGGTCCATTTGAAATTTTGGACTAAGTTTAACTATTTTTAAAGGGCTTTAATTGAATACTCTTCAAAATGTTGACCTGTTCTTTGCGCACAGGGTTTGCATGGACAGTTATCCAGCCAGCTGAACGGTCGAACATCGTTAGGTCGATTCAACAAGTGATTCTGAGTCGCTCGGTATACTAAAAGGTGGGTCTAGGCCAGCAGTTATAAGCCAATTTTATATAATTTTTTAAATTTAAGATGAAACGTGAACATATCCTATTCAAACAGATTAGTATTATAGTTCTTATAAATATACTATAAAACTTTTTAAAGGATAATATTTTTTTTTTCGTCTTAAGAATTAAGAAAAACATTTCTAACCTAAAATTTAAGAACTGCAAGCACTGTTCTTTTAGAATTTACATAACAAAATTTAATGAAATCAAAGCTTTTTGCCATTTTTCTATTTCCATTTGGATTTTTTTTTTTTTTTGGTTGAGCAGTCGTAAATGTCGTAAACATTGCGTATTGTCCTTAAAAAATGAGTAAACCTCCTCAACGGAAAAATAAAAGCAAAAAGATAATAAATAAAACAGCAAGAGTAGAGGCAGGTAAGTAGGTAGTATTGGTACTCCTGTATGCATTGGAAATTCTAGTGGCATTAGAAATCAGTAGCAACAGCCGAGTTACGGAAAACAGAGATTGTATCTTATTTACGATGCTTTACACAAGAGTGTATTAAATTTGTATATTTTGATTTTGTAATCACAGCCAAAGTACCCAGCGGGGAAAAAGAAGTAGTAAAGAGGCCTTTAAAAAGGCTTTTTTTACAGAAATGAGGCCTCCTAGCCGCATTTGAACTTCATTTCTAGTTCACACGTCGTGCCATTTGAGAGCAAGGCCTCCCTCTCGCATGTAGTTTGAAGGCTTCTAGAAGGCCTTCAAAAAATAAGTAAGAGTTGAGCTTTTATCTCAGCATAAATAATTGTTGTTGCTTATAATCTGAAGTGTGTAAATTAATAACTGTTGATGTTAAGTACTTTTTTAAGCTTTGAGAAGTATTTCCTTCACATTCAGACAGGCCTGACGTCCTACACATAACCAGTAGTTTTATTAAAAAACTGTTTGCTTTCGCAAAATATTTCCTAAATCAGAAATCATTTAACAGCTCCTCAATTAAATTATTCAATTACACTAGCCAACAAGCTTTTGGACTGGAGCAACCAAATATCTTTCCTAGGGTAATTTGGCGGCCTGAATTCGAATCTGTAATTGGTTGTTCTCTATCACGTCAGGTTTACGAGACACCAAAAAAGGTTTTTATTCGTTTCTTACATAAAACATCACTAGTTTATTTAAAAATCAATGAATTTTCAAAAATGGATGGCGTTATTTGAGCGTCGTTTGTATTTAGTTGGTTCGGTTTCACCTATTAGAGTCCAGCAATAGTATCCAGCATGCTTTTGTCTCAAAATCCTTCATAAATTCTTTCAATTTTCATTAAGTCTTAATGAGCACGCTCCTCTTGTTCGTGCCCACTGCACCTAGTTTTGTTTTTGGAAAAAAATCTAAATGCGAATGAAGAATATGCAAAACATTGTCGTTGCCCACGGTTTGTCCAAGTTTCTGACTGCAAAACCAAAATAATGTAAATATGCATATTTTAATGATTCTAATATTGCATATCCATTTATCCTAACCAAATATTCACAGAGAAAAAATAGCTTGAATCAGTAACACACGATCTCTCAGACATGATTAAACGCTACTTTTTTGAAGATTAAGAATGAATGTGGTCTTCTGTCAAATAAATAATTGTGAAATTGTAGAGTCAGTATTGACTGTTTTACAGTATTGCCAGCATGCGATAAAAAATGAACAAGACTTGATAGCCCAATTTTTATGCCAGATTCCAATTCAGCGCACTTAAATTAGTTAAAAATATGCTTCGTTTCTGCAGTCAATTTTTTTTCCAAATTTGTAGACCAGTGTTATCTTCGTACAAATAAAGTTAAGCTTGTTAATAAAAATTGGTCAAAATAAAACTAAAGTTTTACCAATTTCTGTTCACACTTTTCTTGGATTTTTTCTTCTAATATTTGATAGCTCTAAACATATTTGATTTGGAATCGAAATTTAAATTTAAAGAATATTTTATAAAAACACATTCAAAGAAAGCAGAGTGAACCCAGCCAGCAAAATTGTCCGACGTCTTCCAGATATCTTGGAGAAACGTCGATAAAAAAGTCGGAATCGTATAAGAATTCTGTCAGATTTCTGACCTAAAAACATATGAAGTGGTTGACACGAATTCTGACAGACATGTCGTGGGAAATTCTGGTTTTTTTTTGCCGACATTTCTGATAGATATCTGACAGAAATCTAATGAAAAAGGCATGAAAAATTTTGATGAATTAGCCGAGATTCGTATTGTTTTTAAACTGATAGCTAAAAGAATTCCTTTTATTGCAAAATATTTAAAAGTACATATATAATTATAAAATTTTACACGTAACTACCTTTTTTAAATATTTTTATCTTGAAACAATTAAATAAAATTGAAATTATTTTCAACTAAATGACAATTGCCATTATTTACACAAAAAAAAAAAAAAAAAAAATTTCTCGTTAGACACATCTGTAAGAATTCCGTCGGAATTCTATTAGACATATCTGTACATAAATTTTCCCCGATATATCCCTTCGAAATCGTTCAGAAATCGTCCAGACAGTAAGTATATTCAATGTGTGTCGGAAATCTGAACAAAGTCTCTAAGAATGAAGTCAGACATTTCGGAGTATTTTGTTGGCTGGGAAGTTAGTAAACGTTCATTAAGAATGCGTTTGAAGATCTTCTTAAAGGCCTAAAAAGTGGAAGTGCTTGCATTTTTTTCCGCTTATTAGGATCGTGTACTAACACTCACACTTACCTTAATACTTTTAGTTATATGAAATAAGGTGTGCGTGTGTGTGATTGTGTGTTTGTGTTCAAATAAGTTGCAAATCTCTCATATATTCACATTGATGGGCAATGATTGTAATGGCTTTTGACTGAATCAATTCCTTTGGTATTATTGGCTGTGGGTTTCTCTTCGGTTCGTTCAGCTGAGTTTTGGTAGTTGTTTTATTTTTTCTATTTTTAGTTGGTGGCCATGATTGTAATACCACAAACACTATCATCACCATAATAGTCGCCATCACTAAATAATAATGTACTCGCCGAAAGACTTCTCTGGCAATATAGTATTGCACAAGTGTTTTTGTAAATTTGTTAGAGAGTGTGTATATGTGAGGGTATATTTTCGTAAGAGTGTATGTGTATGTGCGTGTACACTAAGTATGTTTGTGTTTAGTTTCGTCTAATTTATGTAATTTGTCTTTGCGTCCATCTGCAATTGGCTTGCATCCCATTTGGCTTGGCATGTTGCATGCAACTAAAAACACACAAGAAAAAAACAAACAAAAAACGTACAATACAATATTTACAACATAGACATTTTCGAGTGCATTTATAAAATCCAAAAAAAAAAAAATAAAAACAAACAACAACATGACTGGGAAGAATGCTCCTGTTTGTTTTTTGTGTAACCATAATTAAAATTACCTGCCTGCGCAATATTTGCTTACTTGTTTGTTGTAGTTGTTGGCTTGTTTGTATATTTAATTACACACATACATACGTTCTCACGAGTATTTGTTATTAAGTTATTATGGTCCTTCGATGCATTTGCACTTCGCTCAAAAAGTTTTTTCCGATATTAAACTAATGAATAAATTCTTATCCTTAAACTAATTTCTTGAACATTAAAATATTATAAATAATAAAATTATCGAAGATATCAAGTTATTGATTCTGAGATGAAATCTTGTGATATCTATGATACCCTGGCTGTATAACTGGAAATTTCGGTGTTTAATATTAAAAGAAACAACACAAAAACAAAAGCTTCAACTTACTTTTTTAACTGCAAGATTATTTTTATTGACATAAAAATGAAATAAGAGACAAATTTAATAATCCATTAGTATCATTTAAGTTCAACAAAATTGTTTTAATGTGCTAAAAAACCAAGGCTTTAAGTATATTACAAGTGCCTCCCAAAAAAAAAAGCTTATAGGGTAAAGTATTTTCGAGACTTTTTTCAGATTTTTTGAAAGAGGTTTAGAGGTCACTTAAGTCGAATTTTTGCCAAAAATCGGGTTTGCCGGTCTTTTTTGACTTTTTTTTCATAACTTTGTCAAGAACCACGATTTTCTTCACTTTTAAGTAAAGTTTGTGCAATGCATTTGCTCATTTAGGCAAAATTTTTCATAATTTTTCCATAAGTCTTGTAAATGACGCTTTATAACTTTTAAAATTTTTCTTTAAAATAGTTCTTAATAATTTGTACCCAGTTTTTGATATTATTACTCATACCCAACAAACAAATAAAAATCAAACGTTTTGCTTTTGCTTTGCTTAAAAATTATTTATTTTGGTTCTTACGATGTAATTATATTCTTTGCAATAATTTTTGAAAATCTGTTTTAGAAGTTGTGATATTGAAGGAAGTGTTAGCCAAAGCCGCACCAAAAACACTTTACCCTATAAGCTTTCAAATTATGCTTGAGCCCCAAAATTTTTTTTTTTTTTTCGAGACACACTAGTTTTGACCATTTTTAGAACGTCTGAAAATCGAACGAACTCTCTCCGAAGACAAAATTACACATATGTGGCGCAATTGTTAAATATGTTTTTCTGTAAGGTTCATAGACATGGCTTATCACCACAAAAATTGGACGCTCGCTTCAAGCCAATACAAATAAATGGTCTCGAATTAATACCAACGATGAACTACTCCTAGATTAAAACCCAAATTCGATATCGAAAACTGACATAGTTAGGTCACAGCCTGAGAAAAGCGTTCAATGAGACATGTCATGCAACAATTAAGTGGAACCCACAAGACACTCCAATGAACTCAAGTTAAGAGAAACAACTATGTACATACTTGAATGATTTACTGAAAAATACAGATGCGAAAAATGAGTAAGAAATTGTGGTTTTGGCCTTTTGAATATTTAAAAAATTCTTCCTGCGCAAAAATCGAAAAAAGTGGATATCTCAAAAAAAGGAGCAGCTAGGATTTTAATTCAAACGGCTTTTTAATACATTTTTCATCACAAACAAATCCGCACTTTTGGTTTTTGTCGCCATTTTTATGGAATAATAAGTTGCTTCCTGGCAGCCGTGCCGTCAAGTGTGCCTATTTTAAATGAGAGTGGACGGGTTTCTGAACTAAACGATTCAATTGTCATAGATCCTTCTATAACTGAACTAAACGATTCAATTATCATAGATCCTTCTATAATAATAAAAACTAAACGATTCAATTGTCATAGATCCTTCTATAATAATAAAAAATATTGAGATAATTCTGTGAAAACTTTTTTTTTTATTTACAATTAATCGTGCGTTTCAGTTGGTCCACCCTTTAGTTAAATTCATAAAATTTTCAAAGTATAATGCTTATGAAAACAATTTCGGGCACATTCTGTAGGTACCTGATAAGAGTTCTTCTTTAAACAAAAGTGAAATAATTGTAATGAGAAAATAAATAATAATATTCTCTCTTTCTAGTTCCCTGGTGTAAGTGTTTTAAATCAATCTTCTTCGTTTTAATATAGAAATTCTTGAATCAAGCACAGCTTGATATTAATTTTATTTAACAATCCCGTTTTCGGATTAATTTATATTTGAATTTCAAATATCCATACCTGAATCAAACATTTACTTACTTTCAAAAAAAATCCGTACTTACCGTGTTATTAACAGCGCTCTGGCTTGATTTTAGTACGGATGGATTGATTTTTCTTTTGAGAATGCCATCTAATTATGTTGGTACTTGGCGTAAATACGGTTAAAAAATAAATAACCTTTTCAAAATTTATTGGACTTAAAACATATTCCCGAAAAAGGCTTTCAATGTAAATAGCTTTTGCGAATGTATATAAAAATTTGCTAAAATAATTTAAGATTTGTTGCAACTATTATTATGGTGTAGAGTACCAAATGTTCTGACTTGACTTTCTTACTTATTACGGTATTAACTTTTGTGCATCTCAATTTAATTAAAAATTTGCAACCATGTGTGCGATATGTATATAAAGCTGTGCTTGTCTTAATATGTCATATTATTTTATACCTGGATTCAATGTTTACAATTCTGTGCCTAGTTCCATTACTTTTTGCAATCACTGTTTTTACGTAATTGTATAATATAAAACACGTTTGTGGTTGTGTGGTATTGTTGATTTTGTACGATTTTCAAAGAGATTTTTTTTATGCTGACAATTTTTAGTTTATTACCTTACATTGCAGATATGAAGTCATTTTCTATCCAGTTTTTTTTTATTTTTTTTTTTGTTTTTCCCTCAATATTTTGGCAATTCAATTGAGGTTTGAAATTTGTCTTTTTAACTTTATTATTATGGCTTTAAACCAATATTCTTCCGTGCGTTAGTTGAATTTAGTCTACTTAGTCTTGAATTTTATAACTTAATTAATTTTTATTATTAGAAGCCAGATAATCAATTGCATTATGTGCATTGGAATATAAGTTTTTGTGGTTTTAATTTATAAAATTAATTTGTAAATCACACTTCATTTAAAATACATATTTAAAACTTAAAAATAAGTTACACTATGCAACACATAAAATACCCTACAAGAAGTGAATGAGCGAGTAGTCACTTTTTCACGTTGGTGTTAAGAAAACGATAGAAAGAAATGACAGAAAACTTGATTTCAGTAATTTCATTCTATAATTTTCTTACACCAACGTGAAAAAAGTGACAACTTGCTCATTCTCTTCTTGTAGGGTACATACTCTTCTTGTGTAGAATTTCTCGAAGTACTTATTGCAGCTAACAAAACCCTATTTGGGTTTTGATAGTTAAGCTGCCCTTTGGCGTTTATGGAATCATGAAGATAATGGCTAAAACTTGATTTTTCGGAAGAACGTGCAATTTTTCTCGGAAATAATTGAAATTTTGTATTCCTTTCTTTGCCACAATTGCAGTTATAGACTACGAAAAAAAACGGTCTAGTAAACTAACACAAAAAACTGCATCTAGTGCCTCAAAATTTCTAAAATGTCGAAATTTTGAATTTTTTTATATATTTTTTCGTAATTTTTGGCCTACAGCTGCCAAACTGTGGACAATTTAGTAATATAATATTTAATAAAAATAATCCTTATAATAAAAGGCCGATGTTGATTTTAAATAAAACACAAATTATTTAGCAAATTACTCTCATTTCTTTTTATTATGATAATATTGGTATGGTTCAATTATGTATGGAACAAAATATCGGCCAAATGGCTGCCGCGACCTCGGCGGAAAACCTCCAGCCGATGGTCCAAATTTTTCTTATCGACGTATACCTTTTCTTTCAAATTAACCCAAAGAAAGAAGTCCAACGGAGTCAAATCACATGATCTTGGCGGCCAACTGACATCGCCACCGCGTGAGATAACACGGCCATTGAATTTGTCGCGCAAAAGAGCCATTGTTTCGATAGCTGTGTGGCAAGTGGCACCGTCCTGTTGACGCATCATATCGTCCACAGCCATATCTTCCAATTCGGGCCATAAAAATTGCGTTATCATCTCACGATAGCGAACACCATTCACAGTAACTGCCTGACCGGCCTCATTTTGGAAAAAAAACGGCCCGATGATAGCGCCAGCCCATAAACCGCACCAAACAGTCACTCTTTGTGGGTGCGTTGGTTTTTCGACTATCAGTCTTGGATTATCATTCGCCCAAATGCGGCAATTCTGCTTATCGACGAGTCCACTGAGGTGAAAATGTGCCTCATCACATCCACTGTTGCCATTTCTTGCCACCATACTGACCATTGACGACGTTTGGAATGGTCAAGAGGCTTTAGTTCTTGAGTCAATTGCACCTTGTAAGCCCGTAAATGCAAGTCTTTGTGCATAATGTTCATCAACGACGAGCATGAGAGGTGCAATTGTTGGGCACCACGACGAGTTGAGGTGGACGGCTCTTCAGCCACACTATAACGAACAGCGGCAATATTTTCTGCAGTGCGAGCTGTACGAGCATGTACTGGTGATTTCACATCTCCTAGAGACCCGGTTTGCTCAAATGTTCGCACATTTAGCCGATTAAATTGACCGAAAAAATCACGAAGTGCACGATATGCATTTTAATTTGAACGCCCATTTTCATAATGAGCCTGAATAACTTTAACGCGTTGCTCGATTGTGTATCTTTCCATGGTTCAAATTAAGTTAGTCTGAAATTGAGAAATGTCAAATGAAATTTAAAAAAAAAACTTGACGCTTAGGTGTGGTTCACATTCAACATCGGCCCTTATAATTGAACCACCCTTTATAATTCAAAATTCCTCATAAAATTAGTTTTTTAACATTTTCCAGCTGTAATAACATCGAAAATTCGAAATATGTACGAACAATTTATATTGATTAAATAGTGATTTTTAACCTTTGCTACAGATTTCATATATTTCCCGAATTTCGGATGTAAAATGTGAAAAACGGCATTCTGCAGTATTATTTTGTTCTGAGGAACTATTATAAGGAATAATTAGTATTGTGGTTATTTTTTTGAACTGTTTTATGGCATTTAATCAAAATTTTGATATTTTAATTAGGCTAAAGTTCATCAAATTTAATTCTTATTAAAATATTTCTATAAAGAAAGGAATTTTACAACATGAAGTAAATTAAAATTTTATTGATAATTTTTTTCATTCTTGTCTGCCGCGGGAATCGAACCCAGGCTTTTACGGACAGGTTACCCTTACATGTTTCAATTGCAACCACTCAATCTCTTCAGAGGGGTTTGCCGTTTAGCACTCACTGCCATGGACGACTGCTGGCAGTCAATAGTCAAACATCAATCTTTAAACCAAATTGTAATTAACCCTTTGGTAGATCGAAATTTGCTTTGAATGATTATCTATTTGAATTGATTTACATGTTCTTCCTTACTTCTGTTTTTTCGTACTTTTTGTCAAGGAATATAAAATATAAGGAATAATATTTCTGAAGATACAGATGGGCGAAAAATGTTGAAAAAATAATATAAAAAAAATTTAAATGTTTAGGCATTTTAGCAAATTTGAAGCATTAGATGCCTTTTTTCGGATTAGTTCGCTCTATTTTTTATCCTAGTCTATAGCTACAATTGTATAGCTATAGCGAGACAAAAAAAAAACAAAATTCCAATTGGTATCCGAGTTATTGACATGAGAAAAATGACAAGTTCTTCGGAGAAATCAAGATTGAGCCAAAATGATCATGAGGCAATAAAATCCGAACGGCAGCTTAACTTGCAAGACCCTCGAGAAATAGCATACGAGATAGAGTTTGCACTAGATGACTACTAAAATGTTGGACAGTGTTAGTATTCCAATACAAAAAAAAATTAATTAATTTAAAACTAAACCATTTTTCATTGAAATTGAGAAAATTCCAGACAGACATCGAAAGACAGATTTTGGGAGAGATTCTGAGTCAATCGGTGCAGCAATGTTTCGAAAGAAGAAATATAAAGATGTATGGAAAAAGTTTTTAAAGATGAATTTTATCATTTTGTATGCAAGTCCTCAAATACAAATTTAACAGAAATGCAAAGGATTAAAAACTTTTGTTAAAAACCATAATTCGGGAATTGAGGTTATTAAAATTTGGTTATTAAATGCAAAAAGTTAAAACGAATAATCTGAAATTCTATTAAAATTTTTATTTAAAATAGAAACAATCCTTAAGACAAGCTTTGATCAAATTTTAAGAAAAACTTAGAGCCCAAATATAATATGCTTAAGTTGGCTTAAGCAATTGTGCGAAAACATGTGACTCACATGTGTCGAACCGTATTGAACTTAAGAAAACGTTTTGGTTAATTTTATGAAACTGGCATTTGCTTAAGCAAAGTTCGAAACAGATCGCACTTTCCGTACGGAATAAAATATTTTTTTAAATTATTTTTGTTTTTTTTTAACTTTTTTTATTTTTCTACTAATTTTTGACAGTAGCTTAAGCCAGCTTACGCATATTATAGTTGGGCCTTAATAATTTGAATTTAACAACAATTTAATATTTGTTGTCAATTGAAAATACCGAAAATAATTATTTGATCGGATTCCAACGAATAGAATGAGTAGGAGAAAAACGCAAATATCCGGATACATCAAAATCGTTCAGACATGTCAAGTAATTAATCCGTCAAACTCGTTATAATTTTTTTGTAGTTAATAAAAATTTCAATACTTTTGCACTTTTCAGAGATCTTTTACCACAAATATTAAAAAAAAAGCAAACAAACAAAAGTTTATGTATTTTAAACCAAAAAAGTACATGTCATTGTATAATGTTAGATGAACTTGATGAAGTAATTTTGTTGACAAAAATAGAAATAATGAAGAAACCAAGACAAAAGTAACAAAAATAATTGAAACAAACTAAAAACCAAACCAATTTTGTTGCCAATATAAAAGGGATGTAGAAAATTGCAAACGATATCAGTTCATTCAGCTCCATTGCAAAGAACAGCATTCAAAACAAACAAAACTCAAAATGAAAGTGGGTTTTACTTTTTAACATTTTTATAATTTTGAAATTAATTTGATATTATATTTTTCTTTTAGTTCCTCATCTGCTTGGCTCTCTTAGTTGCTACCGCCTCAGCCCATGTTGTTACTCCTGTTGCTACTTATACTGCTGCAGCTCCAGCTATTACCACTTATGCAGCTGCCGCTCCCGCCTATACTACCTATTCCGCTGCTGCTCCCGCATACACAACTTATGCAGCTGCTGCTGCAGCCTATAGAGCTGCCGTTTATAGCGCTCCTGCCTCTTATGTAGCTGCTCCAGCTGTATACAATGCTGCACCAGTTGCTGCGTACACAGCTCCTGCCGCCGTTTACTCTACCTTATTGAAGAAAAAATAAGTTCTTTTAGATTGCAAGATGAATATGATCGGCTAAAACTGTTTCACCTAAACTTAATTGAATAAAAAACTGAATTAAAAATTTTATTTAAAGGTTTACTTAAAATACAAACTAAGACCACCATTAAATATCCCTTCAAAACTAGTTGTTTAAGATTGTCATTCCGTGTGAAAGTTTTTTAATATTCTTCTCAGACCCCATAACGTATATATATGTCCGTCTGTCTAATGAAAATGCGCTCACTTTCGAACAACTTAAAAGACAAGAACAAAATTGGTCTGAAATTGTTTCTAGTTATCGGTTCAGTGGCACAGTAGTTATGAATCCAAATGTGGAACAATCACCCTAAAAAGTTGATCATTTTGTTACAAAAAGTAACATAAATGCTGGCAGAATGCACGCCTTGATATACGATATCGTAAAAAATTGGTTTTATATAACTAGAAATATACTACTAAAAAAGATCGGTACATTATTTACCAAATAAATGGCCGATAAGGCCTCTGCATCATGTCCTGGAACTGCCATCATGGCCAGGTGTGCTGGCTTATAAGCCTTATCATGTTTATATAACAAGCTACTTGCTGCAATATCCGACGACCGCTTCCATCTGCCCCTAACATGGGCGCCAGTTGGTCGCCTTGTAGGCACTCAGAACTTGTTAGGAGTCCGGTGATTCTCCACTTGGAACCGCTGTATGTCCACAACTGCATAAGCAGCTACTCCTCATATCTACTGAGTTTTCCACTATCCGCAACCTGTGGATGCGCCCGATAGCACTCAGCTGTGCTTCCTTAAGCTGTGAAGTGAACAACGTACTTTAAACAAGAACATTAATTTCATTTTTATTTTCTGATCCCTTTTCACTCTCAATAGTCCATCGGAAAACACTTAAGAACGCCTAAGATTGTAACAAAAAAAGCACGATCATCAATTTTGTTCAACTGTCTTTTAGTTTAAATCGTTCCGTTAACAAAGTACGACACTATATAACGGCGTTATAAGATACAATTTTTTTTGAATGTGAACAATAATTATTAGGGATGCGATTTCCATGCAAATGCATGTTTTTTGTCGATAGTCTAAGAACGATGGCGACCAATTAAAATGGCATCGATTTGTTTTTGCATATTTTGGTTGCATATTTAAGTGAGAATGCACATTTTTGCATATTTAGATTTAAAATGCATGTTTTTGCATATTTTTTGACATTTTAGAGTGATTTTTAGTGTGATTTAGTGATTAATTTCTGTATTATAAAAAAGTTTCTTAAAAAAATTTTTAAATACACAAAAACAACCTTCCAAAAAAAAAATCTTAAAATCAATAAATAAATTCTTTTGGAACTTTGATTTAAATACAAGATTTCCAAGATTTCGACAAAAGATCATTCTGTTTTAAACCGATGCAGCACCTTACTTGGTTAAGGTTTCCAATGGGTTTTAAAAATTACATCCAAAACTGTTACAAGTTACTTGCTTGGAATATGGGTTATGCCGCATTGCGGAGGAAACTACAAGCCAATTCGATAATACTGCAATTTTAAATGAAATTTATCCCTTGGTTCCCTTTCCACCGCAGCCAGTAGTAACAAGATGGTGGCCTGGTTAGATGCTTCAGAAATCTATTCAAAAAACTTTCAGTAATTTAAGAATGTTAGAAGGCTTGTTGATACCGATGATAATGCAATTAAGAAAGTAAAAGAAATATTAAATTTAAATAACATTAGAAGTCAACTATCATTTGTATTTTCCAATTACGGATATATTGGTGAAACAATAACTAATAAGGAGGAATTAAAATCGCTTAATACTCAAATCAAATTAATTGTTATTGTAAAAAGTTAAATTAACAATGTGCACAGAAAAAAATAATTTTCATATTTGAATACGAAAATCGCATATTTGATTACAAAAATTTTTGAATTTTCTGCGATGACGATTTTTGCGGTATTGATAAAAAAGTTTGTATGTATAATTGTTAAATTTTTAGACAACAACCAAGTTTATTGAGTCAATAAAAAAAGTTGTTGCCCAAAATAATTTTTTTCAACAAAATGTTTACTTGATTTGTTAAAATAAATTGTTGAAAATGTTGAATAAATCAAACAAAATGTTAATCGAATCTTTATTTTTTTATTTATTAATGATGATGTCATAAATTTTATATTTTTATAAAAACACTAAAATTTATTATGCGGGGATAGGTAAGTTCCTATCCGCATTTCACTGGTTGCTTAGGCCAGATTATCAGGAAACCTTTTCCAAAGACTTTGGCAAAACTTAATATATTATTCAAATAAAACTGTAAAACAAATGAGAATTATGAGCTATTTAAAAATGGACAAGAATTGTTTAAATACTGTCTTTACTTTGATTCAAATATTTTTTTTATTAAATATGAAGAAATATTTAATTATTTCATTATTATATATGTTTTATTGAGTGCTATTTTGCAAAGTGTAAATTTGATAAATTTTTTCTTTGAATCAAACAAAAAGTTTGTTGACCTAAAATTTTATTTTTAACAAACTGTGTTGTTAAAAATTTTCTTGAGAATTTTTTTTCTGTGTGGAAGGAAGAATAGCCCGACAAATTCAAAAAAAATCCAAAACGTTTTGCAAAAAATAATTAAGGATTTTAAAAAATAAAATAAATTTTTAATATTTGTGATCTGATCTGGAATCAAAGTGAGATCTGAAAATAAATTTTTTCAAAATGCATTGGCATTCTTCAAATACAAGACAAACTTTGTTTTTTAATAAAACAGTACTTATTTTTTTAAACAAAGAAAATTTTAATTAGTTATTTAAGTTTTGTAAAGATATTTTAATAACAAGTCTGAATATTTAAAATTTTTTTGTTTTTAGTGCATATATTTTATTATATAAGTGCATATTTTCGACTTCTTAGTGAATAAAAATCTCATCCCTAATAATTATGTACATTCTTTAATGTATGAAAAAACAATACAGTAATTTTGACTTAGCTGCACAATCTCCTTTTTGTGCAGGTAAATCAAAAATGCAGCTATCTTAAATGCACTTAGCTGCCTTAATGTGCAGGTACACAGTTGAGGTTTCCTGCACAAAAGTGCAGCTAAAGTAAAGTGTTTGATTTAAAAGTGAAATAAAAAATCTTTTTATTAACACATAAAGTTATTCCCGCTAAATTGAGTTTCTAAAAATGCACGACTTTTATCGCAATTAAACGGGACGGGAACGCCGACGCAATTAAAACAAAAATCGATTAATTAATTGAGCAAGATGTGCAATAAAGCGAAACACCCATGTGTAGATAGAAAATAAAACTTATTTCTTTATTTATTAAGTTAAAAAATGGTTTAGGTTTTTTAAAACAAAATAAAAATCAGGTACGTCCATCCAAACATTTGCTTATTTTTTTCGCAATGCGGTCTTATTTTGCGAAATAATTAAGCAGGTGACGCGATTCAACGGAACTCAACCAAACGGGTATTTTAACATTGACAGTTATACTGAATGACTTCGTTCCATAATTTTTAGTGCAATAAATCCGGAAACTTAATTAAGCGGAGCACAATAAACCGAAAACAACGTACATAAATATATATTTTATTAAAATTTTATTTCAAATAACAGATCATTTTATACATGTATGTATGTATATATAATATAGAAGGAACATTAACAAAAACAATGAGAATTCACAAAGAACATAAAAATTAATGAAAAAAAAAAACAAAATAATCGCGATTAATATTTTTATAAACAGCTTAAATTGGATATTTATGTGAAAAAGTGGCCACCATATTTTTTTCATGTGTGCAGCTAACTTTGATGTTTTGTGTGAAAATATTTTAAAGCTGCCCAAAAATATGAAAAATATGCAGGTATACAAAATGCACGTAAACAAGGATTTTGAAGATTAATTCCAGAAAACTTAAATTTTTTGTATGAAAATAATTTTAAAATGCCAAAAACTTTGTGCATTTATCTTAAATGTACAGGTATAGAAAGTGCACTTAAAAAAGGAATTTGTATGGAATTATAAAGAATAAAGTGTACGTAAACAAAAGGCATTTAAGTCAAAACTACTGTATGTTAAATTTAATTCTGAAGTAAGAGCTCTTTTTCATAAAAAATTCGTTTGTTTTTATAATTTAGATAATTCCTTACGGTAAAAACAAGCAAATGAATTAAAAAAGCTTTTTGTGTGTTAATATAAAAAAATTTTAATAATTTCAAAAAAAGTATAATTAAATTCTGCTTTATATTACATGTTAAATAGAGTTACGTGTGAATTTTTTCAATCACGACAGTCTTACATACGATATTCCCCTCCAAGCAACTGGTAGAGTGTTTTTCAATTATCTACGAAATTTGAACTAATTCGTCACATTTGGGAGTTAAACAGTCGATTTTGCGGTATATATCAACAACAAAATACGTTAGAATCGAATATAGAGTTCTAAAATTATACTTTTTCGTCACTTTAAAAAATTGTTCAGATAATTATAACAGTTATTAAATTACAACAATAGCACAAATGGACAATGCCCACATGATATCGACTTCTTCTTTGCCTAAGTTATGACAGTTTTTATTTATATTGCAATGTGATCGGTGTTGCGTGAGTAAGTATATGAAATAAATTGTGTAGAATTAAGTTAAATTTTAAATATTAAAAAATTAAATAGTTAAATTATTTGACTTTATGTTAGGACCCCGTAGCCGTTTTTAATAATTTTTCATACATTAATATTTTTAGAGCCAATAAAAGTGAACTAAAAAAAATAAATTGATAATGGTCTTTCTTAAAGGATGTTAGTATCGGTTCACACTGTGAAAGTTTTCTTTCAGAAAGTTTAAGTTTATTGATGAGAGGGGAGAGAATAATAGCATGTTGTCCTCCCCTCCCACCTATAAGCTAAGATTTTCTGAAAGAAAACTTTCATAGTGTGAACCCAGACTTAGTGATTTTTTGAAATGTTTGTTTATTCCAGGGCTGTAGAGTCGGAGTCGGAGTTGAGGTTTTTGTGCCGTAGTCGGAGTCGTATTACCCACAAAAACTCGCGACCACGACTCCAAAGCTTTTCGGCATAAAAAATTTAAAACAAATTTTCCAAAATAAAAATTTTTTTAAATTGACGGTGCAATATTTCATATATCGATTTGAAATTTTTAAGAATCATTTTTGTGATATATTTAACCATTTAAAAGCTAATGCATTAAAAAAGTTAGAGTGCTATATTCGGATGTTCCGAATCTTTGACACCCTCCACCGACAGTTGGAATATATGAGAGCTATAAATTATTAAATAATCTTAATAAAACGGACGTCAGTATTAAAATTGGTTCCGGTTCAAACCAATTGTACGACAATCAGAAAGTGTTATGCTTTTTTCCTAGCAATTTGAACTAAGTAGAACAATATATCTTGATTCGTAACAGTTTATGCCGAACTAAAATGATTTTCAGGGGAGACATTTATATTATCCCATGACAGACTTGCCATTTATCAAGTTTTCCCTTTTTTGCAAGTTTTTTGAGATGCAAAAACGTTTTAAATTTAAATAAATTTTTTTCAAGTTTTTTATAAATACATGATTTAAGATCTGCGGTATAGTGGATACAAACATTAAGTGATGTTTTCATGTTATTAAATGGTCTTATATTTTCTCTGTTCTTTATTATTTTAATTGTGTTTACTTCTTCGTAAAGATCCCAAATTTTTTTTTTAGAATTTGAAATATCTTTAGCACTAGATTCATATAAGTTGTCTGAAGTTGATGTAATAGACCTTGGAGTTTACTCTTTAAAGTTTTATCTGTACTTTTTAAAAAAGTTCGATTTTGATAACGACTTTCTTAAACACGTAAAAGATCTTGCACCTTTTTATGTTATAAGAGGTAACCAATTGAGTATTTCTCAATTATGTGCTATTGTGGCAAATTTAGTCGATTTGAGTGATATTGAAGAAGTTAATAATGAATAGCTTGAGCTTTAATTTTTAGGAATATATAATTAATAGAAAGGGCAAAATATTGAAAATTTTCGCGAGGGCGTATTCAAAATAAAAACATTTTTAGATTTAATTTTTATATATTTTTAAATAAAATGAATTCTATATATTTTTTTTTATTGAATTATTTAACAGTGATATAAAAAGCCTTACAATACGTTTTTGTTTTTTTATTTTAAAAATGTTGGCACTTTTGTAAAAAAAAGTTTTTTTCAGAAATAAGATGTTTTTAAAAACAAGTAAGAGTGCTATATTCGGCTATGCCGAATCTTATATACCCTTCACCATGATGATATAAGAACAAAAAGTTATACACAAAAATAACGTTCTTTAGATACTTTTCATTTCGCCATGCCGTAGAATATAAAAAAAAAAACCAAAAATGTATATATGTACCTAAGCCCGTTTCCTCTTTTGCCAAAGTTGATGTTTGAAATTAGTTTTAAAATCTTAAAATCTTAATAAAATTAATTTAAAAAAATGAAAAAAATTCTTTTTGGGACTCGAGCTGGCAATATCATCAGTCTCAGGAGAGAACTTAACAACTCGGCTACGAATGCTTTTACTGAAGAAGCGTTAAATTAAAATATATTGAGTCTATGAGTTTGTTTCTTTATTTGAGCGGTATATCATGTACATGCATTAATGTGTATGCGTAAAATAAACACATTACAAATAAAATCCACCACTTGTAGTGAAGGGTATAAAAAAAACAACAAAAAAAAACACATTACCAACACTGTATTACCATAGCCACTGTATGACCGTAGAAACCAAAATTTAATTGGTTTGTATGGTATGTTTATGACGTTTTGGTAATACAGTGTTGGTATAGTAATGTTACGTCTTTAAAGGAAAAAATTTTAGGCAGTCGTGGTTTTTTACTCATATCTCTGCCATTTGTGGACCGATCTTGCTGAATTTCAATAGCAAACAATTCCGGACCATATGTGCCATAAATGTAACATATAGTCCGAGGTTGTTTGCTTTTAAATTCGGTCCACAAATGGCTGAGCCAAAGTTTTTATATTAGGTACAAGCATCTTGGTTATCAATAGACAACATCCGACAAAATGTGGACGGGAGTGTTGAATATAAATCTGAAGAAAAACAAGAGGCATAGTCTCCAAATTAGGTGCGAGCATCTTGGTTATCAATACACAACATCTGACAAAATGTGGGCGGGATTAACGAAGTGTTAATTTTTCTTGTTTATGTAAATCCAAAGTTTTCATGTTAAAAAATATTAAAAATACGGTATTTATCGCTTATAAGCATTTTATAATATGCACGTTTCTTGTGCTTCTAAGACGCTTACATGCATATACTTATAAATAAAACTAGCTTTTCCTCATCAACATCATTAAAAAAACCCTTATTTGCTTGCATCTAAAGTGCATTGATATATTCTAAGTATGATTTGAATTTAAGCAAATTTAGTTTTGATCAAGTAATTTTACTGCATTTAATATTTTATTTGACTTAAGTTTGAAACGGTGCTTATACGAAAATTTTTTTAGTGCAATTTATTTAAATTGTGATGCATAAATGCAAGATATTCTTATAAGCAAATGCTTATACACAGAACCATTTCGCTATTTTTAATAGCAAACTAAAACAGCACAAGTTTGGATACATAAAGCGCAAAATGCTTATAATCAGTGTGCAAATAAGCGATAAATACTGTCATAAAAAATATTAAAAAAATGTCACAAATTAAATAAAAGGATTTCTAATTAGTTAAAAGCAGCTGCATTCTCTAATAAAACAGCTTTTGAAGTAAAGTAAGTTAATAGTTCCATTTTGTATTGTAACTTAAAAGTATTAACTTAAAAAAGTATGAGCTTAAAAAACTATTAATACACACATTCTTGTTTAACAAATTCATACATAAGTACATATGCATTTACTTAATATAATAAGTAAATAATTGTAAAATATCAAAAATAAAAACCGGGTAAAAAGAATTTATGTATCGTACATTGTACAAATAAAACTTAAAAGAATAAAATGTTTAAGTATGTCTAAAAAAAAAACAACAAACATGTGAATTAAAAAAAACTCCATGAATGTCGAAAAAAGTGTTAGTTTTGTTCCCTTTGTACAGTTTAAATACGAGTGAAAATAAAAACTTTTTAGTTTTTTATTTTTTTTATTTATTTTTTTTTTTTTTTTTTTTTTTTTTTTTTTTTTTTTTTTTGTTAAGATTTTACTTAAATATCACATTTCGTGACTAGTCCGGTAGAGAAATGTTCGTTTTTAGAAGTTTTTGCAGTTGTTTTTTTTTTAATTTTTTTCGTCAAAAAGAAAAACCTACAAAAGTTTTTTTATATATAGCAGGAGTGATAATAATAACACTTGTTTTTTACCCGTGTGTATTTTTTATTTCAACAGCATGATTTATACAATTTAAATAAATTGGAAGGGGAACTTTTTTTCTACTTTATTGTTACCCTTTGAACTAATTCATCCAGGTTGTGCCATAGAACGAATCCAAAGTTCCCTATTTGATTTCAAAATATTTTGTTATGATTAAAAACTATTGTCGTTTTCTTTTCTGACACAAAATGTTGCCAGCATATTTTGTACCATTTATTAGGGGTAAGCCCTCAAAATGTGTTAAATTTTTAAAGATTACAGAAACAAATTCTTTTGATTATATTAATATAATATTTTTATATATCAAAAAGTAATTTCAATTTTTGGGAATACAAAATTTTGATTTCAAAAGATTTTGTTATTCGTGCTTAATTCCCAGTTTTTATTATTGATAAAAACACTTGAAATTTATTGTTGATGGGATAAGCTATTCCTATGCGCATTTCACTGGTTGCTCAGGCCAGATCATCAGGAAACTTCATCCATAAAGATTTTAGAAAAACTAAAGATATTAAACCAAATAAAACTGTTAAGCGTATAAGACTTATAGCAACAGTTCTACTTGTAATAATATCAAAGTTTAAACAAAACACATCAACAATAAACAGTGGGTTTATCTCATCTTACATTCCCCACTACAATTAGTTGAAATTCTCTCAACATTAATTGTAGTTGTAAGTAGGTTAAGAAAAACAAAATAAAAACAACAACAACTTACAAAAGATGTTGTCAATTAAGTGTTTTTTTTCAGGCCGTGCACTTGCCTGTTTATTATCAAAAAGTAATTTCAATTTTTGGAAAGGCTACGTAACACGGTGCTTTGTTCCCAAATAACGATGGGACAAAAATAGGAGGAGTTGTCGCAGACTTCTGAAACTTTTAAAATAGTCTCATTTATCTTAGTTTATAAAAATCGGACTAAGGGCACGCCTTCCGCTCTTGTTCCAAAAAAGAAATTTGTATTTGCTCAAAATAAAAACGATCCAGAACACCTTATTTTAGCCTAATTTAAAAAACTTATCAGTAAAATGCATCCCAACTAACATCAGGTGATGAGTTTAATATATTTATACCTTCACCACAGGTGGAAAAAGGTATATTATATATAAGTTTGTCATTCCGTTTGTAATTTCTACAATATTGATCTAGACCCTATAAAGAATACATATTTTCTGGGTCCTTATTAGGAGCGAAGTTGATTTAACGATGTCCGTCCGTCGGTCCGTCTTACGTTTGATATGTGTTTTCCGGAGACTCCAGACATGATAGCGGCTAGGTTGTTTTACATTTATGTCACATATAGTACACCATATCTTGATATTGAAATTCAGCAAGATCGGTACACAAATGGCTGAGATATGACCAAAAAACCACGACTGCCTCTAATTTTTTCCAAAAATCCCTTATTGTATTTTTATTACTTCTTTTCTGTATATCTGGAGAACGGCAAGAGCCAAAGTTTCCAAATTAGGTACAATACAAACCATCCCACAAAATGTGGGCTGGATTGGAGAAGTGGGCATGGTACCTCCCATACAAAAAATATCAAAAATTTTATAAAAACCTAAATATTTGACTGTAATATGACCTATGGTTACGCCTTATATATCAAAAGATGGATTTTCGGGAACCATAGATCTTCCCGAGTCCAAGTTTTATAACCACAATTATCTTGGTTTTTTTAAAAGAAATTTTTTTTAATACTTTTATGTTCTTAAAACGATTTAAAAAAAATATTTACCAGTTTTCGCTTTTTAAATTTAATTTGTAATGAAGTTTTAAGTATTGTAAATATGTATGTATATGTAAAAATTGTTTAGTTGCTCTGTATTCTGCTCGCACAATGGTGAAGGTTTTATAAGATTCGGCACAACCGAATATAGCACTCTTACTTGTTTTTTATCAGAAACAAAAATTGTTATAAAACGAAAGAAGGGACTTCCGAACTTTGACAGTTGATAGGGGCCATACTGTTTGAGCTACATCTGCCAAATTGCCTGTCATTTATTCAGTCGGCGAAATTACCAAAAACACGTGAAAATAATACAATTAAAAAAAACCTTCTTCATAAGGGGGGACGTCAACTAATAAAATTGTTGAATTTGGAACGATGCCAATCCACATGAGATGCAGGAGCGTCAAATTCATTCGAAAAGTCACTTTTTGCTACGGTTTTTGAGGCTGGCGGTATCATCGGACCATATTTGATGAGAACGTCATAGGTTTATGATTACCAACAACTTTTAGCATGAATTAAATGACATGGACACCAACAACGTGTAGTTTTAATAGGGAGGCGACACGCGGTACACAGCTAATGCTACATTAGATTCAGCATACCCGATGTATTGGCATGGTTATGTGAACTCTCGACTGAGTACACCCCTTTCCTTCGAGGTGTACAAAATTGACCGCTCCGAATAGATCAGGGATTCAGTAGTCCGTAGTGGCATAGCATCAGACTGACTATTTGTTAAGGCCTCCGAATGTATGTATACTTCTTGCGGGAAATACTTTCTGTCTTTCAGGAATATTGTCTTTGAAAAATAATTTTCAGGGATCATGTGGTGGTTGTGGCTTAAACCTTAACTCGCGGGCTAAATTTTACCACTTGTGAGAGAGATGGACCGCCCTTAGGTGCTGTTGCTACTCAACATATGCTGCTAGCATATTTCCAAAAGCAGCGGAGTTAATATAGCTTCAGCTCCTAAACAGTGGGCAAATGTATAACTTATTGCACCCGAATTGCCACCTGCGTGTGCTGGTTGGTTTAAATACTGTGATGTAGGGTCGGGCTTGACGACTGACTGTGTTCTCGATTATTTTAAGCAACCTTTAATGTTGCTAATTTTAAAATTTCGTTGAAAAACTTACCCGGTTAATATAAAACTATATATGTATGAAACATTAAGGTTTACATTGTTTATTACGGGAAACCCCCTTTTCAGTTTAACTTTTCTGCCAATTAAAAGAGATGCTGTTTTAGGATTTTTAGCAATAAAAATAGTTAGTTTATTATCGTCCATCAACAAACAGGCAAACAATGCCTTTTTTAAAGTGACCTTTAAACTGTTACAAGTTACACGAAAAATGTATTGTACATCATGTATGGTCACCTCGTGGGATGGTGGTAAATAAAAATTATTCTTTGTTACAGACTTCCCTTTTTTTTCTTTGTTTTCCAACATTTTGGTAAAACGTTTTTAACTTTTATATCCGCCATTGTTGTTTTTGTTAAGGTGGTTTTTATGCGATTTTTTTCTCTTTAGATTTTCCAGAAAATAAAACACCGATTGTATTTAATACATAAAATAAAAAATTCGGTACAATACGAGTTCAGTGTATAAAGTGTGGTAAATCAAAGTCTGAAAAGTCCGTTAAACACTTCTTGTTTTCCACCTGACAGGAATTGGAAAAATGTTTAATTCGTTTGTTTGTAGTTTCCAATTTCGGCTCTTGTTTTTATTTATTTTATTTAAATTGCTTTTTTATTTTATTTTCTTTTTATTTATTTTTGTTCTCTATGCTAAGGTCGTTCAGCCAGAGTCGGTCATACAATTTGAAGCAATTATCGCACATGATGTAACACGTTTAACACGAAATTGATGGCAAAAGGTGCCGCCATATTGTAGTGATTTTATTTAAAATCCCTTTTTTGTGTAAGAGAATGAACATTTCACAAACATGGTGGAATAAAAAAAGAAAACATTTAATAGAAAAAACACAAAGTTTCTTTAATTTGTCTTTGGGGTTTTTATGGCTTAAGTCGTTTAAAATAAATACTTATTTAATATTAAAGTTGTTTAACACTGAGAGCTGTTTTGTTAAGGGAAGTTAAAAGCGAAGTATATTTAATAAAGGTTATTATCAGTGAAACCGGATATATGCTCTAAAAAAGTGTTGTTTGCTCATTAAATATGTATTTAAAACTTGAAAATATGCACTAAATTTGTTTTAACTATGTCCCAAAAAAACAAAACAGAAATGGCTTTTTTGTAAACAAAATATTCAATAGTTTAATAATATTTTCATTTAAGAAAAACAAGTCAAAAATTATATTTTGTAAGGCCCATACACCACAGTATTTACAGAAGAAATTTCGAGATTGTTCCCTATTTGGAACTGATGTTCAGTCATCGGCACACCAAAACAAAGTTATTCTATCAGGTTAAAATTCATTTGGAGCCACTACAACAAATTAAAAAATTTTCTGGCTGCTTGTAGAACGCGAGCGCAAAAGTGACTCGTTCAACAAAATGTCAAAATTTGTTTTTGTTTTAAATGTAATTTAAACGAGTCACTTTTGTGCTCGCGTTCTACAAGCAGGAAGTTTGTTTTTGTTTTAAAAATATTTTTACGAAAGAAAGAATTGTTTCGCATGTCGGAAATAGGCAGTGAGACTTTCATTGAAGTTACCATATCTTCAACAGAAAATATGGCAGCTTCAAATTCTTAAAGTTCACTTGTAAAGTTGCCAAGAGCGTAAACCTGCTGTAAGCTTTTCAGTCACTTTTTAGGTAAATGTTAACTTGTCATAACCAAAAGCCATTTATCTGTCAGATAGCATCCTAAAAATAACTTTTTGTAAGTTGTAACAATGGCCATAAAAGTTATTTGCGCCCGATTTTATCTATATACACCATTTACATATGTATATTGGATATTTGGTCTTAAAGGGATTTTAGGGATGGTTAAACGACCGTTCTTTATTAATAAAGCTTTTTACAGATCGGAGCTATGGTCAAATGTAGACCGATTCCAAAAATAGTTTAATTTGAAGAAGTGTGTATAGGAATTATGTGAAATTATAATGGGTGAATATTTAAGCGTAGTTTTTTTTAAAAATCTAATAAAACACTAAAATTTGCATCATATATTCATAATTTTTATTGGAACCGATAAATTAGTATTTGCCAATTACTTTTTAAAAATAACTTCATGTAAATGTTGCCCGCGACTCCGGTTCAATTGGTTCATTCGTAAGGTCAAATTTTGCACTACTTTTTCGAGCATTTCGGCCTGTATTCCATGAATAACACGTGTTATGTTACACTCTAAGGCTTCAATCGTGTTTGGCTTATCCACATAGACCAACAAGTTCACATAACCCCACAAGAAATAGTCAAGAGGCGTCAAATCACATGATCTTGGCGGCCAACCAAATTCATCCTTCAATATGTCCATTGTTTCACGAGCTGTGTGGCATGTGGCACTGTCTTGTTGAAACCACATATCAACCAAGTTCAACTCAACCAATTGGGGCAAAGAAAAGTCGCGTATCATGGCTCGATATCGTTCGCCGTTAACGGTAACGGTAACATTTCTTCCACGGTCGTCTTTGAGGAAAAATGAACCGATGATGCCACCAGCCCATAAACCACACTAAACTGTCGTTTTTTCGGGATGCATCGGTAACTCTTGTACGACATGTGGCTGTTCTGGACCCCAGATGCGACAGTTTTGCTTGTTCACGTATCTATTTAGCCAGAAATCAGCATCATCGCTGAACACAATTTTTCGATAAAACAGTGGATTTCCATCGAGCTAAATTTTGATAATAAATTTCAACGATTTGCAATCCTTGCTCGCTTGTGAATTTCTCCGTGATGAAATGGCAGAGTATACTGAACATTTTTCACTTTCACAGATGTAGTCAGGGTTGTATTTCTCGCCAAACGTGGCGATTTTCAAACATGTTTCGCGACCTAATTTTTGATTTTGCGAAATAGCGACATTTTGGAGATTTAAAAAAAGTAGTTGGCGATATATTTATATTATATTCAATAAGAAGAAAAATATTACTTTTATTCTAGTATTTTTAAGTATGAAATTCGAGGCATTCATATGTATGGTCAGTATTTGAAAGTATATATGTGCAAAAATGGCTAATGAAGATAATAAAAACCTTCGAGAAATTGTTTTTCGTTTTTAAAAGTGCTCTTGAAAGAATTAATAATTATAATTCCTAAAGACATGAATATATTTAAAGTTCCATTATATGTGTGTGGCGAGGCCCTATGTTCCACCTAGGAACTACGGGAAATTAATAATAATAAAATATGTGTGTGGCAATTTATTATCATAGATAAAAAACGTTGTTGTTAAAGATTTTAATGAATCCTAACGTACCTTTTAATGTTTACGAAACACACACGAAAAAATTAGCGTTTGTTAATTGTGAAGAGGGTTTTAATGATGATATTTCATCTAATTTATATAGGATTTGCCCAAAATTTTACTAAACAAATTAATTTTTTAGAATTTATAAAAAATATTTTTAATAATTCTAAAAATATGTATTTTATTGTCAAAAACCGAAAAACAAAGGCTTTGGCGATTTTGGCGTTTTTTGACATTGAATTTGGCGAAAAAGATCAAAATCAATCTGTCAACCCTGGATGTAGTTTGGACACAATTACCAACCATTGCTGCCAGCCCGAAAAACGTACTTCATAAAAAATCACCATTTAGATCGAAACTAAAGAAAAGAATCGCTTAAATTCTAAACATTTTAACATTTAAATTCAAAATAATAAATAATTTTTGCATTTTTATTTATTAAAATTACTTAATTTATATCAAAACTTTATTAATCGGTTAACCGATCAATAACAAAATTAACCGATTATAAACCGATTAAACCAAAACCTCGGTTAATTAATCGAGCGATTAACCGATTAAAGCAAAAGCCCGATTAAATGAATACCCTAATAGAGATAAACAGGTTACTTTATGTATCCTTTCGGTATAAATATTATTTCTCCGATACACTCAAAAATTATGTTCGTCATTTGGCTCTGCAAATAATTCGCCGTTTACATTTATTCATCCTAATGCGCATCTGTGTTTCGATCGCTGTCCAGATTCGCATTATTTGGTCTTTTTGCGCATTGATGTCGCCTGTTAACTACCAGAGAAACATTTTATCTTTTTTTCAGAAAACTGTAGAAATCACCTCTTTCTTTGTCAGCAGCTTTCGTTGGTGCATAACATTAAAGTTTATAATGATTAAACACATGATATGTTGCGAGCTCGAGTGCATAAACGAACAGATATGCTCTATCAATCTTTTAGATCTCTTTGTTTAGCAGAGTAAATAAATTGCCGTGTTCGAAAATAAACACTTATTATCGCTCCTTAGTGTTCGGTAAGGTAGATTTCTGAAAAACACAACGCTAATAGTGTTTGTGTCGAAAATCAATTAAAAATAACTTTTCCCTATTTGTCATCTTTGGAACACAAAAATAATACTGTTCTTATCCAACTCAACAAAAAGATGAGAACATTTAATTCCGTTCCGTTTTTTAAACCACAAACTTCATTGTGATTGGTTCAGCTTATTAGTGTTCGTTCCTTTTTGTTGTGCGTAGCGCCCTTTTGGCTTGTACTAAACATTTTTTACAAAAACAAAATACACATACGAAAAAAAACAAAAAGCCAGCAAAATAATTTTACACAAACAAAACATATACACAATACACACACAAGCTGTTCGTTCTGCGGTCGTTGCTAAAATTTTTTGTTGTTCATTTGTTCATCAGAACATTAAAATATAATGTTTGTCTACAGTATCACTACAATTGTTCTGTTTTTTAACGTAGAACAGAACACTATATAATTTGTGGCTCTTCCTTGAAAATAGTTACGGACGGTATTAAGGTTTGTTCGTCTACACAAACACTTAACACTTAAAATAGATATCGTTCCTGGATGTGTGAGCCGAACGCTACGTAATGTTCTGTTTTTTTTTTTTTTTTTGAACACTGATAAATTGTACACTGATCTGGCCTTCTCGTATTACAAAAGTCGAGTAAAAAAAAAATGTATTCGTTAAATTTCTTGCAGATTTGTACCAGTTCTAAGCATTCTAATGTTTCTAGCAGTGCTGCCACAACGAATACAATTTTTACAACCAAAATGTTTGAAAAAGTTAAAAAATATAAAAAAATATAACCAAATTTAAAATGCTTTTTATTAATTGAGAAAATCATTAAAACCATTGTTACATATTATAAACATAAAATAACGTGCTCAGTGGGTGTTAGAGGCATATATAAAAGAAAAATTAATTGAATATATTTTAATATGCCAGTTAAAAATAACAAAAAAGGATAATAGTTTTCCGCTTTTTAGCTGTTATTGGCAGGACTGTCAAATGTGGTGATTTCTTAATCCTTTTGTCGATGGAAATTTACGTTTGGCGATATGGCGATTATTTTGGCGAAATTTAAAACGATTGGCGATATGCGAAATGCATTTTATGTAAATATTTTGAAATTTACATATATCTAAAATATTATAAAAACTTTTTTCTCTTTTGTGTAAATTTTATTTCAAATTTATAATTCTTATTATAAATAAATGTTTCAAAATTGTTCTAATATATCAAATAGTTTGTGAATCATATCATACATATACTGCCTTTCGCCTTTCGTAACGTACATTCAATGGGGAAAAAGTATTTATATGACTGACAGTCAAAAGTTTTTTTTTACCAAATAATTATTTTAAAAAACATTAAATAAATATACATACCGACAAGTTATAAAGAGTAAAATTTCAAATTTCTTTAAACTTACAGCCATTTCTTAAAGAAAATTCCATAAATTTTAAAATTATATTTTCAAGTTTTTAAAAACACTAAAACGACTTTTGTTTAACCCATTTAAGCCCAAACAAAAACTACCGGACAAAAAATAAAATATTGTTAATTTTATTAAATTTAAAAAATTTGTTATTCGTGCTTAATTCCCCGTTTTTATTCTTGATAAAAACACTGAAATTTATTGTTGATGGGATAAGCTATTCCTATGCGCATTTCACTGGTTGCTTAGGCCAGATCATCAGGAAACTTCATCCATAAACATTTTGGAAAAACTAAAGATATTAAACCAAATAAAACTGTTAAGCGTATAAGAATCATAAGCAACAGCTCTACTTGTAACAATATCAAAGTTTAAACAAAAACATCAACAATAAACAGTGAGTTCATCTCTTCTTACATTCCCCACTACAATTGATTGGAATTCTTCCAACATTAATTGTAGTTGTAAGTAGGTTAAGAAAAAACAAAATGCAAAAAACAACTTGCAAAAGCATGTTGCCAGGTAGTTTTTTCAGGCTGTGCACTTGCCAGTTTATTATCAAAAGTAATTTCTTGGGAATACAAAATTTAAATTTAAAAAATTTGTTATTCGTGCTTAATTCCCCGTTTTTATTCTTGATAAAAACACTGAAATTTATTGTTGATGGGATAAGCTATTCCTATGCGCATTTCACTGGTTGCTTAGGCCAGATCATCAGGAAACTTCATCCATAAACATTTTGGAAAAACTAAAGATATTAAACCAAATAAAACTGTTAAGCGTATAAGAATCATAAGCAACAGCTCTACTTGTAACAATATCAAAGTTTAAACAAAAACATCAACAATAAACAGTGAGTTCATCTCTTCTTACATTCCCCACTACAATTGATTGGAATTCTTCCAACATTAATTGTAGTTGTAAGTAGGTTAAGAAAAAACAAAATGCAAAAAACAACTTGCAAAAGCATGTTGCCAGGTAGTTTTTTCAGGCTGTGCACTTGCCAGTTTATTATCAAAAGTAATTTCTTGGGAATACAAAATTTAAATTTAAAAAATTTGTTATTCGTGCTTAATTCCCCGTTTTTATTCTTGATAAAAACACTGAAATTTATTGTTGATGGGATAAGCTATTCCTATGCGCATTTCACTGGTTGCTTAGGCCAGATCATCAGGAAACTTCATCCATAAACATTTTGGAAAAACTAAAGATATTAAACCAAATAAAACTGTTAAGCGTATAAGAATCATAAGCAACAGCTCTACTTGTAACAATATCAAAGTTTAAACCAGTGAAATGCGCATAGGAATAGCTTATCCCATCAACAATAAATTTCAGTGTTTTTATCAAGAATAAAAACGGGGAATTAAGCACGAATAACAAATTTTTTAAATTTAAATTTTGTATTCCCAAGAAATTACTTTTGATAATAAACTGGCAAGTGCACAGCCTGAAAAAACTACCTGGCAACATGCTTTTGCAAGTTGTTTTTTGCATTTTGTTTTTTCTTAACCTACTTACAACTACAATTAATGTTGGAAGAATTCCAATCAATTGTAGTGGGGAATGTAAGAAGAGATGAACTCACTGTTTATTGTTGATGTTTTTGTTTAAACTTTGATATTGTTACAAGTAGAGCTGTTGCTTATGATTCTTATACGCTTAACAGTTTTATTTGGTTTAATATCTTTAGTTTTTCCAAAATGTTTATGGATGAAGTTTCCTGATGATCTGGCCTAAGCAACCAGTGAAATGCGCATAGGAATAGCTTATCCCATCAACAATAAATTTCAGTGTTTTTATCAAGAATAAAAACGGGGAATTAAGCACGAATAACAAATTTTTTAAATTTAAATTTTGTATTCCCAAGAAATTACTTTTGATAATAAACTGGCAAGTGCACAGCCTGAAAAAACTACCTGGCAACATGCTTTTGCAAGTTGTTTTTTGCATTTTGTTTTTTCTTAACCTACTTACAACTACAATTAATGTTGGAAGAATTCCAATCAATTGTAGTGGGGAATGTAAGAAGAGATGAACTCACTGTTTATTGTTGATGTTTTTGTTTAAACTTTGATATTGTTACAAGTAGAGCTGTTGCTTATGATTCTTATACGCTTAACAGTTTTATTTGGTTTAATATCTTTAGTTTTTCCAAAATGTTTATGGATGAAGTTTCCTGATGATCTGGCCTAAGCAACCAGTGAAATGCGCATAGGAATAGCTTATCCCATCAACAATAAATTTCAGTGTTTTTATCAAGAATAAAAACGGGGAATTAAGCACGAATAACAAATTTTTTAAATTTAAATTTTGTATTCCCAAGAAATTACTTTTGATAATAAACTGGCAAGTGCACAGCCTGAAAAAACTACCTGGCAACATGCTTTTGCAAGTTGTTTTTTGCATTTTGTTTTTTCTTAACCTACTTACAACTACAATTAATGTTGGAAGAATTCCAATCAATTGTAGTGGGGAATGTAAGAAGAGATGAACTCACTGTTTATTGTTGATGTTTTTGTTTAAACTTTGATATTGTTACAAGTAGAGCTGTTGCTTATGATTCTTATACGCTTAACAGTTTTATTTGGTTTAATATCTTTAGTTTTTCCAAAATGTTTATGGATGAAGTTTCCTGATGATCTGGCCTAAGCAACCAGTGAAATGCGCATAGGAATAGCTTATCCCATCAACAATAAATTTCAGTGTTTTTATCAAGAATAAAAACGGGGAATTAAGCACGAATAACAAATTTTTTAAATTTAAATTTTGTATTCCCAAGAAATTACTTTTGATAATAAACTGGCAAGTGCACAGCCTGAAAAAACTACCTGGCAACATGCTTTTGCAAGTTGTTTTTTGCATTTTGTTTTTTCTTAACCTACTTACAACTACAATTAATGTTGGAAGAATTCCAATCAATTGTAGTGGGGAATGTAAGAAGAGATGAACTCACTGTTTATTGTTGATGTTTTTGTTTAAACTTTGATATTGTTACAAGTAGAGCTGTTGCTTATGATTCTTATACGCTTAACAGTTTTATTTGGTTTAATATCTTTAGTTTTTCCAAAATGTTTATGGATGAAGTTTCCTGATGATCTGGCCTAAGCAACCAGTGAAATGCGCATAGGAATAGCTTATCCCATCAACAATAAATTTCAGTGTTTTTATCAAGAATAAAAACGGGGAATTAAGCACGAATAACAAATTTTTTAAATTTAAATTTTGTATTCCCAAGAAATTACTTTTGATAGTTAATTTTATTATTTAATTCATTACATATAAACAAAAAACAAAAAAAAAATTTTAAAGAGGTGTACCCAAATTGGCACTACGGTCATTTTAAAAAAAAATGTAAAAAAAAAAATTTTTTGATGTTATAGAAATTTCTGAAATTTTAGATTATCAATAAGGTAAACATATATTGAATAATGTCAAAAACTTTGTCATAAGCCGGAAATAATGAAGTGTTCCCAAATTGGCACAGCGGGCGTAAATGGGTTAATTTTTCAGTAATTTTCTAAAATCGATTCCGGATGATTTTATGCACTTCCTACTTCAAAAATCTCCATTGATTAAAACTTCATTTGTTTACGGTATCAGATCATGGCGTTTTTAATATAAAAATCACAAATGGCAATATTTCTTAGCAAAAATCTTAAAAAAATTATTTGGTTGCTGTTTTCAAAGGGATTATAAAAAACTTCCGTTCATTGGTAACAAATAATGAAAAAATCGTAGTACATAGTACAAATTATTCGAGCTCGTAAATAATTGTACTAAGAAAAACATATTCGTTCGTAATTATTATTGTTTTATACTACATTTACACCTACGCAAAATCTAGTACTTACGAGATTTCGAGCCAAATCTAGTTGTTTTTGACTAGATTTCCCATACAAAACAAAATCTACTTCGTGACAAGATTTCGACGAAATCTACTCAAAATCTAGTAGTACTTAATGATGCAACTATGGTTTTTACGATATAGCACTAAAAAATATTTCCCTGCACAAGAAAAACTGACATTTAAAAAAAAAACAAAACAAAAATTGTTAAAAAAAATATTAAAAATTTTTATAAAAATTGTAAAAAAAATTAAAAACACGAATAATATTGATAAAATAAATATCGTTGATTATTAAAAATAAAGGTAATGCAAATTTTTTAATGTATATTTCTTTTTGTGTTTGTGTGTGTAACGAAAAAACTTTAAGTCAGCTGTTGTGTTATAAAAACAAAATCTCGCTAATGTCAAAAAAGTACAATGTAAACGCACTAGATTTCGAAGAAAATTTTAAATCAAATCTACAAGATTTCGGCCTAATGTAAATGTAGTATTAGAAAAAAGTAACCAAAATGAAAAAAATATTCACATCTCCACATTGAAAAAAAATATAACCAATTTTGGTTAGAAATAACCAAAAACGGCAGCTCTGGTTTCTAGTTCCAAAGGGTGATTATTAAGTGCTGGTTCACACTCTTTAAGCTTAAGCCGTCAAGTTTTGAGTTTTTAGGAGAGAGAGAAAAAGAAATGGCATTCTCTCTTTCCTTCTTTCCTAGAAGCTCAAGACTTGACGGCTAAAACTTGATGAGTGTAAACCAGCACTTAGTGCTGCTATCACAAAGCACATACTAAGTTGCCACGTCGTTTTATGCGACAATGCCAATCCAGTCATTTAAGCGGCGGCTGCTAGCGTCCAGTTAGAACTGCGGATGCTTCTGATAGTGTTACAGCTCAAACTTCCTAGTTTAGTTAAGTACAACCAAAAGCGTTGTTTTACACAGTCGCTAACAACTTTCTGACAGGCGCAAAAGCATTCATATACTTAAATAAAATTACAATTTAAATCCTGTTTAAACTTTTAACTAAAGCAAAAACTGTTTAAACTTTCAACTAAAGCAAAAACTGTATTTCTTCACTTAAAAAAAGCAATACATAATACACTTGCACTTGTATTCGGGCCGTGATCGATTTCATTCTCAGAAATTATTCTCGAAGATTTGCTTACTTCACACTTAATATTATTTTCACCACTTTACAATTGGAGTGTAGAATACTACTTAAATCTTAAACTGTTTTATAGACTAGACTAAACTTCGAATCATAAATCACACTGTTTCTTTTTATTGTTTGTTATTGACGCAATAAAGCAACTTTTTTGCTGTTATTGTTGTTGTTGTTGTTAGTTTATGTGCAAAAATATAAAATATGTTTCAAGTATTATTCAGCTTACGATTCTTAAAATATAAACGAACATTTTGTCTGATAATACTCGTAAAAGTTTATTTCGATAAGTATAAAAGTCATAAATTAAAATACAATAAACTACTTTATTTAGTTCATAATTTTAATGTTTTTTTTTCTTTTGCTAAAAGAATTTTTAAATTTTATTCATACATTATATTCATACATACAGGAGGTAGTAACAAGAAGCGATAAGAAAATCAAACATTGTTAATCTTATTCTATTAATATTTAAGGTATTTTTGTTACGAATAAACTGCAGATAATTTATCAGAGCATGACATTGTCATACTTATATTGCTTAGGAAAAATAAGTCCTTCTATTTAGGATTGAAGGATATATCAATTATAAATATTAGTTACTTTTATTAGCTGTTCTTATTTCTAGACAAAATACACATGTTTTTTTTTGCGATTAGGTAATTTAAAAAAAAAAATAGTGCTTTTAAATTTCCATTAGAAAAACTTAGCAAGGTGGTCTAAATATTAAACCAATGCACCAACAACAGGCAAAGCAATAGCAAACAACTGTTTTTGGAGGCCACCTTGGAAATAAATACACTTACTTATGATATTTTTTTTTGTATTTTAGTAGTGCTACCATACTTTAATCTTAATTAGATAAGACTTTCAAAACAAAACTCAAAAAATCAATCTGTATTTAAATACGATTTAAGTTTATATGAAAATTAACTTTATATAGATTTAAATATTATATCCTGAAAATTGGGCATAAGAAAGCTAAATATGTGTGTATTTTATAATTTTTATTTAATTTCATTAAAAACTTTACCAAGATTTTAATACCAATATCGTCTTAAGTTAAAACTCGTAACAAAAACTTTAGAAGATTAAGCAGAGCGGAAACTCTCTTAGAACTAAATAAAAAAAAATTCCAAGCGTGTGAATTTATAACAACAAAGAAACCTTATTTATTTATTTTTTGGCCAAGGTGTAAAATTTGAAGTTTTCTCTAAAACAATCATAAAGTTAGGCTCTTATTCAGGGAACGAAAGCAACAGTTAGTATCAAAATTTCAGTTCAAAAAGTCACACAAAAAGAATTTGTCTATACGTTTTTTGAGTATAGCATTTTGAGGGTTTTTAGCCAAGGAATAAAATCCATGAAATACTTTTATTTTTTACTTTTTTCAAAAAAGTAAAAAAATAACTTTTATTTTTTAACTGATATTTTTTGAGTCAAAAATAAAATTTAAAATTTTACTGATATTTTTTCAGTCAAAAATAAAAATTAAGATTTTTTTAGTCAAAAATAAAAGCTAAAATTTGACGGATATCCTTTTTGTATGTAATAATAAAATAAGTCAAAAGCTGATTTATAACATAAAGACAATCAGGAAATTAATGTTTTTTTTTATTTTTTTCATTGTGCTCCATTAATGTACTCCATTAATTTTTCAAAAGTTTCAAAAAATGTATTATTAAAAATAAAATGTATAATTTTCCCTTAAGTTGTATTTTTATTCGATCATTAAAATTCAATATTAAATTAAAATGCTCAAACTCGAGGTCTGTGTTGTATGTAAAACTGTTCTTTATTTGTTTCCGATATTTTCATATTCTTTGAATATCATCATCGGAGAATGTTTAGTTTAAATTTACATTAACCACAATAAAGGAGCAATAGCTCTTCACGTTTCAGCATTAAAAAATACACTAATTGAATATAAAATGTATAATTATCAAATTTCTCACAAGACAAATTTTAACTTTTATTTCTTACTGAAAAGATTAAGTCAAATTTTTAATTTTATTTTTGACTAAAAAAATATCAGTCAAAAAAGTAACAATTATTATATAAATACTGGTCAAAAAATAACTCTTATTAAAATATTGGTTTTTTATGACTTTTTTTTGGAAAAAGTCATAACAGTTACGGTGCCGGCTTTTGTTATAGCTACGCTAGGTTATTTCTCTATCTTTCTGTTCTACTCAATACCCTATGACTTCAACCCTCCATATCAAGCCTACAAAACAAAGAAAACCCTCTATAAGTATTTAACGTTTTTATTTGCTCTATATAAAGTGTCAAGTAAAAATGATTGATGAAACAATTCCAACTGAGCTAAAACACATAAACACATTTATTTATTTCGCTCGTTCCTTCTCTCTTGAGTGACCAGTAAAAAGTTTATTATTTATTTTATCTGCCTTAATTTGTTTCTTTTTATTTTTCAATTTATCTAAAAATAGTTTCGAAATGTTTATGGATGTAAATCAAAAATAAAAGTCTACCATTATGCAGTATTTTTACGAGTATTGTATTGGACAAGAAACAAATTTGGCTAAGTTGATGGTTTTTGCCTTTTATAACTCAGATAATGCGCCCTGACAGAGCAAATAAACGTTTATTATGAATTGTTTCAAAATGTGCAATATTTATTGCAAAACATGTTAAAACAAAAAGTGCAACAAATATACATTTAATTGTCATTATGAAAATTTATTTTCCGCTACTCTATCGGCTCAAATTTAAATCAAAGTTCAATGATACGAGAAATAAATAAATTTGAATCTAAATAGCCAACGTTTTGTTTGTGTTAAATTAACATTTAAGTAATAAATTTATAGTTTTATGTATTTTCACATTGCAAAATACCTTGTATAAAATTTTCTAGTTAAAATCTTACAAATTTGTAAAAATAAAGTGGTATAAACAATAATAGTGTGCCCCCCGAGAAAAAAAACTTTTTCCAATATGCTCCCCTCAAACAAATTATGGTATGCAATTTGACAGCAGATGTCTAAATATTGATAACACTTCGTTATCGTTTTAATACTATTGGTTTAAACGTTTTGACGCCTTTTTTCGCGTACTTATATTAAATAAATAACTTAGCCAAACTTTATTATATTTTTAAAGTTCACGTTGTTTACATACATTTTGCAAAAATAATATTAAAAAATTTGTGATTTGGGAATTTATAAATATCATTAAAAATATTACATTTTAGATGCAGTTTATGGAAATCACTATTAATGCTTTGTTTTCTACATAAAAAATAAGTGGTAGACTTTCCAATCATGCCGCTGTTAGCAAATTTTTGGGAATTTCCCCTAATTTAGCACTTTTTATCGAATTTTTTCCATTCCTTATAGTTTTAGTGATTTCAAATCACTTTATGGTTTGTTCGAAATATTAAACAATTTCGCGAATTTTCGCTATTTTTGCAAAAAAAAATTTTATATTATCCGACAATTGTTTTTTTAAGCGATTTAGCGATTTCAAATAAATTTTACGTTTTTTTCCAAGTTTGCAATTTTTTTTAAGCGTTTTTTTCCTGTGGTTTTTTAGAGCTTTAGCGATTTTTAAAAATAGCTGCTGTTTGCAAATTTTTGCGAATTTCCGCTATCTTAACAATTTTTACCGGACTTTTGCAATTCCTTATAGTTTAAGCGACTTTTAATCAATTTTATGGGTTGTTTGAAATATTAAAAATTTTCGATATTTTTGCAAATTTTCCGAATTTTTGCAATTTTCGCTAGACCAGCAAAACCTAAATGGGGTTTTGTTAATTTCGAAAATACTTTAAGTCGTTCCACACGAGAAGTAGTTTGCACTCGATGGCAGTGCTCGTTAAATATTTTAATTAATTAACAAAGATGTTACTTGCTTGAAATTTTTAGATATGTTGTTAAAATTGAGGTACTGAATTGCTGTATTGTTCTCGTAAGCCATAAACTGTGCCGGTAAAATTAACGTTAACGTTAATCGTTAAAAGTTAGAGAATTCCCTTACAGATGATGCGTTTGAGCTTGATTGCGACACAAATAATAATTTTCCTTTCATTTTTATGGACAAACTTTGACTGATTGATTTGCCAAGGGTGTAAATTTTTTACAGTTTTTAATTTCATTTTGGTTCAATGTAATATGTTTCCCGACGATCGTCTGTTAGGTGAGGCTATGTTCAATTGGCAACCGACACGAGGACGGCTCACTTGGGCCCTTATAGCGGTCCTTTTGTGATAGCCTGAGCCAGTGACCAGAATTAAGCCATTGTTCACTAGACGACATATATCTCTGTAGCCTCCAACCATTTCGATTTCCTGCAGAAAAGAACAATCGACTTAATTTAGATACAAAAATGCCTCATTCTAATATTCACGAGATAGGGGCATTTGCAGAGAAAGGGAAACACTGTTTCCTCCCCATCATGAAAACGTTTGCAGTAATCATTTTACCCTAGGCCCATTCTCATCGCATGGATCTCTATCAACCAGTGACCCGTAATAACCGGTATCACTGTCTAATCTGGTCCCTACCAAGCCCAAGGAGCATGCGTGTGTTTCCCTTGTCATAACCAGTCCACAGAGTCCTAGACAACGAGCAGATATTGTCACCATACCATCTCTCCTGAACCTTTGTGTTTGACTCAGTTTTAATGATTGTTCTACAGACAGCCATTGAAATGACAAAAGGGCGGTAAAGAAAAGAGAAAACATGCAGTTTGATTTCCATGCCGTCGTTACACATTTTAAAGACTTTCTTGGTAACAAGATTTATAAGCGATTCATATGATTCATTTTGAAAGACACCAGAAAGAGCTTCAAAGGCATCTTTGCTGTCCGTAAATATGCATTTACCTCAGCCAAATCACCGCCCGCCTTACAGCTGAGATTTCCGCCTGCAAGGCACTACTTGCGACCGGCAGTCTAAGGGGTACCCTTATACCCAACATAAAAACACCGTCAACATTCATTTTAATACAGCAACATCTCACAGTGTAAACATGAGAACCAGGGTTCAGTAGGTAACTAACCACGAAGAACTGTTACTCGTGCTACTCAATTGGAAATCTCCAGAAGATCGCTGTGACTTATTCTAAATGTTGATCTGGGGATGTTTCTAAACGAAATTCTATTGTCTCAAGAATAATTGCCAGTCAGTCGAAGTTGGCTCATCCTGTATTAGGATCTTCATTAATTAATCCTTTAGTATCTACTACTACAAATTGTAGGGTACTCTAATCTAAACTAAACAACTTACCACAACATATCTGTTAATTTTTACATTTTGCAATTAGTACAAATAAAAAAATTATTGCTCTTATCATTTAAACAAAAAACTATTTCAATTCAAAAGAAGATGTACAAGATAAATCTACAACGCGAAAATTTTGACAACAATAATGCCATCTATCAGACGGAGCCACAGCAATTATTTCTCACATTTGATGGCTGAAAATTGCACGAAATTGCGGCATAACTTGGCTTAAGAGAACAAAATTAAAAAAAAAGGAAAAAAGAAAAATAAAATCCAAAATAAAATACAAGATAAAACAATGAAGAATAAAAAAAATAAACTAAACACGGACTAAATTGAAATGATGCAAAATTGCAGTTGCAGTAGTGGCCATAAATCCTTGACAGAGTTGCCAACAGGACACGTCTAAAGGGGAAATAGACCATGTTGTTGCAAAAGCAAAAAAATAAAAAACTTCTTCAAACTCTTTAGAATAGAAAAAATTCCTATACAATTCAAAAGTACGTTGTGTGTTTGGATTTGTAGAACAAAAATAGTTCAAAATTTATGATGCAACCTGCCAAATGTGGAGTGTGTCTCTTGTCTTTTTTTCTAATTTTTTCAACACAATTTGCCAACACTTTTTTTCCTTGTTTTCTATGCACATTGTTACTTATACAAAACTAAGTTGTAATTTATGACCATAAATGTGGGCATATGAATGAAGGTCCGTCCGTCTGTCTGTTCGTATGCAGATGAAAATATATGAGTTTGCATGAGTGAGTGTGTGGAATTTGAAATATATTCTCACACTTTTACAAATTTTATACAATGAATATTTATATTCCTGTGAAAAGAAGGGAAAAAAATCACAACTTAAAACATATTATTACTAAACAAACTAAAAACTAAAAGAATTAGCTTTTGAAATATCTCAACTGTTATGCTGTCACTTTACGAGGGTCGTGCTAATTTTTAAAAAAATTTAGTATGTTAACAATGAAAATTTCGCTTAGTTTTTTTTAAACTAGTTGAGTGCCAAAAAAAAGGTGAGCTAATACTTTAATTTGAGTTTATTGATACTTGTTGGGTAAAAATATTGCAACTCAGCAAAATAAATATCCACGCGAATCAATTAGGTTTAAAAAAAAAGAACTTAATTGTTGATCGTTAACACCAAGAAAACAGACTGACTCAAGTTTTTTACAATCTTCTTTTCTTATTGACTAACTTATTTTAAAACTGTTGAATAATCGAAAAATGTGTTACAAGAATATTTCTTAAACATTGCATTTTCGTTATGGGAACGGAAATGCAATTTTTACAATATTTATTAAAATTAATTTTATTAAAATATAATTCTTGTATGTTAAATTGTGACTGTTGCAATTCCTTAAATTGCGACCGAAAAATAATTTTAACTTTTGAATTTAATTTTAATTTATTTAAACAAATAGGAAATGGATGTCGTGTTACATTTTATTTAGAGATAATTATGTTTTACTTATTGATTCTAAAAAATTGTCTATTTTATCAGGAGAAGTATTCCTATATGTAACTCGCGTGTTGCAACATGATCCAAACTTATGATTGATTGCGAAAACGCAACTCTATTTTCCCACACTATATATCAGTAAAGGGCAACACTCATACTATCACATTTATGCTTGTGTGGGAAGCAGCAGAGAACGAATGACGCTCATCATCATCATGCTGAGCTCTTTTCTTATTGAAAAGATTGCTACTTTATAGGCGAGAGGGGCGAGGGGAAAAGAAACGAGTACACAAATGCCTGTACTGTCTTTACGTTTTGCTTTTTCATTCGTTGTTTAATTTTGTTATTGTTTTCAATATCAAAAAAGCACACATGCAAACGCACGACTATGCAAAATAAAAAACAAGGCGTAAACATGACATGAATAATTTGAACGCCAATTCATGTTCAAAGAAGAAAAAGGAAGAATCTTTTCAGGTGGGGTGTCACAAAGCCATAGGACATAAAGCCATATGGCGTTAAGTCCCATTCCATTGAGACATAAGGGCATATGCCATTAAGTCTCATTATACAGTAGACGCTCGCAAATTAGAACCGCTTTGTTTTTGAGGTAATTCTAATTTCTGAATTATTCTAATTTCTGGACGTTTTTATTTCGAATAAAAAATTTAAATTACTTAAATTTTTTTTAATTCAGTTTTATTTGATAAAAACAAGAAAACAAAACGTAATTCACTCCAATACATTAAATGTATTTTTTAAAAATACCGTGTCGTTTCTTATATTTGAAAAACTATCCATTGCTTCCACGGAATGCATTTTTCTCTTTAAGTATGGGCCTAGTCACTGTACACTTTTTTTCTCGTTGATTTAAAAACCACTTATACAGACGACTTACCATATTTGGGTATTCAGCGCTGTGCAAAGATTTATTGCTTGCTTCCTGATATATGTTAAAAACAGCATTTAATATTGCCGTCTATGTGATTTGATATAGCTGATTGAAGATGTCGTAACATTAATATTCCCTTAAAACCCTTTGTCAAGCTTTTCTAATATTTTGACCTTCGTTTTCAATGATAAAGTGTTTTTTTTTACGTTTATTTGACATTTCGAATGATACACTTTCACTTTTTAATAGAGACTTCCAAAATATGTACACATGTTTCGAATTTCACAAATAAACTAGCCACAAATATATATAAATGCGACAAAAAAACAACAAATAGGGAAACACATCTAAAATTTGGTAATTCCTCTTTTTTACATGTTCAAACAGAATAAAAATAAATTGCGGATTTCTTGTGTTCAAATAACAAAAAAAAAAAAACGCTCTGAAATTAGAACTATAAATTCGAATTTTAGAGCGTTAAATGTATTGCAAGCACTGATTCAAATTTCTGGACGTTCGAATTACTGAAAGCTCTAATTTGTGAGCGTCTACTGTAATGGGAATTAACGCCATAAATTTTTTCCGAAAATGAGACATAAAGCCATATTTTTAATGGGAGATAAAGCCATCATGGCCTTAGCTCACATTAGAAATATTAGAAAACGCCTTTATCTCTCATTTCAGTTCCGGAGACACTAAAGTTAAGTATTGAAATCTGGCTTCGCATACTAAAGTTTTTTTAAGTGGCGGCCGCGCTTAGGGGTTTTTTCCTCCAGTAGGACGCGGCAGGTGGCTTCGCTGAATAAAGTTTTCCTGCGTGCGTCACAAGAATAAAAAAATTTTTTCCAATGATAACTAAGGATCTTTCCTTTCACAAAATGTTTGCAGCTGTAATTCCTGGAGCCTAGAAATTTTGGATTTTTTTTAAATCATTAATTTAATAGATAAATAGGCATATTTAGTGAAATAAAGCATTAGTAACGCAAAACATCAAATGGGGCATAAAACCATAATGGCTTTATGTCCCATTTCACTAAAATTGATATGAGACTTAAGGCCATATCAAAATTATGGCTTTATGTCCGTTTGGATTGAGACATAAAGCCATTATGGCACCCCACCATCTTTTCAATAAGAAAAGAGCCGTATGAACTCAGACTGATCTGCAACTGATTTAAATAACTTTGACGAAATGACAACAAAGCAACAGCCGAACGTACATTGTCACATACCACACGAAGAAGTTTATAGTGGACATGTGTCGATGTCACACAAGCAGCATTTTTATTCCTATGCAAAAGGATTTGCAAATTGCTCTTTACTGCTATAAAATACATATGAGGATTATTTGTGAAGCGGATAACTTAATAAAAACATTTTGTTGGAATTCCTTTATATTTGGCATAACTATAGATATGAATAAGAGTGCGAAATATTTTTTTCTATGATGTTTATTTTTTGATTTTTGAGTTGGTTTGACAGACAGCGACTGTTTACATTGAATGAATCAGAAGTAAAAGCAACAGTTTCTTTTTTTTTGGTCAATGACAAATGAAAAAGTAGAAGAAATGGCAGTTTTTGTACTTTTACTGCAGTTTTTAAAACGCTGCTACTAAGTGTAATACTTTCTATGTTATTTTATTATAAAGTACATAAGTATTTTTAAACTTGAGTTTGTCTTTTGTCTGTTTTTTTACAACAAAACAACATTGCAAACAAGCAAAAAAATAAAAAATGCTGTTATTACATGCGCAATAACATTCTTGTGAAGGAAATTTTTCCTAACATTTTTTAGTTTTTTTTATACCGGAATTGCTTAGGGGCAAAAATGGGCAGCTGAATGTTTGAAAATCGTTAGCTGAGACTTCAAGCTTTAATTTGATATAAGTCTCCGGCTAGACGTCGTTGGAGAATAATATATACAAGCCATAGGAGTTGGAAAATATTAATATTTTTGGATAATTTATAATAGTAAAAAAATTTTTTTTTAATTTTCAAATTTTTTTTTTTTAATTTTTAAAATTTTTTTTTAATTTTCAAAATTTTTTTATTTGCATTTATGTATATCATTGAAAACATCCAATTGTAAAAAACAATTAATTATAGTGTCATTACAAGAGTATTTTAAAAACATGAAGCGATAGAAAAAAGCATACGGTAATTTCAAACATATTCACTTAGGTCAACTTTGAATGTCTCTGGACAAAAAAGTAATAAAGATAGAAGCCTAATATTTTTGATACATGATAATGAGATTGTTTTTTACAAACTGTGGAAAAATCAGGTAGATCAGAAGACATGACATTTAATTAATGCCGCTCTTAAACCACTGTGTGGGGTGGTAAGTGTGCCGTTTTCAAAAAAATGTTTTTTTTTAATCATTTTTTCGAACCAAAAATAAATCAAAAATTAATAATTTTAAGTGATTCTTATGGAAAATCGATTAATATTTAAAGAAAAAAAAAATAATTTAAAAAAATAAAATTTTTTTCATCTGCAAAACCGGAAATGACTAATTTAAATGAAAAATTTTCTAACTTAGTACTAATTTTTTTTAACCGAAATTAGCCTAAAGTGTCCTGATTGTATTGTAAAAGTTTAATTGTGTGACATCTATTAGTTTAAAAGTTATGCATATTTTTTACACTCGTAAATGTAGTTATTGCAATGTTGTACCGTAAAAGACAGGAAAGAACGAGCTTAAATTTTAATTTTTCTCAAACTTGTTTTTGGGAATACAAAACTTAATAAGATTTTTTGGTTTGATTGTTGAAAAAAAAAATAGTTTCTATTCGCATTTCACTGGTTGCTTAGGCCAGATTATCGGGAAACCTTTTTTTTAACTTCGACCTAATTTTTTAATTTTCTTTTTAGCGGAATAAGCCTACGGCGTACTTACTATATTGTTACAGCCGTATTCATAAAAACTTATTGATGATTAATTGACCGTTTTTAAGCAAAAATTGCTAAAGTTGTATTCATAAACGAAAAATAGTCTATTGAACCTTTAATAAACCATTCATAAAGTAAGAAAATTTATTGTTGGATTTGCCCTTCTTTAAACCAAAAATAAAATGGCATTTTAAAAAGTGTTTGCATTTTATGATTTTATTTTTGTGAAATATGATGAAAAATAATGACAAACATGTTTTATTTATGACAACGGACATGTTAAATACATTTTACTATTTTTTTTTTTTATTTTAGACAGCCAATTTAAAGTTATATTGATAATTATTTAAAAAAAATGTATATGATTTAAATGAATATGTTCAAGGGCAAATGTAGGTATTCTCTTTAATTATTTATTAAATTATTGAAACTAGTTGTTTTTTTTTTGTTTAACCCATTTAAGCCCAAACAAAAACTACCGGACAAAAAATAAAATATTGTTTATTTTATTATTTAATTCATTGCATATAAACAAAAAACAAAATTTTTTTTTTTTTTTTTTTTTTTATTGAATTAAAGAGGTGTACCCAAATTGGCACTACGGTCACTTTAACCCTTTCGACCCCAAAGTTGCTTATAAGCAGCTTGGATTTTAATCATCGTTTTATTTAAAACAATCGTAATAAAATTATCAAAGCACATATAGAGTTGGTTAAAGAAAGAATAAAAAATAGAAAAGTTTGTTTTAATTTTTCATAACGTGCAAAACTTTCTTAACGGCCCAAAGTTTCTTATAAGCAACTTCCTATATCTAGTCACCCGAAAACTCAAAAAGTCTGAAATCTTCAAAAATCCTTAATTTATATCTTATAACTAAGGAAATTATAAAAAATAATTTTTCTGACGGTGCGTTCAAGAGCGGGCGCGAAAGGGTTAAAAAAAAAAAATTAAAAAAAAAAATTTTTTTTGATGTTATAGAAATTCCTGAAATTTTAGTTTATCAATAAGGTAAACATATATTGAATAATGTCAAAAACTTTGTCATAAACCGGAAATAATGAAGTGTTCCCAAATTGGCACAGCGGGCGTAAATGGGTTAAAACAACAAATTATTGTTGAAAATATAAAAAAAAAATAAAATAAACAAATCATAATAATAGTGATGTTAATGAAAAGTAAACAAACTTTTTATTCGATTACTTTCTTATCGTGTATTTAAAAAAGTTTCAAACAAAAGTTTTTATGATACCTTTCGGAAACATTTTGTTCAGAAACTAAAATAATATGTAGTTTTATTTGATAAGAATAATTTTGAAGGTCTAAAATTAAAAAAAAAATTTAAATATATGATATCATGTAAACCGAATAGAAGTTACGTGCATCACTAACAATAAAATGGCAGCCAAATATAAAGAAAGTTGCCATACTTAAACAGAAAATCGCTGCAAACAGTCAATAGTAAAAAAGCTGTTATTGTACGTTTATGAATACAAATTTTTATAAGAGGTTTATAAGACAAAAAGCGTTTAATAGTTATTACATACTATAAGCTTAAAATAAGAACTTTTTCTGAATATGGCTGTAAAACTTTTATGATGTGCTCTTCATAAGTTTTAAAGTTATGCAAATATGATTTTAGGCGCTTAACCGTATCTGTAATGTCTGAACCATTTTAATTTAATTTTAACAATAGTTGTATAGCTCGTGTTGCGCTCTCGATTCAAATAATAACACGATAACTATTTCAATATAAACTATTACAGTCTTTATTTAATTCAATTATCTTATTTCAATTACACTTTTGTTTGTTAGTTAAATAAAAGACTAAAGGGCCACAGCTGTGGTGGCAAAGACAACGCGCGGAATTAACTTCTGCTTTCTTCTGTCATTCTTAACAGAGTTGCCAGGAGTCCTTTTTTGGAAAGTCAGTGAACTCGGTGCTGCCACAGTTGTTTGTCATTGTTAAAAAAAATTTAACAAGCAAATTAACGATTTTGCCATTCTGTAACATTTTAAACAACACTTGTTATCGTAAAGTCAGCTGTTTGTGTTAAGTAAACTTTTCTAGTGTTTTCTGGTTTGTGATGGGGGAAGAATTTTTTTTTTTTTTTTTTTTTTTTTGTTAATTTTCCAATAATTTTTGTTTTTCGAAAAATTGATTGTTACGTTGTGGACTGTTTCAAATATAATTGTATATATTTCTTGTAAGTGTTTTATTGATGACAGAAAATCGTCATAACACTACTACTTTAAGTAAAAAAATCGTCAATCGTCATTTTACTGTATTTTCTCGAAAGAATCGTCAAAATTACGAAAAATCGTCACATCTACCAACCCTGCATTGGCATGAAAAAGGGGCAAAAGTGACACTTTAGTGTCACAACGGCAACGCTGATTGAAGAAAGTAAACTTGTGTGCATAGGCAGCAATTTTTGTGTTAATAGTGATGTTGTTATTGTACATAATCAAAACAACCAATTCGTTATAGATCATAGAATTTTTCGCATTTTGCATAAATACCATTAACGGCAGAACTAGAGCTCAGAAGCTGCGCAAAATTTCTTACACATCCCGAGAAACGTTATAGACTTGAAGAAATGTTCATAGGTAGATCTTAGCACTACAAAGGCGTCAATTTATAACAGCACTTTAAGGACTTTTAAAACTAGAATGGCTTTTTTTAATAATTTCTTATTGCAAAGTCCATAAATAGAAATCCATTGTACATAATACAATGAAAAAAGTTTTTAAAATGAAAAATTGTTGTGTTCCGTATAAATAACGCATTCGATTAAGGCCAATTAAAAAAATGAATTTTTTTTATACTTTATTATGTAGGTATTTACTATGATTTCATATTTACATATGGGTAATTCCAAAGTGTTGAACGTGACAGTCGTACGCATCAAAAATGCAATAACATTTTGAACAACAAATATTTTTACGTTCTTGTAACATTAAGAAAGCACTATTATCTATGCTAAAGTTCATGGGGATCGCGATTCTAGGTCAAAGATAATGGCAAAAGAAGTAGCGGTTCGAACGTGAAAAAATAGAAGTAGTTTTTGTGGCCATTAGGCAGATCGATCGAATAGTATTCGACCGGTTTTAACCGGTTATTTTAGTTTTGCCCAAATCAAATATTTATAAATGTCCATTTTTCGAATATCGAATAAACCGCTTATTTTAGTAATGTGTAATTTATGTACGTTTTCCTTACTTTTGTTATAAATGTACCCGTAATTTAAGTATTTTTCTAATTGAATATTTGGCAAACTTAAACTTTTTAAAAAGACTGTCAAAACAAAATGTAACAAAAGTCAAAAAAGCATTAAGGGCAAAGTAAATACAAATCGCTTATATGTAGTTGATATTTTAAAAAACCCGGTTTTCGGTTAAGCATTTTAAAAATAACTGGTTAACTGGTTTTAATTCGAGTACATAAAAATACAAAAATCAGATAAGTTTTTGTAATAAAAAGTTAATTAGAATAAAAACAAAACAATTCACGAAGGTAAGGAACCAACAAAATACATATGTGCATATGACTTAATGTATGTTCAGACCTAACAAATATTTGACGATAAAATAAAAAAAAGCGTGACCAGTAAATTGATTAAACTTAAGCGGCTCATACACTTGCAATAAAATTGTTCAATTTTACGTATTGTACAATTATATCGTATTGTACAATTATGCCTAGTACCCATGTTATGAATAAATAAATAACTAGTCATACTATTTTATTTGTGGTTTATTTTGAAATATGTTTTGAGATCTGTATAATATATTAAAAAATAAATTAAGAAAGCTACAATTCATTCTGGTAGCATAAAACCTAAAATAATTTGAATGAAAAATAATTTCAAATTTATTTTGAATTTTATTGAAAATTTTACATAAAAAATTTGTGGAGTAATTTTTGTTTTTTTAGAACAATGTATGTATCAATGTCGTTGTCGTTAAAACCAAGAAAAAAAGTTGTTCTTTCATTCTTGGAAATTCACCTTGTTTCATGGCTTTCTTATTTTTAAATCCAAAGTTTCTACTTCTTGTTACTTTTTGCACAAATCCACAACTCGCAATCCATTTTGGTAATCATCCATAATTTTTAGTTTTTCTTTTAAAAAAAGTGTCTTTCTTGTACTCATTTTACTGATCATTGCAGCATAATCTAACAAAAATGCTACATAAACAAAACCTTAAATAGAGCGGTACTTTTTGCTACAATCTTTGTTTTTAGTTCGAAACTACTTCACATTATGCTGTCTTAAACTAAAATTTTGAATCTTATTTGTTCGCTAAATTGAGCACAAAAAAACATTTTTTGTTCGCTATATAAGGAACTCAATGGAGCAAACTTGTGTGTTCGTTAAATGCGATGTTCGCAGAATCGAAGGTTCGGTAAACAGTAGGGTTTTTTCCCGGGATTTCCCGTCCCGGGAATTTCAATTATTTTATTTCCCGTTTTCCCGGGATTTTTCTTGCGGGATCCCGGGAAATAAAAAATTCCTCATAATTTCAGAAAATAGCTATTTATACTTTGAAATTTAGTTTTCTATTCTCTAAAAACTAGCAGCTGTGGATGGGTTGTGGATTAGATAAATTACAAGAAGTGAGTACATGTATTTAAATCAATGTCTCCTGATGCAATAAATCTACTAAAAGCAGAATGGGCAGTGCAACAGTTGATAATTATTACATTTAGTGAAGTGAAGAGTTAATAAAGTACATTAATTCAAAATAAGATGCAGGCAGTAAAGTTTCGTTGTCCATGAACAAGTCTTAAAAATAGGAAATACCTAAACATATCGCTCCTTTATTGCAACATAGTCATATCTACAAAAACAAACGATCTTGGCAAAATGCGATTAAAGCTTTCAAAATGTACCGATTTAAAGATATATTTTGCTATAACTTAGGTTCAGTTTCAGATATAATACGAGAAGGTTTGAAGGAAAACTTTGCTAAAGTTACTTCAAATTTTGAGATATGACTATGATGCAATGAAGGAGCGATATGTTTATTAGGTGATAAACACAAATTTTCAATTTCAATTTAAGTTGGTTTATATACCCGTGAAATGCGGGGAAACCGAAATAAAATAACATTTTGGAAACTCGTGTAAGAAACTACAACATGCAACTTGAAAAACACATTGCCCTAAAGGTTACAGATGGAACTATTGAAATGAAAAGGTTTGTAAGAAGCAGTCCGGTTGATGCTATTTTTGCATTAACCTTGACATACATTTGACTGATATAGACGTTGTTTATAAAAAATAAAAAATTGCTTCTGATTGTGAATCCGAAGCATGCTACAACGGTGCACTTTTAAATATTTGTCCAACCTCGGTAAAAAATGAACGAAATTTTTCGGAAACATGATAATTAGTAAATAAAATTAGGAATATACTTTTTGACGACTTACTAAGCGCTTGAAGTGTGTCAGAAAGTTATTTCCTAAGCCGTTAAAAAATGTTATATATTTCTTTAAAATATTTTATCTATTTTATTAATTAACTTTTTGATCTCATATCTTGAGTACCTTCATTTTTATTTTGTTTTCATTATTGTTTTATAAATTAAATTGTAATGTTTATGTTATCTTGTATCCAGAGCATAATAATAGTGAATAAAAGCATAATAATAGGGAATAAAGGCGTGAGGTGATAATAATTCAAGTTCCTATTTCAATCTTCAATTAATTTTTTAGTATTGAACCATTTCTTTTACTTTCTTTGTAAACAAGTTCCCTTATGTTTTTTTATAAAAGTTTTTATCTTTAATTAATACAAAAATTACTTTGTATTATTTATATGGAGCGGGATCCCGGGAAATTTAAAAAAATTTCCCGCTTTCCCGGGAATCGAAAAAGTCCGGGAAAAAAAAACTCTAGTAAACAGGAATACTACTGTATTCGGAATATTCGAAAACCGGCTATTGAAAAAAGTCGAATAATCGACCACCCTAGTGGCCATGTATAAAAAGGCGTAATTCAGCGAAACCTGGCACAATTTTTTAGTCAAACTACTACGTAGCAATGTCTTTGGTTTCATTCCAGTCTTCTGTATTTTTTTTTTTTTTTTTTTTTTTGTTTAAGCCAAAATCTGGTTCGATACGTGACATTTCGAACGAGAAATTTTTTCCATAATAATTTAACGGAATAATAATTAAAAAACAATAAAAATTTACCGTTAATCCGAATAACATATTTCTCTTACAATTGAAAATGGTTTTTGTCCTGGCTACGAGTATATCAATGGCAATGCTGTAAGGTACTAATCTGTGCTACAAGAAAAGAAGAAAAATGCGTATGGTAGCACTCCCTATATTATTTGGTTTCGTACGGCAGCACCATAGATTTTCAGAAAATAGAAGCAAGACAAACAAAAAGAAAACAAAACCAAAACAAAAAGAAACTAAACACGTGAAAATTTTGATATTTAAAGAATATAAAAAATAAATTTGATATAAATTGTTAATTAAAAAATGGCAGAATGTGTTGAATGCAAAACAGTCACAAATAAATACAAATGTCCCAAGTGTCTTGAACCCTAGTAAGTGCATTGTGTGGCAATTAGTTGCATTCTGTGAGCTGTCCTTATCAGTCATTTATTTCTCCCGTGTTAGTTGTTCCTTAGGTTGTTATAAACAACATAAAGAGTCACCACAATGTTTGGAGAAAGAAAAAGATATAGTTAAAAAAGCTGAAACTAAAGAGGAATCCAATGAAAATGAACCCACTCTTCATGAGCCATTTAAAACGGAGGATACGGTGGCGCAGGAAAAACTAAACCAATTAGGTATGGTATAATTTGTATATCCTACACAGGATAAAATTCGGCCAAAACCCTATAACTTGAAGTAGCTGAAGGCCGTTGTATTGACGTTTTAATTTTTTTTTTTTTAGTTTTGCTCGATGTTTTTAATAATAGCTGTTGTTATATCATTAATTTTTTATTTTTATTTGTGATTTCTACACATTAATAAGTTTAAAATTTATAATAATTGGGATCACTAAAACGGAAATAATTGAAAAAAAAACTTGAATTAACTTTCTTGTGAAACCAGCCTTAATAAACATAATGAACTATAGACAGGTTTATAATGAACCATAGGTATACCTACCTATAATAAATTGCACTTTGTAAAAACACTTTTATGCTTTAAATCTCATACTATGTATGTATAATCAAATTTTGAAAAAGAAACATATGTTCCGTGGCGTTACATAAATGCAATCTTAAAAATACTTTAGTAGTGTAGGCTTTCATATAGCCGAACTTGCCAAAAAATACTTTTCACTTGCTTCATATTTCATAGGTTTATTATCTTTGAATCAGAACAAGTTTTAGTAAATCTTAAGTTTTAAGATGTACTAGGTATTTTTTTTTTAAATATTTATGGCTATGTTGTCAGTAGGGATGCAAACGATATATCGATGTTTAGAAAACATCAATGTATCGTTCATTAACATCGATATTAACATCGATGTTTTGATGGACGATATATCGGCGATACATCGGCATCAAAACTAAAAAACATCGACATCGTCCATTTAATATTTTCATTTATTAAAATTTTTTTTATTAATTTAACCATTTTTAATTTCATTTTTAATTTTATTAATTTTTTCCACTAAACCCTAAAAAAAATATAAAAAGTGTATTTCAAAGCATAGCAGTACAAAGTAGGCACGGCACGTAATTATGTAGATACATATGTACATACTATGCATTGCATAGCTTTATGTAATAAGGGGTAGCCCCTTTTATAATTTGAAGAAATGTTAAAACAATTTTGGAGACTGCAAGTGTAAAGCCCTAACTATAATATGCGTCAAATCATATTGTACTGAAGAAAACTTTCTGTTAAGTTTTATAAATCTGTAATTTGCTTAAGCAAGATGTGAAACTGATTGCACTTTCTGTACGGAATCAAATGTTTTTTATTTTATTTTTGTGTTTTTAAATGCATTTGACAGGTTTTTTGTTAATTTTTAAGATTTTCAGTACCAAAGACGAATTAGAGCAGCCCATAAGTATAGCTGCAAAGTAGTTATTCATCGATGTTGGAACATCGATGTATCGTATTTTTTACCGATGTTGTCAGAGACCTTTTAGTAAAGTTATCGGTTGAAAATTAGAGTCAAGCCTGTTCTTTTTCTTTTACAAAAATTCAGTACAAGCACCCTTGTATAAAACTAATCTATCCATCCCAATCAAATTATTGTCATATGAAACTTAATTACGCTACATTTATCCCCAATTTCACAAGTTCAGTTAAAACTAACTATTACAAATTTTTAATATTTTTAATTAGGCTTAAGTTCATCAAATTACTTTAACTTACAGTTAACAATATGTTTTGACAGCTATAACTGATAGTTAATTATAACTGAACTTGGTGAAATTGGGGGCTAATGACAGTCAGTGTAAATTGTTCCTAATATTTGCGTATTATTCTTTTAAATCTAATTTTAGGTTTAAGCGACGATCTAAAAACTCTACTATATAATCCACATTTGAGAAGTTTGTTAACGGAAATCGATACAGCGCCAAATGCATGGAAAGCCATTAGAGCGGCAATGCATGAACCACTATTTTTAGAATTTGCTAATGAGTGCTTGAATATAATAGAACCAAATACTGGAAAAAATATCTTTTAAGTTTAAAAAAAAAAATATAGTATAAGAACAAATAAAGAATAAGATAGAATATTGAATAATGTAAAAATACCTACTCTCTTTAAATATTTTAGTAAATTTCGGTTATTTATTATTATTAATTTTCTGATGCAGGTTAGAAAAAATGTTTTAAGTGCTTGCTATTACATGTCTACTTAAATGCTAAAAGCACCTGGGCCAATTCGAAGTATTACATCCGAATTATTTAAAAAAGTAAGTCAGTTGGTTCTTCACATTCATAAAATTCACTGCATAAACTATAATAACGTTTTCTTAACAGATGGGCTGCAGTCTTTGGCTGACGGTTACGGGTAAAAATACCTTTTTTATTGCCTCCCACTCTCGTAATTGCTGTAATTATGGAATAATTAATAATATAAGCGATTTTAAAAACCACTTGCTACCAACTTTGTTCAGTTTTAAAATCTGCAAAATTCCAAACAAATTCGCCAATAAACCAACTCTGTTCTCTCAAATCATCAAAAGCTTTGAAATGTTTGCCCAGCAACAGGAATTGATAATCCTCAGACCAAAGGTACTCCGGTAACTATTTGAATTGGATATATAACTTTTTATTTTAATCAAATACATAAATCCTTACCGCATGAAATCCCTCCATAGTGTCTGCACCATATTCCGACATTATAATTGGGCGGTTGTATTTTAACCACCATTTGGTAGCTTCATTTTTAACAGCATTTGTTATCATATCCAAATGCCCAGTATTATGATACCACGCATTATAACGATTGAAACTTATAATGTCTAAAAATTGTGCCTAAAGTTGTCAAAAAAATATTTTAAAAAAACAATCTAAACAAAGTTTTGTAAGTTTATTCATTTACCAATTTATCTTGCTCAACTACTACGTTAATTGATGCAGTCAGGGGTCTAGTACTATCCAAAGTCTTAGCATATCTTACAATTTCTCTAATATTTTGAAAAATTATCAGCCCAATTATGAATAAAAATTCCCCGGGAGTTTTCTCCCATTTTTCCTATGTAAATTCGAATGTAAAAATGGGAAAAGGGAAAAAACTCCCGGGGAATTTGTATTCATTATTGGGCTGTATATGTATAGAAGAAGTTTAATCCTTTTTTTTTGAATCTCATATAAAGACAAATATTTACCTAAAATATGGTTCCGATTGATTTTTTGAAGTTCTTGGTTCATTGGCTATAGACCACATTATAACGCTAGGATGATTTCGATCGCGATGTATTAATTGTTCCAAAGCAGATTTATGATTCAACATTAATTCATCGCCAAAATAACTAAAAGGAATTTTAAAAATATTGAAATTTTTAGAAAACAAATTATGTATATTCAAATTTACTCCGTATTCACACTCGAACATTCGTCAATAATCATAATGCCATTTTCATCTGCAAACTGCATAGACTCTTCCGAATAGGGATAATGAGAGGTTCGGTATGCGTTGGCCCCAATCCATTTAATCAGATTAAAATCCCTTGTCAGTAAAGCAAAATCTAAACCTTTACCACGCAACTGATGAAAGGATAAATACAAATTCTTAGAAAACCCATTAAAAAATCCACATACATATAACTTACATCCGAATCTTCATGCCGACCAAAGCCATGTAGATAAAGTTTCTGACCATTTAAACGTAAATTCGCATTGTCCCAGTCCAATTTACGAATACCAACTTTCATCCTATACACATCAAGCAGCGAATTGTCGTCGGTCGAATGCAAATAAACTTCCAAAGTATACAAATAACCATATTCGGGATGCATGAGATAAGGCCACCAAAGATTAACATCTTCAACTAAAAGGCTGCCATTGAAAGGCGCTTCCTTGCATTTTTGTTTAACCACAATATCACCTTTTTTATCAATCAATTGCAAATGTAAGTAAAATAAACCTGACACTGAACCAAAGGCAGACGTGGAATCTTCTTGCACCTCGTTGCTTTCATAACCGGAAATTATAATCGTATAATTAATGAGACCTGTAAACAATTCCATTTCGTAAATTTCGGGTTCATTTAACTTTACATCTGTCGTAATAATGATGTCTTGTATATAAACCATGGGTGTCGTATACAAAACGACCGAACGATGTATACCAGCATAGTTGAAGAAATCAAAAGTGTATATTTGAAATGTTTTGTTACCCGAATCAGTAAATGCTTTAACAACTTCACCTTGTGGTACAGTTGAACGGGTTAATGTGTTATTGCAAAGAACTGTTAAACGATTTTCAGCTCCATATTTGAGATATGGACTTACCTCGACCTCAAAAGGCAAATGACCAATAGAGTGGCGTGCAACTTCAATGCCGTTTAACCACTGTATGTATATAGAAAACAAAAATTAAAAGGAAAAAAGCTAAAATGCGAATCTTTTGATTTTTAAATAAAATGTTTTTTAATCTTACCACTATGGCCGAATAATGAACGCTGCCAAACCTCAACCAAACTCGTTTATCCAGTGACCAATCATGAGATACAAAAAATTTTCGCTCGTACCAAACTCCTCCAACATGATCTCGTAATGTGTCATCGGTAGTCAAATCGTTATAGCTTGCTGGTACCGGCATGGCAATCGTGTCACCACTCTATTGAAAAACAAGTAAGAATGCTATAATCGGCTATGCCGAATCTTATATTCCCTTCACCATGATGAGATAAGAACGAAAAGTTATATACATAAATAACGTTCTTTAGATAGGTATAAATAAATATTAATTGAGCCACGTTAACTTTTCATTTCGCCGTGCCGAAGAATATAAAAAAAACAAAAAATGTATATATGTACCTAAGCCCGTTTCCTCTTTTGCCAAAGTTGATGTTTGAAATTCGTTTTATAATCTTAAAATCGATTTTTAGAACATAAAAAAATTAAATAAAAATAATAAAAAAAAAATTCTTTTTGGGACTCGAGCTGGCAATATCATCAGTCTCAAGAGAGAACTTAACAACTCGGCTACGAATGCTTTTACTGAAGAAGCGTTAAATTAAAATATATTGAGTCTATGAGTTTGTTTCTTTATTTGAGCGGCATATTCATATACATGCAGTAATGTGTATGTGTATGCGTAAAATTAAACACATTACAAATAAAATCCACCACTTGTAGTGAAGGGTATAAAAAAAACAACAAAAAACACACTTTACCAACACTGTATTACCATAGCCACTGTATGACCGTAGAAACCAAAATTGAATTAGTTTGTATGGTATGTTTATGTCGTTTTGGTAATACAGTGTTGGTATGGTAATGTCACGTCTAATTGGACCTTTAAAGGAAAAAATTTAAGGCAGTCGTGGTTTTTTACTCATATCTCAGCCATTTGTGGACCGATCTTGCTGAATTTCAATAGCAAACAATTCCGGACCATATGTGACATAAATGTATAATAACCTGGCCCCATCATATATGCGGTCTTCGGAAAATCCATTTCAACGGACAGACGGGCATCGTTAAATCAACTTCGCTCCTCATAAGGACCCAAAACATATATACTTTATAGGGTCTAACATCAATATTATAGAAATTACAAACGGAATGACAAACTTATATATACCCTATTCACCAACTGTGGTGAAGGGTATATAAGGTATATAAGTATTATCAACATTTTGATTAAGAATGTGTATTTCAATATTAACTGGGGTTCCAGTTCGGAAAAAAGAAAAAAATTGAACAAAATTTTCGGAATTTCTCAAGGAAAACTTGCATGTCGGTTGTATTCACTATTACGGTTCAACTGGTTGTGTTGAGTTGTAACTTTTTGATGATTTTGTTCGCCGCAAAGTTGTAAACCATAATCCAAAAATTAGAAAATTACAACTGTAATAGGGGCTTATCTACAGCTTTTAATGGATTATATACCCGAAATATTTAATCATACTTGCAAACAAGAAAGCTGACACCCATCCTTAGCAGACTAAAATCCGCAAAAATCAGTGCCTAACCTAGTTATTCAGGGATGTGATGAAAATCAATCGATTTCAAAACGATCGTTTTTAAAAGTTGTGATGAATTTCGAGTGATTTTAAAGTCCATTTCTTTTGAATTAAAGTCTCAAGTTTTTGTTGAAAATGCAGTTCAATTAACTTAAAAAGTAATGACAATTTTAAGCGATATTATGAAAACCCTTATTGTTTTTCTTAACTCGTAATTTTTTAATGTATATTTATTCTGTAAAGCTTGTTATAAAATTTTTAAATGCATCATGTTTATAAATTAATTTTTAGTCAATCTTGTTATTAGTCAGTAAGGATAATGCCCATTGATTTAATAAATAAATAAAAATATCGCCTTAGTCCCGTTTTCACAACTTACCGATAGCTAAAGGAAGGATTTTATCGGCCGTATAAAAAGTGTTTTATTATTACAACTTTACTGTAACCTACCAGGTAGCATGAACCTTGATTTACTTTATAGATCACTTTAGGTTAAAGTAAAGTTTTAATAATGGAACAATAAGGCCGGTTAAAGTCTACTTTTAGCTATCGGTAAGTTGTGAAAACGGGTCTTAGAGTGTAATATTATTAATATGTAGTCCTTGAAACAGATAGAATAAAGTTGTGCTTTACAGTAAAATTTATAAAGTACACCATTTTAACACAAACTATTATTTTCTTTTCTACAAAAAAATGTGACATTTTATTTTAAAAAAATGGAATTTGGTGTCTGTTTCTTAAAAATTTTGCTCCCGAAAAGGGTGGCTTGTTTTATTCTAAAAAACTCATCCTTTTTAAGAAACAAACACCAAATACCATTTTTGTTAAATAAAATGTCACATTTTTTGTAGAAAAGAAAACACCATTAGTAACTTGTTTAAATTTGTTTAGGAGATCACATTACAAAATTTAAGTCCATGATCAAGAACTTGAAATTAAAAAAATAAAAAGAATTTATTCATAACTCAACTGCACTGAGCGTAACGTCAAGTATAAAATGCGCCAGTTAATACGTCAAGGCTAAAAAGTCATAAGACTTACACGATACATATTAGAATTGTATAAAAATAACAGATTTGAATACAAAAAGTACTTTATAAAAATATCAGTATGTTTTAAATATTTAATTTCCATTAAGAGATAACTTAAGTATCTAACATAAGCACAACATGACTTCAACAATATGGTTTTTGATTTGTAAGTAATACATACGAACAATCAAACATACATACATACAAACATATCGTTACGTTAAACGCAAATGTCCCAAACTAACAAAAAAATCAAAACCATCTTTTTAAAATTCCGGTGTATCTCATCAAAGTATGTACATCGGAATTTGTATATCTATACCTATAGCCGCACTTGATTGAGAAGAGGACATGGGGACCTGTACTATCTTATACAGTTCATTAGGGGCCATGGGCGCTTAAAGTCTTATCTACACCGTTTCGGACATGACAGTATCCCGTTTTGTCCGAGCTGTGGTGGTAGTATAACTGAAGTTGCCCAGCCAGCATGTTTTCTTCAACTGTCAACGCTTTGGGCAATAGAGGGCGAATTTAGAGGGAAGGTTACGGCAAAGTATCGGGTTTAAATACACTTCCAACCCCGCGACCGATAGCTTTGCAGTTGATCCGCGGGGTCTTAGCTTGGATATAGACCCCCACCACTGGCCTACTTCAAGGTCTACTTCTCTTTGTATCGTTAGCATTATTTTAAACCCATTCTGTAATACATATTTTTTTAATCTGGAATGTAAAATGCAGAGCTAGGTTACGCAAATTTTCTGTGAATTACAAGAACCAGGAGTTTCATACAATCGCACGGAGTATATATTTATATCCTAGCTCGTTAAGAACTAGAATATTTAAAAAAACGTACTTTGGTTTACTGGTTTTTATAACCAACCCCAAAAGAATTTTGTCATTCCGTTTGTAACACATTGAAATAGTCGCTGGAGGCCCTATAGAGTACTTATATCTTTGTTAAGTTCAAAATATAGAAGCCAAATTTGGTTGTAATTTACGTAAGACTTGTATGATAGTGTAAAACATATATTACCAGATAAAATTAAACATGAATAACTATTGCCACCATATTGTTTAGACCGTAACTCCTGTATAATTTAAATCTCTTTCAAAAATTTGCTTCTAATATAAATTTAACTTTGTTTAAGATAAAAGTTTTAATTAACTTAAACTTAAGATTTGGAATAAGATTTGATTAATTATTGTAAGTTCATATTTTAATATATCAATAAATAAACTAAAAAAAAAAAAACTAAAGTAATAAATTGAATTTAATTAAAATAAATTATATACCGCCCTAATTCATAAAAAATATTTTAAGTTTATAATAGGTTTGTAAATGAAATTTTATATGAAAATTTATTTAATAAACCTTTTATAAAAATTAAATATTTTTTATGCACAAAAAGGTTAGTAAATTTAAAAACATTAAATTTAATGGCAATGTAATTTACATTTTAATAATTTCCAAAACTAAACTAACCTTGTCCAAATCTGTTTCATACCAATGCTCTGCTGGGAAGGAATCCTTTGTTTTAGATATTAAAAATCTCCACATGCCATCTAATGAACGTATTTCACGAGATTCCGACTCAAAGGGATACAACACACCCCTCGTCTTTATGGGATCATTTTTGGTATTTTTGTTATTGTTAATTTTTGCCGACAAACTGATACATAATGTTAAAGTATACAAAAATAAGTTTAGCCACAACATTGGTTATTAGTTTATTTAGTTTTTTAAATTTTGTGCGAATTCGTTGCTTAACTTCATACCACGACGACTTTTGTGAAACTAAATATGAGAATATATTCGACAGACTTTGTGATTGACACCTTAACTCTTCTTCATTCAAATATACGTTGGAATAAACACTAGTCCCTGCTATAGCATGGTTAAACTGTCTTTATATCATTCAATTAAATATTTGTGACCGATTCGGGTTTTCAACCGTTTTAAACACCTTTTTGTTATTCGTAAAGTTGTTTTTTTATAATTTCGATTTTTCGAAAGACGTGGTGGCGGAACGTTGAAAATTATTTTACTATATAAAAGTTAAAAAATGCAATAAAAAAACGTTGCAATAAAATTATCACTCCAATACTATATATTTTACTTTGTTTTTTTTTTTAATTTTCTTTAAAATATTACGTGTATATTTTGGAACAAAAATATCTTTCATAGCAGCATTTTCCCCTTCGAAGGAATACAAATTCTATGGGAACAAATATTTCACTTGCTATTCACAATAGGGGCGAATATGTGGGTTATATACATACATAAATAGGTAATTTTTTGTTAAACTACTTTCAGATTTTTTCGTAGCAATGTGAAATTAAAAAGACTTTGGTTTGATTTTAAAATCTTCTGTATTTTTTTTAAGCCAAAATTTGTGTCGATACGTGACATTTCGAACGTGAAATTTTTCCATAATAATTTAACTGAAACAAAATAAAAATTTACCGTTAATCCGAATAACATATTTCTCTTCGAACTCTTCCTTAGATTACAGACCATGTAAAAAAATGTAAAAAAATATTTGTCTTTTTTAACTCCAAGCAGCATAGGGCCGTAGAATATGTGAGTTACTAGACTTTTTTTAATGTAATGGTTAATTTTGAATAAAATATGGTTAATCTTTACCATTGTCCTGAATAATATTGAGCAAAATATGGTTAATTTTTAAAAAAATATGGTTAATTTTGACCATATTATGATTGATTATAAGAAAATTATTGTTTATTGTATTTATGGTTATATTTAACCATAATATGATTACCTGCCAACATAAACATTGTTAAAATCCAACCATAGTAATATTACCTCCAACCTTAAAAAAATTGTGTCCCGACTGATTCTCAAGCGGCGGCTTACGGATTAATTGGTTAAAATACAAAAAATATATCAGCACCGATTGTACGGATGATATATCGCTGCGTACGCCAGAAGATATAGACATCTCTGTTGCCAATATTGATAGAAATTTTAAACTAGCTGTTCAACATTTTTCTATAGCGTTCTATGTCGATCGACTCTTGATCAGTGCTGCCAGCGAAATTTCGATAAAGATACATTTAAGTTTCCAAAAAGATACACTTTTTCCCAAAAAGATACTACATTTTGAAAAAAATTTTAAAATTTTAAAAACATTTTAACGATTACCATTTATTAACGTAACACTTTTCTTTAGTATTTTGTGATATTGTAAAGAAAATTATATCATATAAATTCATTTTTATATTTATTTAAGTCATAAATATTAGGTATTCAATTTTTTTTTAATACAGTAAGCAAACTTTAAAATCAATTATATCGTCACCTTAAAGACGAAATAACCTATCTGCAGTTTTCAATAGTTTACAAGAAAGGGAAAAAACGTTATAAAATTAGAACTTTTTACAATATTGAAACGAAAATTACATATTTTGATTAAAATAAAACTAGAAATATATATCGGTTGAGAAATTTTGTTTTTCTAAATACAGCTTACTATGTATGTTATGTCACTTACCGTATTTGGAATTGTAAAAATCTGAAACCAAATAACCTATCAGCAGTACTAATAAGTATGAATAAATAACAATTTCCTTATACATATGAATATTATATACATTGAAAATTAACAGTAGTTTCTTTTTTTACTGGTTTAAGCAAAAAAAAAGTACTTAATGTTTGTTTAAATTACACTATGCAACAAAATTAAACTTTTATCGTGATTTTTGATGATTTTTTTTTCTTTTTAGTGCGTAATGGTCCTCTAGGTACAAAAACTTTGTCATTTGTAATATTATATATTCAAAATTTTGCACACATATGCGTTATGATATAGGGAATAAAAATCCATAAAAAACTCAATTTTGAATTTTTTGCAGATAGGTTATTAGGTCTTTTAGATGACGATATGTAACTATCACAACAAATTCATTTTTGTAAAAATTAATATACTAGTTAAGGGGTTTATACTAAGACGATTATATCAAAAAGTTCATATAAATTTCCTGAAAATAAAAAAGATGTTCATATTTCCTCAGAATAACTTCGCACTACTAGTAATCCTCATTTAGGTGGATCGTATGGTTTCAACATACTTAATGTTTTCTTTCACCATTATTAAATCTGCTATTGTATTAGTATTGAGTCGGTTACGATGATCAGTCTTAATAAGTTTTAGTACATTTTGCGTACAGATTCAATAGATACGAAAAATGTCAGGAATATACATGGCACCTGAAGCCATCAAAAGATACGAAAAATTTATCTTTCGTATCCTAATGGCAACACTGCTCTTGATTGAAAAAAGAAGAGTTCGAAGAGAATGGCAACTCCAGAGATCATATAAAACTTACTGAGAAAATGCACAAAAAAAGAAATGTCAAACGTTGCTTATGCTTTTTGACTTATCAAATAACTAAAACAACAATAAAAAAAACGTTTGATATCATTAGGAAATTAATTTCCCTTGACCAAAATCAATTATAAACCCAAGGTTTGATCAAATATCGTAATTTTCTCCAAGAGACTTATTTGAATCTTCTTTAGAAGAGGGATATCTGTAGCCACTTGTTTGCGGCATTTTTTACATTGTTATTGTTTGCATTGCTTAGTTGTGAATGAGGGTATACTTAGTTTGTCATTCTGTGTGAAACTTTTTTTATCTTAGGCCCCATAAAGTAAACTTACATATTCTGGATCCTTAAGTAATTCAAAAGCTACCAAATAAGCGTAACCCCTACTTTTGTTTATAGTTAGTGAGATTTAAAATGGTTTTAATATTACAAAATTAACTAATTATACTACTAGACATAGCAAAAAAACAGTTTTTTTTAAGATGTGGTTGGTATTTTAATCAAGATAAATATTGATATTAAGCGAAATGATTTTTTAGTTTGGTTGTTGATCCCGTTTTTTTCGTCAAATATTTGATAAGTCTGACCGTAGCTTAAGTCGACTAAAGCTACGGTCACACTTGGCAAATATTTGACGAAAAAGACGTGTTTTCTGTTTTTAGCTTAAGAAGCAAACCTTTATTTTAGTTTATTTTTTAGATTCTCTAGAGTCCCAATTTTGCTCATAAATTGCCCATTGTTTAACCGCCCACTTTAGCACTTAGCCATTGTTTAACCGCCCGCATTTTGTGGGATGCTGTGTATTGATAACCTAAATTTTAGTGCCTAATTTGGAGACTTTGGCTCTTGCCGTTCTCCAGATATACAAAAAAAGTAATAACAACAAGGGATTTTTGGAAAAAAATATAGGTAGTCGTGGTTTTTTGCTCATAACTTAACCATTTTTGGACCGAATCTGGAAAAATTATAAGAAGCCTACCTGACATAAATATATACCAACCAAGCCCCCACCATATCTGGGGGCTTCGGAAACCCCATTTCAACAGACAGACGGACAACCGGATTTTAACTTCCCTTCTCATAAAGATCCAGAATATATATACTTTATAGGGTCAAAGATCAATATTGTAAAAATTACAAACGTAATGACAAAGTTATATACATATACACTTTTACCTTCGGTGACAGTATAAAAAAAAGGGATTTAAGCCGATGAAATACAATTGTTTTAAATTCCAAAAGAATTTTTGTAAACAATCAAGCTATTAATTTTCTTAGCACGAAATTAATTACGAGTATATTTATTAATTTTATATAAATTTCTGAAACAGTTCTGATAGAAGTAGGGAAAAATAGTGTGACCTATACCTGCTTAAACTTTTATAGCAGAACAAATAATGTTTTGCCTACGTCAAATCAAAATTTAAATGGTTTAAACATTTTTGTAGGGGTGGAGGAAGTACAAGTACTACAAACATACAAGCAAAATTATCCATCAAAATATTCATAATAATGCTTGCGAACTCATTTTTGAAAAATAATACCTCGTATTTTTGTTTCCCTTTGTGCATTAAATAAAAAATAATAGTAAATAAGTAAGAGAGAGAGAGAGAGAGTGCTTTGAACAAGTGCATTGTTAAGTTCAAGAAGCTGTTATCGAGTGAGTCATTTAAAACAAAAATGTAACTTAACCTTCCAAGTAAAACATATTCATTACTCGAAAAATTATTATACATTTCTACAATTCAGCTCCAGAATGGTTGAATAGGGGTATACAAAGTTTGTCATTATGTGTGTCACACCTAAAAAATATTTATCTTAGATCCGAAAAAGAATATATCGTCATCTGATATGTAAAGATCCTATCAACAATAAAGATAAATATTGAGTTTCTGCTTGCATTTCTGCTTTTAAAAATAACGACTTTATTGAAAAAAATTATTTTGGCAAATGATTTTTTGCCAAATGATAGATAGCCTGAGGCCGCACCAAGCGAGAAGTATTGACTATAGGCTATTTTATTTGTTTTATAATACGTATGAAATCCATTATACACTATTTTATTTTGTATGGTATACACTATTTTATTTGAATCTTTTACACCATTTATCACGAAATACTTTTGAATTGTCAGACGAATGTTCATGCAGTAAAACAAAGTGTTCGTGCTTAACAATCCATTTTATTTATAATTCATAGTAATTTTTTTGGTATTTCAATGACACGTTGTTAATTGTCTTGCAATAAAATTTTTACACAGTTTTAATTTATTAAAAAAATACATGTATACATGGCAATATTCTTCAACGGAAATATCCTCCAAGCAATTTTTATTTCCCTCGGGTTGAAGATTAACATAAAAAGAATGCAAGTCTTTAATAATGACATTTTTGGTACACAGCCCCTTAAGATCATTGTACTTATGGGAAGATATGGTAAGCTGCTGCTTAAATTAAGGGCACAAATTTTGGGTATCACGGTTATAAGAAGTTGATTTCTTCCTCTTTCGTTCCATTATGTCAACTGTTTGCCACTCAAAGTCCCAATTCTCTTGTAGAGCAGCAAATTATTATTAACTTTCTTCACTTTAATTTGCTTAATCTTCTACTCATTAACTGGGTTGTTTTCGTTATTCTTTTTGAAAGTGTGCACCAATCTGCTTAACCATTCCTTGAGATCATAAATGTCGTACCAGAACATTCTTTCCACAATGTTCTTATGCCCGTAATTTCTACAAACAGATATCTAGTCGTGTTCGTACCTAATAGTTATCTTTACCTATCCGGTAACACTATTTTGTTAATTTCAACGTTAATTTTGCCTACGTGAATTAACTATCGAATCCCGGGTTTCAAACCACCTGGTCCCGTTTGGCATCCCTAACATACATACATACTACAGATCTATTCTCAATGAACGTGTTTAATGTACAATGCATGTTTTTTTCCATACAATGTACATGGATGGTCAATAAAACAATTCCAAAAACAAAATTTTAGAAATTCCTAAAAAAATGTGTCACAACACCGGTGAAGACTGTAATTCATTACTTTTTCTACAGTTTTGTTCTTCATATATTAGTAAAATGATTGGTTCTGATTTCACTGGTCATGAGTTCTGTCTTTTTGTACCTGTTCTCTTTTCACAAATCCCAGGACCAGTCTGTTGAAACAATTGACACAAAGTTTTATTGTGAATCTTTTACTTGTTTTTAAATTATCAGGGGTGTGCTGGAAATCTTAAACGTAAAACGCAAGAATTTTAAAACAAAAATTACATTAAAAGTGTTTTAACAACAACTTCAAATTCTTGCGTTTTACATTTTCGATTTCCAGCACAACCCTGTATGTATATGTACATAAAAATGCAACGTCAAAAAATTGTACATTTAATTTTTTTTTTTATAAAATTTGTCAATTTACAAAATTCAAAATTGCAGATATTCATGTGTAATTTACAATAGGTGCGTTCGAATACTTTTACAGTAAAATGCAGAAAATGAGTAATTACTGAATAAGCTGAAAAATTACTCTCAAAAAAATGCTGTTGCCCAAAACAGTACGCGAACGGAAAATTTGTTAAATTTAAGGAAGAGATAGATGATGGAAAATAAGTGTGGTGTTGAAAAATTTTTTCACTTCTGACTACTTAACTTGTTTTCTAATCGGTATTCGATTAAATACTGTTATAACACGAACATTTTAGTGAAGAATATCTCGAGAACGGCAAGAGCCAAAGTTTCCAAAACAAATAAAAGCATCTTGGTTATTACTACGAAACATTCGGCAAAATGTGGGCGGGATTGGACATGTGGGCGTTGTACCTCCCGTACAAATACATTAAATATTTCTGTATATCTAGAGAACGGAAGAAGCCAAGTAAAAAAGTAAAATAACAAGTAAAGGTGGCATATTCGGCCGTGCCGAGTCTTTGATGCCCTCCATCCAGAGTAAGAATATTTCAGTATAAGCCCAATAAAAAATTAAGCTTCCAAAGAAGCAGGTTTGTAAGGGAGAAACATAAACGTTTCGCTTACCATTGCGCTTACGAAAGACATGCATTTTATATGGCGAGTTCCCACTTTGAAGCAATACATTTTTGACACATAAAGCGCATTATTCAGCGCATATAAAAATTGTTGGATGTAACGATGAGCCTTACACACTGAATTTTTTGATACAGTTATTTTTTAGTTTGTCCCTTACAAACCTGCTTCGAAGTAAGGGAATACCGTAGCACTTGAAATGTTATTTTTTTTATAAAGTTGTTGAGAGTTCTTTCACTTACTTTACTGCATTTCTGTATGTCTTATTGCGTAGCGCATAATTGTGCGCTTATTTTTTCAAATGTACCATTACTGCTTTGCAAAATGATACAATTTTTTATTAGGAGGCTTTATATCTAAAAATTGCAAACCAATATTATTAAATCTGGAGGGTTATTCTCTATTGGGATGCGAAAGAAAATGGTAGCAAATCATGAGATTGGTACTCTTTAGTGCGGTGGCGCATTTGTCTTTCGCATCTTTTTAGCTTTTTCTTTTCGTAAATTATCACTATTTAATTTATTTTAATTTTCCAATTTCAATATTTTCCTACATATTTTGACATTTCATTACTGTCAATCTGCGCCATCTTTAATTTTTATTGCCAGTATTGCTTCATTTTCACAAAATTTTGCGAAAGTGATAGAGAGTACCAAGTTGGCATTTAGCTTTCTCATCGCAATTGAATTCGCATCGCAATAAAGAGTAGCCCCCTGATCTCACAGTATTATTTCACAAGTATGTATATGGGGCATATGGTAAATTATAGACAAATCCTTATGAAATTTGGCAGCTTGATTTCTAGTCCTAGATAAATATGACATGCATATTTTTACTACAATAGCATTATTCGTAACGGGTTTAAGCGTACCAAAGTTTCTTTCGAGAGTGGGCTTTATATTGAGCCTGTAGTAAATTATGAACCGATCCTTGGAAAATTTTGTAGAATTATTTCTAGTCCTATAAAACGAATTTGTGCAAAATTTCATGAGAATCGGTCACCCATTCATGTAAGTTTTTGTAACAAAAATATAAAATTTTTTTTTGGTTCATACGGAATAAAACACCATCATTCGCCACTTGTAGTGGGGATATAAAAAGTTAAAAATTCTGCATATCTTAATAAAAAATGAATAATGTGCTGGTTTCTTAACACAAGTGCGTGAACATGTTGTAAAATTAATATGAAAAAAAAATTAAGTGAAAAGGAAGTCACTTGTATTGTGAAAACAGCACATACATAAATGTATTTAAAATTTTACAATTCATTATAAAAAATAGTTTATTTACTAAAATTTTACTATTTTCTACACATAACACAAACACACACGCATATATAAAAATACATTATTATTTTTTATATTTTAAAATTAATTAAAAATGCAGTCATAACAACAAAAAAAATGACATTTAAGAGTGCGAAAAAAGCAGCAAAATGCAACGGAAAGTTTAAGATAGTGAGCAAAGAAAAAATGGTATTTAATGACTTTGTAAGGTTTGCTATTATAAATCGCCGTCGTCATGCTTTCCCGTACGCGAAGAGCCAGCATCAGTTATATAAGTGAACAGGTCATCGGGAAAATTACACTGATCCATTTCGCGACCCAAAGCAAAGTAGCGTTTGCGCAATAGATGGGCAACAGCTTTCGGCTGGCGATTGCGTGTAAAGACACCCTTTTTATTACCGCCCACACGAGTAACAGCTGTAATGGAATGCAAAAAAATTAGTATATAAATGAATTTTAACAAAATTTGCACTAATAACTATTTACTTTGAGCTGTTTTAAAGTCGGCGAAATTCCATACAAATTCTCCGATAAACCAGGGTTTCTTTCGCAGAATATCAAATGCTTTAAAATGTCGAGAAAATAATTCGGTTTGATACTCCTCAGACCAAACATAAGAGGGTAACTGAATTTTTAATGAAAATTATAAATCGTTATTATTATTGATTGTAACAGACTAAAAACTTACCAAATGCAACCCTTCAACAGTGTCAGAACCATATTCAGACATAATAACAGGCTTATTATGGCGTTTATTCCATGTAGTAGCTTCATCAACAACACGTTTCGTAATCATATCCAAGCGTCCAGGGTTACTGTACCAGCCATTGTATCGATTAAAACTAATTATATCTAAATATTTGGCCTGGAAATGTTGAATCTATCATTTAAGTTTTTCAAATATGTAAATAGAAAAATACTCTTACAGCTTTATCATCTTGTGAGGGTACTGCTATGGCAGCAGTCACTGGTCTAGTTGGATCTAATTCACGGGTATAATTTGCAACATATCTAACAAAATATAGAAAATATTTATAAATATTTATATTTTTTACAAGAACGTATGAACTCACTGAAAATATGAACCAGCATTTAATTGATTAGTACGGGGTTCATTTGCTATGGACCACATTATTACGCTGGGGTGATTACGATCTCTGTGTATCAACTGCTCCATAGCTGATTTGTGCTTGACTAATAATTCTTGTTTAAAGTTTCTGCAAGTTAAAACATTTTTTTAATTAGTCAAAAGTTTTACCATCTATTTGGTCAAAAATATTTCCCAGTTTTTTTTTGCAATAGTAAGGATTATTATATAATAATAAAATAGTAATTGAGGCCCCTACTATTTTAAACTTTTTTAGTTTTTTTTTTTTTTTTGCAAGAAATTAGTATCAAGGAAAAACGTTCTGTACGCATCTCTAATAGTATCAAAAAAGGGACGGTTATGATATACAAGGCAATTGTTTGCTTTCTTTCCAGTTGCAATCCTCAATAGCACTCAATAGAGAGCATTGCAAAGGTTAAAAAATAACGCGCACCGAACCATAAACTGGGGTGTTGAAATTATGAAACTAAAACACCTTTAAAGGACCACCGAGGTGCTATCAACCGGTCGACATAATCGGCTTTATTATGAGTGTCCTTGTCGTAGTCAAAAAATCAGTCGTTTTAAAACATTGGTATTTTATTGTTGTAAACCATTTAAATACGACAAACTTTCTATGTACATAATTATGCAATTCACAAAGTGTTCTATTGTGTCATATCGCTCATTTCCTGCAAGACCGGCATAACTCAAAAAAATCCATTTCGAGATAAACGCATTTAAAGTTTTTGATTTGCTCTAACTACGAGGCCCCAAATCTTTGGGGGCCCATAAAAAAAGTGCATGACTTTGGGCAAATCTAGGAGACACGGGTCTTTTTTTTTTGGTCTTTTATCACGTCCGTATATGATTATTTTTCCATGACTTAAAAAATTACATACAGTGTAATCTAACGAGATTTTCATGTCAAGAATCGTATGAGACTCATGTAGATATTCTTTTACAACCCGTCAAATTATCGCCGTATAATTGTTGAAAATATGACTTATACAGCGAGTCGTAAAATGCTCATGATGGTTTGACGAAAGATAAAAAAGTGTATTCTTAAAATAATCAAAGATTTTCTTAAGACCTGCATATTACAGCCGTACCTAAACAAAAACGAAACACGTTTTCTAGTTTTTGAATAGAGGGACCTGAACGCTTTGCAGTTGGAAAAACCGATTTTGACAGCTCGTTTAATAGTGAAGTTTGCCACTATTGTTTATTAATAATGGCAGTTTCGCTATTTTTATTTTTATTTATAATTTGTGGGTTTTATTAAACAAAAAATCTTTTACTACTATTCGTGACACAACGTTAACGCTCTTGCTTTGGTATGGCATAGCAGCGTAAAAGCTAAGCGAAAGAAAACGTTCCGCATTCCGCTCTTGTTAAGGTACGGCTATTAAACATTCCAAGATTAAAAACAAAATTGTCAGAAAATTTAATGTTTTATACATTCAGACTTTACTCGGGGTCTCCACCTAACATAAAATGATTAACTTTAACACTAACTGCAAGTTAGTGTAAAGTGGAGACTGCTCCAGTTAAAGTTTTAACTTTATTGTTATAACATTTCTTTTGAAAGTTCTTTTATAACATAAATTGACGTTTAAGTTTGACAGTACGCTATTTTGTAGTTGTTTTTCGAAATCTTTATTTAATTTGTTAAAAGGGTTGTAAACTACACATAATAAACTTTGCTTTTTGTGAATAATATAATATAATACAAATATTTAAGTATAAAATAACTTTAATTATTTTCCACAAACACACTGTAGCTACATACTTGACGCGTCAACGAATTGAAAATAATGAAAAGTTTTAACTCTAACTTCACTACGTGTACGCCACCATAAACATATAACCATTTTAACAGCAAGTCTTAACTTCATGTTTTAACTGCATTTCATGTTAGGTGGAGACTAGGTGTTAGAGACTGAAAAAAATTGTCACTTTTTAGAAAAAAATCAGCAAATCGCCAATTTGATAATTTCGGAAGAAAAAAGGCGTCAAATCTGCCATTTTCAGCGTCGTAAATTTGAAATCAAATCGACTAAAATTTTAAACAACTCGGCCACGATAAAAACTCTAGTAATAAGACTGAATATGTTGTGTAACAACCAGTGTTGCCGTTAGGATACTAAAGATACATTTTCGTATCTTTTGACTACTTCAGGTATCATGTATAATCCTGACATTTTTCGTATCTTTTGAATCTGTACGCAAAATGTACAGAAACAAAACATTCGAGAATTTTTAGCCAACTAAAACTTATTAAGACTTATCATCGTGACCGACTCAATATTAATACAATAGCAGCCAAGGCGCATTGACTAGAAGGTGAGGTCAACTCTACAACAACACTGATTCTGTGGTCGGATTGTCAAAAATATTGTTAGTAAAAAAGGTTAGTTTACATAAAAAATTAGTGCATACACACCAAGGTATATTAACACAAGGTAAACTCGTTGGCCCATATGTTTGTCAGCTGTTTACCCTTAGTTGGAACCACAACGTCAAATTGCGTGTATATGAGCCAAAATTTGTACATGTGTGCGTTAAATTGTTTTTGTTTTATATGAAGACAATTTTGACAACATGGTTCCTTTTATAGAGCAGCATGTCTACACTCCCAAATGAGTCTACCTTGTGTAAATATACCTTGATACACACCTTATATTTATGACTTAAATAAATATAAAATAAATTTATACGAAATCATTTTCTTTACAATAATAATTCAAATATGAAATAAAAATGTTATGTTAATAAATGCTCAACGTTAAAAATGGATTTTCAAATTTTTTTCAAAACGTATCTTTTTGGAAAAAAGTGTATCTTTTTGGAAAAAAGTGTATCTTTTTGGAAACTAAAATGTATCTTTCTCGAAATTTCACTGGCAACACTGGTAACAACACAGATCATTATGGTATGTTATACCTCTGACAGACATATAGTTTCAATTCCATGGTATGCATACTACAGTAGTATATAAACCATCAATATACCACTTTGTTTCATGATTTAATTGTAGTTTAGGTTGACATACATGTAGTATACCATGATAGTATAGTATACAAATCCTATGTCTGTCAGGGGTATAACCAACCTCGCCACTCTAACCACCCCTTCTCTAAAGCTACAATAAGCCAGCTAATCAATTACTTGCTAATAACGCTGAATATAAAGCCGTTTAAAAGCATCACTGAAGTATTAACTTTAGGAAACAAATATCACATTTTCTAACGAATCTCCTTAAGCCCTCAAGTTTTTAAAAGTTATAAACGTTAATTGACTAACTTACTCTGTATCCACACTGGGACATTCATCAATTATCATGATGCCATTTTCATCAGCAAACTGCATCGACTCTTCCGAATAGGGATAATGAGAAGTACGATATGCATTCGCGCCAATCCATTTTAACAAGTTAAAATCTCTGGTCATTAAGGCCAAATCTAAACCTTTACCACGTATCTAAAATATACAAATCCAAATTAAATATAAATAATATAAAAATAATTTGTCAATTAAAAAACTTACATCGGAATCCTCATGTCTACCAAAACCGCGAAGATAAACTGGACGATTATTGATCATAAATGTTGTATTGGTCCAACTTAAAGTTCGCACACCCACTCGCAAACGATAGACATCAAGCAATACATTATCAGTTCCATGGAGAAAAACTTCCATTTGATATAAATAACCCGGTTCGGAATGCATTAAATATGGCCACCAGGGCGTAACTTTTTCTAACTCTAAGACACCTTTTAGGTCTGAATTGGAGGTTTCATTGGCAACAATAACGCCCTCTTTGTTTCGTAATTGTACACGGACATACAAATTACTGGCAGCTTCATTGGCAGAGGTACCATTTGTCTTGACCTTGTAATAGACAAAGCCAACTAATTAAGAAGAGAAAGTTTTGAGAATTAGATTAAAATTTAAAACCAGAGTTAATATACCTAGGTTGTCTTTTGTTAAATCGGTGGTAACTTCAATCTCTTCGATATATGTTAACGGTGTGGTATATAAATGCACAGATCGGTGTATACCGGCATAATTAAAAAAATCAAATGTATATTGTTGTATTATGGCAACACCGTCATCTCTGTAATTATTTAAAATACGATGAAATTTTATTTAGGACTGTATTTCGACATTAAGGAATAACTCAATAATCAAAAAGAGTTTCTGTAGAGAATTTTATATATGTATGTAAACGGCTTTTCGAAAAGTTTTCATTGTTCAAAGTTTTTTATGCAAAGTTCGAGTCTTGTATAAAGTTTTCAAATCACAATTTGAAATATGTTTATATCCTTCACCGCGATAAAGCAGTGAACAAATTTATGCTAAGTTTGCCATTCCGTGTGAGACTTTTTTAATATTCATGTAAGACTCCATAAAGTATATATGGGGCAATCCAAGCCAAAAATATTTTTTGATTTCCTTTATTTTTTACTCTGTTGATGTTCTTTTTCAACAGTACATTTCAGCAAATTTTCAGATTTTTTTGGCTTATGGTTACAGAGATATCCACTATAAAAAAAATCGCGTTATAAGAAAACTATTTTTAAATAAACTCGCATAACGTTTTGAATATTAGTCCAAATAGAATAATTTTTAGAAAAAAATAGAAAAACAATTTTGCACAGTGGGCTTGGGCTATCTGATTTTCTGAAATATTTTTTCGCAGGATATATTTTCAATACTAATTCATTTATTTTGTTATTTGCATTGGCTATGTCTAAAAAGTCATAAAATAACTAAGAATTATGTCAATAAGGATTTCACTTTTATATAAGCAAAATATATTACTGATAATAGGCGCCCTTGACCCTTTTCGTGCACACATAATTTAATTTCATGATAAATGCTTACTTAGCAGTATTAACTAATAACGAAACAGTATCTCTAGAGCAATATAGTGACTACTTCAACCGAACCATGTGTCCCTTTCCATCGCAGATTGTTATTTTGGAAAATGTGTAGATTGTCCAGGAAAAGATGTCCTTAAAAATAAATTAGACGACGTATTTGACAACAATGCTATTGAAAATATTACGCAAAGTATTGGATATCTTACCCTAGTTGCAGCCTCGAGACACTTGTAAAAAAACTTTCAATAGCAAAATGACAATCTGCTAATGGAAAAGGACACATAATTCGTTTGAAGTAGTCACTATATTACATTAGAGCTACTGCTAATACTGCTAAGTAAGACCTATCATAAAATAAAATTATGCGTGCACGAAAAGGGTAAGGGTGCTTATAATCAATAACACTTTGTATAATTTTTTAAGTCATGGAAAACTAACCATATACGGACAATAAATAACCATAAAGGACCAAAAAAAGACCCGTGTCTCCTTGAATTTTGAACGGTTTGCTGCCTATGGACAGGGAAAAAAAGGTAAAAAAAATCTAATTTTTTTAAGGTTTTTGCGATTTTGATCTTGAAGATGAAGTTTTTTTGATTTCATATGTTCACAATTTTTGTTCTTTATGGCAAGAGCTACAACTTTGTCTCAGAGGATAAATCAAAATTCCAAACGATTTGCAAGATACGAGCCTGAGAAAATGATCACTTTTTTGCAAAAATGACACCGAGGCCCTAAATCTTTAAGGGCTTATAAAAAAAAGTGCATGACTTTGGGTTATTTATTGTCCGTATATGGTTTTTTTTCGTGGTGCACTGTGTAATATATTGAAATAATTCTTAGTTATTTTAAGACTATTTTGACATAGGCAATGCAAATGACAAAATAAATGAATTAGTATTGAAAATATGTCCTGCGGAATACTAGAAAACTTTTACACAGTGGTTTAATCGAAAAAAACTTTTTTTAAAAAATTTAAAAAAATCAGAAAAAATAGTCTTAAAATTTGTGGAAAAAATCATACAAAAACAATTCAAGAAAATCCAAGACTACAAACAGTGAAAAATTTTTTTTAAAATAATAAATCTCGAAAATCGCAGCCAAGTCCACTGTTCAAATTTTTTTATTGGATAGTAGACAAAAAAAGAATAAACACAAAAAATTATTCTATTTGGACTTTATTGAAAACGTTATGCGAGTTTATTTGAACAAAGTTTTCTTATAACGCGATTTCTTTAATATTCGATATATCTGTAGCCATAAGCCAAAAAAATCTGAAAATTTGCTGAAATGTACTGTTGAGAAGGAACATCAACAGAGTAAAAAATAAAAGAAATCAAAAAATATTTTTCTCGAAACTGTCCGATTTGACTTGGATTGCCCCATTTATTTTTAGCTCTTCAGTAATTCTAAGTAGATTTAGCCATGTCTGTTTGTCCGTCTGTTAAAAAAACGCTTACTTCCGAACAACTCAGTAGAAAAGAATAATTTTTTTGTACAAACGTAAAATTTTGACATGTTTTCCAAGCCATTTGTGAGGTTTATTATGCCCTTTAATTAAGCCCTTTATCATTAGGTTAAGTTATGAAAAAAGAAACTAGTTCAGCCGTAATCCATTTTTATTTCGCAAAATTTCATTAGGGTTTTTTAAAATGTTTGACGAAAAAAGGTAGCTATGAAATTTTTAGCACAAGCAAAGCAATGTTTAATTTTACGTTAAAGGCATATGAAAAAATGTTTTTAAATCAACCTTTTCCATACCAAAAAGTAGACAAAATAGCATGATCTTTTACAGCGGGTAGATATGAATATGACGTGTCGATTTTTTCCAAAAAGTGAAAAATTTCAATTTTGAGTTAATACTTCTTTCTTGTTGATCAAGTGCGATATGCACATATGTATGTACAATGTACATATGTACTTTCACTTTGTACATATGTAAAAATAATAAACAAAATATATGATGAAAAAAGCAACACTGAATAAAATTGGGATTTTTAAGTAATTAAAATTATATATCTTATGCACAGTATTTGTAAGAAAATCTTGTTTAGTAATTTTTGGAAATGGCAACACTGGTTTAAACTTACTTTGTAATCTCTGTAATTTTACCCTGAGGTACAGTAGTTTGGATTAAGGCATTATCACACAAAACGGTTATTCTATTTTCCTCGCCGTATTTTAATTTATCTGTAATTTCAGCTTCAAATGGCAAGTGACCCATTTCATGCCTCACTACCATTTCTCCATTTAGATACTAAAATTAAGAATTGGTTATTTATAAAGAAATTTCTATAAAACTCTCCTTATTTAAAACTTACCACAAATGCTTCGTAATGAACACTACCAAATCTTAACCAAACCCTTTGTTGATTGGCCCATGATTTTGGAGCAAAAAATGTTCGATCATACCACACAGTTCCCACATGATCCCTTAAGGCACTTTCGGTTGTAATATCATTGTAACTAGCTGGCACTGGCATTGGTATTGTCTGTTGAACTCGACTTAAATCATTCATATACCATTTATCTCTGACACCCTGAGTAGGATTTGTGACATCCGACTTGACAAAATTCCATATTCCATCTAAAGAACGAACTTCACGTGTTTCAGATTCGCGTGGATACAACATACCGACAGTTGGTGTGATTTCTCTATTCAATATTACCAGTGCTATGGCATAATGTATACAAAATCCAATAATGCCCATGGCAATTAATGACAGTGCTGCAAAAAATTTTAGATTTTATGGTTAGTTAAAAAATCATAAAATAAATTGAATTTGTATTTCAAAAATTCCTGAGAAAACTTTCCCAAATATTTTATGTTGTTATTTTATTTTATTATACTATGGTAATTTCTATCAGAAACAAAATCAAAATTTACAATTTCCATTTAGAATTGAAAGAGGATATTTCAAAAAAGAAAAACAAGAATTGTTTTAAATTAAATTTTCCTCAAAATTAAACACTTTTTTGCATTTTTTTGAAACACCACAAACTCGTTTATTTTTTCTTTTTCATTTCATTAGTAACCCTGTAGGAAGTTGAAAGACATTTTTAAGTAACTTCAAACTGGTTTTGTTATTACCGCATCTAATTAATTAAGTGACTTTTTTCCTTGTCGACGACTCATTATTTCAACATAGGCATGTCATAAACTGTAGTCAATTGGGTATCTCTGCATTATTTTTTAATTGACTACTTATTACTTTTTTGTCAACCAATTTGTAGTTAATTAATAGTATAGTCGGTTTATAATAAATTATTTAAATTTTAAATAATTTTTGTCAAAAAAATATATGTACATATAAACATACATATGTAAAAGTAGCCGTAGAACAAAACGTACTTTTTCGCATTTTTTGACAAATTGGTTTTTTGCTATTTTTGTAATATTTGGGTTGAAATCTTTAATAACAAATCTAGTTAGCATTCTTTTTTTTACCAAGAAAATGGGTTCTTGGCCCATCAATTCACGTATGTCCAATTTCACAACTGAAGCACAGCCGCGAATAACGTTGTAAGTTACAAAATAATTATTTTTCAGGAAAGCAAAACACGTTTTTAGCAGGCAGTATTATTTATTTTGCAATTTTTTTTTTATTGTCAAAAATAATGATAATAAAAGCAAAATATCAGGAAATTTTTATTTTAAATTACATACAAATTTACAGTTTTTAATTTTTTTTTTTAAGTACAGGTCAACGTCAGCGACCATTGCATGCATTTTGACGTCATGGTGGTTTGAAACACGACAAAATGCATGCAATGGTCACATATTATGTCCTATATAAAGTATTATTCAAGACAAATTTAAAAATATGTCTCCAAAAATTCGTAAATACGATTTTACACGTTTTTTTACTTAAGTAGTCGTCAGCAATGTTATATAGGCGACAAATTCAAAAATGTCCCAAGACATCGTTGACGATATTATTTTTAGCATTTTATGGTTTAAAAACAATTTAATAAAAATTATTATGAATTCGACATTTTCTGATTTTGAGAATTAAAATGAATGAAACTAATAGCCAATCCCACGATGTCACACGTTAACGTTCGCATAGAAAATAACATTTAAAACAAAAACAAATTTTAGAAATTGTTCTTGTTTTAAATGTAATTTTCTATTCGAACGTTAACGTATGACATCGTGGGATTGGCTGTAAAAGTTTATAGTACTGATAAACAATTCGATATGAAACTCGGTTGTCAAAAAAAATTTAAGTGCTGAGAATTTGTTGGTAGACGGATGTTCAATTATTGGAGTTTATTTTTGTTCGATTAAACGATTAATCGATATTTGGCATTTTTAACTTATTCGATTAAACGAATAAAATTTTAAAATTAATCGATTAATCGAATAATTCTAAATCCATAAGTTTTATAAATTACGAGATTTTTTTCGATAATTTTAGAAAAAATTAGTACTTGAGTAAATAAACATTCTTTTTTAAATAAAACTTGTCAATGTTGCTCCAAATTGTTGCTTCACTTTCAGGCACTTAGATTTTAAAAAAGTCAATATAACTTTGGATTTTCCATCCTCTGCTATGCTCCTGCAAATAATTTCCGATCGATCGAAGTATCTTGCTTAAAATATTTATTCATTGGACCTCTTGTACCCCCTTTGATTTTGTTGGTGGAGCATCTTCTTCAAGTACTATGTTAAAGTCACTGTGTAAATGGTAAATTAGTGAAGTTGTTGAAGAACATTTACGTTAATACATTTGTGGACACCTGTTACATTTAGCACTTTTAGATTTATCCTTCGTATAATATTTTTAAACCAAACTCATTCTAAAGAGAGAAACGCATTAACTATTTTGCTAAAAAAAAATACGAGCGTGTTCTAGAAACGAGCGTGTGTTCCTGTAATGAAAGTTCATAAAAATATTCCATTTTATCTACTTCATTCTTTAAGTTTCTATTATTTTTGCAAGAACAACACTTAAAACCACGATAACTACCGTAATTTTGTATATAACTGAATTTAAATCATCGTTCGATTTCAATCTCTCTTCATTTCGATTTCTAGAACATACCCGATAAATTAATATAAATAAAACCTTTGTCGTTTTTTCTTTTGTGAAATGAGTTATTAAATCGTGTTGAAAAAATGTAACAAAAATATTCGCTAAATTACTCACTAAACATGACCGTTTTTTTTTTTAATTCCAACGGACACATACATTTGGTTTGTTTATTCGACTTAAAACTTTAAAAAAAATTAAACATTTAACAGAAGTATTATATATTAATATTATTCGATTAATCGGTATAAATTCTTCGATTAATCATTTAATCGAAATTATTCGAACAATTAATCGTCTAAAATTGTTCGATTAATCGAACAAGATTTAATCGACTGAACACCCTAGATAGTAGAAATGTTATCATAGGTGTAGTATGAAATGAATATTCCCCACATTCCAACAAACACAAATTAAAGGTATAAAATATAATATCGATTTTATTTGAATTTTATTAAGGAATTCACAAAAAGTTCTCTTTTTTTGAGAATGCTATTATTTTTTTAAATATATTAATTTTATAGCAATAGGTATTTGAGAATTGGTCTAATTCAATTTCAATTCTTTATGTACTATTTAATATACATAACTTACATCTTAATTTATCTAAAGAGTTTAGGAATTTTAATTCCTTTTCTACTTTGTTCAAACTATACTTAAGCTATCGGCCATGTTCTGACAATCGCATGATTTGAAATCGCAAAACGGCAAATTTATTTTATGATGTTCCTTAACTCGTGCGTTTAGCTTGCGATCTGCCATAGTTTCTTACAAATATTCTAGTTCCATTTTGTAGTTTTAATGCCTAATAAATCACTGATGGTTTAAACGCTGGTTTAGTTGAACTAAACTTGAATTTATATGTAGTTTAAACTCATCAACCATAAATCAGTGTCCCATGTATTACATGTTGTTAAAAAAATAAAATGTGGCAGCACTACGACAAATGTTGGCAAATTCATATGATTTGTACTGGTAGTTTAAACGCCCAATTTCATGCGTTTAAAGATGGTTTATATGTTTAATGATTTATAGATTTGTTGGCTTAAACACATTTTAAACCAAAAAGAGAGTTTAACTTGCTCTGATTTTTTAGCCCTAAGTCGCCAAACTTCTGGCTATTGCGATTTACAGAATACCTAATTTGCGATTTTAAGTCAGAATCGCCAATGTTAAGCGTTTTGCGATTGTCAGAACATGCCCGTATTATTAATATGGACACAAACTATTTATAATATCCTGGTATGAAGGAAAAATAAGCAAAGAAAAAACCTGTTTAATTTTTGTTATAAATTAAACAAACGTTTATTAAGGCAAACTTAAAATATTTTTCTAAATACGGCAGTTTAAATCTTATTCAATATCATTATCAATTTACATCAAGATTTTTCGTTCTCTTGGAAAAAGCCCGAACACCAAATACTGGGGTGTAGGGTATCGTGTAAAAATATCGTTGAGAGTTTACCCTATTTTAGACTAATGAACAATCATGAATGCGCCAAAACAAAATTATGTTATTAGGTTAAGATTTATACACTAATAAAAGTTTTTATTATTAGGTTATGTAGATCTCTATATCTGTATGGTTAATTCTGGACCTACATGATATGTAATAGAAGTTATCTTCATTAAATTGCATGTCAATACGAATATTTATAAGGTAGTTAAGGCGTTACAAGCTATTTTCGGGAATTTTTTTACGAAAGCTGTGAGCAAATATAGGCCGATACAAATACAATTTGGTTAGATGATTAAGGTTGGAATAAAAAATTGTTGGGTCAAGTCAATTAAAATAACAGTATCATAAGATGATTTAAAGGCAGAAAACTCTTTTCCGCAAAGAAGTTTGTATGGGGGCTATGTGAAGTTATGGGGCGATTCTTACTGTTCGTCCTTATAATAACTAAAACATTCCCTGCGGGGAATTTATGTCAATTGGTCTAACAGACTTGTCCTGGGATTTGTGAAAATAGAACAAGTACAAAAAGAAAGAACTCATGACCAGTGAAAGGAGAACCAATCATTTAACTGGTTTATGAAGAACAAAAAGGTAGAAAAAGTAATAATTACAATAAAGTCTTTACCGGTGGTGTGACACATTTTTTGAGACTTTCTAAAATCTGGTTATTGAATTTAATTCTAGGACTTGGCATTGTTATGTTTGCCCTTTAAACTTCACCATATGCTTATTTTTAATCAACTAAAATTTACTTGAAGTGTATTCTTTTACGGGCACAAACATTTCATGTATGTATCATAAATTTCCTAAAAAAGTTTATCTTATCACTATTATTAATTGTTTGAAAACAAAACCCGTTGAATGCTAACATGTACATTTATATAATAGGTATGTACATACATATGTAGCGTGGAATCCAAGGTAAATACATATGAAAAAATATAGATACTGAGCTTAATTGTTCACTATTTATTCACAAAATACAACTCATTATTATGTGTTTGTGCAACACAAAGAAATGTGTTTTGTGAATCGATATAATAATAATGTCCGTCTGGCCTAGAAAATACCAAACTAACGTCGAAGTGATGTAGACGTCGAGTTGATGTGACAACTTAAGGCCCATCCATAATATGCATAAGCTTGCTTAAGCTTCTGTCAAAATGCCTTTCAAATGCATTTAAAAAAACAAAAGAAAAAAACATTTTATTCCGTACGGAAAGTGCGGAATTTGCTTAAGCAAATGACAGATTCATAAACCTTAACCCTGCGGCCACACGATCAAGTTTTTCTTGATAGTCTTTTACATATACTGCTTGTCAAACTAAATAAATTTAAAGCTGTGAACGGAATTAAAAGGCAAAACTTGATCGTGCGGCCTGATCCCAAGAAAGTAAAAATGGTTTGGCACATACGATAAACCTACATGTATTCGCACAGTTGCTTCAGCCAAGTTAAGCATATTAAAGTTGGACATTTAGAATTGACTTCGACATTGACAACGACTTATTTAAATTTATATGGGTCCTATTGTAAAGTCCTATTTTTATCATTCCGTGTGAAACTTTTTTATTATTCATCTCAGACCCAATAAAGGATATATATTCTGGCTCCTTCAGTAATTCTAATTCGATTTAGCCATGTCCGTCTGTCCGTCTGTTGAAATCACGCTCACTTTCGAAAAACGCAAAATAAATGAACAAACTTGGTGTGAAATGGCTTGTAGTTATCCTAAGCAGTTTGGGATTCAGGATCCAGAAAAATCGGTTCAGTAGGATCAGAGCTATGAATCAAAATATGGAACACCACCTTAAAAATTTGATAATTTTGTTACAAAAACTAACATAAATGGTGGAACAACACACGGAATGATATAAGGTTTTTGCAGAAGTAATAGTCTGGCAGTGTATAAAAGTCATTCCTAAAAATTTAAGGAATAGAACTATTACAAAAAAGCTTTATAAAATACATAACTGAAATTTAACTCATAGAATAAATTTGAAAAATAAAAAATGTTGAATATAATATAAAGTAACCTACGAAAGGAAATAATTCCCAGTTGTCCATAGTTTACCTTAGATCCCATATTAAGCAGCCTTCTGTAATTCACAGTAAACGCTAAAACTAATTTCACCACTGTATTGAAATTTATGTTTCTAATACCAGAAATCACTCTGCGGAATTTTGGGATGATTGGTTCATAACTTACCATGGCTCCAATACAAATCCCCCTCCTGAAAACCATTTAAGTTCGGCTTTTAGGAATCATGATATTTTACTCAAGATTGTCGGTCAATAATTTAATATACATATGTAGGTCTAAGCCGGAACCAATTTTATGCTGATGTATATTTTTATAAAGATAAATTTATAATAAATAGACATCATATAGATATCACTACAGAAATATTCGAAGTGTCGGTGGAGGGTATCAAAGATTCGGCATAGCCGAATATAGTACTCTAACTTTTTTTAAAATAATTTTTTTTAACAATTTGTAGGTATGCGTTTTGTTTGTTTGCTTTTGCCTGTTTACCTTTTGAATGAATGTTTGAATGTTTTGCATAAAATACCGGTATACGTATACCGTTTCTCTAAATACCGGTAAAATCGTTTCGGTATTAAAAACTAATATAATTTTTCAAAAAGAAAAAAATTAAAAGTTTTAACACTTGTGCTAATGGAAATCATGTTTGAAAACTTGACGCTCTATGGTTGCAACACTGTTATTGTTATGTAACTTAGTATGATAAAGTCATAGGTTTTATGGTGACAGTTTGAAATACAAAAGTTCAAGTATAAAAACATTCGGTCAGCTTTCTGAAGGGCCAAAATCACTTATCAAAATACTCAGCAAGCATTGTGGTAGTACTGTGAAAATGTGTTTCTATGTGCAAAACAAATAATACTTGATGGAAAATCAAAAAATTTAGATCTGATGGTTAACATACATCCAGCACACGCACACGAGTGAATTTTTACACTGCTATATAGGTACGTATATCCAATAGGTCTGCGCAAGAAGCCAGATGTTTATTTGGTTTATTCCTCAACGATGTCAAATGTTGTTTATACGTGTATATTTTTGTTTACGTTTTTGTTTTTTTTGCCACACGTACATGCACACAAAACACATTTTTCCTTTTGTTTCGCCTTTGTAGTAGTACGATTTTGACAACGGTGAGGAATTTTACACAAACAAAATTGTTGTAGAGGTAAGCAGACCTATTGCATAGGTCTTGCGTTTTTCCATTCCTTTAACATAAGCTGAGTAATAAGAAATATTGCTCTGTTATTCTGCCGTCGTTATTTCCAACTTGCTGAGATATTTATTTTTAGCGTGGACCTAGGGTTAGTTCGGCATGTACCAGTAGTCGTCATTTTTTTTTTAAACTTAAATAAATAAGAATAACGGTTCTTATATTCTTAAATAGCATCTAGTTTTTATAACAATTAAGTAATATGAGTTTTTGGTCATTCAGTGTACAGAATACTAACAGAACTGTTAAAAGTGACGGGTGAAAAAGGCCCAAATCAGTTGCGAGGGCAGCTTTCGAAGAAAAAGACAGAAAGCTATTTTTGTTGTGAAGTGGCAAAGTGTAAAAAAAGGCAGCAACAATTAACACAAATGGCGTGATCAAAACAAAAATAACAAAACACAAACCATGTTAAACAAATGCAAAATTTATTTATTAATATTTTTTTTGTTTTATAATGTTATTTATTTACCTACTTCAATATTATTTACTCGTTTTGCGGTAAACTTAAAAGTTAATTTTTACAACAGCTTTGCAAATAAATCTAAATAAATTTGTGTTCATTGTATTGCGGCATAAAAGATGATGCAAAGAGAAATGCAAAAAGGACAGCTTTCTTAGAAAGAGACAAAAAAAAACGTCTCGTGACAGTTCTGTTAGTATTCTGTGATTCAGTGACAAGTGCTTGAGCTCGACCAAAATGTATTAACAAAGTGACCTCAGTACTACAACAATGAAACAATAGAAAAAACAACAGGCATTTTGTTGCTAGAAATGAGACGGCAAATGTCAAAATGCCTTATTAAAAAAAGTAAATAAACAAAAAAAATGACGATAAACGTCACACACGAAGAAAATCACTGCAAACAGCTGCGCTTGTGAGGTCACTTTATTAGTACATTCTGAACTCGACGGTAGTTCTTGTTAAAAAAAAAAAAATAAATAAAATTGAGTCAGAGCCAACTTAAACAGGTAAGTAAGTAACCATGTCATTTAAAGATATTTTTTCAATAATAAACTTTTAAAGGTAGGTCTTTTAAATTTTGTCGTAAAAGTAAAAAAATTTACAAAAAATAAATAATTTTGTAATTTTTTTGTGTGCCGGCATTAGGAACAAAGAATTTCCTATAATCGGCATTGTGGAAAATATGTTTGATTATGGCAAAACAGTATTTTTTCTCTGATTAAATTTAAATTTGAGTTAATCGTTCGTCAATCGTTTCCCTTGCCTCTAGGATAACAGAAAATGAGTTTAAAACTAGTTTACCCAGTAGTCGGCATGAATTTGAAAGAGGTTCTCAAAAACGGCCGACTATAGGATAAGTGTTGTTCTAAAGCCGGCACTAGTTTTTAAATAGGTATAAGGTCCCAAAACAGTATTATTTTTGAAATTTGTAAAGACTTTTACGACAAGTTATTATTACGAAAATTTGAAATGACCAAGCAAGGGAAAAAGACAAAAGTTTAGATATTCTAAAGTGGAACTACAAAGGAGTCTATTCTAGCTGCCAGTCAGAAATATAGCGTTCCCCGTCCGAGTTTACAGGACCGAATGAATACACGGTCGCGTTGCAGGAGTACTTAGAAAAATGGGTCCACAAACCGTCTTATCAAATCGTCAGTCTCATGTAGAAAGGCCCTTACTCGATATTTGTCGAAATTGAGTTTTTTAGTGATTTCAATACATTTCCCACAAATACACCTCGTCACAAGAATTTAATGCAATAGCATCAAAAATATCAGTTTTACAAGCAATTGAAGAAGCCATTTTACATTATGATAGATACAGGTTCTATTATGTTTTTGCCTTCTCCTGTAAAGTTGCAATTATGTGAGTTAGGGCCTTTCTTCATGAGACCAACAAAATGCTCAAGAGGAAATATTAGTAAAATGGTGTCACGACCTCGCCAAATGTGGGGTTTTCTTAAAACTGGATGATTTGCTTAGCTGTTAGAGAAGCAGAAGGAATAAGCAAAGAACGAGCTTAAATCATTGGAGAAGGCATCAGAAAGGGGTTCACAGATTTAAAAAACTATGTCTTTGAACAAAATGCTGTTGATATTAAGGAAGATCCGACTAGAATATTTAATGGCGACAAGACAAATTTTTCTATGTGCCCTAAAACAAGTAAATTTCTGGCACCAAAAGGCGATCGCAACGTCTAACTATACTATCGAATGAAAAAGAAACTGTAATAGAACTTCTTGTTTTCTCAGCAAACGGAACAATGGTTGTCTTTCCATATGTCAGACCAAAAGAAGTTGCAAGAATTTCTAAGAAAATCGGAGACTGGGTGGATGGCTAGCGAAACTTTCTTTGAATATGTGGCAATTAGTGTTCATAACTGGCTAAATAAACACAATATTCAGAGACCTATTCTCCTTTTTGTTAATAGTCATGTTAAGCCAGTTTTGGGATGCGAATTGGTATAATTGTTTACGCTCTACCTTCAAACACGATGTAAGCGTGTTTAAGCCGCTTAAATCCGAGTGGAAAAAAGCCACAAGAGAATGGCATCTGATTTCGACACTTTCTGTCCTTTGCTCCATATGGCACTATCCAATTTGAATATGATAGAAACCATTAAAAATGGATTTAGAAAATTTGGATTGTACCTTTTTAATCCCGACAATGTTGATTATTCGAAATGCACAGGAAATCAATTGGAAGAACTGACCGGTGGTCCAAACAAAACTCAAGAATGTTTTAAAGAATATGATTTCGATATATGTTTTGCAATAATTAACAAAATAGATCCAAAATTACGTAAATGTGGTGTTAATCCAAACATTGTGATTGAAGAGGTCAATGCTTTAAGGAAAAATCAAAAGACTGTCAAAATATTGAAGTCTTAGGAAAAATAACAATACAGTCAGGCACTTACATAATCAATGAAGGAAAAGGAGAAATGTAGCCGGTTAAAATAATACCTTTAATACCAACAGTGAATGATAGAAATGATACTCGCAACTTGGTTAAGACTTCCACTTCCTCATCTCCGATACCAAATATTTTGTCAAACAATGAACACTCTTTTTGATTAACTTTCAAGTATTCATCGCCTAATCTTTCAATATGTAGTGGTTTTAATAAAAAATATTTATTCCTGTTTGCAGTCCTCCAATTACAGGTTATTAAAAAATCTATTATATTTATCAGTTTTATACATATATCAGTACATATGTAGGTATTCATTGTTAGTGCAAAAGACTGCTGTTTGCATTTCACCAAGTTTTGAGAAGCTTCTTTATTTTCCAACGCCTTCAACTTCTAAGCAATTAACCACAAAATCAAGGCTCCAAGTGCTATATCTGCCTTTACATGAAAGGAGCTTATACAGAATAGAGAAAATAAACCAGTTGCTATAGGCGAAGCTATAAAAACAAGAAAAGAGGAAAGGAAGAATAGGAAAATGGAAAAAAGGACAAGCCAAAAAGGTTAACAAAAACAAATCTGTGGGACCTGCGACCAAGATTTGGACACTAACGCAAAGGATAATCACCTCAAAAATAAAGATTTTGTGTGCCAAGCAGTCAAAAGTAAAGTTGGCTAGTTCCTAAAAAGATCTCACAAAGATATACTTATATGTACAAATTTAATAATATTTTATAATTACTTTAGCTTCCGTTCTTTAGTTTTTGTTGTATGAAATGAATTAGTTCCAAAAAATTTACCTACATGTGTATGTTAACATGTATTATATTTTTTTTATTTTATTTTTTAATAAAATTGATCTCTTGTACCTTCATAAAAGTACAAATGTATATTTTAAGCATTTAATAAAGTAAAAATCTTTAATTCCTGTACAAATTAGTATTTTCTTATAAAAAAGCCATGTCGACAATAAATCCATCACATGTCGTGCTATTTTGTATACTCTTTTGTAATGAAACGAAGATCTTTTTCATACACTTGCATACATTTCGTAGGAACGCATGGAAGATGTTGAAAATGTGAAACATGCGTTCACATTTGAAACATCCAACATCTACTATCAATAACAAATGTCACCATTTCTGAAAATACTCTTTCTAAACTTAAACAAAAAAAGACTTGCAAAACTTGACAAATGAAAAAAAAACAATTTTTTAAGTGCTACCACAATAATAATAGAATTTGATGCCACTTTTTTTTTAGAATAACAACTATCTCGCTCTTCCTCTCGATTTTCTCATTTTACATTATATTGAACATAAGAACCGTTATTTTATTCTTAATAGTTTTGTATTGTCAACTCAGTTTGAAAACGTCCTACAGTTTAAATGAAAGTGTCCGGAGTGCTTATACAACAATTAGCTGCAAGTTTTAATATTTTACGTAAAAACCATAAGTTGAATTTAATTTGCATAATAATATACTATATTTATTATTAAACAAAATTTTATAACATAAGTTATTCTTATTTAATATATAAATCAGTATTAAATTCATGTATCACTGTTGATACACCATGTAGTGGTCAACATTTTTGTACAACAAGTTCATAGTAAAAATATAAAAATTATAACAAAAATAAACAGGACTTTTATTATACTTTAATTATATTTTTTTAGATTTACTACTTATATAAAATAATGTTACGAATAAGTATACAAAGTTTAGTATTTTTATTATTAACATAGGTATTTGTATTATTTATACATTTTTGTTATTTATTTATTTCTATTATACCTAGGTATTTTTATTATAACTTCATGACATGCTTCTTTTGTTTTCTTATTTTTATACCCTCCACCACAATTAGTTGTGAAGAGGGTATACTAAGTTTGTCATTCCGTGTGAAACTTTTTTATTATTCATCTCAGACCCCATAAAGTATATATATTCTGGCTGCTTGAGTAATTCTAAGTCGATTTAGCCATGTCCGTCTGTCTGTCCGTCTGTCCGTCTGTCCTTCTGTCCGTCTGTCCGTCTGTCCGTCTGTCCGTCTGTTGAAAACACGCTCACTTTCGAAAAACTCAAAAGAAATAAACAAACTAGGTGTCAAATTGCTTGTAGTTATCCTAAGCAGTTTGGGATTGAATTTCAGCAAAATCGGTTCAGTAGGACCAGAGCTATGAATCAAAATGTGGAACCACCACCTTCAAAAACTTGATAATTTTGTTACAAAAACTAACATAAATGATGCAAAAATGCACGGAATGACATAAGATTTTGCACAAGTCCGTTTTATTCGATTAGAAATTACACTGTAAAATTTCGCGAAGGTCGGTCCATAATTTACCCTAGGCCCCATATAAACACTACTCCCGGAAAACAGTTTAGTACGCCTAAAACCGTAAAAAATAATGCAATCATAACAAATTTTGGCTCGTCACAATTTTATAGGACTATAAATGATACTGTGAAATTTCGTGAAGATCGGTACATAATTTACCCTAGGCCCCATATATGCCCTACTCCCGGAAAACAGTTTAGTCTCCTAAAACCATAATTAATAACAAATCGTCACAGTTTAAGATAATAATAATAAAAAGACATCATACAGATATTACTCCTTAAACATTCGAACTGTCGGTGGAGGGTATCAAAGATTCGGCACAGCCGAATATAGCACTCTAACTTGTTTTTAATATGTTTGGTTGATATCTGCATGAGATTTAAACCAAATTGTAGTCATTTGCAAAATAGTTAATTTAAAGGTAGGTAGTTAGTGTTTTTTATCAACCGACTATTATATTTACTACAGGGTACCTATTATCTAAACTGTTGTGTAGGTACCTATACATAAATAGGTACATTTTTTTATTAATTTTAATTATTTATATTAAAAAATTCTACATACTAATGACAATTATTTGAAAGTTTTACTTACATTGTCATATTCATTTTGTAAAAGAACATCATGTGAAACGAAACGGAAAGAAATATGAAACGGAACAATTGTTAAATATTTTTTATTGTTTTTTTTTTTTAACAATTTTAAACAACTCAATAAGAATTAAACGAAAATGGCAAAAACATGGAATACGATGTAAACAAAACTGAACACACAAAGGTACAATTTTATGCACAAAAATTACAAAACAAAGGTACAAACATATATGCATATGTACATATCTACATGCATATGTATGTTTGTATGTACATATACCTATCTATCTTTGTATGTACATATACCTATGTATGTTTGTATGTACATATACCTATGTATGTATGCATTTCAAACTCAAATACATTACAAGAGAAGAATAATCAAAACAAAAACAACACATTTTTATTACGTCATTTTATAATTTTCTTCACGTTTCTTTAAATTTATTCGCCTTTCTTTCTTTGTTTTCATAAAACGTGATTGTAATAAATACATTCGCCGACATCTCGTAGCCGAACACTAAAAAAGAGATAAAAATAAAAACATAACAAAACTTAAATTAAACAGCTGATTAAAACACATGTAAACGTCACACACTTTAAACAATCTAAAATTACATTTCAAGTAAATAAAAACAATGAAAATGTAGGCATTTAAAACAAAATAGAAATTATTAATTAAATTATGTCAACAAGTGCTTGAGCCATTAGTCACATGCAATAATAGTTTAAGAGATTTCTAAAAGTTTTGTGCTAACGAATTTATTTCAATAGTTTGCCATTTTTGTTTAACCAACGAATAAATTTTTGTTCCGATAAATCTTTCAACACAAACATTTAAAAATACTACGTATTCCCATAATTAGTTGACAACATGCCCACAATATATTTTTAATTAATGTATTTATTTTCTTGTTAATAAACTTAACCGAACGCGACCGACTAATTGACTTCACGTCACCTTTGTTACATTTAAACTAATCATTCGGTCAATAATACAATATTCTGCTAGTTTTACTTCGGCGAATTCACTTGAATGTTCGTTTATCTATCGTTTAATTTGTGCTTGAGCAAAATTATTATTTTTATTTATTATATTTGATAAAAACGAGAGTGTTTTCTTCGGCTATGGCGATTATTTGGTACCCTTCACCGTGAATAAGAATTATTCAGGAGTGGACTTAACATGGGACCTAGGATAAATTTGACCTCGCATATTATAATTCGTTACGATTTTAGATTTATACATATATATATTAGGGTGTCGCTTATAAACCGACTTTTAGTATTTTTGTACGCATACCCTCCAATTTTTTAATATAAAGCTGTTATATACAACTTTTTTAAAAATTTGGTTTACGTTAATCCGTGCCGAATTAAAATCGAAAAATGTTGGTTTTTAGGGTTAAAAGTAGAAATCTTTCCATAGCGCTAAAAATGTATTACTCACCGCTCCGAATGTAACTTGTCTAGTTTGTGGTTCCCTCACAAATAATACACATTTACATGTATGTTTTTATAGTTGACCTTTTTCGATATATATAAATTATTTGTTGTTTTGTTTGGCTGCAGGTCCACGTAAATTAATAAAATAAAAAATAAAAATTCGTGATATTTTCGTTTTTTTTTTTATATTTTTATTATTATTTTCCCAATATTTCGGTTAACATCGCTAACCATCTTCAGGGGGTATGTAAACAATTAAAAAAAAATATAATAAACACAAAACTTCACAATAACACTTGTGTCACTTCTTATTAGATTTTCTTAACTTTACTTTTGTTAATGGTCAAGAAATGTACTAACTGAACCTTAACCCTTATCGAAATTATTATACCATGGAAATCAAAGGTACATCAACAAATTTTCCTATCCTTAAAATATATCTGTTAAATTTTTCGTATTGCACAATTATATCTCCAATGTGTATGTGATATTCGTAGGTGACGCAATATATTGGCAGCAATCAAAATATATTTGATTTTTATTGCACAACGAAAAGAAATGCAATATACTGTACAATGTGTTGGCAACATTTCACAATGATGTTTTGCTTATAGGTTATGTTTCCTTTTGTATAGAAAGTCGCGCCATATTTTAATTGAATTCATTGTGCCTCTTCCCAGCGGGAAAACTCAGAAGACCTTCTTACTTCAGGCCTTTTTAAAGGCCTGCTTAAAAGATTTTTGATTCAATTACTATTCTTATCTAACTGCTAAAGAAGGCCTCATAGAAGGCCTCGGCTCTTTCGTATAAAAGATAAGATACACCTTCTAAACTCGCTTCTATGAGAAGGGAGTAGAAAAAGAGTAACATTTTTTGTATCGTTTTTTTGTACAAGCAAAAGCAAAATCAATTTTTTTGGTTCCGTTACCCTTCTTATGTACCTGCTGAAGAAGCGAGAGCGGAAGGCCTTCTCCGCAATGACAACGTGTGTAAAAAAGATATGAGTATGGAATGGAGCAAGAAGGCCTTGTACATCTAAAAGAAGGGGTTCAGAGGCCTTCTACAATTCCTTCCTACTCCTTCTTTTTCCCGCTGGGTTATTGCGTAACTTGGTGGCCACACGATCAAGTTTTGCCTTTCAATTCCTTTCAATTTGCAATACACTCTCACTTTTTTGCTAACACACTCACTTTTTAAATTGACCACGAGACTGCTTTCAATTTCACCTCTCCATTTGTTTGGCAATTTTACTATCAATTTAACAGCTGATTACATGTTAGTCTTTATAAATTGTTTTTTTTTTCAGTTTTACAAGCAATTGAAGAAGCCATTTTACATTATGATACATACATTTTCTATTATGTTTTGGCCTTTTCCTGTAAAGTTGCATTTATGTGAGTTAGGTCCTTTCTACATGAGGCCAACGATATGTATACACAAAAATATATCGCTCATTTACTTCAATAGTGACATAACTCAAAAAAATCCATTTCGAGATAAACGAGTTTTTGTTTTGCCTAACCACATTGAAAAAATAACGATACATTCTCTTCAAACGGGGAAAGTATATAAGATATAAAAATGAATTTTATACACAATATAAAGATATTGCGAACAATTCTGCATCACTAACTTCAAAACTTAATTTTTTGAAATATGTCACTATTGAAGAACATGAGAGATATGTATATAGCACTAGCTACTTGAGCTTTCGGCTATCATTTTAAAAATATGTGTTGAAATGTTACCAAATTAGGGTTGTTTTGTTTTTTTTTTTGCAGTAGCTTAAAATTCTCACATTCCTTTTTTTTAATTGTTGATTTAAATACTAACCTCTGTATTCATAAACAAACGATTATAAAAGTTAACAAACGTTTATTTAGGAAAATTTTCATAAACTCTTGTTTTGGTAAACCTTTATATTTTTATGATTGCAGGCAATAAACGTTACGTAGTGTAATTAACTTGTAAAACCGGAAGAACGCTGACGATGGTCGTCGCGGGCTGGAAAACGAATGACCTGCAATTTGTATTTACTGTCAATTAAGGAAAAGTTTATAACAGTGGAACATAACATCCCTGCGGGAAATGTGTATCAATTGGTCCAACAGACTGGTCCTGGGAGTTGTGAAAATAGAACAGGTACAAAAAAAGGACTCATGACCAGTAAAAGGAGAACCAATCACGTAACTGGTTTATGAAGAACAAAAAGGTAGAAAAAGTAATGAATTACAGCACAGTCTTTACCGGTGGTGTGACACATTTTTAGGGACTTTCTAAAATTATTTTCTTGAATTTAATTCTAGGACTTGTTTTATTGAAAAAATACTACATTTTATTGAAATAAAACTACATTGTAGTAACTGACACTAAACACGTCCATTGAGAATAGATGTGTGACTGGTCAAATGATGTCAATTGACCCCCTCCAATTACAACCCCATGTAAAAGTGATAGGTCTTATTCATAGAAAGTGTTAATACTAGAACCGGTCTCTACGACCAAAGACCTATTACGGCACTACTTTGGTGTCAGTTCACTTCCCTTTAGGGATATAAGAGGAATAAAAAAAAAACCAAATTATAGTACAACTTTGACTTAAAAAGCACATTGAAAAAATGTATGAAATACATAACAATATTTGACCTTATTATTGTTAATATTGGCCATTATATTGTTAATTTTGACGGTATTACTGTTAATTTTTACCAAATTATTGCTAATTCCGATCAAATTGTGGTTAATTTTAACGGTATTCTGTTCAAAGTAAACCATACTTTGGATACCTATAAACATAAGCATAATCAAAGTCCAACCGTAATGCTCTTAAAATAAGGTAGATATATACTTATGTACTTTATGGGGCTTAGATAAATATTTAAAATGTTTCATACAGTATGACAAATGAAGTATACCCTCATCCGCCACTCGTATTATAGGGTATAAAAAAGCTTTATAGCAAAGTTGTTTTTTACACTAAAAAAACTCTTTGGTAAAAGCTTTTTTGCTAAAGAATTCTTTTAACTTAAAATATTGAAATGTAATATACCGTTATGACGAATTTTTGCTAACTTTTACCAAAAATCATAGTATTGTTTTTGAAAAATAAATCTGAGCTCCAAATTTGTCAATACTGTTTAAGATAGAAAATACAGCAGTACCCCAACGACGTAAAGCTTAGTCTAGACCAACGATCATCACGCTCAGGGTTGCCGTTGAGAATTTTGAAAAAGTCGCACAAAAAGTCGTTTTTAAAACAAAAAGTCGCACAAAAAAGTCGTTTTTTCAAATTTAAGTATCACACTTTTTTTAACATATTAATTTCGTTTTTATTTCTTTAATCACTCTCTTAAAACCGAAAAAAAGTTGTGTGACGATAACTTGTTCTCATCGCTTATAGACATGCAGTAATACCCGGGTGGGTATTGGTTAACGATCTACATAAAAATCTTTGGAAAGGCGATAGTTAATCAAAAAAACACAAAACAAAAAGGAATTAAAAATTTAAACGAAATTAATAGCTGAGAAATAATACGTTAAAAATGTTTTTAAATACACTTATGTGTATTAATTTTACATTTGATTGATTTTAAATAATAAGGGTATTCACGTCACAAGTTGCACCCTTGCAAAAAAGCAAAAGTGCAAAAACATAACAACAACCACAAAGACAATTATTTACGCACAACTAATTGTCTGTGTGGTTGTTGTTATATTTTTGCACTTTTGCTTTTTCGCAAGGGTGCAACTTGTGACGTGAATACCCCCAATATGTTTGTATATACTAAACGTTTTATGTTTTTTTAACTTTTTTTGTTATTTCGCACAAGTTCTTACTTCCAACCAATCTTTTTCAGTATCTAAAAAATTTAGAATTGATAGCATGGACTCACAGGTTTCTACTTATAACCTGTTGGTTGTTAAGTTATTTTTCATTAATTTTGAAAAAAAAAAAATTATCAGCACACGCACTGTTTTAAGCTTCCCACTGTATGCCAAAAATGGTTAGCATTTGTAATTTTTTAAAAAATGTAATTGTATGATTTATCAATGGATTTACTTTTTAACAACTTAAATTCGTTAATAAAAGCCTGTGTCATTTACAACATTCTTAAATAAAGATATGAGATCAATAGCGGTAAAAAGTTGGTCTTAAAACGCTTTTAATAATAATGCCGATCATCCTAGATTGGCATGGAAATTCAATGAACACGATACAGAACAAGGCATATGCAATACAGTTAACTAGTTAAAATGGTCTGGATACAAAATAATCACCTGATCAATCAAATGAGGTTACATATCCCGGGGAATGTTTAAAACAAAATTGATATTTTTATAAACTGTAAAAAAAGTATTTCACTTACAAAAAAGGGGCAAAAAGTCGCAAAAAGTTGGAAAAAGTTGCAAAATTAAACGATTTTAAAAAAGTCGCACAAAAAGTGTCAGAGCGTCAAAAAGGTTGCAAATTGCAACTAAAGTCGCACAACGGTAACGCTGATCACGCTATGCCCCCAGGGGCCGAGCACTTTTCGTGAATTTCACACACACAACACGAAGGTTAACGAAACGACAAAAAACAAAAACAAAACACATAGTTAATGTCCAGTGTGACCATATTAGCTTTTTTCGAGCTAAATTTAGCTTTATTTTTTTGGATTTAGCTTGATATATTTCATTTAGCTTTAAGCTTTTTTTTAAGCTTTTTTAAAAAATGAATTTGGCTTTTTCTAGCCTTTTTTTTCTATTTGTATTCCAATGATTTTATGATATGTACATAATAAAAAAAGAAAGTTCAATAAAATAAAGATATATTGGTAACCTTATAAACTAGTCTCAAACAGCTAAAATCTGGCATCACAGAAACAATAAGTCAGCAAGTAATTCTTTAAAGTTAAACAAGGTGGTAGTAGGAGATTTGCAGTTATTTTTTCACTATTGTTTTTGACAGCTTGATGATCTACACACATATATGAAAACAATGCGATGTTTCAATATCTGCTATAATCTGTTTTGAAATGTACTTTTGTACACATTTTGTTTTCTTCTTTTATTGTGAACTACATGTAACTGTTTTTTCGTATTTGGCTTCTTAAATTCATACTTTATACCTACCTATTAAATTAAAAAATTAATAAAAAGGAAAATGGAAAGGTCAGTAGTATTAATATAAAACTATAAGTAAGGTGTATTATTTTTAATTACTTATACATATAGATTCTTAAAAAGAAATGAGTCGAATGATAAGCAAATTGTGCATAGCTGTAGTAGTGATACAGAAGAGGAATTTTCACCTAGTACTAGTAAAAGGTAGTTTTAATATTGAAAAGAAAAGTATAAGGAATTAAGTATCGTTTTATATTCTAGAAAATACACGCAAAAATTGAGAAAAAGCTGGTTCAATGATTCGAGACTTTCGAAGTGGATTGTTGAAGTAAATGACAAACAGGTAAAATGTAAATACTGTCATTGTACATTGAAATCAAAATTAAGTAACCTGTTAACGCATGGGAAGACAAGTAAGCATGTAGCTGCTGCATCACCTTTCAAGACCAAAAATCAAAAAACATTAGAGTTTCAAACTTCAAGTAGCTGTACGAAGAAAAAAGAAGCTGAGTTGTCTGATGCATTGTTCGTGGCGGTGCATACTTCTATTAGGTCTGTAGATCACATGGTAAAGATGCACAAAAATATTTTCAATGACAGCAAACCGGCGGTGGCAATGTCTTTGGGGCGAACAAAATGTACCGCTATCATTACTTCTATTTTGGCACCACATTTCAAGCAATTGTTGACAGACGACATTAAGGGAAGTCATTATAGTCTTATAATAGACGAGTCAACCGATATTACTGTGGAAAAACATTTAGGTGTAGTAATTCGGTACTACAGTAAGTCATTAAAGCATATCGTAAATACATTTTTACATTTGTATGCTCTAGAAGAAGCAACAGCTCTCGGAATTTCTTCAGCTATCTTAAAAATTTTAAATGCTTTTAATCTAGATATAAAATATATGGTAGGCTTAGGAACAGACAACGCAAAAGTTATGACCGGGGTGAACCGTGGTGTTATCGCAAATTTAAAAGAAAAAAACGATAAAATTGTATTAGTTCCTTGCGTTTGTCATTCGATACAATTATCGGTTTCACATGCGTCCAAAAGTTTGCCGTCCGAAATTGAATATTTAGTGGCAGAAACATATAATTGGTTTTCAAAATCAAGTTTAAGACAAAAGAACTATAAAAACATATATGCAGCAATTAATTGTGATATGCAGCCACTTAAGTTAGTAAGAGCTTGTGACACTAGATGGCTGTCAATAGAAACAGCTGTAAATCGAATTGAAAACCAATGGTTAGAACTAAAAACCCATTTTGAAATTGCAGCTGTTTCTGAGTCGTGTCATCAAGCTAAAATTTTGAAAAAATTGTATAATGAAAAGAATTTACTTTATTTAAAGTTTTTGAAACCGTTACTATCAGATGTTCAAAAAGTAAACAAAATGTTTGAAAGCAACGACGCAGATCCCACATTATTGCTTTCAGAAGTTTATTTATTATTGAAAGATCTTGCAAATCAAATTATTTTGAAAACTGAACATTTTGATCCGTTAAAATCTGATTTGGAAGATTTTTTAACTCCAATACCTTATTTTAATTATAGTTTTGAACAATATCTGATTTCGAAAAGACAAATAATAGATTCTGAAACAGAAAAAGATATAAGATGTACTTGCCAAAATTTTATTAAACAATTAATATATCAATTACGCCAACGTTTGCCAAACAATATTTCATCACTGCAACAAACAAACTTCTTTTCTTTAGAAAATAGTCTCAAGAAAATAAAATGTACTTTGTATGAGAATTTTAAAGAAGAAATGACAATTTTAAAACTAGATGAAATTTCTGATTTAGAATTACAGTGGCAAAAATTAAATTGTTACGAGTGGCCTAATCAAAATTCAACAATAGAATTTTGGATCAATGTTTTTGAGTATAAGAATGCATTAAATGAAAACCCCTTTAGGGAATTATCTATTTTTGTGATGAAATTTTTAGTTTTGCCTTTCAGTAACGCTGAAGTTGAGCGCGTATTCAGCGGAATGAATCTCATAAAAACGAAAATTAGAAACAGATTTACTTTAAATACAGTAAATTCACTTCTCTATATAAGATGTGGCTTAAAAAGAATAAATAAATGTTGTCATAATTTTAAAATAACAAATGATCTCATAAAAAATTTTGATAAATCTATTTATACAAATAATAGTGATTTTTTGTCGAACTCTTTAGAGGAAGACGAATATTCATTTGAGGAAATATTTAACATGTAGTCAAATATTTATCAAGTTTATTCGTTGGTTTGTTAAAAAGTATTTTTTGGAATTAAAAATTTTTAAATCTAGTAAATATACTCATAATTTGTGCAAACGAAGAATCCAAATCTTATAGGATTCCAAATTTGTTCTATACTATACTTTATATTAACCGATGCTTTGAATTTATTCCTTTTTGTATATTAGCTTTAAGAGCTTTTTTATATATGTTCACCATTGTACAAAGATACACACATACGTTCATGTGATATCACTTTTTATATGTTTATTTTATATTTTTTGTTTTTACTTTATTTTTATATATATCAACCAAAGTAGTTTTGAATTGCTATCAATTTTATTTTAGTCTTAAGACTTTTCTTAACTTTATTTTCTTTGTGGTTAACTTATGCTGGCATAAGAATTACAAAAAATTATTTTATAATCATTATTATTATACGAGCATACATACATGAATATGTGTTTGAATTTAATGCTCATCAAGATATTTTTGTTCCATAACTATACATAGTTTGATTTGGTTACTGATTAAAAACATATTTTACTTAAATTTTGACTAAAAAAAAGGTTTTTACATAGTATGTGTTATTTATAATACGAATAATGAATTAATATTATTAAAAAGCAATATAAAAATTTAGCTTTATTTTTTGGCTTTTATTTATTTATTTTTAGCCTTTTTTAGCTCTATTTTTAACCTGATTTAGCTATATATTTTTTTAAAATCTGGTCACACTGTTAATGTCTCAAAAGAGTAAATTTATTTTGCTCTCTTTTCTAGAATTGGTGTTTTTCAATGCACACAACCCAGCGGGAAAAAGAAGGAGTAGGAAGGCCTTCTAGAAGGCCTCTGTACCCCTTCTTTTGGATGTACAAGGCCTTCTTGCTCCATTCCATACTCATATCTTTTTTACACACGTTGTCATTGCGGAGAAGGCCTTCCGCTCTCGCTTCTTCAGCAGGTACATAAGAAGGGTAACGGGACCAAAAAAAAATTGATTTTGCTTTTGCTTGTGCAAAAAAACAATACAAAAAATGTTACTCCCTTCTCATAGAAGTGAGTGTGGAAGGTGTATCTTATCTTTTATACGAAAGAGCGGAGGCCTTCTATGAGGCCTTCTTTAGCAGTTAGATAAGAATAGTAATTGAATCAAAAAATCTTTTAAGCAGGCCTTTAAAAAGGCCTGAAGTAAGAAGGTCTTCTGAGTTTTCTCGCTGGGAATATGAACTCACCACTACATACACATTTTTAACTGTCTCTCTTTGTGATGACCGCTGGTCTAGACGATATGTTTATCAGCAAATGTATGCTTACACTCATATGCTTAAAATTAATAACAAATGACTCTATCAGCATATTCAATATGTTAAGTGTCTAGACGATATGCTGAAAATACCAAATTTTTCAAATTAATCATATGCCAGCAAATGATATTTCAACATATAAGTTATCATACAATTTTTATGTCTACACGATATATTGAATTTTGTATGTATGTTGAGTAATGAGAACAATTGTTTAAAAATTAAAAATTAATTTGGCAATTCTCTTGTTTTATTATTTTATTTAAAATTTTTTATCAATTATCGCCTTTAGTGTAGTTAATACTTAATAAGTAAGAGTGTTTTATTGGGCTGGGTCAAATACGCAAAAAATTAAAATATTTAAAGACTGGATAGATCTAATAAAATATTAATCCTATAACCATCGTTTAGTATACCGATCGACTAAATCACTATCTGATTCGATTTAAGGATGTCCGTCCGGCCGGCTGGCTGGCTGTCAACTTTGTAGTGCGCAAAGTACAAGTCGCAATTACTTGATGAAATTTGGTACATTGGATCTAATTAATTAACAATAATTATTGTAATTAAAAACGGTGAAGAACGGTCAATAATTTCTAAAAGATCCCATACATACTTCTGTTCGGATAAGTGTCTTTGTGCCCATTAACCGTGTTCTATGTTGCTATTAAGACTAAATATGGGTCAAAATATTAATATTCTAAATCTATAGTTCCCATACAAATACCACTCCCAAAAATATTACCAATACCATAACTTCCTTAAAAATGTTGGTATCGACATAAATTTGGCGACGATAACTTTTAGAATATATACTAATAAAATTTTTTTAAGAATAAAAAATATCATATACATAGATATAGATATATCTAGATAATATTCGGCGTAAAAAACCCTTATACATATGATTCATAACCTTATTTTGTTTTATCGGGACCATGATTGGCCATGAGTCCCAAATAAGGTACAGTCTCAAATATTTGTTTGTATATTCTGTGGTACAGGGTATTAAATGGCGGGACTTAGCCGACTTGTCTGTAAACTAAATTATTTTTAAAGTGAGTATTAATTTTAAGAAGAGCTTATAAGATCTCAAAATTCATTATGTTGCGAATTGTGGTTTTGATTCTATTTATTATAGAAAAGTCTCGTTCAACACAAGCGTTAAATATTGATACATAACAGCCGTACCTAAACAAGAGCGGAAGGCGGAACGTTTTCTTCTGCTTAGCTTTTACGCCGATATTCCATACCTAAACAAGAGCGTCAACGTTGTGTCAAAAACAGTAGTGTTAACGTTCTTGTTTAATAAAACCCACATAATAGAAAAAACCGCTAGATTGACAATAAATAGCTAAATTGCCATTATTCATTAACAATAGCGGCCAACTTCACTTTTAAAATCGGATTTTCTAATTGCAAAGCGTTGACGCCGCGCTATTTAGGGATGCTTCATTCAAATTGTATGGGCATGAGAATTTCTGACAGCTAGAAAACGCTTTAAGCTCTTGTTTAGGTACGTCTGTAAAGCATATTCAGCGTCTTGATATGACAAAAAACTTCGAACCAAAAATATGAAATAACCAAAACGGTCGGCAAGACAAATGGCATATTTAATAATACATTTTCCCCAAAAATCCCAAAAAAAAAGTGTTTTCCTCAAAAAACCCCATGTGTATTTTCCCGAAATTTGTATCCCGTATTAAAAAAAAGGGAATAAATTCCCTAACCTGAGAACGCTGCTATCATAATAAATTGGATAATATACATATGAAAGGTATTCCCGACAACAGTTGACCTCTTGCAAAAGAGCAAAAGTGCAAAATCATTACAACAACCAATCAATTATTTCGCACAAGCGATGAAAAGTTGTCAGGGTCTAAGTAAGTGCAAGATTATCAGAGTAAAAGTATAAAAGATGTGCAATTTTTTATACCACAACCTTTTAAACGCACATTTTTTTATTTAAATTGAAAAGGATTATGAATATTGTTTAAAGATGAACTTTTTGAAAAATAAAACAATTCTGTAAAAATAAAACAATTAAAAAAGCGTCTAAAAAATGGAAGGATGCAGAAATAATAAAAATGGTGAACTACTTGTCTAAAAATCGAAATTTTGAGGTAGATTTATAGCTAAATTCGACTTATGATAATAATATGCATTATTTTGATAATTTTTCTAGAAACCTGCGGCTGAAATTTATTATAAATTGTTTTTAAACAAATCGCAAGTGCATGTTTCTTGTGATGTCGTTAAATGGAATGTACATTATTTAAAAAATGTTGGAAAAGCTAAAAATTGGAGATGATAAAAAATATGTTGCTTATTTTGCACAGTTCAAGCGTAAAAAAACGTAAAAGCCTTTGTTGCCTTTGCTATAACCATTAGTAGTGTCCGACTGAACTCACTTTTTCATACCGAACCTGCAGCCGAACCTCGGTAAATTTTGAAAAGTTCGGAACCCGAATTTTTTGACATTAAGTTTGAACCTATGTATTTATTACTTTTTATAATTTATTAATTTAAATAAAAAAAAAATCAGATCATCATTTGCAAAATTAAAAGATAGATTGTAGTTTAAAGTATTTAAACTATTTCATAGTTAAAATATCAGAAAATAAATAAAAAAAAGTTCAATATACACTAAGCTGGCCAGACGTACTTTTTCAGCAGTACGCGTACTTTTTTTTACTATTTGTACTGCTTTCTGCATAACCATTAAAGTACACAATTTAACTTTTTTTAGCGTTTGTACTTCATTTTGTCCTTTTTTTTTGCACAAAAATAAAACACGTTTTCTGCATACTAGTGCTGGGATACTATCGATATTTTCTACAATTGAAATTTAATGTTTATACTGGTAAAAACAAACAGCATGTCCACCTTGTTTAGTTTAAGCAGTTGCTCCTGTTTTTTATATTTCACAGGCAGCTGAAAAGTACCTTTCTGAAGGAACCGAAGTAGCAGGGACTTTTAGATATTTTATTGAAACTTTAGATATTGTTCTAAATTGGTTTTGATTCTCCACCCAAAAAGTAATCGGTCTAAAGGACTTTAAATCTAATAGTCGTTGATTGTATTGTCTTATGCTCGTTATTGCATCTGCATTTTTTACAACATTACAAAAACATTTGACATTTCAGTCCCTATGTAAACATATACAACTTTTGACAAAAGGGCCTCTAATTAGTAGTTCAAAAAAGTACAGCTGTGCTATTAACAACACCTGGTATTCTTCTTGTTTGTGTAATAATATCGATACATCGATATTTTTCATATCGATATTTTAAGACTATCGATAGTTTCCAATTTTCAACAAATTTTCGACATCTACTAAAAAGGCTGCAAATCTGAAAGAAATGTTTGAATTTTGCGATGTGGACTGTTTTGAAAGGCTGCGTCATGTACCCGCTCGATGGCGCTTGTAGTTAAAAAATGTTTAAAAATCTATCCAGCCGTAAAAGCTTTTCAAAGTAATTCAATTATTTTCTAAAAATAAATTGACTTGAACTTTTGTTGAAAAAAATTTAAAAAGAAAACCCTGTAGAAAATAAATAAAAAGAAATTCTACAAACTTGGTCATTTCCCAATTTCGAAAATAATCGTATTTTCACTTCCTCATTCAAACAACTAAACAAAATTTTAGTTGACTGTTTTTTTTTTTTGGAGAAAAGAGCGGAGTTAACCTTTAATTGAAAACTTAAAGAGTGAATTAATAATAAAAACTAATTTTAAATACACTTTCCTCCGTATTCATAAACGATTATTAAAGTGAGCAAGCGTTTATTAAGGACAATTTTCATAGAAAATTTGTTCTGTAAGCCTTTATTAAATTTAAAAAGATTTTTACGTATTGTACAGGCATTTGAGTTTTTCAATTTTTTAAAATCAGATAATAAAAATGCCATTGCTAACGAAGTACAAGTAACTTGATAAATATTTGTAATTTTTTAAATTTACAATAACTAAATTGTTAAATTAGTATAAATTGTTTAACTAACACGTCATATTGAATTGAAAATTAATATTATTATTTTAAAGAATTAAAAGGAACAAAGCTTTTTTGTTTAAAACATTTACACCCGTATTCAAAACAAAAATTTGAATTAAGGATTTGTTATTCAAAACGCTTTTTAATAAACTATGATTATCGAATGATCAAACCCTTTTTAACTCCTAATTAACTACTGCCAATTTGCTATTTCTGTCAATTGAATTTAACTAAAATAGAGATGTACAAATTTTTCTTAATCGGGCGATTTAAAAGTGTTTTGAATAAACTCATGACTAAATTGTGATTAAGCTTAACTAACATTTTAGTTGCTCACTCGATGGCAGAGTATAATCGGAGTACACAAATTTTCGTTTTGATTACGGTTGTTAGTTAAAAACATCTGACTAATTTAAAGATTTCACTTAATTAAATGCTTAATATTAAAGATTTGTGTTCTTTATGAATTGTTATGCATTGAATTTTCTATATTTTGTTTTTAGTTGCATTAATTATTTATTTTGTGTACTGCATTTTAAGTTACTAAAATAAAAAAAAAAATAGTACATTGTTCTCGATGTACTGTTTTTATGGATTTCATATCTGGCAAGCCTATTATGCGCGCAGAAAAAACCATGGTACATAGTACAAGCGTTCAATATAGAATACATATTAGTACTCAAAATTTAATATTATAATGGCAAAAAAGCAATTTTATTCTATTAAGATTATTTCTTCGGTCTGAATAAAGTTGTCCAGCAGCACTTCATAACTGAACGGTTATTTCTTAAGATTTATAAATGTACTGGTGTTCTACTATTGAAATATATCTGTATTTCGAAGACTTTAAAGTTCAGTCAAATACATATTGATATATATATATATGCCTGTATTCATAAAAATGTTTTAAATTTAATAAAGGTTTAAAGAACAAATTTACTATGAAAATTATCCTTAATTTTCATAGTAATTTAATAATCGTTTGTGAATACGGGGGATATTTTTTAATAACATTTTCGTCCTCTTCATCTTGGTGTTCTACATGTGGTGATTTTATGTTATTTTCATTTACACACATAATAATAACTGTAATTTTATAAAAAGTCCGAACATCATTTTTTGCTGAACTCCGTAACCGAACCCAAACGTTCGGTCGGACACTAACCATTAGCGATCATTTACGTTGCGAAAATTGTTCAGGTTATTGAGCCGATAGCTTGAGTTCTAAAATTTCCACCAAATAAAAGTTGATTAATGAAGCTTTAATTAAATTTGCTTTACTGTTTTTAATCTCTTAAGTCTTAACATACAAAAGTTTAACACCCATATTTATAAAAAATATTTGTGACTTATTAAAGGTTTATTGAACAAATTTCCTATGAAAACATGTTCAATAAACCTTTCTTAAATTAAAAATAAGTTTCATGAATATGGGGGTAATACTTTATTCTAAAAAAAAGTATTCCTTTGGTAGGGAGGGATTCGGTGAAATTTTCCACCATACATATATATTTAAATATACCAACTGCAAGTTTATCAATGTGTAAAAAATTATACATAACATATCTTTTGACCCTAGCAAATGATTCGCATCTTAGTACAATTTATGAAGCTAAAGCTGTTCGAGTATATTTGTTTATTGAGCCCATAGGTATCTAGCTTTAAACTTTATTCGAAATCCTTAATTTTGCTTAATGACGCAAGCTATGGACTAGAGTATACTTTTTAAGATTCGAGTTGCGCTGAATCTGATTCTATACTCAGAATTTCTCTATCACATAACTGCACAATTGCATTTCAAAAAATTAACTTTTTGGTGACGTTTTCATGTCAGCGACATAATTAATCCTTTTTTAATGAAATGGCAATCGCTAAGGAGCCACGATATCGAAGAATTTTTTTTGAACCACCTTGACAAAAAGAACTTGAGTGATATGTGGTTTCAAAGGAATGAAGTATCGTGCCAGACAGCGTACGACGATCGATTTATTAAAGGCTAACAGCCGTATTTATAATGGAAATTTGGCATGAAGTTAGCACAAAGTTTATTTATAATACACTTACCAAACTCTGGCTAACGATTTGCTAAACCCTTTTTAACCAGCTGCCAAAAATTTGCCAACTTGTAAGAAACAAAATTGTTGCAAATAATGTCATCGATTGTACTTTTTTTGATATGAAAATCATTTCCACAACTAATTCACTAGTCTGTTAATGGAAAAAACAAAATGTGTTGCTCCTAAAGAAAAACCCTTTACTTTGGAATCTGTTTTAATCTAATTTTAGGGGTGTAACACAATCACTATTTTTGTATGTTGGTATATTATGTATGTACTTATACTATATTTTAAAATAATGAAACTCACACATCTACTTCTTTCAATTATGTTAAAATAGAAGTAAAAAAAATATTTAAAACTCTAACTTGTAGAGTTACTTTCTTAACACTGCCACTTTGTAAACTGAAGACAACTCAGAAAATGCTTAACGCTTTTAAAGTATCTGCTTGCAACTGTTGCTTTAAATAACAACACAAAAAATAATGGAGTGCTTAACTACAAGAAGTTTTATTCCAGAGGTTCTTAAGAAAAGCAGCCAAAAAAATTTAATTAAAATGTAAAAAGTAGCAGGTTATGGGTGCGTTCGACCCATTTTCCGTTCCAGTTGTTGGCACCGTAGTACTCTTTTGAATGTTTTACAACAGAAGTAAAATTACTGTCTGATAATAAAATACTGCTGGATTTTCCGTAAGTTGTTATACGTATTCACTTCTTACCGAAAACTTCAAATTTATGACATGTCATATGCATTGAAAAGCGCATTTTTAAATATCTAATGGAGCAATGTTTGAATGCTAATTACGATTGCTAGTTTAAAACGTTGAAGAACCGACACTTGACTGATATAAAAAATAATTTAAATATATTCTTTGAGCCGCATTTCCACAATCTAAACTCTTGTTTTTTTTTTTTTAATAAAAAGTCTTATATAGTACCCGTCGTTTTATTAAGTGCAAAGTTTTTGTTTAATGAATTTAAAAACATAAAATTTTATATTACTTCGACCTCATTGTATCGGGGTTTTCAACAAGAACTTTGTTTTCTTAAAAAAATAAAACAAAAAATTTAGATGAAGATTATTCAAATTTTTATTGTATTAAGAAGAGAAGAGTTCGGCAATTATGAATGAAAAATGATATTTGCAAATGTCCACCACGAGCACGCTGACAGATGTTCATCCTTTCATCAGAGTTTTTAATTACTTTTTGGCAAAATTGTGGGTCTATTTCGTTAATCACATCAGGGATTTTGAATTTTAAGGCTGCAATCGATTCGATTGGCTCCTAATAGACTCTGTCCTTAACATAGCCCCACAAAAAAAAAATCCAGTGATGTTCGTGAAGTGATGCGATCGGGAAATTTGGGTTGCAATAAATTGATCGTTTCATTGGCTGTGTGTTATTTAACTTTAACAGAACCACCATTTTCGTAGTGGACTTTAATTATTTTAATGCGATTTTCGAGCGAAATTGAATTCACTGTAACAATTGCCAATGCATCCATCTACAAAGAATACGTCATAAAACTAAATGTCAAAACTATCATGATGTTGGTATTGCCACAATTAAAAAAAAAAGTTTTTTTTTTTAAAACCCTTTATATCCTGTAAAGCCACAAGTAGAATTTAGCTGTAATGTCTAGAGTTATTGATATTTAAGTCACAATTAAGTTATTGTACGAATAATTATCCATCATAAGATACGTTTATAGACTGAAGAAGCATGATTGAGTGTCCTGTTGTTTGTTTGTTTGTCTGTTGTTTACTAAAGTAGTTTTGTATGAGGAACAGTGGCGGGTAGAGCAAAACAATACTTAATAAACTTTAAAATAGTTGATATTGAGCAAAATGAATGCTTAATATCTGAGTAAGCATAATAAATTTCGTGAAACGGAAACAAAATTGTTTTCAAAATGGTGGGTAGGTCTAACCAATAATGAGCTAACGATTTAGCACTTGGCACCATAATTTTGCCAAATATTAAGAATTTTTTAAATTTCTACAAATATACATCAAATGTTTGTTCAAAAAGCAAACACCCCAATTAACATCAGAAAATATTTATACAAACGTAAAATTTTGACATGTTTGCCAAGCAATTTCTGTGTTTTATTTTGCCCTTAACAAGTCAAGAATTTCGCTCTCATACAATCTGTTTTATGTTTGCAAGTGTCAAATCCCAACTATAATATACACAAGCTGGCTTAAGCTACTGTCAAAAATTACCAAAAAGCCACTCAAAAGCATTTAAAAAAACCAAAAATAAAATCACAAAAAGTGCGATCTGTTTCGCACTTTCCTTAAGCAAATGCCAGTTTCATAAAATTAACCAAAAAGTTTTCTTAAGTTCAATATGGCTCGACACATATGAATCGCATGTATTCGCACAATAGTTTAAGCCAACTTAAGCATGTTATAGTTGGGCCTTCAATTGTGAAAAATTCGAGTAGCTGTGGAGTCGACTTTTTTGGGTGCTGTTAAAAAATAAGTTTTTGTCTTAAAAGTGCATTTTAATGTTAAAGGTCCACAGTTGTAGTAAATATTGTATTGTGCATTAAACCTAAGTGCACCTATTGGGGTATACCGTATACCTTAAGTAAGCTAATTTGTTGAAGTGTAGCACGTTACCTTCCAAATAAGACACAAATGAAATTGTGGATTTTTTAAATGGTTTGTTTTTGTTATCTTGTTTTTTTTTTAATTACAATAAAGTCAACTTTGTATAAAACACAATTAATTTTAAAGAAAATAGTAGGATTTGGTAAAGGTGCATATGGTGTACCACGTTACCTGTACAGTTTTTAAAGTCGTGTTTAATGCGATTTGCAATATTTTCTTAAATAGCAAATAGATTAAAGTTGTTCTTATTTGTATTTCCAAATTTAAAATGCTTTCATTCTAGTTTTTATTAATAAAGTTCAACAAAGTCAAACGGATATACCACTATATTTCAACTAAAAACCCGCTTATAAGGAACTTTCAGTTTAAATCTTGGCGAATGTGATAAAAGATCCAGTTGTTTTGGATAAAAGTTGTAAAAAACCAAAAGGCAATTTCAGTGCTTTTAATAAAATTTCACTCAGTATGTTACACATACAAATTAAATTTAATATGTACATATGTATGTAAAATTTGTTCGATGGATACTCTTTCGTTTGACTAATTTAAATACTGTTTATCTTCATTTTACATTAGAAAACAATTGTATTTTTCTTTCGCTTTCCATGTACATAAGTGTGTATATTTTCTAACAAAATGTCTAGTTTGCTCGCAAAAGGGCTGTTTTACTATCTGTCAGTTTTTCTTTTTCTGCCTCTAACTACATATTACGATTGTTATTCACTCTATTAGAAGCTGTAATAAGGTCAATTTAATCTCGTGATTCTTTTGCTGACACATGTACAATACAAAAAGGGCTTACAAAGCTCAAATATCGGTCACTAGTCTATAGTCGTAAGTCGTTTTTTCTTTACTTAATGTTTTTTGTTATCAGGGACCGAAAATAACAGTTGTTCTGATATTTTAAATCAAAAAAGCATATAGAAGTTATTGTCAAAAGACTGTGTTATTTTAATGTGATGATGTTCATACATTAAAATAAATATTTAAAGTGAACTAAATTATTCTAAAATGTATACTTCTTTGGAAAAATACTTTTATTTTTGCTCAAAAAAAATATAAGTAAAAAATAACATGTCCTCTGACTTTAAGAAAAATTAAATAATAACACTGTGCTAGTTGAAAAAAATACAAGCCGGGCGCATGGCGTTTTAACATAATTCGGGTACGGTGAATCTAGTGGTGCTATACCGTTATTTCGAAAATGGAGGAGGTTGCACAACATATATTCGCGTAACTCAAAAACGGTTTAGTTTATTGAAATTACTAACAAAAAACGAAATTACGCAATAAAATTTCCACCACTGGATTCAGCGTACCCGAATTAGGTTAAAACGCCAGGTGCTTGTCTCAAAAAAATGTCAATTTCTTGCACAGTGTAATTGCAGTCCCTGCTTGGTATTTTTTTTTTTTTGTTAATATTGTCATGTGTTTTTTTTTTTGTGTGGCCATTTGTTTTTCTTTACCCAACAAACGCGGCGGTTTGATTTCAAATTGCAAATGATTTGAAATCAAACGTTTTCTCAAACGACAAACGTTTGATAATGAGTTGAAAATCATAGCATTCTCAATAAAAAGAGGAAATTATTTTCAAATAGAAATACATATAGGTATATATATTTTCAACTTGCTTTCAAACGTAAATCTCAAGTGTTTTGCAAATGTGGATTATAATGCAATTTGGAACATAAATAAAAATATTTTATTTTTTTAATTTAAATTCGTTATTTATTTAAATAAACTGTGAGATAAACATTTGGCACCATAGCTAAAAGATGAAATAATCTTCTTTCCGTCCTCTAATTATTGGAAAGAGAAAATGTTTATCTCCCTTTTGAGGATTGCAGCACCGCGATCATACAACAAACTTATAATTTCTTCACTTTCCCGTTTTATTTTTTAATTCATATTCTTAATCATTGTAATAACTAACAAATAATTGTAATTTTTCATAAGAAATAAATCTTTCACTTGTAAAACACATTTAACCACAAAGTTAAAATTTAAGTAATCGCCATTTAAATGTTTGCATTTATTTTTCGCTTAAGTATTGCCAAGTTTAGTTTTGGAATGAATTTAACATTTGATTCTGAGTTGACGTCAAATTGATAAAACATTTGATGTCATTTCATATCAAAGGTTTGACTTAGTGTTTATTAGGTATAAGCATTTAAAAATATTTTGTAGAAGAATCCAATTCTAATTTGGACAATCTTATAGGCCAAAAAAAATTCCAAATATTTAATAAAATATTGGAAAATATTTTTTTTCTATATAAATTTAAAAGTTTAATATTAGAAAAATTTATAAAATCTGGTAACGTTCTGATCTTTTTTTAATTTAAATATTGAAGAGACCTTCGTTACACTTTGTTAAGCAGTTTATTTAAATTAATAGTATACATTTCAAAATAGGCCATTGACAACATTTATTCAAGCTGTATAAATATAAATATTTTGGTAAATTTTGTAACTGTTCCGTGTTATTGTAACAACTATTACCAACCGGTAGTAAAATACCAAAATTTAAATTATCACGTTCGTTTGCAATTTGATAACGGATGGTGTCAAAATTAAGGGAACACCTCGACAATAATGTCTATATTTTTTTTAACTTGAACAACTTATTGTTTTCATTTTGACAACATTCCTTTCTTATATTGACAAAATATTGTTGCATATCGACACATGCATCGGAATGCTACTATTCTCATAATCCAACCAATAGAAAGAAGCTATAAAATAGTTTTATTGATTAATTTAAATTAAAATAATTATCATATTATTAAAGTAATCTAACCAGCTCCGTAAACTGATTAATTTTTAAAAAAATTTAATGTCTCATATCATATACTTCTTGACTTGCCAATTGTAGAAATATTTGAAGACATTTTGGATTTTAGATTTCCATTATGTCGTAACTACCGTTAGTTTAAAAATATTTTGTAGATTTCTGTTTTGTATTTAATTTTGTAAGTATACAATATATCGAATGACAACTAATTTTACATTGACGGCAAACAACAAATAATGTAAATTAAAAAAATGTGTACCAAATTATAAGGGTTAACTTATCGGGCCGTTTATTTAATCAACACTTTACATATATATGGGGTGGTGGATGGTATAGAAATGTGTGTTTTAGGGTTTGCAATACCGAATTCGAAACTATTTTAATAATCTTCACTATTTATCTGAGACACGCTCATTTTCGAAATGTGTTAAATTGCTTCCAGTTATATTTAGAAACAGAGTTCTAGATCCAAATATGGAACAACTAAATTTAAAAATTTATATTTCTGTTACAAAGACTAACAACAATTGGTCATTAAACTTTGCACAAAGTCATTTTATATAACAAGAATTTATACCTTTAAATTTCGTTAAGATCGGCTCCTTATATAGCCCACTCTCTGAAAATATTTTAGTTCTTCTAAAACTGCAACGGGTAATGTCAATCAAAGATCTGGCACAGCCGAATATAAAAAGCACTTTTATTTGTTTTAATTTGAAATACCGAATTTATTACGATTTAAATTTTTGTATTTTATAAATTTATTTTTGTTCATAAAAACTAAAAAATGTTATATATCGTTAGCTAAAATTCAAAAAGGCGTTAAGCTTCGTACAGACGGTTGTCAGATCTTACAATGTTGTCATTTTTCTGGCAATGGTGCCATTGTCAGATGCATTAATTTTACACATCTGCCAAATGAAAATGAGCTTACAATGTTCACACACTTGCTAGACGTTTTTAGCCAATTTAATTGACAGCATTGTAAGATCTGACCACCGGTCTGTACGAAGCTAAACTAACAAAAATATAATTTTACATGTTAGAAAACATGCATTGATAAGTCGTCCATGGAATTCTTCATTATATTTTGTAAAAAAAAAAATGGGTAACTAGGTAATTTTGCATTTATAATACTCTTGTAGTTACGTCCTTTGTTTTTTGTTAATAAAAGCACCATTTTTGACCGCAGAAGTATAAAACTTTGTCAAGCCATGTAGTTCAATGGCATTCATAATAACCAATCAAGAACACGATTTTGAATTTTTTGTTAGTTACGCCTTTTTGCATTTTAGCTAACGATATGTATAACTTATAGAATGCTACATTTGCGGAAAAAAATAAACAGCACACAACTGTAGAACATACTGTTGATGTAGTTTTTAATATTGTAAACATTTGTTGAACATAAAACCTGTCAAAAACAAAATGGTGAAAACATATGATTTTTATTTTCAACGTAAATATGATGATGTATCAAATAAATTTAATATACATACATTCGAAGTGGCACTCGGGATATCTCTATTATTCCGATAACTCGCCATCGTGTGGAATGGGCGGTCAAAAGCTTCCATCCCTTTAAATCTCCAGGCCCGGATGGCATTATCCCAGAGGACCTGCAAAAGAACCTGGGAATATTGATGCCATGGCTCCTGGCAATATTTAGAGCCTGCCTGAGCCTCTCACATGTCCCATCAACTTGGACAACATATAAGATCGTCTTCATCCCCAAGAGTGGGAAGACATCTCACACTATGGCTAAAGACTTTAGACCAATTAGTCTATCCTCCTTTCTACTGAAAACACTGGAGAGGATTTTGGATATTCATATTAGATCATCATTGGGACACAATTCCATGTCACTGGCTCAGCACGCCTACACGAAGGGAAGGTCCACTGAAACTGCGCTTCACTCATTGGTGGGCCACATAGAGAGATCCCTGCACTACAAGGAATTTGCTTTAGTTGCATTCCTGGATATTGAGGGCGCTTTCAACAACGTTAGACCTGAATCGGTTATTAACGCAATGAGACATTTGGAAATCGACCCGGCGATTATTCAATTTGTCAGCAGCATCTTGCACTTCAGGCGTATCGAATCCAACTTAGGCGCCTCGAACATCTCCAAGGTTGCGACTAGGGGCACCCCGCAAGGTGGTGTACTCTCACCATTACTTTGGAATCTGAATATGAATACCCTACTCAGGGCCATGGAAAGGACGTGCTGCAGAACGGTTGCATATGCGGATGACGTTGCAGTTGTGGCTCGGGGTAAAGATCCCAGACTATTGTCTGAACTAATGGAGTCCGAATTGGACGTCCTAACAAAATGGTGCCAGGGATGTGGACTGGATGTAAATCCTGCCAAAACGGAACTGGTACTTTTCACAAGGAGATACAAAATTCCCAAATTTGATACCCCGAGGATAAAGGGGGTCTCACTGAAAATGTCTGACAGCGCCAAGTATCTTGGGCTAATATTGGACAGCAAACTGAACTGGAGGATGAACACCATTTCCAGGACTAATAAGGCGGCAACTGCATTGTATTGCTGCAAGAGGGCCATTGGTCTTAACTGGGGAATTAACCCGAGGAATGTATACTGGCTATACGAATGTGTCATTAAACCCATTCTATTCTACGGGGCAGCTGTTTGGTTGCCGGCGCTCAAGGTGAAGAGTCATCAAACTGGGTTTGAACGTACAATGAGAATGGTGGCGATAGCGGTAACAGGTGCCATTAGAACAACCCCCTCTAAGGCATTGTTTTCGATTTTAAACTGGTTACCACCAGACATTTTGGCTAAAAGGCTGGCTGCGAACGCGGCGGTAAGACTAAGGGCCACCGGAGCATGGAGGGATTTCAATATCGGACATGCTAATATTCTGAACGAAATTAATTGGCACATGGATGTTGATTATGTCACACCCGAGCCGATCTTTGATCCTGGCTTCACGGTAAGCATTTTGGATAACGTGGTCCACTATGATGACCTACAAATTCCCGCGAATGCGATTCAAATCTTCACGGACGGGTCTAAAACACTGTATGGTGTCGGTTCTGGCATATACTCCGAGCAGCTAAACTGGAGCATTCCTATGAGGCTGCCGGACCACTGCAGTGTCATCCAGGCCGAGATAATGGCCATCCACACAGCCGCGAGACGCATCCGATACGGTGAAATATCTGGAAGGGATATTCACATTATTACCGATAGCAAGGCGGCCATAAGATCCCTGGAGAATGTGTTCATCACATCGAGAATTGTCCGAGAATGCCGGATGTCTCTGGATGAGATAGCGAGACATTCACTGGTCACCCTTAATTGGGTCCCCGGACACGGGAACATACTGGGGAACTGCATGGCGGATTCGTTGGCGCATGCAGGCACCACCTTGAATCGAGACGGTTCAACATATAATGTAGGTGCTTCACTCCCAAGGAGCAAGCAACTTATAGCGCACGAGTTTCATATTATCGCCAGTCGGAGGTGGCACGATGAAACTACCTGTGGGGAAACCAGGAAAATCTGGCCCGTCATAGATGAAAAAAGGACACGGCGGGCACTACAGCTGTCCAGACATCATTTAAGAAACCTGATTGCGGTTATAACTGGCCACTGGCCCATTAGGAGGCACGCCCAGAGGCTGGGGCTCCCTTACAATGACTTTTGTAGAAGTTGCGGCGAGGAGGAGGAGGACGAGTCAACGGAACATCTTCTCTGTAATTGCCCGGCTTTCGGAGATCTAAGACTCGAAATGTTTGGTCGAAGAGCCCTTGGGGACAAAACTTGTCTCTCTGATGTTGATGTAAACAGGATCCACTCCTTTACTGAATCGACCGGATGGCTGCGTGGGAACACTAGCAGCCAGACAACATAGGACCCATGGGAGACGGTGTGACATGGTAACACAACGGGAACTAATTAATGGACCCACGTAAGCTGTGCTTGATCACGGCTGCCAATAGAATCTAACCTACATTCGAAGTTTTTTGTTTGATTTTAAATCAAATAGTTAATGAGGGTTATCACGATGGTCATTGTGCATTTTTGCAATTTGTAAATTTGCAGTTCATATTATGATTGATCGTGACCATACAACTTGTATTTTTTGTGCAAATGTGCCCTTTTTCTAAAAATTTATTTTGGCAACACAAAAACTTCTGACAGCACTGTAAAAAATCTGCATTTGTTTACAATTATACACAAGCAAATTAAAATAAATTTTTTCTTTTTAAATTATTTAAATTTATTTCTATTTTTTATAATAAAACCCAGGAAAATGTTCAATTTATAAGTTTCCTTAAAAAACAATATGCCGCTTAAGCCCTTATGACACTACATTTTTTATTCATTAATTGATATAGAATTGATAGAAAGAAACAGTAAATGTTAGAAAGAGCAAACTGGAGCAAACTATAAAAAATGTAAACAAAGTTTTGTAGTTTTTTTTTTCTCTTGTTATGGTTTTGTTTCAGGGATGGCGTTGAGAATTTTTAAAATTGTACCAACAACCTTTAAAAATTGTACTTTTTTACCCTAATTGTACTAAAAGATTTTTTTAGTTGAAATTAATTTTATTTATGTTCATAAAAAATACCACAAAAAGGTATTATACATCTTTGTTTAAAAAGTATCAACAAAAAAGTACAATTGAAACAACTTAGCCATCCCTGTTTTGTTTATTTTATTAAATGTTGCCAACTTTTTGTTTATGAGAAACCTAAAAACAAAAAGCGGTAAATCGCTGAATTTGCCCATAAACCGCTGATTCAGCAACACTTTTAATATTTCAAGCTTTAAATGTCAATTTTAAGTTAAACAATTTTACATTTTTTTTGACATAACTTCATTTTTTATCGATAACTTTTTAAAAATTGTTGACAGTTTGCCATTTATCTTAATACAGCTGAACTCTTTGCACTTGGTAAATTTTTCTATTACATTATATTTGTACTGTTCACCAAAACTTGAACAATGCATTAAAAATGTAGTGTCATATGGGCTTTAATATGTCAAATGTTATTGTTTACATTTGTTTGCAACTGGGCAAATATGCATTAATTTTGTTCATGGTTTTTTGTGTAAACGATGTAAAATAGAGCAAATTGCAAATTCGTATATTTTATTGTTATTTTGTGCAAATGTGTGTATTTTTGCACACATTTGCATCGTTTGCACACTTTGCACTACCTATCGTGATTTCCCTTAATATGTGTTAACAATATGTATTTGAGGAAGTTAAGAAATTTTAGTAGGTATTTAAAATAATAACGATTTCCCAATATCGGTTCGGTATTGCAAACCGTACTGTTTTACACCTTTTTATAACGCAGCTCAAAAAATAGATTTTATATAAACATTTTTACAATGTCTAATTTTGAACAACATTTATATTATGTAACACTTAAAAGTAAATCAGTCAAGCGATTAATAATAGATTTATGTACTTACTAATAGAACATTACAAACATATTATTAAGAATATTAAGTGTGCCGCACACATTTATTTAGTTATGTATGTACGAAAGTATGTATAAATATAAATAAATATTAGCAGTGTTCGGTGTTTAATAAAAATGGTCTTACAAACTTGCAAATTCATAAGATTGTAGCTCTTGTTTGCATTCCAACAACAAAATACACAGTATTGCAATTGTCATCGCACTGCTTTTGCGCCATACTAAAACTGTTTAGCTTTTTTTGCTACGTGTATGGCGTTTGCATCCCTAATACTAATACAGAACATTTGACATTTGTAAACAATAATTTAGAATCTACTGATGCTTCGATAATATTTTCTTTTACCGCTTCGTGACATTTGAAAACAATTTCACAAAATAATCCAACACTTCTTTATAACTTTTCACGACAAATTATTCTGTATATCAGCTCTTACTAAATTTGAATCTAGACTTGCAAAGGTTATTTTAAGCAAACACTTGCAGTCAATGACAAAATTATTTCACTAACTTAAGCAATGTTTATATTATGTGTATTTGTCATGCAGATTGTCATTTTATCACATGTTAAATTTGTACATATCGTCTGCGCTCCTTCAAACAATATCATGTGTTATTTCTCAGTGTACAGTACACATGACATTTTTAATTTGGAATGAGTTCAATTTCCAAGTGACAAAGCATCTCACATCAGCTGTTTTTTTTATTAAGAAAATTGCTTGTGGTGGCAAAAATTTATGGAAATTTTAATAAATTATAATAGTAAATATATAATAAAAAAGTTAAGAATACACAAATTATGTATTTTTTTTTATTTTTGATAGGTTGTCAAATGTACGTTACATACCAACATGTGGACATGTAAATTATAACTCTTATGTAAAACTCAAATTTTGACATACACATGAAATCACATGTGGGTAGAAAAGTGACATTCCACATGACAAATACACATAATGTGAACATAGCTTAACAGTTGCAACCTAAAACGCGCTAAGCACTAAATACCGCTATTGTATTTATGATAATATTTTTAATATTTGTTTTTTTATTAACGACAATCTTTATTTTTTTTAACTTAATTTTGTTAATGAAGATCGTTTTAGACATTAAACATTTGAAATATTTCAATGGTACCTCACATCCTCGATAGTATAGTGGTCAGTATCCCCGCCTGTCACGCGGGAGACCGGGGTTCAATTCCCCGTCGGGGAGATTTTTTTTAATTTCTAAGTTAATTTTTTTTTATATTTAGTATACAAGAAATTTCTTAAAATATTATTTAGTTTAATAAGAAATATTCTTTATAAAAACCTTTAAGAATGCTTTAAAAAATAAAACCGCCTTCTTAATTTATAAAAAGCTCGTGTCACGATGTTTAAACTCAGCCGAAACGGCTCAATCTATTTTAATGAAATTTTGTATGTATGTATATATATATGGTAATGAGTAGGGCAACCAAAAAAAAGCAAATGCTTATTTTTTGGTTTACAAGATAGAAAGATTTTGATTGAACACAAACTCCGATCATAAGAAAACAAAGAAAATGAGCTATATTTGTTAGGGCTTTTTTTTGCTTATTTTGGCAATATCGGCTTTTTTTTAGTTATTTTTGCGATATCGGCTTTTTTTTGCTTATTTTGCCATTTTAAGATAATTTTTCATACAAAAAAAAAACTTATTTAATAAAATTTTGCAAAAATCGTTATTATTATTTTTTTTATTTGCAACTTTTTTTATAAATACTAAAAAATCAACCATTTCTGTGCTGTAACAACTCTGGTTAAAAAAATCGTTCAACGTTATGGTAATATTTTGTGCTTCCCTTGAGCAATATCATCCCAAAAACCTATATTATCTCTTTATGTTATTATAGCTACACTAAAGAGTGGAGAGGGTATTATGCATTTGTGCTGATGTGAGAAACACCTTAAAATATTGGTCCTTAAGTATACCGGTCAACACAGAATCACTTTCTGAGTCGATCTAACGATGTCCGTCCGGCTGGCTGGCTGTCCATGTAACCTCGTGCGCAAAGTACAGGTCGCAATTTTAAAGACAATTTAATGAAATTTGGTACGTGGGTTCTAATTGGCACTAAGGCCAAGCGGTCCATAATTAAATATAGCCTCCATACAAGCTGCTATCAGGAAGAGGGTCTTTGTGCTCACTATCAACCAATTTTAATGCAATTAAAGACATATGTAGATGGATCCATATTTATGTGGACACGTAAGGTATGCATTTTTTAAAAAAATAGGACTATGAGGGGGATAGGGGGCAATTTCTGCCTACCAGAAACCATCAAACCGATTTTAATGAAATTTAAAACATAGATGATCCCTATTCATAAAGGCATACACTCTCGAAACTTGTTTTTAAATACTGTGGTGTTGGGTATAATACGGTCGGGCTTGACCGACTATACTTTCTTACTTGATTTTTATGCAACTCTGTCTTAGCAGTACTGTAACTTACCTTTTATAGTGTTGTGTATAATTTGTATGTGTTTATGTTTTTAGTATTAAGCCTTTTTTTAAACCTAATTTAATATTTGCTTGTTTAAGTTCTTTTCTCTCGAAAATTCCAAAGCTCTATTCTTACGATCAAATTCCTCAGTATGTAACGTCTTTTACCATCACACTTTGTAACGTCTTATTTCTTTTTTAATATAGTTTTGTATAAAGAAACGTCTTTTAGTTCCCCTTCTCTCTGCTTTTGGTATAGTAACGTCTTATTTTTTTCTTTTTTAATATAGTTTTAGCTATTAAGAATTTCTCTGTATATCAAATAATGTAAATTTCTGCAAATTTTGTTGTTTTACTCGAAGTTGTAACAAAATTGGAAACAAAAAATCTTTCATTGGTTTTCTAAGTGAACATAGTTGTGGATCGTAAGAAAAATGTCCCGTGTTCCAGGGGATATAGAAGACGAAGTTAATACAAAATTAAGATCAGTTTCATTAAAAAATTAAGGATTTTCGGTATTGAAAGATATTGGGGATATTTTGGGAGGCAAGCGGAATTATGAGTCCAATCGTATAAAATATACTTCAGAGCAAATACTCAATTTTAGATATGCTCCCTTAACATCTGTAGACGTAGGAAGAACTTTTTCTATCTACAAGAACTTGCTGACTCCAAACAAACATAGTTTTCTTTTCGAAAAATTTATTGCATCAACTTATAATTTACTATAACAACGAATTAAGTGAAAAATAAACAAGTTTAAATTGCTTTTTTTTTAAGTTTTAACAGCTTATTTTCATGTTTTTAAAGGCTTTTTTTAAGAGCTTAAAACTGTTTTTTTAGTGCTTTTTTTTGGTTGCCCTAGTAATGAGAATAGAGCCCTGTTTCTCAAAACAACAAGTCCCAAATCTACAAGTAAAATACATTTAAAACAAAAATTGTTGCTTTTTTAATTTATTTTACTTGTAGATTTGTAACTTGTATTTTTGGGAAACAGGGTCTAGGTCGTAAAGTATATTTCATACCGCTAGGTTATTAGTATGGCCTGATCCAGAAATTTTTTTTCAATTTCATTAAGAAAAACTTTTTTTGCATTTTTTTTATTTGGCATCAAAAAATTCACCAACTTATAGACATCGGCAATAGAAAAGTTGCTGTGTATGAAAATATTAGATTCATAAAATTTATTTTCCTAAAATTGGTTGGTTCCTAAATTGCTCTCATTGACCGCATATTTTCTGGTGTAAGTACACAATACAAAAATCTTGCGTAGCTTGAAGAAAGAGCCAACGATTTAAGCTTCAACTTACAGTAGTCGCTGTCAGGCAACTTTGTATCATACAAATAGATCTATACAGTTTGTGATGCCAAAGAAACTATAATTAACCCAAAAGTGTTTTGAACTCACTGGATTTGCCAGGTATGTCACCACATCTTCGATTGAAAGTTGGATCTCCGGTTGTTTTACTTCGGAATTTGAACCCACCACGGCTGTGCAATGGTACGCGACTAGTCATTTAATATTGATGAACCGTTTTATAAGGTTTCGAAAATGTTTTGCGAATTCCAAGGATTATCACAGACGTGCTAATTGAATTCAAATGCTTTTAATTTTTCATAGATTAGCATTCGCAATGACAATCAATAAGTAGCAAAAACAAACGATGTGTGTTTGCGGCTTAGATTTGGGCACACCATATTTTTCAGACGGACAATTATACGTGGCATGTTCTCGCGTGGGCAAATTATCGAGTTTATTTGTGTTGGCTAAGTACGGACTTACAAAAAATATCGTGTACTCAATTGCTTTTCGAAACTTTTATTAATTTTATTTTTTTTCATTATTCTATTTTAGGATAAGAATATGTATGTTAAAATGCATTTTAAGAAAAAATTTTATGAAAATTTTGCTTAAAACACATTTCAAGCTTATTTTATTTTTTGTGAATACGGCAGTAAGAGTTCAAACAATGCATACGTCTGTAATGATAATGAAATTTATTCATCGAATTGAAAATATAAATGGTTGGTGATTTATGTTTCGGCGTTACATTCCTCTTGCTGTCATAGATCCCATCACCACTCACTTAGGGCACTGCTACACGTTCAATAAATATCGTGATATTTGGATCGCGATCCATTTTAAAATATTGATGGATCACGAGCGTATGCTACATGTTCAATATTTATCGCGTCAGTATTTATGTTATTTTGTGCTGTGCGGGTCGTTTATCAATGTCCAGAACCCACTCGATTTCACTGTCTTCTGCCATTACCCTTTATTTCAATAAACTTTTCACAAATTTTGTCAATTGTTTTACTTTTTATTTGTTTAGTTTTTTCCACTGGGTATTTTATTTCTTTTATTTTGACACTTTTTACTTTTTATTTCTTTAACTTTTTTTACTGCGTATTTTATTTCTTTTATTTTGATACTTTTTACTGACGTATTAATTTTTATTAATATTATTTAATATCATGAAAATGCTACACGTTCAATATTTATCACGTGATCCACGATCCGCGATCTGGATTTCTGGATTTCATATTTTAGGCCATTCTGCGATATGGATCGCGATCCATCAATATTGCGTGCTACACGTTCAATAAATATCGTGATACTAGAAATATCACGATATTTATTGAACGTGTAGCAGTGCCCTTAGAATACATTCGTTATTTTTTAGTTAACAACAAAAATATTGACTATAAATAATTTGTATGGCAGAACAAAGTTTGCCGGTCTGCTTGTATACATATCTGTGCCATTTTGACAAAACATCTTAAGTCGAGATAAGATAGCAAAAAAGATTTTAAAAAAACTCTGTGAAAAAATCATTTTTCAAAATCACATATTAAAATAAACCAAAATTTAAGAAAAATTTCGCTTATAATTCAAAATTTTAAAAAACGAAAAATGTTTTTTCAATGAAAATTCGGATAAACAACAACATTTTTTTCAACTTTTTAAATTTGACTTAAGATGTTTTGTCAAAATGCCACAGATATGTATGTACGTACAAATAGTTAATAGTTAATCATTTATTTTAAAAGCTACAGGCCAATATATTACTCATGCTTATGTTAACAATTCGCCGCGGCTTCTCATATATCCCATATGGTCTAGTGGCTAGGATATCTGGCTTTCACCCAGAAGGCCCGGGTTCGATTCCCGGTATGGGAAAATTTTTTTTTTAATTTTTATTTCGTAAGCAAGAATTTTTTATTAATATGCTATGTTTATACGACGATATAAGCCAACTTGTTTCGCTCTCTGAAACTAGATTGCCAAATATGCTGTTCATACGATTTATTCTTGTTAAATTTTGATATTTTTTGTGTTATTACTGTGGTTTTATTCAAAATAGATAAAAAAGTAAGTAAAAATTAAAAAAAATATTATTTTTTTTATATGTAGTATTATTATTTTAAATTTATCACTTTATTTTATTTAACATGAATTTTTATTTTGTTTTTATTTTTTTTGAGAGCTAGTTCGGATAAACTAACGATAATTGTAATCAAAATTGGAGATGATAGTACATTTTTCCTGTTTCGCAGCATGTTTCAAAATGAAACGACCTGTTTCGGTCTCAAAATTTTGTTGTTTTAATCATCTTTGGGGCGCCGCTCGTGTTAAAATAAAAAATAAAAAAATTCCATATTTTAACATTAGCGGCGTTGCCTAATTTTGCTGCTGGCAACTCAATTCAGTTGTGCTGCTGGCTGTAATCGGCCCAAAATTCTGCCTTTAAAAAGTTCTACTTGTAAGAGCTCTTTTTATAAAAGGGTTGAAAGCTCTGTTTCATAAAGTTTTTCAAATATACGAAAAAGGGTTAACTTTGTATAGCAGGTACCGAGACCATCAGTAGCATATTGTCAAAGTGTTATAAAAATCAGTCCAGCGGTTTAGGACCTTCAAGGTACAAACAAACACAATTTCTTCTTTAGATACAAAAAATATATGTACATATTTTTTAACTGAAGTAAAAATAAAATAGTACTTTTCATATAAAATAATAAAAATAATTTTGGTTACTTTTTTCGCTTTTGGTTATTTTTTACATTTTGGTTACAAATTTTTTTGGTCGTGGTTACGCTAGTTTGCAACAGCTAAGAAAAACTTTTAACTCGGGTCTATGAATTGCAAATGTTGGTAAAATGTCAAATTAATAACTTGCAATAATTTAAATGCCGGGACCACAATGTCGAAAAAAATTTCTTTCGTGTATTTTTAATGAAAACAATAAAAAAAAACTAAAATTTCTTTTTGTTTTCACTGTAAATATACAAAATAAATTTTCTTTTCGACTTTTTGGACTAGGCAGGTAAACTTAGTTACCCGCATTTGCTTAATTTGTACTTAAAAAATTATCCAGATTTTTCTCTGATATCCCTGAAATTTAATGTAGTATGTTCCAGGGGTGTCTGGGAAAAATCTCTTTAAACTATACATCAAGTAAGTTTTCTAAACAAAATAAAATACAATTTTTTTTAAAACAAAAACTTATTAAAATAAAATAATAATTTTAACTCGTTTTGAACCTAATGGAAGAAACAAAAAGAAAATATTAAAAAAAAACGAATTGTTTTGAACCAAATAACATGACACTGAATAAAATCTGACACAGACCAAGAAACCAAGAAATAAAAGGGCAGCAAATACACGTTTGTGTGACATTTTATTCAACGACTAACGAAAATGACACTGAAATATTGAAAATTCAATTCTTACCTGGTTGGGGGTTTTTTCACCTGAACGAAATGTAACAAATAATAAAAGAAATTAAAAATTACTTGTTAAACGAATATTTTTCAACTGCTTAAATGAACTTAAAAATCTATTGATTGGCACAAAAATTTTAACGTTTGTACATTTTATTCAAATTTTATGTGTTTAATGTTGGAACTATTATGTTTTGTTTTAATATTTATTATATCACTTCACTTTCTAAGCGATTGAAATTCAATTTGTTACGATATAACTTCAATTTAATGTGACTTATGAAGATATTGCGATACATGAATAATGTTTTTTTGCAATAAACACAAGATATATTGCATCCGCACGCAAACGGCAACTACAACCAACTGAGTGTTGAAAAAATTATAATTTTAAACTTGTACGGACAACGAAGCGCGCTTCTATCATCATTTGTACTAGAGTAGTGGGCGTGAGTAGTTTTTGCCTCACGATCAGTCACGGTTACAAGAGAAGAAAATGTAATCACTCACTAGGAATTTTCAAGTTCAAATAGTCAATCGCGAACTATTTTTTATCAAAAAACACTTTTTATAAAAAGACTATTAATTCTGGGTTCACACTATGAAAAAACATTTAATAGTGTGAACCTATACTTAGCTTAAAATTTTTTTATACAGTATGTCAAGAAAATGTTTGCTCATGGTGAAAATATGTAGCTTATTTTGTGATTTTACCTAATCATAGAGCATACTATGTTAAGAAGCTTTTAAATTAACGGCCAATTTCACCAAGTTTCAGTTAAAACTGTCAAAATTATATTGGTAACTGTAAGTTAATGTAATAATTAGTTTTAACTGAACTTTTAAATAATTTCATGTAAAAACAATTTCTTGCCAACTAAATGCTGGAGTTTCTTTTCTTTTTTGATCTTATTTCTTAATCTTAATTTTTGGGTTTTTTCTCCTTGCCGTTATTTGTTAAGCTATGCACAGACGGCTGTCAGATCTTGCAATATTGTTAGGTCTGGCATTGTGCTGGCAATATACCTCCAAATTGAGCTTCCTAAATAAAAGCGTCAAGCGTCTGTTTTATGTGAAAACTTTTCATTTTCACACAATTTATACGAAACAAACCTTTAGAACGCGAATTCAACACCTGGAAAATCTTATTTGATAGATCGCTTGGTCGTTTAGTTTTATTGAAAATGTATTGGCAATAGAATTTTCATGTTTCATATTTGTAAAAAAACGCATACCGCTCTTGTTAAGGAGCTCAGAAAAAAAAAATTGCCACCAGAAGTAAATTTTTAGTTCAGACGATTGTTAGAAAACCTTACAATTTCTTTAGCAGATATCTGTCTGACAATAAATTCATCTGCAACAAAAATTGTCAGTTGACGCGGTTGTCAGTGTTTGCATGGCAAGATTTCTTAAATTTTAAATTTACCAATTTTATACTTTTTCTTATTTACTGCCTATTTCACGATGTCACTCTAACGTTTACGTTTTTTGAATTTTGTTTTTGTTTTATATGTTATTTGTGCGAACGTAAACGTTAGAGTGACATCGTGAAATAGGCAGTTAGTTTTTCTTGTTAAAAGCTTCTTGTTTATGTTCATGGTTTTATTTACTTTTGTAGTTTTAGTGAACTGAAGATTGTAGTATGTGACAATTTTTTTTTTCGATTTTCAGTTAGTATTTTGTTAGGGCTGTATGTGACAATTAACAACTTTAAGCTTGCTTAAAAAAAAAAATTTTAACAAAAGGTAAGGTATTGATCTAAATTGTCGCGATGGATCCCAAGCAATATAATTCATTGAACTTATTTTATCTAATGGCTTAAAACGGCAAATAATCGCAAAAATAGCGTAAATGTTATAAAATTTTTTGCGTTTTTATAAAGGAATTGTTATACCCTCCACCACAATTAGTTGTGATAAGGGTATACTTAGTTTGTCATTCCTGGTAAAACTCTTTTAATATTCATCTAAGACCCCATAAAGTATCTATATATCCTTGAGTAATTCTAAGTCGACTTAGCCATGTCCTTCTGTTGAAATCAGGCCCACTTTCGAACGACTCAAAAGAAAAGATAAATATTGATATCAAATGGTTTCTAGTTCTCCTAAGCAGTTTGGGATTGAAATACAGCAAAATCGGTTCAGTAAGAAAAGAGTTATGAATCAAAATGTGAAACAATCACCTTAAAAAATTTATAATATTGTAACAAAAGCTAGCATAACTTATTCGTTCTATATGACTGAAAATCACACTGTTAAATTTCGTGAAAATCGGTCCGTAATTACCGAAAGGCCCAGTATCTTTAACTATGGGCCGATCGAAAAACCTTTAGTAGGCCCCAAGCCATAACAAATAATGCTATTGTAACAAATTTGGTCTATCACAGCTTTATATGATTAGAAATCACATTGTCAAATTTCGTGATTATCAGGCTATAATTTATCATAGGCCCCATATAAAGCCCACTCTCGATAAATAGGTTAGTGCACCTAAAATCGTAACTAATAATGCTATTATAATAAATTTTGGTTTCTATAAGTCACACTCTTAACTTTCGTGAAGCCTTTTCTCGAAAAAACAACTTTAGTACGCGAAAAACCGTAACGTTCTCAATCTGTGTTTTATAATAATAAAATTTGGTCAGTCAAAGTTTTATAAGACTATAAATTACTTTTTAAAATTTTTTGAGGATCGGCCCATAATTTATCATAGGTTCCTGAAATTGTCTAACTGTAGGTGTAGGGTTTCAAAGATTCAGCACAGCCGAATACACCACTCTAAATTTTTTTGGGAATAAAATAGCTAGGGAAGTTAAAAAACCTAATTAATTTACGAGTCATATACCTCTGAAAAAGCAACCTTTATCTAGATTTATACAAAACTTTTAAAAATATTTAGATTTTATCGGTATTAAAAAAAAATCTCGCTAAATTAAATACTTAGCGGTTCCTAGCGGGCTTAAGCTTCGATTTGGCCGGAAGTGTTCAAAAATATCCCCAACACTGGTCAGAAGATGAAAATTGCGTGAAACTTTTTTAATTGGAAATATTGTTATTGAAGGTAAAGAGTAATACAGTATTCCACGGATAATTGAAGTTAAGGTAATTAAAAGAATACGTTTAACTACCTCATTGAGGTAACAAAGCGAATACGCATAAATACCTCAGTAAGGTTATTAAACGTATTTATTTATAAGATACCTTAACTTTGATGTATGAACAAAAGTTGACAGAAATTTTTACATGTATTGCTAAATCTAAAGAGATAGCAATAAAAAGCAATGGGATTTGCTGTCTTAAATGGTATCTGTAATGCTTTTTGAGATGTTCTGTCATATCCTACTAACAAAAGCGTACTCATACATATGGACAAACGTATGATCAGGGAAACCGTAAAAATTCTTGTGCGATTAATGAATGCAGAAACAATATACATATTTATCCGTTTTAAAACTTTATAAATTCCGGTATCGATTTGTTTGTGAATAATTTTCATATTTTAGCTATTGCTGCATTTTTTTGAATGTTCAGCAAATATAATATGCTTAAAATAATTTGCAAAACATGTGAATTTTCTGTTGCTTTAATTTCGCCATCTACATTTAATTTTCACTGTACAATTGTAAGCCAAAGCAAGTTTTCGTTTAAGATAAATGTTTTTTCAAACTGAAAAGTTTTATATATATGAAAAATTTAGGAAAAAGACAATTACATAAATTTGTGCTGCTACATAGAAATCTAAACGCATCGTTTAGTAAACCGATCGAATCAGAAACACTTTTTAAAGTGATATTTTCGTTTTAATTTTATAAGAACGAAACCTATGTAAATTGTGAGAATCGGTCTATAAGATCACATATTCACCATGCAAACTTCTTTCTTTATGTCCATAAACCATTAAATCGTGTTCGTATTAAGATTAAATTTGGCCCAAAATATCTTCCTGCAAATTAAATATGGTTGAATCGGTTTAGATTTAAACATACAGCTTCTATTCAAATTTCAATCCCCAAAATATTCAAGCTACTTTATCCTTTTAAATGTTACTGTAATTTAAAATTTAGCAACCTTTCCTTTAATCCTTTTAAGACAAAATATCTCATGTATTTGGTGTATCTAGAATCTAGATTCTAGATAATACTCAGCACAAATAACTGTTATATGAATCCCAACCTCATAACGTAACTTTATTCTGGTGAGCACAGAATAAAGATTATTTTAATGCAAATATGAAATTGTGGAATATTTTGATTTCAAATAAGATATATGTTTTTTTTGGGCATATTTTTTTAAAAAAAATTTAGTCTAATGGTATTCACAAGGTGTCATAAAGTCATAAGTCTTAAAATAATAACATGAAAAAATACGACTGTTGTAAACAACCCCTCATAATTAAGTGTGCTATTTTGAATTTAAATCAGCTGATTCAAAACAAATATAAAAAATAAATATTACATCAAAATATTTTTTAAATCTAATAAATTAAATTAGATCTTATCTGACTATTTTATATTTTTTAACTTAAATCACAAATAAATTTTATTTTGCTAATTTACCAAACATCAGAGTGCTAAACCGATATAATTTGACGCTGCAAGTTTTTTGTTGCAAAAATTGCTAGCCGCTTTTTGTTAACAAAGCAACAACAATATATTTAAACCATTGTAAAATGTTAGCACATTATGGCAATATAACATGATAGCACACCTTGTGAATACCCCATATATTTTCAAATTATTAGCATGTAAACTTGGTAGCATTACTTGCTGTGTTGTTGGCAACAATTAAACGAATGAAATTATGGTGTAATTTTTTTTGGGAGTTTAATTTTTAAGGCAATTATCCGAATTGGGTAATTAAGCGTAAGGCAATTAAACGTGGATTTTTGTTTGAAAAATGGAAGAAAAAAAGGGGGTTTAAAACTCAAGGTAAATAAGCGCGAAAGGCATAGTAATTAACCGGGTTATACTGTAGCAAATATTTTAACCGTTTCATGGTTGTTTATAAGTAAATTTTATTTAAAAATTAGTTTAACAAATTCGTAAATAGTGCGTGATTTTTAAATTTTAATCGCTCACGCAAATTTTATCTTGCAATCACGTTAACTTACATTCTTATAGCCTTTTTACACTGAACAACATCTAACATCTACCATCAATTTGCGAAGATGTTAACATCTTTCCATAAGAAATACATAGGGCTTAAAACCAACATCTTTCAACATCTTTAAAAGATGTTCCTATCTCATTCTATTCCATTCTACATCTTTCGATTATTTTAGTGTAATCACTAGAAAGTGGCAATAAGTTCTATTATTATTGTGGCATCACTGAAAAAAAAAAAAGGTTTAAAAGCAGCGTTACCATTTGTCAAGTTTTCTCTTTTATTGCGATGTTTTTTTGTTAAGTATTTTTTATATTGTTAAACAAATTAAACTTCAAAAACATTTTTGTGTTTTCTTCTTAAATTTTAGCAGTTTTGTAGAAAAAAAAACAATTTTTTATTTTAAAAACTTTTTTTGCAAATATGGTGACATTTTTGTTTGATGGTAGATGTTAGATGTGAGCAATGTAAACGAGTGTTTCACATTTTCTACATCTTTGATAATAGATGTTAGATGTCGATCAGTGTAAAAAGCCTATTACGTGTGATTAATATTTAATGTAATCGGAATAACGAGTGATTCACGCGTTAAACGAAAAATTTTCGTCACGTACACACCTCTAGATTTTACGCTAAAAAGCAGCAACAGAACATCGTGGTTATAATTTTTATATGTACGTACATACATACATACTACATACTTATGAACATAAAAGAAGCAGAAAAGACAATAGCCACTTTGTAATTGTTTTTAAATGCTTCTCTATTTTAAATTTTGTTTTGTTTGTCTTCAAGTGGCATGATTAAACAAACATCAAAGAGTTTTTGGATGCAAAGTCTTTTTGTCTTCTCATGAATGAAATTGCTTGTTGTCATTTTCTCCCAATGTAAACACAAAAACAAATGTTGACAATTTTTTCGATATGTTGTTGCTGAAGTAAATGTGCTAAAATGGGAAAGTGGCGCATGTTTCGCCGTAAGTAGAATAAACAGAATGATTCATAAAAATTAAACTCAGTTGAGACGATTGCAACATATTAGTATAGGTTTTTTAAAGTTGGCAATGCTAATGGTTTTATTCCCAACTAAACAATAAGAACTTTTGTTAGCACCACCAAATAGATGGTGTATTATAGAATTTTGATGTTTCCATTATTTTTTTCTTTACCCCGACCTTACCGCTAACGTCTACAACCCAAGAGTTGCACAAGTAACTTGCGAGTGTGAAAGGGGTCTTAGACGAAACGGTGTCATGCATTGGCATTTTGCAGGGTTGATAAAGTTGGTACAATTGTACTTTTTTGGTACAATTCAAAACTAAAAAGTACGCTGGTACCCCCGTGACTCATTTGGTACTATTTAAAAAATTTTCAAACCTATATTAATTAAAACCTAAATAATTGATAAAAATGGCAACTCGTGTTTACTGTCCAATGAATATAGGCGGAGTTTAGTGTTTGGTGCAAATAGTCTTGCGAAAATGCAAAATGCCGTAGCTTTTTTATGAAATCTAAGGGAAACTCTATTTTGTGTAACGTAACGTAAAAATTTTTGTGTAACGGCTCAATGCCGAAAACAAAGAAAACTCTAATAGCAATCGAAAAGAAAAAGAACTAACTATGTACGAGTTTCGCTTACAAATTGCTAAGGAACTGTGTATTTCTACTGGGAATCGAAATATCGGTCGTCCTTCTTCTGGCGAAGAGCCAGCTATAAGCAGCTCTGTTGGAAAGAGTGCAATTCATCCTCCTGTGAGCTTGAGATATGATAAAATAAACCATTTTCCTGAATGGGGTTCAAAAAAGTCATGTAAACATTCTAAAAAGTCAGATACACATACGTTTTGTACAAAATGCAAGATTTATTTATGTTTTTCAAAAGCAAAAAACTGCATTACAAAATACCATATTGATGCGTAATTAATTTTAGTACTGCATTTTTAATTTTTTTTACTCTTAACCGCTAAGACCGTCTACAGACGTTCTTACGTTTTTATAAATTGGGACTTAGACAAGTCGATAGTTATTGGGTCGCTTAAGAGAACGATAATGAGTAACTTGTTGACGTTCGCTTAAGTTGTCGATCGACATCTGGGCTTAAACTTGATCAATCAATAAATTTCAATTTAAGCTCCTTTTAGGAACGATTGAAATATATGTATATAAATTAATCAGAATTATAATTAAACGAAAATCTGATTAATTAAAAATGTTGATTGGTTGATTAATTAATTAATAAGCATTATAATGAATCAAAATTTTGATTAAGCTATTAATCGTACATCCCTAGTTTTAGGTAACTAGAAATTGTAATGTCAGCTTTAATAAGGATTGGTTCATAATTTATTACAGATTCCATATAAAGTCCACTCTGGAAAACTAATAATCCTTGGCAGAAGAAATAAAAGATTCGTCATAGTCGAATATTGCGTTGTTACTTGTTTGAAATTAATAAACATTTGTTACGTATAATTTTTATAGAAAATTTAAATTGTAAACTTTTAATTAATTTTAAACATTTTTATAAACAGTGACATTCATTTTTAATTACACTAATCTAGCTTGGGAATTGTCTAGTTAACGTTTATCCTTGGGAAGCGTTTAGAGACCCATTAATAACACTGACAATATTTTTTATAAATGCAGATGTAAATTATTTGTTTGCCTTAAAACAAAATTTTGAAATATAATAAATATTATTAAACAAAATTTGTAGTTTTAATATCATAAAGAATAAATCATATCTTCTGTATATACATAAGTGGGTTGTTCTTTAAAAAAATACAGGCAATACAGTTGTCACCCAAATATCTTTGTGCAACATTCGTAAAATAAGGCTGGGTGGGGAAACAGCTCGCGCTTCATTGTCATTACCACTTAAAAACTGTCCGGCAGTGTTTATTAGTGTGCCGTTCTCGCGTTTTACTTTTACAATGGTTTATGATTAAGCGAAGCTTACTGTGGTTTTTAGATTGTGCTATTAGCAAATTTTTTGCTATTCATCATCTACGTTTGATTTGTAATAACGCACCGCGTCAGGTGGGTTGAGTCTGTAAGACCCATCTTATTTTATTGTGCTTGAAATTTTTTTTCTGCGCGACCGATGTTTTTTTGTTATTAGCATTGCATGCAATATATTAGTTGAACGATGGTCGCTTTAAAAGTAAGACGTGCTATAAATTAAACAAGTAAGAGTGCTATATTCGGCTAGGCCGAATCATATTTACTCATCACCATGGTGCTATAATAACAGAAAGCTATGTATAAATACCGTTCTTTAGTTATAAATAAATCAACCAACCACATGTCCAAGATGCTTGTACCTAATTTGGAAACTTTGGCTCTTGCCGTTCTCTAGATATACTGATATCTATAATGTGTTTGTGTGGGAAAACCAATCACGCCCACATTTTTATCAAATGTTATGTTTTGATAATTAACTTAATATAACAACTTTGGCTCCTGCCGTGCTCCAGATATACATAAAAATAAAATAAAAAGACAACAACAGCCATTTGTGGACCGATCAGGCTAAATTCCAATAGCAAACAATCCAGACAACTATATGTGACTTAAATATATAACTACCAAACTACCCCATCATATCTGGTCTTCGAAAAACCCATTTCAACGGACAGACGGACATCGTTAAATCAACAGTGATTGTTGCTTATAAAAATACTCATCAGCAGGGAAACCGAAAATATGCAATTGCATGTTTATCCGTTTTGGAGCCTTTTATGAATTTTGGTATTGATTTGTTAGTGCATATTTTTGCATATTCTACTGTTTGCAGCATTGTTCTGCATAATTTAGGTAAACGAGTATTTTTTAAGTTTATAGCTCATATTTTGCCTTTTTAAGACATATTTAGTTACATGTTAATTTGTATTAGATGCCTGCAAGCAGGGCTGCCAGAAATTTTCAGCAAAAAATCTTAATTTCACCAAAAAAAATCTTATTTTGGAAAAAAAGTAGTTTTTTTTATTAAAATTACCTTTAAAACATATCAATATGTATTTCCACAGCTGCCAACTTTTTTTGAAGATTTCCCGCCAAATCGGACTTCAAAACCGCTAGAAACCGCTTGATATTCAATTTAGCGGGATTTTTCTTAAAAATACCTCTAAAATCTTAACATTTTTAAATATAAATATAAATCTAGATAATATCTATATCTATATCTATATATCTAATATCTAGTAGATATACAGGGGTGTCATGGATCTCGAAAACGTAAAACGAAAAAATTTTAAGAGTCGTTTTTCAATAAGATTTCTGTAATAAAAAAATTTTATGACAATTATTATACAAATTATGCTCTATTAAACAGAATTTTTTAACAAAAATTGTGAAAATTAGATTAAAAGTTTAATAAAAAGAACTGCCGAATTCTTTCGTTTTACGTTTACGTTTTCGATTTCCATGACACCCCTGATAAGCTCCTTTTTCAAAGGTATTTCGATGCACTTTAAATTACCTTTTCGGATTAAACATTTTTCCATTAAATGTCTTTGCTATTATTTAATTTTTGCGAACCTTAGTCTGACTTGCAATATTTTCTGTTTTTGCAAAATAAAAAGCGCGCAAAACTTACACCTGATTAATCACCCTTGAACGCCAAACAGAGGTTGCTTTTTAAAGGCCCAACCATAATATGCATAGCGTTGCTTCACCTATTAACAAAAAGTCTCTCAAATGTATTAAAAAAAAACAAAAATAAAATCTACAAACGTAGGTACGCACAGTTTCATAAAATTTAACAAAAAGTTTCCTTAAGTTCAATATGGCTAGCCTAATATGATTGACATGTATTCGTATATTTGCCTCAGCCAACTTAAGCACATTATGGTTAAGCCTTAAGTATTTTTTTTTTGTCCAGTAGGCCGCAAGGTTGCATTATTAAGTTTAAAAATTTTCAAATGGGAACAAAGAAGGTTTTTTTTAATTGAACCTAACCTTCGTCTAGACAAAACAAAAAATCTTGTTTTTGGGGAAAAAATCTTAAAATCTTTTTTCGGTTAAAAAATCTTAAAAAATAAGGTAAAATCTTACTTCTGGCAGCGCTGCCTGCAAGAGCTTTCGCAGCAAATAATTTTTTTTTTCCAAATTCTGCTTAACAGATGGTTTTTTGTTTTAAATACGTATCTGCATATTCAAATTGTAAGACAAAGCCGGTTTTAAATTAAGATAAATGTTATGCGATGTGTATAATACATAGAAATCTTGATCAATCTTTTTAGTATACCGATCGACTCAGAATCAATTTTTAAAGTGAACTAACTATGTCCATCCGTCCGGCTGGTTTTCTTTCCATGTTAACCTTGTGCGCAAAGTATTAGTTGCAATTTTGTAGATAGTTTGATCAAATATAGACGAAGTCTATGTTAATGGTGCGAATCAGTCGTGTCTGTTACCATTATGTTGGTATTTAAATTAAATTCGCCCTAAAAATATTTTATTGCAAATTATTATTTCGAATCGGTTCACATTTGCCCAAAGCTCCTATCCTTAAATAGCTTTAACTTCCTCTTAAATGTTAACATTAATTAACAATTTAGCGACCGTACCTAAAATCCCTTGAAGACAAAAATCCGTATGGATGTTTTTTTTTATAAATTTTGTTACTAAATTGTTGAATAGTTTGTCTTCAAATAAGCAATTTTTGATTTTTTGGGGCATATTTTTAACAATTTTCCGGGCATATTTTCCAGTTTTAACTGCATATTTAATGCGCATAAAACGCGTTTTTTGAGAGCTTACAGGTCACACTAGGGAAAAGTATTAGATCCTTATTAGCTTATTTTAATACGCCTGCTAAAAGTCTTTTTGCTATTTTATTTAAAGATTAAGCAGCTTATCAAGAATTATATAGGTGTTTCGCTCTCGAAAAGTAAGGAACTTTTCACACAAATTTTTTTATAGCTGGCAATTGGCCTATTGGAAAACACACGAAAAGTTTCAAAGACAAGGTAGATGACTGAGAAGACTGATTTGGATAGGATCAGCTTTATAAAACGGGAACTAATTTCTGGACCCACGTAAGGTATGATTCATAACAGCTACCAGTGGAAACTACTCAGGAAGTATCGAAGGAGTAGTGGTAGATTCGTAACTATCTCTATCTTTAAGTGCGAAAAGTCAGAAAAAACTGCGATCCGCAAATTTCTCGAAGTCGTAAAGAGACTTTGTCAGCAACGACAGTGGTTATAAGAAACAGTAGAAACAGTAAACCCTTTAAATAAAAGCCACCATGTAGACCTAAAGGCATCCATCAAAATACCAAAAAGAGCTTTCTACACACCCCGAGTAACAACCTGAAATAAGCGTTAATATTTAGTCCAATAACGAAATTCCCAAGAAATTGCTTGAGAATTTCGTTATGGATCTGCTACATTGATAATTTTTATGTTATCCAACTGCTTTAATAAAATAAGATCATTGAGTGGAGTGTATGAAGTGCTTTGACAGAGATACCCATTTCTGATATTTATTCTTAAAATAAATGAACAAAACTCTAGCAAGGCATTAATTATTGAATTGTACATGCAAGATTGCAGCTAGTTTCGAAAAATGCATATTTTTAACTGTTGGATAGGGCTTAAATCTCTCACCCAAAAAAATAAGACATAGATGAACCAATTCTTTATAGAAGACTATTTCAAGCTGGTCTTTAGTAAAACTGCTCAAATCTTCACATATTGGTAATGGATAACACTTACATCAATTGTAATGTGGGTAACTAAATGTGCAAATTCATTGCATAAACTTATATTTTTTGCACACAAAAATAAAGCTTGGATATTTTTCTTTTAAATTATTTCCTTAAAAGTGAAGAAAATCCTGGTATTTGACAAAATTATGAAGAAAACTCAAAAAAGACCGGCAAACCCGATGTTTGACAAACACTCGACTTGAACGGCCTATAAACCTCTTCTGAAAAATCTAAAAAAAAAATCTCAAAAATACTTTGGGACACACAAATGCACATACGTATAAAGTTAGAATTTTTCTACACGTGTATGTAAATCTGCGTGTTTACTTTTTATCACACATGTGTTATTATATCTTACTTTATTTAGTTTATTTTTAGTACCTTTGCCACTCTTGTATTAGTTTTCAATGTTATTGCAAAATAAATTATTCATAATAACTAGGGCAACCAAAAATAAGCACTAAAAAAACAGTTTTAAGCTCTTAAAAAAAGCGTTTAAAAACATGAAAATAAGCTGTTAAAATAAAAAAAAAAGCAATTAAAATTTATGGTTTATTTTCCACTTTATTCGTTGAATGCGTTGTTACAGTAAATTATAAATTGATGCGATAAATTTTCGAAAAGAAACCCCTGTCTATTTGAAGTCAGCACGCTTTTGTACATAGAAAAAGTTCTTTCTACGTCTACAGATGTTAAGGGAGCATATTTAAAATTGAGTATTTGCTCTGAGGTATATTTTATACGAATGAACTCGCAATGCCGCTTGCCTCCCAGTATATCCACAATATCTTTTAGTACCGAAAATCCTTCATTTTTTAATAAAACAGATTCAAATTTTTTATTCACTTTGTCGCCTATATCCCCTGGAACACCGGAAATTTTTCTTACGGTGTCCATAACTACATTCACTTGGGAAACCAATGAAAGATTTTTTGTTTCCAATTTGGTTACTACTTCGTGTAAAAACCCAAAATTTACAGAAATGAACAATATTTGGTTGCGCAAATTATTTTCATTCATTAAAGCCTGGCATATACGCACTGCTGAAGAATCTGTAGAGTTTAAATTTGAAAAAATTTCTACGAAATTATCAAAATATTTGGCATAATAATTTACAGCCATTATCCACGTCCCCCATCGAGTTATCACTGGTTGTGGAGGTAGTGGTATATCTGGTGCTGCTTCTCGTAAGATTTGAACCCTTGCAGGAGATTTAAGGAACGTTTTTTTAGCATTTGAAATAAATTTGTCTACATTTGAGTAGTATTCTCTTATGTATATGTTCACAAACTCTGTGAACTCCATGTGCAAGACAGGTTACGTGAGTTATATGTGGGTAAAATACAGCAATGGCCTTTGCAGCTTTCACCATATATGGTGCGGCATCACTTACAAAAAGAAAAATTTTCTGTTTATCTAGGTCAAATTCTTTCATTGAATCATCAAACAAACGTGCAATAGTGGAATGATTGACTTTTTCTAATGCAGCTGTTTTTATTAAAAATCTTTTTTCTGAAATATTTTCATCCACATGCAGTATACCCACAACAACGTTTGCCACAAATCTGTTCGACGCATCGGTGGTCTCGTCTATAGAGACCCAAATAAAATGTTTTTGTATTTCTTCCTTTATTTTGTTAACTGTAGATTCATAAACTATTTTTGTATATTTGTTTCGAAGAGACGATTCAGATGGAATATGGAATGATGTATAGTTTTGAAGATAATGTTGTACTTTTAAATGTCGAATTTTGTATAATGGTATATCTGCTGATATAAAGGCTTCACAGAGATCAATGCAAAATTTATCGGCGGCCGATGAACTTGTAGAACTTTGTAGAAAAGTTTGTTGTAAATTTTTTTTTGATTCTCTTTCTTTTAGATCTTTGTGCTTTTTTGAATCCAGGTGTTGTTTTATGTTGTAATTTTTATCAACAGATAAAGGTTTTGAGCACACGTTACACACTAAAGCTGATCCATCAGTTTTTAAATCTGGATACTGTTTGACTAGCTTGCTCAAGTAAACCGATTTGCTTTCCTTGACTTTAGGCATTTTCTAAATAATAAAACAATAAACCAATTTTAACAAAGGTTTTAATAAATTAAAAAAAATTTATACTTACATCCAAAACGCAGAGGCTATGAAGGTAATTTTATCTGTTTTTAAACTAAGACAACTTTAAAAAGTTTTAAAAATGTTATGCTTTCAACAATTCAATGAAATTTTTAAAATGTAAATTTGTTGACAGTAAAAACTTGGCTACTTTGATTTAAACGTTTTTTTTTCAACCAGAGTTGTAGCAGCACAAAAAGTAAGGCGATTTCATGAAATAAAATAAATGAAACAAATAAAAAAAGTTGCCACATCAAAAAAAAAAAAAAAACATAACGATTTTTGCAAATATTTAAATAATTTTTTTTTTCGTATGAAAAAAATGAAAAATTATCTTAAAATGACAAAATAAGTAAAAAAAAGCCGATATCGCAAAAATAACTAAAAAAAAGCCGATATTGCCAAAATAAGCAAAAAAAAAGCCCTAACAAATATAGCTCATTTTCTTTGTTTTTTTATGATCGGAATTTCTGTTCAATCAAAATCTTTCTATCTTGTAAACAAAAAAAAAAGCAATTGCTTATTTTTGGTTGCCCTAATAATAACTTACACAATTAAAATAAAAAACAATTTACATGATAAAAATTGTCGCACTACTTCTAAACAATATTGGCCAGTTTTTGACTACACATTTAGTAAATTTTTATTTAATTTTAAGTTGTACAGTGTAAATTCGATAATCCGGACTCCACTAATCCGGAATATTCGGTAATCCGGACAGAAATTTGCAGCTCATTGCGTATTCTATAATCCGGATTGATTACAACTATGTAGTCCGGATTGAATAAGACCAGTTTTAATTAATTTTTTTTATTCAAATCAAAGCATGCTTTAAAAAATACAGTCATTGCGTATTCTATAATCCGGATTGATAATTCTCTTTCCAGTGAGTGTTTCAATTTACGTTCAAGGAAACCGCTGATTTCAAGGTTAGTGAGCAAATTTTTCGTTTGCCTTTATAAATTGTTTTCTTGATGACATCTTGAAAGTAAATTGCTCAAATATTGAATGCAGCCTACGTCACAACTTTAAATTTTTGGAAATTTTGACAAATAGTATATGTAAAAGACTATCAAGAAAATCTTGATCGTGTGGCTGCACTGTTAGCAGTTATCTTTCATTCAATTTCAACGTTAAATTTGCCTACTTTTGTATTTTTATTTACCTCTTTAAATAACTACCGAAAATCGATGGTGTAAAACACACTACACTTAAACAAGTAGGTAAGACATAAGTATTTAAATTATGAAAAATTAGTTGCACCATAGATATCTATACACAGCCAGATAGTTGTCATAAGGCCAACTTACTAGTGGCTTATAAATCAATGAATGTTTAAGCTTTGGTTTAGTTGAACTAAGCTTAAATTTATATGTAGTTTAAACTTAACAGCTGTAAATCAGTGCCCCATACAATATATATAGTGCAAAAAAATAATAATAGTGTGGCAGCACTACGATAAATGATGTCAAATTCATATAGTTTGTATTGGTAGTTTAAACGCCCAATTTTATGCGTTTTGAGATGGTTTAAATGTTTACTGAATTATAGATTTGCTGGTTTAAGCACCTTTTTAACCAAAAAGAGAATTTAACTTGCACTAATTTATTAGCCCTAAGTAATACACAAATGGAAAATTTTTTTTCATATTTATTTGTTTAATTACTAGATGTTACCCCTGACTTCGTTCATGTGAAAATTAGGGAAAGATTTAAAGAAAAAAATTAAAAATTTACAAACATTTTATGTAGTCTTTACTAATTTATTTTATGTTAAAATATTTCTATAAACAACATTATAGGAATTATTAATTTTCGTCAAAACATACATAAAAGATTTGACGAGGGGGTGCTTTATTGCTCAATTGAATGGGAGATAAAGCCATTATGGCTAAAATTACTTATGTGAGCTAAGGCCATGATGGCCTTATCTCCCATTCAAATGAACAAAAAAAAATAAAAGACTTTATTTCCTTTTTGAATGAGAGATAAAGCCATCATGGCCTTATCTCCATGGTATTAAAGCACCCCCTCAGATTTGACCACTCGATATTCTTGAGTAACCCACATTCAACTATTCTACATGAGAATTAAGGGGTCTCTTAATATGTATATTCCGGCCACTCGACCATATGTAATCTGTATACCAAATTTAACAAAAGGAGAAAAAGAACCAAAAGTACCAATGTTTTCGTTTTTAGATCATAAAAAGCACACGATATTTTAACGTGTTCCATATGCTATCTCTATGCCAATTTTTTCTAAAAGAGAAAACGTACCAAGGGTAAAAGAACTCCAAGAGTACCAGCATTTTCTCATTTTAGGCCCAAAGAAATTACACTGTATGTTAAGGAAGGTTATGTGTATGTTTATCAAATTTATTTTATCTTGTTTTGCCTCCTTAACAAGTTCTTAGGGATAAACCCTTAAAAGGTATTTTTTTAATCCTGAGCATATGCAATCTCTTTTGGGAAAAAAGTAGGAGCAAAGCTTAGCAAGGTTCCCCACCAATAGACTATAATACACGGATGGCAATGTTTCTAGTAAACGACAGTATGCAGCTCCATTATCCTAGGACCTACTACAGCAGACCAATTATCTAATTAGCTGAAGCAATAACCGATTAACGAAACTGAAAGACAAAATAACCATTGACTGAACGATACGCCAAGAATAAGGACAGTGAAACCTTACATAGCGTCTTCAACTGACAATTTTTTGTCATACCAAACGTCAAAGTCTATATAAAAAAAACTCGAAAATTTTTGTCAGCGTTTTTTTAATATGAAGTTTGACGTTTGGTATGACAAAAAATTGACAGGTAAAGACGCTATGTTACATGGGATGAAGCAAAAGCAACTGCAACAAATCGTGTCAGATGAAGATGCCTTGTAGAAGCCATATGCTCGCAAAGGGTGTAATGGAAAAAATAAGCAATCTACATACCAAATTTAGCAAAAAGATCGGGTTTTGCTTGATTTAGCTACAAACTAACAAACATCCAAATATCCAAACATACACACTTTCACATTTTTAATATTACTAGGATGAACTAACAATAAATAATCAAATCTTATTCTAATGGCTTATTTTATGTCCTGCCAGTACGTTTAGACGACTATTTAGGGCGAAATTCATTACCGATTCTTATGAAACTTTGTAGACACATTCTACACTATAAGAGTGGACAGTGCCATGCCCATTCAGAGAAAATATACTTTTAAAACTATTTCTAATCTTATTAATGCAATATTATAATTAGAAAAAATTGGCAGTGCCACGCCTATTCGAAGGAATCATTCCTTCTTGGGTGTGTCGGTTGTGCATATTCGAAGAAGTATATTTTGACTCCTATGAATTTTTCGATATTAGAGAACGAGGCAGTGCCTCATAAATGAATGCCGTAGCACCAGATACTTGATTTGAATTTAAAAAGGCAACATAGGCTATTTAAGTATAATTCAAAAAAGCATTGGAAAATTTAATATCGCATTTTAATAGAACTTAAAAAATAACATTTAAGTATGAAGTCAAAAACTGGCCCTTAGTTCACCACTTAGAAAAATATAATTTCCGAATTTCATGTAACTAAATTGATTTCAATACCAAATATAAAATCAACATCAAAAGCAATTAATATTGACATGTCATTATCTTGTTATAGTTGGTTGTTGTAAAATAAAAATAACTTTGAATTTGGGGCTTTTTAATCGTAAAAGAAATCTCGATTAATCGCACTATTTAATCGTTAACGCACCAATAAAAGTACCAATCTTTTATTGTACTTTATTTTATTTTCTAATAAAATCTAATTTCATTGTTTTGTGGTATAACTCTTGCTTAATTGTTTCTTATTAGCAATGACTTTTAGTGACTTAAAAATAGTTGTAATATATAAATAACTAGATACATGCATTATCGGTACTTTTTAAAAGAGTTGAATATATTTTTGCTTAAACATCAAATGTAATAACTTTTTTAAACATACAGGTACGTCACAGAAATTGTACGAAAGCCAAAATTTAACATCTTTCAATATTCCGTTTTTTTTTTGGGCTTTTTTTGTATAAAAAGCGAAAATTTTTTACGTTTTATATTTTCTAGCAAAGGTAAACACGTTTTAATTTTTACTTTCGTACGCATTTGGTTTCTGTGACAGACCCGATATTCTGTTTTTTTTTTCAAATATCGGTTATTAATTCCAAAAACTTTTATAAAATTTATTTAAAAATAATTAGTATTGTGGTTATTTTGAAAATTAAAATTTTTTAAATTATAAAATAAAAAATAAAAACCATTTCGGAAAATGTACATGTTTCTATTTGCAGGTTATAATTAATTATAAATTAAAGAATTTTGATTCAAGTATCTAAATAAAAGCCCACTTTAGATAATTCAATACGATGTCCATGTTACAGCATTTTAAAATAAGAATTGGTATTACAAACAAAGAAACTGTTTAATCGTAATCGCGATTATGAAAAATTGCGATTAAAAACAAACCCTATTTAAAATAAAGACATGAGCGATGGTGGTGTGGTGTCTATTGATTAATGATAAATGAATAAAAAAGTAATATGTTAGGATTGATTGTTCCATTGTAAAGCTTTTCAAATCAAACAAATAATAAAGTACTCAAATAGTAATTACCATGGAAACCGGAAATAGGCTTGAAAATAAAGTGTTCTATGTGCATTAAATATGCCCTAAAAACTTGAAAACAAACACTAAACATTTTTCAAAATATGCATAAAAAAATCAACAAAAGGCTTATTTGAAAACATACATCCCAATTATGAATACCATTTCCCCAGGAGTTTTCCCATTTTTACTATTTAATTTACATAGGTAAAATGGAAGAAGGGAGAAAACTCCCGGGGAACATTTATTCATAATTGGGCTGATAGTATTTAACAATTAAGCACAAATATTTGCGTTAAAAAAACAAGTAAAATTTATGGTCGGTAAAACTCATACACCATAATATTTACCAATGAATTTTCGAGATTGGAGACGATGGGCAGGCAATCATTGGCTCTTTAAAACAAAGTTATGTTATATGGTAAAGATTCATATAAGAGTTATTTGTGACGTATATTATCTAGATGTTTTGTCTTAAAGGGCCTTTAAAATTTGTATTAATATAAACATTGTAAAGAGAATAAAAGCCATTTTCGGGAGTGGTTTTTAAATGGGATCTTTTGTTTAATGTGAATCGCTTTAAAAAAATTTGATTGCACTAAAATATTTTTGGAAAAAATTAAATATAAATACGAAAATAACACTGTACAACACAAAAAAAAAATTACAAGGTCCGTCCTACAAATTTTGATGGAGCAGACAAAAAAAAAGACACGTGTATCGGCGTTTTGATAGTTTACGTCTGAATTTTATTTGAAGGGTGGTTAAAGTTTCCCAGCACCGGCACATTCTTACTGTTAATCGGCATAAGGAACCATGTGTTCGATGGCCCTGTGGTACTTTCTAATCTATTTTAGCTCCTTCAGTTAAAAACTACATAATTCAAACCGTTCAGTGCATTGTCATATCCTTCGCCTCAGGTGGAAAATGGTATATTTTTGATATTCTGTTTGTAATTTCTACAATACTGATCTCCGATCCTAGAAAGTATATAAGGGCATTTCCGTCAAATGGTCCACCGTGACCGAAAATTTAAAAGTTATTAAAAGCTGATTATTTTACGATATTGTTATAGAGAAATATTTAGATTTTACTAATTTTATAAATTTACCCATAAATTTGTTTACTTAGATATAAAATCAGACTGCAAAGTTACGCAAACGTAATTTCTTATTTGTGAGAATGTTTTATTGCATGTTTTCTTTAATATTACACAGTACAACACATGATTTGCCAACTCAATTCTGTGAACTGTATGTGAAATTAGACCCAAAAAGAAGAATTTCTGCATCATTCGTTTTGTCTTCTTACCTGCGATTTGAAGTGAGTATCGATTTGAAGTTAGTACTATCGTATAGGGGAATTTATCACGTTTTAGGCCCTGTTGTTTGACATAGCTCGACAACCACTAGCCCAATTTAGTTGAAATAAATTTTAAAAAATTAAGAATTACAATTCCCTTAATCTGTTCATATATTGTTTTCCTATACAAGTAACACTTTCGAAGTTAAAAATGAATGTATGAAGGGAAAAAATTATTTTTTGCCTAAAAATTTAAATTTTTTTTTTTTTAAATACATAAAAAATCCAAAATGGAAAAAAGTTTCAAGTCTAGTTATTTTTTCGCAAAGTCACATAACCTATGAGCAAAATGAGACAAAGATCATAAAAATCGATGCACGCGTTTGTCATTTATTCACAATTAAGTAAATGTATGAATTTCAAAAATTTGCTCGAGATATGCACAACATTATTTGGAGAAAACATTGACACCTTTTTCATGATTCTGAGAATTAAAAAAAAAGGAATAAACAAAAGGTTATTTGATTTTTATGATTGCGGTAATAAATGTACGTGGACAATTAAACGGAAAGTGGACCTTTTTATTATTTGGGTTTTTCCGGTGGCTACCTATATGATTTTTTTACAGAAATTGCACCCACATTTAAGGGTGGTCATTATTTGGAAAGTTTTGCACAGTTTGAAACGTAAAAGTGCTGAATCAGGTATATAGCCAGCCGCCCTTAAAATATGCGCCCATTTATAAGTACCTGGCAGTAAAATATTCAAAAAAAGTAGTATTTATAGGTGTGCATTGATCGATTTTTGGCATTCAGCCAGTGCCGACGAACGCGAACAGTAAAAGTAAATTTTCTCCAGTTTTTTAAAAGTGAATAACAACAAAACATAAAATATATCAATATGGAAAACAACAAGTGCCCATATTTGGATGAATATTGTTACGTTTGTGGTCATATCGTCCGAAAAATACAGAAAAAAGATCGAAAAAATTTGTTTACTGAGCAATTCAAAACCGCGTATTGTAATTATTTCGATGAAGCAGATTTAAGTGGTGCAAATTTTACGCCGAACACAGTGTGCAACAGTTGTTATACTACCCTTCTAAAATGGATTCACGGAAAAAGTAGAAAGTTATCTTTTATGAAGCCAGTAATTTGGGTGGAAGACACAACTGGACATGATGAATCCAGGTGCTATGCATGCATAAATTTTCGTCCTGGATTAAACAGACAATAATTGAAAACAAAAGTATACACTGCTGCATTTACTGCCACACTTCCAGTGCAACGCCCTGCTGATACCGATGCACCTAAACCTCCGAGTGCGGATACTGTGTCCCTGCTAGCCGAAACCGTTTTCACCAATCCGACCGATTTGGATGATGCTGATTGGATACCCGATATTGAAAATAGTGCACCACAACCGCTACCACAAATCGAAATGGATTACATTGTGGCCAAGCTGGGACTATCACAACACGACTCCGAATGGCTGACATCATTTTTGAAGAGAAGAAAACTCACACAGCAAAATGTCAGCGCAACATCATACCGACAACGCCAAGCTGATTTTCAGAAATTTGAAATAGGTGGACACAGTGAAAGAAACACGCCCTTGAATAGTATGTGTATCTCGGATGACGATACAGACTCAGACCATGAATATGAACAACCTACGAAGAAAACAAGATCATCAGAACCACAAGGATGGATATTGCCAATAATTGAAAAAATGTTCTAAATTTTGTTTTTATGCATATTATAATTGCGTATTAATTGCATATTATTTTATTTTCATTAAGTTTTTATAAATAAAGTTTTTTTTTGCATGATAATTTTTTAATTTTTATTTTTATTTTAAGGGTGGTGGCTATAACTGATTTTTGAAATTCATACCTTTACTCAATTGCGAATAAAAGCGAAACGCGTGCATCGATTTTTATGATTTTTGTCTCATTTTGCTCATAGGTTATGTGACTTTGCGAAAAAATAACTAGACTTGAAACTTTTTTCCATTTTGGATTTTTTATGTATTTAAAAAAAAAAAAATTTAAATTTTTAGGCAAAAAATAATTTTTTCCCTTCATACATTCATTTTTAACTTCGAAAGTGTTACTTGTATAGGAAAACAATATATGAACAGATTAAGGGAATTGTAATTCTTAATTTTTTAAAATTTATTTCAACTAAATTGGGCTAGTGGTTGTCGAGCTATGTCAAACAACAGGGCCTAAAACGTGATAAATTCCCCTATACGATAGTACTAACTTCAAATCGATACTCACTTCAAATCGCAGGTAAGAAGACAAAACGAATGATGCAGAAATTCTTCTTTTTGGGTCTAATTTCACATACAGTTCACAGAATGGAGTTGGCAAATCATGTGTTGTACTGTGTTATGCATTTCATGCACTTCGTGATTTTTTTGGTCAGCATAATCGACGAAATGTGTTCGAATTGGCGGGGTCATCGGGCCGTACTTCATCGAAAATGAGGTCGGCCAAGCAGTTACCGTTACTGGTGTTTGCTATCGCGAGATGATAACCGACTTCTTGTGGCCAGCAATTGCGGATATGGACCTAGACGATATGTGGTTCCAACAGGATGGTGCCAACTGCCACACAGCCAACGAAACAATGTCTCTTTTGCGCAAGATATTCAGCGGCCGTGTTATCTCACGTCATGGCGATGTTAATTGGCCGCCACGATCATGTGATTTGAGACGGTTGGACTTCTTTCTTTGGGAATATTTAAAAGAAAAAGTGTACGTCAATAAGCCCAGAACAATTCAAGAGCTAAAGGATGAGATAGTTTGGCACATTAATGACATTGAACCACAATTATATCTCAAAGTTACTGAAAATATGCACCTTCGGATAAAGGTATGCCAACGAAGCCGTGGCGAGCATTTGACTGATATTTGGTTTCATACAAAATTGTCATAGATAGATCGTTCTATCATAATAAAATCTAGACTCTTATCCGGAAAGCAGCTTGTAGGAGGCTATATGAAATTATGGACCGTTTCGCCCCATTTTAAATAGGTTACATGGCAGCCAGCCGGACGGACATTGTTAGATGGACTCAGAAAGTGATTCTGAGTCGATCGGTATGCTTAAAGGTGGGTCAAGAACCAATATTTCAAAGTGTTACATACATCAGCACAAACGCACAATACCCTCTCCACTATTGTGGTGTGGGTATACATATTAAGATAATTCTCTGAAAACTTCAGTACATTGTCATACCCTTCGCCTTTTTGCTTTATTTACAATTAACATTGAGCTTTTTGTTTGGACCACCCTTTAGAATATAATAAAAAAATACTGAAAATTCATTGCTGGTAGCAAAAATGTCACGTTTTTAAGGTGTGTATCGCTCCACCTTAAGATTGTTGACAACTTATTCTGTATATATCTTCATAATTAATGTAAAAGCCAAGTGACATTTCGCGATATCTGTAAAAAGGGCAGCGAATTCAAATTATGACATTACTTTGGTCATTTAGAAAGCGCGATTTATAGTGCTTAACTATGATATGAAAATAATTCTTGGGATTATTTTTTTAAATTTTAATAAATACATATAACTTAAAATAACACTAGAAGTATTCAACATTTTTTTATTTTTCGAATTTATTGTATGAGCTAAATTTCAGTTATGTATTTTATAAAGCTTTTTTGTAATAGTTCTATTCCTTAAATTTTTAGGAATGACTTTTTTTTAAGGAATAGAACTATTACAAAAAAGCTTTATAAAATACATAACTGAAATTTAGCTCATAGAATAAATTCGAAAAATAAAAAATGTTGAATATAATATAAAGTAACCTACGAAAGGAAATAAATCCCAGTTTCTATAACACTAGAATTTTTTGTAGGCTGATTTGACAACAATTACTCTCGTTTTAAGGCAAACAACATTTAAAAAAAATCCGAAATTTATTTTAAAATTTAAATAACTTACTAAATATTAACACCAAAAGCTTCCATTGAATTCGCAAATACATTCACAAATGTGTTCATGGGTTAATAATAAATCACAGAATTTAATTTTTACTTTTTAACTGCTACTTTCTGTAGTTTTTCCGCTAAAAGTTTCCATGAAATAAATAATTGAAATCACTAAAATTTCTAACCGAAAATTTGCATAACATCTGAACGAATACTCAGTTGGTTCACTTTGCAAGATTAAATAACCATTTATTAAACACTTCCTTAATTATTCATAATCGTTATAATTTATTAATTTTTCATTATATTTCTTTTATTTTATTTCGGTCTTTCAACTAAATAACTGCTTTTTTTTATTAAACGATTAACAAGTTACACATTAACACGGTTAAAGGACTAAATTATAACTGAAACACACACAAAAAAATGAGGGAAAAACTGTGTAATAAAATAATAAAAACAAAAGGAAAAATAAAAAAAAACAAAACAATATTTTGAATGCTATTTAACACACTTTTTTGACGACACGATTGTCGCGCATAATGGAAAAACAATTTAAAGGAATACAGTCGAATCAAAGTTATGTGGCAAATACATTTTTTCGTTAATAACGAATGGTTTTTAAAAATTTAACTGTCTGTTTAATTATTTAAATATTAAATTATTCGTTTGTTTTCTAAAAATAGGCTATAATTTTAATATAGAAAACAACATAATTAGAAACAAAATATTTTTTACACAATTTTTTTTAATAATTAAGCCGGAGGTAACCTTGCGGTTAGGTTAGACATGTTCGGTAAAACTGAACGCCGATAACACAGAAACCCTCCCTTTTCTAGTTATGTCCGATAACAATGTACCACTCACCTTAAAGCGGCCCATCCGTTGTACAATATTATTTTATACGCTATTCGCCATATTATTTCCTTTTTCCTGCAATAAGTGACAAAATTGTTTCAGTTAACATATGGCTCAACTTGCATTCAATAAAAAGGTAAACATAACCCTTAGGAAAAACATAAACAACAGTGTACAATGTTGCCAACACATTTTACTTTCGTTTCGTTGTGCAATAATAATCAAAAGTTTTTTGATTGTTGCCAATATATTGTGCCACCGTCGAGTATCACATACACATTGGCGATATAATTATACAATACGATAAGACAGGTTTAAGACACGTGGCTTGGAAGATCTGGCTATTTCTTGGGTAAGTATTAAATATTAGTAAATTAGGAAAAGTAGTTATTTAACTTCCAAATTCCAAATGCTGCAACCATCCTTATTGCACTAAAGGTGTGTATTTTAAATTAGGTACACACATTTAGGTTTTCAATACACAGCATCCTACAAAATGCTGGATCGGAGAAGTGGGCGTGGTACCTTCCGTACAAAAAAAAAATTGTATAAAAACCGGATTTTTTGAACTGTTATATGACCTATGGTTATACCTTGTATATCAAAAGATCGGAAATCTTTAGTACAACATATTTTCTGAAAAACTCGGAAAAATCGGTTCAGATACGAAAAAGTTATGACCAAAATAATATTTTTTTTTATATACTTTCGGGAACCATAGATCTTCCCGAGTCCAAGATTTATAACCCAACTAACTGGCAAATTTCGGTATATAAATCTGTCAAATCGGTTAAAAAATGGCTGAGTTATTATCAAAATAAAACAAATTTTATTTTTTTAATTTTTATGTTCAAAAACGATTTTAATAAAATATTTACAAATAGAAACTGGGAATTATTTCCTTTCGTAGGTAACTTTATATTATATTCAACATTTTTTTATTTTTCGAATTTGTTCTATGAGCTAAATTTCAGTTATGTATTTTATAAAGCTTTTTTGTAATAGTTCTATTCCTTAAATTTTTAGGAATGACTTTTATACACCACCAGACTATAATATTGTATTTTCTTGTTACATTTTACCTTAGCTATCCTTTGGATAGCAATGAAATTAATTTTCTGCTACCTTAATACGACTATTTTGTTAATGGTTTAGTCTTCCTATAAGGAAGAAAGAACACCCCTAATTTTCCCTGAGCACGGCCGGATTCATAGGTAGCATATTTTCCGAAGTGGTAGGACTAGTTCGACCGTTACATAAATATTTATTTGTAAATTTTTATAATTTTTATTTATATATGTAAATTTTTCTGTACATACAATAAACTTCATTGCTTTCCAAAGGAAAAAAAATGTTTATTTCAATAATAAAAAAAGGTCTAAAAAAAAATTTAATTTAATGTATGTAATATGTAAAAATTATTTTGTTTTTGTCTAGTTGCTCTGTATTCTGCTCGCAAAATGGAGAAGGGTATATAAGATTCGGCACAGCCGAATATAGCACTCTAAGGCCCGTTTTCACAACTTACCGATAGCTTAAAGTAGACTTTAAACGGTCTTATAAAAAGTGTTCCATTATTAAAGCTTTACTTTAACCTGAAGTGAGCGATAAAGTAAATTAAGGTTCATTCTAGGTTAAAGTAAAGTTGTAATAATGGAACACTTTTTATACGTCCGATAAAATCCTACCTTTAGCTATCGGTAAGTTGTGAAAACGGTCCTTACTTGTTTTAATTTAAATCCGTCCAAAATTTGGAACAAAAAATAAACAAAATAATTTCTTTAGTATTTACTTACATCTGCCTTTATGCTTTTAACCTTCAATCAAGATTCCACTTTTCATACAAAACTTAGACCGTTTATTAAGGATCTTACGACTAGTGGTTTGTTGACGAACAAAAGTCACTGAATATGCGTTTGTTTGATAATTACGAGTGTGTACAGTGGTTTAGAAATAGTTTTTATGTATATTGTGGTATAAGTAAAATCATGCATCATGAATTTTTCGACTTGTGGCTTGTTAAGAAATGTTATTCACTTTGTATGAGTTAGTTTGTTAATTTAAAGTGGACACTGTGGTTTTTAAATAATTTTAAATATGTATATTGTGAAAAGGTATTGGCTGAGTCGATGGTTAAATTTTGGTAATTTTGTTAAAAGTTTAAAAAATCGCTACTGAATGCAATATGGTTTACAGCTAATAACATATAAAATCACTATTTTAAGTAATCCAAAAATTTGAAGAATCTGAAACCAGTTTAAATAAAAAAACGTTTCTAAATGTGTATTTAAGTATCTCAAACTGTTACCACTATACAAAATATCTTAACGAACTAAAACCACTGTAGCACTACGAATAAGTTTTGTTTAGTTTGCGGTTAAACAATGTAGGCAAATGAAGGTTTGCTGTTGTTTCTTTAGACGTTTTATTACTTTTTTCATTCTCTTTCGTTTAGTCAGTCGTAGGGTTCCTAATTTCTCGAATTTTTTCGTTCATTTCTAGGATTTCTCGGAAATTTTTTGTGAGGAATAATGTGAGGAATGGCAATCAATTGTCCTTAATTAAGCCTCGTTTACACTATTCTACATGTGTTAAGATTTTTGCTCTCACAAAATCCAATGATTTTTTGTCTGGTTGTCAAAATCAAACAGAAAATTATTTCATGTTGCGTCTTCTTAATAATGCTTTGAATACAAAGAAACCCCTGATGAGATATTCAATTTAATACTCGTATATTCAAGTGATTGGTTGAAATAAAGTTTGAAACTTATTGAAGGAACCTTAATTGAAAATGTTGTAATTAATATGCAAAAAAATTACTGGAAAATTCGTATTTTGGCCGGACTGTTGTGAAATAACTTTCCCACTCACTTTCAACAAGAATAAATTCAAGTCAAATGTTCACAAGCACTTCTCTCTCTTTCCTCCTTCCCATAACCTATTTTCCTAATTCCAACACAATGCAGTTCATTACTAGGGGTCATCTGCTGGTCCTAGAAAAAAAAAAATTGTTACTACTGTTTATTAAAGTTAATATTATGAAATATTATTTTAAACATTTTTTCGAATGTGTTTTTATGAGTCAAAATCTTCGTTCACAATCAGAGAAACAATTTCGTTTTTTCTTCTATCTTTTTTCTTCCCAAAGTAGTTCATATATTTTCCTTTCATTTTAAGAACAGAAATGTAACTAAAATTTTTTTAAAAATGCAACTAAAGTTGAGTCAACTAGAACTTCAGCAACAATTTGTATGAAATTGTTTCTGACACCAAATGAAAATCTGTTTTTGATTGTGAACAAACCTAAAAGCTTTTTTACAATAAACCTATTTCCTCAATATTTTACATACTTTTTGCTTGAACTAACTTTTGGTTAACATTTAAGCTATACATATTAACATACACTAATTAAATAAATTAAGTAAATAGTCATGCTCGAGGTCTGTGTTAAATATTTTATTTTATTTATTTATTCAATATTTCGCCTACCATCGGTGAGCATCTTTAGTAACATAAAACAATGAGTAACAATATTTACTTAATTTATTTAAAATTTAAAAGGTCGAAACAAAAACATATTTAGATACACTAATTAGGAATAATTTTATTACACTTTTAGGCCCGTTTTCACAACTTACCGATAGCTAAAGATAGCATTTTATCGGCCGAATAAAAAGTGTTCCATTATTACAACTGTTCTTTAACCTTCCAGGTAGGATGAACCTTTATTTACACTATCGCTCACTTTAGGTTAAAGTAAAGTTTTAGTAATGGAACACTTAAGTCGGTTTAAGTCTACTTTTAGCTATCAGTAAGTTGTGAAAACGGACCTTCGAATATCTTGTATCTTCCTGTTACATGTTTTACTTTAGCTATCCTTTGGCTAGCAATGATGTAAATTTTATGAACAGAAAATTGTAAAATTGCATACATTTTATCATAGAAGCACATTCGAAAAAATTTTTAATATAATAAAAATAATTAATGAAGAAGAAATAATTTGCACATTTGCACTAACAAATAGTTTTGTAATACTTTGTTGCCCTTATTTCAATTATTAAGTCAAATATCACTCTCTTGCTCAAAACCTGCTGATAAAATTATTCAATTTATAAGCGTTTTTGGTTTCGTTAGTGTGTACTCTGTAATTTATTTCCATGGCTTTCATAAAATCAAATTCATCTTTATTAACGACGCTTATATTGGTAATAATTTGGTCTAGTCCAATTTAACAAACTTAAAGCTTAAATTATTTAATGTCACACACCCCAAAACTTAAGTCAAAGACTTTGCAGAGAAATGCCTAAAGTTTCCTGTTTCCAAATTCCGGGGAATTTAATAGCTTATTTTTTTAAGAGTTCATAAAATATTCTTTACAAGCACAAACCCTAATCAGTTGCTATACGTTTGAGTTTCACACGAAAAAGTAAATATTAATGCCACACAATAAGTTGGCAAGTGTGATAACTTATGAAGGTTGAGAGTGGACGAACTCAAAATACTCTATTTTTATTGAAATGGTATTTTCCCATTATCTTTTAAACAATATCATAAATGCTGTTTTGGTGCTTGCGAATCAAGCAGTTATAAGAAAAATTTGCTAGAGCTATAATTTTTTGATAGTACTCCGCACTCTTCATCGATGTTTCGCAAGCTTTTGATAAATTCTGGCATGAAGGCTTTATACAAAAATGTAAGCTAAATTTGCCAGCAAACACACACAAGCTGTTAGAAAGCTACTTAGTCAGACGTCAATTTATTTTTAAAGAAGTCGATTTTTTAAGTTCTACTCAGCCAATTGACACTGGAGTCAGTCAAGAAGTATCTCGATACTTACAGGATCATATACAGGTAACCCTCTTACAACACGGTAGATAGGTTCCTAGAAAACGCCGTGTTGTAGGAAAACGTGTTATGTGAGGCTAGGAGGCAGTGTAAAATTTCAATTTTTTTTTAATTAAATATTTTCTTTAAATTCATTGTTTTTATTAGAAATATGTACATTAGAGCGACTCACCAAAAAAAGTGCTCGATGTACCCTCCTAAAAATGAACCTTGGACTTTTTTAAGATACCATTTTAAATATTTCGGCTCCAGCTTTGACCTCTCGTGAGCTGGACCATTTTGAAAAAGAGTCTATTTTTCCATGTTTTGTTAATTTGAAAATCTGTTTCCTTACCAACATATACAAATTGGGTATCATAAGAAAGGTTTTTTTAAGGCGCGTCCAACTGTGTATACTATTTGTCCAAGGACGATCATCCATATCCTTTTTTTTAAGGTTTTTCTGTAAAAAAAACGGTTTTTGAATTTTTTGTTCGGCGTTGCTTGTAATAAAAATGCCAAATTAACATATTTTAATCTTTAGTCGATTTAATTAAATACGTGTTTCAGCTTTTTTGGAAATTCGCGCTAGTTCGCGTTTTGACAAAAATGCAATGGGGTGGCAACCCTTCATTTAAATATAGCAATATGGGCATCAAATTTCTTCTTTTACCAAGTACATCATCTTTGTATGTAAATAATATTATTTTTTGCAAATTAGATGCATTTTACACGGTGCTCTGGAATATATATAAATGCAATTTTGTAGTAACTGTAATATGTTAGCGGATTTAGTTTCTAGATCATGTATGGATAAAAATAGAACTAAAGAAAGAAAAAAAGTAACCTTTCTTATGATACCCAATTTGTTTATGTTGGTAAGGAAACAGATTCTCAAATTAACAAAACATGCAAAAATAGACTCTTTTTAAAAATGGTCCAGCTCACGAGAGGTCAAAGCTGGAGCCGAAATATTTAAAATGGTATCTTAAAAAAGTCCAAGGTTAATATTTAGGAGGGTACATTGAGCACGAATTTTGCTTCCATACATTTTGAGTCGCTCTAATGTACATACATACAAAAAAATACAAAAATATAAAAATAAGTTTTAAAATCTATTCCTGAAAGCAGTATGTATGTAATAGCAAATGGTAACAAACACCCAAAAGTTTTTCAAAAATATATTTACCAATTAGTAAATACAAAAACTGAATTAAAATCAATTTATTCGCAACAACGTTGTTAACACGCAAAAATTAGTACTTTTGTACTATTTTGGTACAATTTTAACAACTCAATCATGTTGAAGTTGCAATTCCATTTTATTGTGTTAGAATTAAACCGTGTTGTAGATGAGGAGATTTCCGCAATTTTTTTTTCGTGTAAGATCGAAATCGTTTTGTAGGAAGCCATCTTGTAGGAGGGTTACCTGTATTTCAACTAGAAATGTGGTTCAAACAAAGGAGGACAAAGGTCAATGATTAAAAAAGCGAAAATATAACATTCATTTTGCGTCGGGTATCATGCCCCCAAATTAAAATTAAATAATTAATATCAAAACACCCGCGTGTAAAATATCTCGGTACCCATCTAGATCGGCGTTTATCGTGAAAATTTTAAATACACGTAGAAAAAAATATGGTTGGAGGTAACAATATTCTAAGAGCAACATACTATGGTTGGATTTTAACAATGTTTATGTTTGCAAGTTACCAATTTATGGTTAAATATGACCATAATATAGTTAAAATTAACAAAAAATTTCCCGAAATCATCCATAACATGGCCAAAAATAACCATAATTTGTTTAAAATTTACCATATTTTGGTCATTAGTAACCATAATAATGGTCAAAATGAATCAAAATGAAAATTAACCATAATATGGTCAAAAATGTCCAAAATTTTAACAAAGGTAACCATAATATGGTCAGAATTAATAATACTATGGTCAAAGTTAACCTTGAAATCGTTATTTATTTCATCATTTTTGCAATTTGTTTTTTAAGTGTCAAGTTTCGTTTTTTTTCTGTTACGTGTTAGGTTCAACTTCTAAAATTAATCCCATTAAAATCATTTTCCAGCCTTTGACAACCTTCATTAACACTTTTTCTGTTTTACTGGTTCATAGTAATAAATTTTTGTATTTAATCCAGTAATTAAAATAAAATGAATGAGAATTTTAAGCACACCAAGCAAGTATGCATTTCAAAAGCATTCAACTATTGTAGAGAGCAAAACGGCCATAATATTGTTGCTTTAAACATATTATTTTAAATTTAAAAGTAAACATAAAATGTTTTAAAATATTAAAATTTCAAACATATTATTGTTTTTACATATTAACCATAACATGTTTGGAAACAACCAAAATATGATTATGGCTTTTGGATGGATGAATTTAACCATGATATGTTTACCGTGACAATAGTATGGTTAATGCAACCATAATATGTTTGAGTATATGGTTGCAGCTTTATTTTAAACACTTTATTGTTAAATAGAAATAAAATATTATTAATCGTGAAAAAAGTAATGTTTTTTTTCAACCATGCTACAACCATGTTTTTTCTCTGCGTGTAAAAGCAAAATTAACTCATATGAAACTTAAGCTAATTCTAATTAATTTGCTTATTGGAAGAAATTCTGTTCCTAGTATAGATCTTTTACTTCTACTTTACAACTCTATCTAATATTCATAGCTGCCCCAGGTAAGTTAAAAAAAACTCAAATATTCATAAGGATCTCAATGAGCCACTAGTTGAAACTATGATTACGAATTATGGAGTAAAATATTTAAAAAGGCGCGAATTGCATCCGAAGTTTTGCATGATGGCGGCCACACTCGCCTGAGGCGAAGAGATACTGCTGGACTCATCCGAACAGCGCTAAGCACATACATATGGGGGATTTCATGTCAAGTGACCCAATTTTGAAATCGATGTCTTCCGATTTGGATGAAATTTGCACCAAGGTTAGTCCTATTGGATAGTAGTTTAGACACAAATTTTCAACAAGATCGGTCTAAAAGTTTCTGAGTTAGTGGGGGTCAAAATTTGACATTTTGGCCATACAGGTGTTCTTTCTTATCCATGTAACTTATTACCTATTGGTGTTAGCAAAATTTGTCCCAAGTAGCTTCGATAGCTATTTGATCCATCTTTTGAAAAAAATTTTTTTTGGTTTTTTTAAAAAATTTTTTTTATTTTTTTTTTTAAATTTAAAACTTTTTTTTATTTTTTTTTTAGCGGGAATGTTTTTTTTTTTTTTTTTTTTGTTCAAAAGAAAGCTTATGTCTTTTCCTTTAAGGTAGTTTTGGTCCCTTTTTGGGATGCGAGCGGCTTATGTATAAAAAAAAAATGATTTCTAACTCTAGACAAGGGTTTTTCAATTTCAAGCATATGCAGTGTTCTTTCTTATCCATGTAACTAGACAAACTCACCTTTCCGACGGTATGTCGGGAATAAAATCAAAAGAACTACCTTGTAACTTCTATCTCTCCACCCACATTTTAAAGGCAAGTGTCATAAAATAATAAATTAATTGGTATTTCGGAGAATGGCCATGGAATATTTCCACCTGATTTAAACACTTGTCTCTGGGGCACCTGATATTTTGACAACAAAAATCACATTTAGTATTACGTGCGCTCAAAACTGTATATTTTTTTATGTAGGAAAAATTAAAAAAAGAATTATATGTCAACATTTCTACAGAATAAAAGTGATTTTATTCCTGGGATTAACATATTGTGGGCATTATAGTATCGAAGGTATAAAATAATAATTGGGTTTGTAACATACCGTCGGAAAGGTGAGTTCATCTAGTTTCTTTGCATACGTTTTATTTTTAAGGCTTTAGAAACACTTACACACAAATAGGAAAAAATTCAAAATAGTTCATATGCTAAAAACTGAAAAACCCTTGTCTAGAGTTAGAAATAATTTTTTTTTATACATAAGCCGCTCGCATCCCAAAAAGCGACCAAAACTACCTGAAAGGAAAAGACATAAGCTTTCTTTTGAGCAAAAAAAAAAAAAAAAAAAAACATTCCGGATAAAAAAAAAATATAAAAAAAAAAATTTTCATTTAAAAAAAAAAATTTTAAATTTAAAAAAAAAAGTTTTACAAAATTTAAAAAAAAACAAAAAATTTGTTTTCAAAATATTGATCAAATAGCTATCGAAGCCACTTGGCACAAATTTTGCTAACACCAATAGGTAATAAGTTACATGGATGAGAAAGAACACTGCTTATGCTAAAAATTGAAAAACCCTTGTCTAGAGTTAGAAATCACTTTTTTTTATACATAAGCCGCTCGCATCCCAAAAAGGGACCAAAACTACCTTCAAGGAAAAGACATAAGCTTTCTTTTGAACAAAAAAAAAAAAAAAAAAACATTCCCGCTAAAAAAAAATAAAAAAAAGTTTTAAATTTAAAAAAAAAAATAAAAAAAATTTTTTAAAAAAACCAAAAAAAATTTTTTTCAAAAGATGGATCAAATAGCTATCGAAGCTACTTGGGACAAATTTTGCTAACACCAATAGGTAATAAGTTACATGGATAAGAAAGAACACCTGTATGGCCAAAATGTCAAATTTTGACCCCCACTAACTCAGAAACTTTTAGACCGATCTTGTTGAAAATTTGTGTCTAAACTACTATCCAATAGGACTAACCTTGGTGCAAATTTCATCCAAATCGGAAGACATCGATTTCAAAATTGGGTCACTTGACATGAAATCCCCCATATGTAAACAGAAACCGTGAAGGGGAACATTTTCGACCGGCACTGACAGGACATAAAAAAACGTATTAGAATAGGATTTGATTAATTATTGTCAGTTCATATTTAATAAATGAAGATTCAATAAATAAATAATAAAAAAAACATTGGCTGCTTGAGTGTGGCAAAGTAATAGGGCTATTTACAAATTCACATAAATTTGGAAAATCAAGTAAATTGTTTGGTAATATATATAAACTTAAAGCACTGCCTTAATGGCACAGCTACATGTTCAATATAGCTACATGTAATATTTGGATCGCTTGCGTTTGCTACATGCACGTCCTGTCCGGTTCGGTGAAAATGTATCGAGAAAACCTGCTGGCTTTTTGGTTAAAGCACGAACTACACAGAAATGTTTTTATTTTATTTATAATGCCTTAATAATTCAATAATTATCGCGATACTGGATAGCGGTCAATATATATTGAATTTGTAGTAGTGACCATATGTTGAGAAAAAAGAAGTGATAGCAATAAATCGTCAAAGTTGAAGCGTTACTGAACAAAAATTGTCAATCGCAAATTTGGAGAATTCGCTCTAAAAAATCGTCAAAATGACAAAAAATCGTTACGTTCGGCACCCCTGTCTCTAGAATACTTGTAAATTTTTTCGCTTTAAACCCTTCTTTATTATCAAATTTAAAAAAGCCGCTTTTTTGTGTAATTTTTTAAAAAAGCATTCACTGCACCATAAAAGCTCTTTTATTGGATGGAGTGCGCCTTTTCTCTTAATCGCTTCAAAAATAAAAATTTTTTTTACTGGGTTATAGTGTTACAAATTGTATGTTGAACCAAATTTTTGCAAATTAGTTTTCAATAGAAGGATTAAAATATTAAATACCTAAAAAATATTAGCACAGTTTTACGTTGTGCTAATACAGGATAAAAGAAGTTGATGAGAAATATTTTACGGTGCACTGCAGCCTTATAGTTTTAATGTCATAACAGATGGCATTTTAATGTGACATTTGTAAATTTGCTATTTTTACAATGTAAGAAACAGTAATTTCTGTCGTAAATGAATAATTATAAAACATTTTTCAAGGGTTGCCCATCCCAACTTTTGTTAGTAATTAAATATTATTTTCATTAAAACAAACACTTTATTAGCATTTGTCCTCGTCTAGATTTGAAATACATTTTTGCAAATTCTTTTTTTTTAACTTTGCTTAAAGAAAGCATTAGTGAGTGTCAACAATATATATTTTTCGGCCATGTTCTGGAAATTGTATTTAAGGGAAATTCAAATCAAACAAAATTTTCAAAATTATCCTGTTTTAAAGGTTCATAAAAATATTCGGTTTAAAAAAATTTTACTGCTACCGTGCTTCCAATATATAGTATTATTTTTTGTTTTCATGAACGGAATGGTAGTTTTTTGTATCTGAAAGCCCAAAAACTATCAAAATACACTTTCTATCAATAAACAAATATGTTTTCTTCAATTCCGAACGGAATCATTTCGAATAGAATTGTACTCTGTGACATGGCTTATAATATTTAATTTTTAATTGTTTTGTCTTTTTTTAATAACTACTAAAGCCCTGCACGAATGCATTTGAATGCCATTTCAAAACATTCGTTTGTTTTTCAACTACTGATTGATTGTCGATTGCTTTTTGCTAACGAATCAAATTCTGTACTAACTATTTTATTTTATTTTATTTTTATTATTAGGTAATTAGTAATTTTGTATTAGCAAAAAACAAATGAAGATGCAAAATATTAATATACAATGTTTAAGTTTTTATTTTAAATTAATTTATTCAAAAGTTACAAAAATATATTTTGAAATATTTTATTAAAAGTAAAAAAGAAATGAAAAGCTAAATTCAATTAATTGCAATATTAAGATAAAAGTAATATAATGAGCAAAATGGTTTAAAATTAATTTGTACAGTTTAAAAGTTCATTTTGTATTTCAGTTGCTTCTATATTTGAATGAAGAAACATTATGGCATTTATAGAATCACCGTTTTAAGCAATGCTGGATTTTTTTTTTAGAAATCAAATTCCGTGCTACTGAAAAAACTCGCTCTGAAGCTGCACTACTAGCAGGCGTTGCTAATATTTTGCAGCTCCCTTTGTAGAGAAGTGGAAATTCATTTTGATGTAAGTTCCGCCATTGCAAAATGTTGAAATCTTCAGTAATACTAACATTTAAGCTTTCATACATTAGCAATTCGTTGGATACTGTATCAAGTTGTGTAGTATTTTCAGTCGGTGGTAAAAAATCAGAATATAATTCTATGATATGGCTAGATATTGCTGTTGCACTTTCAAATGGATTTTCTGTCGGATACTTTCCCCCTTCTAACTTTTTTAAAGTTTCTTCGAAAAGTTCCAAAACTTTAATTAAAGCTGTTATATGGTTCAAATTAATATTATTGATTCTATTGAGCTCGTTTTTTTGTTGCAAAAGTTGAACTATTTCGGACCAATTTTTTCCAACAGAAACAAATAAATAGTAAATTGAATTCCAGCGGGTGGGTGAAAAGCTTTTAATGGTGGTTTGTAAATTTACATTTAGACCAGAAATTTTAAAATATTTTACGAGTTTAGTACATAAACTACATAATTCTGAAACAGCAGGTACTTCTTTCATAGCTTTTTTAATAGTATTATGCAGTAAATGGTCAATGCAAAATATGTGGTTATTGTTCCGAAAGGCAGCGACCATGTTTGCTCCTCGATCTGTGACAATAATGGCTTTGTCATCCAGATCTAAATCGAAATTATTAAGTATTTTTCTTAACTTTCGACAGATATTATCATCAAAAAATATATATATTTAAGTCGGTTAACCGTTAATCGTTTTACCGATTAATTACTACCCGATGAGCTGATCGGTTATTTTAAAATTGGCAATTTTTGATTAACGATTAAACCGGATAATTTCAGTCGATTAACCGATGTAACGAATTATTTTAGATTTTTGTACTATTAAAACATATTTTTTGTGCTTTTAATTATTTGTTTTGTCTCATATTTTTTCCTATAATATATAATATAAACAATACATTCTTAAAATACTGTACAAAAACAGAAACTAGGTGTTAGGAAATACTTTTTTTGCAGAATGTTCGGTGCTGAGCTTTGCCAGGATAAGTCAGCTAACAGCTAAAATATAGAAACACAAGCAAACAAACATGTGTATAATATGTTAAAGTGACGTCATATTAAACAGTCGAATTTTGTAAACATGTTGAATTTTGCAATGCGTAATCTTGTTTTTATCATTCTTGAATCTGTATTATGGGTTGCTTCCGATTTCTCCAACATCTTCGATAATTGAAACAATTTTTTCCAAGTCAAGTTAAATCAAAACTAAAGAAAAAATTCACTTAAACCCTAACCCCCGTATTTATAAAAAAATTTAAAATTTAGTAAAGGTTTACAAAACAAATTTTCTATTAAAATTTTCCTTAATAAACGTTTGTTAAATTTAGTAAACGTTTATAAATACGGGGGTAAACATTTAAACCAAATTATTTTTCCAAAAGATTATTTTATAAGATCTTAAACTATTGAAATAATTAATAAAAAAAATCTCACAGTTTATTTTTTAATAAATACATAAAAATATAATGTATAAATTATAAAATATGTTTTTCATATTTATGAATTACTTTTTTGTTTGCTCGTTTTAGTTCAAGAATTGGTTTGTTCGTTATGTTATTGTTTTTTTTTACTTATAGACTCCAATAATAAATAATTTTTGCATTCGAAACACTTTCGAAAGTAACCACAATATTAATGTTCATTCAGAAACAGTGCGAAGTGTTCTGCGAAAAAGCGGATTACATAGCCGCGTACCAAGAAAAAACAAACATTAATTGGGGATATACACAGATAAAAGCGACTCGACTTCGCACCTAAGTATGCGGACAAATCAATAGTCTTAAATTTAAATAATGAAATAAATATTTGCTTTCATTTAAAAATTTTTGATTTATTTATTATTTTAAATATCTCTAATATTTGGAAAGTTAAAGAATTTTTAAGGCGTACGTACTACTATCTGTGTGACTGTACATACAGTGTAGTGTAAAATACCACCGTTCTTCCGAATGTTCCAAAAAATTATATCTTCGCAAATATCTTCTACATACCTATCTATATGTTGATCGTCTTTATGTATTTCTTTTATTTATTACTATTCTTGTTAACATTTTCATTCAACACTTTTATTTTTACTAATTTAGTAAAATTTTTTATAAAATATTTTGTCTTTGAAATTTAATTTTAATTTTTGTAAACAAAAGCCAGGGTTATCCACAAACACAAAACCTTTATATGAAAAAATAATAGAAATGTACGAATATTAATGCATTGGCAATAATGTTGATTCACGAAAGAAAAAAGCTCTATTTATGTCAACTATAAATAGACGAAAGCTTTTAAATGTTTTTTAAAAAACAAATTTTGAACATAAACGTATTAATATGAAAACTTCAAGTGAGAAGACTTATGTTTTACAAAAACAGGCTGTCAAAATACCAAAATTAATTTACCCATTTTTTATTCCACATTTCGTAATTTTATAAACAAAAGTTTTAAATTATTCGAAAATCGTTTTTTTGTGTGTGTCGAAAATTTGAAAGCTCTAACAAAAAACAGTACAATCTACACACTTGGCAATGCTTGTTTTATTAAATGAATAATAAAAAGAGCTTTGAACACATCAATTTGGTTTAATTATTTAGTACTGGCAATATTGTCAGTAAAAATATTTGAATCATGCTGTCACACATTTATTCACCTCGTAAGTTGAGTATACGAAGATCAAATTGAGATGTAAAAACTATGAATTGAACACTCGTTTATAAGCAGTTTCCGTGGTGTAGTGGTTATCACATCCGCCTAACACGCGGAAGGCCCCCGGTTCGATCCCGGGCGGAAACAAGCAACTTTTTTTATTCTTAATTTAAAAAGTTGATTTATTTTTATCTTTACGGGAGAAAATTTACCTGAAGGCTTAAAAAATATTTTTGTTATTTTTCGGAATTTAGTGTCAGGAATTTATTTGTACGGCTTTCTAGTATAAAGTACCTATATAAAGTGTTATTTTATGATTTTAAGAAAATATTAACTTAGCTAATATTTAAATGGTCTTTTGTTGCTAAAAACTTTTTCGATTGAAGAAGTTCGTTTGTCATGATCAACTTTAATGAATGCAATGTTGAGCTGCTGTTTATTATTGTTTCGATACTCAATATGTAGACCGTTAATTAAAAATATTCACTCTTACTTGTTAAAAAATAAGACAGCCGCGAACGTTGCCGTTAAAGTTCGCGTGAAGAAGTTCCCAGAAAAATTATTTTTGAAAGTCACTAAAATAGGAAGACGGTTGGGTCCAATTAAAGTTTTGTAACATTAAACGCAAATAACTGTCAGTTCATCGATTTCAAAGAATATAAAAAAAACGAAGCATTTTTTAGCCTGCTTTTATTAAAATACACTACTTCGTTTCTTGAAATCGCTCCACAAATAACACTTTAATAGTCCTAACACATTGCACAAATATTTCACGTTTTTGAAGCATATTTTAATACATGTTCAGCAAATAAAAAAATTGCTTAAAATTCTGGTTAACAGATGAATTTTCTGTTGCTTTAATTTCGCCATCTACATTAAATTTTTACTCTACAAATGTAAGCCAATCAAGTTTTCGTTGAAGATAAATGTTATTCCAAGCTGTAAAGTTTTATATTAATGCCAAATAAGGAACAAGCAATTATATAAATTTGTGCTGATACATAGACGCATCTTTTAGCAAACCGATTGAAACAGAAATACTTTTTTAAGTGATCTTTTCGTGTCCGTCCGTCCATCTAGCAGACAACCAGCCAGATGGGCGGACGGTTTATGTAAAGCTTGTGCGAAAAGTAAAAGTAGCAGTTTTTAGATAATTTGATAAAATTTGGTAAATACGTTTAAATTGTCATAAGAGCGAAACCTATGTAAATTGTGAGAACCGGTCTATAATACACAGAAAAAATTCTCCCACATTTTTCACCAAATAAAGCATTAATCAAAAATAAAATCAGTTTTAATTAAAATTTTAATCAACTGAATTAATCATTAAATCAAGTGAATTAAACGTTTAATTAATATTATTAACTGGTTTAATTGATACTATTAATTTGTTTACTGGTGCAAATTTAATTAATTTTTTAATTAATATCACAAATTTTTTTATTGAAATCAATTTTTATTTTTTTCTGTGTACCACATAGTCCCCATGCAAACTTCTTTCTTTATGTCCATACACCACTTAATCATGTTTGTATTGAGATTCAGTTTGGCCCAAAATATCTTACTGCAAATTAAATATGGTTGAATCGGTTTAGATTTTAACATACTGCTTTCATTTAAATATCAATCCCTAAAATATTGAAGCTATTTTATCCTTTTAAATGTTACTATAATTTAAAATTTTGCTCCCTTTCCTTTAATCCCTTTAAGACAAAATATCTCATATATTTGGTGTATCTAGATTCTAGATAATATTCAGCACAAATAACTCTTATATGAATCTTAACCTCATAACAAAATTTAATTCTGGAACGCCCAGAATAAAATTTATTTTAATGCAAATATTAAATTGTGGAATATTTTGCTTTCAAATAAGCCTTATTTAGTTTTTTCGGCATATATTTTTTAAACATTTTTAGTGCATATTTTCGAATTATTAACATGTAAACTTGATTGCATTACTTGCTGTGTTGTTGTCAAATAGTACTGAGGCAATTAAAAGAATGAAATTTAGGTGTAATTTTGTTTTGGGAGTTTAATTCTTAAGGCAATTACCCGAATGGGGCAATTAAGAGTATGGCAAATAAACGTGGATTTTTGTTTGAAAAATAAAAGAAAAAATACGGGGATTTAAAACTCAAGTAAAATAAGCATGAACGGCATTTAAGCGTGGGGTAATAAATCAGGTTATACTGTATAATAAAATTCCTTTTTATTTAGCAGATTTTTAACATATTCTTCATTTTGCGGTTGAGCAGATTTTAGCAAATTTTTTTGAAGTTTTGGCATATTCTTATCAAAAAACAAGTAAGAGTGCTATATTCGGCTATGCCGAATCTTACATACCCTTTACCATGGTTTGGAAAGAACAGAAGTTTATATTTAAAAGAAAGTGACGTTAGTTACTACGTTTATAACTAAAGAACGGCTGTACCGATTTCGATGATTCGTACCAATTCGGAATGGTCTCTAACCAAGTAAGTAGAATAGCAAAAAAATTCTAAAATAGGTGGCGCCATTGAAAATTACTCAGTATGAATTAAAATATTCCAGAAAAAAGAATATTTAATGGGGGAAAAATATCCCAGCAAAAACTTTGCTTACAAAATAAGCAGAAAAATAATGAGAACTTGACGAACAGACTACTTATTTTTCTACTAGAAGAAGTACATACTTATTTTTGTTCAAGATGTCCCAAAAGTAATCCTTTATAATTTAGCCTATTATAATCTAAAAAATAATATGTGTTTTTTATACTTAAAATTTTTATAAAAATATATAGTTACACAAAGTCAATAAAGTAAAAATTTTTTTATTATTTTTTTTAATTATTTTATTTTTATTTTTTCTTATTCTTATTCTATTCTATTTTACTTTATTTAATTTTTTATTTTTTTTTTCTGTCTCTGGCGGGATTTGATCCCGCAACCTCGGTGCTGATAGACTAGCTCTCTACCAGCTAGTCTACCGGGGCAGTGTAGTTTTTGCATTAAAAAACTATGTTTTATGACTATAATGACATTTTTATTGTCATAATGAAAATATAAATTTTTCTGTATACAGTACTTTTCGTTTATAGTCACAACGCTTATAGTCACATTAGCGATATAGTCCATTTTATCTGGTTATTTTGCCGCTATAAGTTAATTTAATATAAATTATAAACGTTATAGTAAATTTAGCGATATAAGCACATTTACCATATATGCCATCTATCAACAGTCATCAAATGGAAAAGTAAAGCCAATTAATGGCGTTATAGTCACATTAGCAATATTTACTAAGTTCTATTTAGTTTTCGAAACCACAACTCATCCAAAGAAAAAAAGAATTAAATCGTTTAATTTTTGTCATCAAGGCTCTACTAGTAAAAAATTAGTTTATGCCTTTGGTATCAGTCATGAAATATCTTGGTATTATTTTAGCTATTTTTTATACATTATGCAACTCTGTTGCAAAACCATAAGCCTGATGTCGGTGCAATTTATATGATTTTTTTATTTTCTATATTCACAGAACTTGATTACATTCGAATTCAGTTATATGCCTCACAGTGGCATATATGTGAATTAGCCTTATAGTCACATTAGCGATATAGTCCACGTTTTGTCTGCAACTAAGGGATGTGACTATAAGCGAAAAGTACTGTATTTAAGATATAATAATAAAGTTATTATTTAATATATAACTAATAATCCAAAAAGTGGCGAATAAAGCTACAAAGTAATGAATTCTTGAAGTCATTAAAAGTAGGATTGTAAGTTAAGTTTTTGCTGGGATAGTACCCAAAAAAGGAAATACGGGAAATTTGAAGTTTTTCTTTAGCTTTTTGGTTCTACTAAAGTAGCGGGTTGAATGCTAAAATTTAAACAAGTTTAAACCTAGAAAAATAAACTTTGGCATAAAAATATGTCCACGAAGAAAAAGGAGACGCTAACGAAGTAGCGGGTATATGCTAGTATAATATAAATCGCTTAATTTTATTTAATTATTTGCACATGTTTGCGTGCTATTAAATATATATAAAGTATAATAAATATATAGATAGTTTAGTTTTGATCGAATTTCAGTATTTGGTCATAACTCGTCCATTTTATAACCGATTTGATGGAGTTTTATACCGACATCTTTAAAAATAAATTTACTTTTTACTTTGGTGATAAAACTTGGAGTCGGGAAGATCTATAGATTCTGAAAATTGGCACTTAAAAAAAATATATTTTTGACATTACTTTTTTTTTACGGATTTTTCCTAGTTTTCAGCAAAATTTCCGATATTTTGATATCTAAGACGTATGAATAGGTTACAACTCTAAAATTTTAGTTTTTATAAAAATTCTAATGTTTTTTAGTACTTTTTTTTGGAGTATTTTGCTCATAACATAACTATTTTTAAACGATTTGGCAGATTTGTATACCAACGTGCTTAAGAATAATATTACCATTAAGTTGGGTTATAGGTATACATGTATATGGGTGTTTCTCTGGTTATGCACGCGGCATTTGTACGCGTTTTATTGTGTTTGAATATTAAAAAAATAGAAGTGGATTGGAATTTTAGAATGAATTTTAGAATCGTTACATTGTTTGTGATGAGTTCTTTCTAAAAAGTATATATAATGGTAAATTGAGCACTGGGTACCCAAATGCCATGCAGTCAAAGTTGACTTACTCACGTGACAAAAATAGAAGTACCTTTTAGGACCGTAAGAAAAAGTGCGAAAGTAAGTTAATTGTAGGAGGTTTTTATTTCGGAAAAAATGTTTTTATAAACGTTAGTAATGGGCCTTTATAATCATGTTTTGTTCAAGAGCAACTATGCATGGGTTGGCGAAGAAAAAAATAAATTGTAAATTACGCACGTAACATTACGTGACACTTTTTACATATATGTTTTTTTATTATTATCACCATGCAGATTCCCATAAATGTCTTCAAATTTGCTTAACAAGCAACTTAATACTCAATTTTCAATTGATTGTAATGGAGAGATAATGAAGAAAGAGTGTAGTGTACACATAACATATTTTTTGCATGTAAAATATGTACATAAAAATGGGTTTAGAGGTAGAAAATATATGAAAATATAAAATTTTCCAGTTTCCAGCGCAATTTCCTCAAGTAAAACAGCTGAGATATGCTATGAAACCATTATTTTATAACAACATAGATTTTTTATAATAATAAACAATAAAAGATATACTTACATATATGTATGTATATCTATTTAAACAAACTTAATTATAAAATAAATAAAAAAGGAGTAGTTTTGGGGATTTCAGTATTTTGATTATAACTCAGCCATTTTTTAACCGATTTGACTTGGACTCGGAAAGATTCATGGTTACCGAAAATGGGGTTTTTGAAAAAAAATTATATTTTAGTCATAACTTTTTTGCATCTGAACCGATTTTTCCGAGTTTTTCAGAAAATATTTTCTACTAAAGATTCCTGATGTTGATATATGTCATATGACATATATGAAAATTTAGGTTTTTATAAAAATGTTGATGTTTTTTAGCCCATTTTTACTTATAACTTGCCCATTTTTTAACAAATTTGACAGATTTACATACCGATACATTAAGAAGAAACTTGCCAGTTAGTTGGGCTATAAAACTTGGATTTGGGAAGATCTATGGTTCCCGAAAGTAATTATTTAAAAAATTTATTTATTTTTATCATAACTTCTTTGTATCTGAACCGATTTTTCCGAAATTTTCATTTAGAAATTTCTACTAAAGATTTCTGATCTGTTGATATACTAATAAGGCATTACTATAGGTCATATGACAGTCCAAAAATTCAGGTTTTTTATACAATTTTGTGGGATTCTGTATATTGATAATCTTAATGTTTGTACTTAATTTGGAAACTTTGGCTCTTGCCGTTCTCCAGATATACAGAAAAAAGTAAGAAAAAATACAACACCAACAAGGCATTTTTGGAAAAAATTAGAGGTAGTCGTGGTTTTTTGGTCATATCTCAGCCATTTATGGACCGATTTTGCTGAACTTCAAAAGCAAGAAATGGTGGACTATATGTGACATAAATGTAAAATAACTTAGCCGCTATCATGTCTGGAGTCTCCGGAAAACACATATCAAACGTAAAACGGACAGTCCGACGGATATTGTTAAATCAACTTCTCTCCTCATAAGGACTTTATAGGGTCTAAGATCAATATTGTAGAAATTACAAACGGAATGACAAACTTATATATACCCTTTTCCACCTGTGGTGAAGGGTATAATTATGGCCACACTAGTGGGTGTGTTGAGTTTTTCGAACTGGCAGTGGCATGTGTAAATGCTAAATAAAGTGCAGGTAGCAATTTTTAAGGTAGTTTGATTAAATTTTGAACATGGGCTTCAATTCATAATTGTCAAGACAAAACGTTGCGCTGGTGGGTCCAAAATTTACCATAGGTCCCATATAAACCCCCTTCCTTAAATCACTTAAAGGCAAACAAATCTTAAATAGATGGATTTATCTTAAAATAAACGACACAAAAACTTTAACATAAATCCAAACCTCATAACATAATTTTGTTCTGGCGGGTCCATGATTGCCCATGGGTCTCACTCTCGAAAATTTATCTGTAAATACTGTGGCTTAGAGTAACAAATGCTCGGGCTTGACAGACTATAATTTATTCCTTGTTTTGTTTTTATTAAATAAAAAAATATTATGAATTCTAACTATGTATGCTTTTTTATTGCGACCGTACAATTTAAAAATTGTCAGATCCCAACAATGCCTCCTAAACAAAGTTTTTTTCGTTAATTTTAAAAACTTTTTGAGCTAGAGCTTTCAAACTTTTTTATGAAGAGCTCTTACAAGTAAAATTTTTAAAGTCATGCTGTGCGATATGGTATCAAAGTGCAAAATTGAGCTAAATTATGTGGAAGATCTATTATATATAGATGCTTTTTGCCCGGTGGAAAAAATAATCATTAAACAGGATGGGATCGGAAGGGCCTTTGACCTTATCGTTTATCTAGAAAAGTGTTTCAGTTAGACCTATGAACATGCGGAAAAAGTACACATGTACACATTAGAAAAAAATGTATCTAATTTTGGTTAAAAGTAAAAAATAGTTCTGTTAGAGGGGACCATATTCAAAAATATGTTTTCTCTCCGTGTTCGGATACATTCAAATCGTCCTTTCGGAGTCCGATCATTAGAGACTCCACTATACACATGAGTATGTATCTATTACGAATTCTAGCGGTAATTTCCTTTAGCCTAATTATGAAGTCATTGAATTTTTGTTTTAAATTTGTTTTCCATACGTGTGTATTAAATATTCCAATCACGAAACACAATATAAGTTTAGGCAAATTCCAATTGCATTTCATTTTGCATGTAGCAGCTACAATACGAGTACATTCAAGTATTAATCTAAATTGACTTTTCCATCTGTTGGAAAACAACAAAACAACAATGAAAAACATAAACTTTTAATATGTAGGCATGTGTGTATGTCTAATATGTAAATGTGTAAGTTTCTGTTCATATACGAACATTTTATACATACTTTATACCCTATAGCATATCTGGTCAGGAAGATATTTTGCATGTATGCTTATCTTTGCAACATTCTAATGCAATCTTATGAAATCGATCTTCTTGTTTACACACAATTGGTTGATCAGTCAGGATGCAATGCAGATCGCAATGTCGATGCTTAAGATTTCTAAGGACCTAGAAACAATGACTTCAAAAGAAAATTTCAAATTGTTAGTTAAAACATTTGGAATTAATTACCGATTGAGTACGCCCGACTTTTTTGCTATACGCGAATACTTTGATACACATAAATGTACATTTATATAAAAGTTTGTTACTTTGCCGAATACGTGAGTAAATATAAACGAATTTGCATATTTCGGGAAAGTGATAGGCAAAATAAAAAATAATGACAAAAGTAACAATGGCAGGCTTAAAATCCTTAACAAAACAAAAGACAACCAAAAATCATCGAAACTTAAGGATACATTTTACAATGCATATTTTCTGCTTCTTTTTTCTTTTCTACTTTTTGCCGTTCTTGTTCCTATTCTTCTTGTGGCAAAATTTTACACTGGTAAAAAAATAATATTTTATCAGTGCCGTGGTTGCTAAAATAAATTTAATGTATTTGCTTGTTTAGGTTTATAGTATAAAAATTAAGCAATTAAAGATTAGAGTTTATTTTTTGGATACCCGTTTCGGAGATTCCTCCGAAATTTAATTGCTTTAAACTTCCGGTTTTTCGAGAATAAATTCGGTGTTCCTGGTAAATTTCGAAAAGTAAAATTAAGAAATGAGTGAAAAATTACTTTATTTATCATTCATAAGATATATCTATAAGATAAATATTTAGTTGATATTAAACTGTATTTGGAATTTATCCTACTATATTAAAAACTAGCTGACCGATCCAGCTTCGCTCCGATGCTATATGCGAGATTCTCCTTAAATTTTCTCATACTAAGAAAAATGAGGAGTAAAAAGGAGGCAACATCCTAAAATTTTTAACGGTTCACCTTAAATTGGCTTATACAGTAGTATTCCTGTTTAACGAACCTTCGATTTTGCGAACAACGCATTTAACGAACACACAAGTTTGCTCCATTGAGTACCTTATATAGCGAACAAAAAATATTTTTTTTGTGCTCAATTTAGCGAACGAACAAAATTCATAATTTTAGTTTAAGACAGCATAATGTGAAGTAGTTTCGAACTAAAAACAAAGTGTGTAGCAAAAAGTACCGCTCTATTTAAGGTTTTGTTTATGTAGTATTTTCGTTTGATTATGTTGCAATGATCAGTAAAATGAGTACAAAAAGAAACTTTTTTTAAAAGAAAAAGTAAAAACTGTGAATAATTACCAAAATGGATTGCGAGTTGTGGATTTGTGCAAAAAGTAACAAGAAGTACAAACTTTAGATTTAAAGAATGAAGAAACAACTGTTTTCGTGGTTTTTACGAAAACGACATTCATACATGCATTGTTAAAAAAAAAACAAACATTAATCGGCATATTTTTTATGTAAAATTTTCAAGGTATTAAAAATGAATTTGAACTTATTTTTCATTCAAATTATTTTAGGTTTTATGCTACCAGAGTAATGAATTGTACCTTTTTTTATTTTTTTTTAATATATTATACAGATCTCAAAACATATTTAAAAATAAACCACATAACATGAGTACTAGACATAAGTATGGCATATAACGAACTTTTCAGTATAACGAACAGGCCTAACAAAGTACTGGTTCGTCAAACCGGAAAACTGCTGTACTTAGAAAATATGAGAAGTGCAAAGTAGGCAATATATTAAAAACTTAAATTTTCCGAATTTTACCAGGAATTTTAAAATTCGTTTTTCTTTACAAACCATATCCATTCTCCCGTGATGCGATTACATACATGGACCATTTCATGTTTGTATGTGAAGATGTTTGTTAGTTTGTGGCTCCATCACGCGAAAAACGCTTAACGGATTTGGATGGAATTTGATAGACGGATTGCACATAGCCCAGATTCAAATATAGGGTACTTTTTAAGAGGAAAATAGGAAAAAACTGGTATTTAAGTACTTTTTCACTTTTTGATAAATTTCAATAAATAAGTCCCAATTCACATTATACGATTTTTGTCGTTGCGATTATTGTCGTTTCCTATTTGAAGCCAGTCTCATATTTACATTGTACGATTTTTATCGTAACAATCTTAATACATTTTTCGTCAAATGAGAGAAAATTGAAAGAACGAATGAATGAACGAAACGAATCGAAGAGTACCATCGCTTCTGTGCCCCTTATAATTCCTCTCACCCCTTTTGCCTATAAAGTAAGAATCGCAACGACAAAAATCGTATAATGTGAATGGGCACTTACTTTTTAAGGGATAAAATTTGTACTTTTTAAGGGGTGAAAACGGTATAAAATTGGTACTTTTTTATTTTCGATAAATTTGATAAAAATGAAAAAAAAACAGAAGTAAGGAAGAACATGTAAATCAATTAAAATAGATAATCATTCAAAGCAAATTTCGATCTACCAAAGGTTATATACAATTTGGTTTAAAGATGGATGTTTGACTATTGACTGCCAGCAGTCGTCGATGGCTGTGATTGTTAAACGGCAAAACCGTCTAAAGAGACTGATTGGTTACAATTGAAACATGTAAGGGCAACATGTCCGTGAAAGCCTGGGTTTGAGCCCCGCGGCAATCAAAAATGAAAAAATTATCATTAAATTTTAATTAATTTCATATTGTAAAACTCCTTTCTTCATAAAATAATAAATAAAATATACATATTAAGATACCCTTTGCTTTTCATATGAACAGTGTAATGCTGGTAGCTTAAGAGTATCGAGTGCTTAAAACTTATATGCATGTATTTGTGGAAAACAATTATTCCTATAATGTTGTTAATTGAAATATTTTAACATAAAATAAGTAAAGATGCAAAAAACTACGTTAAATATCTGTACATTTTTATAAACCCTTTTCTTTAAATCTTGCTCTTATTTTCACATGAAGCCAGAGAAGCTTTAGTTAGCGAAGCCGGTGTTTGTTATACCATAGAGCAGAAAATCCTTGCGCCCAAAAGTGTTTTCGTTATATATTTAATATATACACCCAGAGAAAAAACAACAAAACAATTTTTAAATAAATTAGAATTATATTAAAAGAAAAAAATTTAAATGGGAAATAAGGCCATGTTGTCCGTGGGTCACAAAAAAAATGTATAAATAATTTATTAAGTTTATTTCATCTCGAAATTTCAATTAATATCGGTCTTTTTTTCGTGTCAATTTAAACATGACTATTTAGCAGTTTCAACAATTATCCGATAGAGAAAAAATGGCAACCAATAATATTTTGAAACATCATTTATTTAGTAAAATATAAACGTGACTGACACTACATGCAAAAGGAAGTAGTTTTCTAGAGTGTTCTTAAACTTCAATAATCTTCCTCTGCACTTTCGTAATAATTTTAATATGTGTTTTTATCATAAGTTCAAGAAATAAACTATTATAAAATGCTAAATTAAAAGCGGTAAGTTATTTAAAAAAATATTTATTAGTAAAATAAATTGTGACTGGACACGTGACCTACACTACACTCACTTTGTGTGCTATAAAAGTCAGTATTTTTACATGAAACGTTAGAATTGAAATCACAGCGCATAAAATAGGAACTCTAAAATTATTTGAAAGATACAAAATTGTAATCAACACCAACTGACGAAAACACTAATAGTAAGTCAGAAACCAACATTGAAACTAAAATAATTCAAAACAAACCCTTTTTAGAAATAAGAAATATAAATGTTTTAAAAACTTAAAAAATTAATGTTTTTTTAATTCAAATTTTTTAAAAAAAATATCAAATTTTTTTAAAACGTATCAAAAAATTGTTGCCACTATAGAAACTTTAAAATAACATAATGTTGCCACCATTTTTACTACCAAAATCAGATATTAATTTTTTCCATTGATGGTTCCCTTATGCGTGGAATTGCCCTATGTATTTTGTTTTTGTAAAAAGTTAGAGTGAATGTTGAAAATATAAAAAAGGAAATTTTTTTGTTTAAAAGGGTAAACAATTGCTTTAGAAAGTAAGACCCCTTTCAGACTCGGCAAGCTAGTTGCGCAAGTTACTTGCCGACAACAACAAAGTCTGTACAACATTTTTTTTTCTTTACCCCGACCTTACTGCTAACGTCTACAAACCAAGAGTTGCGCAAGAGATTTGCGGATGTAACTTGCCGAGTGTAAAGGGGGTCTAAACTTTGTTCCTCTATTGAAAATTAATTGTGGTACCACCTCTTCCTTACGCATTTTTAATTTCTTGTGTTTATATCACTTTTTTATTTTATAAAATTTAAGTAAGATTTTTTTCAAGTATTTAAAAATTCAATAAAATTTTAAATTTGAATTAATTTTTTCACAAAATGTAAACAAATCTTGACATTCAGTATACACACAAAAAAATAAACAGATGACTCGAAAATGTCACCTGTATGAATTCGCCTTGATTTTGATTATCGACTAGAGTTTTTACATCTGAAAAAATGTTTTTAATATTCCCCAGAATTGCGGGAATTTTCTTCCAAAGCCTTCTAATAAAGTTTTACTTATTGTCCGATAGAATCTTTAAAAAATTTTTAACATAATGAAACAAGAATGTCAAATGTTTTGATTTTAAGCAAATACTGAAAGATATCATCTTAAAAGTTTCTCAATTTAAATTTCCATTATTTAAACTACGATTCGTTTACTGAAATTTTTGTGATGCGATGAGGAGATTTGAAGACGATGCCAAGAATTTTGGAAAATAAATTCTGAGCGATTTCTTCTGGGATCTAATGTCTGAAAAACATTACAAACCATACCAACGATTGAGTTTTTCCTGATTAAGCATATTTTTTTTGCTGAAAGTCACCAGTTGTTTTCAATAATTAATTATCAGCCCAATTATAAATAAAAATTCCCCGGGAGTTTTCTCCCTTCTCCTATTTTTCCTATGTTAATTCAATTGTAAAAATGGGAAAAGGGAAAAAACTCCCGTGGAATTTTTATTCATAATTGGGCTCTATATCTTATATACTTTTTCAAAAAAAAAAAAAAAAAAAAAAAAAAAAATGATAAAGTCCGGAAAACTACTCATAAAAAGGCCACCAATTTTTCTATTAAAAATCAGTTAATGTTACCAAAAATGGCTTTAAATAATTAAAAGCTTTTGTTTATGGTGGAGATTATTTCTATGAATTGTGACAATGGCATATTAAACAAAAAGTTTATCATATATAGTTTCATCGGGAAATATGAATACCGGGTCAAAATTACTTTTCTACGTTTCTGACTAAATCATTCAAGAATATATTTCCTCAAATCTTTTCTGTAACACATCTGTACATCACTCTCTTCGCTTTAAAATGTTTGTAAATGTGTGTTTAAATGAATTCGTTTGAATGTGACTCTGCCTTTGTGTGTGTATGCCATGTATATTAACTTTGACGAAACATTTACTAAAGCCTAGTTCGAGGTTTTGCATTTAAAATTGTGACTCCTTTTCCAGCTCAATGCAGTTTGGTGGTTACTTTTCGTTATGCACATTATGCGATACGAAATCAAGAGCGAATTAAGTTGCAAAGACAACTTCTTTACAGTCAATATAGTGAATTCTTTTGTTTGGTTGTTAGTTTGTAGGTTTTTAAATAAGTGTTTGTGGATGTTCGTATGCATTTTAACGACTTGAAGTATCAACGTATGTGATGTCAACAGCAGCGTTAAGTTAAGTAGGAATATGTCTATTATACCTTTCTAAAGGAATGCTGTATATGTGTTTGAGCGGTTTTTTTTTGGGTGGAGAATTTTAGTCCTATAAAGCACAATGGGTCAACATAATTAAAAAAATTGCCCAATACATTTTTTTATAAGTTAGAACAATTTGAGATTACTTAAATAAGATTGGCATGAGTAAAGTCTTCCCTCGGTCTGGATTTCTGAATAAATGATGCCTATTCCAGGAATACATGGACCTAACATAAAACAAGCAAAAGTGTAACATTTAGGTATACCGAATCCAATATACCCTGCAGGAAATGTCACTACTGAATCTGAACTGATTCACTATTGATACAGTCACCAGTACTAGTGACTTATTATACCCCAGACAATGTTATTTAAACATGTGCGTGTCATTGGAAATCTACTACTGACGTTGGTACTACTGACTAGGTAGTTCCTTTGTTGACATAGGAACCAGAGAATCACTAGTACATTTTAGAAAATGTAGTCTACACTTTTGGTACGAATAAGAAATAGATAATAAAAATCTTTTTTTATTATTTCCTCAGCTTTTATAGGAATTGTACTTCTCTTGCTCGTAATTTCTACTTATAAAATTCGGCAAAAGCCCGAAGATAAATTTTTTTAACAAAAACCAAATAGGAGTTTTTTAATTATTAAGCCCCGATGGTTTTATTTACTCAACGTTGAAATATTTTATTATTATTTTACCCATTAACCCATGAACATACATTATTTATTTATTTATTATTAACAGAAATACAATTAAAGGTGAATAGAAATAGAAATCAGTATATTGTTTGCCATTATGAACGATTGTAGGTTATGTCAGATGAAACCAAAAAACGAGCGTGTAAAAGGAAAAAAAACTTAAACGCATGAAAAATGTCAAGTTACACAACGCGCGCTGTAAAAGCCTTTTCTTTCAACTGTTTTTTATTTGTTTAACACTCTTTTTATAGAATTCCGAGCTTCAGTTCTGTTTTTTTTTCTACAATACTGTATGTTTTATAAAGTTTTTCCTCCCTGATTCACAGTTTTTATACCCTGCACCTCAGGTGGAAAAGGATATATATAAGTTTGTAATTCCGTTTGTAATTTCTACAATATTGATCTAAGAGCCTATAAAGAGGAGAGAACTTGATTTAACCATGTCCGTCTGTCCATCCGTCCGTCTGTCCGTATTACGTTTGATATGTGTTTTACGGAGACTCTAGACATGATAGCGGCTAGGTTGTTTTACATTTTTGTCACATATAGTCCACAATTTCTTGCTATTGAAATTCGGCCAGATCGGTCCAAAAATGGCTGAGATATGAGCAAAAAACCACGACTACCTCTAATTTTTTCCAAAAATCCCAAAAATCGAGAGAACGGCAAGAGCCAAAGTTTTCAAATTAGGTACACACATTCAGGTTAATAATACACAGCAGCCCACACAATGTGGGCGGGATCGGAGAAGTGGGCGTGGTACCTCCCGTACAAAAAATATCAAAAATTGTATAAGAACCTGATTTTTTGAACTGTTATATGATCTATGGTTATACCTTGTATATCAAAAGATCGGAAATCTTTAATAGAAAATATTTTATGAAAAACTTGCAAAAATCGGTTCAGCTACGAAAAAGTTATGACCAAAATAATAATTTTAAATACCCACTTTCGGGAACCATAGATCTTCCCGAGTCCAAGATTTATAACCCAACTAACTGGCAAATTTCTTCTTAAACTCGTCGGTATATAAATCTGTCAAATCGGTTAAAAAATGGCTTAGTTATAATCAAAATATGTAAAACAAATTTTTTTTTTTTAATTTTTATGTTCAAAAACGATTTTAAAAAAATATTTACCAGTTTTCGCTTTTTAAATTTAAATTATAATGAAGCTTTTAGTATTGTATATATGTATGTATATGTAAAAATTATTTATATTTTGTCTAGTTGCTCTGTATTCTGCTCGCAAAATGATAAAAGGTATATAAGATTCGGCACAGCCGAATATAGCACACTTACTTGTTTTTTAATTATTCTTTGTTATTGTCAGCTGATTACTTGTCAAAAATACACAACGCGCTTAAAAGATCAAAGTCAACCAGCTTTTTGCCGCAAACGCGTCTAAACGTTTTTTGTGTAACTTGTTCTATGAAAAAAATATAGTTTAACTTTTTTTGACAGAAGTCTCGCGCACTAACGCGCGTTATGTACTTTTGACTTAAATCTTTTGTATGTTTTTTTGACAGACATGTGCAATTACATACGGGGTTTACATCTGACAAAAGCACTGCAAAATACATATTGTAACAAAGTGCCTTAAGCAATATTATTTAACCTTTTTACAATAGTTTAAGACCAATATATTTTGAAGATATTAATGGTTAAAATAACCAAATATGGACCTAAATTTCCTTTGAGAAATAATAAAAAAACTTGTGACCATACAAAATATTTCATCGGCCATGTTCTGACAATCACACGATATGAAATCGCAAACGCCAGATTTATTTTATTGTGTTCTGAAATCCGTGCGTTTAGCTTTAAATCTGCCATAGATTCAAATATTCTAGTTTTCTTGAGCATACTTTTGCAATTTGAAGTCGCCAAACTTCTTGCTATATGCAATTTACAGAACATCTATTATGCGATTTCAAATCGCAAATGTTAAGCGTTTTGCGATTATCAGAACGAGTCCGTGTATTAATATAATGTTGATTACCTCATATTGATATGAGAAAAGATGACTTGTAGGAAAAGGTACCAATGAAAAATTTAGAAATATAGACCTACCCTCAAAAAACTTCATGGTTAAAGGTGTAGTTAAAACAAAGGTGTTTAGCGCCTCTGTTTGCACTATTGGGGCTGCGACATATTAATTTTTTATTACCTAACGTTAATATTTCCTTTTTTTTATTCGCATGGTTCGAGAAAAAAGTCCTATTGTGCATATTGTGTTTAAGTATGAGACACATTACGAGGAGGTTTTGTATTTCCGTTTAACGTTTTTTTTTATTTCTCCCCGTTAAACAACATTTGTAAAATGTGTTCTTCAACACGTTTGGCATGCTAAATGCTGCTGGCTGGCTTTTTATACTTTTTTTGGTAAGGATTTAGCAAAACATTTTTTTCGCTTTTAAAATTCAAAAATTTTGCTTTGCTAAGTTTTTTTTTGTTGCTCTGAAATCAATGCGATTTGAATACTTTTCAAACCGATATACATTCATGCACACAGCCACACAAATGTATGCAAATCTGATGTTCGGAAAAAAGCGGATTTAGTAGTTGAATTGTATTTATAAAAGTTATATGAATAGACAGACTAAGTTTGAATGCAAAGAAAAGGTTATTGAGAGAAATTTAACGAGCTTTTGTAGAGTGCACAGTGGGTCTAACAATTAATTAATTTTAATGATATTCACAGGAGGATTGGTATTTGGAAAAAAATATTACCATGTTACTGTTACAGGGAAACATTTTTTAATTTCCAGGGGCATTAAAAAAAGCAGATATATATTTCCCATATGTCAAGCCTTTTTGTAAAAAGGCCAATGTTTGCTTATGATTGCCTTTAGTTAAGAGAAATAGCAATGTTCTTCGTTCTATGTCTTTTTCAGTTCTGTCCTTATTCCTGTATTTCATATTTCCGCGTTACCATAGTTACATTAACAATTCACACCGATGCATTATCAAGTATGAACTTTAGAAAAAATACATAAAATACGGATATCAAAGTAAAGAATTATAAAATTGAAAATAGATTAATAAATTAATTGAGTGCGGTCATCAACAACAACTGTTCGGAAAGCGGGCAAATTGATTTAATTAATTTTTTCACTATCAGTATTAAACCTTTTTTTATTTATTTTATTTGTTTATCACGGTTTTTGTGCACTAAATTTAACTTTTTATTAAAAAGTTCAAAAAATTGCTTATTTTTCTATTCAGATTTCATTCGTTTTGTAATAAAACTGCAAATCTTGTCATCTTATTTTTTTAGAATTAGGAATTACCTATTTTCGATTCATGCATAATTAAATGCGGGAAAATAATCAAAATGCAGAACAAGGGTGATTATGTAGACAAAAATTAATCTCTAAAATTAACTACAAAGTTTAAAATAAAGCAATTTTAAGAATTTATACGAACAATTAGAACTTGAAAAGAAAATATATCTATTTATATTTTCCTCCCACTAACTCACTGTCAATAAATTTCGTATTTGCAAGGAAATGACAGGAAACGGAAATCGTGAATTGCATTGTTTTACATACGTTTTCGGTGTTAGTAATCGAAATTGAATGCGTTGTTTTTTGTTGTTCTTTTTTTCTGAGGTTTTATTTTCTATACAAAACTATTGTTTTCATCAATTTTTCCATTACGATTCATTTCATTTCTCTTCTTTCTTACGGCCCAAACAAAAAAAAGGCTCGTTATATTTAGTTCGTTGGAAGGTTGGTAAACATAAAGATTTAGTTAAATTTTTTTTTAAGATGGGTGAATAGATGACATAGGCTTTGTTTTCGGATACGACTTTGAATGTTTGCTGGTTCGTTTGTTTGTTTATTTGTTCGGATAGTTGTTTCGGTAGCTACACGTTTTGACGTGATTGCATTTTGTTTTAGTTTGAATAGATACTCGTATCCTTGCAAAACCAAATTCTTTGCCAGTACATATCGAATGAATACATGTATTGTGGTTTTGTGTATTTAGATACTTGTACATATTGATATTTGTGGGTATGTTTAAATATATTTACTCGCGTATTTAAACGTTTTGTTTGTAGGATTTTGATGATACAATTGTTTTACATTAAAAGTATAAAGACAAATTTTATATACAAAATTTTTTTAACTTATGTATATTTTTTTACTAAAAGAAGAAAAAATCAAAAAAAAAAGAAAAGTGCTCATATGCAGAATTTAAATAAAAAAATATGTATTTGATGTGGGAGGTACGTTAAACTTTGGCATGGATTAGAATATAAATGATATCATTGTACATTAAAAGCTAATTCTTTTGTAGAGGATGCCCCAATGACAATTTTTTTTATTTTGATTAAAGTAAATTACCGAAAATAAGGCTGTTTTTTTTACAATCCCTTCTTCAGAGAAGAAAAAAATTAAAATTCCTCTTAGAAAAGGAATTTTTTTTAATAATGTCCAAATAAGCCAGGTATGATAAGGAAATTCAGATTGATTTAAAACTAACTAAGATATTAAGAATCATCATTAATTATTTTACAAGCGTATATTGTTTTTAAACAGTATTTATATGCGATGAATTAAACCATTCGTATTAAAGTTATTTGTCATCAAAAATAGCTGAATCCACTCTGGATTACATAACCTGTATACAAATGTCCTTTCGAAAAAGCGATTTTGACGTATAGTGAAGACGCTAGCATTAAAGCAATTTTAATCATAGTTTTATAAATGCTGTCTCTGGCATAAAAATTAATCTTTATTTAAAGCCTGGTATACCAGAGTATACTCTGTTCAACATTTCACGTGAATATCTATAAAAAAATGTTGACAGAGTTGTACTCTGTTTATTTTGTGAAAAAGTTCCGAAATGTGTCTGGCAACATTTTTTACAACTGCGAAATAATGTAAGCTGCACTTATTTCACGTGGAATTTTAAGCAAAAGCAAAAAAGTGTGAACAGATTTGTTTTTCCTTAATACTTTTTAAGGAATTTAGATAAGAGTTAGTAATTATTTTTTGGGGTTGTTTTAAAACTTCTTTTATAAAAAATCACACTCGAAAATAAGTACAAGACCGGTTGCTTTCGTTTACAATTTAGAATTAAATTTATTTTCTAAAAAATGGTTCTTAACAATTGACAATATAACAGTTGGGAAATAATTTCCCAAGCTATTTGACGTTAGATTTCAGAATTTAAAGTTATCAGTAATTTAAAATAATTAATTCATTAAAAAATTAAAATTTCAATAAAAATTGCATAAATAATAAAAAATGAAAAATAAAATTAAAATAAACTGTTCTGGCGAAACAAGATTATTAAATAAGAAATAAAAATCAAAAACTGTCGAACAAAAGTCGAAAATTTGTGCACAACTTTTCACTTTTAGAGTTGGTTTGACAGCGACTGTTTACATTTAATGAATTAGAAGTAAAAGCAACAGTTTTTTTTTGGCCAATGACAAATGAAGGAGTGGAAGAAATGGCAATTTTTCTACTTTGACTGCATTTTTTTTAAACGCTGATAAAAATGAAAATAACACAAACGGTTTTTATCCATATTTGTTTTCTTTTTTTTTAAATTAATATTAAATTAGTAAAAAAATTTTTAGTTAAATACATGTGGCGTTTGTTAACATACAAAAAACAATGTTGCATACTTTGCATGAATAAAAACGTCAAATTGTACAAACACGCATGATAGGTAACATTGATACATGCCAAAACTTTCGTGTGAAATAATTAATGTTGTTCAACATTTTAAAAATTTGAACAGAGTACTTGGTTTAGAAGTTAAAATGTTGTATATTCTAGATACCGTAGATACTCCAACTAAAATTTAGCCAAACAAGTAATATATACATTAAGGCGGGTCGAATTTTTTTTTAAACGGCATAGCAAAAACGTAGACTACATAAAATTCTAAGAAAGTTCTCTGAAGAAACCATGTGTCTAAAATAAAATCCTAATCCGCGCCTTTCGACTTCAAGGGCCGTGTTGCACAGTGTAATTAGAGGACTGCAAAAATATCTCGTAAAAGTCATTTTAATTCATTGAATTTTTTTCAATTCATTCTATGCTACTGAAAATACAAGGTTTGTGCAGTATGACGTCACAAAATTTTTTCAGCATATGTGTATTCATGAGAGAGGGCGCAGACAATTGTACAGCTGTGTGTCTGCATTGACTTAAGTGATTTGAAATTTTATTTTAATTCATTCAATGATTTGTTTTTTGTATCGCGTTTTTATATCTTTTGTTTATTGCGCATTAAAGGCCTACAAATGTTGAACTTTACAACATAGCGACATGTTTCACCGATCATACATATTTGATAACGACATGTGAAAACACTTTTTAATGTGATTTTGCACACATGAAGGTAGAAGATGAAAATGTCAATACATGCGGCACATGCGATATGTGCAGCATAAGTTTTCAATAGTGCATTCTAATCATTTGTATGGTTTATTATATGCAATAAAACTGCAAATAAAAAAAGAAAATTGTGATTGTTATTACTAGCATATTAATAGCAAATATCTAACCGAACTCTTCTGTAATGGAGTTCTCCTCCCTCTCGTGTGGAATTTTTTGAATAATTATCGATACTAAGAAAATACTATTCGCGTTTTGCTAGTTTTAGCTACTTTTCGAATTATTGACAACAACTTAACAAACTTAACATAGTCCTCAAAATTCTTCCAAAACATTAAAAAAAATAAGTAATCAATATCAAGTTTCGGTGAGCAATAAGTCTCGGAAACGGCTAAAATAAAACATTGAAAGCCCTGGTATTGAACACAACAGCGAACAACATATAATCTTATACCCTTTTTACGCTTGCAAACATTTCGGAGGAACTCATGGAAGATGTTGAAAATGTGAAACATACATTCACACTTGAAACAACTAACATCTACTATAGATAAAAAAAACTATCAACATTTCGGAAAAACCCTGTTTTAAAACCGCTGGCTGCAGGTAAGGTATACGATAGCAATAAACAACACAAGTATATTAAAGTCAACAAAACGAATTCCTTACTTTCAAGATCACTTAGTAGTATTAATATTTCTGTTTTCACAACTTACTATTCTAACGGCCGTATAAAAAGTTTTTCATTATTACAATCTTACTCCCACTCACTTTATGTTAAAGTAAAGTTCTAATAATGGAACACTTTCTATACAGCCGATTGAATCCTACTTCACCTATCGGTCAGTTGTGAAAACGGCCCATAGTCATACAAGTAATTTTCTCTAAACAACTCGTATGCCAGTTGTGTTTTCTCATGCGGTGTGTGTAAATGATTTCAATTATTTGAAGCACATCACAACGCACGTAGTTAAATATTTTTGTATATGTGTACGTTAGAGCGACTCAAAATGTATGGAAGCAAAATTCGTGCTCAATGTACCCTCCTAAAAATGAACCTTGGACTTTTTTAAGATACCATTTTAAATATTTCGGCTCCAGCTTTGACCTCTCGTGAGCTGGACCATTTTGAAAAAGAGTCTATTTTTCCATGTTTTGTTAATTTGAAAATCTGTTTCCTTACCAACATATACAAATTGGGTATCATAAGAAAGGTTTTTTTAAGGCGCGTCCAACTGTATATACAATTTGTCCAAGGATGATCATCCATATCCTTTTTTTTAAGGATTTTCTGTAAAAAAAACGGTTTTTGAATTTTTTGTTCGGCGTTGCTTGTAATAAAAATGCCAAATTATCAAATTTTTTCTTTTGCCAAGTACATCATCTTTGTATGTAAATAATTTAGAAATTTGCAAAAATATAAAATCAAAGTAAAAAAAATACAAAAAATATTAAAAATAAAAAAAAAAAAAAATCAAAGTAAATAAAATACAAAAAATATTAATATTATTAACGAACTTATTTCAGAATTTCCTTGCCATTCACAAAGCACTGAGCGTTTTGTTCACGTTGTCAGTCAATCTAGAGTATCGGTAATCGATAAAAATCGTCCGGCTTATATTGCGAGCCAGATCGCGTCGCGCAAGCAATATACTCAAATAGAATCACGAAAGGATTTGCTGTAACGCTTTTTAAAATCGCTATAAATGAATCTAAAATGATCTGTATAAAAGTTTTGTAAATATAAACAATAAAATATAAAATTTTTTTTAATTTGCGAAAAAAAATATGCCGCCAAAAAGTCGTGGATCATTTCTTTTTTTCTTTCTTTAGTTCTATTTTTATCCATACATGATCTAGAAACTAAATCCGCTAACATATTACAGTTACTACAAAATTGCATTTATATATGTATATTCCAGAGCACCGTGTAAAATGCATCTAATTTGCAAAAAATAATATTATTTACATACAAAGATGATGTTCTTGGTAAAAGAAGAAATTTGATACCCATATTGCTATATTTAAATCGAAGGGTTGCCACCCCATTGCATTTTTGTCAAAACGCGAACTAGCTTGAATTTCCAAAAAAGCTGAAACACGTATTTAATTAAATCGACTAAAGATTAAAATATGTTAATTTGGCATTTTTATTACAAACAACCCCGAACAAAAAATTCAAAAACCGTTTTTTTAACAGAAAATCCTTAAAAAAAAGGACATGGATGATCGTCCTTGGACAAATTATATATACAGTTGGACGCGCCTTAAAAAACCCTTTCTTACGATACCCTATTTGTATATGTTGGTAAGGAAACAGATTCTCAAATTAACAAAACATGCAAAAATAGACCATTTTTCAAAATGGTCCAGCTCACGAGAGGTCAAAGCTGGAGCCGAAATATTTAAAATGGTATCTTAAAAAAGTCCAAGGTTCATTTTTAGGAGGGTACATCGAGCACTTTTTTTGGTGAGTCGCTCTAGTGTACGTGTGTTGTGTGCAACCACTTGAAAAACCAAGTTTGATTTGATTTGTGCAGCCCCTTAGCACATAAATCATTTAAAAAAAAACTAATCGTTTATAAGTCCCATATAATTTACATAAAATTAGTAAAGAAAAACTCACTGACGTATCGAAACATAATTGGACAAGAATATCATCACTATAATATAAGTCATAACTTCAGCACAAAATATTGAAGTAGTAGGTCTAAAATAAGTCGTAACTCCCATATAGTAAACCGCAAAAATGAAATATGAAATTCCCGTCTTGCAATTTTTGTTATTTGAAAAATTGAATAAAACAGAATTTCAGATTACTTGAAATTGTGAAACCCATTCCCAATATTGTCCCCGGTCTCATCCCTCTCACACAAAAATTTCTGCAACAAAAGTTGAAAGTCTGGACAGGGACTTAAAAGGATAAATTGATTCTTACGTATTTTGTTGTAAAAAAAAATATGGGAAAATTTTGTAGCACTACAAAATATAACGAAGTTGTGTCATTTTGGTATTCTATCGAAAAACACTCTTTAAAATTTTTCTAATACTTCGATGTCAAAATTTGTTAAGATTTAAATTTATCAGATCATCAAAATTTTATACTACAAATCGAGTACTACCCAGCAAAAATTTATATTGCAAAGTAATGAGTTAAACAGCTAATATACCCTGCAAATAATATTGGACTACCTGATCCATTTTGATCAAATGAACTACTCCCTGGACTGGTCCAATGTAATGCAAGCATGGACCATGCCATTGTTAAAAAGAGTTTGAAGTGAAACGATATGTCTTCGTTTTTTAATGACATGTTTTCGTTTTTAAACGATTTCAAAACTAATCCTCTGAAGTATACCATGAATCAGTTTCAAGACTTCTCCTTTGTAATTCAATCATGGGTTATATGGTCCTGCCCTAGGACATCGTAATGTTAAATAGACCATGTTTTTTCCATACATTGGGGTTACCTTTGGACTAGTTCTAGTCCCTTATGGGCTACATTTAACATGCGTGTATGGACTAGTCGCATTAATTGCAGGGTAAATATTCTTCATTGATTATACAAAAAAATTGTGTTTTTAATTTAATTTACTTTCTAATGTCAAATTTGACTACCCTGCATTAAGGACATATTCATACCCAATAGGCCAGAAAACGATATCATTGAAAAAACGATATAATATTTTCATGAAATGGTAGAATTTAAACACTATCGTTTATGATACAAGGTCGATATCATATATAATAATTTATATCACCTAGACGATATCGCTATAACATCGTTTGGTTGATTGGGTAGTGAAGTTTTTATTGAAATTTTTAATTATTAAATACATATCAAAATCAATCAAGTATTTAATTTTTCTTATTCAAATCTATTAAAAATTGTTCTTCATTAATAACAAATAAAAAAACCAATTGTAAAAACAAATATTTAAAATCAATTTTTATTAGATTTGAAAAAATAAAACCTTAGATGCATTTTATTATGAATCAGTTAATCAAATCATTAACAAGTTCTTATGTATCAGATTATATTTCAGCCATTACTAAACTTCTTCCATGTAATGCAGATGGTATGAAGTAGTCATTGAAAAGTAAGTTGTTCACTAATTGCAAGTAATTACCAAGTTTTTGCTGCTTGACATGTTGATACCCTCGTAGAAATTTCTGTACTTACCACCATACAACAGATACTTTTTAAAACAACCTTTTGGTTTTTGATTTAAAAGAATAACAGTTTTTAAAGCTTTTACTTCGCTTAACATTTGAATTTTTTTTTTTTTAATTATTTTTATTTTGTCCTCTGATCTATTTTCACTCTGAAGTTCATGTTTTTTAAGACACTGGTTTTATTAAACTAAATAGTTTTTTGAACTTCTTGTGGCCAAGAAACCTAAATTCCTCGCTTATTTATATTTCTCTCCAACAGTTGTCTTTTTCGAACATATTGTACACTCAAAAAAAAAAAAAAAAATACTTTTTATATGGTCACTGAAAACAAAAATTTTTTATTTAAATATATTATTATAAAGCCTTTGAAATGGCAACTGCAACCATATAATGCTCGCCGACGATCATTTCATGGTTTTCACAATCATTTTTACGTTTACCACAAATGATTAAAGTATGTTGCTGTTTAATTAAAGTCTTTAAAGCAAAATGTTCTTGTTTAATTTCTCTCTCTCTGTATGGTATCGTTACCACATGGTTGTGCTTAACCTTAATATAATTGTGGTTGAAATGCAAGATACTGATTCAATCCTAACATGGTTGCGATAGCAATAACTATGATTAAAGTGACCATAATATTTTTAAAATTTCTGCAACCATAGATTACAAATAAATTGCTTGTGACCTAATTTTTTCTCTTGGTGTAGATGTCCTTTCTCATCTTTTTTCTTTTCAGCCTGTCATTGTGATAAAATGAACGCATTCTACACAATACTTGAGGGCGACAATAAGTCTAATACATATAGAATTCATTTTACTTAATATTATAATGATAGAAAAAACTGCACAGTAATTTTGGCGCCATCGTCTTCTTGTTTACTAAATCACAGTTGTGTTGTATTTTTGCATACAAATACTGTGGTCTGTTCATAAAAAGAATTTAAATGTATTTAAGTTTTTGATTATAGTGTTGTTTAGAGTTTTTTTTTTCTGGGAAACTTAGAATTTTATAATTAAGTCTCGAATAAAATTTGCGGCAATTTTCTTAAAATTTGTGTCTTAGAATAGGCTCGGCGAGTGGTTTTCACTTTTTCTATAAGATAACACGTGCATTCATTTAATTGAGACTTTTAGTGACTAGAAAATTTGTTACATAGAAGGGCTATCAAAATTTAAAAAAAATCAATATTTATCAATTAAGTCACTTCGCATTGTTTACAACAAAAATTGTGGTGAGATAAAGCTTAATTCTTACTTCAAGTGAATGCAAGAAGGCAAGGCCATGATCTTCAGTGACACGCCGCGTAAATAAGAAATGATGTTGGAATGCGTTTAGGAGGTATTTTGTCTGCAAAAAAGCTTTTAGAAGGTCTCTACTACTTCTTTTTCCAGCTGGGTATAGCCTCCTTTGAATGTTTAAACCAATTTTACGTAGCCAGAATGAACTAGACTCGGGAAAAATCCAACCAATTGTAAAAGGGGATGTTAGAAAAGATTAACTCACTGTTTATTGTTGGTATTTTGTCTAAGCTTTGATATTATTGCAAATAAAACGTGAGTGTTTGTAATTCTCGTTCGCTTTACAGTTTTATTTGTATAATATCTTTAGCTTTTCAAAAGTCTTTGGAAAAAGGTTTGGTGATAATCTGGCCTAAGCACCCAGTGAAATGAGCATAGGAACCAGCTTATCCCCCGACAATAAATTTTAGTACATTTATCAAGAATAAAAATTGGGCATTTAGTACACAACAATATCTTGGTTATGAATAAAAAATTATTGTATTCCCGAAAATTACTTTGATAATGAAGCTTTACGTTGACAAAAATAGTTTTTTTTTTAAGAAATTAATAAAAAAAATATTTATTGGTTATATATATATAATAAATGAAAAGGAATTAATAAAATACATTTTTCCAGTAATTTTTTTTTTCTTATAATTTCCGATATTTTATAATCGCAAGTAAATAAAGAAATATACCTAAATTATGCCACGCCCACTACTACAATCCTGCCCACATTATTATACATTATATTATGATAACCAAGTTATTTATACAAATTTAAAAAACTTGCTCTTTATAACGCGATCGGGTTAGCGGCTTGGCCGTGCATAACATACGAACGCACAAATATTAATTTTCAAATACATATAAGATTTTATTTATATTAAATGCCTACGAATAGTTGGCTTCATTCAGCGACAGTTTAGCCCATAGAAATATTTCCAAAACCTAATTAAAAAAATTCTGTCTTTTCTGAGAATCTAAAAAGTACGAAAAACAGAAACCCTTGCTGTGCCCTAGTTTACATTTTATATCTAGAAAACAGCAGGATAACAACTACCTGTTCTAAAAATAAATACATTGACTTAATTTTTGTATTTATTATTGGTCTCATGTTGAATGTCCCTAACTCGATTTTTTTACAATGAAGTTTCTTAGTGATTCCAACACATTCCACACAAACACACTTCGACACAATGTGTAAAGGGTGATTTTTTTAGCTGCATAAGAACTTAAAATGATAATAAAAGAAATGTTGTTGAAATGAAATTTTTTTATTACAATCAGATAGATGGCATTTATTTTTGATATATGATTCTCGCTATATGTCCGCCGCGGCTACGAATTACATGGTTCATTTTAACAGTCCAATTGTTGACTACTTTTTTCAATAAATCTGGCCGTATGGCGTCAATGAAGGCTTTAATATTCGCTTCCATTCCTTCAAGAATGACTGGTTTGTCGGCATAAGCCAATGACCTACCAAAGAACGTTAAAAAGCAATTCAGAGACGTTAAATCTTGTCTTATTGGAACAAAGTGTCTTTGATTTTTAGCTAATTTATTTGTTGAAACAAAAATTCAGTCGGCATGGCTTGATAGCGCTTGCCATTTACCTAAACGGCAGCTCTTTGCTCATTGTGAAAGAGCTTGTAAACCGAACCAAACAATCAAATTTAATGGATGTAATGGGGATTCATTAAAGCCGTGAGGATTGCTTTGCTCCAACTACGACAAATTTATTTATTGATGCAGCCATATAACCAAGATTTAACTTCGTAAAATGGACGAAGTGCTCTTACATCACGAGCAGATTTATTTTTTCCAAAAAAATTTCCACAATATGGAAAAGTTGTTCTAGCGTTCAACGATTCATGATAACTTGCCAAGCCTTACTGAACAGAAATGTCAACACAAATTGACATTCTTAGCTGCCAAACCATAATTATCGATATCGAAAGTTCTCATGCAGCTAATAGTATCGGATATAAGTGAAGGCCATGAGCACCACGACCCAGAGGATCTTTTGTGCAGCCTATGTGTTTCACCATGTTAGGTTTAGGCTGCGTATAAAGCCCATTACCCTGCCCGGTGAAAGATTGTAAATATCAGTCGGGCCCACTATGTGCCCTCCGAAAAATTTTCACCTAGAAGTCCCCAAGGCGGGACAGAAGCAGAGCAGATGTTCTGACGTTTCGTCATCCATCCCACAGAATCTGCATACTTTGCTAGATGTATTACCCAACTTAAACTGGTGGTATCTAAAACCACAGTGTCCCGTAAATAGTCCAACAAGCAGTCTGAGTTCTGCTTTCTAAGGCAGCAGAAATCTGCCTGACCTGCGCCGGGACAGTGTCACGAATCTTTTGGACTGTCTTAATACAAAAGTGGACGTCGATGCGTGAAGGAATTCACTCTCGGACCATTTTTGTAACGTCCCCTGATGTGACCCACAGATACCCCGAAGAAAGGCTCCGGGCCTATAAATGGACGACGAGCGCCCCTATTTGCTAATCAATCAGCCCTTTTATTGCCCTCATGGCCGGGAACCCAACACAAATTCAATTCATTGTGTTTCCCTAACTCATTCAGAGACGCAAATCAGTCCATGACCAGCCTGGACTTTATCTCCAAAGAAGAAAGTGCTCTCATGCAGCTAAAAGAACACCCGATATTTATCAATATAAGTATTGCCTCATAAGTTGTTTTAATTGCAAACCACTCATTTATTGTAAACAGAAATTTATGCAGAAGAACATATTTTTGTTTTTATACCCTCCACCACCACTAGTGGTGAATGAGGGTATACTTAGTTTGTCATGCCGTGTGAAACTCAAAAGAGATTAAAAACCTTAGTGTCAAATTGCTTGTAGTTATCCTAAGCAGTTTGGGATTGAAATCCAGCAAAATCGATTCAGTTGGTTCAGAGCTATAGGTCAAAATGTGGAACCACCACCCTAAAAAATTTATAATTTTGTTACAAAAACTAACATAAATGGTGGAATAATGCATTTGCACAAATTCGTTCTATTCGACTAGAAATCACACTGTGAAATTTCGTGAAGATCGGTCCACAATTTACCATAGGCCCCATATAAAGACAACTCTGGAAAATTAATTAAATATTTGAATGCCAAATTTTAGCTATTTACTGAAAGAAATAAGAAAGCTTTGATGTTTGACCGTAATTGACTAGTGTGCACACTAGTCCATTCCGGACATAAATTATTCTAAGTTTTAGAATCATTCAGTCTTGCTTGCGTGCTCGTTAATTGCAGACGTGTTTTTTTTCTTTTAACTCGGCATACGGTTGTTTTTAACATAAACAATTGTATATTTATAATATCATATTATTTTTTAAATAATATAAGATCAGCGAATGAATGGACGCTTTACAATAATTTTTAAATTAGTGAACATAAAATTTATAATACAAATATTAAAAATTACAAATAACAAAAATATATGTATGTACACACATACATATAAATACATACATTTTAAGCAAAAACATTTCTTGTTTTCTTTATTCTTTTTTTTATTCTCGGGGTTTTTTTTAAACAACAAATAAAAAGAAGAGCACAATTAAACAAACAGTAATATATAAAAAAAAAACTCTTATGAATGCATATAATGCAAAAACAATTAAACATAATGAAAGAAATGCGTATGTTACATTGAGTGTTGACGAAACAAACGCAGAAAAAAGAATCGATGATAGCAATTATTTAACGGCTAAACCTATTACTCGAACTCGTTCCCTCTCACCCTCTTTGTTTAAAAATACGGTCGATCGTAATACAATAACAAATTTATTAAATGCAAGCGTTGCCACAGAGCAAAAAATAACTTTAACAAGTGATGAAACGGTTAACCCCAAAACAGCCGCTATGGACAACTCAATAACGCAAGTAAAAACTTCTCAAAAGCCTACAGTACAAGTTGGTATGGACAGGAACATAACAGTGCTTAAACGGGGACGCAGCCCTACCTCTGCAGCAGTTGCTTCGGCCTCAAAAGTACCATCTTTTGATAAAATAAATTCTCAAAATCGTTTTGCAATTCTGGAGGATGAATCCTCTGAAGCACAAAACGTCATAAAATCGACCAAGCCTCCCCCGATATATCTGAGGGAGCAAAATTCTAATGAGCTCATAAAGAGTTTGATATCGAATATAGGTGAAAATTCGTTTTACGTAGCTGCTATCAAGCGTGGTAGTATAAACGAAACAAAAATACAAATCAATCATGAGAATGATTTTCGAAAAATTGTAAGCAACTTTGAGGCACTCAAAAAAAATTTTTATACATACCAACTGAAAAGCAGTAAAGGTCTTCAGGTAGTGATTAAGGGTATTGACTCATGTGTGGACCCAGAAGAGGTAAAAACATTCCTCGAAGAAAAAGGCTTCAAGGTAAAACATGTATTAAACATTAAAAATAGAGAAAAAATTCCCCAACCACTTTTTCGAGTGGAGTTTGAACCCGGCGACGTTAAACTTAAAAAAAATGAAACGCATCCCATCTATAACTTAAAATACATTCTGTACAGAAAAGTAACTATAGAGGAGCCGCACAAAAGAGGCGGTCCCGTTCAATGTCTGAACTGCCAAGAATTTGGCCATACTAAGGCATACTGCTACTTACCCCCTGTTTGCGTAGTATGTGGAGAATTACATGGTACAAATCTTTGCGATAAATCTAAAAATGACCCCAACGTTAAAAAATGTAGCAATTGTGGCGGTAATCACACAGCCAATTATAGAGGATGCCCTGTATACACTATCGTCAAGCAGTCGGTTAGACCGAAAACTAATTCCCCTCAAATGCAGGTAACAAATCAGCTAAACACTAATGACATTCAGGCTCCACAGCCTAGTAATAACAGAACCTCCTACGCTAACATTCTAAAATCAAACCATGTGACAATGCAAGGTGCTTCGCCAATTAATGAAGAAACTCCAGTTTCTAATTTAAGTCGTCTTGAAAAAACCATGGAAACATTAGTGCAAACAGTTAATAATTTTACGAACACAATGGGTAATATGATGCAGGAAATTCTAAGAATGCAATCGATGTTATTGCAAGCTGTACTTAACAAGCCATGAACTGTTTAAAAATCTGTTTTTGGAACGCAAACGGCATCCGCCAACATAAAAATGAATTAGAATACTTTCTAAAAAATAAACAAATTAATGTCATGTTGGTTTCTGAAACTCACTTGACCTCAAGAAATACGTTTAAAATCAATGGTTATATACTATATGATACTAAGGACCCTCGAGATAGAGCTTGTGGAGGCTCTGCCATTTTGATAAAAGCCCGAATCAAACACTACTTAATGTTTGATCATTGTGAAGATTATCTGCAAGCAACGACTATTTGTGTTGAAGAGCTAAATCGAAACTTAGTAATTTCTTCTTTATACTCTCCGCCTAGATTTGCCATATCAGAAAGCCAATATTATAAATATTTTAAATCATTAGGACCCTGTTTCCTCGCCGCTGGCGATTATAACGCTAAACATACCTTCTGGGGGTCACGACTTATAACACCAAAAGGTCGTGTTTTGTTTAACACAATCTCTAAAATGGGTTTAAACGTGGTCGCGAGCGGACAACCAACATATTGGCCTACTGATCAGCAAAAAATTCCAGATGTTATCGACTTTGGAGTGGTTAAAAACATCCCCACAGAAACGATTCATGTTGAAGCTTCCCTAGAATTATCATCCGACCACACACCTACAATTGGTACTATAACGAACCCAAATAGAATTGTATCTCCGTCATGTTACTTAGCGACGTCAGCCACACAAATAAATTGGTTAAAATATAAAAAAATTTTCAGTGCCCATTGCACAGAAAATATTCCGCTCAGTACACCGGAGTACGTAGATCGCTCTATTGACAATTTTGACAGTTTTCTGAAACTAGCTGTTCAACATTCCAATTTTGCCCCAAAAAAAACAAAAACCATTAAAATATATTCTTCAGATGTCGAGCGGCTCTTGACTGAAAAAAGGAGAGTTCGAAGAGAGTGGCAACTGTACAGATCCCCGCAACTTAAGAATTTATTAAAAGAGTACACAAAAAGGCTAAGAAAGTTACTGCAGACTCAGAAAACGGCTTCTCTAGAAAAATATCTTAAGGAACTTGATGCAACTCCACAATCTGACTACTCATTATGGCGTGCAGCTAGAAATTTAAAAAGGCCAGTTATATCAAAGCCACCATTAAGAAACTTGAATGGTAGTTGGGCAAGAAACGATATTGAAAAAGGAAATCTGTTTGTTAGTCACTTGAAAAACGTATTTACACCAAATATATCTCACAATATTGCGGCAGAGTTACCACCTGTTGCTGCTAGAGCAGCTATCCCCCTCAGATTTGAGATAAGAGAAATCGAAAAGGCTATTTGTGACTTAAACACTAAGAAGGCACCTGGTATTGATAAGATCAGTAATAAAATGCTTTTAGAGCTACCTCGCATAGCAAAGAAAATTATTCTTTTTATTTTTAATGCTATTTTACGTCTCGAATACTATCCTCAAAAATGGAAGGTTTCCTTAGTTACCATGATACCAAAGCCAGGTAAAGATCATACAAAAGTTGAGTCTTATAGGCCTATTAGCTTATTATCAAATATGTCAAAGCTGTTTGAGAAATTATTAGTTTCAAAATTAACACCGATTTTAAGTGAAAATAGATGTATTCCAAACCATCAGTTCGGATTTCGAAGAAAACACAGCACAATCGAACAGACTCATCGAATAGTAAATGTCATAAGAAAAGCATTTGAAGAAAAAAAATATTGCTCAGCACTCTTCATCGATGTTTCGCAAGCTTTTGATAAAGTCTGGCATGAAGGCTTATTACATAAATTGAAGCAAAATTTACCAGCAAACACAAACAAGCTGCTAGAAAGCTACTTAGTCGGTCGTCAATTTATTATTAAAGAAGGAAATTTCTTAAGTTCACCTCAGCCCATTGACGCTGGAGTCCCACAAGGCAGCATCCTGGGCCCCTATTATACTTAATTTATACTTCGGACATGCCAACAAGCAACTATACACAAACATCAACATTTGCAGACGATACTGCTTTTCTAAGCGTCCACGAAAACCGTTATGAAGCATCTCGTTACTTACAGCATCATATATTTCAACTAGAAATATGGTTAAGACAATGGAGGATAATGGTCAATGAGCAAAAATGCGTGCATATAACATTCACCTTGCGCTGGGAATCTTGCCCCCATATTACAATCAATAATCAAATAATTCCTCAACATTCGCATGTAAAATATCTCGGTATACATCTGGATCGGCGATTAACGTGGAAATGCCATATAGAGGCAAAATTAACTCAAATGAAACTAAAAGCCATTCAAATTCATTGGCTTATTGGTAGAAACTCTGTCCTTAGTCTCGACTGCAAACTTCTTCTTTACAACTCCATCTTAAAGCCAATCTGGTGCTATGGTATTCAGTTATGGGGCACTGCCTCGGCCTCTAATATAGAAAAAATTCAAAGGTGCCAAAATAAAATTCTTCGAATAATCACAGCTGCCCCTTGGTATGTAAAAAACTCAAATATTCACAAGGATCTCAATGTTCCATTAGTCAAAACTATGATTACAAAATATGCGGTAAAATATTTAAAAAGGCTTGAACAACACCCAAATCCACTAGCTCGAAATATCTTAAATCATGGCGGCCACACTCGCTTAAGAAGAAGAGACACTGCAGCACTTATCCAATTAGATGAGCGATAAACACCTAGATAAGTGAACAGAACCCGTGATGAAGAAAATTTTTGTCTGGCACTGGCAGGACATAAAATAACGTATTAGGTTAAGATTTGATTAATTATTGTTAGTTCATATTTAATATATGAAGATTCAATAAATAAATAATGAAAAAAAAAAAAAAAAAAAAAAAAAAAAAAGTTTTAGAATTATGGTGAAAGTGTAATGGTAAATTATAGCTAACACAAAACAGTACACAATTTAACTACTACAAATGGAGAACTTTTCCAGATATTCCAACTTCGCCAAAAAAGAAAAATGGATAATATATTATCAAAAATGCTAAATTACATAGAGGAGCGATCAATAAATATTTCAAAAAAGTCCAAATAAAACAAAAATTAAGGGTTTAATTAATACTGGTCAAAAATAAAAAATGGTCCTTGTGCAACAGAACTAGGAATAAACTTGAAAAAACGGGAATCAACATGGTAATAATCAAGTTTTAATTATGTACTTTGAATTTGAAAACTTTGTAAGTGTGTATAAAAAATATTTGAATACAAATACATACCCTGTAGTTAATAAAATAATCAGTTGCAAAAAACACCAACTATAAATTAAATATTTTTTAAATGACTACAAATTGGTTTAAATCTCATGCAGATATCAACCAAACATATTGCAGAGGCACACGTAATACACAATTAAAAGCAAAATAAGTTAAACAAGCATGCCATGGAGTCAAACGATATGTGAGATATTTTATTTTATAAATAAAACAGGTTAATAGAAAGGTTATTAAGCCGATTTTCAGCTAACCACGCATGACAAGAAGAAAATTTTATATAAAATTGCTTACATATGCATATATTAAAACAGTTTTACAAGGGGTTATAATAAAACAGAAAGAAAAACAAGTAAGAGTGCTGTATTCGGCTGTGCCGAATCTTATATACCCTTCACCATTGTGCGAGCAGAATACAGAGCAACTAAATAATTTTAACATATACATACATATTTACAATACTTAAAACTTCATTATTAATGAAATTTAAAAAGCGAAAACTGGTAAATATTTTTTTAAAATCGTTTTTAGAACATAAAAATATTAAAAAAAAATTTCTTTTTAAAAAACCAAGATTCGAACCAGGGAACTCACAGTTTCTAACTTAACACACCCCCTAGACAACTGAACCATGAAGGAACGCTGTTTAAATATCATTAAAATGAAATATGGAGAAGAGACGATAACCGGATTTGAACTTCGCTTTTCATAAGGACACAGAATATATATACTTTATAGGGTGTAGGTCCTTCGGTGAAGGGTATAAAAAACAAACTTATTTATAATAAAAAGAGTAATTTTTGGGATTTCAGTATTTTGGTCATAGCTCTGCTATTTCTTAACCGATTTGACAGATTTATATACCGACGTGTTAAAGAAGAAATTTGTCAGTTATTTTGGTTATAAAACTTGGACTCGGGAAGATCTATGGTTCCCGAAAATGGGTATTTTTCAAAAAAAAAAAAATAATATTTTGGTCATAACTTTTTCGTATCTGAACCGATTTTGTCTATTAAAAATTTCCGATCTTTTGATATATAAGGCGTAACTATAGGTCATATTACAGTCAAAAAATTCAGGTTTTTATAAAATTTTTAATAATTTTTGTATGGGAGGTACCACGCCCACCTCTCCAATCCCGCCCACATTTTGTGGGATGGTGTGTATTTATAACCTAAATGTGTGTACCTAATTAGAAAACTTTCGCCCTTGCCGTTCTTCAGATATACAGAAAAAAGTAATAAAAATACAACAACCACAAGGGATTTTTTGGAAAAATTAGAGGCAGTCGTGGTTTTTTGGTCATATCTCAGCTATTGTTTGACCGATCTGGCTGAATTTCAATAGAAAGAAATGGTGGACTATATGTGACATAAATGTAAAACAACCTAGCCGCTATCTTGTCTGGAGTCTCCGGAAAACACATATCAAACGTAAGACGGACAGACGGACGGATATCGTTAAATCAACTTTTCTCCTCATAAGGACCCAGAATATATACACTTTATATGGTCTAAGACTACTATTGTAGAAATTACAAACGGAATGACAAACTTATAAATACCCTTTTCCACCTGTGGTGAAGGGTATAAGAAAGTATATTTTCCTAGCGTAAAAGTATCAAAAAAGTGGCAAGAACCGCAAAAAGTACCACATTTGGGTGAATTTTGTAAAAGTGGCCAAATAGTATCCAAGCAGTCGAAAAAGTGGCAAATTGCCACTTTAGTGGCACCAGCGGTAACTCTGCTTAGGGCAAAAGCACTTCCTTACGTTTACACAGTCATACTCATTCATAAGTCATTTCGCGAGGAAACAGAAAAAAACTGATTTTGTTTTTTGATTAAATTAGTATTTATGTTTTTAAATGTTGTTTTAATTAAAACCTTGTATTGTTATCAAATTGGTTCTTGAGGCTATTACTTGTAATTTCGAATTTTAACCGCCCAAAAATTAAGGCCATATTCGCCTTGTACACATGTATATGTTTATTAAAACTCATTACAAAAACTACTTGAAAATTAATTTAAGAGCGAATAAAGCTTAAACAATTTATTCAACAAATCTACTCACAATTGTACAAAAAGTACTCATTAAAATCGCATTAATTAGTTGTTTAATAGAACATCGTATTTGCATAAAGAAATAAAGTCGAATAAACACTGAATACGAGTACAGTTAAATTGATTTCTCTATAACGAAAAAAAAAACTAATTTAACACGTTTTCTTTAGATTTTTTTTTAGTTTTTTCAATTTGTTTCCATTTAGCCATTGACCGATGTTGCAAGTAGTCGGTTTTTTGTTGTCCAACTTTTTAAATTTGCTTCTTGTTGTATGCTACAACATTAAAACGGAAAGCAAAACTCACGTTGACGATGTCACGTTTGACGCATGTTGACAGAGATTTCAAAACAAAACTTTTATGAAACCTAACTTTAACAAAAAAAAAAACTATAATAAAACAACAGAAAAAATACGAAATAGAAAATTGCAAACACGACTGTTTACAGAGATTATGCAACTCTGTGTTGATGCATCCCAGCTAAAGTTTAATAAGTTTTAATTGTACAATGTCAGTGCATAAGTTTTTTAATAAAAGAAAACTTATGGTAAAAATTGTTTTCGACAACAAGAATAACAACAACATTGAAAAATAAGAATATAATTTTATTTAACGGAGCTCCTTCAGCCTTAACACATGTCAAATTTTATAACAATAACTCATATAGAAAGACCTTAACTCACATAACTGCAACTTAACAATAGATGATAGAAACATAATAGAAACCGTATGATTAAAAATGAAAAATTTCTTCTAAACCGTTATTTTTGATACTATTGTATTTATACTTTTGTGACAAGGTGTGTTTGTGTAAAATGTATTGGAACAACTAAATAATTAAATTTCGGAAAAATCGAGTTAGGGTCTTTCTACAGGAGACCGCCGAATTGTATTTTAAGTCTAGAATGCTGATTAATTTCATATAAATTTTTTTCTTAAAATTACACTTAAAGGTTAGACATTTAACAACTATTTTCCGATCATCGGTATTAGGTACTTTATTAATTTGTATTTGGCGTACATCCATACAAAATCTAACTGGTACAAGAATTAAAGCAAGCGGACCATCAATTTCGTCGTGTGATTGATAAATAGGCAGAGAATCAACTAGAAGTTAAACCAGATTTTTATCGTCAAATCGTTTTCAGCAATGGGGCTCATTTCTGGCTTAGATGGTTTGCAGAATTGTCGTTTTTGGAAAGAGCACAATCCTCGTGAGACTTTTAACATGTCGAAGGTGTCAGCGGCCCATTTGTCTTGCTAATCGTTTACACCCTTTACCATTATCTAAAAATTTCACCACAATATCATTAATCGTTATGATTTCAGTCATATTAAAGAATTTTCCAAAAGTGGGCTTTATATGGGGCCTGTAGTAAATTATGGGCCGACCTTTACAAAATTTAGTGGACAAATTTTACTACAATAGCATGTTTCGTTACGTTTATAAGTGTACCAAAGAGTTTTTTGAGAGTGGGCTTTGTACGGGGTCTATAGGCCGATCTTCATATAAAACGAGTTTGCTTAAAATTTTATAACAAGCGGTACATTCCGCCAGCAATTCTTGGTAGTTTTCTAACAGAAAATCAATTTATAGGGTAGTTGGTACACGCAGAGAAAAAACATGTTTTAATATGGTCACCTTCAACAAAACTATTTTTAAAGAAAATTTTAATCATATTATGTTTAATATAACAATATTATTGTCACCGACAACCATATTATGGTTAAATAAGTCCTCCAACAAAAATCTACAACCATATTATGGTTGCCTCTAGACATGTTATGGTTAAATACGACAGTAATATGTTTTCAAATTCACAATAGTATTTTCCTCTTTTATAAGAGCAACATGCTATGGTTGAAAAACAACCATGATGTTATAAGTCTTAAACATATTTTAGTTATTATTAACCGTTTCTGCTGGATTTTAATCACAAACTGCTTAGTTGAAATAAATGGACTCTTTTTTTGAGTTATTCGAAAGTGAGCTTGATTTCAACAGACGGACTGGCAAATGGGCATGGCTGTATCGACTTCGACTTAATCAAGGACGCAGAATATAGGGTCTTTATGGAGTCTTAGATGAATATTGAACCAGTTACAAACGGATTGAAAAACCTAGTATACCCTTATCCACCACTAGTGGTAGAGGTTATAAAAGCACAATTATTTTAGTCTTCATTGGTTGCACAAAAACAACCATGCAATTGCATATTTACGGTTTTGTCAGTAGGATATAACACAGCATTACAGATACAATTTAAGACAACAAATCCCATTGTTTTTTATTGCTATCTCTTAGGATTTAGTTGATACATGTACAAATTCCTATGTCTTAATTTTTTTTCATACATCAAAGTTGAGATATCTTTTAAATAAATACGTTTAATTACCTCACTGATGTATTTAAACGCATTCGCCTACACCCAGAAAAAAATACTAATGTTAAATTAACATGGCGAAATGTTGATTGAGAATCAAAGTAAATTTCTGCAAAAGTATAACCTGACATCGCCAATTATTCAAAAACTATGGCAACAACAGAAAGAGAATGAGTATCACAAATTGAGAGAGAAAGAAAGTCCGCAATAAAAATAAAATAGATTTAAATTTTATGCCGTTCCGCACTGCGGTTTTTTACTTTAAAATCGCAATGCAATAAATTATCGTTACATTGTGCTCAGACTCTAAGTGCCGGTTCGCACACTTCAAGTTTGACTCGTCAAGTTCTGATCTTTTAGGAGAGAAGGGAAAAGAGAATGCAATTTCTTTTCCCCTCTCTCCTAAAAACTCAAGACTTGACGTGTGTGAACCAGCACTAAGAAGCACTTTTTAATGTTTACAATTATTGTTCGCTTTAGTGTTGCCAAGTTTATTTTTGATTTGAGAATAACGTATGATAACAATTGGATAACAAATTAATAAATGTTAAAATCAAAACATTTAAAAAGGTTTGAGAATTGTGTTTGATGTCAAATGATAAAGTCATTTCATAGCAAAGGTTTGACATTGTATTTGTTGGGATGCTGAGTCAAGTTGCCATAAGGTTTCTTCAGTTACCTTCGACCGACTGGACCGGCTAAGTAATTGCATTCCCTACTAATGCCCGTAATTTCTACAAGAAGATATCTGGTCGTGTTCGTTCCTAACAGTTATCTTTACCTATCCGGTTAAACTTTTTTGGTAATTTCAACGTTTATTTTGCCTACCTGTTTTTTTAAGTTTTCTTTTAAAATATGGCAACATTTGTATTTTTATTAATTTTTTATTAAAATACACTTCAGTTTAACCAGTAGGTACCAGCTAGATATATATTTGTAGAAATTACGGGCATTAAAATTATGAAAAATTCGTTACACCATCGATATCTATAAACAGCTAGATATCTATTTGTAGAAATTACAGGTATAAAGTATTTTGTTTGAATAAGATATGAAAAAGTTACCTTAATAAGAGTAGTGGTCGGATTTCGTTTTATAGAACTATAAGTTACACTACCAAATTTTACGAATAATTATGGTCCAAAGTTTTGCATAGGTCCCATAAAAAGCCCATTCGCGAAATTCAAATTATTCAAGTTAAATCGATAACGATTTCTTTAAAAAAAAATATCTAAATGTGAATAAACATACAAGTATACCCAGTATGTAATGCTTCAAAATAAAAAAAACTTTAATGAAGCAAATTCGATTCCACATGAAATTTTTTTCTTCTTCAATTATATACAAAATTTTGACACAAAAAACAAAGACCTGCTAGTGGTAGAAGTACGTAACACGCTTTTATTCGTCTGCGTGTGTCGTGCGTTTAAAAACTTTAGCGCATGAAAAATTGCAAGTTACACAACTCGCGTTATAAAAGCCATTCCTGTCAGCTGTTTTTTTTTTATTTTTTTACTTATTTGTTACTTATTTGTTATTAGTATATTCGATTGTCGGCTGATTACTTGTCATAAACACACAACGCGTTAAAAAGTTTAAAGTTAACCAACTTTCTGGCGCAAACGCGTCAACATATTTTGCATGTAACTTGTTCTATGAAAAAACACTAGTTTAACTTTTTTTGACAGAAGTCTACAGAGCGCGCGCGCACTTACGCATGGTATGTACTTAATAACATGTATTTTGTTGTTAGAAAGACCTGAAAGAAAAAAATACTTCTATTCGTAAATAAACCAAATTGTAAGCCAATTGTGATAAAATGTAAGGTTCGTACACAATATTTAGCTGGGCTACTAGGGTGACCTTATTAATTGTACCATGAAAGGAATTATTCAAATACGATTGTTGACAAACTCATAGAGAACTTGCAAAATAATTAAAAGCCACTTAAGCAGCAATTCTAAAATTTTTGCAGCAGAATTCATTCAAAAGCAAGAAAATTGGATACCACACGAATTGAAGAACAAGTGCTAAGGTAATATTTCGTGGCTGCAAAAAGGTCGTATAAATTATGAGCTGCTGGAATTGCATAATGGACCCATATCAAACACAATGGATTCGTTTAGAACGATCATTGCACGAGGAACGCCAATATCCGACTAGACGCCAAGTCGTAATATTCTATTATGAAAATCTCGGCTTCCCCCTTATAGTATAATGCCTAACGACCACCATTTATTTCAATCGATGCAGATACATAGATCGACAAGGAATACGTTTCACTTTAGAACACCCAATAAAAAAGTTTTTTATTTTGGAAAGCGGTAATGGCACATTTTAAAAAGACAGCGCACATTTATGCGCTACACAGTAAAACATACAGAGACGAAGTTAAGCTCAAATGAGACGTGACATAACCATAATGCCACAGCCGTAACGGCGAATTTAGAAACCAAAATTGAATTGGTCTGTATGGTATGTTTATGTCGTTTTGGTGAAACAGTGGCGATGGGAATACAGTTTTGCTATGGTTATGTCACGTCTAATTGGACCTTAAAGTAAGTGAACGGATTCTTAGAGAGGGGAAAATAAAAGGCATTCTCTTTTACTTTCTCTCCTTAAAGCCCAAGCCTTGAACCGTGAGCCGGAACTTAGCATATTAAAAAAAAACATTTTAAGGGCCACAGCAGTAGTGCAAAATGTAGCACAATTGGGCCTTTTGTGGCACTTTTGAATTTTTAATAGCCTTGTGGACAGAAATAAACTCACTACTGTAAGCCGTTCAGCAATTTTTTTAATGTTATTATCACACTATTTTGAAAGTTTTTTTTTCATTTACGACATTGTTTTGTTGTTTAATGGCCAAATAAACCACATAAGCGGGCGAAAAAAAAAACACATGGTTGGGTCACAGTTTCAGAACACCGAGCAACGAAATTTGCCACTAGAAGGGACCTTAACAGGGATCCAGAAGACCCGGTAGACAAAAAAACAATATGAATATATACAATTTCTAACGAGACGAAGATAATTATGAAGAAACTCAAACATTAGACCGAGACCTATGGAGATTCTATGCACACAGCCTATGTATGCTCTTAAAGAAATTAACTTTTAAAATATTTTCAAATAATTTGGTGATAAATCGAAAAAATGTATCGAAGAAACTGTATGAAAAAGTGAATAATTTTCTTTTCAAAATTAATTTGCATACTGGGTATGTAAGTTTAAAATATTACTCTTATGTTTATAGTACGGTAGTAACTTGCACTATAATCCCTGATATATGTGTTATATATATATATGGGCATTTCCATTTTGACGTGTCGTGATATTTGTACCACAAAATGTAAAAAAATTAAATGAAGAAGTCAAATTTGTGAAAAAGGTTTTTATGTATACAAAGTAATGAAGTAGCACTATATTCAGAAAAAAAATTACAGCAATCGACGCTAAGGATTTGCAGATATAAGCAAAAATATGTGCTGGCGTGACGTTAAAAAAACGGAAGTGGATTTTGACTTGCATTACAAAAATGAATAAGACTACGAATTAAGCAAGACGGTTTATATAAAACCTTATTTAGTAAACTTTTGACTTATATATATTTATTTTTTAAGCTATAAAATTTAAAAATCTTTGCTCGTTTTAATGTACATATGGTCATTTTCAGCGAAAAGTCTACTTTTTTTAATGTAACGCCAGAATGCAAATAAGGTTGCATTTTAGGACCATGTTGTTCAACCATTATCCCTTTTGTTACTAAATGTAGAGCAAGTTGCGCTTTACACCAAAATATAAAAAAGTAAACTATACATATTAAATTTTTCGAGAAACAATTTAAATTATTTCTGGCGTTACGTTACAAAAAGTAGACTTTTCGCTGGAACTGCCCATATATATATTTTTTTATTTTTTTTGTTTCTACTCTTACATACTCATGCAAACAAGCGTATATTTGTGGATGGCTCAATGGGAGCATATAAAATGTCAGTGACTGCAATAAAAATTGATTCACTTTTCTTATATGTTGTATTCAAAAATAATAAAAAAAAAAGTTTTCTTTTTCTTTCACTTTTGCAAAGTTGATTCGAGTGTTGACTTCATAAAACTCTTAGAAAAATGTAATGTTGACGGGAAAATTTTGAAAAAAAAAATATATAAAAATAAGAAAATAAAATTTTAAATTGCATATGAATTTTACTCTTGTAAGTGAGTGTGCAGAGGATTTTTTGCAATAATGCTTAGAAATGTCAGTTACTCTTAATATTAAACATTTAAATAGAGACATTTCAATGACAATTTTTAGCTAAAGAAAATGGGGTATAGATTTTTTTCACTTCCCTCAAATACTTGAAACTTTTGCTATTTACAAAATTCTTAAAATTGTATATTGTTCGCTTAGTGGGATTACATATTATGAGAAGTAAAATAAGTAATTCAATAAGGGCGTTAATAAGCACTTGTTCCAAATATTATGTTAATATCACACAAATAATTAAAAAAAATTAAAAACTCGATTGCAAAAAAGTCCATTTAAAAATAATGCAATAAAAAGACCGAAACAAGATTTCCTAAAAAAAAAACCAAAAATCAATTCATGAAATTTTCATGTTGTTTTTGTAAATATTGTAGAACTGTAACCAAGGCGAATTGACTAGAAGGTGAGATCAACTCTACAGCCACACTGCTTTGGTGGTCGGATTGTCAAAAACATTTTGAGAGTAAAAAAACTGGTTTGTCTACATAAAAATCCATTTTGTATACAAACTTTGACATGTCGACCACCGGAAAAAACACCATATCTTGACTTACCCCCCTTTTCACATGCAAGTGCAAGTTCAAAAAACTCAATACACTCACTCTTTCTCACTAACATTCACACAATTTTTGTACTTTCAGCCAATCGGCTGTTTCCTCGATTTTTCGTTGATAATACGTATACACCAGAGATCAGCAATGAGTCGTTTTTTCGCTACTCATACTGACTCATGCAATTGTAAGTATAAGTGCGTAGAAATCATTTAAACTAAACTACCCCAGGGGCGAATTTATCGATTACAGAAGCGATGAAGTGATAGACACGAGTAAGACAGTAATGCACACCATCTCAATTACAACCTAGCACACTTTTTCGAATGCATTGCCGCATTTGTGGAGTGAACGCCTACCACTTGCACACAAAGTAACCGGGATTGTGAAGTGTTCATTCAATAAATATAAACTCCGTACTGCTCCACACACATTGTAAGCAGGCAGTAGACAGTCTATACACCATCTCGCTTACTTCGTGGGAAGGTAGGAAGCGCACTGCTTACTGCTTCGCACACATTGTAAGCAGGCAGTACACAGTATATACACAATCTCGCTTACTTCGTGGGAAGGTAGAAAGCACACTGCACACTGCTTCGCACACATTGTAAGCAGGCAGTAGACAGTCTATACACATTCTTGCTTACGTCGTGGGCAAGTGGAAGGCGTCTTGCACACTACTTCCCACACATTGTAAGCAGCTAGCTTTTTTAGATTTTCGTGTTATTTCAGAATTTTCATTAACTGCCTGTTTACAGAAAACGTAAACAAGTGAGTGAGTGAAAAATTACATTGAAAACAACATTAAAAAACGTAAATTTGTTTTCTATATAATTTCTCACTCACTCACTAGTTTACGTTTTCTAAAAACAGGCAGTAAATGTCTTATATTTCTAGAACTAAATCCTTTTTTATAATTTTTTGTGGACATTTTTTACTTTTCGGACGCTATTTTTATATTGTTCCTTTTTGCACAACAGTCGGCAAACATTTGAATCGCAATTTAAAATAAACTACTCTACAAAGTAGCAAATGAAAAATAACGGGACAAAACAAAAACCTGCACATACGAATACATACATACATACAGAATATATCAGCACATTATAAAAGATGAACGAAATTCATTTTTGTAAATTCCATACACTGCCGTCATACACTTTGTAAGCTATAATTCACTGAACACAAAGTGTGACAAACTTCATTGAAGAGATGTGATGTGGTATGCAAAGTTCGCCGCTGGGACTCTGATTCACTCATACTCACAAGAGAAATTAATATGAGTGCTACGTCGACATTATACGCATACTTATAAATGACGTCAGTTTGATTTATAATTTCAGGAAAATACTTACAATACTCACAATGATTCAACTCATTAAGCTCATCCATTTACCGTTTTAAAGGCCAATATACATTGATCAAAATACTCATCAAGCATTGTTGTAGTATTAGTGAAAATGTGTTTGTATGTGTGACACCGACAACGCTTGATGAAAAATCAAAAAATTTAGATATGACGGCGAAAATTACGTCCAGCACACGTACACGTTGAATTCGCCGGCTGGACAAGCATTTGACAAGTGTATTTGGGCCTTAACACAACAGATAAAACACAACTTCATAATCAGCGCTGCCAGATAAATTTGCCGAAAAATCGTCCACTTCATACATGTAACTTTAGTAAACTGTAATTGCCAAATCGTCACATTGCTATTTCGGGGACAGATCTGGCAGCCTCGCATTTTGCTTCGCCTATAAACATTGAGTTGAGTAGATTCTAAATCAACCACTACAAATGTTGCTAAGTATGAGTACAATGAGTAAAATAAAACTTTGGAGTGAATATGAGTTTGAATAACATTGGAATAAGTATGAGTGCGTATAAGTACAAGAATTTATGAGTCATGATTTAGCTCTACTCACTTTTTCACTACTCATTGCTGATCTCTGGTATACACTACTTGCAAGTTATTACTTGCATGTGGAAACGTAGGGTTTACCCCTCATTCTAGTTAATTCGCCTTGACTGTAATCATCAGTATTTTTTGTTGTTAACTCAGCTGTTTAGTACACAGAAAAAATTATTTTTCCAATTCAAACAAAAAATTTGTAGAATCAAAACATTTTTTGTCTGAAATCGGTCCTACCAACAAATTTGCATATTCAAACAATTTATTTGCATTTCGTTTATTGAAAAATACCCTGATTTTTTCAAACAAATAATTTAACTGAATCAAACAAATAGTTTACTGAAAATCATATAAATTTCAAACAAATAATTTTGCTGAATCAAACAAAAAAGTTTTTGCACAAGCAATGACGCGCACTCAAGCAAGCACTGTAGAAGTAGATGAAGGCTGAGCAGAGAGGGGCGCGGATGGCTTTGAGACACATTTTTTTGTCTTGTTTATACACACAATGTTTTTCTTCTTCACTCAATTTTTCTGTATCCTTTCCTTGGCAGCAGACCGACTCGACATGTTTTTCGTCATCATTTTATTTTTGTATTTGATGTGGGTATTTAACTAAACAGTTTTAAAAAATTTAATACGGGATTTTGTTTTTCATTCTTTTTTACCAACTTACTGTTTTATTTTATGTTTTTTTCTTTTTTTTTATATTAATTTTAAAAACTATTTAAATTTGTTATATGTGGATGAAAAAACAAAAAAATTTTACAAAAAAATGACAAAACCAGCGATGATTAATTCAAACGTGTTGCATTTTTCAGTAATATAATGTGGCATCACTAAAATTCAGAGTTGATGTTTTTTTAGTTAGCAGATGGACAAAAGTTTGTTATAGCTTTAAAAAAAGCATTCTAAATTTTTTTGCGTGGTAAATTTTTTTTTTTGTGTTATGATTTTTAATATTATCATTTTGTTAATTTTTAATTTAATTTATTATTTAATAATTTTTTTTCTCTTTTAAATTTTTTCTTTTGTTTTAAAATTTTATCATTTACAAATAATAATTTTTATTTTTAATGTTTCTGCTAAAACAATGTTCTATACTGCAATAAGAGGCTTTAAGTCTTGTGTATAGAATTGGAATAAATAAATAAACTAAACTAAACTAAATAAACCCTGTGCTTACAAGCTGCTAAGCTTAATCGGCATTCTAGTTAGCAACTCGTTGTACGTAGTGTACAAACTGTGGCTAACTTTTTGTTATAAATACGGCTGTAAGTTTAACGATGTACAGTTTGCTTAAGCTGTGTTCACATTATGTGTATTTGTCATGTGGAATGTCACTTTTTCACATGTTAAATTTGTACATATCGTCTGAACCCCTCCAAACAATATCATGTGTTATTTCTCTGTGTGCAGTACACATGACATTTTTTATTTAGAACGAGTTCTATTTTCAAGTGACAAACCATCTGACATCAGCTGTTTTTTATTAACAAAATTTTGTGGCGGCAAAAATTAATTGAAATTTTAATAAATATAAATTATAATCAATTTACAAGATTTTGTTTGTCGTGCTTAATTCTAAATAATTATAATAGTAAATAAAAAATAATAAAAAATTGAAAAGGAATTAACAAAAGTAAGTACATATGTATTTTTTTTATGACAATTTCCATATTTATTGTTATGTTTTTCCAGTTGGACTGGTGTAAAGAATCGGTACTACAGTTAATAGATATGTGGCAAGAGAAGGAATGCTTGTATAACCCGCGGAATAAGTTCTACCACAATAAGCATGCCAGGTACGCAGCGCTCAATGATATGGCTGACAAGTTAAAAATTTTCAATTCATCTATTGGGCCTAATGAAGTTAAGGTAAGGCATTGGGCAATTGTTGTTTGTAATAAATGTAATGCAATATATTTCCAGAATAAAATAACATACTTGCGTGGTCAATATAGCCGAGAAATTGCAAAAGCAAAAGAAAAAAGAAGTGGGGCCGGAGCAGATGATGACTATTTGATCAACCTTTCGTTCCATATTAAAATAAAATTTTTTTAGCACAAATTAAATTTTTATACACTCAGCTGTTTTAAGATTGTTTTTTTTTTTTTGATAGGTTATGTCAAGTGTACTTTACATACCAACATGTGAACGTGTAAATTACAAACCATATGTAAAAGATAAATTTTGACATACACATGAAATTACATGTGTGTAGAAAAGTGACATTCCATATGACAAATACACACAATGTGAACACAGCTTTATTGTGCACGCATCAATTACTTTTTCGATGTACTTTTTGACAGATAAGAAGTTAAAATTATACACGGTTGCATTATAGAATACATTTAAAAAAGTGAGTTGCCTTGCAGCTGACCTTTTGGAACTCAAGCTATGCCACTGCAAAATTTTGTCACTGCAAGTTCAGAATTGATATAAAATAAAAACTTGCAGCTCACTAAAATTCTATGTTTTAATTCCCAATAATAAATATCATATTTAAATTTAAAGGGTCCAAGGATGCTTTAAGTATGTATAATAGGCAAGCGCTTTGGATCGAGTTACGTTCTCTGCTAAATCCAAACATAAAAATATTCAGCTTTACCAAAATGGTTAAAGAAGAACGCGTTTAAAAATCGTATAGATTTTTCTAAGATACTTATTTATTTGGTTTTTTTTTAATTACCAAAACTGAGTTGTTTTTGTATTTAAAATAAATATAAATTTTATGCACATTTGTTACCAATAAAATTTTTTATTCCCTTTTATGATGGTTTCGACCACTAAGCACTTTTATATAAAAGAACCACAAAAAAGTCGCACGTTTATTCTGTTTCGTTTCCATTTTTTTATGATACCAATAGGAAGGAAGTGGGTATGTTGGAACAATAAATGGATTTTTTTTAGCACTTTGTGCCGTTTTTGCACATTTTGTGCTCTTCCTTCCTGATGACAACATATGTTGCGGCTAATCCAACTGCCATTTTTATGAAATATTGACTCAACTAAATTTTTTTGTTCTTACAAAATATATTTACATGTGGAAGTTTTTCGCAGTACATACTAAGTAAATAAATATATTTATAATAAATAGTTGCTTTTGCAAAGATTTGTATTTCAACTTTAAATATTTTTATTATAAGCTTTGAGTCATGAAGTTTTATCGTTAGTTTTGTTTGGTACATGTTGGACTTTGTTAGTACCGTGGTACTACCGCGGTTTACTTGGAACAATTTTAAATTCTCAACTGTTTGCTAGATGTCTTCTTTAATTGTGTTTTGTTCTCTTTTTTACCCATTTTTCTCCTTTTTCGTTGTAATATTAGCTACAATTCTATCAGCTCGTATTTCTAAGTTACAGGTGCCAATCATATTTTTGACTTTTTTTTCAAAAATTAAAAGTACAAAAATATAATTGTATTCATTTTTAAGCGATAGCTTTGAAAAACAATAGAAATTTTTGGAAATCACCAAAAAAATGGCTGATTAAACGTAAACAATACCTGCCGTATTCATAAAAATTTGTATGAAAATTTTGCCTTAAAACACATTTCAAACATATTTTATTTTTTATGAATACGGCAGTACAAGTTTTGTATTTTAAAAAATCATGAAAAATCTAAACTGGGAAATAGTTAAAGTCTTATTACTTTTACGTAGATCATAAAAATCGATGAACGCGTTTCGCTTTTATTCACAATTAAGTGAAGGTACCTCATTTTTAAGTGAAGTAAAAACGTCCATAAATAGGACAGCAGCAAACACACACATACACATTAAAAAATTTTATTTTTGTATGGAAATCGCGATTTTTATTAATTCAGTTTTTTCAGTAAATTGTGAATAAAATAAAAAGTTGTGCACCGATTGCAATGAAAAAAAGCTCACATAATTCGAAATATGTTTAACTAAAAGTTTTTAAGCCAAAACTGTGATTTTTGTCGCATTTTTTTTTATGCATTTTTGAAGAACAAAAATTAAATTTTTTTAATAATGGTTCTTTTTTCAATACTTCAACGATATATCTGAAATTACTAGGCAAATTAAAAACCAATGTAAACACGGCTAAAAGATAATATCGTTGACGAATTTTGGATTTTTTGAACTAAATATTGAGCCCTAACCGCAAAATAACGTAAGCGACATCATTTTCAATTTTCGTTTTATTTAATAAATGACTTTTTTGGCAACACTTGCATCATCTCCTAAAATGTCATGGTCACAAAAGTACCGTTACGTATTTATAGCAAGATCAATTTTGCCGTAAGCGACAAATTTCATACAAAATTTATATGAAATAAAATAAAAAAATCTCTCCTGTAAAATTTGATTTTTGGCGCTTACGTTATTTTCGCGGTTAGGGGTCGATTTGGTGAACCGTTTTCAAGTAATTCTAATATATGTAGCAGAAGTGCCTTAATTTTGGACATAACGGTATATCTCAAAAAGTCGAGCTAATATAATAAAAGTAAGTGTAGATTTGGATTCAACGTCCGAAATTACCTAAAAAACAACATTCAGTTCTTAATAAACAAAAACCTTGTTCCCTTGTGTAATCCATATATTTTTACAATTTCATCATTAGTATGTTTGAAATAATCTGTTTATAACTTTATTAAAATTTTTAATGTTTAAAAGAAATATTAATTTTAATTAGTACATATTGTGGTTATTTTGTTGCGATCGAAACATGTCATGGTAACCTGCCGGCCGCGGTTCGAATCCCGGCCACAGTCAAGAATGAAAGAATATCAATTGACCCACAAATATTTATTAAGTTATCTTTGTGATTCAATAGCTTAAAATGTTTTTTAATTATATTATTTAATAAATTTGCGTTCGATAAAATTTTTAATTCTCATATTCATTAAATATTTACATTCATATGTAATGTACATGTATATGTATGTAAATTTTTTCAGACATGAAAATTGGAAAAAAATAAATGAATCTTAATTAAAATGATTAACTTTATATTAATATTTTTTTCTTTTTTGTAATATTTTAACATGACCTTGCTGGTCTTTTATAATTTAATACTTTTAATGTCATACTTTTTTTAATTGTTAAAACAAACAATTTTTATATACGAGTACGTATGTAAATATAAAGGGTATTTTTATAGGAACTTCCGAACTGACAGTTGATAGCGGTTTTATTTAGTGATAGTGCACTGCTGATTTAAATCAATATTTAGTGCACTACCCTCAACTATGGTCCATATTATTTTGAGAACGACGTAGAACAAGCCATCACCGTCAACGGCACGCGCTAAAGATCGATGATTGCCAAACTTTTGTGGCCTGAATTGGATGATACGGACGCGAACAACATGTGATTTAAACTGGATGGCGCTGCACAGCTAATGCTATATTGGACATTCTATAAGAGCGATTTGAGCGCATGTTTACTCATTTGGATTTAATGTAAATTGGCCACCGTGGAGGGTTTTCGTAAAGTTTTCTTAAGTCGCTGGTCTATGCGAATAGATTACAAACAACAGAGGCTCACGAAGCCATGTCATAGGTCAAACTCAACTTGATTTTTGCGCCAAGGTTATGGAAAATTTCGGATTCGCGTCGACTAGCGAAGCCGCAGTGGATATTTAAACGATGCTATATTCCATACATAATGCCATCGTTAGGCCTTATAAACGAACTAGCTGTTAAGCCTGCCCCTGCCAGGCAAAAAGAGGTAAGCCCTAACGTCATTACCCCTGTTCCTCTCAATTTTCCGCCCGTATTCCAAAAATCTTAGATCCGACTACTACAGACTATGCTCCATTTTAGGCCTATATGCTAGGCAATTTTAGCTTCCTCTGTCATTAGGGGGCTTAAATAAAAGCTAAAATGTTAAAAAAAAAATAATTTTGGCACGTCCCTTTCTCCTCTTAATTCTCCGCCCGCAAGTCAAAAATAAAAAATTCGGCTACGTTAGGATTTGGATTTCAAAAAGCTTTGGACACACAAAAAAAGAGGAACACAAAAATTAGGAAATGGTGTGTTTAGATACTTTGTTTGATTTAAATTTCTGTGATTTTCATGGGCAAAATTTTCAGGAGATCCGAAAAACCATTCTAGATCAAACTATGGGCTAGATTTTGCACTTTTTGAACTTTGTTGAGTTCATACACATTTCCTACAGGGTCCACGGCAATAGGAAAATAACAAAAACAACAAACTTTGTTATTAAGTTAACAAATCGGAATTGGTCCATCATTTTTCAAAAATTCTTAGAACCATGCAATGTGCGTTTAAAATTAAGCAATATGACATTAACATCTCAAAATCCAAATATATGGAAATATGGACGCGGTTGCCCATGAAAACAACAGATTTAAAGATAGGAAGCGCTTAACAAAAGACCATTTATATTTTGTCACAGCTTTTATTTTAAATATTAAAAATTAATTAAAAAATATATTACGTTTTAATATTTACATACTAAAATATTAACAAGCGCATTAGGTCGACTCGTAAAAAATAGTGAGTGTAGTGATACCCCTTACAGTAAGAACACAATTGCACCGTATGCACGTAGTACCGTATGACGTAGATACGTTGTCAAATTAAAACTGATATTATTTTATTAAAAGGCACACAATAGCTGTCGCAAACGTAAGAGCGTACTTACGGCGCACACAGGGGCCAAAGACAGTGATTTCACAGATTAATTAAAAACAAGTTCAAGTACCGTGAAAACTAAAAGTACTCGGTTAAAGTGCATCAGTAGGCAAAAAAATAAATGTCAAATATGTAACGGTGGTTTTGTAGTGACGCTTTGAAATTAAACATTGTAACAAAATATTTAAAAAAAGTTGGTAAAAAAGCTAATATAACAATGCAACCATCAAGCTCATGTATTTATTCAAATGTGTAGCTTAAATTTGTAAAAAAAATTATTTGTGGAAGTGGTTTTTTTCAAAGTTTATATGGAAAATGCATAAAAAAAATTAATTTTCTCATTTTAAGAGGACATACTGTCGTGATTTCTTACACGTGAGTCACACAGAGTCTCTTGCGTGACCGTGACTAAATTTATATATTATATATTCGAATTTGTATATTTTAAATGTTGTTTTGTATATTTCAATGCAATATATTTAAATTTTGCAAGAACAAGATCGAGCGTTGTTTTTTCAGTCGCCAAAGCTTGAATGATATTTTGAAAAATTGCCATTTTAAAACAATAGATGAAAAAATTACAAATTTATTTATTCGGAGGGCAACTCTAAAGTTTTGAATATTACCTTTAACAGTTTCGTTTTTATGTTAAAAACTAAATGGAATAAAGCTCACAGAAACGAAAACAGATTTTTCAGTGAAACGAATAAGAATTGGCTACAATCATCAATTGCATTTCTGTGTGCTAAGACGCCAAAGCGTGGTCGAAAAGAAATTTCTTTAAGTGAATAATCTAGCGTCTCATGTTAATTGAAAAAAAAACAAAAGTTTTAAGGGGCACTACAGAGCTTCTAATTAAAAAATTTTTTTGTATGGTGGGTACACGTATCCCCCCTCTTATACCCACAAGATTTTTTTGGAAAATTAAGTTTGTTCTAAGAGTTTCGAACATCAAATTTAGTATGCTTCACTATTGTAGTTTTTCAGATTTAAGAAAAAAACTAATTGTTTTGTATGGGGGGTAGTCGTATCCCCTCTCTTATACCCCTAGATTTTGTTAGAGCATGTAGTTTGATTTAAGAGTTACCCACATCTAATTTAGTGTGCCTCAGTATTGTAGCTGAGGAGCTATGAATTAATCCTTGAAAAAAGAGCTTTTGGCCTCAGTGTGCGTCGTATGCCGACTTAGATCTAATTCTATTTTATACGCTAGTTGCGACCGGATTGTCATAGAAAGAGAAAATTAAAACCGATAATCGGTTAACCGATTAATTACAACCCGAATTACTGATCGGTTAATTTAAGATTGGCTTTTTTCGATTAAGGATTAAACCGGTTAATTTCAGTCGATTAACCGATTAACCGAAGTAACAATATTTTAAATTTTTTGTAGTATTTTAACATATCTTTTTGTGTTTTTAATTATTTGTTTTGTCTCATATACAAAAGTCATGTGTTAAGAAAAATATTTTTTTCCTTCTAGCAATACATTCTTTAATTTGAATACAATCCAAAATCAAAAATTAAGAAGTTCGGAAATATATTATAATCCTTTTTCTCTTCGACCTTTTTTATTAAATATTACCCTTTAATAAATTTTTCAAGCTTAACCCTTTCGACCCGGCTTTCGAATAGCAATAGTAAAACCAAATTTTTGATTGGAACCGATTATTTAAGCAATATATAACTTATCGGTGAAAGAAAATCACCTTTCAATTTCAATTTCTTTCAATTTCAATTTCTCCAACATCCTTGATAAGTGAAAGAATTTTTTCCAAGTCAAGTTTTATCAAAACTAAAGAAAAGAATCGCCTAAATCCTAAACATTTAAACCAAATTATTTTTCTAAAAGATTATTTTATAAGATTATTGATCTCACAGTTTATTTCTTATTAACCCCAAATTTCACCAAGTTCTGTTATAATTAACTATCAGTTATAGCTGTCAAAACATATTGTTAACTGGAAGTTTAAGTAATAGTTAGTTTTAACTGAACTTGGTGAAATTGGGGGTAAATAATATATATTTACGAATTACTTTTTTATTTGTCCGTTTTAGTTCAAGTATTGTTTTGCTTGTTATGTTTTTTTTTTTTTTGCTAATAAATTCCAAATAATAAATAATTTTTGCATTTTTATTTATTGAAATGACTTAATTTATAACAAAACTTAATTAATCGGTTAGCCGATCAATAACAAAATTAACCGATTATAAACCGATTAAACCAAAACCTCGGTTAATTAATCGAGCGATTAGCCGATTAAAGCAAAAGCCCGATTAAATAAATACCCTAATGTGTATGTATGAATATAAAACCTGTCATCAAGTGCCTCTAAGTTGCTATTTTTCTCGATTACTATGGTGAATTTTCGATGCCACTTTCAACAAAACGTCTTTCTTTGCGAAAAAATGTGAAATTTTTTAAAAGCTTTGAAGATAGAATTAGTGAAAGTTCGGATTTGCTTAAAAAATAATGACAAGTTCTTTTTATTACTCAAACATCTTTTATAATTAATTGCTTTATCCACTTATATTATAAGTGCAAAAATGTAGTAAAATTATTCAAAAGTGTAGGCTAGTACTTTTAAAATGTTGAAGTTAGTCTCTGATTCCAATGGCAATAGTGATTCAGTCAATTGTGAATGAGTACAGTTTTACTATTGGCATTTCCTACAGGGGGTTAAATAAATTTACTTACAATTATTTAATTTTTTTTTTTTCAGTTTGTCTGATTTAAATGTAAATTTCTGCTATCTAGCATTTAATATGAACACGGGCTTAAAACAAACAGCACTACGGACATGACTTCTCTGGCAAAAATACAGCCCTTTCGCATTTAAAAACCTGAATGCGATCTTTCTGACCGAAATTTGCAATATTTGTCTGTAAATAATCTACATACATATATATTTACATCTATTTACATCTATCTACATCTACATATGTATATATTTAATTTCCTTATTTTTGTGTTCCTCTTTTTTTTGGATTATCAGGAGCTTTTTGAAACGCACTGAAAGCTGAAAATTGGCCTGCATATAGTAAAACACCTAGGCCAAATGCTTACGTAGCTGGAATTTTGGCCTGTGGGCGGAGAAAAACTGGCATGTTCAATTTTTTAACAGTTTAGCTTATATTGAAGCCCCTAATGACATACGAAGCATACGAAGCATATAGTTCTAACAATGGAGCCTGAAGTAGTCGGATCTAAGATGTTTGGACTACGGGAAGAGAATTGAGAGGAAAAGAGGCGTGGAAAACTGTCGTTGGGGCTTACCTTAAGGTAGTTAGAATTTAAATTTTTGGACTATGGACGGAGAATAAAAATGAAAAAGGGGCGTGGCAAAAATTTGTTTGCATGTTTTACGGATTTAAGAGAAGTTGAACACTGAACTGGATTTTTGATATCCGTTGTTAGGGGGGAGAGACGAAATATATAAATATATATATCCAGTTTAAAATGAAATTAATAAGCGCGGCATTTATTTCAAGATATTACCTAGCTACAATAAATTCAGATCCTCCATTTGTTTTACGCCGACGACAGTTCCCAATAAGGCTGGCATTCTCCATAACTGCAAATAAAGCGCAGGGTCAGACGTTAGAAAGGGTGGAAATATATTTGCCTAAGCCGGTCTTCAGTCATGGTCGATTGTATGTTGCATTTTCAAAAGTTTAGTCCGCAGATGACCGCAAAATAAAAGTTATTCATGAAGATGGAAAGCAGGGAATGCTTCGTAAGGGCAGTTCAAAACTATTCACAAGAAATGTTGTGTATAAGGAAATTTTTTTAAGTTTGTTGTTTCGTTAACTGTTTGTTTAATTCATTTGTAAAAATATAAAAAAAATTTTAACTTAGAAATGTTTGTATTATTTCGTTAATTAACTATTAAGTTCATTTGTATCAAGTCGAATTCATTTTTCAGGTGGCGTTGAAAACACAGCTGTTCTACTTTTTTTTTCTTAATTAGAGAGAGAAATGTCAAAAGTTCCTTGTGATTTTGACATATGGATCAACTAAAGCAACAAAAAAATGCATCGTTGTGTTTTTTGTGTTGTTACTTGTTGTAGTATCGACACCACCGTTTACATGAATTCGCCTTGATTTGTATTGTAATTTTCTTTGAGTTATAAAATTCGCCTATTTGGAAAAAATAAATTCTTGATTTTGTAAATAAATTTGCTTTTTGATTATCTCTTTCGTCCTGCCTGGCAGGGATAGGCTTAACAGCTAGTCGATTATATATTTGGTAAAAATATGGTTATTTTATTGAACCCTTTATGGTTTTTAATCCAAATGTTAATATTTTGATCAGGCTTAAGTTCATTAAATTACATTTTCATAAAATTTTTTATGAAAAAAGGAATTTTACAACATGAAATGAATTAAAATTTTTTGATAATTTTTTATTCTTGGCTGACTGTTTAACACTTACCGCCATTGACGACGGCTGGCAGTCAATAACCAAACATTAATCCTTAAACCAAATAGTTTTTTAACCTTGGTAGTCCAAAGTACATTTCACTGTTTTTCATGTTTTTACTGTTTTGTCGACCTGTCCGTGAACGTAGGTTCGGTCCCCGGTCAGTCAGCAATGACAAATTGCACTACGGGACAAAATTTCAACAAAGTCGTGACCGAATGAATCTGACAGCTAATCTTTGTGTGAAATTTTCCGCTGAATCCGAATATGAAGTCAGAATTGTCAAAAGTAGAACAGTTTTTGATGATGTGACTGAAATGCAAATGTCTTAAACAATTTTAAACGGATTATGTATTTCTGTTCTACTTTTGACAATTCGGATTCAGCGGAAAATTTTACATAAAGATTAGTTGTCAAATTTATTTGGTCAAAAAACTGTCACGTAGTGTTATCAATAAATTTTAATTCATTCCATGTTTTATACCCTTTCTCCATAAAAATAGTTAAATGAAAATTCAATTTAAAGAACTTTAGCCTGATTAACCGTAGAAGACATAACCAAAAAATAAATTAATTAATTAAATAATTTTTTTATTTGATACAATATTTATTTGTTTATTAATATTTACAACAAAAAATTATGCCATAACTATAAATCAATAAACATACAGTAAAGGCTTGATTACACTATAATACTTTGTATTAATACATGTCAAAAACTCAAGTAATATGACAAAGTGTGATAGTGTGAATGCAATGTGTCACGAAAATGACAAGTATTATGGAAAAAGTTTGACATCCCATACGACTTCATCGTTTTTTGAAAAATTTCTAAACAATAATACTTTTCATTGGATCAGGGTTGCATTTTATTTCATGTGTGAGTGTTTATACTTTGTGTGATGGTGTAAATGTTAAATTAGATTTTTAGACAGTCGAAGCAAAGCTCATTAGATTTCTATCTCACAAAGTATTATGGAATACGTAAGACTTGTGAGATAGTGTAATCTAGACTTAAGCAAACAACCAAAAAATACCTACCAAAACACACAACCGGGGCTCATTTGTACCACATTGTAATATTTACCTTTACAAAAAAATATTTATTTTAGAATCTTTTAAGTAAAAATTTAGAAAAATAATTAAATAATAAAAGTTGGTGTTTTTTTTTTATTTCTTTGAGATAAAATAATTTAATATTTTAAATTAAAAACACTTTTGAAAAGATTTTTATTTTGGGGTATCCCGGTTATGTGTTTGCGTAGTTGTCATTTTTGGAAGCTTATAGTTGTTGAACCGGTGAACCGAATTTCATAAATGGAAAATTAAATGACTCAAAAAGTCTTGAATTTCCTAGATCCGAAGTTACTGTTAGTTTTGCAGCTAGAAATGTGCAAAGTGGATAGTGGACCCACGGGTAGTAGTTAAAATATAAACAAAATTAAAATGCCAAAAGAAATCGTTTTTGCCTAGCGACAAGGGTAATCGTAAATATACTTGAAAATATGCTTAAAAAAATTGCTAAAAATATGCCTTAAAAAATGGCTTATTTGAATGTTAATCATTAAATTTTTTTCTCGTTACCCACTGTTTATATAGTAAGTGTGTACCTGCATGCTTGCAAGCACAAAAAAGAAACGAAATACAAATTTATTGAATTTAGTGGTTACTTTTTAAGCAAATTGAAAACGCCTTTTTATTACTTTTATCCTAATTTCAATATTTTTAGTTAGGCTTGAGAGTTCATCAAATTTTATTTTCATTAAATTATTTTTACTCAAGGAAGCAATTTTACAACATGAAATTTTTATTAAAATTTATTGATAATTTTCTTGGCTGAGCTGGGGCTCGAACCTGGGTTGAATTTAGATGTTTCAAGAATCACCACATTCTTTCATCTTTCTAACCTCTGCACCACTGCGGCGCCTTCCAGCCAGCAGTCAAACATCAATCTTTAACCTGTGGTACTGGTGGTTCGAAATTTGCTCTAATTATCATTTTCAATTTTATATTACATTTATTTTCAATAAATTTTAATAAAAATTTCATGTTGTAAAATTCCTTCCTTCAATATATGGAAAATAATTTTTAATCAAAAAGAAGCCAAAATAGCACGATATGAATATTTTGTGTAAATCTTGTTGAAAAAGTGAATAAATAAAAATTTTGAGTTATACACTTCTGTTAAAAAAGTGTGATGTATTTATATAGTATACGATTTGCATATAATAAACAGGTAAAAATGTATAGTCCGTGAAGCAAGTTAATATGATACCCAACATCAATGTTTTATACTTGGGGCATTCACAAGTTGTCATAAAGTCATATGTCTTAAAACAATAACATGAAAAAATAGGACTGTTGTGAACAACCCCTCATTATTCGGTGTGATATTTTGGATTTAAATCAGCTGATTTAAAACAATTATAAAACATAAATATTTACCAAAAATAAAAATATTTTTTAATTCTAATTCGTGAATTAATAAATTAAATTAGATCTTACCTGACTATTTTCCATTTTTCAGACGCAAATCAGATATAAATTTTATTTTGATTGTTTACCAAACAGCAGAGTCCTAAGCTGATCCAAATTGAAGCCGCAAGTGATTTGTTGCAAAAATTGCTAGCCGCAGGTTATATTCGGATGTTAGCCGGATAAAATTTTACCATCAATACCCCAACTGTAAAATAACTTAAAGAAAAACATTTATAAATAACCAAACTAAAGTTACACCACCCAACAAATATGTATATCATATTAACTGGATTGCTTTAACCCTTTCACACCTATTGGGACATATGTATCCCACTGAATGTTCCCAGAGTCCTAGTATTAAAGTTTTTCACTTTAAATGATTCAAAACTGTCCCATTTTGTTATTTAGACGTTTGAGTACATATATTAAAATAAGTCTTGCTTATTATCATAACACGTGTTGTTTGGAGGAGTTTTTCGATAAGTTATCCAAAATGTATGAACTAGACCGTAAATCACAGAAATGGTGGATAAAAGTTTTTATAGATTGGTGATGTCAGCTGTAAATTCGTGGATCATATATGTGAATTAACATCGTTAAAAGAAACCAATTTCTTGATTTTGTATACCATCTTTTTATAAGTTTAAGACTAATAAGACTCATATGTGCCATGCCAAACTCCTGATGGGACATTTATGTCCCACCCCAAGTCCCTGCCCTGGTAGGGGCACACAAAAAAAAAGATAAATATTAGTTTAATATGCATATCTTTGTAAAAATATCCCATTATAAAGCTTATAACTATCTAATCGTCTCCCGTACCGAAAGGGTTAAGTAATATAAGGTATTGCATCATCGGAGAATTAGATCATGTTCTAAACATGTTAATGCTTAAAATTTTACTCATTTCTAAGCAAAAACGTTGATTCGGAAAAATACCTTAGAAATTTAAACGTGCGTTACAAAAACATTAGTTCATTTTATGACATTAAACAAAAACAAATTAAAAGTAATATAAACATTAACAGAGCACATGCACACAGTTTCCCTTCTATCAATTTCTCTTAATTTCCTTTAAGTCAAAATTGCCATAAAAAATTCTTTTCAACCCACCAACAATAACAATTAATTACCGGCTGGAATTCGATGAACAACAAATGCGCTATTACTTCATTTCCCTTTTACATTGTTTAACAGAAATAGTGATACTGCTGCAAGGACTTTTAACTCATTCTCTCAAAAGGTTTGGCAAGTGTTATCAATTGTGTGCATGTTGCTGTGATCAATACTTTTTACCCCAGGATATTATCAGCTAACATAAACAAGTTTCTCTAAAAAAAATATATATAGATATAGAATGACTAAAATGCAGTGGAGAAATGAAGAAAGGAATATAAAACAAAAAGACAAAAAAAAGTAAAGAAATTCGATAAAACAAACTTAATTTGTGCCACACTCACACACATCCAACCAACACATACAAAGTGTCAGACATGCATCCTTTCATGTGCATGCGGGTGTTAAAGTGCCAGTCATTTGTATGTTGGAAGTTACTTGTGCAATCTGATATGTTTTTGGAAATTTAAGCCCTCCAATAACCCACTCCTTTCAATTACTTACCACACATCAACTCACTGGTGCAACACTTTGCTGCAAATATATAACAGTTTTTACAATTTACGAGAAATATACACATTCTTATATTTTTTTAATAATATCAAAGTACATACATACTTATCGTTAATAAAAAGGGCAAGTTTTTGTATACACAAAATGTTAAAACAGCAAGCAAAAAATCTTAAAATATGTTAAGAAAATTATGATCAGTACACTTTTTCACTTCCAAAATAAATACCCGAAAATATTTTGAATTTTTTGGGGTACCGGTAGCTCCTGCTCTAAAGACGAAAACATATAAAGTATTGGAACTATCCAGTACTCGGCTAGTAGGCAAAATAGGCCGTACTTGTATCGAAAGTAAATTTTATATACAAAATTTTTACTAGATATAGATATATTTATAGATAAAGTTAATACCGATTCTTTGTTGCTTCTTCCGAAGCATCACCGCTGCTACCAGTGAATACCGAAATGCTAGTTTTATCTCATTTTATTTTTAAGTACTTTTGGGAGCTGTACTAGTTACTGTTGACCGATAGTGCCCCTCCTCCTGTACAAAAATAAGTATTTTTTCTCTCGAAAATGATTCGTTTGCTTGGAGCAAACTTAGGAAGTGGGAATCTAATGCTATAATGCTATCAGTGTAAATATCCACAGGAGTTGTTGAGATAGCAGATAATCTGAGCCATTTCACACCTTCCTAGCTAGAAAACGCTACAGTTGTCCAGAAGTCACTGCGATAAATTGATATGAAATAGATATTCACGTCTCTCCTTCAGCATTCTATATAACGACCATGAACTAAAACTAGATACACAGAAAAAATTTTCAGTAGTTATTTATCAATTAACAAAATTTGTTTTGAAAAGTATTTCGATTTAATTAATATGCTCGTTGAACCAATTATTTTTTAGTTAAAAAATATTAAAAAAATAATTTTAATTTAATTAACACTTTAGTTGTTTTGAAATAAATTTTTAATAAAAATATTAATTTAATAACAAAAAATCTTAATGGATTTTTCACATTGTTTAAAATGGCAGAGTTTTTTTTTGATAATTTCGTTAATTAAAATTAAAAATATAATTAAAAAAAAAAAAAATTACAGTTTTTAGTCATAGTAGCAAAATCAACAAATGGTGTGCTTGATTCTATGTATTCGGTGATAAGAAAAAATTTTTAATTTTTTCTTTCTACAAAATTCTTAAAAATGTGAACAAAATACTTTACTCCAGTATGAAATTTAAATATTTTTGGGTTGCTCTGCGCACATCAGCAGGATGCAACCTTCACTTTTTACATGCATTTTTGTTCGTTCCTTCAAATGCATCGACACTCAATTTTTGTTGTTCATTTGTGTTGGTATTTAATATCAAACTAAATGGCGAATGAAATAAAAAAATATGTTAAAAAATATACAAAAGTACATTTTAACATTCTCATTGGAGGTAAATGCCAGAATAAAGCAAATGAACCTAAAACCAATAAAAGCGAAAAATAAAAGCAAGCAATTAGAACCACTTACATATTTTTTTTTAATTTAAAATTTAACAAAAAAAAAAAAAATGTTAACTATATCTCATAATGCGTAGGGAAGTGTATGCCGCAATTCTGTGGTTTTCTCTAATAATCGCGTAAGTTATAAAACCAAACTTTTCAGGAGAGCAAAAACAATTATTTTTTTCAATTGCGGCTTCTGTAGATGCTTTTTTAAACTTTTTTCTTTACTATCCTCTTAACAGTGACTTTCTACGTATTATGCATAGTTTTCATGAAAAAATCCTCACAGGATCACAATCTGTAAAAGGATTTAAAATGCATATGTTTGATTGACTCATTAAGTGTGTGCAATATAACATCATATCTCCACATAAGTTCTTTTTTGTGAAAATAAATGTTATCATTTTAATCACACATGACGACTTACGTTGTTATTTTTAGCACACAAGTTGGCGACATATTCAGAGCTTTTGATACTTATAGCACAACGTATGGACTTAAAATTACAAACAACCGCTCATCTGCTGTTGTTGCAACTAAAGAAGTCAACAATAAACGCACATGTAGATATAAGTTGTTATTAATAGAAAAATTTTCAAAAAATACTTTCATATTTTTTGCACGAATAACAACATAACATCACATATGCTTTTTATTTGGAAACATATTCAGCAATTTTACAATTTTTGGCGATGTATGTCGACATAAATCTTTATAATAGCAAAATATTTTATTAACCAGTTAACTTAAGTTGTTTTTAGCAGAAAAAAATTAATAATACTACATTATATTCTTAAAAGCTTTATACTTTTAAAAACCTAATGCAAAATGTAGCACTTTGACATCATTATCTCAATTTCGGTAAAAACCGACTTACGCGATTATTCGTGAAAACCACAGAATTTTAAGGTTTATAAAGGTATTTGTATTCCCAAAAAATGCCTTTGATAATAAATTTGCATGTGCCCGTTCAAAAAACCGGACTAGCCAATTGCTTTATTTTGGTTTTTACGAAATAATAACATGAAGCAACATTTTTTTCATTTTGCTTTTTCTTTTGACTCACTTAAAACTACAATTCGAGTCGGAAAAAGCCAACCAATTACACTGTGCAACAAAATTTTTTGAAAAGGCGTTTGGTATAAGTCAAAAAAAATATACTAAATGTACTTTTGAGCTAAAAAAACAATTTCAGATGTCTTCAGTAGAATTGTATGGTGGTTCTTTGCTTAGAATATATTAACCCTCTACAATCATTTTAAGGGGTAATTTAATACCTTAACGACACTTTAGTGGGTTAAAATGTTCTACGAATATTTTCTGCATCAAATTTTACTAGGGGTCTTCTAAGATAAAAAAATCGTGCAATGTTAGTAAAACGGTTTGAACGAACTTTTGGTCTTCGAAGACCCCTAGTGAAATTTCATGCAAAAAATATTTGTATAACATTTTAACCCTCTGAACTGCCGTTTTAGTATACTTTTGTGTGGAAGTTGAAAAAGGACAAAAATTACCCCTTAAGGTGAGTGTTAGAGGGTTAATATATCCTAAGCAAAGAATTGGCATACAATTCTACTGAAGACATCTGAAATTGGAATGCCAATGGGCATTACATATATTTCGGGCGAAATAAGGCGGTCATGCTTATAAATTTAATTTGAGAATGATTTGAATTTGGCGTTTTAAAATCTGTTAATTCCATATATTTTAATTTAAAACACTTTTTTGCAGATCAGTAGTGTTATTTGCGTTAAATGAGAGAAAAGTAGTTTTAATAGATTTTTAAACAAGACGATGAAACATTCATTTGTGTCTTACACAGCTTTCTTCGTGTTTTTTTGTTGGGCTTTAAAAAATCTTGACAAAAGATATTTTTTCTTTATTTTTGACGAACCTTAAATAATAAAAAAAATAATAAAAAGTAATCAAGGAAAAGCCAGCCTAGTATGAGTGTATAAGGTTTTAAATCGAATACTTATGAATATATGTAGGTAGTTACTTATTAACGACTAGTATATGCTTGTGTAATCACTAGTCATGCATTAGAGCATGAATTTCCAGGAGGAATTCATTTGATGTTTTTCCATTATTTTCCATTAATTTAATATTAAGGCTATAAAATTGCCTTTGACCGCTTTATTAAAACTTCTGACTCGCTTAAACTATTTTTGTTAGAAAATTATAATTTTAATTTTATTAAATTGGCTAAGGACATTCCGAGACGAATTTGTAGAATAAACTGGGAACACAGTATGTTGACAAAAGAACCCCTTTCAGACAAATCACTATTCTCATGCAAATTTATTTAAGCACACATTGTGGTTGACCGACATGTGTAATAACATTTTTTAGTTAATTCTATTTTAATTAAAATAAATATGAAAACAAATCTATTGTTAATTGTTAGTTAACCCATGAATGCAAAGATCTAAATATACGCATACATTGTAAGTATTAAGGCATTTTAATCTGAGAGTATTATAGATAATGGGTGGTATATTAAAATATTCAGGGTAGTTCAAATGAATTGGTAGTCTAGTAAAATAATTAATTCCTAAAAACGAAAACGCTTAACAAAAAAGGACACAAGAATTTAAACAACATACATACATATATGTAAATTGTGACTAAATTCTTTAATTTTGTAATTCACAAAATTTGTTTTTGATTGAAATGTTAAAACTGTGACCTGATAAGTAGGCGATCTGGAAAACTATGATTATCATTTCAAGAAAAAAAATATTTAATGAAGAAAAACAAATAATAAACTCTGCTTAGCTTATCGCGCTCTACTTTTAACTTAGTTGCTCCAATGCATATTACATCCTGAAAATATCATGAGCTCATAGTTTAACCAAGAACTAGATTTAGAATTATGACTTTTTCATTTCAACTATATTGTAATCTTATCTTTTATATTCACACCACAATAGTGCAAAGGGTATTATGCGTGCGTGCATATGCTTGACACACCTTAAAATATTGGGGCTTTAAGTATGCCGATCGACTTAGAATCACTGTCTCAGTCTACCCAACGTTGTCCGTCCATCCAGCTGGCTGTCCATGTAAATCTTGTGCAGTTTCGGAGATGAATTGATGAAATTTGGTACATAGGTTCTAATTTTCACATATATCATGTCTATTAAAAATGGCACGAATTGACCTATACTTTCCAATAGTCCCATAAACCATCTTTATATATTAGTATTTAGATTAAACTTAGTCCAAACTTCATTGATTAATTGATTGCAATCTTAATCATATGCAAATACTTCTCCAGAAAATAGCTTTAATTCCACAACTTCCTTATTAATGTTGCCATTGATATAAGAATTGGCAACAAAACCTACAATGTAATGACAAAATGTTGAGCTGGAAGGCCCAAAGTTAACTATATTCCCCATATAAACTTTCCCTTTCCTTAAATTACTTTTTTTGTTGTTTTACTTTGAGCTAATACTCAGGGGATGCCCCCTACTAATGCAATGCATTGTGTTGGTATTACGAAAACAGGTTATGAGGAGAAGGAAATAGGGAGAAGTATTTGTGGACGTTTAATTTGAATTTTCCCGAATTGCAGCTGACTGGGTGGACTTCTGCCGGCTAGTTCGACTAAGAAACGAATTTTCTCTGTAACACGTTGTGCAATACAATGGACAGTCGACAACGAACGGATGTGATCTGCTGGAAGGGCGAGTACTACGGATATGCACTCGCGTCTCAGGGATGGCTTCGCCCATCTCATCTGAACACTTACCGTGATAATATCGATAGAACAATGACGCACAAACCACATTCCGACGATGCTCCAATTAGTCAATACAGCTGAATACCCTTCTGTCATTGATGACCTTCAATGCACTCCTTTGCATCCGATCTAAAAGCTTAAGATATACCTTGAAGCCCCTGCCCAGCTATGGCAGTTGTATTCCATTTTCGGTCGGATATAGGCGGTATAAATAGTGAGAAGATCAGATGGAGTGAAGTAGTTCTTGCACGGTTTTAAGAAACTAAGACACTCTAATGCTTCTTTCGACACTTTAAAAACATGTTGGTTCCATCGAACATGACATTGAATTTTCATGCCCAGAACATCAAGAGTATCTGATTCATCGATAGCTATACCTCCCATGGATACAGATGACGCTGACTCCACAAGACGTCTGTGGGTCAACTTACAACATTGGGTCTTACGAGCATTAAAATTGTCGTAAGGTCATGATTGCGTGTGTCGTTCATATTCCGTCACATATCTTCAAAATCAGTAAGGCTTGGTCTCTTGGTCTTTCTCCAAATTGGTGGATAGAACGACTCCAACGTTCCGAGAGAAACGCTAAGAGGTCTCCCGTAGAATGACTTCTACGAAAGCCATACTGTCTATCACACAAAAGAGAATTAGACTCCAGATAATTTACCAAGTGGTGATTGCTCAGGCTCCATGACCTTCGAGAGCATAGAGCAAATTGCTATTGGTCGGTAGTTTTCAGGGTTAGTAGCATCAACCTTTTTCGGAACTGGCCACCTTCCAGCAAGAAGGAAAAATGCTGCCAAAGAACGAAACAACGACAAAGCACAGTTCTTCGAGACTACAGGAAAAGGAAATTATATCCAAAAATGGTGAAAAAATACCCAAAAAATAATGAAAAAGCACCAAATTTTTATTTAATAATTCTTACAAAGCTGTTTTAAACCTTAATACTTATTTGGGTTGAGGTCAAATCCCCAAAACTTAAAATCCCGAACACAAAGTAGCGAATTTCCAAATCCCGACTAGCTTACTAAAGCTGTTCTGCATAGACGGCCTTCGACCAGGCGCAAGGTTTTTTCCCTGTGGTATAACCAACACCGGCTTCGCTAACTACAAATTTACATATTGAACTTTTTCGTCGGCACTTTAGGGCGAAATAAACAAGTGGCTTGACAAACAAGCTGAAATTTTACATTTGTACAAGCCTTCAACGTTATTAGTTGGCCTGTTGGCAGGTTTGGATTTTCGTAAAAACATTTAAAAAAATTTATTTGCGCTAAAGAGGAGAAGAAGCATTCAAAATGGAAGTGAATAAACGTTTTTTTAATAGAAATTAATATGTATGTTTGGGTCGTTTATTTGCAAACTAAAAGTGTATAAATGTCAAACCGCGTGTGTAGTTTTTTTGGTCTTTTACAATCATTTCTGTTTTATATTCAAAGAAAACTAGTTTTCAAAATTCAAAACTTTTTTTACAAAGAAGTTTGCAAAAAAATAAAAAATTAAGAGAGCTTAATTCGGCTATGCTGAATGTTATATACCCTTCGCCCTGTTTCGACAAGAACATATGACACAAATTGGTTTTGTTGCCTTGGTGGAGGGTATTAAAAATTTGTCTTATCTGAATTATTGACCTTTGGTATGTATTATTTATTTATTTATCTGTATATCCATACAACAAGACATACATCTTATAATTATAGTATGAAACTAGAAAAAGTTATGGAAATACAACTTAATACAATTTAATTTAAAAAAAAAGTATAAAAAATTTTAACATTTTAAAAATCAAAAAATTAAAAAAAAATTTAAATAAATTAAATACAAAATCAAATTAAAAATAACAAAAATGGCAATATTTAACAATAATTCAAATTAATTATAAATTATTAAAAATGCTTACAGTAAAATCAAAATTTTGTTTAAAGTGTCAAGTTGCGTTATTTTCTAAACCAAAAAATTTAACTTAAAAATAGTATTCAAGTTTCAGGTTTTCTATTAAAACTTATAATTGTTACGGTCCCTGGTTACAACTGTGTCCAGGTTGTCGATGAAAGTAATTTGTTAAATAAACTTTATTTTTAACTCTTCATTTGCCGCATTTAAGTGTTCAGCAGAGAATAGTAAATAACTGTAAGTTTGTTGTTGGTTACAAGTTAAACCACAAAATACTATTTGTTGTAAATAAAATGATTAATACGACATTACATCGATTCCAAACAAACGTACTGTACAATCAATGTAAGAATGTATGTTTATTTCTCTGCATTTGAATAAATGTCTGGTAAGTATGCAAAATTTCTATTTAAATAAAAACTATTTGTTCTTCTTATTGATATGCAGTTTTGTACATTTCTGTAATTAAACAACAATTAATAGTATTGAAAATGCATGTGTATTTGTTCGCACAGTGGGGCAGAATCAAATTTTTTAAAAAAAAATATATATGGCATTTTTAAAGGGTTGGGATAATTGTCATAAATATTGATAGCTGAGCTGGCATTGCGTTATGTAAATCCCACATTAATCTCAGAAGCCGCGCTACGTTGTCCCAGTAGGACGCGTCGGACATGTAAAAAGCTCGCCATTCTTAAAAAGGCATGTATTAGTGGTTAAAGCCCAAATCAAGACACTTCTTATGAAGTAAACAGCTTTTGGTAAATCAGTGACTGAGTTACCACTTGTATTATGAATTATTGTGAGTCCAAAAAAACGCAGATTTATTTAATTAAAACTAAATTATAACCATAATGACGTCCGAAGTATTACAGTTTTATCCAACTAAACACACGTTTATGCATAAAACAAACATTGATTGTCAATATTTGAGTAAATCTATATCGCGACCTTAGAACAACAAGGTTCTATTTGCACCTTAAGTACATGAAAGATAGAACCTTGTTGTCCTAAGGTCTCAATACATGTAAAAACTTTTTGTGCAGGGTATGTGTTCCTTAAACTAAAGAACCACTGTACCGCCCAGCAAAAACTTTACTTACAATCCTACTTTTAATGACTTCCTGAATTCATTACTTTGTAGCTTTATTCGTCAATTTTTGGATTATTAGTTATATATTAAATAATAAGTTTACTATTATATCTTAAATACGTCATAATTATACATTACAAAAAAATATTTAATATTATTATACGATTTTAAATAATTATTGAAATCAAGTAGGTATATTCCGTTAATATTTGCTAGACATCCGGTAATACAATATAATTTTAACAATAATTTTGATGTGAAATCCATGGAAAATCCAAAAATCAATCAAATGTATGTAACTAACTATATACATAAATATGATCCAAAATTACCCCCACAGTATATTTTTGTTATTAGAACTCTAGTAGCTACATCGATCTAATGTAAACGATGTTTTATGAACAACATAACATTTACATAACACACATTTGTATTACAGTGTTAGAGCTATAAATGATTTTGTGCAGCCAAAACTCTCCTTATTAAATGTTTTCCTACATTTCGAAAAATTTATTATTGTGTACACTTTCACGCATTTAAGAGCAATTTAAGTTAGTGTGTTTAACATTTTTGAATTAATTTGCAATAACTTATTTTTGGCCTCTTTTTGTAACCATTTATTTTTATAAAGCTTTTAAGTATAAAAATCATATTATTTTTTAGGTTATAACTAGCCAAATTATAAGGGAATTTAGCACGTCATACAGAAATCGTATTAATTATAAGGGATAACTTTTGAGACATCGCGAAGAAAAATAAGTACTTTTTCTCGTAGAAAAGTAAGTAGTCGTCTCGTCAAGTTCTCATTATTTTTCTGCTTATTTTGTAAGCAAAGTTTTTGCTGGGCGATTGACACCAAACTTAAGCTTCGTACAGACGATGGTCATATATTACAATATTGGTAAGCAGCGTTGCTTAAATTGCATTAAAATTGGCTAAAATGTCTTACAACTGTGTGAACATTGTAAGCTCATTTGTATTTGCAGAAGTGCAAAATTAATGCATCTGAATCGCACCATTGTCAGAAAAATATTGCTGTTGGCAACGCCTGCTTACAATATTGTAAGATCTGACCATCGTCTTTACGAAGCTTTAGACAATAAATTAGTTTAGTCTGAAGTCAGGTTTCTATTCAGTTTAATCCCGATAGGTGGGATTATTGTGGGATATTTGGCTGAAATTCCCAAAATATATTTACTAAACAAAAAAAAGTAGATAGCGCTGAGGTCAAGTTTTTAACAAAATTCTCCAGTATTTTATTGTTATTTGGAAAAGCCTGAGTAACGCCGGGACCAAACAGCAAGTATTTTATATTATTTTAAATTATTTATTAAAAACAAAATCTTGATAATAAAAATCTTGGTACTGAAGGTCTGTTGTGGACCAAAGCTCCATTAAATAAACAACAAAAATTCGTATTATCCTAAAATTTACATCATGGCAAATCCCTGTTGTATTTGATATTCCTACACATAGAAAAGAACATTACCAACATTTACAAATCTAGTCTGGGAAAAATGTAAGAAATAAAAGGAAATAGAAGAATAACAATGAATACTGCGTGACCAACAATTTGCCAAGTTATTCAATAATGTTTTGTATTTACATCCTGCATACCAGTTGCCAGTCTTCCATAAAAAACTAAAGCTGCAAGAGCATCAGCAGCATCCTGGTTGGAAACCTACTAACCAACTTGCATATTAACTAAGCCCAACGATAAATTTAGGTGTATGTGGAGAATGAGTGAGAAAGAGAGAGGTAGAGCGTCTATTCACTCATCCAATGGAGCATCAAATCGAAACTCATTAAACATTTAATTTTATATTGGTTTCGGTACAACGCTTAATTAAAAACTTTTTCACAAACAAAAATATTTGTAATGCAACACGGTTCTTTTATATTGTACTCATTTTAGATATATGGATGTATAAATCCCCGTCTGTGTGTGTGTTTGTTTTTAATTGTAAATATGTTTAAAAAATAAATAAATTAAAAATAAACATACATTTATACAGATAGTACATATTGATAGTCTCTGCTACAGAGTTTGAAGCCAAAAGGAGCAAGGAACTTAAACAAACAAATCCATTGTGCAACACAATTCCTTCATGTTTGTATGTTTATATGTTTGCTGGGGAAACAAGTAATTAATCCAAATCATACTTGGCTCTCTGCTCTATAAAAATTAAAAAACAAAAGTATAGCATAACAAAAATAGTGTAACGGATCATTAGTCCCAACATTGAAAACAATAACCAATTATCTTAAAGAATTTATGAAAAAAGTGTTTTTACCCAAAAAAAAAAAAAAAAAAAAAAAAATACTTGGCAACACGATTACATTTTGGAAAAATTAATCAAGTTCTTTTTTAACTCAAAGCAAGTTTAATTTTAAATATCTTTAATTTTTAAAATAATTTGCGGGATTAGATTTAACCGCAATACAAAAGAAATTTATGTAGTGGAAGTATTTTCAGACTAGGGAATGGTAAATGGATTCCAAAATCGATTTTCGATTTTTAGATCGACTTTTTTTATTACGGTTTTTGAAATCGATTAATCGATTTTAAAATCGATTTTAAAATTGTTTAAGATTAATTTGCAAACATATGCCTTATATCACAAAGGGGGATACACCAGCAAACTACTAGAGCAATTGAACTGAGATTTTTACAGTGGGGAAATATGACTACTTTTTATAATTTTGCTGTAAAAAGTAAAATTGTGTAAATTTTGAGATGGCCTTTAGAGGAACAAGTGCATGTACATTTCACAAACATATTCGAATTGTATTCTTGTGTAGTCAATCAGGTCTGTCACATAAATTAATTCCGATCGAAAGTGGAAGTGATTTTGTATCTTGCTTCACATAAAACGAAATCACTTTTTATGGGAATTCATATATGTGACAAGCCTGAATTCATGAATAGTATTTCAAAGGATTATGACAATAGTTCCTGATCGGTGGCGACAGTTTTTTTTGCTAAATTACTATTAAGTTAGTTTTAGAAAACAAACGTTTGCATATCATTGATGTCAGAAAGATGCAGAGATGCTTTCTTGTAATTTCGTATTTGATAGGATAAATTACATACATTTTGTTTTTTCACTCTGCTTAAAACAAGATTTAAATATCGCTCACACACTGGTCTGTTTGAATATTAGTGGTATTTCCACAGGAATGCCATTGCTGACTTTCAGTGTTTGGTTCGGTACGATAAGTTTAGTACTGTTTTGTTCACTGTCCATTGATGACTTTTATTTCTGAAGAACAAGAGCCCTTATATTAAAGTTGGAAGTATACCAAGGGTACTAATAGATAAATACGTAAAACTACAACCTTAGACTTGGAAAACTGCGTAAGCATACCTAGAGACGTATGTACGCACAAAAAAAATATGTTTTATATAAATAATTTATCGATTTAATTAAGATTAAAATTAAAAATTGTCAAAATTTTGAAAAAAAAAATCGATTTTAAAAGTTCTGTAATCGATTTCAGTATAAAATCGCATACGTAAATTCGATTGCAAAATATCGATCTTTTTTACCAATCGATTTACCATTCCCTATTTCAGACTAGATTATGGTTGCCATACGGGCCTAATTTTTATTGCGTGTCAAGAGAAAAAGGGATATGTCAAGTTTTTTTTTATAAGTTAACTTTTTTAATCTCAAATTTTTCTATATACACAGAAAAAAATTTTTGCCCCAGTAAAAGAATTAATCAAAAATAAAATCAGTTTTAATTAAATATTTAATCAGGTGAATTAAAATTTTAATCAAGTGAATTAAACGATTAATTGAAATATTGTCAAGTAAACATTTAATACATTTGATTAAAAGTTTAATTCACCTGATTAAATATTTAATTAAAACTGATTTTATTTTTGATTAATTCTTTTACTGGCGCAAAAATTGTTTTCTGTGTATGTATGTATACTTGAAAAATTAAGTTTATATTTCTAAAAACATATAAAGCCCATATTTTTATTTATGATGCATATGTTTTTTTTTGTGCAATTATAGTTTAAAAAGCACTGATATTAACCCAATACTAGTAAACTGACAACATTGAACAGCTGATTTGCAATACGTACATTTAAGTGAATATTTATTGTTATATTTTTTTTTGTTGTGTCTTTGTTACTGTTTCTGTTATTTTTACTTTATTTGATATTTTTTGATATATTTATCTAATTGATATGATGATAAGATATATTTATCTAATAATTTTTATAAAAAAAAATAATAAAAAGTAAATTAAAAAAAGCAACAGTATGAGTGTCAAGTTTTTTTTTCAAACCATGTTTTTTGTCAATCTTTTTGGCAAATTGGATCTGGCAGGCCTAGACTAGATACATATTGATTAAAAGGCCGAAAATGAATGGCGCAATTTAGACACATGTATGGTAGCCAAGTAAGTGTGGCCCTCTTTTGAGAGAAAACATCCTATGCCGCTTATAATAGAAAGGATTTATTGGATGCAATGCAATCATACGAGTAGGTAGACTCGGACAAATCTTTAACGACCACTGTCGTACTTGGAATGACATGAAAAAAGAAAAACCGGGTTTACCCCTTTTCTGCAAATGCCCGGCCCTAGCTGCAAAGGAAAAAGTTTTTTTTTTGTCAAATTTAACCTTGGTGAGATATATAGGTCCGGACTAAAAGACTTACTAGTTTATTTCGCGGCTACATGCTGGATCAGACACTACATTCAGCGTTTAAAAACTGTAGAAAAACTGCCATTTCATCATTTGTCATTCGCCAAAAAAAAACTGTTGCTTTTACTTCTATTTCATTTAGTGTAAACAGTAGCTGTCAAACCAACGCAAAAAGCGAAAAGTTGTACACAAATTCTCGTTTTTTGTTCGACAGCTTTTGCTTTCGACTCCAGTTTTGTAAACCCTGATTACATTAGTATACATTGCGATGTAAATAACACTACATTTGACAATTGGTGTGGTCTTGTCAAAACAAAGTTCTTTCGATTCTACTTGTCTCTTTGCGAAAAGTGAAATATCCAGTGTTGCCAATCTGTGTGCTATGACACATATTGTGATTAATTTCTACTTGCATGTGGAACCCATGTGTAATTAGTTTTATGTGTAATCTGTGTGTGATTTAACTTTGAGTTTTATTTGTCAGTAGTTTTTGATAGCCTAGTCAAACTTGTTTTTCAAACACTGAATATGTTTTTACTTTCCAATACAAATATAAAAAGAAATGTTAGACAGGGTGTCCACGAGCAATAAGCTTGCCAACACCATATGTCCATGTGTAGACCGCAAAAACATTTATGGGAACAAATATTGCGGAATAAATGCTTAAACATTTTCTGATGAAATAATGTTTAACTAAACTGTCAAATTTTTTTGTAATTTCTTTGACATTTGTTATTAGCACGCAATGATAAAATAGCGTGTACATTAAGGTGTTTCGAAAAAAAGTTGTGCCAGTCACCCCCTAGAATGAAAGATTTGTCAATGAAGTTTCTAAAATAGGAAAAATCTTCAAACTTAATGCATATAGCTTTCATTTAAGAGCATGACTGATGGAATTTTTTCTGTTCTTCGTGAACATAATAAAAGCTGGACATACATACTTAGTTTTAGAATGAAAAAATTGGACATTTGGGGAAAGATGACATAAGTGGCGCCCAGAATTTGATGTCGGGTTGAAAAGTCACCAAAGGCAAAAATTAAGCCATTGTCAAGCCATGAACAACGATATGCTGTGATCGGACATTAAATATATATAAAAACAAAAAAGGCTGTTTTGGGGGTTTGGCAAAAAAAATTGTTCCTGGTGTAGAAACTTGATTGACAAATCTTTAATTCTAGCGGGTGACTAGCACAAATTTTTTTGTGTGAAGTTCGACCAGCTCTAGTGTACATTCTATAGATTTATAAGAATTTAAAAGATAAATCTTAAATTAAAAAATAAAACTACATATGTGAAATTTATTTTAAGATTATCGCGTGGGCAGTACAGGGACCAAATTACGGCATTCCATATCGATCGAAATTACAATACAATTTGATTGGGAATTTCCATCAATATCGAATGTCGTAATTTGGCTCCAGGATACACATAAGTCAAAAAACATTTTATAAACATAGCTGGGCTATCAATAACCAACTTGTCTAAAAAATATCCGCGGACACAAAATAGATTTATTTATATCAAAAGAACGGTATTTATGTAACTTTCTGGTCTTACCGTACCATGGTGAAGGGTACATACGATTCGGCATAGCCGAATATAGCACTCTTACTTGTTTTATCTTGATTTTTCATGACAATTTAATGAACAACTTTTTAAAATTCCGGTTGAGCTTATCCAATGACATTTTGTCTTGACTCTTCGCACGCACTGAAATAGCTTGACAATCAAGTAGAGTTTTTCTTTTCCCGGACTTTTTCATTTCCCGGGAAAGCGGGATTTATTTTTCAATTTCATTTCCCGGGAAAGCGGGATTTATTTTTCAATATCCCGGGAATTTCCGGTCAAAACAAATCGATGCAAAATATAATTTAATTTATTTGAACAAATGTTATTTCTTGAGATCAATTGACTAAGTTTATAAATGCATTCAACTTTTTATTTCTGTGGCAAAGAGAAAGTACTTAATGGCAACTTAAGATCTTCATGTTTAAAACTACACATGGGCAAAATTTTAATTATTTTGTAGGATATTTGAGGAAGTTTTAGCAAAATGACTTTTTGGTTATATTTTTTCAATGTGCAACAATATTTGGAACAATAAAAACTTTCGATCTGTGACATAAGGAGTGCTTAGGAATAAAAATTTAAAAAACTATAAAGTTTTATATGGTTCTTCTATAAAGCAAAACAAATAGACTTAAGCACTTATTGCCACAGAATTAATTCAAAGCCAAAACACAATTAATATAAAACCAAAAAAATTAAACAAATTATTACAAAATATTTCTTTTCAAATAGGATTTTAGTTCAGAATAAGCATTTACAGAATCGGTTGAAAGCCTATTTCTAATTTTTATCAAGAAGGTTTCAATTAGAAAACACGTTTCCTTTCTACGGATGTTTGCCTTACTAGTCAAAGGAACATAATATAATAAATTAGACACCTTCAGTTTTCTTAGTACTTCCTACAAAACTTGTAATTCTTAGAACCAAATAAGCGTTTTCTTTATTAATAACTTTTATCATCATCTCTTACAGAATTAATTCCGAAAAATCTTTTATGCAGCTGCTCTGCATATAAAATCATTATATTTTTTTTAAGCAAGTGGGAACAACTTTTTTTGGTTTTTATAAAATAAATCTCGGTCTTTAAACAAATTAAAAGTTTTGTATGTTTTTACTCTTCTTCTTACGGAATTTCAGAGCATTAAACATTGCCTTTCTAATCGGATACGAATTGACATCTTTTGGCGTTTGGCAAAACTGTCTCAAGTCAGAAACTGTAGTTTTTCGTTATGTTAAATTGAAAAATATTTATTTGGTGTATTTCATAGACTTTTTTCCTAAGAGCAGATGATAACGATTAGAAGCAGTGATTTAAACCAAACAAAGGAGAGAACAAAATTTAATTATTTGTTGACACAACTTATTTACAATTATAACAGCCGTAGAGTTGCTATAATTAAATGTGTGGGATTCCGGGATTTTTGTCCCGGAAATCCCGTATAAAAAACACTCCAATCAAGCCAAAGCAAAGTCGTATGACAACCCTAAGCGAAACCCTTAATCAACAGGCGGCATGAAATAACCCCCCAAAATATAGCCCCCCAAAAAATAATGCGTTTGTTATACCATAGAGGAGAAAATCCTTGCGCCCGGTTAAAGCGAAGCTGGTGTTTGGTACATCATAGAGGAGGAAATCCTTGCGCCCGGCCGAAGGCCTGCCATGCAGAGAAGCTTTAGTTAGCAAAGTCGGTGTTTGCTATACCATAGAGGAGAAAATCCCTGCGCCCAAAAATGTTTTCGTTAAAAATTTAAGCTATATTCACATTATGTGTATTTGTCATTTGGATTGTCACTTTTGCACCTGTTAAATTTGTACATATCGTCTGAACTCCTTCAAACAATATCATGTGCTATTTCTTTGTGTACAGTACATATGATATTTTTAATTTAGAACGTGTTCTATTTCCAAGTGACAAAGCATCTGACAAAAGCTGTTTCTTATTAACAAAATTGCTTGTGACGGCAAAAATTAATTAAAATTTTAATAAATACATGTAAATTATAAAAGTAAATAAATAATACAAAAAATAAAAAATACACAAATTTATTATTAAAAATTGTTAGTATGTATTTTTTTTATTATTCATAGGATATGTCAAATGGCCCTAATTATATAAAACGCAACGCCAAAGAATTACATTGAAAGCAAAAACAAAGCTATAAATATTTTTAATTTTGTTGTTGCTTTCTACAGAAAGCAAGGGATATTTCAGTAAGAGTGATTAAATCACAGGTACAGAAATATCGCTCATCTCTACTGACAACCGTCTTAAGGGCAAAATAAACCAACCACACAAATTGCTTGGCAAGCACACACTTTGTTTCCATGTTATGTTCGCCAATAAACAACACAAAAAAATATTTCGTACAAACCTAAATTTTTCATTTTGGTTTTCAATAAATAGTGCTTTTTTTTAATTTTGCTCGCTTTTTATTGAAATAGTGGAGAAATATAAAAGAAAACAAAAATTTGAAGTAAGGAGTTGTTTAAAATAAGAATTTGCGGCTGAAAATGAGAGTAATGCTTCTTATCTTCACTCTACAAAGTATTTAGCACTAGACACCACAAAGTGTTTGACAAATATTTTACATGTCTGCCACACATTAACAGTTTTTAATATTTCTACAAACATGCTTCAAATGTTTGTCCAAACAGAAAACACACCAATTAACAACACAAAACATTTGAACAAACGTAAAATGTTTACATGTTTGCAAAGCAGTTTGTGTGGCTTGTTTAGAAACCTGTAAAGGATTGGTTCCCCCGCACATTACAGTGTTCTCGTTCAACAGCACATATTTTTAGTGCACATAAAGTTTAAAAAAGTATTGTTTAAATCGTTTATGTATATAAATAAATGTTTATCTAACAGATTTAATAACATTTAATTTCCCAAGACAAATATAATTTTCTTACATCGTTGAGGCCAGTATGTACGAAAGTTTATTTTATTTTAAGCATACGATACCGACTGATACCAATCGCCAACCAGCAACTTCTGACCAGAGACTTGCTACACTTCTTGAAAGCCTAATAAGTTGACATACTCTGCCACTGCTCAAATTACAACAAACTTTCTTTCAGTTTTCAGTTCATGGGGAGGAAGTTTTAAGATGTTTTACTGGAAATTTATATTTTAAATGGGAAATGACATGCGGGCACAGGCAGTAGCAGCAGACACGAACATGAACACAAACAATGGCGTACATATTAAAACAAAAGATATCGATTCTTAAACACACAAAATATGCTTATACTGGAGGAGTAAAATTAATAATAACTGCCACCAGACATATGCTTGCAGGGACTCTTCAGGAAACCCAAATGAAGAAAAAAATATACGAGAAGAAAGGGTAAAAAGGATCTTAGTAAGTATTAGATGGGGTGAATGTAAGTGAATCCTTATAAAAGATTTTCTATTATTTGCCAACTATCCGGGATTGTATGTTGGTATTAATTTGTTTGTGTGTGTATGTGCAAATGTTTGCTGTATTCTTTTCAAATTGAAATTTTGATGAATCATTTTTGGAATACATTACAACACACTGTTAAACTTCATTAAAAAAAACTTATACACCAATACAGCTTCAAGGACTTGTTTTTGCACTTTGCCAAGGAATCAGGGGAAATCTACAAAACTCTTATACAACCCAAACATAAAGAAGCTTTTTTTTTCTTCGTAGGTGACATTTGTGCACAGTAATCAGTGTCATAATCCTTTGTTGGTTCATCGCCCACAGCTGTTGTTTTCAAGGGTTGATGAAAAATTCTTGCCTGCACATTTTAACAAAGCTTTTTTGAATTGTTCGTTCCATTCAATTCTAATTTAAGTCGGAGCTTGCGCTCTGCAATTAGAATACAATTTACCCCTGCCTGAATTTCTTTTAGAGCGTAAAGTTGCTTATGTGAAGGAAGAAAAGAGCAAGTGAGAGTTTTGGGAAGAAGAGCGGTTTGAAGTTCTCTGCTCGTTTTTACGCTGGCTATTCTAATTCGTTCCCAAATTACCATCTTTGTAAAATCCTTTTTAATGTTAAAACCGTTTTGCTCATCGCTTAGTCAAGAATGTGAGTTGGCTGCGGAAAGGACAACATTTATCCTCCGCTGTCCTGGTTCCTGATTTTAATTCCAATCAGCCAAGAATTCAAGTTACACAAAAGATTAAAGAAAATACCAAACAAAAAAAGAAAATAAAACACATATAGAAACTTTTGCTCAATCAACAACAAAAAGTGTGTCCTGTTTGCAGCTGAAACAAATAGAAAAACAGTACACAACTAAACAGAAAAATATCCTGGTTCCCAGCGAAGTTTGACGAGCTTAACATTTTAAATTTTTATTCAGTTGGTGACACGTGCCCCACGAAGACGTTACAAAACTACGCATCATTTGCAATATTTAAAAAAAATTGAAGTGTAAAAGTTTCTTATGACTTTTTTTTCTCAAAAGTTACAACAAAAAGAGTGATTGTGAAAATGATGAAATTTAGGAACTTTTTTTCAAGAAAATCCTAAAATGTGAATGAACTTTAAGTCTAAACATTAAAATAAAATTTTTAAATAAATTACAAAAAAAAAATATTTACCCAATAACTCGCTGAATTTAAAGGTAAGCAAAAACATTTTGCTCTTTTTATAAAGTTAACATGTTGAGAACTATTAAAATTAAAAAAAAAAATTTAAGAAATTTTGAATTAGAAATAAAAAAAAATGTTTTTATGTTTTTAAGTAGGCTTTTTTGTCTAGTGTTAAAAATTGCAAAAACCATAAAACTGTCTGAAGCCGACATAAGCTTCAAAAATTGGTTGAGAAAGATAGAGTTCTTTAATATTAAATAAATTTTGCTCTCAGTTAAAAGCATTAGGCTACTTGCCTTTGGTGCTGTGCCAAGTCTTAAAATGTAATCCAAGGGTTAATGGTACCCGAAATTGCCTATAAAATATACAAACATGCATTTGTATATTCAAAAAAATATAACAGTGATGTGCAAAATATTGCAACCGTAGAAAATAAGTCAAATCGTGTTATATGTTATCAAATTGGAAATTGCAGAATATCTGACAAAACATTTTTTTTAAGGCAAATATCCGGAAACTTACAGTCGATAACAATTAAGTATTTCGGCTACTTTGTGTTTAGTTAAAAGCTGCAGTCGTAAGTTGTCGTTCTTCAGATTTCGGGTTAGCCATTACGACACACACATACATATAATATAAGCGAGTATGAAATCTACGAAATGCAAACGAGTTTCTGCACTAGTTTTCAGCTAAAATATTGGTTTACTAAATTATTATCTTTTTACACACAACTTTCAAATAAATATAAAAAATTTCTTTAAAGTACATATTGGCAAAATAAGCATAATTTTTTCAACTTTCAACAAAAGATCACAAAAAAAATAAACAACAATGGAAAACTTTATTCAGAATTTAATATTTCAATAAAAAGTTTTTTTTTTGAACTGTATGATACAAAAAAAATTTTATTGGTTATTACTAGGTTATTACTAATAACTCCAAAATATGCATTAAAAAAATAAAAAATATGCACTTAAAACTTAAACTTTAAAAAAAAAATCGTTTTTTTTAATTTTATTTAAAAGGTGCAATATTTTTTAAAACTTAATTTAAATTACTAATTAAAACGTTTGTTTGCACAAACAAATAAATACTTTTTTATAATACCAAGAGTAAACTTATTCGGACGCGAAAAACTTTTCTACATGGAAAATAATTTCTCAACGTCAACCCAAGTTATAGGAGCATACTTGAAGGATGCCTACTTATTTATAGAATATACATAAATTTTCCAATTCAGATCCCACATTTGTCTCCAGATCTAAAATGGTTGAAATTTGTTTTATTTTTTGAAAACCTTAATTTTGTTTTTGCCAAACATTTTGGATTTTTTTTAATTTGTTGTGATATTCTTTATTCCACATTGTTAATTTAACTTTCTGCAATATCTATTATTTTGAGCTGACTATTATACTAAATCCCTTCAATTTAAAATATTACTAAATTTTCGAGCTTAAGGTCTTTTTGTTAATTTAGTTAATGTTTCACCAATATATCCGTAGTTAAAAACTACCAATGCTAATTGATCTTTTACTTTTTTAATTGCGTAAGCATCGGCAGCAACAAGTTATTTAATAACATTCCTAAATTGCTCAAAGTTTCTTGAGTAGTATTCTACAGCATCTAGCCAGGTTCGCTATCTTGTTAATACTGGCTGCGGTGGTAACAGCACCAAAAGATACATTTCATTATAAATTGCAACTCGTGCAGGAGCCTTTAAAAATATTTTTTTCCTGTATGAAACCCATAAATCCATATTATCGCACACTGAAAGAAAAATGCTTCATATATTTAATGAATCATTTTCATAAAAAAAATTTCATTGGTTAAATGAAAATTTTAACTGTCTAAATGGAATTTCATAGTTATAATGAAGTCTTTTCGTTAAAATCGCTTCATTGGATTTCGTAATTACGTTAAAAAATTTTATTGGATATATGAAAACTTAAGTTTGTCCAAGTTAAACAAAAAATTTTAATTGGGAACATAAAAAAACAATATACAAACATAACTATATTCATAAATTAATACAAAATTATAGTTTTTAAAAAAAAAAAATGTTTAATTGTTAATTAAAAAATGTAAGATTTAATTATTTCATACATCTCATGTATAATGTAAAATAATGCCGTTAAATTTATGAAATCAAAATTTTTTTATAAAAGCAACATATTTCCATAATTGCCTTCATAAATTTAAATTTTCATTATGACAATAAAAATGTCATTATAGTAATGAAACAAAAACTTTTAATCCACTTTCAATCAACTTTGTTATTGTTGTTATGGACAATTTAATCTCATATTTACGCTCTTAATGGAGTAAAAAACGTAGTTTTTTTATCCAAAAACTACACTGCACCGGTAGGCTAGCTGGTAGTGAGCTAGTCATCCAACGAATAATATTTAAAAATCTAATGTAATGTTTCATTAAATATATTTTAATGAAACAGGTTTCATTGATCCAACAAAGCGCTGCATAGGTTCCTTTTTAATGCAATTTTTCATGGGATTTATGTCAAAATTCATTGGTATTGCGAAGAAAATTCTTCCAGTGCAGTAGATTCTTATTTCCTCTGCAACTCGGTGTAACATGTAACAGTTGTGGATAAAATATTTTAAGCCAATTGGTAGCCTTAGCCATGTAAGGCGCTGCATTGGTTAAAAATAGAAGGATCTTTTGTCGAAATCTTGAAAGTCTTGTATTTTAAAAAACCCAACCCAATGGGTTTTTTCATGGGTTTTTTAGGGTTTAATTGGGCTTTTTTTTGGTTTTGTTGTTTTTCGTGTAATGGTATAATAATTAGTATAAGCAATGTTGTCAACTCAGCTCTTTTCGGTATAGATTTAACAAGAAAATCTTCAATATTTTTTATGGCATCATCATCAAATGCATAAATGGTTAAAAGAAAAGCTAGGACTTAAATGCGTCCTTACATATATGACCCAACTGCCAAGTGATGTACTGTGGAACGTTTTTGAACTATTATGCCCAAATATGATCGGAACATATAAATGAATTTGACAATGACGTTCATAGAATTTAAAATAACGTTCAGTTGTTAAAAGAACTCCGCTACAATTGCAACTGCCATTGATGTAATTTGTTGAACAATGATATACTACTGTCAAAACGGAATTTTGTTGAAAAGCGTACTTACTCCAACTCATTATTTGGCGAATATGATGCTTCCACATATGTATCTATCCTATCTTTTTGAATTACAAATAATGTTTGATTTACATACCTAAACACAAAGAAAACACATTTTCTTTTACGTTCAACCTTTTCCCAACCGAACTATTTTTTGCGAAAAATATTATGGTTACTTAAACCATATTAGGCAACCATATTATGATTAAATCAGTCCTTTAACAAGAAGTCACAGCCATATTATGGTTGGGTTTCCATAAAGAAAAGTTACCCTAAACTTAGAGGCATATTTCATATTATTTTTAGAGCTATTGTTCATTATTTTGAAATGTCAATTTAATAAAAAAAAAAATTGGGCTAAATTGCATTATGAAAACATCACTAAATTTGGGGCCATATTTTTATTTGCTTTTTTGGTTCACAATTCGCAGCGGCAATGTAACCATAATATGTTTAAAAATTGTTTTGCTAGAGGCTTACCATACGTGCAATAAAAATACACTACATTTCGGCATCACAAAAATGATGAATCGGTGTCCGTTTATTCAAAAATGTCATCAGTGCGATGACTCAGTAACATCGGAGTTTAAATGGAATCATTGGGATTGACTCAAGTCAAAGTGAGAGAATATTATTATAAACTTACCCGTTACACATGTTTGTTTCACTTTAGTTGTATTCCTCCCTTTTCTTACAGAAGAACTCTCAATTATAAGACACCAGCAGCATGCCCGATATGGTTTTAGTAATCATTCTTTGAAAAGTTGATGTACTTATTTAATATATACATATTTTGAATATGGGAATTTTTTGTTTTTTTTTTTTACTTTTTAAACATGACCATAATGTTAATAATACACAAAATGTGTCATCGAATAAATGCCACTGTAGTCATTGGATTGATGTTACTTTTTGCCTTATTGATGCCATTTGTAATAACATTGATGTCACAATTCCGATGTTAGGGCATCAGAAATATGAGGATGCATTTGTCTATGAGTGTAGCGATCTTTAATGGGGTACTGGTAAAAGTCTTTGAAACATTTTTGGTACTGCCTTCGCAAAATTATAGATTGCATGTACTGCCTATAATAAATGCATTGCCTATCTAATAAATGCAAACGTTAACGAAACCACTCAGTTTTTAAAATATTTTTCTTTTGAAATTTAACGCAAACGGAAACGTTCGGAATTGTTGAACAAACTGTAAGTCTCACATACACTTATCGTACCTATTCAAAAATACTGTATTAACTCAATATTTTTAGTTTTTCACTTTTTGGAAAAAATCTAGAGGTATTATTCATTTCTACCCGCTGTATAAATATTGAGCTATTTTGAGTACCTTTTTGTAACGAAACGGGCCGTTTAAAAATACTTTTTAATATGCCTTCCATATTAAATTGAAAATTGTTTTGCTTCTACTGAAAATTTTGAAATTTTGAGTTAATACAGTATTGTTGAACAAGTGCGATATATTTTATTATGGGACTTTTAATATAAAAAAAGTTTTGATACCGAAAAGGATTATAAAGGGTGGTTAAATTTTAAGGGCCGGTGTTGATTTTGAATAAAACACAAATTATTTAGGATATTATTGTCATTTCTTTTTAATATGACAATATTGGTATGGTTCAATCATGTTTGGAACAAAATATCGGCCAAATGGCCACCGCGACCTCGGCGGCACACCTCCATCCGATGGTCCTAATTTTCGATGACGCTGAGGCATAATTGAGGTTCTATGCCGTTAATGTGCCAAATTATCTCATCCTTTAGCTCTTGTATTGTTGGTGGCTTATCGACGTACACCTTTTCTTTCAAATAACCGCAAAGAAAGAAGTCCAACGGTGTCAAATCACATGATCTTGGCGGTTAATTGGCATGGCCATTGAATTTGTCGCGCAAAAGCGCCATTGTTTTGTTAGCTGTGTGGCAAGTGGCACCGTCGTATTGACACCACATATCGTCCACATCTATATCTTCCAATTCGGGCCATAAAAAGTTCGTTATCATCTCACGATAGCGAACACCATTCACAGTAACTGCCTGACCAGCCTCATTTTGGAAAAAATACGGCCCGATAATGCCGCCAGCCCATAAACCGCACCAAACAGTCACTCTTTGTGGGTGCATTGGTTTTTCGACAATAACTCTTGGATTATCATTATTTACGAATCCACTGAGGTAAAAATGTGCCTCATCACTGAAGATGATTTTCTTCGAAAATGGATCATCCACTGTTGCCATTTCCACCATTCTGACCATGTTTGGAATGGTCAAGAGGCTTTAGTTCTTGACTCAATTGCATCTTGTAAGCGTGTAAATGCAAGTCTTTATGCATAATGTTCATCAACGCCGAGCGTGAGAAGTGCAATTGTTGGGCACGACGACGAGTTGAGGTGGACGGCTCTTCAGCCACACTATTGCGAACAACAGCAATATTTTCTGCAGTACGAGCTGTATGAGCATGCACTGGTGTTTTCACATTTCCTACAGACCCGCATTGCAGAAATTTTTTGCACGATTTTTTCGATTGCACGCACATTTGGACGATTAAATTGACCGAAAAAATCACGAAGTGCACGATATGCATTTTGATTTGAACGCCCATTTTCATAATAAGCCTGTATAACTTTACCGAATTGCTCGATTGTGTATCTTTCGATGGTTCAAATTGAGTTAGTCTGAAATTGAGAAATGTCAAATGAAATACAGAAAAAAACTTGACGTTTAGGTGTGCTTCACATTTAACCACCCTTTATTAATATAAATCGGTTGACAAATTAAAATTCAAGATTAAATTTTTCATATTTATAAGGATTATTATAGAATTTTCATAAGTGTAATTCGAACTATTCAAAAAGTGAATTTTAAACAAAATAAAAAAATCTAATGAAAACACCCTAATTATGTTTTTTATAAAAAGGCCTATATTAAAATATAACATTCTGTCTACCTAAAAATTATTTATATCTTTATTTATTTGAAAATAACATTCGTTGTCGGGGAGACAAATTGACTTAAACTTTGAAATAAATTGGGACTCTTTTTTAGTTGTCCGTACTGTTTAACATATTTATCTTCTAATCAATAGTATTACAACATTGTGAATTGTTTATTTATTAAAAACATTCAGTTGTCATGGTATTATTCATTAGAAATTTATTTTTATTTTCTGTAGGCTGCCCCGTATGTATGTATGTATGCTGTTTGTTGAAACATCAGGTTAATGGTACTTATTGCATAAAAATAGCCTTTTTGACAAAGTCGTTAATACAAATTGTTAAACGAAACTTATCATAATCGCACAAACATTTTTTGCTATTAAGATATAAAATTTATGTGTGGTTTATAGAACTCGTGCGCAAACTTCGAAATTTTTTATAATACTTTGTTTTAAGTAAAATTTTAAGTTTTATCAAGTTAAAACTCTAGTTTAGCCGTTTAAGTATAGAATAAGCAGAGTCCGTTAATGCAATTTAGTTCATTTGATAGCTCAATAATCCATTAAAGGCCGTTCACCACAGGTAGAAAGGGTTAATACATACAGATAAGGTAATTTCAACAATATTGATGTTATTGTTTTATTTTATATGTGGGCATTTCCTCAGAATGGTCAACCCGTACCCATGTTCTGTAACTTTAGTGAGAACTTCTCGCATCGAAAAGATGTAAAACAAAATATTTCATCGTTTCTCGAAAAGTGAGAAAAAAGTATGTCTGTAACTCATGTCGAAAACTTTAAAAAGAGATTACGTCGTTACGTTATAAATGTCATAACTTTGTACTCGAAGCCGATGTGATATTGCAGGCGTTGAGAACGCCAGTCACACATATCGTTGACGGCGACTAAAATTTACCAAAATTGAAAAATTTTTAACGACGGCGGCGAAAATACAACCGTCGGCTATACCATAAATATAAATTGCGACTTTAATGTTTGTTGTTTGCAAACGAGCTTTGAAAAACTTCGTATATTTTATAAAAATGTTTAATGCAAAATAATTAAACAATGAAGAAGTGTCCCAAGAACAATATATTATTATTCTTTGCATTTTTTATCGTTTTTATACCCTTCACCGAAGGTAAGAGGGTATATATAACTTTGTCATTCCGTTTGTATGTTTCAAAATATTGATCCTACACCCTATAAAGTATATATATTCTGGGTCCTTATGAAAAGCGAAGTTGATTTAACGATGTCCGTTTTTAGTTAGTTAGGGCCTCTTGCATTTAAGGTAACGATATGAAGTTTTTAAAGAAAAAAAATCTTAAAACAAACTTTATTCTTTAAACTGTTTGCTTGAATTTGTGTCAAACGCACACAAATATGTTTGCTTGTGTAACTAGTATTTATGTTTTAATGAGAAAGGACAAAACAAAAGGATATGAATTGAAAAAAGTATACATACATACATACACATATGTACATATGTATGTAAGAACATTTCTTCTTAATAAAAAGATTATTTGTTTGATATTTATTTAATTAAAAAATTAATTCAGAATGAAAGCAAAATAATATTTTTTATTGTTTAGCTTAAAAATAAATATTGTGTTATATTCCTTTACGGACACCTGCAGTAAACGACCACTGCCTTTTGGCGGACACTGTTGCCTGGTCCCGGCAGTATTCCACTAGGAAAGCATTGTGTGCTTTAGGAATGCCATTCATCTTGTACAGACACATTTCAATGGTCCCGTCGGTGTCCGACCATGTGAGATTCCACTGTATAAGTTTAAAATAATGACTTTGCAATCATTTGACGAGCCACATGTATCCACTTGTTATACCAACACGAAAAAACCGCATAAAGATGTAGATATGTATCTGGATAATGTACGGTACAAATCTTAATCCCATAGCACAATTTGTTTTGGCGGGTCCATGATTGACAAATGTGGAACACCCTCGAAAGTTTGTCTCATCATATGGTCAGGCTTGAAATGGCGTAAAGTGTGCCAGATCGCACAACATTTTAATTAATACATTCATAAATAATTAACAATAATTGTTAGAAAGAAAGTGGTCATCCTTTATTGGTTTAATATCGAAATAATTATATGTGTCAAGTGTGAACATACCATAAGTTATATTTTATATCCTTGGCACTTTTGCACAGTGTATCGGTTTCGACAAAATGATTTGGAATATAATTGCAATTATTTCTTAAGCAGTTACATTTTGAAAAAACAGGTCAGCATAAAATCAAATCGAATTAAAAATATGGTGATACCATTAGGCGCAAGTGTAGTGCAAGAGCTAAAAACGTTGCTGTAAAATTTTAGGAGGGCTGGTGTTAAACAGAGTAAAGGCCCAACTATAATATGCTTAAGCTCCTGTCAAAAAATAACAAAAATCTTTTCAAATACATTTAAAAACACAAAAACAAAACCAAAAAACATTTGATTCCGTACAGAAAGTGCGATTTGTTTCGCACCTTGCTTAAGCAAATGACAGATTCATAAAATTTAACAAAAAGTTTCCTTAAGTTCAATATGGTTTGACATATATGATTTACATGTATTCGCCCATTTGCTTAAGCATATTATAGTTGGGCCTTAAATCGTCGGCAGTAATTTAAATTCTCTCTCTTATTTTATTGTTTGAATTTTATCTTTTGTTTTTCATTTTCTGTTTAAAATATTATGTATAATCGGAGATTTTTAGTCATGACCAGTGTTGCCAGTGGATTTTCGAAAAAATACCTACAAATGCTAAAAAAAATCCGATTTTTCCCTACACGTTGAAAAAATGTTCCCTACAAAAATCCCTACGTATTATTGTCATTAAAATAGAAGAAAACACATTAGTTATAAACATAAATTTGGTTTGAATATGTGTATTAAAGCTTTGACAAAAAATAAGTACAAGACTAACCAAAAAATAATCATATCCCACTTGTTCAACAATACTGTGTTAACAGTGTTATTTGGAATCCAACTGTTTCTTTACCAAAAGGTACACAAAATAGCGCGATATTTTAACAGCGGGTAGATAGGAATAATACCGGTCGATTTTTTCCAAAAAGTGAAAAACATGAAATTTTCAGTTAATACAGTATTGTTAAATAGGTACGCTATGTAAGTACATACTTTTAAAAATTTAATTAAATGATATCTTAGAAAAAAACTTATATATACATATTAGTGTCGCCAACTTTTTAAACCACAAACAACTCTGGAAATATATATATTTAATCGAATTTAGTGCAAAGAAAAAATTTTCAACCGTTTTGGACAAGAAAATATCACTAAAAAAAAACGATTTTCTTTTATTTATTTTATAAATAATGCGATATGACGAAAAATCCCTACATTTTGGTGATTATAAAAAATCAGTCCGATTTTCCCTACGCCTCCATTTAAGTATCAAAAATACCTACATATAGGGATTTTTTCCTACCTCTGGCAACACTGGTCATTACTAAATATCAAGACAATTTTTTAGATGGACGAGCTGGTCAGAGAAGAAAGCGGGGTAGAAAAAAAACATCACGATATCTGTTTTCCAAGTTTAAAAAATCAACCCTGCACAAAAAAAAACAAAAGCGTAAAAATCATGGTATAAATGCCAGAGGGTTTTAAAAGTAAATAAAAAAAAATTCATGGTTTTTTACTCTTCGTATGAATTGGGCACAAAATTAAATGAAGGTATGGTAGCATTGTTGAAAGATTTAGAGATCATGAGAAAAAACTTACTTAACTTGGTGGCCACACGATCCAGTTTTGCCTTTCAATTCCATTCAATTTGCAATACACTATCACTTTTTTACTAACACACTCACACTTTTTAAATTGACCACGAGATGGCATTCAATTTCACCTTTCCATTTGTTTTGCAATTTTACTTTCAATTAAACAGCTGATTACATGTTAGTCTTTATAAATTGTTTTTTTTTATGACATCTTGAAAGTAAATTGCTTACAAATTGAATGCAGCCTACGTCACAGCTTTCAATTTATGTAAATTTTGACAAGCAGTATATGTAAAAGACTATCAAGAACAACTTGATCGTGTGGCCGCAGGGTAAAATAAAATAGATTCTATTTTACGACGGCTTTCTATGTCAAATTTGTATGTCAAATTCTTTGGAAAATTTGGTCTCGACGCAGTTCCGTTGTTTAAATATTTTTTCTTAAAAATAATATTTACATAAACAAGAATAGTATATTACTTTGCATCAATTTGCTAGAGAATAAATAATTTTAATAGCTTCTTAAAAACATGTGTACATATGTGTAGACTTCTTGCCTGGCCTTTCCACTTTAAAGTCTTAAAGAGTCATGCATAAATGTATATGACTTTTTAGTACGTGTCCAGATGAGTTTACTTTGTTTTTTTTTTTTTTTTGTACTTCTTCTGCTGAGTAGTTGGACATTTTGTAATCTCTTTTTTGCAAAATGTTTTCTCTATGGCTTAGTTGCCGGATGTTGATTAACACATACACATTGCTACAGAAATATGCAGTTTAAATGCAAATATTATAGAATTCTCGACCATATGTGTCGGTTTGCTTGTTTGTTTGTTAGCTCGGAACTGCGGTTTATCACTTGATGCAACCATATGTGACTTTATTAGTTCATTGCCTGGCATTTTCTAATGAAAAAATAATGTCAACAAATCATAAGGAAATGATATAAAAATCAAATGATATATTTTTGCCAAAAATTTGTAACAAAAATGAGTTCAATATATTTTCTGTGGTCAATTAAATAATTTTTCGTTATTTTTATGTTTTTATGGTTTTCATTACAAAAAATGATTTCTTATCACTGAGAATATTTGTTTTGAAAAACATGTTTTTTCATTTTTATATTTCTGACCATTTTCTTAATTTTGGTTTTTTTTTTCGTAGATGTTGATGTTTTTTTCTTATCACCTCAATATGTGCCAAATTAATATGGTCTCAGTTTGTATTTCCAGGCCGTAGGAAAATTTCATATTATTTTTGATTTTCGGTGCCAAGAATTTCTCGTTTGGCTTCGTCCATGAAGAAGTTAAATTAGAAAACATTTGTCTACCAATACAAATACGATTGAATTGTATTCAAAACCGAAGGAAAAGCAAAAAACACCCTCCTGTTGCAAAAACACTTTTCTTCTTTCAATTACTTCCTGTGTAATGCAGAGTTTTGGCATGTGCACTAAAAAGTTTAAAGGATCGAGTGAGTGAACGGAGGAACGAGCAAGTAAGTGGGTGAGTAAATGAGTTAGCATTTGCTAAGGATTGCGGTCTAAGTGTGCTGGAATATTGTGGTTGTGTCCTTTACTCTGATGGTATATATGATTCTTTTTACTTAAGTTCAGGTCTACTGTTATGCTCACATTGTGTCTCCTTTAGCTAAAGTGTATCCTAAACATCGTTCGGCAGTGACAACATCTGTTTGCACTTGTTTGGGAAACTTTCTTGTGTTTCATGTTTTTAGTGCCTGTTTGATGAAATTTTTGTTGTTGTTTGCCAAAAATTAAACATTTTGAAATTTAGTTATTGCTTTTGTAAATTAGTTTGGAATTTTGAAAAGAGAACAATGTTGACTTTGAATATATATCATCATAACCTCATCGTCTTTGCTTCTTCTTTAAAAATTTATATTTTTTTGTGACAGAAAAACCTCGCTAGTATTTATTTAATTGAAAGTTAAATACATAAAACTTAGGTTTTTTTTTGTGACATCAATAAATGAAAAATAATATAATGTGTTCATTTTATATTGCAAAGGTGGTCCAACCAAAGCGCACAAATGTTTTCAGGGAACTATTTTAATATTTTTTAGCATGAAAGAAGGATCCATGACAATTATATGTGAAACAAAATATCGGTCAAATGCTTGCTACGGCTTTGGTGACATACCTCTTTCCGATAGTCCATATTTTCAACGAGCCTGAGACATAACTGAGGTTCAATATCGCGAATGAGCCGAATTATCTGACCCATAAGCTCTTGAATTGTTCTTGGTTTTTTGACGGACACTTTTTCTTTCAAATATCCCCCAAGAAAGAAGTCCAACGGTGTCAAATCACATGACCGTGGTGGCCAATTAACAGCGCCACGACGTGAGATAACACCGCCATTGAATTTCTTGCGCAAAATATCCATTGTTTCGTTGGCAGTGTGGCAAGTGGCACTTTTCTGTTGGAACCACACATCTTCCAGGTCCATATTCTCAATTTATGGTAACAAGAAGTCCGTTATCATCTCGCGATAGCGAACACCATTCACGGTAGCTGCTTGGCCGACCTCATTTTCGAAGAATTACAGCCCGATGACGCCGCTATCACATAAACCGCACCAAACAGTCACTCTTTGTGGATGCATCGGCTTTTCAAAAATCACTTGTGGATTCTCATTTGCCCAAATGCGGCAATTCTGCTTATTAACGAATCCACTGAGGTGAAATTGTGCCTCACGAAGGCTTCAACAATCTTAACGCGCTGCTTAATTGTGTACCTCTGCATGGTTGAGTTTGTCAAAAACTGAAACAAAGAAATGTCAAATTAATTTGGTCAAAAAACTTGAAGTTAAGGTGTGACTCAAAATTAATATCGTGCATTATGATTGGACCAGCCTTTGTTAAGTACCATTCTTGTTACAAAATTTGGTTGACCAGTGTTATCAAGACACAATATCTGTCAAAAATTTTGATAGATTGGATAAGTGGGCGTGTCACTTCAATACAAAGACATTATAGATTTCTGTATATCGTAGAACGATAACAGTAAAATTATTAAAATTTGGTACAAAAAGCTTTGTTACACTATGCAACAAGCAAAAATTCCCTCAATAAACACTATACTTTTTTGATCCGTTTTAGTTACCTAACGTCAAAAATCATCACTATTTCAAATTCTATCGAAAGGTTTTTTTTAAAAAAATTTGTTTTCTAAAATTTGAGATACTTGAATTGGCTGCTCCATACATCTTCTCGTAACTTTGGAACGACGCACACAGGGACAAATAACCGAATTAAGACGACAGAAATTGAATTTTTTATTTTGTTAAATGCAACCACTATTGCACTTAATATGTTCTTTATACCAGTACGCAATCAATCTATAAATATTTATTTTTTTAATGTATCACACTAGTCTGTACGTGCGTGAAAAGTATTATTTTCTATTACACGCACTTATACCTGTCAGTAGCATCTATAGCGTTTATTGTTGCTACACTCGACAATTTTTTGTAAATTTACGGTTAAAAGTTGTTTAAATATATTTTTAAGCATCAGGTATCTAATTTAATTTGCAGTTATTATTAAAATAACAATTATATGTAGTGTAGGTATAGTGTTCTGCTTTTATTATGAAATATATTGAAAAATGTACTTAAGCTAGAGCTACAAAAAAACTTTTAAAAAATATAATTATTAATTCCGCTTTTTATAAGTATTCTTGTTTTAAGTTTTTAATTGGGCCTAATGTTTTGAAATTTGAATTTTTAACTTTTAAAAACTGACATCAAAAATCCCGTGTAAAAGCTTTAAGCGAATTTGATCGTCCGCAGCTTTACGATTAAGTACTTATGCCCAATTTTCAGGATAGTAATTAAATCTAAATTAAGCTAATTTTCATAAAAACTTAAAACGTATTTAAATACAGATTGATTTTTTGAGTTTTATTTTAAAAGTCTTATTTAACAAGATAAAAGTATGGTAGCACTACTTAATACAAAAAAATATCATAAGAAAGTATAATTATTTACAAGGTGGTCTCAAAAAACAGCTGATTGTTATTGCTTTGCCTCTTGTTGTTGTATTGTCGTGATATTGAGGCCACCTTCTTAAAATATTACAATAGAAACTTAAGCTGAAATTAAGTGTACCACATCGGTGAATTAAGTTTGATTTAAGTATTTAGTGAAGAAGAGGATGTTGTATTTAAAACGATTTTAAACATAAATGTGTTTTAATATCAATCCTGAAAATTGGCCATTAGACTGCGAAGTATTTGTTGATTTCAATTTTTTATGAATTTTTTTTAATTTGAAAAATTCTATAATTAAACAATAAAAAATACAATTTTTTTCCATTTGTGCCTCAATAACTCCAAAACTAATGGCTATATCAAATAATGATATTAGAAAGACTTAAGTCTGGTGTAATTAAAATTTTTTTGACGGACAGCATAACAAAATCGAGTACGTCGTTCCAAAGTTATAACAAGATGTATGCAGCAGCCACTTTAAAAATCTCAAATTTTAAAAGAAAAAAATTTTAAAAAACCTTACGATAGAATTTTAAATACTGATGATTTTTGACGTTATTTGATTATAGCGGATCAAAAAAAAATATAGTGGTTATTTAAGAAAAAAATATTTTCCCCATTTGTTGCATAAATATTATACTTATTTTATTTTAATGAGGGTAATAAAGCGCACTGGGTTAAGTTAGTGTTATGAACATAAAATGGATCAATATCAACACTGCTAAATTTATAAATGTTCTTCTTTATTCATTTCTTTTTCTTAAAGAATATAAAAAAAAACAAAAATTAAAAAAAAATATGATATTTTCTTTTTTTTTTATTTCGAAGTTATAAAAAAAATCTTATTTGCATTTTTATAATAAAAAAAAACTCTGCAGTTATTTATGAGTATCATCAACTATACGTTTATAAACTATATAAAAGTCAAATTAAGCTGGTTTGTTCAATAAAAACAGATTTAACAGCTCATCATTAAAAAATTGAATAACAAAGCAAATCTTAAGAGAATTGCCAAAATTTATCATCTATTAAAGTTTTTCTATTATTTTTGCTTATGTAATTTATTGCCTTTAAGGAACATATTCTTAAAGCTTTTTCCTTTTTCGTTGGAATAATGAAATAGAAAGAATTTAAGTTTATTTTGTTGCAGTTGCTTTCGTTGTTAATTGAGTGTTTATGGGAAATGAGCCGCGAATTTTTTTTCAAAATCCCAAAAGTTGGTTAACGCGAAGAAATCCATTTAATATACTACTTTATCATTATCATCACCATTTCTATTTTGTTAGTTTACTAATACCATAGTTAAGATTTAACTTAAGTTACCATGAACAAATTACAAAAAAAAAAAAAAAAAAAATAATAATAATAAATATGTCTATCAAATCGTTTATAAACGTTACAAAAAAAACTCAGTTTGGCATAAAACGCACATAAACTTTACATCTTAATACAACAAAGCTTAAAGAAAAGAAAGAAAAAAACTACCTTCTTTGGGAATGTACCACCTGTCAGGACTCCATTCAATGCCACCCTTTCAATCGTGTAGTTACAAGAGCACTTTTCACTTGGCGTACTAAATATTTATTATTATTTTTTTGGAAGATGTTCTGCTCGAAATTCTTTATTTTCTAGATACTTGGCTGCGTAACACGCCATGTCGTCTTTATTGTGTTCAAATCAAAGAAAAACAAACCCAAATGGCAAACAAAAGGCACGCTAAACACATGAATGTCAAGTGTTATGTAAATTAATAAAAATTTTGTAAAACTTATTTAAAAAGGAAAAAGCACTCAAGTGTCAATTTATCACAAAAAAATATTATTGTATACGAATATTATTCAAAGTTTAGATAACATTTGTTAAAATGTTTAATTTAGCTCTAAGGACTTCTATTAAATTTATTTAAAATATATACTTGTAGAAATAGTTAATCAGAAGAAGATCAGTGTATCAAGTTTTTCGCAAATGCCATTGAATACAACAGAAAAAATGGAAGAACAGTGCGACCGTGGTACACAGGATCAAATCTTCGCAAATCGTCAGTTATTCGTGAACGCCATTGAATACAACAGAAAAAATTCATACAGCTTTGTCGATCTTGAAGCTTTACACACTGTACAATGGGATAAAAAATTTAAAGTTATTTTAAGGAAATATATTAATTGATCGTTTAGTCGAAAAAGGTTACGCTTTTAGAATACTTTACGAAACTACATACGAACAGGGAACTCATCAGAAGAAGAACACAACACGTGCCAAAATGTAATGCAAGGAGATATTCTAAGTCCATACCTGTTTATAATAAAGGGTGTTTTTTATAGAGTGACACAAGTTTAAATCATAATAAAACAAAGAAAATTTTATGAAATTAATGTTTAAATATGATTTCTACCATGTGGCCACCGCAGCTGGTGCGTGGAAGGCGCATTCTGGAACACCATTTCTCAACAACTTTTCGCATTCTGAACATCATTGTTTTTGCAGACATATGGGCCAATGACTCCGCCAGCCCATAAAGCGCACCAAGTAGTTATTTTCTGTGGATGTAATGATGATTCAACAAAAGCTTGTAGATTTTCCGCACTCCAAATACGACAATTCTGCTTATTTACGTACCCAAAAAGCAACTATCAGTTGTTAAATGGGTGCTAAAATAAAGCAGTGATGCCAACTCAAAGTTGTGACACTGTAAAAAAAACACCCTTTACTATTGGATGATATTAAAAAAAAATTAAAAGAATATGCGCCAATACCTTGGAGGATACTGGAAAACGAGAAACGAGACTAGAAACTAGAATTCAATTTTAATTTAATTCCATTAGAAGTGTTCGCGAGAGGTCTTATAATTAAAATTGGCAAAATACGAGACAATAACAACAAGCAAAGAGTGCGACATTTCAAATATCTGGTTGCCAAAATTAGTGAAGACGGTAAACCGGACAGTCATTCCAGTGCTAGAATTTCTGCAAAAGCTAAATTATAATACGCACTCAGCAGCAATTTATAAATAAAAGAGAAACATATGGGGGATTCACATGGTGTCAAAAAGTCATATGTCTTAAAATAATAACATGAAAAAATACGACTGTTGTGAACAATCCCTCATAATTTAGTGTGCTATTTTGAATTTAAATCAGCTGATTTAAAATCAAAATGTTTTTTAATTCTAATCCATTAATTAATAAATTAATTAAGACTTTTCCTGACTATTTGCCATTTTTCAGACGCAAACCACAAATATATTTTATTTTGTTTGTTTATCAAACATCAGAGTCCTAGGCTGATCTAATTTGACGCCCCAAGTGTTTTGTTGCAATAAATGCTAGCCGTAGGTTAAATTCGGATGTAAGCCGGATAAAACTATACCATCAACGGCGACGGCCACAAAATCATAGCCGCCCGGCTGAGTTGCTCGGCGCAGGTCTCTTCTGATTAATTACGACAGCACAATAAACATAGCCAGCAAAGTTTTATTAATTTAAGACACTTTTTGTTTACAAAGCAACAACAATATTTTTAAACCATTGTAAAATGTTAGAACACTATGACAATACAACATGATAGCACACCTTGTGAATACCCCAATAGTCAAAAAACAAGTTAGCGGTATACAACTCCACGTATATCCCTGCATTTACCTACGCCTGTGAATCACATCAAGGGAACACCTTATCCAGAAAAAGTTTTAAAAAGGCGACAGAAATTAATTAATTAGAAGAGACTGAATCAGAAACGATACAATTAGAATTAGCCTGCAGGTAAAAGATCTAGATAACAGAATAGCAAATTGTAGAATGCGATGGTGTAACAAGTAACGAAGATTAACCTGGTGGGACTCTAAAAAAAACCCTTACAAATGTGGTGTTGACCCGAAGAAATGCAAAAACAGACCGATGCTATTGAAGATGACTCTGTTATAGCTCTACGCTGCAGGAATAAGTTAGTAAGAAGTAGTTAAAGCCACAGCAAACGGTATTTTAAGCAACTTTGCAATGCTAGATGCAAATTAGGTAGCAGCTGATATCCAGAATTATCGGTCGTTAAAATTTACAAAAAGATGTTTGATTATTTTATGAAATTGTTTTAAAATGTCACGAAGTAGCAAAAGAAAATATTTTCTAAGAATTATCAAAGAAATTTTTTTAGGGAATACAAAATTTTTAATTTACAAGATTTTGTTTGTCGTGCTTAATTCCCAATTAAGTAGATTAAGCAGCTGTTCGAGTATCAGGGATGCAAACATAGTTGGGGGTAGTGCACTAAATATTGATTTAAGTCAACAGTGCACTTTCACTAAATAAAAACCGCAAAATAACTTTGCACTCATTCTTACCAGCTTTAATTACCACTTAAAAAATTAGTGATATTGCAAATTTTTTCACTATCACTAAACGCAGATTGAATGCAAAAATCTGCACTCAATTCAAATAGTGCAAAACCTGGACTTGCAATCAAAAAAGCTGCATACAAATATTGTCTGACTAAAATTTTAAATATGTAACTTTGTATGTACATGGTTTTTAATATTTTTTTAAGATATGCATAAGTAAGGAACATTAAACAAAATAAAATTATGTCAATAAGTATAATTATTGGCTTTAATCATGAAAAAACTAGTTTTTGATTTTAACTTTAGTGCAACAATTTTAGTTGCACTCAAATGAGTGAAGAAAAAAAATGTTGCAATAAACTGATGATTGCTTTTTTTAATTTTTATAGAATCACTAGCACTCATGTAATATTTGTGCACTATCACAAAGTGTGGGTTGAAACTGCAAAATGAGTGCACTACCCCCATCTATGGATGCAAACTCAATAAACGTAGCAAAAAAGCTGGTCTGTATTGTGCAAAAGAAATGATCTGACAATTGCCATTCTGTGTATATTGTTGTTGGACTGCAAACCAAAGTTAAATATTTTGCATTTGCCTTTCGCAAGACCATTTGCACAAACACTGTACTCCACTAATATTTAAATTACAGAAAATTGTAAAGTTTACAGGGACATCTGTTTTAATCCGATTAAAATAAACTGGGAATTTCTCTACTAAAGTGAACACAATATTCATAGGAAATCTTTTTAACTCGACTACTAAAGAAATAATTCAACAAGGTAGTACTAGAAATTACAAACAACGCATCAACACTTACCCATCTCTGTTAAAAATACTTTACACATGTGTGCTTCTTTCCTACACTTAAAGAGAACATATCGCAAGCTTTCGTTTCCAAAATAACATTCCAAAAGTTTTTTGTATTATAAAATGTTACAAACATTGTCTGAATTTTAGAAAATGATTAATGAGTTTTATCAGGCGTTAAGTTCATTTACGGCATTAACTTTTTTCTTTTTCAATTAAGAGCAAATTTCACAAATTTATCCAGTTTTTTTAAGCAACAAGAATTAATTCCAGTACTTAAAATAAAATTTAGTTTACAAAATATTTTTATATTTTTTATTAAAATATCAACATAGTCGGCAGCGTGGCCATTTTCTTTTTTTTTGCAGCTTAATTTGGCATTTTTTCTGATTTAGCCGCAAATTTTCAATCAAGCATTTTTTTAGCATTTTCAACTACATATTTAGCATTTTTAAGCATTATTTAATTTAAGAATATTCAATTATAGTAATCTTATTTTACAAATCTACCACAATTTTTTGTTAATTTCATAAACAAATTTCTACTTTTTTGCTAGTAGAAACTGTACAATCTTTTAAAATACCTATCATATCAAATTATTTTGAATTATGATCAGTTTGATCCATTAAATGCATGTTTAGGAGATTTTTTTACCAACACTATATTTCAATTACGATTTTGAAAAATTTTTGGAATCGAAAAGAGATACCATAACTTTTGAAATAGAAAAACAAATACGATTTCCATGTCAACTTAAGGTATGTTCCGACCAAACAAATATTTGACAAACAAATCAAAAACAAAAAACGTGACCAGTATATTTATCAAACTTTAGCTTTAATTTTTAAAATTTCTATTGATTAACTAAGCTTTATTTGTAAGATGTAAGTTAAAAACTGTTAAATAATGTGTGATATAGAAAAACGTTTTGCAAAAGCATATAATACGGCCCTTTGTTCCAACTTGGAACCATAGGAATCAATATATATATAATTTTTTGATAAAACTAGTGGTTACGTGTAGGATTTCAAATATTTTTATTCTTTAACAAAGTCTAACATTTTTTTGTGTAGAAAACAGTTTGAAAACTAATACATGCATATTAAGCCAACGTTCAAAAGAAGAAATGATTGATTTCACTGTAGAAGAAATTACAACGTTGGAACATCAGTCGCAGAAACTCAATTCATATGAATGGTTAAATAAGAACTCAACAGTTGATTTCTGGATGTAAAATACATTCTTTCCAAAATAGCAAAAAAATAATACAATTTAAATTTTAGCATTATTTTTTGGCAGTTAAGGATTTTTTTAGCATTATTTTAAAGCCGATTTAGCTGTAAAATATTTTTGGATATGGCCACACTATTAGTCGGACATGTTCTAGAAATCGAAACAAAGTGAGATTTTGGTATCAACTATTTACAAAATAACTGACGATTTTCCTGTATTTAAGAGTTGTTTTTTGTAAAGATAATTGGTACTTAAAGTACTACTTAAAGTCTTCATTACAAATCTCACAAACATGCAGGGTTATCGTCGTGTAAAAAAATTAAATGAAATTTCTTTGAACTTTTATATCGTAATATCAAATAATTTTAACAATCAACTTCTAATATTCCCTTAATATTCTATTTTTTACAATAGAATTATCCATTTTCATACGAAATCTCATTTTGACTACAACTATTTTTAGTTGTTGTTTATTATAATTTATAATTATTATGTCCTGTGGTTCCTATAAGAAACAAAGGGCCATAATAAATATAATATATAAAAAACTTCAGTTATATCAATAAACCTATTCTTCAATTTTTAAAATAATTCTAAAAAAGCTAGAAACATTTTATAAAAATGCTTAAAAAAAAATGCAAAGCGCTTGATGAAAATTTTGCGGCTAAATTAAAATTTTTGATGCTAAGTTAAGCTGCAAAATTGCCAAAATGGTCACACTGCTTAAAAACCGCAAAAACATGCAGGGTTATCACTTTTAAAAAAAAATTTATATTCAGGGAATATTAGATATGCCCTCATCATCTTATTTGACGACAATTTTTTTTTTTAACAAAAAACCGTTAATATAACGAACAGTGATCTAGTCTGTCGTCAAAATATTAAAAGCAATCATTACCTTTTTATTGTTGGCACGGATAACATATTTGTCAGCTTTTTAGACAATTTATACAAAAATATATTCAAATACATATGTTTTTGCACAAAAGTGATTTAAAAGCATACACAATTTAAGCAATTGATTGGTATGTTTATGTTGTATTACTGATACATAAAAATAGGTTTGCGACTTTTATTAACCAAAACGACAGTTTACGTTTAAAAGTGTGTAATGGTAACCCTGTCCTTTTAATTTACCCTTTTTATACCCTTTTTTATTTTATTTATAATTAATTTTGTTCATAGGTATTTTTCTTTTTAAAAAAATTTACAAGTTTTCGCTTTTTTAATTTAATTTATAATGAAGTTTCCCAGTTGGCCACGTCTTTAAGACATCCTCGAAGACGGATGCACGACAATGTTAATTCCTGCACGACATGTAAGGGACAACGAGAACAAATCGTCAACGACATTTTCGAACAAGTTTCGCAAAAATCGTGCACGACACAAAGAAAGACAATGTCGCTCTTCTTGTCGTTCATTCGATCGAAGTCGTCTACGACTACGAGCATGACAATGTCGTCTATTTTGACGTCCACGACAAAATTAATTGTATGGTTTTCTATTTCTAACAGTTTTTTTTAGTAAAGTTGTAGGTTTCTTTTCTGTTACAGGTTTTGTATTCGGCTCTTTTAAGCAATCCTAAAGTTGACAGTGAAGTATTAACTGCATGTTATCTATTTTCCAGCCCCCGAAAAACCTCATCGGCATTTTCGGAATTTTTGGTTAGTGCTAATTCGTAAATTTTATGTAGGTGTTTAAACTAACAATTAAAAATAAAAAATGTAAGAAAACCAAGCAAGTGATTGAAAAGCATTCAAGAAAACTTTGTCGTCAATTTCTTTTATACAAGACAACTTATAAGACAATGTCGCTCATACTGTCCTACATAGAGTTTAATAGAAGACAAGTTATAAGACAATGAAGCTCAAACTGTCTTGCACGACGATTTCCTGTAAATTGTCTTCTAGAAAACCTGAACGACAAGGGACAAGTTTGTACATTATTGACGACAATGTCGTTAACGGCAATCTGGCCAACTGGGTTAATGTATTGTATATATGTATGGATGTGTAAAAATTATTAAGTTTTTGTCTAATTGCTCTGAATTCTGCTCGCACTCTTACTTGTTTTTTCCGAAATCATCCACTGTTCAACGCTTATTTAGAGAATGAAGTGGGTATAGTTTGCAAATGGCTTATTTTCTAAACTTATTAAAAAAGACCTCTATTTCATCTCACATGTAGTTTTTGTAATCGGATTATGATATTAAGCGTTAGCATCAAATTAATTTTATTTTTTAAAGCAGTAGGTACTAATTGAAATAATCATGAGTCACTGCATATGAAAAAACTCAAATTATTTTAATATTAATAAAAATTCATTTTCTTAATTGTTAAAAACCATTTGGCAGCCTTTTCCTTACACATACTTAAATAATGAATTGTAATATGCAATATTTGCTTTAACTAAAACAAAGATACAGTTATTAAAAATGTCCTTGCAAAATTCTCAAATAATAAAACAATAGATATTTTTGTTTGTTGTCATTGTTGTTAGTTTTTTTCTTTTTCATTTATTTATAATTTCCTTACATTTTGACCTAATTGAAAACAAAGTCCTTATGCAAATATTTTCACTCAATTTCTGATAAGTGTTGTTGGTTTCTGTTGATGTTGTTTTTTCCTCTTTTTTTCTTTGTTAAGCAATTTTCTATCTTGTTGCTGTTTTTATGCTTTTTAGTTTTGTTTGTTTCATCTTCTCACATTTACAAACTAAAATCCCATAACAACACGATTTTACACAAACACAGCCACACACACACACACACACATTCATACATTAATAACCAACACATTTAACTGTATTCCATCCAATTCAAAGATGACCAAGTTGGCAAGAAGCCAACAAGTAAATGACTTTCTTTCTCGTCAAATAATTTCAATGTCTATCTATTTTTCTATCAGCAATAGTTCTCAGGGTTCCCAGATGTTTTTCGACTCGTATTACGAATTTAAAGATTTTTATTCCCGAAATTCCACAAAAATTATTTCCCAAAAATCCCCAATAAAAATAAAACATTTAAAATCATTTAGTTTAAAGAATAATTTCTAAGTAATTGCCAAAAAAAAAAAAAAAAAAAAACTAGACTGAAATTAGTAATCCTTCAAAAGTGTTAATACCAACTTTGGCCTCAAGCAGTCATTATCCAACAAGCTATATTTAAATTGGATAATGTATTTTTATTTTAAATAAATTCATCTACTTAATAAATTTAATTTTTCTCTATTGTAATAAAATAAAACATTACGAACTACTGAAATGACAAAAAGGTAATAAAAAAAAAACTAAATAACAACATTAAGGCCCGTTTTCACAACTGACCGATAGCTAAAGATAGGATTTTATCGGCAGTATAAAAAGTTTTCCATTATTACAACTTTACTTAAACCTACCAGGTAGAATTAACCTTAATTTACTTTATCGGTCTTTTTAGGTTAAAGTAAAGTTTTAATAATGGAACACTTTGTATAAGGCCATTTAAAGTGTACTTTTAGCTATCGGTAAGTTGTGAAAACGGGCCTTAAAATATTCCTAACAAATTCCCCAATCCCTAGCTCAAATTTTTTATCCACATTTACCAAACAAAATCTACAATTTCAGGATATCCCCTAATCTGTAAACATTGGTGCTACAAACTATGACAATGATTGCTTTTACTAACACACATAAGAGGCTAAACTTGAAAGTCATTTAAAGAAAAGCAAATAATTTTAACTTTGTTTTTGTTTAGGAAAACTTATGAAACAGATTTCTATATTTAGAGGAGTTGATATTGTTTGCATGGAAATTACGGGAACTGATAAAGTTTAATATAAGTGCTATAATTTTCGAACATAACCTTAATATTAGAATTAAATTACGAAAAGAAAAAATTTCTTTTGATTGGAACCTCTGCCTCGAAATGTTGTAGTAAAGTTTCTGATAAGCTACACAAACGGTTAAACAAACATATGGAAAAAGTATGGAGCATGTTTGTGAGAATATTAAAATATGTTAATATTTTATACAGATAGTTGTAACTCGACAAAAAGTATGAAAAAATAGGAGTTAAGAAGAACATATAAGTCAATTTAAATAGAAAATCATTTAAAGAAAATTTCGATCTACAAAAGCAAAAATACCATTTGGTTTAAAGATTGATATTTGACTATTGACTGCCAGCCGTCGCCAATGGTGGTGAGTGTCAAACGGCAAAGATTTGAACAGATCGTATAATTACTATCGAAACATGTCAAATCAAACTGTTCGTGAACGTGGGTTCAATTCCCCGGTTAGTCAATCATGAACAATTTTCAATTTTAGTTAATTTTATGTTGTAAAATTCCTTTCTTCATAAAAATAATATAATGAACTGTAGCCTGATTAAAAACATGAACATTTTGATTAAAAACCATTAAAAAATTATAAAATTTTTTAAAAAAAAAATCAATTTTTTTGTCAAATTTAAATTTTTAAAGCATTCGTTAATAGGTAAAGCCCAGATATAATATGCTTAAGTTGGCTTAAGCAATTGTGTGAATACATGTGATTCATATGTGTCGAACCATAATGAACTAAAGAAAACTTTTTGGTTGATTTTATCAAACTGGCTTTTGCTTAAGAAAGGTGCGAAGCAGATCGCACATTCCGTACGAAATTAAATTGTTTTTGATTTCGTTTTTGGTTTTTAAATAATTTTTGTTTAATTTTTTTTGTTAATTTTTGACAGTACCTTAAGCCAGCTTATGCATATTGAAGTTGACCCTGTAATGTTTAACAACACTCAGTTCTGTTTGAAGACATGTGATTTTATTAATGCCGCAAAATCTGAAATCCTGCATCTATTAATACACAAAGCAACATTTTGAAATTTTAAAGTGCTGGACCATAGCTCTTAATATAATAATTAATTAATTAATTAATATAATAATTTTCAAGTCCATTATTTTTTACTACACTTCATTAACGAAAGGAGAGTTTGGTTTGTTTTTTTTTTATCGTGAAAAATAATGTCACGTAAGTGACTCCCATTTTTACCTCTGCGTAATAGACCACTTTATCATCGAAGAAAATAAATCAATAACTCTTTTAGATGATATTCCACTCCAAACAATATATTTAGATTATATTGATGGCTAAAATTTAATTAATAACTGAATTTTCAGATCATCCTCATGCTTTCATACTAAATGTCTTAAAGTACTTAGATAAATAAGCCCAAAAATACGTTTGTATGTATGTAAATGAACCTCCTACACACACCTACAAAAAGCTTTTAGAATAAAAAAAAAATAAGAGAAATAAATAAATGAACACGTACACACAAACATGCAACCACAAAAAAAAATTATTACGGGAAATAAAAATAGAAAATTGAAATTTTTGTTAGATCGAGTTTTAGACAAACAAGGATGATAATTATTTCTAAAGAAAAAAAAAAAAAAAAAATACCAAGATGATGATAATGAGATGCTTAAAATAAAGAAGCAAAAGACTTAAAAAGTGATGGACATCATATTGGGGCATGTTAAAGGCAATAATTTATATTATTTATGATTATCCTAAAAACAAATCTGTAGCTTTTGAACTAAATATTTTAATGGTGATAAATTTACCCAATCGCTGTAACGCCCTTAAATTTAATGGTTTTTTTTTAACATTCATTAAGTAGTAACAAAAACATAATTTTCGATAAGGTGTATTTAACCATATTGCAGTCTTCCATCAAAAAGTCACAACCATATTATGATTGCCTTCGAACATTTTCATAATAGCGCGAAAATGTTTTTCGCAATTTAATAACGGCAACAAAAGTATAGGAAATCGACTCTTGTGTGAAAGTATTCTTAGGGCCTATTTCAACAATTCTATTTAAATGTCAATTTTGTTTAAAATTTGTTTTTCATGTTAAATAAAAATAAAATTATATGAAGACTTGTATATAAATATGAACTGATATTCAAATAGAATTGGTGAAATAGGCCCTTAGTAATAAAAGACGCTTAGTTGTTTAAAGTTCAAAGAAATTTGTTTTTAAGCAAACAAATTATATTTAATCGATAATGCTTTGCTTCTGCCTTATAACTGGCTAAAAAGAGAATAATTCAAATTACAAAGTCGAATATTTGCGTAACTATAACAAATTTTCTTTATTAGTAACAATCGATTTTAAAGATCTTGCTAAACAAATTTTGTGTATAGTACGATCTTTCTTAAAAACAAGTTAGAGTGCAATATTCGGCTGTGCCGAATCTTATATACCCTTCACCACTGTGCGAGCAGAATACAGAGCAACTATACAAAATATAAATAATTTTTACATATACATACATATATACAATACATAAAACTTCATTATAAATTAAATTTAAAAAACGAAAACTTGTAAATTGTCTTGAAAATCGTTTTTAGAACATAAAAAAATTAAAAAAAATGTTCTCTTTGAAAAACCAAGATTCGAACCAGGGGACTCACAGTTAACAAACCCCCTAGACAACTGAACCATGAAGGAACGCCGTTTAAACATCATTCAAATGAAATATGGCCTGTTAACGGTTCACAACTCAACTCAACACAGTTGAGTTGTAATTATTTTTGATGTTTTTGTTCACCACAATGTAGCAAAGTTGTAAACCATAATAAAAAAATTACAAATCAACTTATTTGAGTTGTGAACCGTAATAGGTGGCCTATATTCACCAAAATAGTTTGTACCATGTATGTGTGTTTGTTTGGCTTCTTTTTGTATAGGCTATTGTCATACCGTAGATTTATCTTTTTTGGCGAGTTTTTAATTAACAAATAGAAACAAAAATTACCAGTTTCTAATAAAGGAGCGTGATAACGAAAATCATATTGGGCATTATGCTAGTATATGTAAACAAATGTAAAGAGGGGGGGGGGGGGTGGGGGGTAGAGGAACATCACATCGTTAAATCAACTTCTCTCCTCATAAGGACCCAGAATATATACACTTTATAGGGTCTAAGGTCAATATTGTAGAAATTACAAACGGAATGACAAACTTATATATACCCTTTTCCACCTGTGGTGAAGGGTATAATAAGAAAGATGGTTTGTTTTAAATTTTAGGTGCATCCGAGTTGTCCTACTATGGCACCTCCTACATCCGTCTTCATTACACTTTTAGGTTTCAAGCTCAAAACCAAAACTTAACTCCCCTTTAGCTATCGAAATTGCATTTAATTATGGTTCGGTTTAAAATCTGCAGATTTATTTCCCCTTTTTTAATACCTCTATGGTGCACTGATACCTCTCTCTCTCTCTTTCTCTCTCTCTATCTTACGAACAGACAAAAATAGCTAGATCATCTTAGCAATTTAGGAGGATTTAGATTTTATGTAGTTCAAAGGGTCTCCCGCAATTATTTCGATAAGTTAAAAACGGAATAAAAATAAGATATTGTATTATTAGTAGAGCATCCAATCGATTAAGCATTGTTCGATTAATCTAGGAATTTTTCTGCTATTATTTGATCGAATAATTAAAAAAGCCAATTTCGAACAACGAATAACTCGAACAATTTATGTCAATTAATCGACTTAAAATAATTTCTTAGAAAATTCTACTTTTTAATGTAAACATATTTTGTTTGGATTTCTAACTGATTAAATACCTTTAAACTAATTTACATCCCAGTATAAAAATTGTAGGTTTCTGCAAGCACGAAAACTACATGAGCGCTGATATATGCGTTGGCTATTACACACTTCTAAGAAGCAGATGAGAAGCGAATACCATTGAATTGAATTCTTAATAAAAGTTAATAAAAATGTAATGAACAACAACGCATTATTATAAGTGAGCAGATTGTAAGTGAATAATTAAAATTATTATTTTAAAGAAAAAAATCACGAACAATGTTCTAAGAGCTCCTGTTATTCCCTTACATGGAAGCAGGTTGTATAGCATTGGTTTTAACATGTGTTTACGATCATTTCTGAAATATTACCGAATATAACAATTGTTTTTTTAGCAGAGAAGAAAAAAGTAGTTCTTCCAAGTAAGAACTCGCCATATAAAAAACATGCCCCTTGTTTAGCAGGTTTATAAAGGGGTATTGCAAAACAACTTACCAGAATATTTAATTTTCTAACGGGATGTTACCTTTTGCATTTGGTTTCATTACTCATACGTTTAAACAATTATGTAAATTACTATAAAAAGGGTTTAAAAAACTGCAGTCTTTTTGAGTTGGTTTGTTCTCTTTTTGAGTTCTCTTTTTGAGTTGGTTTGTCACTGACTGTTTAGATTGAATAAATCAGATGTAAAAGCAACATTTTTTTGTTGGCAAATGACAAATGAAGAAGTTGAAGAAATGGCAGTTTTTCTACTTTGACTGCAGTTTTTAAACGCAGATTATGGGTTACCTGTTATTACCCGACTGTCAATTTTTTATTTCCTCGTAGCTTTTAATCGGCTGTATGTTGACATTTGAGATATCGTTAGAGTCCTTGTTTAAAAATGAAGGGTCGGATTTTTGTCATGAACAAGTAATTCGTTAAATAACATATTAAACAAACCTATAGAGAAGAGTTTTTAAATAAAGGAAATTAATAGGGGATGAAAAAAAATATATATATTAAGTCGTTATCAGCATTGTTCTGGAAATCGAATTCATAGGAGTGTTATTAAATTCAAACGAATTAAAAAAAAGATGCTTTTTTAAAATTATTATTCTTAAAAAATATTTCAGGTTAATAACAGGTTTATTAAACGAATTTCCTATGGAAACCTGTTTAATAAACCTCTTATAAATCAATAATATTTTTTACGAATATGGGGGTAAAAAAATAAATTCTTTTTATATAGTTTTTCTTATCTTTACCGCAACTTCTCTTAAAATCAGGAAAAAATTTAACGGAAGATCTTCATCGATTTACGTTTCACTCGATTATCAGAAATAATAAATTGGTTTAAAATGTGTTTCATAACTGGCTGGAACCTCTCCCCTCTTTTTTGCTGTTTATAAATAAAATAAAAGTATAAATTTAAATAGAGATGTTTGTTTTTCCCTATTGGATAAAGTTATTTGAATTATTTCGAGCAATTCGAACAATTTAAAACCTTTATTCGATTAATCGCGCTGTTTATAAATTTAAAAATTGACTAATTTCTTGCTCCAACAAAACCAAAAGTCGAAAAATTGGATACTCTAATTGTTAGTATAAATTAAACAAACAACTCCAAATATTAAATAATTTCATTAAATTTTATTTCAGAACAAAGACGTCAATGATTTCCCTTTAATCTTCGGAGTTTAAATATGTGACCCGTCAATCTTTAGTAAGTAGAACTATGAATTTTCATCTTACAGTGCGAAAATGTAACGGTAAGTTCTTTTATTTTTCTTATAAATATTTACGGTTTTAATTGCTAATTGTGTTTTTCTGCACCCTGTGCAATGATGTATGGCAAGCAAATCTGTTCCGACACTTATGGTTAAAACCAAAATTAATAAAAAATAATCTCTTTAATTACTTGAAAGGTTATAAAAAAAAATAATAACCTCGAACTGTGACCAAAAAGAAACAAATTTTTCTCGAAAAAATTAAAGAAAACCCAGAGAAAATGAATAAAAATGAAACAAGCAAATAATAAAAGAAAAAAATAAATGGAAACAATAACAACTCAAGCCGAAGTGCAGAAAGGCACTTGTACTTTGGTGTGGTGGCATCGTTAAAAAAAAATTCCACAAAAAAATTGTTTATAAATTTATTTTTTATGTATTTAACAAGAAGGCCTTTTAATAAATTCCAGCCACAAACTTATAAAAAGAAATGTAAGTGGTTTATGACCGGCTACGACCAAACCTAAAAACAAATACTTGAGAAATTCTCCTCAATTTGTTCCCATCTTGAATTTTCATTTAACAATTTTTTCCATCTTCTTTTCTTGGCCACTGGGGAGCATTTTTGTTATTGTTGCAGTGGCAAGAAAGGTGTTGTGTTCGTGGGGGGGGGGGGGGGAGATGGGTTGAATGCGAAGGCATCACGCAATATATTGCCAAGCATCTTCATATGCTTTCTCAGCTTTAGATCACAGGACAACATTATAGTTATAGCCTTTGGGCCACTTAATATTCTACCTCTAACGTTGGTTATCATATCGTGGTTGTTCTTGTTACAGAGGATTTAGTCACTAGTAGTCCATCAAATATTAGTGGGATTTGTTTTTCTTCTGTTTCTTTTTTTGCTTCTTGTTAACGGCATTTTTACGGGGTTTCCCAAGCTACTCCAATGAAGAATGTTTTGACTGCCACAGATGCTGGGTGTTGTATTGAATAAACGCAAAATAATTGCTTTTTAAATGGAATTTTACGGCACAATCCACACTATGACTCAACTTTATGTCTAGCAGTCTGTCCGAAATACGTACAAACATTCATACACATTTACGCGAACAGGCTCTCCACTACGTCCTTTGTTTTATCACTGGATAAATATCACTTGTACAGCAAACTGTGGCGGCAGTAAGACGAATGTAGTGAGTTCGTATTTTTTTGCGACACATTTGAGGAAAATTGTGGAAATTTACAAAAAAAAGAGTTTTATTTTTAGGTGCGTGTGTGTGCGGAGAAAGAGTACACTATTTTTGTTTGTTGTTGTTGCAGTTGTTATTTAATCTTCCAGCCACTACTTGTGACCGTGGCAAAAAATTAAATTGGTTGCTGATACATTTTCTTCTGGCTGTTGTTTCCTTCAAGTTGAAAATCCTAGATGACTTTTTGCAGATTTATGGTGTTTGCAGCCGGAAGGATATTTTTAATGAGATTTCAAGCAATGTGATGAAAATCTTGTGATGAATGTTTGTATAGTTGATTTCTTTTTCTTTATTATTTTATGCTTTATAGTTAACATTTTTTTTATACAATAATTTTTAAACTTTTCTATTTTCGATTTAAGAAAAAAAAACTTTGATTCTTTTTAATAAGCATTTATTATTTGAATTTAAACAAAAGCATTTGTTTATATTTTTAAAACTCGTATTCAATTATAAAAAATAACAATAGACCCACCAGTGTGTATACCGATCCACTCAAAATCACTTTCTGAGTCGATCTAACGTCATTCTTCCGTCCGTCCGGCTGGTTGTCTGGCTTAGTAACATGGTGCGCAAAGTACAGGTTGCATTTTTGAAGATAATTTGAGGAAATTTGGTACATAGGTCTTAATTGTTAAAGGATCGACGCGTATTGAAAATAGTGAGAATCGCTTTATTATTTTACATGGCCGCCATAAAAACTTTTTCGCAAAAGTCTTTGTGCCCACAAACTATTTAATATGTTGGTATTTAGATTAAATAAGGCTCAAAAATATTTTTGCGATATAAATCGTCTTACCAATTTTTTTTTAAACGCTCCATATGTGATCTGAGCTCCCACACAAATACCATTCCTGATATAGTTTTATATTAGGGATGTAACGATACGCTTTTTTGCCCATACGATAACGATACTGAAAATAAATTATCGCCGATACCGATTCCGATACGCATATTGAATTTGAGTTCAAGTTAAAATTAACAAAACTCAATTAGAGTAATTTGCTTTATTATACAAAATTAAAGTGTAACACAATGACAACCTGTGTAAAAAATAAATAAGTATGGTATGCGGCGAATAGGGCTTGTGTCTGCTAAATAAGGCCTTATATTAGGCCTCTTTAGTCATTCTAGTTACTGCTGGGATTTTATTTATTGATTTCAACTAAAAATATTATCATCACAAATACAATACAAACTTAAATCAGTAAAGATCCAAATACACTTGTAAAATGCTTGTCATGCTGGCAAATTCACTCGTGTTTATGTGCTGGATGTATGTATGTTACCCATCATGTCAAAATTTTTTGATTTTCCATTCAGCACCGTCGGTGTCACACATTTTCACTAGTACTACCACAATGCTTGATGAGTATTTTGATAAGTGTATTTGGCCCTTCAGAAAGCTGACGGAATGTATTTTTATACTTGAACTTTTGTATTTCAAATTGTCAAACACCACACCGAAAAATAAATGTTGTTGTTGAACTCATGTTACATTCTATGATTTAATCATAGTAAGGGCTAAAACATCAGAGCAAGTTAAACTCTGTTTTTGGTTGAAAATGTGCTTAAGCCAACAAATCTATTAATTACTAAACATATAAACCATCTTTAAACGCATAAAATTGGCCGTTTAAACTACCAATACAGACCATATGAATTTGATAGGATTTATCGTAGTGCTGCCACATGTTATTTTTTTAACAACATATAATACATGGGACACTGATTTATAGTTGTTGAGTTTAAACTACATATAAATTCAAGTTTAGTTCAACTAAACCAGCGTTTAAACCATCAGCCATAAGAAACAAAACAATAACAGTGTTACAATTATAGAGCGTCAAGTTTACAAACCTATTTTTCATTAGCACAAGTGTTGAAACTTTTAATTTTTTTCGATTTGAAAAATTATATCATTTTTTAATACTAAAACGTGTGTACCGGTATAATACCGGTATTAAAGGAAACGGTATACGTTTACCGGTATTTTATGCAAGAAACTTATTTCATTATCGGTATAAATACCGGTATTCAATTTAAACGGTATTGGTATCGGTGGCCAACCTTGGTTATTTGTCTTACTTGCTGGTATGTTAAATGTTGGTATAGATATAAAATTTGGCTAAGGTAACTTTTATAATAGCTACTATGTCATTGCAAAATTTTTTACTGGTATGCCCAGAATTTACCATAGGTCCAATTAACACCCCCTCTCCCTTGGGTAATACATTCCGTTCTTAATTTCTAAAATAATGATCTTAAGCGGCTCATACACTTGCAATAAAATTGTTCAATTTTACGTATTGTACAATTATATCGCCAATGTAGTAAAAGTAGATTTCACGATATCCGTTGATGTAGTATTTAACTAAATAATTTTAACTAAAAGAAAACGGGAATTGTAGTCTTTTTATAACTTATTTTAAATATGAAAATAAAAAAATGGTGTCTTTTTTCTATACAAAACAAGTAAAACCGGTTTTTGTTGTTTTAATATTGAACAATTTTATTTTAACATTTTTCATTAAAAATAAACATGAAACCAAAATAATTTTAAATAGAGTCGATACATAATATGGATGGATATGGATATGGATTCAATATTGAACAATGTTATTTTTACAATGAATAATATTAAAAAAAACGTGATTTAAGGTTATTTTAATATTTTTCATTTAAAAGTAATATGAAATAATGATAACTTTAAATAAAGGGCATTATTTTGCAGAAATTTACTATGATTCTCAATCAACAATTCGCCATGTTAATTTAACATTGATATTTTTTGCTGTGTGATATAACTTTTGTCCTAAGATCCCCTGTTGTTGTTTTAATTTTAATGTGCAGACTTTTCTTGTTTTTTTTACACATAATAAATACTTATGTACATGATTTGCCGCTTGAATAAAGAAATGTGTTCTAAAAGAATACATACCTACTTATATTAATTTTTTTTAATCATCTATAATATTGTGTATTAGTGGGTGCGTGCTCTAAGGCGCTGCATTATGTTAGGTGAAGGGACTAAAAGATTCGGCACTGCCGAGTATAGCACTCTTACTTTCTCCTATTAAATCAAAAGTTAAGTAACAAAAGCTGAAGGGTTTGAACGGCGACAAAAATGCCGGCATCGTTAGGAAGTTTTCTTAGTTCGTAGAGCGAAGAACTGAGGTACATGAAGTAGATGTCAGCAGTTCCCTTTCTGCACTATGTGATAAATATATACTTGACTATACTGCCGTGCTTAGAAAAAAGTCAGTATTAAATATTTGATCAAATAAGCGTAACCCCTACTTTTGTTAATAGTTAGTGAGATTTAAAATGGTCTTAATATTACAAAATCAACTAATTATACTACTAGACGTAGCAATAAACAGTTTTTTGTAAGATGTGGTATTTTAATCAAAATAAATATTGATATTAGCAGAATTGATTTTTTAGTTAAGATGTTGGTCCCGTTTTTTTCGTCAAATATTTGATAAGTCTGACCGTAGCTTAAGTATTTGTTTAATTTTGGTGCGAATAAATTCATTTAATAATTTTCTACGCATTAATTAAATCATTAAAAATTAAAAAAGCAAGAGCACTTTTTAAAATTTTTCAAAAATACATAACAAAATTTGAAAATTTAAATTTCAGTTTTCTCTGATTTTTATTTTTACACTTTTCTGCCAGCCTTTTTACGAAGCACGGCTTTTTGGACTTTAGTAAATAAAAAAAAAATTTCGCAAATAGAAAAAGAAGTACTGCGAATCCTAATGCTCTATTATAACTTTATGAATACATATTTGTTGTTAACATTTTATTATATCGAAAGAAAATTTGACCGCACAAAGAAAAATTTGTTAATAGAAGCTATTACCGATTTAAAAACTGAATTTTTAAAATAAATTTAAAAATTTTAACAGATGTGTGTATGTTTGTTTAAATAATTTATCTTTTTTAATTTGCTGCTAACAAAATGCAAACATTTCAAATGCTAAAATGAATAATTGCACAACAATATACACACATACATCCGTAAGTATATATTTAGTCAATCAGTCAACAGTTATACAGCAACATCCCAGCGGGAAAAATAAGGAGTAGGAAGGCCTTCTAGAAGGCCTCTGTACCCCTTCTTTTGGATGTACAAGGCCTTCTTGCTCCATTCCATACTCATATCTTTTTTACACACGTTGTCATTGCGGAGAAGGCCTTCCGCTCTCGCTTCTTCAGCAGGTACATAAGAAGGGTAACGGGACCAAAAAAAATTGATTTTGCTTTTGCTTGTGCAAAAAAACAATACAAAAAATGTTACTCCTTTTCTACTCCCTTCTCATAGAAGCGAGTGTAGAAGGTGTATCTTATCTTTTATACGAAAGATCCGAGGCCTTCTATGAGGCCTTCTTTAGCAGTTAGATAAGAAAAGTAATTGAATCAAAAAATCTTTTAAGCAGGCCTTTAAAAAGGCCTGAAGTAAGAAGGTCTTCTGAGTTTTCCCGCTGGGATATTGTCGCCTCATTACCCTCTAACTGAAATTATATACGCATGATAAATAGTACATATTACACATACGTATTAAGTTATGTTAAATTAAACGAGCAAATACAAGGGCCCACTCCAAAAGTATTTTTAAATGTTTATAAACATACTTATCGTCGGTCTCATTTTTCGAAATTGAGTTCTTTAGTGATTTCAATACATTTCCCGCAAATACACCTCGTCAAAAGAATTTAATGCAATAGCATCAATAATATCAGTTGTACAAGCAATTGAAGAAGCCATTTTACATTATGATACATACAGTTTCTATTATGTTTTTGCCTTCTCCTGTAAAGTTGCAATTATGTGAGTTAGTGCCTTTCTACATGAGACCAACGATATATGTTTGTTAATCCACTACAATATTGTAAAAGAAAAATAATTTTTTCAATGTTTAACATTTGTTCATTACGAATATTTAACCAATTCCACAACAAACAATACAGAGCTGCACAGACGTCTGCAATGTATTTTTCCACAAAACTGTAAATCTACTTTTGTAAAAAAAACCTGATAAAAATGCCAAAGATAAAATTCGTGATAAAGTTTGCTTTATAACTTTCACAGCCCTAGAACTCATTTATATTGATATCGTAATAACCCTGCAGACAAAGTAACTATTATTTTGCTAGAAATAAACTGGTTTGTATTTACTCCTAACTAGTCTCAGTTTTGATTTTTTTCATTTATCAAACTATTATATTTACCGTTGGGTTGTCATAGGAGGCTAACTAGGTAATTTTTAGGCTTGTTTATAAAAGTTTACAACTACCCAATAAAAAATGGAGCTTCGAACGAAGCAGGTTTGTAAGGGAGAAACACAAAAGTTTCGCTTACCATTGCGTTTACGGAAGACATGAATTTTATATGGCGAGTTTCCACTTTGAAGCAATACATTTTTGACACATAAAGCGCATTATTCAGCGCTTATAAAAATTGTTGGATGTAACGATCAGCTTTACACACTGAATGTTTTGGTACAGTTATTTTTTAGTATCCTCCCTTACAAACCTGCTTCGTAGTAAGGGATTGCCGTAGCACTTAAAATGTTATTTTTTTTTATAAAAGTTGTTGAGAGTTCTTTCACTTACTTTACTGCATTTCTGTATGTCTTATTGCGTAGCGCATAATTGTGCGCTTATTTTTTTTAATGTACCTTTAGTGCTTCGCAAAATGATAAAATTTTTTACTGGGTAGTTGCTTTACTTATTTTATTTTTTTTTTCATACTTCATTATTTTTTTATAGTGTATGTATGTAAAGCGAGTGTCAGGTGTAAAGATGTTATGATGCCATAATGCCAGTTTGTATTAAGATTTGAGAGTTGGTCGGTCAGCAGTAAAAGGGCAGTAGTCAGTTGAACTTCAAGTTGATCAGCCGTTAAGTTGTCGCCCGTTTATATCGAAGATGTGTGTAAATATTTAATTTACCTTGACCTTTTAAAATTTTATCCTAATAATATTTCGTGCTACCATTTAGAATAATTCTTAGCACTTACCCTTGGAACCAGAGAGAGAATATTGCATTATTTATTTTCCTTTTTCACCATGTTTCAATTTGTTACAGAATTATAAGAATCTAGCAGAATGCCCCAATATGGTTTTTGTCATCATTCTACATTGAAAAATTTGATATATTTAATTAAATAATTTGAACAAAAAGAAACCGGGAATTTACCTTCTCTTTATTTGTTTTTTAAATTTGAAAATAGTTTATCAACTCAAAACCAAGCAAAAGTTTACATCGTTCTTCTTGTAGTGTTATTGTTGTACAAGAGACAAGTAAATAGTTTTTTTTTTTTACTTTTGTAGAGTAGTTGTTGTTGCTACAACGAACAAGTATTAAATCATTTTTTTCCAACTTTTGTAGTGTTGTTGTTGCTTTAAAAACAAACGGCGCGCCTACAAGAGAGTATAGATTTTTTTTTGACGCGTTTTGACGCTCACGACTTATGCTCTATAAAGTAGGAAAATTCCGGGAAATTTTGACATTAAAAAAAAAAAAAAATTAAATAGTTCTAGAGCAGGGGTGCTCAAAAATGTTTTGCATATGTATTGCGAGAGAATGTTAAAGTACAGAGATACGCAAAGCTAAGCGCACAAATTTTATTAAAATTTATTAGAAAGAAATTGTTTTGGCGCTAAAACATTTATAATAATACAGTCCAAACTAAATTTTTTTATTTTTTAAATTGACTTTTAAAATTTTAACTTTTAAAAATTTTTAATCCAAATTTTTAATATTTTTAATTAGGCTTAAGTTCATTAAATTTAATTTTCATTAAATTATTTTTATGAAGATAGGTGTTTTACAACATGAAAATTAATTAAAATTGTTATTGATAATCTTTCATTTTTGACCGTGGCCGGGATTCGAACCGCGGCCGGCAGGTTACCATGACATGTTTCGATCGCAACCACTCGATCTTCTCAAATGGATTTGCCGTTTTACACTCGCAGCCATCGAAGGCTGCTGACGTCAATAGTCAAACATCAATCCTTAAACCAAATTGTATTTTAACCTTTGGTAGATCGAAGTTTGCTTTTTTGAATGATTATCTATTTTAATTGATTTTACATGTTCTTCCTTTACTTCTATTTTTTCGTACTTTTGTCAAGAATTTTTCTTGAAGTCCAAAGTACATTTTTTTTTTTTTTTTTTTTTTTTTTTTTTGTTTTTTTCATTTTTGTCTTTCCTTTTCTTGTTGACCTTTTTCAGCACAACTTGAAGGACAAATGAACACATAGAGCTCGTGCCTTAGCTTTTAACAATAATTAGTATTGTGGTTATTTTGTTGAACTATTTATGGTTTTTAATCCAAATTTTTAATATTTTTAATTAGGCTTAAGTTCATTAAATTTAATTTTCATTAAATTATTTTTATGAAGAAAGGTGTTTTACAACATGAAAATTAATTAAAATTGTTATTGATAATCTTTCATTTTTGACCGTGGCCGGGATTCGAACCGCGGCCGGCAGGTTACCATGACATGTTTCGATCGCAACCACTCGATCTTCTCAAATGGATTTGCCGTTTTACACTTTACAAAATTTTTTAAAAAAAGTAAGAATTGAAAATTTTTCAATATTACTATTAAAAAAATTCAGTGTGAACTGCGATCATGTTTGGAAATTAAAAGTAAACATTACATATAAAAAAAACTCCACTATAATCTTCTATATTTATGCTTTTATGACAGTTTCGTGAAAGCAATTAAATATTTTTTAAATTTTATTACTTATTCTACACACTGTATTTGAAACAAGATCAACACAGCTTCCGCACATGTGCATTCGTCGCTGTCTGACGAGCAACTAAATTAATGAGCGTAAAAAACAAAGGGGTGGGGCTTCCAAACAATTGTTTGCTTGAATGAGCATCACTGTTCTAGAGGTCGCAGAGTTTAATGCTTTAAACCACGTATAGCTAATAAAATAAACTAATACACAAAACTTATTCTGTCAAAAAATCTTAAAAACCAAAAAAGTTATGAGCATTTCAACTTCAAAAATTGACTCAGAAATTCAAAACTATAACCAAATATTGAGAAAGTCCATTTCGGACCACCCTGTTCTCAATGAAATAGTTGAAATAGGGTTGAAATTTTTTGGCTCCCGAGGTTCACTAGTATTTACTTTCACATGAATAAAAAAATTTTAAAATCGGAGAAAATAAAAAAAAATAATTTTGGCCGCCTTCTCAAAATATGAACCAGTGTGCGGCGTCACGTATAAAGTAGCACAGCAGAAATTGCATAATTGTCCTATTTTTCGTCGCCTTATAACTAGTAATAAACTTTTCCAAAAACCTACTAGAAACGATTTTAGCTGCAGGGAAAGCACACCTTAAATTTTGTGTTAGCTTAAAGTTTTTATTTACATAGTTTCAAGCAGGGTGTTTTTAAAATTTTATCCCCAAATTGTACATTTTTATCCCAAATATATATTTTTTTCTTTCATCCCGAAATACCCTTAAATTTTGTGATAAATATTGTTACGTTTTTCTTTTAATAAATGCGTTTCGGTTAATTGCAAATCAAAATAAACAAACACACTTATTCAACTTATCAAACTTTATTGAAACTAATTATAACGCTCACAATTTTTATCCCAATTTATGTCTCAAAACAAACTCAGCTCAAACTACGAGTCAGCCTGTAGTTGCAGAGTAGTAGATTCAAGAACCTTCTAGTCGATTCCAGACCATTCTGTTCGAATTCTAAATTCTACAATTAAATCTAAGGTCTACAATACAGTGGAGCAAATATCCATTTAAACTAATACGACTTAAATTATAATTTACAAAATAACTTATAACTAAAACTACAAATAATTCTTAGATAAATCTAATTTCGTAACAATATATTATTTGGTTTACACTTGTCAAGTTTTAGTTGTCAATAAATGACCTTCTCTTTTCCTTTCTGTCCTAAAAGCTCAAGAGTTGAAGGCTTAAAATTAAAATTTTCATTTTAAAACCCCGAAAACCCCCGTTCAACACAAGCAATATTTGTTGATATACAAAGCAGTGCAAAATATCAACTTGGCTTAATTCTGAAATGGACGTGATCGACCGGCATCTTGATATTAATAAGCGTCTGTCCAAAATGTGCTCAAATTGAAAAATTTTGTACGTCAATTAAATCTTTCCATTTATCAAATGGTGGATTTCTGCATTGTGATTCATAAATGTCTGTTAAAGCACTGATATTCATAAACTGAAATTGGGCTGTCCTAATGGGCTACAGCCTATATGTAGCAAGATGTTTATAAGTTTTAAATTGAGACTATCAAAGGACCTATGGCTTGTTTATCTAATTCGAACGAAGACTTCGTTTGCTTAACTTGCATATAAAACATAAACGATGTTTTAAAATTTGTTTATGTTTTAATTATAAATTAGGCGAACGAAGTCTTCGTTCGGATATAGATGAACGCGGGAATATTTTTAAACAAAACATTATGTATACATATTTAAATCACTGGCTTAAAAATCAACTTTTGGACATATTTTCAGACACTTTTCAGACTACTATCTTACTAAATAATCAAAATAAATATGACAGTAAGTCATGTTTTTATAAACACATACACACAAGTCTATATGATTAACTAACCAGGTCTTAATATATATATGCATATGCGCAGAATAAACATGTAAAAAAACACACGCACACATACGAACAGTACCCTGCCGTCAAATGAGTAGCTAACTACAAAAATAACCAATTTTAAGTTAGCTTGACTAACTAACTTAAAGCCAACTACTACGCAATGCAAAATTTACATTAACTAAAGTGTATACAAACACTGTGTAGTATTTTTTAAGTAGAGAGAGCCAAGTCGATTGGTAAACCAACGGTTCAAGACCCATAAACGATTTAATTTTTTTAGGGCTATTATTACAATATACGGAGTAGAAGTTGGTAATCGGTAACTAAGTACAATTTTTCGATTTCGACAGGTGATATAAATCGAAGTGGAAACATAGCATTACTTATAGTTTTACATTATAACAACTTTTTCATTGTCATTATTTTTAAAAATATTAAGCCTTAACTTAAACTAACTGAACTTAAAGCTAACTTTAAGTAGTAAGTTTATAGCTAGCTACAAAAAGTAACTTTAAGTTAACGGATAGGTAGCTAACTTTAAAGTTAATTGAAAGTAATGCAGAGTCGGACAATCGACTACTTCCTAGAACATCGCAATGTTAAAATAGTTAGTTAATTCCATATAAAAGTAGTGCAAGTGTCAACCACCACTACTTGAGAAATAGTTAGCTTTAAGTTAATTTAAAGTTAACTGAATGTCCGACAGGGTAGTCACAGCTATTTGAAATGTAAATGAATACAAACAAATTAAATGAACACCAATACCTCGCTTTGCGTCATTTCGTTTTGCGTTTTTTTTCGAAGTTGCGTCACTGCTGAATTAGTACTTAGTTGCTAAGTTGCATTGTTTTTTTAATTTTCTTTTTTAATCCAAATTTTGATATTTTGATATTTTTTTTTATCTAAAAGATGGCAGCATTGAACCAATTTTTTGTGATAGCGAGCCGACTTACGACAACTGCCACTATGGCCTCAGATACTAATTAATTTTTATTTTGTTTTTTATAAATTTATTGAACATTTTATTTTGTTTTAATTGAATTTGTTTTTTTTTCTTGTTTCTTGTACGTGTGTAATAAAACTTTATATTATTTTTGTTTTTTACATGTTTACTATGTTAAATATTCTTTTTAAAAAGTAGTTTTTTCGTAACCGTGGAACCTATGTTCGATCTTTACATCCCAGTAAAAACTTCACTTACTTTTTCAAAATGAATAGCTTCTTTAACTCATTATTTAGTAGCTTTCTTCTATGACTACATCTATAATAACTTCTATAACTAATTTTTTCTGGATGTATTAAAGTAAAAAGATAATGACTTGCTTTTGAATGCGTTCATTTTGGGACATCCCTTGTAAAATTCATTGGTTCTTTCAGTAGAATTGTAAGTAGTGCTCTTATGTTTTTCTGATTACTCAACACATTATTTTGTAGGCAAAGTTTTTACTGAATTTTACTAATTCACTTTGCGTCATTTCAATTTGCGTCGCATTTTTTTGGAACGTAAGCACGACGCAAAGTGAGGTATTGGTGTATCTGTAAATGTTTTATGCAGCACCAAAAAAAAAAAAAAAGATAAACATGTGTAACAACACAAAACTGACACACACTTTCTGATTTACAGACACATTCACACACATAAGAAAAGAAAATAAAACGACAGGAAACATTTTATAAACGGAAGACATTTTACAAAAAATTCTGTTGTACTTCCGCTTTTTACTATATTCATACACTCACTTCCACAAACATACAAGTGTATGTTCATATATTAAATGTGTATACGGCAAGATAGCGCTTGCAGTTTTATAGCGAGTCCATCTTACTTCGAGTCACACGAATTACACACATACTATAACTCTTATTAAACGACAAAACGTTTTATAGCATTTTTTCATTGTTCTCATTTTTTTTAACTACCAGGTGCCATTGTTTTCAAGCAAACGCACATACTTTGTAAAAAATAAATTGCCTTAAGGCATTAACATCTCTGGAAAGCTTAAAATATCCTGGGTTTGTCTCTCGTCTGTTCTTTTATTGTCGTACATTTTAAATTTCGTAAATACACCAAGTGATTAAATTAGCAACTCATATTTTAATAAAGTTACTTTAACATTATATTCTCTACTTTGTCCATATGCACAAACTCTAACATTGAATCAGTGAAAACTTCTTTAAGCTGCTGACATCATATTTAAAAATTAAAGCAAGTAAAAACATAAAACTGGGCAAGGCCAGTCTTATGATACTCTATACGACTTGGAACAATTACAATTATAAATGCCAAAGATATAAAGAACAATTTACCTTTTATAATGTGTGAATGGTTGTTAATTTAAGTGGGCGTGGCACAGGTTTTACATCTTTATATATATAAAAATTAAAAATGTTTGTCTGTTTGTTTGTTGGTCCTAGACTACTGAACCGATTTTTCTGAAATTTTAACACTAACATCACCTAAGACCCGAAAATAAAATATACAGACCTTTTTTTCGATAGGGGCAGGAGAAGTGGTACCCTCCAAAGGATGCCAATATTAAGTATGGCATATCTTAAGAGCCGCTGCACCCATTTTCTTGAACTTTTTGCTGTAGCATCTGCTAAGCCCCGAAGTTAAAATAAGATAGCAGCAGAGGAAGTGGTACCACCCATAGGACGCCAATGCTTTAGATCGCATATCTTAAGAACTTTAATACTGACAATGTTTAAACTTGGTAGGAGTCACTCTAATGCTAAACTACACCTTTAGAAATAAAATAGAGGGTAAGCTCAGGGGTAGCGATACCCCCATAGGATGAATATATAAAATATTGCGTAACTGAAGTACTATTATAGCGAGTGTCTTCAAACGTGGTTAAGGCCACTATTATGGTTAACAATAAATTTCAAAACAAAAATAGGCGGGATAGACGGAGGAGGAGGTATAGCTCCCATAGAACGAAAACATTAAACACAGCATATCTGAAGACAAAAGCCTTAAAGTTTTGAACGACCCACTCTTATGGTAAACTTCCCCTTTCAAAATAAAAATAAAGCGGGTAGGTGTAGGGGGAGCTACTACTACTGCTACTTATTTTGTCGATAGGGGCAGGGGACATCTATCAAAAAGTGAGCTAGGTTGGAGAAGTAGGTGTGGCGTGGTACCTTCCATACACAGACAATTTAGATTTCTTTATATCAACAGAATGGTCACAGTATGTAAAAGTTTTTAAATTTGCAATAAATAGTTTGCTTTTCTTAGTAGAACGGTAATAGTAAAAGTTTTTAAAATTGGTACTATTTGCTTCGTCATCGATACTCAAGATCTGTTTTAAAAAATTTGAAAAATTTTATTTCAATGGGGGAAGCCAAGCGCACCGAGTAAAGCTAGTAAATTATCCCAATGAAATATAAAAGAAATCATATTTAAATATTTTTTTTTAAATAATTTTTTATTCATTGCAAAATCATTCTAACGAAGCCAGTATTTAGTGAATCTTAAAATATAGCAAAAATTTCAATTCCGAATTACTTTTTCAACAGAGTAGAGTAAGCGGAAACAGGAGCTGTATAAGCTACTGGAGCAGCGCTATAAACAGATGGTGCATAAGCGGGTACAGCAGCGGGATAGGCGGTGTAAGCAGGAGCGGCAGCATAGGCAGGAGCAGCAGCATATGCAGCATAGGCGGGGGCAGCTGCTGCATAGGTTGTATAGGCAGGGGCGGCAGCTGCATAAGTGGAGTAAGCAGCAGGAGCTACAGCACTGTAAGTGCTATAGGGTGCCAAAACAGCGGCTTGGGCAGCAGCAACGAAAAGAGCCAAACAGATAAGGAACTGGAAAAGGATTATAAAACAGTTAATTTAAATGTTTGTAAAAATATCAAATTAAAAATCGAGACTTACTTTCATTTTTAAAGTTGGTTTTTGTTTTACTTTATGGTTTGTTGAGCAAACGAATAAGAACTGATAATGTTTCCAAAAACTAGCAGGCATTTATATACAAAATTAATATTCTACACAGGATTTCGTTTTCTTCTATTCTTATTCTAAACCCATAAACAAAATTCTTAAGATGGTTATCTGCACACTGAAGTATCAATCACACAATTATGATTTGTCATTTCTGTTGAAAGCATTTTAACAACAACAAACACTAACACAACATGATTTCACTCGTTCTTTAAGATTAATAACCCGAATTCGGTTGACAGTAATACCTTCTTGGCCAAATAATATTAATTCTTTATATTTTGTATTTGTTATTTGTTCCAGTCAATGAATGCGGATGTTTTGCTACATAGAAGTACTTGCCAACCACCAAAGCCGCGCTATGAGGCTAATTTAATTTACCGCTTAAGAGATTAAAATAATAAATAAATGTTTCTTTTTTACTCTGCTCCAAATTTTGGTGAAGAAACGTTACATAGCAATTTTGCACAATGGCTTAGAAAGCGGTTTAACGAAATATTTAATTAAATAATTAAAGACTGAAATTTCTAAAGACTGTTAAATGCAATTGGAGATACATGGAAGTGAGAGACTGGCTGTAGGCGTAATAACAACATGTATCAGATGATTGTTATTATTTTCTTTAACGGAATTTTTGGTCAAATATTGGCCCACCGCTACAAAATCTGAAAGAGTTTAAAGTTCATTTAGTGATTTTTGTTTGATTTTAAAAGAATAATCAATAGGTGTGTTCATTTACTTTCCTAGCGGAAACTTGCCACGAGAGAGTAAATTCAAAATTTACATAACTTTTTTCCAACTACTCAAAAAAAAAAATAAAATAAAAAAGTAAATCCAGCAAAAACTAGCAAATTAGGCATATTGACAATATTCAGCTGTAAGACACGAGGTTATTTCTGAATAAGTTCAAGTGTTGTGAACTATTTGTAAAATTCTTTTTATTTAGCGGTTAATTAATGCTGCAGCTTAACCGAATGACGGTCAATCAAGGTCCTACTGTAAATAAAAAAAGACATGCAACCAAAAATCTCCGTATGATCGCAAAGAATTTTTTGAATTGCTTCAACAGGGAAAGAAGAAAAAACGGTATTGTAAAAGCCCTCATGTGAATTGGATGTTAGAGTACGGCAGTAATTTTTAGAATAAAAAAGGAAGCGTATTTGTTACTTAAGATCTTAAAAACTTGTTGCTGTTTTAAAAATCTTACCGTCAGTTATACAGGCCGACAAAGTTTGGAAAAGTCTTAGCTTAAAGTTTAAAAATACCTCTTTTTTCGATATATTTAAGACTTTAAAAATGCGCGGATTCATCTTCTTTTGTAAATGTTTAAACTGTGTGATATCTTGTTCCCTCTCTTAATCCTTAATCTGAAATTTAAAAAATCCAGGTTTTATATATTTATATATTTTATATATTATATATATTTTATGTTTTTTTTATATATATCCAATAACGTTTGCGACTTTTGTTTTCTTAAACGATTTTTTTTTATAAAACGACTATTTGTTGCATTTTTTAATATGTAAGCCTGGATTTAATGCTAGTTAAATGTCGACTAGACAGCTTTTACCTGAATAAATAAGGAATGTAAAGTATTTTTCCCTTATTTTTTGGCATTTTAACCGAAAAAAATTTCCGGGCACCCAGCCAAAAATCTCCGGCAAAACGGCAAATTACCAGATGACTGGCTGCAAGGAATCCTTATAAAAAAACTATTCCTTAAATTTTTAGGAATGACTTTTATACACTACCAGAAAGGAAATAATTCCCAGTTTCCATTAATTATAACTAATAAAAAACATCTAAATTTTACCACAGACACTTATGTAGATGTTATAAAAATATTTGCTTTAATCTTATTTTTTTTTCTTGCAGAATCACCCACGCACTTGAATGGGATTGATGTGAAGCCAATAATTGCAAAAAAAATAATCTGATCTATAAAATTTAATTTTTAAAAATTTTATTATATTTTATTTATGTATGTATCTGTAACAAAATATGAACCAAAACTATTTATGACGTTAAATCCAAATCCCCAAATCTCCTTATCATGGTGAAAAAAACCAAACACCCAAAACAAACAGCACAACAAAAAAAAAAAAAAACAACAACAACGAGTTTCTCAAATATTACATTCAAAATTGTTTAATTCTAATGAAAAGTTCTAACAATATATTTGCTATATAAACCACTGAACCAGCTCAAAAACAGTATCAGTTATCAATTAGTTAACAAGAGAAACACTCAACCTTAAACAAATTCTATTAAAATGAAAGTGAGTTGAAATTATTATAACTTTTACTAAATAAAATTTATGAAAGAAATTGTTTATGCATGTTAACACATAATTTTACCCTTTAAATATAGTTCCTCATCTGTTTGGCTCTTTTCGTTGCTGCTGCCCAGGCTGGTATTGTAGCACCAATCACTACTTATAGTGCTGTTGCTCCAGCTTATACCAATTATGCTGCGGCCGCTCCTGTTGTTACCTCCTATGCTGCTGCTGCTCCCGCTTATACCGCCTATGCTGCTGCTCCCGCTTATACTGCCTATGCTAGTGCTCCCGCTTATACTACATACGCTGCCGCTCCTTATAAAACCGCTGCTTATACCACCTACTCCGCTGCAGTGCCCTCTTATACTTCATCCCTTTATAGCGCTGCCCCTGTTGCGTATACTGCTCCTGTTGCCACTTTGTTGAAGAAATAAATGTTATCGGTTTACAATTCTAGTGGATTTAAACTATTTGATTAATGGATAAAAGCAATAAATTATAAAAAAAAAATTAAAACATATTTTTGCAGTGTTGCTAATTAAGCTATTCAGAAGCCAGATTTGGCCATTTTTATCTTGTTTAGCCATAAAACAAACAACAAGTAGAAAACTATGGTCGGTCAAACCCCAGCATTTAATATCTTACACCACAGTATCCATGAGCATCATGGACCCGGCAAAACAAAATTATGACATGTGGGAGGTTACCATTCATAAAAGAGTTCTTTGTTCAGAATATTTTCTAGATATTTTTATTTATATAAATAAGACTTTTTCGTCTTAACGTGATTTTAAGGAGAAGGTTTATATGGAATCTTTGATTAATTATGAACCTCCATATTTTTGTTCTTAATGGGTTCTAAACTTATTGGATTAAACAAGTATAATTTCCGCCGAATTTTTTCTTGATTCCAATATGTATAGCATAAGTAGCCTACGAATATGACTCATAATAGGTTAAAGGAAAATGCTTAAAAAGATGCTTATATACTAGGGGTGCGGCGAATATAGTTTAAGCGAATACGTAAAATCAAACTAAATTTTTGCGAATGCGTAAGCGAAGGCGAATAATAAGAATATGTTCAAAATTCAGATGCAAATAAATTTCTGTTTATGTTTAGTTATTATAGAAATAGAAATGTGCATTATATATGTTACACATTTTACATACATACATAAGCTGAGTTCCAAAACATCATAACATTTTACAGTCAAAGTCAAAAATGTATCATCAAGTTTAACGATGCACAGTTTGCTTATTGTGTACGCTCTATTTATTTTTTGGTACAGTTTAAGACAGATAAGATTGTACAATTCTACACGTTTGCCTTGTAGTATGCATTTTAAAAAGCGTGTTCCTTTGCAACTGACGTTTTGGAATTCACCCATATATATATCTAAGCTTAATCCCATATATTAATTTAAATTGAAGGCATACAAAGCAAACTAAAAAAAGTATTGCATTTATAATAATTAAATTTAAAATAATTATGTTCTATAAAAGTTTTTATATACAGAAATTTCCATAGAAATTCAGTTCCAGAATATGCCAAGCATAAATATTGTGCACAAAGTCTCTAATACTTAACGTTCAATGGATCCAAGTTATCTATACTAATATTATAAAGCTGAAAACTTTGTATGTTTATATGTTTGTAAGAGGTAGTCTTCGGAATTACCGGTCCGTTTTGAAAAATTGTTTCAACAAAATTAAGAATAAAACCCCCTAACGGACATAGCCTATGTTCCACTTAAGGCTCGCGCAACATTCTATTTTCAGAAAATATTAATTATCATTTAGAAGATATCTATTAAGGCAATAGTTTCCGTACTCAAAAGAAAAACAAAGCCATTTTAACGTGAGAACGCTATTTACCCTCCATTCCGCCTCCAGTGTTTCTGTCCGCTGGACCATCCCCTGACCGAATGCGAAAGTGACATTTGCATTTTCTACGCTTTATCGACAAAATAGCTGAACCGATTTTTATGCAATAGGAAGTATAGGCTTTTTATTTTTTATAAACTGGGACCAAGAGGTGGACATAGGGAGAGTTACTTTCTCTCAGAAAATATCTTACAAATTTTAATGAAATTTGAATCAAAGATAGATCAGCTTAAATAAAAAAATAAAGGGTTTTATATTGTTTTCATTTGCAATCACTATTAATGAGGGACAAACCTTTTCCTTGGTAGGAATCCATTTGACAAAACCGTGCTTTTCTCATGGGCAACTAACTATATGTTGGCCTATCGCGAATTGGCACTCCAGGCAAAAAATAAATTTTTTTACCAGAACAAAATTACACGACATCGAATATTGCTAGATATGGTTGCCAGACGGGCATGTTTTGGCTTGATTGTCAAGCTTATTCAATATGTATCAAGAATCAAGAACAAATGCAATTTGCCTGGCTAAATCGAAATTTAAAACAGTTTTCATTAAATTGTCAAGAAAAAGTAATCATTATAAATCGCGCTATTCATATTTGGCCTGCAGCTAAACGGAAAGAACTATGTGAATTTGTATTTCAAAGAATAGAAGAAGAATGTTTAGCAGAAAGATTGTCAGGGTCTTATTTGTTTTTCATTTCTTAAATAATCCATTAATTTCATGTTTCAATTTCAGCTTTAGAATTAGACAAGTTATTCTTATCTAATAAAACTACATATTATTTTAGTTTCTGAACAAAATGTTTCCGAAAGGTATCATAAAAACTTTTGTTTGAACTTTTTTTAAATATAGGATAAGAAAGTAATCGAATAAAAAGTTTGTTTACTTTTTTATTAACATCACTATTATTATGATTTGTTTATTTTATTTTTTTTTTATATTTTTGAACAATATTTTGTTGTTTTAAACAAAAAAAAAAAATAAAAAAACAACTAGTTGCAATAATTTAATAAATAATTAAAGAGAATAATATCTGCATTTGCCCCTGAACATATTCATTTCAATCACATAAATTTTTTTTAAATTATTATCAATATAACTTTAAATTGGCTGTCTAAAATAAAAAATAAATTAGTAAAATGTATTTAACATGTCCGTTGTAATAAATAAAACATTTTTGTCATTATTATTCAACATATTTCACAAAAACATCTTTCAAAATGTCATTTTATTTTTGGTTTAATGAAGGGTAAATCCAACAATAAATATTCTTTCTTTATGAATGGTTTATTAAAGGTTCAATAGACTATCGTTTATGAATACAACTTTAGCAATTTTTGCTTAAAAACGGTCAATTAATCATCAATAAGTTTTTATGAATACGGCTGTTAAACTATAACCAGACTTTAAAAAGTAAAGATTTATGTGTAGAAATAAGAGGCATTCACAATTTATAATTAATTATTTATTTTTTTAAAAGGTTTTCAGTTGATATTGCCACCATCAAATATTCGCTTACAAAATTCGAATACATTTTAGCTACTGCTAGTTTGAGCGTAAGTTTTATATATATGACTTAAGGTAGTTCTGAAAAAATCGATTAGATTTATTTAGTAGGTACTTCATATAAAAATTAAAATCGGTTTGCTTTTGTGAAAATAAAAATCAATTGCTAGAAGAATTTTTTTCTTGCAAAGTGATCTAGCCAACAAGCGAGAGATTCACAAACTTTAAATAGAATTTAAATATACATACTTTCATCGATTTCAATTTGCAAACAAAGCAATAATAGCTATTATTCCGTCGCCAGTTCCAAAAAGTTTAATTATTGATCTAGAAGGATAAAATTAAAAAAAATGTATTTTTTTTTTATTAATTTTCATCAAGCAAACTCATGTACTTACATACATTATTACATATCTAACATTATTCAAAGGTATTTATTTAAACTTTAATTAATATTGTTGCAGTTGAAGCTGTGAGAGTTAAACATATTTTTTGTTACATATTTTTTTGCTGTAACTAATGACAAGTATCAAATTGCAATCAGCTCGTTTAACCCAGCAACACCTTTGATTATTTTTACACAAAAAAAAGTTTTACATTTTAATCATTGCGATAGTAAATGTCATCATCATCATTAAATTCACATTACAATCAATTGCAGATTGTATGAATGGAGAGGATGCTCAATCGAAGGGGGTCCTTAATTAGAATATTTTGAGATGGATATTTCCATAACGGATCAGTATTTTTAAAATTTGTACAATTGTTTTAAATTGCATTATGTCTCAGTTTCAGTTTTAAATCACGTTCACTTTCAAATAACTTGAAAGAAAATAACAATGTTGGTGTTTAATTGACTCTTGTTATCCTTAACAGTTCCGAATTGAAAATCTAGCACAATCAGTTCAGCAGAAAAAGAGTTATTAAAATCTAAATGTAGAACAGCCGCCCAAAATATTTGATATATCTGTTAAAATATTAAAATAAATTGATGGCGGAGTCCTCAGATTGTCATTACATTTTGCACAATCGCCAAATTTCGTGACGATTGCTCCATAAAAACACCACTCGTAGAAAACACTTTAGTTCGCTTAAAATCATAGCGTAGCTGTTGCAGTAAATAATAGTTTTTCATAGGTTCATAAGACAAGAAATCACAGGGGTTCCGCCAGGCTCCGTTCTTTTGCCACTCTTTTTCTGAATGACCTTCTTTGTTAAATTTCTAACCCTATCTACTCTTTTGCAGATTACAGCCACCTTTGCCATTCGTATTAATTTGATTTAAGACCAAGCGTATCCGAGGTTGACAGAGCATGAATGATACGCTTGGCCGAGACCTTGACATACTCTCGGAAAAGGGTCGATTTTAATGCCCGAAAGACCCAACGTTGCATGCTGACGCATAAACGTGCGTATGGTATAATTATTGAAGAATCAGAATTTCTTGATGTTCTGGGCATGAAGTTGCAATATTATGTCAGATGGACAAGGCACATATTCAAGGTGTCGAAAGAAGCATTCAAGTGCCTCGGTTTTTTTAAAAGGTGTAAAATATACTTCACTCAATCTGAGATCCTTGTAATTTATACCACCTAGTTATATCCGACAGCGAATTAAATAAAACTCTCATATGTGGGCCAGTGCTACAAAGTCTATTTTGGTGCTTTTTGACCGCGTACAGGAGAGGGCGAAGGTTGTTATTGGTGACAGTAGGGTATCCCTTAAGCACCGTTGCAATGGAATGTTTACTGATGAAATTAGGGATCTAGTTCCTAAAACCCGTAGGTATGTTTGAAATACACGTTTTTCTTAAGAGCCAATTCTTTTGTGGTCGATTGGCCGATGCATCGTAAAACGCGTATGACTGTTCGTATGTGGAATTACCTTCCTGCTGAAGCCTCACTTAAAACATGAATATGTTTAAGTCGAATGTTCACAAGCACTACTCCCTCTATTACGCTTTCCATAACCTATTTCTCTTAATTAATAGGGGTCATTCCCCAAGTGCTGGTCCTAACAGCAAAAAAAAAAAAGGAAAAAAATAAAAACATTGAGCAGAAATCTTGGCCGGTTGTACACGATCATGTTGGCGATTCTACATTTGGGGTATGATCAGTGGATTCTATGTGATTTATGAAGTGATTTAGTTGTAATCATGTCAATTTGAAGGGATTAACAAATCACTTCAATGTATGGGTAATCATATCGATTTTGAAGTGATTAGAGCTTAATCACGTTCGAACTGCTTCAACGCGTTTAAGAAGCCAAATGTCAACATACTATTAGTTAAACACATAATTTAACAAAATTATAAAACCTAATTGGCGACCTACAAATGACATATAACTTAAGTTATGACCACCTTTCTGTCAAATCGTAACTAATTGCGTTAAATAAAATTAAAATGTTGTTATTAATTTAACAGTCTTACTATTATTCATTTTAAGGTCAATATTTTTACAATTAAACAAACTTGTGTACATTGAATGTTTATACAAACTATTTATTGATTTTCAATTTACTATGAATAACATTTTAAAAAATATCATTATTTTATGTATTTACTATTATTTGTTTCCACTAATTGTGCTTGCGTGTTTTATTATTGTGATACCGGTATAATAACTAATGAAAGACTATAGAATAATTTAATATTAATAAACAAAAATAAATATCAATTGTTCAATCAAGTGTCAGAGTTAGTAAATAATAAAAAGTTCAAATTAAGTGAAGTGATAACAAAAACACAATTAATAATTACGTGGAGTGAGCAGACATGACGGCGATATTTTCTCTTGCATTGCCTCACTCAACCTGGGTTTGATGTGTTTAATTACTATAGCATCACAACCTCTTTGAGTGAGCTACAGCAGGTTTAAGATTCAACATAAAATAGTTTTCTTTTAAGTAAAATTAATGTGAAGCAAAAAAATTATTTGTCATTTGAAAATAGTTTATGTACTAATAGAACATCTTAAAATTTGGAAGTGTGTCTCGTATAAAAATCCATGAATCAAAAATATATTTGAATAAATGTGAAATTAAATAGTTAAAAATCGAACCGATTTCTAGAAACTTTTACAGTATAATACTGATGGTCTGGAAGGATCTAAGGCCCCAGCAAAAACTTGGTAATGACTTGCCATTACTGAACAACTTACTTTTCAATGACTACTTCATACCATCTGCATTACATAGAAGTAGTTTAGTAATGGCTGACATATAATCTGATACCTAAGTACTTGTGTATGAGTTGATACGCGCTCTTAATTGAGTAAAAAACATAGTTTTTTTATACAAAAAATATACTGGCCCAGTAGACAAGCTGGTAGTGAGCTAGTCTATCAGCACCGAGGTTGCGCGATCGAATCCTGCCAGAGACAGAAAAAAAAAAATAAAAAATAAAATAAGTAAAATAAAATAAGAAAAATAGAAAAAAAATAAAATAAGAAAAATAAGAAAAAATAGAAAAAAAATAATAAAAAAAATTTTTTTTTTACTTTATTAAAAGTATTCATCCAATGAATAACACTACATGTTAGTTGTAATTTTTGTGACATCGGAGTAATAAGTTATTTAAGTCCCTATTTGTAAGCGAATGTGGTAATGACTTATTTAACTCCCTATTTGTAAGCGAGGGTGGTAAGTACTTGCCTCCAATGACATCACCGTTTTAAAATAATGAGTTAAAATGCCAATGTATAAGTAGTGAAGAGTCGTTATATTAGCTTTTTAACTCATTACTTTGCAATGTAAGTTTTTGCTGGGGCCATACATTATTTTGAAATTTTAATTCGGCGTGGCAGCTCCCATACATGTATGTCTGGAGGACGGAAAGAGCTAAAGTTTTCAAATTTGTAGCATCTTGGTTATATACAATACACAACATCTGACAAAAATTGGGCGGGGTTGTATAAGTGGGCGTGGCACAAAATAATTTTATTTATATCTAAAGAAGGGTAAGATAAAAATTATCCAAATTTGGTACACATAACTGGGTTATCAATACTCAGCCTCTCTAAAAAGGGCGGGATTGGAATGTTGGTCGTGGCATATCCTATACATAGACATTATAGATTTATGTTTACCTGGAGAATGACAACGGCCAAAGTTTCCAAATTTGGTACAAGCATTTCGGTTATCAATACACAACATCCGACAAAATATGGTAGCGATTACAGAAGTGGGAGTGGCACAAAATAGATGTACTTATATCTAAAGATCGGAAAGAGAAAAATTATCTAAACTTGGTACGTATATGTAGCTGAGCTATCAATACACAACCTTTCGAGAAAAACAGACGGGATTGGAGAGGTAGGCGTGGCTCCTCCCATAAAAAGACGTTATAGATTTCTATATACCTGAAGAAAGGTAAGAGCCAAGGTTTCCAAATAATATAAAAGCATCTTAGTGATCAATACACAACATGCGATAATGTGCGGGCGGGAGAACGGCACCATGCCAAAGTTTCCATTGTAGGTAGGCCTATGGTAAAGTATAGGCCCATAAATATTGTAGTGTGATTTTTAGTCTTATATGTAAAACAAAGTTGTGCAATGTTTAATAAGAATCGATGCATTCTGTCCCCAATTATGTTAGATTTTGTATTCTTCTTTATTAATAATTAATTATTAATTGTCAAACACAATTTTTTTTAATTTTTTGATTAAATTTTATAAATATAATATCCTGAAGAAGATTTCCAAAGGAAATCGAAATATTGATAAAACAAATAAAAGAACTATTTGAAATAAAAGTGACCTTAAGCTCAATTATCAATAAAGAAGAATAATATTTAAAAAAGGTCGAAGATATTAGAATAAAATTGTTAGATTTTGTGACAAAAATATCAATTTTTTAGGGAGGTTGTTTCACATTTGGGTCAATTTCACAGCAAACTTGTTCTTTTCTGTTGAGGCGTTCGAAAGTGACATGTGTTTAACAGACGGGCATGGCTAAATCGACTTGGAATAATTCAAGAACATATATCGTCAACTTGAATGCAAACGGACGTAACTACGCAGAAAAAATTTAAAATTGATTTCAATTAAAAAATTTGTGATATTAATTAAAAAATTAATTAAATTTGCACCAGTAAACAAATTAATAGTATCAATTAAACCAGTTCATATTATTAATTAAACGTTTAATTCACTTGATTAAACCTTTAATTCACTTGATTAAATTTTTAATTAAAAGTGATTACATTTTTGATTAATGCTTTAATTGGTGAAAAGTTTGGATAATTTTTTCTGTGTTCACTTCAATTTTTTTACATGGGAAGCAAAAAACATGACAAAAACAATAAGGGAAATCACGATGGGTAGTGCAAAGTGTGCAAACGATGCAAATGCGTGCAAAAATACACACATTTGCACAAAACAACAACAAAATGTACGTATTTGCAATTTGCTCTATTTTACTTCGTTTGCACTAAAAAAACCATGAGCAAAATTAGTAGTGCATATTTGCTCAATTGCAAACAAATGTAAACAAAAACGTTTGACATATAAAGCGCCATATTGTTTTTTAAGGAAACTTATAAACTGAACATTGTCGTGGGTTTTAATATAAAATAGAGAATTAAATTTAAATAATTTAAAAAGAAAAAATTTATTTTATTTTGCTTGTGTATAATTGTAAACAAATGCAGATTTTTAACAGTGCTGCCAGAAGTTTTTTGTGTTGCCAGAATAAATTTTTATAAAAATAGCACATTTGCACAAAAAATAAAATTGGTGTGCTCACGATCAATCATAATATGCACTCAAATTTACAAATTGCAAATTTGCACAATGACCATCGTGATTACCCTTAATAATTATAAACTTAACTTAACTCAACTAATTTTGCTCTGAACATCTTAAGTTCAATTGTAAATTGTACAATTAAAACGTAAGTCTTCCTTGAATGCATAAGACCAAAATGTGTTTAACACTTTACGTGAAAACTGAAGTGTATTTAAATATTTATAGATTAAGAAGTCAACATTTAAATGACACTTAGAAAGTGTTAAAAATAAAATGAAATTGTGTAAACTTTGTAATCGTCGCTAAAAGTGTATTGTACAATGTACAACTTGTGTAAGTACAAGTGTAAACGTAACGAAATGTGCTCAAAAGGATGTTAAGGATTAGGTGTCTTAAGGAAAGTATTTTTTGTGTTTGGCATTTCGATGTTGAATAGTGTTGACAATTAAACGCCACAAATTACAAATTACGTTGATTTTGATATAAGTCAAAGTATTTAACTTTAATTCCATTTAATCTATTAGTAAAATAAATAGCTTAACAAGCTTTTGATATTAAACAAAAAATTGTTTAGCATTAAGAGATAGCATGAAATTATAGTCCGTGTTTGAATTAACACAAAAATTAATCCTTAATGTTTATATTAACATTTTTAATAAATTTATTGTGTTTTAACTAATTAATGCAAGTGGAAAACGATTCGAATTTTAAACCGAACTTTAGCAAATGTAGTAAAGGAATTTATTACAGTAATTTTGATTTAACTGCCTTTTGTTTACGTGCACTTTTGACTTAACTGCACAAAATTGATCATTTTTGGAATTATTCCTTATAATTTCATATAAATTCCTTTTTTTAATTGCACTTTCTAAACCTGCACATTTAAGATAAATGCACAAAATTTTTGGAATTTTAAAATTATTTTCATACAAAAAATTTAAGTTAGCTGAATATTTCTGGAAATATTCTTCAAAATCCTTGTTTACGTGCATTTTGTAAACCTGCATTTTTTTCATATTTTTGGGCAGCTTTAAAATATTTTCATACAAAACATCAAAGTTAGTTGCACACATAAAAAATGTGGTGGCCAAATAAAAATATAAATCGCAATTATTTTGTTTTTTTTTTCATAAAATTTTATGTTCTTTGTGAATTCTCATTGTTTTTGTTAATGTTCCTTTTATATTTAATATACAAACATACATGTATAAAATGATTTGTTATTTGAAATAAAATTTTAATAAAATATAAATTTATGTATTAATAAAAAGATTTGTTATTCTACTTTTAAATCAAACACTTTACTTTAGCTGCACTTTTGTGCAGGTAACTACAATTGTGTACCTGCACATTAAGGCAGGTAAATGCATTAAAGATAGCTGCATTTTTGATTTACTTGCACAATAAATTGTGCAAAGTCAGAATTACTGTATTTCATTAATATTTTATCTTAATAACCGTTATTTTATAAATAAAAAGTTTGAGTGCTATATTCGGCTGTGCCGAATCTTTGCTACCCTCCACCGACAGTTCCGATGTCTTAGGAGTAATATCTACATGAAGTCTATTTATTATTAATTTATCTTTATAAAAACAGACATCTGCATTAAAATTGGTTGCGGTTTAGACCTACATATATTAAATTATTGACCGACAATCAGAAAGTTTTATTCTTTTTTTTTAGCAATTTTAACTAGCTTGAGTAAAATATCACGATTCGTTACAGTTTAAGCCGAACTTAAATGATTTTAAGGTGAAGCATTTATATTGGAGCTATGGTAAGCTATGAACCAATCATACCAAAATTCTGCAGAGTGATTTCTGGTATTAAAAAACATAAATATAAATACAGCGGTGAAATTAGTTTAAGCGTTTGCAGTGAATTTCAGAAGGCTGCTAAAATGGGATCTAAGGTTTATTATGGACCATATATAACAAAATTGCATAGCATTTTTTCGGGCTATATGAAGCTAAGTTGGAAGAAATTTTACCACAATAAAAATATCTGCTACGGTTTTAGGCGTATTTAATTAATTAACCAGAGTGGGCTTAATATGGGGCCTATGGCAAATTATGGACCGACCATCACGTAATTTCACTGTGTCATTTCTAGTCCTAAAAAGCTGTGATGTACCAATTTATAGCACTGTTAATTACGGTTTTTGGCGTACTAAACTGTTATCCGTAGTAGGATTTGTATTGGGCCTGGGGTAAATAATGGACCGATCTTCACGAAATTTGTTAGTGCTATTTATAGTCCTAAAAACTGTGACTTGCCTAATTTTTTTTTGTAGTATTAATAAATACGGTTTTAGGCGTACTAAACTCGTTTCCGGTTTGTATGGGGTTAGGGTAAATTATGGACCGATCTTCACGAAATTTTACAGTGTCATTTCTAGTCCTATTAAACTGTGACGTGCTATGATAGCATTATTAATTAGGGTTTTAGGCGTACTATACTGTTTTCCAGGAGTAGGGCTTATATGGGGCCTAGGGTAAATTATAGACGGATCTTCACGAAATTTTACAGCGTTTTTTTTCAGTCGAATAAAACGAATTTTTGCATAATCTTATATAATTCAGTGCATTGTTCCATCATTTATGTTAGTTTTTGTAGCAAAATTATCAATTTTTTTAGGTAGTGGCTCCACATTTCGATTTATAGCTCTGAACCTACTTAACCGATTTTGCTGAATTTCAATCCCAATCTGCTTAGGATAACTACAAGCAACTTGACAATAAGTTTGTTTATTTCATTTGAGGTCTTCGAAAGTGAGCGTGTGACAGACAGACGGACATGGCTAAATCGAGTTAGAATTACTCAAGGACCCAGAATATATATACTTTATGAGGTCTGATAAAAAAGTTTCACACGGAATGACAAGCTTACCACTAATTGTGGTGGAGGGTATAAAAATAAACTGTCTTCGGAAGTACAGCTCTTATGGGAGCAGAGATATAAATTTCGCCTAACACCTATTTACTTTTTTTCAGGTTAAAATTCATTAAAAATGTTGAGGTGATTTTTTATAATGAAGAATTAACCCAAATTTAGGGTCATATATCATTTTATTTTTATGGCTTTTTTCATTTTTTTTTGGGGATATTTTTCATTAAAAAATTTGGGTCATATTGCATTATGAAAAAGAGCCGCAAATTTAGGGTCAATTTTTATTTATTTTTCGGACCATATTTGCTGGGGCCGCATTTCGCACTGCCACAAATTAGAGGCAGTCGTGATTTTTTGGACATATACCAGCAATTTACGGACCGATCTGACCGAATTTTAATAGCAAAATTTAACGGAGCAGATGTGGGCTACATGCAAGTGCAAGTTCGAAAAACTCAATACACTCACACTTTTTCACAAGTAAAATGGCAAATGAAGAAACAGTGTTACCGTAGGTGAGTTTTGTATCAATTTACTAGTAAATAAAAATTATGTTTAAAGCTGATTTTCTGTGTATGTATTTAAAAAAACATTGCTATACATTATAATTTTAAAGGTAAGTTTAAACATTAATATCACTTTTATATAAAAAAAATATATTAACAAATAACATGTCTACAGGTAATGTTAAACATTGACTACTTGCAACACTTAGTTAAGACATTTTAAACAATGTGATAATTGTTTCAATTAAAAAAATTATTTAACATAAAATCTAAATTTTATGCAATTATTCATTAATTAATATAATAATTGAATTGAAAAAAATTTTCATTAAATGGATTAAGACGAATAATTTAAATTCAAAAATTATTAGCAAAATTAATTTCTTTATTAAACCATAAATATCTTATTAAACAAAAACACATTCTTGTACCCACCACCACCAGTGGTAGAATTTATGGGCAAATCCTGCATGACGAACGCTACATTCGCACGCGTTTTCTTATTGATATAAATATAAACATTGTTTGGCCTTTCAGAAGAGATAGCTTCAACTTATATATAGTTTAGTGACATTAATATGTACTTACAAACAGTGATGCCAGAAGAAATTTCATAAAATCCCTACGTGTCTAAAAAAAATCTCTTCTTTCGCCTACAACCAAAAAAAAAAAAAATCCCTACGTTAAAAATTTGTTGTTTTTAGCAACAGGCAAACAAAAATATACTTTGTTAACATTTTGTAAATAAAAGCATTTATTGAAAGACTGTTAAAATTAACAATGAAATCGTGAAAAAGCCGTTTGATGCAAAATATTTTAATTATTTTATGATTTCTTTAATAATTATAGTGATGGCAAACTTTAGCGTTTTTTTTCAATTAGACCAGGACGAGTAAAGAACGATCCTACAGTGTCTAAATAAAGATATCTTTTATATCTTCCAGAAGGTAGCGTAAAATATAAATTAAATTTTGATAAAGATCACATTAAACGACCTGTTCGTATTAAACCTTATACAGAACATATTGAACCAAAACCTCTATATTCTGATCCAACTTTAATTCAACTATATAAGTGGAAGAAGTTGCAAGATTTGAAGAGCGTTATACCACCGGAATACCATTATTTTTACACCAAACAAACTTAAAAAAGCAAAAACAAAAAAAAAAATGTTTTTGCTATAACTTTTTGTTTAATATTGTTAAGTGTTAATTTTTTCTTATTTTGTATTATAAGCCTTTATCTTAAATAAACCACGTTAAACACTGATAGATGGAATAAATAAAATCAAAATAATTTATTTGTATTAAAATGCAAAACCCTCTATCTTTCTATTTTCATACATACATATCGAATATTTTTGAGAAGCAAAACCCTCTATCTCGCATAAAGTCGCCAATAATGCAAAATTTTATGATTTAAAAAGTATTATAGAATAACGAATTTTAATAACTAAAGTAATACACGGAAAAAACAGTTTTTTGTCTCTCCTGAAAAGTTCTGTTTTTTAAGATAGAGTATTTTGAATATAGGCCCTCGATATGTAGTGTATAAATTGTATTACTTTATTTCGTAAAATTACCGTAGCTCCCAATCAATAACGATTGAAGCTGTCATTTTTCATTTGGTGCGCCAGTGAAATCAATTAGAAAACAAAACCAGACGGCTGTTTTCGTTTTGCTTTGGGCATTTCTATAGACATTTTTGCATTAATTAATTTTCTTTAAATATTTTCACCACCTCTCAAATTAAAATGTTGCTTGATATAGAAAAATAAATAATACAAAATCACGGATTCATTTTTTAATACACATTTCTAAATATGTACAATATTTAACAATTGTTTTAAAAAAGTTAATAAAAAAAAAAAACCTTCACCGTGACAATGCGAATTTACACATTGCCGTGACCAGGATTCGAACCTGGGTTACTACGGCCACAACGTAGGGTCCTAACCACTAGACGATCACGGCTATTGAAGGTGGTAACAAATTTTCAGCGAGACACACATACATCTTTTTTTTAAATTAGCCATGCGCGTTAATACATATATTTTACTTTAGTGGTGAGTTGTTTGGTAAAATAACAATTCAAACAGGGTGTGTAAGACAGTTGTTCAAACACAGAGTGTTTCAAAATAAATTAAACACACAATGTATGCGTGGTAAATATTGATGTGGTGAAAAAAGACATTTATTATGGAAAATGTATAGATACCTATTTTTTGTTTCAATTAATCATCTAAAAATCCGGTTGTTTTGCATAACTCCATGTCTACAACAACATTTGCATTAACAACCGTGTTATAACATGAGAAAACCTATAACATGATGAGTCTATACTTAACAGTAACATCATATTACTGTTAATGTTAAGCATTTCATGTCAGTTGTAGACTTTTAGTAACGTACAAATGTGGCGGTCGGCAGGCAAGATCTTCAGCTCGTACTTTATCCATGATAGGAATGGGCAAAAAATATCGATATATCAAAATATCGATATTTAAACAAAAAACAATCGATATATATCGCCGAAATTTAAAATATCCATATATCGGTATTGAATTGTAAAATTGTAAAATTTTTCGTATTGTACAATTAAATCGTCAATGTGTATGTGATATTTGAAGGTGGTACAATATATTGGCAACAATCAAAAGACTTTTGATTTTTATTGCACAACGAACAGAAAGCGAAATGTGTTGGCAACATTGCACAATGCTGTTTATGTTATTCCTAGAGGTTATGTTCACCTTTTAAATAAATGAAACCATTGTTCGGCTTATTGCATAATATAGGACAGAGTGGAAAAAATATGGCGAATAGCATATACAATAATATTGCAAGTGTATGCGCCGCTTTAGCAAATTTTACAAGAGAGACAAAAAACTTCTTATATTTCATATTTGCAGCTTGAGCGAAAAACCAAAAATAAAGTTGGTTTTACACACTTCAAGACTTAAATTGAATAAAACTACACGCTGGCCGACGAGGCGTATCTTTCTCTAAAAGACGGAATCAAAATCTAAATTTACTTAAAAAGTTGCTTTGGCAGGATTGTACAATAAGCCGAAGACATGTTTCATGTTTTTTAAATAATAAAAAAACGAGATTTTTTCCTATTGTACATTTTCATAGTTTACACAGTCAAAGCGAAAAAAACTTCTTTTATGTGGTTTTGGTGAAAAACAGTTGTTTTGTGTATAGAATTATGTCTTCCTTATGGAAGTTTTTTTTTGCAAAAAAGGAAATACAGTATACCCCGCTTAATTACCCCACGCTTAAATGCCTTTCACCCTTATTTACCTTGAGTTTAAATCGCATTTTTTTTATTTATCAAGCCAAAATCCCTGTTTAATTGCCATACGCTTTATTACCCAATTCGGGTAAGAAAAAGAAAATCACCTAAATTTCATTCGTTTAATTGCCTCAGTACTATTTGACAACAATACAGCAAGTAATGCAACCAAATTTATATATTAAAAAAAAAGCAGGGAAACTGAAAATATGATCTAAAAAAGTGTCTATGAGCATTTCATATGAACTAAAAAATTGAAAATATGCAATAAAAATTTTTAAAAATATATGCCGCAAAAAAGAAAATATGGCTTATTTGAAAGCAAAATATTCAACAATTTAATTTAATTAAAAAAAAAAACAAAGAAAAAAATTATAGTCGGTAAAGTCCATACACATTAAATTTTGTAGACGAATAAAGTTATGTTGTGAGGTTAAGAGTAATATAAGAGTTATTTGTGCCGAATATTAACTAGAAACACCAAATTATATGAGATATTTTGTCTTAAAGGTATTAAAAGAAAGGTCGCTAAATTTTGTATAAATATTCAGGGGTGGAAATCGAAAACGCAAGAATTTTTCAAGTCATTTTTTAACCAAGATTTTTGTATTAAAAGAATTTTATGGCAAATATTTCTCAACTAAATAGAATTTAATAACTTCAATAATAAAAATTAGATTAAAAGTTTATTAAAAACAACTTCCCAATTCTTGCGTTTTACGTTTTCGATTTTCAGCACACCCCTGATTAACATTTAAAAGGATAAGATAGCTTTAATACCGATTCAACAAAATATGCACCCCTATCGTGAATAACAAGTGGAGTTTTTGTTCCCATGAGATTTTCATTCCCTTCGAAGAGAAAAAAACAATCGTGAATCTCATGTGAAAAATTGTTCACGCCATCAGTTCCAATTAGGGATTGCTATTCGGTTTAAACCGAAATCGTTTTAATGCCTAAAAACTGACCAAAAAACTTTTAGCTTTTACTTTAACAGCCATATTCATAAAAAGTTCTTATTTTAAGCTTATAGTATGTAATAACTATTAAACGTTTTTTGTCTTATAAACCTCTTATAAAAATTTGTATTCATAAACGTAAAATAATAGCTTTTTACTATTTACTGTTTGCAGCGATTTTCTGTTTAAGTATGGCAACTTTCTTTAAATTTGGCTGCCATTTTATTGTTAGTGATGCACGAAACTTCTATTCGGTTTACATGATATTCTATATTTTAATTTTTTTTATAATTTTTTTTTAATTGTAGACCTTCAAAATTATTCTTATCAAATAAAACTACATATTATTTTAGTTTCTGAACAAAATGTTTCCGAAAGGTATCATAAAAACTCTTGTTTGAACCTTTTTTTAATATACGATAAGAAAGTAATCGAATAAACATTATTAACATCACTATTATTATGATTTGTTTATTTTATTTTTTTTTATATTTTTGAACAATAAAAAAAACAACTAGTTGCAATAATTTAATAAATAATTAAGGAGAATATCTGCATTTGCCCCTGAACATATTCATTTAAATCATATAAATTTGTTTTTTTTAATAATTATCAATATAACTTTAAATTGGCTGTCTAAAATAAAAAAAAATTAGTAAAATGTATTTTACATGTCCGTTGTAATAAATAAAACATTTTTGTCATTGTTTTTCAACATATTTCACAAAAATAATATCATAAAATGCAAACACCTTTCAAAATGTAATTTTATTTATGGCTTAAAGAAGGGCAAATCCAACAATAAATTTTCTTACTTTATGAATGGTTTATTAAAGGTTCAATAGACTATTTTTCGTTAATGAATACAACTTTAGCAATTTTTGCTTAAAAACGGTCAATTAATCATCAATAAGTTTTTATGAATACGGCTGTAAGTATATATTTATGCTAAAAGAAATTGCAAATTATACATAATACTCGTGCATCATTTAAAAAAACTTTATACATAACAACCTGAAACAATGGCAAGGTATTTCAAAATTCTTTATATTTCAAATAAGTATTAAGAAGAACAAATGTTTCTCTTTTTTATAAAAGTACCTGAATTAAAACAAATAAAAATATTTTTACATACAAAAAAAAAAAAATAATTATGAATGTATTTGTTCTTGGATATTTTCAAAACCGAAAACCGAAACCGGCCGGTTTTAATCATTTTAAAACCGAAACCGCGGTTTCACATTTTTACGGTTTTTAGCAAACTCTAGTTCCAATGAATGTAAAAAAAGAAAATAGATTAAAAAAAATTAAAAATCAATGAAATTTTTGTTCAAAAATATTTACGTATATATTTTAAAGAAAAGTTAAACAAATAAATCAAAATATTTAGTATTGGAGGGATAGTTTGATTACAACGTTGGTTTTTTGCACTTTTATGTAGTAAAATATTTCCCAAAATTCTGCCACCAAGTCTTTCGAAAGCTTCACAAATACGTTGGCAATCGACCTGATGTTTTGCATTTTTTTTTTTGACCAATATATCGGTTTGTGCCTTATTAACGGATCTAGCCCTTAATATTCGATTTAAAGGAGGAACTACTGGCATACGTGTTCTATTCCCTAGCAAAAATAAAGTGAGAAAATCTAAGGGAAACGTGAACAAATTACGAGGGAAAAAACTTTTTATGATAAGGGAAACTTTTTCCCGTAAACATTTTTTCAAGTTATTATTCTCCTTTAAATTACCTGTTTTTAATGGAAGTATTTCATGATCGCAAATATGTGAAAAGGGGAAAATTACGAGGGAAAAATTATTATTTGCAGTAAAATATTTTGGGCCAATTTCAAAAGATTTTGTTATTCGTGCTTAATTCCCAGTTTTTATTATTGATAAAAACACTTGAAATTTATTGTTGATGGGATAAGCTATTCCTATGCGCATTTCACTGGTTGCTTAGGCCAGATCATCAGGAAACTTCATCCATAAAGATTTTAGAAAAACTAAAGATATTAAACCAAATAAAACTGTTAAGCGTATAAGACTTATAGCAACAGTTCTACTTGTAATAATATCAAAGTTTAAACAAAACACATCAACAATAAACAGTGGGTTTATCTCATCTTACATTCCCCACTACAATTAGTTGAAATTCTCTCAACATTAATTGTAGTTGTAAGTAGGTTAAGAAAAACAAAATAAAAACAACATCAACTTACAAAAGATGTTGTCAATTAAGTGTTTTTTAGGCCGTGCACTTGCCTGTTTATTATCAAAAAGTAATTTCAATTTTTGGGAATACAAAATTTCAATTTCAAAAGATTTTGTTATTCGTGCTTAATTCCCAGTTTTTATTATTGATAAAAACACTTGAAATTTATTGTTGATGGGATAAGCTATTCCTATGCGCATTTCACTGGTTGCTTAGGCCAGATCATCAGGAAACTTCATCCATAAAGATTTTAGAAAAACTAAAGATATTAAACCAAATAAAACTGTTGAGCGTATAAGACTTATAGCAACAGTTCTACTTGTAATAATATCAAAGTTTAAACAAAACACATCAACAATAAACAGTGGGTTTATCTCATCTTACATTCCCCACTGTTTATTGTTGATGTGTTTTGTTTAAACTTTGATATTATTACAAGTAGAACTGTTGCTATAAGTCTTATACGCTTAACAGTTTTATTTGGTTTAATATCTTTAGTTTTTCTAAAATCTTTATGGATGAAGTTTCCTGATGATCTGGCCTAAGCAACCAGTGAAATGCGCATAGGAATAGCTTATCCCATCAACAATAAATTTCAAGTGTTTTTATCAATAATAAAAACTGGGAATTAAGCACGAATAACAAAATCTTTTGGGCCAAATTCTTAATACGATCATGATTAAATGTTTTATGGACATAAAGAAAGAAGTTTGCATGGTGACTATGTGATATTTTAAACAGATTCTCACAATTAACATAGGTTTAATTCATACGACATTTAAAACGTATTTACCAAATTTTATCAAGGTTTACATTAACAGACAACCCAGCCAGATGGACGGTCGGACATGAAAATATAACTTTAAAAAGTGTTTCTGAGTCGGTCGGTATACTAAGAGATGTGTCTAGATTTCTATGAACGAATTTTTATAATTGCCTTTTCCTTAATTTTTACATACATATATTATATGTTTATATTTTAGTTTGAAAGTTTGGAATAACATTAATCTTCAACAAAAACTTTCTTTGACTTACAGTTGAAGAGTGAAAATGAAATGTGAATGGCGAAATTAAGGCATCAGAAATTCATCTGTTAACCAAAATTTCAAAATTCGCTGAACATGTATAAAAATATGCTTCAAAAACGTGAAATATCCGCTTCAAACAGTTAAAAATGCTCTTTTAACAAAAAAGTGCAAATTATTCACTAAAAAATTGATTCCAAAATTCATAAAAGGCTATTTGTTTTTGTTTTTTTATTGCTATCTCTTTTAGATTTAGCTGATACATGTACAAATTTCTATGATCAATGTGATTTAACTTTTTTTCATACATCAAAGTTAAGATATCTTGTAAAGAAATAGGTTTAATTGCCTCACTAAGGTATTTAAGCGTATTCGTTTAATTACCTAAACGCGGTAGTTAAGCGTATTCGTTTTATTGTTTTCCCCGCATAATTACCCAAAACTATTAGCATTTTTGGCGAGGTAATTATCCCATAAAAATCCCTTTTAAATTTTTGGTTATTTATTTTTTTTTTATTTCATATGGCGAAAATAAATAATATGTGATCTTAGAAATCAACGAACTGTTTTTTTGTATCTTCCGTGCTTTTTGTTTTTATTAAACTTTCATTAAATTTAAGAAAATAGTAAAAAACTATTAGGCAATACGTTTATATAAAAAATAAAAATTGTTATAATATAATTATAATAATATTAGTCTTCAAAGAAATTTGCTATTTATACCCACACCACAATAGTGGAGAGGGTATTATGCATTTGTGCTGATGTGTGTAACGCCTTAAAATATTGGTCCTAGACCCACCTTAAAGTATACCGATCGACTCAGAATCACTTTCTGAGTCGAACTAACGATGTCCGTCCGGCTGGCAGGCTGGCTGACAGGCTGGCTGGCTGGCTGACTGTCCATGTAACCTTGTGCGCAAAGTACAGGTCGATTTTAATGAAATTTAAAACATGGATAGATCCATATCTATATTGACACATAAGCTATACAGTTTTTCAAAAATAGGACCACAAGGGGATGTAGGGGGCAATTTCTGCCTCTCACAAACTTTCAAACCGATTTTAATGAAGTTTTTAAACATAGAGAAATCCATATTTATATGGACACATAAGCATGATGTGTTTTTAAGTACTGTGGTGCTGGGTATCATATGGTCGGGCTTGACTGACTATACTTTCTTACTTGTTTCTTTTGGAAAGTGAATTAATTTCACTATTATCCAATAGGACTAACATTGGTGCAAATTTCATCCAAATCGGAAGACATCGATTTAAAAATTGGGTCACTTGACATGAAATCCCCCATATGTAAATCTTAACCACATTACATAATTTTTCTGCAGGGTGCATGATTGTCCAAATAGGGTACACTTTTGAAAATTTGTGTGTATATACTGTGGTGTAGGGTTTCAAATAATCGTCCATTGCTTGCACAGCACTTATGTTAATAAAATTATATCAGATGGAAAGAAGACAAAACAATTTTTCCAAATTATGACTTTAATTTTTTTTATTATACGAAGTGGGATTATTTTTATTATAAAAGAATTGATGTTGGTATGTAGAACTGACAAACATTTATCTTAACTAAATAACAATATCTAGTAAAAAAGAAAATCACAAACTGTAAGAAAAGATAAACTCACTGTTTATTGTTGTTGTTTTTGTTTAAGCTTTGATATTGTTACAGGTAAAACTGTGGCTTATAGTTCTTATTCGCTTAAGCCCTTATGACACTACATTTTTAATGCATTGTTCAAGTTTTGGTGAACAGTACAAATATAATGTAATACAAAAATTTACCAAGTGCAAAGAGTTAAGCTGTATTAAGATAAGTGGCAAACTGTCAAAAATTTTACTAAAGTTATCGATAAAAAATGAAGTTATGTCAAAAAAAATGTAAAATTGTTTAACTTAAAATTGACATTTCAAGCTTGAAATATTAAAAGTGTTGCTGAATCAGCGGTTTATGGCCAAATTCAGCGATTTACCGCTTTTTGTTTTTAGGTTTCTCATAAACAAAAAGTTGGCAGCATTTAATAAAATAAACAAAACAGGGATGGCTAAGTTGTTTCAATTGTTCTTTTTTGTTGATACTTTTTTAACTAAGATTTATAATACCTTTTTGTGGTGTTTTTTATGAACATAATTAAAATTAATTTCAACTAAAAAAAATCTTTTAGTACAATTAGGGTAAAAAACTATAATTTTTAAAGGTTGTTGGTACAATATTAAAAATTCTCAACGCCATCCCTGAAACAAAAACATAACATACATATAGTTTGCTCTTTCTTACATTTACTGTTTCTTTCTATTAATTCTATATCAATTAATGAATAAAAAATGTAGTGTCATAAGGGCTTTAACAGTTTTATATGTGTAATATCTTTAGTTTTTCTAAAATCTTTGGATGAAGTTTCCTGACGATCTGGCCTAAGCAACCAGTAAAATGCGCATAGGAATAGCTTATCCCTTCAACAATAAATTTCAGTTTATCAATAGTATGAAATGGGAATGTAGCACATTTAAACGAAACCTTGTTAATTAAATTTTTGAATCCCAAGAAAAACTTCGATCAAAAATTATTTTATTTTTTTTATAAATCCAATACGTTATGACTTTAGAAACAAAAATAATTTATTATTTCATTAAACACTAACCCCCATATTCATAAAAAATATTTTTTATTTACAAAAGGTTTATTTTATTTTCTATTAAAAATTTGTTGCATAAACCTGTTATAAGCCTGAAATATTTTTTATGAATATGGGGTAAAACCATGGCAGAATAAGTACAATGTAGATTCATTACGGAGAGTTGTCATTATTTACCCATGTAATGTCAAATTAATTTATTTGATATTTGACGCTTGTTTTAATTTGTTTCCTTATTTTCCGTTGTTTAACGTTTTATGGGTTTTAAGATTGAGAACAAAATTTCTAATGACTATACTATGTGTACTTAATCTACCATGGGTAAAACTATTCCAGTACTTATAAGAAAATTTTCATTCATAAAAAAAAAACAAGTTACAAGTCGGTCAAGCCCGACCATATGATACCCTTAAAACACAATATGTATTAAAAAAAAAAAAATCGAAGGTGTGCCCAATTTGGGACCCATGGAAATCATGGATCTGAAGCAAAATTATATTATGAGGTTAAGACTTATGCAAAAGGTCTAATCTACCTTTGTGAGATTGGCTTGGCTTTATGTGATTTCAGGAAGGGGGCTTAGATGAGACCTGCCAGCACAATTTAATCTAAATACCAACATAATAAGAATGTATAATGGGCACAAAGACTCTATACCGAAAAGAAGCTTGTATGGGGACTATGTGGAATTATGGACCGACTATCAACATTTTTAATAGCTTTGGTCCTTGTGACAATAATAACCTATGTACTTCATTTCATTTATTTATCTACCAAAATTGCGATCTTTCGCACAGGTTTACAGCCAGACACCCTGCCGGACGGACGGGCTTCATAAGATGGATTAAAAAAGTGGCTTAAACTATTGTCAAAAATTAACAAAAAGCCCCTCAGAAGCATTAAAAAAAACCAAAAATAAAAACAAAATATATTTTATTCCGTACGGAAAGTGCAATATGTTTCGCACTTTGCTTAAGCAAATGCTTGTTTCATAAAATTAGCCAAAAATTTTTCTTAAGTTCAACATGGGTTGAAACATGCATCGCATGCTTAAGTCAATTAAGCATATTATTGTAGGGCCTTAAGACTATGGGTATCATAAAAGAGGGGGTCTAATATTTTTATGTGTTACAAAAAACAGCACAAACGCATATCACTCCTCTCCACTATTGCGATGTGGGTATAAAACATTTTACACAATACGACTGAGTGCGAGTTATAAAATATTGTATCGTCAATCCTTGAATGACAGACAGTTTTGAGTTTTTGTTTTTATTTGTTTATTATTGTTTTGTTATTAATTACACGTATTGTTCTGTTTGTTGCTGTTGTTTTTAATGAATGACACTTTTGTGGTAGCCAATAATGATGATGATCACTTTTACTACTGCTGTATGCAACACAACAATTATGATGGCAGAAGTTGGTTTGCCTGGATGACGGTATTTTCCAAACAAAAGTTTTTTTTTTATAATCGGGGCCATTTCGATTTGATGATTGCATTGCATTTGCAAAAAACTACACTCAAAAAAAAAAAAAAAAATAAGGACAAGAGTTGAGGAATTGCAATTGTGAATTATATTTCAAAATTCTTTTAGAAGTATGCCTTAGAACAGATTGTTTAGGTTATTAAAGCAAAACTGTTCGTTACGTACTTATTGATGAAGTTTATATCCAGGATGATTTAAATGGATAGAGTAACCTCGAGTATTGTGGAACACCTATTTTTGTTTTGGCAATTTTTAAAAAAGTTTAAGCAAACTTTTCATCGGACTTGTTGGAATATGTTTCTAAATCGATTGCCTAAATATGTTCTTCACAAAAATTATATTCTCTAAATACTAAAAAAAGTTATACATGAAAAATCTGAGGTACCTTAAAACAATGATTTGAAAAATTGGAGGGTAGTGTGGAACATACTACCAGAAACAAAATAGTGATATCAGAACCAATTCAATTAACATATTAATAATTTTTTTCATTTTAATTCATTAAAAACAAGACTTCCTTCTTGGCATAACTTGTTGTTTAAAAAAAAACATATTCCATTTAACCCTAGAAAGACGTATGCTTGTTTATATCCTTTAAAGGATATCACCGAAAATAATATTGATCAATTTTATTGTTGAATTCATTTATTTATTCCATTTCTTTTAAAAAAATATAATTTTTAAACAGAAAATTATAATAAAAATAAAATTAAAAATTGAAAATTTAATTAGCATCAAAAAATATGACAACTTAAAGAGTTTTTATAAAGGACTTCAGTTCGGTTCTAAAAACTAAAATAAATGTTTTCTTTGTACTTTATGTAGATAATGTTATCAGTATTAACTTATACAAACAAAAAAAATTAATTTGAATAACATTATATGTAAGATTTACAAATTTAATTTTTGTGGTCGCCACATACAGGTATTCCGCATTTGACACATACCATTTTGGACATACGTTTAATTTCTGATGGACAGAAGCCACCGTATTATCTCGTTTTTGATTCACGCTGTTCTCCACTACAACCTCGATCATAGGTTACTGCAACTGGTAAAATTTGTTCAATGTTGTCGGTCAAAGTTTTCGATAAAATAGGAATTTCTAGCCTTAAAATTGAACAATTTATGGAAATTTCGGCACTGGTCCATTGAACAAGTTCCAAAATTATTTCGGTAGTAAAAAATATCGAAGCATGAAATTGGGTCGTACAGTGAGTTTCATTCCCGAATTGGTCCTCTTGCCGTACGAACTATATTCATTGAAGAAACTCGGCCATCACTTTGACCCTTGGATGTAGCCCACTTGCTTTTGCTTTTTAAAGTGGGTCAAGATATCGTTATAACGCAGCTATCGGAAGAAGTAGTAAAATGTTCAGGTTCTTGAGGATTTTCCTAAATCGGTGGTATATTCTCGTCAGGCTCAAGAATGGCAAAAGCTCATCTTCTACATCACTTTAAAGACTATCCTCCAATAATTCATCTTCCGATTCGCTCACATTTTCCAGTGAAACCAAGTCCTCCAACACGCTTTGCAAAATAGCGCCAATAGCAGAGCAAGTTTAATAATTAATTTCACAACAATTTTACACCCAGGGATAAGGCCTTTTTAAATATGGTCACTAGGGCTATAACCGAATTTTTGGCATAGTACCACGGAGTGGCCAAGAATGTTTTAGTAATGAAAACACCTGCCTCCCGTCGTTTTGCGAAAAAAAAACCTCACGCAGGGAAGCAAATTTCTAAAGCCTTCCAAGAAATTTTGAACCTCGATGAATTGTGAACCGTAGGAAAATTTTTAAATATAAAGCAGTAGATAAATTCCAAAATAGCATTTAAGTGATACGTATAGGACTTATATTCAAATATCAGGTGTATATTTTTTAAAATTTCCGTGAGATAAAAATGGTTGTTTTCAAACTTCAACCCGATCCCTGCGTGAACTTTTTTAACAATCCGAAAAAATTATCATATTTTTTAATAATAACTTTTAATGTTCTACACGACTATACATGCCGTTTTTGATATTCGCAAAAAGTGTGAAAAAGTTATAGCTCTAATGGTCATCTTCATAAAAACAAGTTTTAACGAAATAATTAATTAATTTTATAAAAAAGTGACCTTAAGCTTAAATAATTTATTAAAGTATAATATATAATATAATAATTAACATATTATGGTTAATTTAACCATATTATTGTCACTGACAACCATATTATGGTTAATTAGTCCGCCATCCAGAAGCCACAAATATATTATGGGTGCCTCCGAACATGTTATTGGTGATGAGAACATAAATATGTAAGAAAAGATAAACTCACTGTTTATTGTTGTTGTTTTTGTTTAAGCTTTGATATTGTTACAAGTAAAACTGTGGCTTATAATTCTTATTCGCTTAACAGTTTTATATGTGTAATATCTTTAATTTTTCTAAAATCTTTGGATGAAGTTTCCTGACGATCTGGCCTAAGCAACCAGTGAAATGCGCATAGGAATTGCTTATCCCTTCAACAATAAATTTCAGTTTATCAATAGTATGAAATGGGAATGTAGCACATTCAGACGAAACCTTTTTAATTATAAATATGTTTAACCTTTATATAAGCGTCGTACAGACGGTGGTCAGATCTAACAATTTTGTCAGTTAAATTTGTTTAAAATGTTTTACAACCGTCTGAACGGGCAATTTTTGTTTAACAACGCTGTCAGAAAAAGCATTGACAGTTCATTATAACAGCAAAATGTTTCTTTGGCAGTATCCCAGAAAACACTGGTGCTTCCTCGAAAGCAGTAATGTAGGGGAGAATTCGGAGTAAAGCTATCACATTTCTCTGAAATAATACATGATTTGTGTTTGGAATTCCTCGCGTAGAAGCTCTGCTGTAGAGAACTGAAGAACGCTAATTTCACGCTTTGAAACTGACATGATTTACGTGTATAAAGCAAGTAAAAAAATTGAGCATCGAAAAAATTGTTATTTCAGCGCTTACAAATTTTTTTTTAAATCTTAAATATTTTTTTTTTGGAATAAAAGGGTTCAGTTTTATAATAATTTTGTATGATTTTTGTAAAATGAAGTTAAAATTTTTTTATTTTTTATCAAAAGAATAATTGATTTCACTGCTTCAATAAAGCAGTGTTTAGCACCGAATTTATGAATTGTAGGATTTTATGCCTTATCTTACAGCAGTAGAGTAAGCCAGTCATTTTTAAAAGCAAAAAAAGGAAGCGGTTGGGATGCAGTATACGTGTTTCCAAATCTTAAAATATTTTTGCTGGAATATTGTCAACACATTGCCAGACCTTACATTATTGTAAGATCTAAACACCTTCTGTACGAAGTTTTAAAACGAACTTCTAAATTCCATCAAAGATAGGCATTTAGAGCTTTCTACTGAGCTTAAATGTTAAGAATTTTTCCGTTTCGTTTTTGCCGGTGTAAAAATGTCTGTTTGATTGGCGCCAAGCCATACAAAATAAAACATGATTTTGTAATTAAAAGCAATAACTAAGCAGATTTTTAATTAATAATATTAATTTATACCGCTGCTATCGATAATCGAAACAGCTTGTTAAAAAATAGATTCTCAATTTTAAAAACTCAATATGTAAATCTCTTTTGTGTTTTAATGGAAAATTATTTATTTTCTCATACATTCCTGTTACTTAAGTTTATGAATGAAAATAATAGCAATTGGATCAAGTAGGCTACTTAACTTTAATTAATGAAGTTCTGGAAAAAAAGATTAAAAAACAAAATCTTTATTACATTTGGTTTATATCCACATTTTTACCTCTATGTAAAACAGAGTTCACATAAAGCGAGTTAAATATTTATGCAGATAATACTAAATAAGTTTGTAATGAGATGTTGTCAGTCACTTAATATTGTTTCTAACAATTAAATTAATTTAGCATGCACATGCATGCAAATTCTTCAAACTTTATTTGAATGGAAAACAGTTTGTAAGTTATGCATGTACAATGTACATATGTATGTAAATGGTATCTTTACACGAGTATAGCTAGTCACTATATAGTACATATGCAGCAGATACTCGTAATATATTTATGTGCTTCTTAAGTTCAGTTTTAATTTTATTCATTTAATTTTACAAGTCGTATGTTTCCTTCTTATTTTTTACGGATTTATTTCAATTTTAACTTAGTTCACTTGCTTTCATCATTCTGGGTAAAAAGTGGTATTGCCAAATGGGGCAGATGGAGGCATGGGAGTCCAACTGAGGCCAGGGTACCATAGTACTATAAATTGCTTTGGGAATGAACAATTTAATTGTGTCACGTAACTTTTCGCACTTTTGTGCGGTAAGCAATATTCTCTTTTCAGTTTCGTCTATTCGTCCGTCAACTGTTTCATCCAACACGAACTATTCGTTTAACTGCTGAAAAGCATCCCATGATAGAACACAGTCAAAATGAGTTGCAATTTGAATAATAATAATAAAAAAATAAAAGTGGATGTTAAAAAGAAGAACAAAAAAAAAAATAGCTGAAAACTAAATTAAAAATTGTTGAATTGTTGGTTTCATTTAAGTGTGAAAATGTCTGTTTAACATTTGTTTGTTGCAATAACAACAAAAGAAAACAATTACACTATAATATACAAACACGCACGTTAACAAAATAATCTGAATATACATACACATACTACATACGAGGTTCTATTCATAAGTAAATTAAACTGTTTTTTCTTTAAATGTCAACCTAATTCTAAACTGGTCCCTTAGTGTTGTAACATAATTTTAACCCTGCTATCTTTCAGAATAATCCTTTTGTTTACGTGTTCATCACGATATCTCTAAATATCTAATATTTATTTCAACACCAATTCAGCGCTAGCTGAAATATACATAGATTCCATGTTCCTTCTACAAAAGAAGCGTTACGCGATAGGTTTCACGCTTGAAAACTATTTTCAATCCTAGCAAATAAATAAATGATTTTTGTTTCACTCCTAAAGCTTCGTACAGTCGGTGGTCAAATCTTGCAATGTTGCCATTTTTCTGACAATGGTGCCATTGTCAGATGCATTCATTTTACACATCTGCCAAATGAAAATGAGCTTACAATGTTCACACAGTTGCAAGACATTTCTAGGCAATTTAAATGACAACATTGTAAGATCTGACCACCGTTTGTACGAAGCTTAAGGCTTTGCTTAGATTTATCCAAAAAAAAGGTAAAATAAAATCGGCAAAAGTTGATAACACTGGTTTGCAGCAATAATAATATGTGTAATATAAAGACTTTAAAACAGTGTTCGAAAATAAACAGTACATTACATTACCAAGAACGATATAATTGATAAACAAATGCACAAACAAAAAATTTTACCAACGACCGCACCACGAACATCTTGTGTGTGTATTGTGTATATGTTTTTGTAAAAATGTTTGGTTTTTTTAATTAAATGTTCCGTTCGGAACGGAATTAAATGTTCCGCTTTGCAATAATTTTTTTTTTTATCTTTTTAACTTGATTTTAAGCAAAGCTTCGTACAGACGATGGTCAGAAATTACAATGTTGTAATTTTTTCGACAATGGTGCCATTGTCAGATGCATTAATTTAACACATCTGCGAAATAAAAATGGCGTATAATGTTCACACAATTGCAAGACATTTTTAGTCAATTTTAATGAAAACATTGTAAGATCTGACCACCGTCTGTGCGAAGCTTAAGTTTCGCATTTTTTAGCTTTTATGAAAGTGTTAATTAATTTGATCTTTCCATTTACATTTTGTATTGTCACTTTTTACTTTACAAAGTTAATAAACTTTTCAATTGTTTACCAAAGTTAAATGTGGCGATGAATGTGAGCGGGTCGAGAGGATGTAAGCAAATGAGCATAAGTAAGTATGGCACAATTAACACCCACGTTAACCCAACACCCACGCTGCTATTTACTGTTTGTCATCAGTGTTGTGTAATTTACTCTTATTCTTACGCAATCACCACCATTCTCTTTAACTTACATGTGCATACATAGTAAATGCTGTTGTGAGTATCGCATGTGTGTGAATTGACTCTTCCATTCCGTCACACACATCTGCCTTGCATGTTCACTAAACTGCAAAGGCATTGCAAAGCAATGCAAGTAATAAACTTTTGAATATAAAATTCAGTTTGCATATTTCAAGGCGCTAAGTTAAGCATCTCTGTGACTCTCAATGCACCCGACCACCCACCGCTATTCACTCATTTTTATTTGCATTTTTCGCTATATGTATTTCCTTTATTTCATTTTTTAAAAGCGTTTCATTCATTCATGGCTTCGTGTATGTACAAATGTTCCATGAGCATATAGGGGGATGTATGTATTATTTAATTTTGTATGTGCAAGTGTTCCTTTTGTTGTTGCCTTTCATTTACTTTTTTTCGTGTGATTGTCATTGTTGTTGTTGTCATCATCATCATGGGAACACTAAATGCAATTTGTTGTATTGCAAATGATACTGAAAATTATCGTGACATTTATTTAAGAGTAGAATTAGTTTCTTCTGTTGAAGGTTGTGGGTGGCGGTGGTTGGAGCTGTGAAGCTTGTGAATAAGTGGCGGTGATGGAAATGCTGCATGCATCTAATAAACTTGGGGTTTAAATGTGGATCATCATAAATAAAATGGAAAATTGTAAATTTTATTTTAAAAGAGCTTTAAAACAAGAATATTTATGTATATTTCACAATTAAAAAAAATCACTGTCCAAAATCGTGGTGTAAATTATAAATATCAGTATTGTAAAAAAAAGTTAATATGTTCAAAAGTAAAAATGATATTTGTTAAACAGAAGTTTTTTTTAGCGCTTTTTTGAAAACTGTCTGATTTGAAGCAAAATCTCTTTTCTTGTACTCTTAGATCATACACAGAAAAAATTATTTAGGTATTATTTAGGTATGTACATATTAAAGAAAACTAAAAACATACGTATTTATGGATTGAAAGTTTTTGTTTCATTACTATAATGACATTTTTCATTGTTCTAATGAAAATTTAAATTTATGAAGGCATGCTTTTTTGAAATATTTTTATACTTTGAATTATTGAGACTATAGAGTTATTTGAATGTTAAAAATAATTTTTTTTTCAATTATTGAAATACATATGTTGCTTTTATAAAAAATTTTTGATTACATAAATTTAATGGCAAATTACATTAGATGTATGAAATAATTAAATCTTACATTTTTTAATCAACAATTAAACATATTTTTAAGGAATCTATAATTTTGTATTAATTTATGAATATAGTTATGTTTGTATATTGTTTTTTATGTTCCCATTTGTTTAACTTGGACAAACTTTAGTTTTCATATATCCAATGAAAATTTTTAACGTAATTACGAAATCCAATAAATCAATTTTAACGAAAATACTTCATTATAACTACGAAATTCCATTTGGACAATGAAAATTTTCATTTAACCAGTGAAATTTTTTTATGAAAACGATCCATTAAATATATGAAGCATTTTTCTTTCAGTGTGGAACAAATTACCATCACGTTTTCAAAAACAAAGCAACACTTCGGCCTTTAAGAAGGAATTATTACAGTATTCTAAAAATCTTTAATATAGCTTAAATATATCTATATCTATTTATTTATTAATTGTTTTTATTTATTATTTATTTATTTTATTGAATGTATTGTATAACTTAATTTAATAATTCAATTTTTATATGTTAAATTGACATGTAACTTACTATCACTGTAAGTTAAATGATTTATATCAAGGCGAATTCATACAAGGTGGTCTTATTTTGAAAACGTTTCACAACACTGTAAAATATTTTAACGTTGTGTCAAAAATTCAAGCAAATATTTCATTTTGTTTTTAATTTCAAATTGTGTGTTTTTGAAATGTAATAACTTAAAAAAGTTTTAAATTTCATAATTTTAAGCGAAAATTATTTAAAGAACCACTAGAACGGTATACCATTTTGACACAAGGTTAGTTATCAGCTGTTGCTTACGTAGCAAGATAAGTTCACCTGGTGTAAATTCGCCTTGATTTATATCTTTTTTTAAAATAAAAACAAATCCTTAATCCTTTATAAAAAAATATAAATATATAAAGTATGATCAATTTACTGGTCACGTTTTTTTATATTTGTTCGTCAAATATTTGTTAGGTCTGAACATACATTGAGAAAAGAAGATTGACATTTAATGACAATAAAAAAATGTCCCACCTCATCCTAGACTGGAATCCTTATAATTGCGAAGAAAGGGGACGACCTAAAAATTCTAAGAAAACGGTATGATGAAATAAGTAAAACGAACTGGGGTCTTCCCCCAAGAAAGTGATTATTCTTGATTTTATTAATGTAAATGATAACAAGAGAAAGGTATTGACGCCAGGTCCAGTAGATATGGACTTAGAGGTATATAATATCAATATTCCGACAGTAGTCAGCTGTCCGACAAGTTACCGTGCCGATATCAGGACTTTATTGAATAGACCAAATTTTTTCGTTGTCTCCGACCGCCGAATTTACATCGAAAAAAAAGCAGACTGGCACGGCTTCCAAGAGTTTACCTTACGCATCTTCAATAACCTACCGATTCCCACCAATGTTAACATAGTAGAGAGGAAGTTTCGGGAAGCTGACACCGCAGCAGTTTCATTCACGCTGGTCGAATTTCCGTAGGGCGTCCGCACTTTATAGTAAAACTACAATATCCGACGTCAAACAGTGCCTTTAGCCGAGTTTTTATTGAGCACCCCGACAGAGACAAGGCGAAAAACGGACTTCACCACAACTTCAAACGCCAACTGAAGTTGCAGAATGGGCTCCATGGATGGGCCAGGCCCTCAAAGGCCATATGACCCAACCGAATCTGCATGCTGATGTTGGAACACCTTGGTGAGCGGGAAGTTAAGTACCTGACAGCGGTTTTTAGCCTGCAAGTAAGGAGCGTTATTATATGGGTCGAGTGATCCCACTGATAAAACCCGGAAATCCGCTCTTGTTTTACTTCTGCCTCTCTAAACTCTCAACATCCCTAAAGGGAGTAGAGGTATTCACCTGTATTGGCGATTGTACCATAATGGCGACGGGTCGCAATGTTGATTTGCTTTGCGGTAAGGTAAATGGTCACTTTGACGAAATACACAATTTCTTAAATGCACGTAACATGCAGTTATAACCTGGACGATGGAGGTAAAAAACAACTTAAGCATCATGGTCGACGGCGTACAAATTTCAACAATGAACAAATTGCGAAATAGGAACAAGGTTCTCAAAGTGCTAGGTGGCACCACTTAGGATATGGCTAAAGAAACCTTGCTTGCTACTTGCAAAATGATTGTTCGGTGAGTGTTTAAATATGCTGTTTTAGTGTGGTCACCTTCGTTGAGTGATATCCAGTAGATAAATATTCAAAGCTGTCGAAACGTAACTTTAAGGACCGTCAGAGGCTGTCTTCAAATAACCACTAAACACTATATTCAAGAGAGACAAAGGTTCTACCGGTCAAAGAACACAACGTCAAGTTAATGAAACAGTTCCTTCTGGAATATCATCGGCTCACATGAGGCATGTCAGTCAAGACATACAAGAAGAGCATACAGACGTATATGAGTAATCAGAGGTATATGAAGTATATGAGAGTTTGAACGACATTCATGGAGATGTCACCAATTCCACGGTAACAGAATACTGCATGAATGTCGTGATTGGAGTACGCCCAGAGCCGTTAACAGACGCTGAGATAATTCTGCAGCGTAAAACAAGAACGACTTGCACACCTACGATCAGGATGAAGCATTAGCTTTAATGCCTTCTGGTCCCGCAATTTATATTGAGCATGTGGAATTTGAATTCGGAAGAGAATTTGGAAACATATGTAAATAAACACTTACAAATCAATTTTTTCCAGCTTGGCCTCTCGAAACCTTTTGATTGGACCTAATATACAAAATAGATTTATGATTAATCTATTCACCAAGTCCAATAAGCATTTATAAAACATAAGCATAATAATTTGTCAAATTTAATAGCTTTGCCAATTATCTAATAATGTATTGTTGGTTGTTATTTTAATGAAAATTTATTAAAACAAATATTTGCAAAATTTATTTGTTTTAATTTACGTGCTTTGCATATTTTATTATTGAAGCCTACTAGAACTTAAATTATGACCAAGTTTTTACTCGATGCTTAACTATTTTTCTTTCGTTTAGAATTTCGGATGCGTGTGTGTGGGTGTGTATATTTGTATGCGTGTGTTGCCCGTGCAGCATTTTGAATTAAATAACAGCTGTTTTATTTGGTCGGTCATGCAAAAAACTGTTAATAACATCATGTTTTGGTTGGTTGTGTATTTGTGTGTTTGAAAGTGTTTATGTATGTACGTGTGTGCTGCTATTTTTTTTATTAAGTGCAATTTTTTTAATTGTGTCACGTAAATCTTTAGTTTAGTATTTTTATACCCTCCACCATGATTGGTGAATGAGAGTACACTAAGTGTGTCGTTCCGTGTGAAACTTTTTAAATATTCATAAATTCTGGGTCGTTGAGTAATTCATAGTCGATTAGGCTTTGTCCCTGTATCTGCCCATCTGCTGAAATAACGCTCACTTCCGAATGACCTAACAAAAAAAAAACAATTGAACTTTTAAATATTTCTAGTTCTCATAAGCAATTTGCGATTTAAATTCGGTTGGAAATGATGTATGTGCCCAAATGTGGATTAACCTGCCAAAAAAAATTATATTTCTGTTACAAAAACTAACATATATTGGTGGCGATGTGCGCTGATTGTTAGGTTAGGTAGAAAGGCTGGTGCGTCGCCAATATTTTTACCCTCACCCAGAGACCTATATGAGCCATTGTGACGCCTTAGGTAGAAATAAAATACTAATAAGAAAATAAGGCGTAAAAGCATTACAAAAAGTAAGAAAAAGAAAAACAACCCTTGCAAGCACAACAGCGCTTCTACTATAAAGCCAGGTCATGGCCATTGTGAATCCCATTAGTTTCTCGGGCCCACAGAAATATTTTCAAATTCTCCTATGAACCTACAAACCAGCCAGTCTCGGCCTGCTATTCTGTAGCCTAGGACATTGACACAGAATGTGCTAACCTAAGCATAAATCCTCCTATCACCATCGCAATCCTACTTATCATGAAATGGCCCGTGATCAGACCTACCATGGTCCTGACGCAGACCTTGCTCCTGCCCATCAGCAAATTAGAATCAGTATTCCTTAGTATCGGCCATAACGTTCGCAATACTATACAATCCGTTTTATTTATCCAGGCCCGATTAGTCCCGCTTAGAACCCATTCCCTAATCTTTCGATATATAAACCCTATTGGAGGTCTGACTGTCTCCAAACAGTCAGAATCCTCCCTTTCCTAAACCAGCCACGCGAACTCATCGTCCATTTTATCACCGGTGATGTTACAGTGACACCGATTGTAATTTAATGTGAAAAATCGCTTTAAAAGACTTGAAATACCAAATTTCGTAAAGATCTATCCATAGTTTAGACCATAGACCCCATATAAAGCCAATTCTTGGAAAAGCATTTAATACACCGAAAACCGTAACAATTGAAGAAGTTGTGGTAGAAATATGGTCTTGTTCAGTGATAATCACTCCAGAATTTGCCATAGAATAAATTAAATGATTGTATTGAAATTTCGTTTTGTAAGAATAGAAATCGCTCCACCAAGTTCTGTGATGATCGGTCCAAAATTAAGCATATTTCTTATAAAACCCCGTCCATAGAAATAACTTTAATAGGCCTTAAACCGAAACGAATTATAATCTTTTGGTGAGATTAGATTTATATGAACAAAAACAACAGCATAAGGTCTTGCAATGATCGGTATTTATTTTAATATATATATCCCTAAAGCATACTCTCGAAAAAACACAAATGAGGTCAGACTTAAAAGAAGATTGGTTTCTTTATAGTTTTTAATTGATCCCATATTCTGTCCACTCTTTGAAAATATTTAAATACGCCTAAAACCGTAACAAATCTAGATATTGTTTTGAAATTTGGTCAAATTTAGCTTTATGTGGCTAGAAATAGTGTTTTTCATACGGGATTTCCCGGGAAATGTGTGCGGGAATTCCCGGGATTTTTTTAATTTAATTGTGGCAACTTTACTGCTGATATAATTGTAAATAAGTTGGGTCATACAATAGATCTAAGTCGTTAGGCAAAGAGGTCTTAAGTCAAAAAAACGCATTTTGAGATTTTTGATTGGCTTTAATTAAATCGTTTTCTCTTTTGTTTGGTTTAAGTCCCTTTAGTCTAGCATAACTGCTTCTAGTCGTTATCATTTGCTCTTAGGAAAAACGTCTATAAAATACACCAAATAAATATTATTCAATATTTAAATATAAATTATAATCCTTTTTCTCTTCGACCTTTTTATTAAATATTAGACTTTAATAAATTTTTCAAGCTTAAGGTCTCTTTTTTTATAAAATTAATTAAAATGGTTATTTCGATATTTCGATTTCCGTTGGAAATCTTCTTCAGGAAATTTTTAAATAAAATAAAATTACAAAATTGTATTTTACAATAAATGGAAAAATAAGAAATAAAACATGGAAAAATAAATTTTAAAATTTCAATTAACAAAATTATCATAATACATTTAAAAATTCCATTCTACAAACTTTGAACAAAAAGACAAACAAACAAACAAAAAGGAAAAAACAAAAATTTTAAAAATATTCAAAGCCTAAAACCTAAACAGTTATTTTCCCTTAATAAATTTTCACCAACTGAGCTATGCCATCTGAAATTCATTTTACAAGCAATCAAGGACAACTACCTATTTATAATTATCCCTTCCATCAACCTATTTATTTTTATTCAATAAATATCTATAAATCTGAGTATCCTGAGTACCCTCAGTATCTTTTTTAAGATTAATTCTTTTCTCAAATGGAACATTATTTATCTGCAACATTTCTAACATACATATACCCACGTTTCTTAAAACTTTCCGTATTCAAAATTGATGTGTTTTCAAAATCAGGATAATGATTAAAATCCCTACAATGGGTTGATAACGCCGTTCCATGGGCCGAATTAAATTTCCTATATTTTTGGTCATTTTTATGTCCTGTAATCTAATCTTCAGTTTTGTCCCAGTTGTTCCTACACATATTTTCCTACATTGCTCATTATCATTGTCACCACAATGAACCTTATAAACTAAATTCGACATATCTGACTTTTGTAATTTATCCTTAGTTTTTGTGAATAATTTCCCAACAGAATGGCACATTTCTGTATTTCCCTTTATCATATATATTCTAGATTATCAATAACAATTTTAATTAATTTTCATGTTGTAAAATTCCTTTCTTCATAAATATAGTTTAATGAAAATTAAATTTGATGAACTTAAGCCTAATTAAAATATTAAAAATTTGGATTAAAAACCATAAATGGTTCAACAAAATAACCACAATACTAATTATTGTTAAAGCTAAGGCACGAGCTCTATGTGCACATGTTTCCTTCAAGTTGTGATGAAAAAGGTCAACAAGAAAAAGAAAGACAAAAATGAAAAACAAAAAATGTACTTTGGACTTCAAGAAAAATTCTTGACAAAAGTACGAAAAAACAGAAGTAAGGAAAAACATGTAAAATCAATTAAAATGGATAATCATTCAAAAAAGCAAACTTCGATCTACCAAAGGTTAAAATACAATTTGGTTTAAGGATTGATGTTTGACTATTGACGTCAGCAGTCGTCGATGGCTGCGAGTGTAAGACGGCAAATCCATCTGAGGAGATCGAGTGGTTGCGATCGAAACATGTCATGGTAACCTGCCGGCCAGGGTTCGAGCCCCGGCCACGGTCAAGAATGAAAGATGATCAATAACAATTTTAATTAATTTTAATGTTGTAAAATTCCTTTCTTTATAAATATAATTTAATAAAAATTAAATTTGATGAACTTAAGACCAATTAAAATATTTGGGGGATTTACAAGGTGTGATATCAAGTCATATTGTCATAATGTCCTAAATAATATTTTACAATTGTTTAAAAAAATACTGTTGTGTTGCAAACAAAATAAAAATTTTAATGCTGTGTTCATTGATTCTTCATAACTGTACAGTAGAAATCTAAATTATAAGCGGCTGCCCACAGCAGTCCTATATATTTCTTGTAATTATTTTAAGACATATGACTTTACAACTTTATGAGTGCCTTGTGAATACCCCAATTAAAAATTTGGATTAAAAACCATAAATAGTTCAACAAAATAACCACAATACTAATTATTTTAATTAATTTTATAAAAAAAGAGACCTTAAGCTTGAAAAATTTATTAAAGTCTAATAATTTTTATAAATTAAATAAAATAATATTTTGCATCGATTTGTATCGAGCGGTAATTCCGGGGATCCCGGGAAATCGAAAAATAAATCCCGCTTTCCCGGCAAATGAAAATGTCCCGGAAAAAAACTCTAGCTAGAAATAACACGGTGAGATCTTATGATAAAAGGTACATTATAATGCGGTCTTTCAACAGCACTTTAAAACGCATACAGTGCTAAAAACAATTGTATTGTCGAAATGAAATTTGTTCCAATGTAGGATTTTTAATTATAGAAATCACTCTACCGAGTTTTGTGATGATCGATCCATCATCCATCATTTATTTATAAAAAATTCCCTCCTGAAAATTACTTTGTCTTGGGTTTTGAAAGTTTCTGAAAGTTTTCTTTCAGAAAGTCTTAGTTTATAGGTGAGAGGGGGAAGAGAACATGGCCTCTCATCAATAAATTCAGACTTTCTGAAAGAGAATTTTCCTACGAACGAATCATGATATATTATTTAAATGATGTGAAATTTAGTTTTATATATGATTGTTTTGGAATAGAGCTTAATACGCCTAAGGGCCGTTTTCACAACTTACCGATAGCCAAAAGTAAACTTAAACCGCCCCTATAAAAAGAGCTCAATTATTAAAACTTTACTTTAACCTAAAGTGAGCGATAAAGTAAATTAAGGTTCATCCTACCTAATAGGTCAAAGTAAAGTTGTATTAATAGAACACTTCTTGTACGGCCGATAAAACCTACCTTTAGCTATCGGTAAGTTGTGAAAACGGGCCTAAGTCTGCTATAAATCATAGTACTGTGAGGTAAGTTTTTATAAAAATGGCTTAATAATTTGTAAACCCAATATAAAGCCAACTTCTGAAATATTCAAATTGTCGGTGGAGGGTATCAATGATTCGGCACAGCCGACTATAGCACTTTTACTTGTTTTTATTATTTTATTCTATTGCTATTTTGTGTTCTTGTTTTATTGTTTTTTTTCTTTTATTTTGTATGCACTCATAACGTTGCAACGCATTCATTGAGTTCGTGAATATTTTTTCTATGCAATTCATACAAACATATAAATAGCAAGTACAAACATAGTCACGAAAACAAACCCAAACATATTTACATACATAAGAACAAAGTCAATGTAGTTTTACGCTGTATAGTGGGACTATAAGTTTATAGAAATTCAACATTATTCAACTAAAATTGGTAAGTACATTTTAGACATTCGAATTTTTGATCATTTTGATTTATTTACTGCGATGGCTCAATGACTGCAACTTTACTTTTTCAACTTTTAGGCCCGTTTTCACAACTTACCGATAGCTAAAGGTAGGATTTTATCGGCCGTATTAAAAGTGTTTTATTAATACAACTTTACTTTAACCTACCAGATGGGATGAACCTTAATTTACTTTATAACTCACTTCAGGTTAAAGTAAAGTTTTAATAATGGAACGTCTATGGAAAGTCTACTTTAAGCTATCGATAAGTTGTGAAAACGGGCCTAAAGCGGCCCATACACTTGCAATATTATTATATGTGATATTTGCCATATTATTTCCATTTTGTCCTATACTATGCAATAAGTCGATCAATGGTTTCATTTATTCAATAAAAAGGTGAACATAACCTCTAGGAATAACATAAACAGCATTGTACAATGTTGCCAATACATTTGTGCAATAAAAATCAAAGGTCTTTTGATTGTTGCCAATATATTGTGCCACCTTCGAATATCACATACACATTGTACAATACGTAAAATTAAACAATTTTATTGCAAGTGTATGAGCCGCTTTAGTTTAGTGTTTTTCTTAACTAATTGATAGAATCATGTGATTATGCTGATTTCAGATGTCATTATTGTTTTTAATAAATTTTTAATTCTAAGTTAACTATTTTGTAATACAAATGTTAGCACTAAATACAATCTATCTATATTCTCTTTTGCATGGTATATGTATACGTCCAAAGCCTAAAGCTTGAGGTGTGTTTGGATACTTTGTTGCCCTTTGGCTCGACGCATGCAAAAGTAGTTGCCAATCCTACATCATGCGTTAGAGGCGTAAATGCATTCGACGTGTATGCGGTGCAACTTGTAAAGCTAAATTTTCACTGATTCTACTTTTTTGATAGATGCATAAACGCATTAACGCATAAAACACGTTGTGTGGACCTTAAGTTTTAATTCAAAATGTCAACGTTGCTCACAATAAAGAAATCATCTTCAACACGCAACCTTTTGGAATTGAAATTGGTATCGCAAGTTAACTATATTTTTCAAAAATGTAGTCGATATCGCGTACTTTGGTGTGCAGGGTGGGCGTAAGGGAAATGGAATTGGATTTTCGGGATTGTTTCTGCTCTGAAGTCAATTTGTATATTTATATAAATATATATATGTCCTTTATTCATCCATATAAAATACACAATTTAATAATTATATTTAGATAAAATGTTCACAAGTAGCAAAGGGCGTTAAGGAACAAAGACTGTGGTTCGTTTTAAAATTTTGGTAACGTTTCTGTTATCAATTAGTTTAGGAAGATTGGCTGATTGGGTCAAAGCTTCCGATCCTAGTATTGGGATCAGAGTGCGAAAATAAACATTATATACCGTTCTTTAGTGTTCGGTTCGGTAGATATGTGGTAAGCAACGCTAATAATGTTTGTGTAGTTAATCTTAAAAAAACGTTTCTATGTTTGTGATCTTCCAGCTCAACAAAAAGATGAGAACATTTTATTGCATTCTGTTTTTTTTTTTTTTTTTAACCACAAACTTCGTTGTGTTCCGTTCGTTGCTTTGAGTTGTGCTGGTAAAGAAAACCAAAACTTTCTTACAGAAGCAAAATACATATACGAAAAACAAAAAAAAAAAGCAAAAAATATAATTCAAAAGATGTGCTATCATGTTATATTGTCATAATGTTCTTAAATGTTACAATAATTTGAAAATATTGTTGTTGCTTTGTTAACAAAAAGTACACAGAAAAAAAATGAAAATTTATTTCAATTAAAAAATTTGTGATATTAATTAAAAAATTAATTAAATTTACACCAGTAAACAAATTAATTGTATCAATTAAACCAGTTAATAGTATTAATAAAACGTTTAATTCACTTGCTTAAACGTTTAATTCACTTGATTAAATTTTTAATTAAAACTGATTATATTTTTGATTAATGCTTTAATTGGTGAAAAATTTTGGTGAATTTTTTCTGTGTAACTAATCAGAAGAGACATGCGCTGAGCGGCTGAGCCGAGCCGCATTAGTTTTGTAAGCCGTCGCCGTTGATGATATAATTTTTATATTTGTTTTAAATCAGCTGATTTTAATTCAAAATAGCACACTGAATTATGAGGGGTTGTTCACAACAGTCGTATTTTTTCATGTTATTACACAGAACAAATTCACCAAAATTTTTCACCAATTAAAGCATTAATCAAAAATATAATCAGTTTTAATTAAAAATTTAATCAAGTGAATTAAACGTTTAATTTATACTATTAACTGGTTTAATTGATACTATTAATATGTTTACTGGTGCAAATTTAATTAATTTTTTAATTAATATCACAAATTTTTTAATTGGAATCCATTTTTATTTTTTTCTGTGTATTTTAAGACATATGACTTTATGAAACATTGTGAATGCCCCAAATGTATGTCTAAAGAACCACTACAATTGTTCTGTTTTATAACGAAGAACAGAACACTGTATAATGTTCGTTACTTTCTTGAAAATTGTTATGAAAGGTATTAAGGGTTGTGTATTAATACACAAACACTATAAAAATAGATATCGTTTAAGGGTGTGTGAGCCGTACGTTTAATAATGTTCTGTTTATTTTCGAACACTGATTGGGATTGGCAACACACCTCTTGGCCGGTGAACCGTTTTACGGTTAAGTTCAGTTGAATTTCAGTGACCAATTGTGTTCGATTCAGCGTTACCGTTGGTGCCACTAAGTTAGCAATTTGCCACTTTTTTTAATGCGTGGATACTATTTGGCCCCTTTTTCAAAATGCACCCAAATGTGATACTTTTTGTAATTTTTGCCACTTTTTTGATACTTTTTACGTTAGGAAAATATACTTTTTTTCTTTCTTTAATAAATAAGTTATATTTATTTAATTTTTTACAACAAATGAGCCATTTGTAAGTAAGTATGTAGTATGTCCATTGTAATACGATCAATTATTTTTTAGTGTATATAATAACTACATAATGTTTTTTGTTATGTTTTTAAACCATTTATAAAATGTTATTTAAAATTATAATAAATAGAAAAAAGCGTAAAAAATACATAATGTGGTGTACTTATTTTAATTTTTAAAAGATGTGCCCATTTTTAAAAAAAAAATCCACTTTTTGGTGCCGCTTATTTTGTAGATATCCCCTTTTTTTGGTACTTATTGAAAATATCCGACATTAACACTGGTTCCGTTGTCTCCTAGTTTCCTGAGACGCATATAATGCCCTCAGGATACTCCGACATGTAACGCCTCCCACTTTAGCTGCCACACGGACGGGTGTCTGCGTAACATTTTCAGGGGACACTTGGTACAAGACCGGAAGTTCGAACAGATTAATCGCTTCTTGCTGCCCCCATAGGCATAGAGTTTTTCACCTTGATCTGCAGCCATTAAGAGTTTTCTAAGAATTTGAATTTGTCTTTTTGAAAATTTACCCGTAAGTTTTAATTTTGATGAATGAAAGCTTTTATTTTTTTTTACTATTTCTGAGTAGAAATATGTTTGTTAGTTGCTATTTTGATTCGCTTAGATTTTCTGGATTTAAGATATTCACGGTCTTGTCCCTCCGGTTCCATAAGGAACTTGATATTACAAGTTTTTATTGTACAACGAATTAACACTTACACTTACAACATTTTGATGGCAAAGTTGTTTAACGTTTTTTATTTTTGTAGTTTTTTTTCAACATTTTTTCTGCAGCTTATAGTGAAAAATTCAAATGGCTTTTTTACCGAAGCATACAAGTAGGCGTTTGTAGATGTAAATAGTTTTGCATACAAAAAGGCCGACGACAACGTCATGTTGTTGCTACCACTGATGCTGTTTTTGTTGTTGCTTGTAAATATTTGTTCTTATTTTTTTTTTATTATTTTTATTGCAGTTGCTTGTATGTTGTTGTACGTGTACAACATTGTTAATATTGCTGTTGTTGTTTAATGTTGTTAGCAATTTAATTTAAAAAAAAGCATACAAATGTTTTTGAAACGCATTTATATGCAGGGAAGCGCGATCATGAGTTCCATTTCACCAACAACCGACAACTTTCCACTATACATAAGCTCAAAAGGAACATAAAAAAAATTTAATTTAGCTACAAAGTGCAAAACATAAATTTTAAACAAATTGAACAAACAAAAAATGGAAAAATACTCACACATCGCTATTAAATGTACGTTTTTCATTTAGTTTTTTTTTTCTGATTCTGTTATTGCTCGTATTTAAGCCTTTAAATAGATTCTAAATTAATGTTAATTTGTTTGAATATTGTTGCAGGATAAAGTTATTTTAATGAGTTAAATCCTTTTAAATCAGGAAAATTGATATACAAATTTACAACTATAATTGACTAAGTAAAGAAAACAGATGAAAGAAATAACTAGTCGAAATAAAATATTTTTTAATGGTTGATATTAATTAAGCAAATAAGAAAATCTGGCATGAATGTGAAAGTATGAATTATTAATCCAAAAAACAATAATGGGTCGGGTGAATAAAAAGCTAGTTTATGCTACATAGTACTAAGTACTAGCACTAGCTTTTACTTTTCAGTACTAGCTATGCTGAAAAGCTTAAACTACAAAAAGTGTGAATAATTCTTTGCTAGCAAATGTTTAAAAGAGAAAGCAAGCGCTTGAAAATGCGACTATCAAATAAAATTAATTACAAAGTGCAATAATTAAAATTTTTTATACTTATTTTAAAAAATATTAATGTATAAAACAGAATGTAAGAAAAAAATGTTTATTTCCTTTTTGATGTCTTGAATCGTTAAACAAGTACTGTGTATTGATATTAAAAACAAAATCCCTGTAAATGTTTTAGTTTTTATGCGAACATAAATAAACATATTTTTGTACATTTATCTGTTTTTTCTTTTTTCTTTAAAAAAAATTTTTATTTGATTTAAAAAATGCAACACAGACTTTCTATGGCAAAAGTCTGTACCGACCTTTATGGGGTATATCATAAAAAAACTTAGTGATTATTATTTTTTATTGTTAAGCTTGTTTTACGAAATTTATAAAATATTTTAAAAATTAGTAAACTGTAACATACGGCCATGTTCTGACAATCGCACGATTTGAAATCGCAAAACGCCAGATTTATTTTATGGTGTTCTTTAACTCGTGCGTTTAGCTTGCGATCTGCCATAGTTTTTTTTTCAAATATTCTAGTTCTCTTTTGCAATTTTAAGTCGCCAAACTTCTTGCTATTGCAATTTACAGAACACCTAATTTAAAATTTTAAGTAAGAATCGCCAATGTTAAGCGTTCTGCGATTGTCAGAACATGCCCGATATGTACATATTTAAATGTATTTGTTACATTTACAAAGATTTTACCATTTTAGGTATTTTTTCGAAAAATATACAATTTGAAATTATCTTCAGGATGTTCATAAAATTAAACATACACAGAAAAAAATATCTCAAGAAAATTTTTAACAACACAGTTTGTTAAAAATAAAATTTTAAGTCAACAAACTTTTTGTTTGATTCAATGAAAAAATTTATCAAATTTACACTTTGCAAAATAGCACTCAATTAAACATATTTAATAATGAAGTAATTAAATATTTCTTCATATTAAATAAAAAAAATATTTGAATCAAAGTAAAGACAGTATTTTAACAGCTCTTGTTCATTTTTAAATAGCTCATAATTCTCATTTGTTTTACAGTTTTATTTGAATAGTATATTTAGTTTTGCTAAAGTCTTTGGAAAAGGTTTCCTGATGATCTGGCCTAAGCAACCAGTGAAATGCGCATAGGAACTTACTTATCCCCGCATAATAAATTTTAGTGTTTTTTAAAAATATAAAAATTAAAAATTTATGAAATCATCATTAATAAATAAAAAATAGAGATTCGATTAACATTTTGTTTGATTTATTCAACATTTTCAACAATTTATTTTAACAAATCAAGTAAACATTTTGTTGAAAAAAAATATTTTGGGCAACAATTTTTTTTATTGACTCAATAAATTTGGTTGTTGACTAAAAATTTAACAATTATACATACAAACTTTTTTATCAATACCGCAAATACCGTCATCGCAGAAAATTCAAAAATTTTTGTAATCAAATATGCGATTTTCGTATTCAAATAAGAAAATTATTTTTTTCTGTGTACATATCGATGGTTTTCTTCCGCAACCTCGTAACTTAAAATCAACTACTTTTCGGGAGAGACAAAATACTTTATTTTTTCCAAATATTTGAAACTTTTTTGCTATATATTCTTTTATTATCCAAGAATTAGGAAAAATTCTGATATTCCGCTAAACAAAAAAATTTAAAATTGTAAGGCGGTATTTACTGATTTCTTTTCCGGTTAAACAAAAAATCGAGTTACGTGGTTGCGGAAGAAAACCATCGATATGTACTAATAAATATTAAAAAAAAAATTATTTTTATTTAAATATTGTAGCAAAACATAAACTTTAAGCATCCCAATCATAAGCTTCATTCACTCGTTTTTATTTACACATTTTTTGAGTCAACACTGGATGAACTAGTTTCCACTAGTCAGTATAAAGTATGTATTAGCCTTAACTCAAATTTTTATTCACCTCAAAGCTAGATTAAACTTCCCAATGGGTCTGCTCAACAATGATTTTATATCTGTGCAAATGGTCTTGCGAAAGAGGAAATGCAAAATATCTTAGTTATTTTTTTAATTCCAACAACAAAATACACACAGTTTCCATTGCATTAAAAAAGGGCTGAATTTTGCCCGAATGTAGGGCATTTCAGAAGTATATTTTCACCGTCACATACATAGTGTACTCTTCATAGATATATTAAAAAAAATCCAAATTAATAAAAACAGAGCCAACGAACGTAGCATTTTGTACTAAATATAAGAAATTAAAATATTTTAATCAATTTATTCTTTTAATTTTCCACTTGGAACTATTTCATATTTATATGGCTTAAACCAAAAACAAAGCTAACAAGGAATCTGCCAACAAGCGCCAAAGAAAGTCAAACTTTTAATTACATTTTCTCTTTTAGTTTTTATTAAAGCTTAGAGACCGCTTATCGCTGAAACGTTGAAAAAATAAAGTTATAATTAAAATGTAATTTTCAATTATTGGTGGTTGTGTTGTTTTTGTCTTTCTTGGATTTTCTTGTCGCCAACTCGCTCATAATTGTTGTTGTGATTGTCTCATTATTTGAAACATTTAATAGTCCCAAACACATTTCACCACCCAGCAACAAAAACACAGGCCCACCCCATGTTTCGTATTTTGTTTCGAATAAAATAAATAAATTAACAGAACTTTATTTGAGTGTTAAACTTAAATTGACCGACCTAAAAGATTTTTTTGGGGGAAAACTTTTTAATGGTAATCAGTTTTCTGATTGTTGTAATTAAATAAAAATAGCAACAAATTGACTGTTATTTAAGTTATTAAAAAGTATTAGGAACAATTATTGAAACAAAGGAATATGTTAAAATGTATGTACGTTCACATTTTTACACAAAAGAGATTAAGATTAAGCAACTAATTTTAAACACTTCCTTGAAGGTGCCCTACACCTCCTTTAGTGAAGAGGACCGTTTTTATTGAACATAGTAAAACTTATTCAATGATTAAATTTCGGCCCCGCTATAAATAATCTGCCGAAAAGGTCTGATAAAAATATTTCAAAATTTCATTTGAATAAATTTTTAATTGGCCACAACTCACATATTCCTCTTCGTTTTTTCATTTCATTTAGAACATAAACAAAATTATCAATAGTTCATTAATTCACTCAAAAGTAAAATCAATGTATCTGTATTAAAATTAATCCGGAGCGGCATTAATAGTACGTTGAGTACGAATTTTCTTGAATCACGTAAAGAAAGATTGAATCAAGTACGGGTAACTTATCATGTTCAGTCCCGAATTCGTACTTGAAATATAATTTAAATTTAATTGTGATTGATTTACTTACACGTCTTACACCGTACTGCATTTCAATTATAAAACACCAGCATCATTCCTGATATGGTTTTTACTTTAAAAACTTAATGTTCATATATAACTGAAAATATAAACTAAATGAGAATCATTGAGAACTCAATCTTACTTTTTAAACATGAAAAGAATGTGTTTTCGTCTTGTCCTGTTGTTTCGGATGCCATTAGGATACGAAAGATATATTTTGCGTATCTTTTGATGACTTCAGGTACCATGTATAATCCTGAAATTTTTCGTACCTTTCGAATCTGTACGCAAAATGTACAGAAATAAAATATTAAGCTTTCCCTCTCTTAAGTTTAACAGTGACATGGCCGCTGATCAGTATTGGGAAAAAAGTGTTAAATTTAAAAAATGTTCTTAATGAGCCGATGTTTAAAAATTTGAAAAATGTAGTTTGTTTAACATGTGTGGAGAGAATTTTTATCCAACTTAAACTTATTAAGACTGATAATCGTAACCGACTCAATATTAATACAATAGCAGCTTTTATAATGATGAAAAAAAATATTAAGAATGTTTCAGCATACGATCCACCTAAATCGATGATTACTAGTAGTGCGAAGGTGTTCTGAGAAAATATGAACATCTTTTTTTTTTAAAGGAAATTTATATGAACTTTTTGATATAATCGACTTACTGCCTATTTCCGATGTGCGTAAGAATTCTTTCGATCGAATAATTACATGTATTTGTACGAAAAAAAGAATTCTTTCGCACATCGGAAATAGGCTATTAGTGTAAACGCCTTAACTCGTATATTAATTACATCCAAATATATGTTAATAAATGTAAACGTTAAAAATGGATTTTCAAATTTTTTTCAATATGTATCTTTTTGGGAAAACTAAAATGAATCTTTCTCCAAATTTCACTGGCAACACTGCTGCACACAACAAGCAAAACCTTTTTAAACTACTGAGGTGTTGTTGTAGTTTCTACAACCAACTTTGCCAAACACAAGTGTATGCACGCATAAAGAATGCAATGCTGATTGATGAGACTAATAAGCTATAAGAGATTAAAACGCTCACTTAGTAATTTTACTCTCAGAGTGGCACTACCAACAAAAAAATTCAATCTTTTTTTTTACTTGTTTTAATAATTTTATACTTATTTTAGGAAATTCAGGGATTTATTTTCGAAAGTAATCCCATTTAGGATTGTTTAAAGTATGTTAAAGTGTTATTCGAAACTTGAATTTTTGAGTACGACTCGTAATTAAAGTAGGTACAAAGAACTTATAAAAAAGTTATTCCGAGTGTGTTTCTTTCGGTGTTATAAGTCTTACAAAACATTATTGGGGGATTCACAAGGTGTCATAAAATCATATGTCTTAAAATAATAACATGAAAAAATACGACTGTTGTGAACAACCCCTCATAATTTAGTGTGCTATTTTGAATTTAAGTCAGCTGATTTAAAACAAATATAAAAAAAGTAAATATTTACCTAAAATCAAAATGTTTTTTAATTCTTATCCATGAATTAATAAATTAATTTAGATTTTTCCTGACTATTTTTCCATTTTTCAGACCCAAACCACAAATATTTTATTTTGTTTTTTTACCAAACATCAGAGTCCTAGGCCGATCCAATTTAACGCCGCAAGTGTTTTGTTGCAAAAAATGCTAGCCGCAGGTTAAATTCGGATGTTAGTCGGATAAAACTATACCATCAACGGCGACGGCTACAAAATCATTGCCGCTCGGCTCAGTTGTTCGTCGCAGGTCTCTTCTGATTAATTACGACAGCACAATAAACATAGCAAGCAAAGTTTTATTAATTTAAGACACTTTTTGTTTACAAAGCAACAACAATATTTTTAAACCATTGTAAAATGTTAGAACATTATGACAATACAAAATGATAGCACACCTTGTGAATACCCCAAATGTACTTATTGTCATAAAATTTCAAAACATGGTATCGAAATAAAATTCCGGATTTATTTACCATAATTCAAGCACAATCATGCTAATACTATCAATGATGGCGGGTATCATATGATCGCAAGCGTGAATCCAACAGAACTTAAGGTTTGGATCCGCCCTTGCATGATCAGGCTTAACCGATTAACCGTTTTTTTTTTTAATATTGTTGTAAACCAATTTCAAACTTGCAAAAGTTATAGAATAAACAAATTTATAGAAATAGTTCTAATGAAAAAATCCAATCGAAGGTTGAAAAAATAATTATAAAGCATTAACCCTTAAACACCCAAGACCGCCTACAGGCGGTCATAAGAAAAAATAAGTATTGAACAAAACCAATTTACTTCACGCTGTTACAATGCAAAAATTTTAAATGATTATAAAATTCTCAGTATAACGGTACCAATTGAGTCGAATGATTGAGATAGTGTGGAAGAAAAAACCGTTCTAGTCAGAACTTTGATGCGAAAAGACACATAAAGTGCAAAATACATATTGAAAATTCAGGTATTTGAGGGTTAAATGTAAATAATTGCGGAACTAATGGGAAAGTGAATCATTTACAAGTCACGTACATTTTTACACAGCCAATCCTTTCCAAAAGTTAACCTTACCCACTGTCCCTCACGGGCTCGGTGATCCCTGTCACGTTAACGAGGTTCTGACTACCGATCATGACCGGTAAACCCTAAATACTTCCACGGCTAAGTCCCGGCACTAACTTTGCATGCCTGGTGCCGATCTATATATGTATATATCTATCTATATATACATATATCTATCTATATATGAATATATAAATGAAATGGTCCATGTATGTAATCGCATCACGTGAGAACGGCTGGAGCGATTTGGCTGATTTTTTTTTCGATTCGAAAAACTTCAAAGTTCCTGGCAAAATATATTTTAAATATAAAACCAACTAGATTTTTGGTTTTCCTTTCAAGCTGCAAATATGATATATTAAAAGTTTTTTGTCTCTACTGTTAAATGTGCTGAAATGCAGTTAGCAGGTTTGTCGTTTCTGTGATGCCGATGAGTCATCCCATTGATGACATCATTTCAATATTTGACCCTGATGACAATTTGGCCAAGTGATATTAAGGCTGACATCACAATAATGAAAAGTGTCATGGGGTCACAAACGAAGACGCTTGTCATAGTACTGATGTCAAAATACATCAGCGTAATGACGCCCTTTCAATCAGTGTATATGAAACTATAGACCAATTGTCACCATTTTAATATGAAAATTAAAACGCATTTACCAAATTTCTTCTTCTTCGGAGTTGTAACATGTACGTAGCGCACAAAGTTTACTTATACTATGTTCGCACGACAGGGTTTTTTCGTAATTTGCTATCTCATTTGTAATTCACAGCCTAATTATGATCCAAATTACATACAAATTTTGAGAGCGGATTATCTCATTTGTACGTAATTCAATTTTTATAACCCTGTGGATTACTTTAAAATCAATGTGATCTCTAATTTTTCTCGGTTTTTTTCCATCACCAGCTGTCAAAGCACTAAAAAAAAACAAACAAAATATTCTATTTACTGGGAAAATAAATAAATGTATGTACCTATTTCTTTGAAATAATATTTTTTACTTACTTTTTTCTTTTCATTTTTAATACAAGTTACCGCAGAAAAACAATTAAATTTAGCAATAAACAAAATTAATAAAAAGAAGAAGAAGAAAAACTATCAACACCGATTAGGAAAATGCCGTGCGAACTTGGTAATTCAAATAAGTAATTAAAACGGAGAGCGAAGTAATCCAAAGCACCGTGCGAACAAGGCATTAGATAGCCAGCCGGGCGGCCTTTTTCAGATCGATTCAAAAAGTGATTCTGATTTTCGGTATACTTAAAGATGGGTCGATTCAAAAAGGTGGGTCGATAGCCAATATCTTTATGTGTAACATACATCAGCACATAAGCATTATACTCTCTCATCTACTTTGGATTTGGTGTAAAAACACCTTTAAATTCACTAATGTTTTTATCTTTGCAGTTTAAAGTAACGTTAAAATTTGCCATTAATTCATCGCAACTTTATGGGGATTTTTTTTTAAGCTACATTTTTTACTTTCCAATAAGAGGATATAAATTAAAAAAAAATACTTATTCAAAATAAACTCTCAAGATTTATAAGATTAATTAGAACTAAGAAAAATATAAAAGAGAAAATACAATCCTTTTTTATTAGACCAATCACCCACATACAAGTGCCACATACTAACAAACGTCTATACTATATACATGTATGTGTATATAACAATATGTTTGTATGTATGTACTTTTAATAACATATCCTTAACAACTTGTGCTTTATTTTTTCACAAAACCCATAAACAAATTTCACCAAAAGCATATAAAAATCAACACAGTATAGATGGTATCCAAGTACCTGTAAGTAACTTATACTTGAATCTATTTATAGGTTATGGTATTTGTATTATTAAGGCGTCACCTAAACAATGTATTTTTATGTTTCAAATGTTTTTTAAAATTTCCAACATACTTTTTTGCATTTTTAAACAAGCGATTTAAAAACGTTTAACTTTTATTACACAACTATTCCCGCTTGATGCTGTAGTTTTTAATCCAAGTGTTTTAAATACGACTGTGTAAATTTGTTGTAGTTTATTGTTTCATAGATACAAATTTTGATTTTTGTTCAGGGGAAATATTGTGCAATTGATCAAACCAAGAACTTGATAAAATCAAATTCTTATTTAAAATTGGACACTTTAATTTACAGACATATGGAACTTGCTTTGTTCAAATGTTACTACAATGTCGGTGTACGTTAAAATTGTTTATGTTTTTAACTGAGTTGATAATAGGAATTATATGGAAGCTATAACTAAACATGGACCGACCCTTTAAAATCTTGAACATTTAATATCGTAATTGAAGGTTGAGCTGAACTAAATTAAACTGAAATATCAATAACTTGCTTACACAGATTTTGATTTTTATTAAACTTAATCTGGGAATCTTAGAATAATTACCAGAGTTGTATTCATACTCATAAAAACAATGCAGTAATGCACAGACATATTTCAGCAAGTTTTGGAGTTTACCTAGTTTTTTTTGTTTAGGTTTTTCGAACATTAAAAATATATGGAAACATTTTCCATCACATTTACTATAAAGAAGTTAAAGTAGTTTTATAATGAATTAGGATTTACATGTTCTCACAGTTTTTAGTGTTGTTATTTATACCTTTATCTTAATCAAACTGAAACTGACCTTCGATTCTACTTAAGGAACAAATGTGTCCAACTTTCCCTTCTTCATTCGAAAGCACACCCATGCATAGAGAGTACAACTTATTGACAGCTATAATTCTTTATTTATTTTTTTAATTCAATACCTGCCAACCCTTAAAATAAAGAAAAATATTTATAATGCTACTTTTAATATGCTAAGGTTTGCAAAAATAAATAAGGCTCCTGCAAATAAATACCTTGAGAGCAAAGGCAAAAAGTCATACACATTGGCTTAACAACTATTAGAGAAATATCAAAATTAAAATTTTATTTAAGTAATAAAATTCTTCTTTCAGATTTTTAGAAAATCTCTGTAAACATATAATTTACATTAAAAAATTATTTACGAGAAGACCTTCTTTTAGTCGACTTGATATGTTTTTTTTTTCTACAAGTTTTATTTTATAGTAACTTTTAATTAAAAGACTCTTATGGATTTATTATGCCAGTAGATGTAGTTTAAATTACTATCGAAACATTTTACATTTACGTGAGAACCAGTTGTGTTCACTTTACCTCTAACACAGAACCTACTTAAGGTACTTTTACACGACATGTAAATAGCGGTGTACTTGCAAAATTTTCCACTGTGGTGAAATGCAACCACGTGGTGCCATCGCGAAAAAAATTTGCTTCTGTAAATGGCAGCTCGAATTAGCAGTGTTCAATTTTTCAATTAGAGCGTGTGTTAGGAATACGTGCCGTGTTAAAGTACCTTTACGCGTTAAATACCCACATATGTGACAATTTAAATACATCTATGTCAGAATCATTCATTAACCTCATGCATAGGAGGCGGAGCTATATAACCTCCCTATAATTGTTAACAATAAAGGTTGAAGTATGAATAAAAAACAACACTTTATGGTCCCTTTAATCGATATACCTCGCCTGTATTTAAAATACATATAAATTGATATTGAAATACGACTATCGAATTCGATATTTTTTAAAAGTCTTCATAAAAAACTCAAAATTTTAGCCGTTTTTCAAACAATAAAAAAGCGGGGTTATCCCATTGCTGATTTCTAGTTAAAACAGTTAAGGCGAACGAGCTTAAAAGCATTTATTTGATTTTGTTTTGGAATAATATATGTATCTAAATATATTTGGAATAATAATAAATTAACACTTAAAAACCCTGCTTCCTGCAATTGATGTGGAAAGAAATACAAAACGTGCGTAAACACAATTGGGGGATTCACAAGGTGTCATAAAGTCATAAGTCTTAAAATAATAACATGAACATATACGACTGTTGTGAACAACCCCTTATAATTCAGTGCGCTATTTTGAATTTAAAGCAGCTTATTTTAAACAAATATAAAAAATAAATATTCACCTAAAATAAAAATATTTTTTTATTCTAATCCATGAATTAATAAATTAAATTAGATCTTATCTGCCTATTTTCCATTTTTTAGACGCAAATCACAAATAAATTTTATTTTGTTTGTTTACCAAACACCAGAGTCCTAGGCCGATATAATTTGACGCCGCAAGTGTTTTGTTGCAAAAATTGCTAGTCGCAGGTTAAATTCGGATATTACCCGGATAAGACTTTGCCATCAACGCCGACGGCTACAAAAACAAATGCGGCTCGGCTCAGCTCAGCCGCTCAGTGCAGGTCTCTTCTGATTAATTACGACAGCACAATAAACATTGCAAGCAAAGTTCTATTAATTTAGGACACTTTTTGTTAACAAAGCAACAACAATATTTTTAAACCATTGTAAAATGTTAGAACATTATGACATTATAACATGATAGCACTCCTTGTGAATATCCCAAATACATGTTGCTACATACCTAAAAACAAAACACCATTTTGCTTATTTACAAGTATTAAAAACATCCAAATCCGGCAATTAGACTGAAGAAGCTGTTTCGATAGAAATAGATGATTTTAGTGGTGATGTAACTAAAAGTTCTTAATCCGGCTGGGCCATATTTTTTAAAACCACCACTGAGCAGGGTTGTCAGATGTGGCGATTTCTCGCCAAACGTGGCGATTTTCAAACTTGTTTGGCGACCTAATTTTTGAGTTGGCGACATGACGAGTTTTTGGCGATTTAAAAAAATAGTTGGCGATTTTGTTGGCTATTTTTGATGAGCTATGGAGTTGTTTTAAAATTCGTTATATTCAATAGGAAGAAAAAATATTACTTTTATTCTAGTATTTTTATGTATGAAATTTGAGGCATTCATATTATAGTCAGTATTTGAAAGTATGTATGTTGAAATGGCTGATGAAGATAATAAAAATCTTCAAGAAAATTGTTTTTCGTTTTTAAAAGTGCTCTTGAAAGAATCAAAAAATATAATTCCTTAAAACTTGAATATGTTTAAAGTCTATGAAAATTGTTCCATTATATGTATGTGGCAATTTATTATCATAGATAAAAAACGTTGGTGTTAGAGATTTTTATGAATCCTAACGTACCTTTTGATGTTTACGAAACACACTCGAAAAAATTAGCGTTTGTTAATTATAAAGAGGGTTTTAATGATGATATTTCATCTTATTTATATAGGTTTAGCCCAAAATTTTTTAGCTACATGGATACGACAGGTACGTACCATTTAAATGAACTTGTTTGGCTGTACTTTATATGCTGGTAATTACAACAAGTATTGCTTGTGTTGAAATTATCAACTCCACAAAAACTCGCCTTCGAAGTAGAAGGCGTATTTTAGCGATACTGAACGAATTTATGTTTTTGAATTTATAAAAAATATTTTTAAAATTTCTAAAAATAGGTATTTAATTGTCAAAAACTAAAAAACAAAGGCTTTGGCGATTTTGGCGATTTTTGACATTGAATTTGGCGAAAAAGTTCAAAATCAATCTGACAACCTTCCACTGAGGGCAAGAATTATTTAGAAGGGCTTATATAAATAATCAGAACATAGACGTAGTGGAAAAATTTTTCCCAACTCACAGCCTGCTAAAACAGCACCAGAAAAAAGATTTAGCAATGCCGGATACAAGAAGCAATAGAATTACATATGTACATAAAACATGTTTGACAAAAATATGTGTGTACATAAGTATGTATATTCAATTTTGTAATAGTTTCAGCTAAATACGTTCGATAAATCGATATTTTTAATTAGTAAATATGGATTATCTTAAAAAATATCGATTTGATATATATCGATATATTTTTCAATTTGCCCATCCCTAGTCCCCGCAATGAACAATGTTGTTTTCAGCGTTACCGTTATGGGACTAAAGTCGCATTTTGCCTCTTTTTTGACTGCCTTTCCACTTTCTTTGCCCCTTTATTTTAAATCCCCTTTTGTATCATTTTGTATATTTGTATATTATTCCAGCTTTTATATGTTCGTATGATTTTACTTTATCCGCTGAACGGATTTATTTTTATGTTAGCATTTAAAACAATAAATTGTCCAATGGACTGAAAGCAGATACCTGACAGCATAACACTGCAACGCATTAACAATTTGACCTTCTCCTAATATTATCCTCCTAAAAATTAAACGTTCAGTTCAATTAAAATTTGTATATTCTTTTTCCCTTATGTTTTTTTTTAATTTTATTATTTTTATTTTTTTTTTTTTGATAAAAAAAGTCAAACCATATTAATTATTTTTTTTTTTTTTTATTAGTAATGTTAAACTATTTCTTTGAAGATTGTACTATTAACAGGAATTCAGTAAGTGTTTTTGTATTATTGATAAAATAAAAACATGAAATATCGCTTTATTCGTCTGTATCGACTCTGTGTTGACATTTGATGATTCAGTTCAAACCACCAACATTGGCCGCTTAAACTGTCCATTAAGTTTATTTAAGGTGAAAGTGAAAAAATAAAGATTATTGGGCATGTTTAGAAATCGAAATCACGTGAAATTGAAATCAGACAAATTTTAAACTCTCTCGTGTTCAAAGTTTATAAAAATATTTACTTTCATATACCTCAGATTTTGAGGACCTCTTTCCTCTACCTAAACTTCTTTTGAAATCAGGAAAAGCTACGTTAATTTTTACAAAAATGCAATTGAAAATCATCATCAATTTCACGTGATTTTGATTATCAGAACATGTCCGTATCTAGTTGAATTTCGACAGAAAACTATTTCAGGCTATATGTAAACTAAAATAACAGTTTTTATAAACAAAAGTGAAAAAATTTAAGTTCTGTATAATATGGGTATTTTTTGATTCCATGCAGATTCATTATAGTGAAGTTCAAAAATATATGTACATATATTATGTATTATTTATACATAAGAAGAGGTTTATTTTTTGTAACGTTTATGTTTTCGGTGCAAATAACTTAATAAAAATAAAATAATAAAATATATATCGTTACCTCTTTGTTTCTCAGAATTCCTCTTTTTGTGCCACTTTTCTTTTGAAAAATCCGCTTTTTGTGCCCCTTTTTGAACATTTTGAACGGTAACGCTGGTTGTTTTTATCATTATACCATGTTCACACGGACAGCAATATTCGTGTTTCGCTCTCTTATTCCTGTTTCGCGCACCAAACATGACTGAAACGACTTGTTTCCCCATACAAAATTTTGAGAGCGAAACCGGTCGTTTCATTTAGAAACATGCTGCGAAACAGGAAAAATGTACTATCATCTCCAATTTTGATAACATTTATCGTTAGTTTATCTGAACTAGCTCTCAAAAAAAAAATCAAAACAAAGACAAAAAAAACAAAATAAAATTGATGTTTAATAAAATAAAGTGATATTTATACAATAATAATATTAATATTAAATTATATATTTTTAACTTTTAATTACTTTTTTATCTATTTTAAATAAAATCACACTAACAACACACAAAAAAATGTCAAAATGAAACAAGAATCATTCGTATGAACAGCATGTTTGGCAAACTAGTTTCAGAGAGCGAAACGAGTGGTTTATATCGTCGTATGAACATAGCATAAATCTAAATTCAATAATTCCAAGTTCTTCAAATTTTGCATGAAAACACTTATCAAATCATACAATATTTCAATAAATGAAATCTTTAAACATGTAAATATGTATTTGTACGAAATAAAATTAAATTAACATGAATACCGAACGAATTTAATTTTTTGTTGTGCATTTATTAAAATATTCTCTAACTTGAAGTTTCTGTTAGTCGAACTTTTTTGTCGGGATAATGGAGTTTCGAGTTATAGAAGTTCAACTGTACATACATTCGTTTCTATCAATAATAAAAAAAAATATTTCCCAAATTTTTGTTTTTGCATTTTAAGTCTTTTAAATTTTTGTATATATTTAAAAACTTACCTAATAAAAATCAATAACTTTCCTTTAAACTGCTTAAAAATTCTTTAAGCTTTTATTATATCTTATTGTATTTTTCTATATTTCTTTTATCTCATTTTAACTTTCTTTTAATTTTTTTGCGCATTTTTAATAAACACGCCATATTTTGTGGAAATTTACCATCTATTTACCATTTAATTAGCAAAAAAAAAAAACCAAAACAAACCCTTTTATCTTCCATTTACATTGCTTTTAGCTAAGACACCTTTCTTCGTATTATTTACTTTGCTTTTATTTCCTAAAATACTACACAAAAAAAAAAACACGTAACAATTCACTCGATGCTGCCTACAACCGCGGCGAGTTTAACAACTTAAAACCAACAGAGACTGCGCTGTCGTTAGCTCTGCTCTTATGAAAAAAATTTCTTTCACCTTTTTTACTAGGTTGCATTAAACTTTTTGCTAAGATTTTTTAATAATATAACATAATGGTGCTTTAATTTTATTTATTTATAAAAATTACATATGTTCTAACACTTTTTACACTCTTTTTAAATGATTTACGGGAGCATTTTTTAAGACGTTCACGCAATTTGTAAATTTTTAGAAACTAAGAAGAAGAGGAAAAGGAAATTAAGAAAAAGGGAATTTAAAAAACCTGTTGGTTAAACTTGATTGTGAGAGCAAAAGAGACAGATAGAGCCAGCTCAAGAAGAATAAGTGCTCTTATAACAATAAGAAAAGATGGTTAGGGATATTATTAGCTTTTGTTGTAAAAGATTAGAGCAGGGTTGTCAGATCTGGCGATTTCTCGCCAAACGTGGTGATTTTAAAACAAGTTTTATTTGGCGGCATGGCGATTTATAAAATAGTTGGCGATTTTGTTACCTATTATTGGTGAGCCATGAATTTGTTTTGAGAATCGTTAACGTCAATGCGAAAAAATATAATTTTTAATTTGGTATTTTTATGTATGAAATTGAAGGCATTCATTTATACGTATGGAATAAAGTAATGTTGAAATGGCTGGTAAAAAGATTGAAAATCTTCGAGAAAACTGTTTTTCATATCTAAAGATGCTATTTAAAGTACTTATAGATAGAATTCCTACACGGAAAGAATTATTTTCTAAATCACCAGAAAATATGGCTCAAACCAAGAAATTTTTTCACCATTCTCGTTCAAGTCAACAATTTCTTATTGTAAAATTTTCGTGTGGCTTAATTTAAGCAAAAAGTTATGAGTCAAACTAAAATTTACTTAAATACAGCTAAACAAAAATGTATTTTAGTTCTATAGCTACTTAAATCAAGTTTTCTTAACTTAATGGCCAATTTCACCAATTCTATTTAAATATCAATTCATGTTTAAATATAGTTCTTTATATAATTCTTTATATAATATATTTTTATTTGACATAAAAAACGAACTTTAAACATAAATTGATATTTAAATAAATTGGTGAAATCGGCTATTAATATTTTAATATCTACAAAATACGAAATAAAGCCTGAATGTTTTTTATAAAAACGTGTAGCATTAGTAAGTTTGAGAAAACTTAAAGCCTGAGACCAGATTCTGGTAGTCGTGATCGAGTACTTTCTCGATAAAAACCCAATTTAATATCTAATTATATTGAACGAATCGAAACTATTTTTTCGGTGTTGTAAAGTATTCATTCGAGAAAATGTTTCTTTATTTAAGAAAATTTTACTAAATACGAACAAAAAGGTAAAATCATGATATTATTTTTGGATTTTCTTGTTTTAAGAAACGAAATTGATTACTTTAGAAAATAAACTTATTTTCGTGTCTGATCGAAATTTGTAATTACATGTTTTGAAGTGTTAGCTCTAAAATTGCATCTATAGGTATATTGAAAAAAAACAGGGGTTTTCCGAAATATACCTCTGTGCTTTTTTGCAAACCAAAACGGTTAGGACTTAAAAGAAAGAATTAAGAAAAATTTTGTTGATTTTGCGCTTTGTTCTTGAATATATTATTTCGCTATTTGTTCTTATGCAAAAAAAATAATTGAAAATTAGATTGTTAATTGAAAAAATTAAAAAAAAAAAAAAATTTTAACCATCGTTGTATCAACAGTAAAATATCGACGGTATCGATATATAAGCAAAGCTTAAATATCGCTTAAAAACGTTACGAATAAATCAATTGTAGTCATAGTTCTATAAGACTAAATGTCACATCACAGAAAAAATTGAAAATTATTTTTAATCACCAAATTCATGGTATCAAGCAAACAATTTGCTGATATTGCTTCTATTACCAAAATGATTACTAAAAATTGTAAACATATAAAATTGTGACTTTACTTTTTTAATGATTGGCATTTTCAATTTTAATTAAAAAGATTATCAAAAAACTTTGCCATTTCAGACAATGTCTTAATTGATTCTATTAAAAAAATAATAACCTCAGGTAATTATAAATAATTAATAAAGTAATTGAATTGAGCAAACTGGTAATCAAATTATTTCTTAGATTCAATTTAAATTTTTATTGAGTAAACTAAAATTTATAATTGAAATTTAAAATAAAAATTAATAAATTGAGTTTCTTATGTTTAGAAATTGGTTTTATCTAGATCCCACTCATTGAAAACACCTTAACATGTCTTAAACACCTGAAACAAACAATGATACTGTGGTGTAATTTGCTCAAATTTAGTTGCGCGAGACTATAAATCACACCAAAAGACTTCTTGTGATGATTGGTCGAGAATTAACGATGGAAGACATATAAAGCCACCTTCCAAAAATCAGATTACTAGCTATTTAGCCGTTTTAAAATGCTTTTATTACATTTTTGTATTAAAATTTGACCCACTTTAGTTTTTGAATACAAGAAATCACTACCAAATTTTGTGATGTACGGTCCATAATTTGCCAAAGGCCGAATATAAGGTATTTGTACCACGCGTGGCCACACTTCCACAAGTCGAATTTTTTCAAAAAATTTTTTGCCATCTCAAATTTTTTTTTATTTAAAACTTTAGTTAAATAAAATTTGATATACATATCTAAATTCAATAATTCCAAGTTTTTCAAATTTTGCATGTAAACACTTATCAAATCATACAATATTTCAATAAATGAAATCTTTAAACATGTAAATATGTATTTGTACGAAATAAAATTAAATTAACATGAATACCGAACGAATTTAATTTTTTGTTGTGCATTTATTAAAATATTCTCTAACTTGAAGTTTCTGTTAGTCGAACTTTTTTGTCGGGATAATGGAGTTTCGAGTTATAGAAGTTCAACTGTACATACATTCATTTCTATCAATAATAAAAAAATATTTCCCAAATTTTTGTTTTTGCATTTTAAGTCTTTTAAATTTTTGTATATATTTAAAAACTTACCTAATAAAAATCAATAACTTTCCTTTAAACTGCTTAAAAATTCTTTAAGCTTTTATTATATCTTATTTTATTTTTCTATATTTCTTTTATCTCATTTTAACTTTCTTTTAATTTTTTTGCACATTTTTAATAAACACGCCATATTTTGTGGAAATTAACCATCTCTAATTATTAACTTTTTTTAATTAGCAAAAAAAAACCAAAACAAACCCTTTTATCTTCCATTTACATTGCTTTTAGCTAAGACACTTTTCTTCTTATTATTTACTTTGCTTTTATTTCCTAAAATACTACACAAAAAAAAACACGTAACAATTCACTCGATGCTGCCCACAACCGCGGCGAGTTTAACAACTTAAAACCAACAGAGACTGCGCTGTCGTTAGCTCTGCTCTTATGAAAAAATTTTCTTTCACCTTTTTTACTGGGTTGCATTAAACTTTTTGCTAAGATTTTTTAATAATATAATATAATGGTGCTTTAATTTTATTTATTTATAAAAATTACAAATGTTCTAACACTTTTTACCCTTTTTTTAATTGATTTACGGGAGCATTTTTTAAGACGTTCACGCAATTTGTAAATTTTTAGAAACTAAGAAGAAGAGGAAAAGGAAATTAAGAAAAAGGGAATTTAAAAAACTGTTGGTTAAACTTGATTGTAAGAGCAAAAGAGACAGATAGAGCCAGCTTAAGAAGAATAAGTGCAAGGCGAATTTACTTCAGGTGGCGGCGAGATTACAACAAGTCAACAACCAGAGCTGCCGTTTTTGGTTATTTCTAACCAAAATTGGTTATATTTTTTTTTTCAATGTGGAGATGTGAATATTTTTTTCATTTTCTTGGTACAATTATTTACGAGCTCGAACAGAAATTTTTTAAAATTCCGTTCAAAACAGCAACCAAATAATTTTTTTAAGATATTTGCTAAGAAAATATTGCCGTTTCTGATTTTTATATTAAAAACGCCATGATCTGAAATTGTAAACAAATGAAGTTTTTCTCGATTTTAAGAGAAGTAAAGATAATTAGTACTTAAAGTAGGAAGTGCATAAAATCATCCGGAATCGATTTTAGAAAATTGCTGAAAAATTACACAAAAGTCGTTTCAGTGTTTTTAAAACTTGAAAATAAGTTTAAGGTTCTGAATTTAGGTTATTTCCAGAAGTATATTTATATACACATTTGAAAATACACGTAGGAATTTTTAAGATTTTTTAAAATTACGTTGATTTATCAATATAACTTTAAAATTTATGGAATTTTCTGTAAGAAATGGCTGTAAGTTTAAAGAAAATTGAAATTTTACTGTTTATAACTTGTTGGTATGTATATTTATTTAATGTTTTTTAAGATAATTATTTGGTAAAAAAAAACTTTTGACCGTGAGTCATATATTTTTCCCCATTGAATGTACGTTTTGATATATTAGAACAATTTTGAAACATTTTTTTTTAATAAGAATTATAAATTTGAAATAAAATTTACACAAAACAGAAAATTATAATATTTTAGATATATGTAAATTAGAAAATATTTACATAAAATGTATTTCGCATATCGCCAATCGTTTTAAATTTCGCCAAAATAATCGCCATATCGCCAAACGTAAATTTCCATCGACAAAAGGATTAAGAAATCGCCACATTTGACAATCCTGCCAATAACAGCTAAAAAGCGGAAAACTATTATCCATTTTTGTTATTTATAACTGGCATATGAAAAAATATTCAATTTTTTTTTTTTTACATATTCCTCTAACTCCCATTAGAGCATAGGGCGTCAAAAAATAAAAAAATGTTTTTCAAGAAAAAAAGTCTCAAATAAATTGAGTTTCACGTTATTTTTTTTAAATGTAAAAGAATAACATTTCTTGTTTTGTTTTCTTGATTTCTAATTATTGTTTTACTATAAAGTGCAAATAACCTTTGTGTTACAATGTATTACAATGATTTTAGTGATTTTCTCAATTAATAAAAAGCATTTTAAATTTGGTTATATTTTTTTACATTTGGTAACTTTTTCAAAAATTTTGGTTGTAAAAATTGTATTCGTTGTGGCAGCACTGTCAACAACACAAAAAACAACATGCATTTTGTTTTTATTTTTCGGTCATGTAATGTCAATAACAAGGCGAATTAATATATATATATGAATTCGCCTTGTATAAAACAGTTGACTAAAGAAGGGCTACCAGATTTGGGGTTCTAATCTCAAATTAGATAAAAAAAATTAATTTCGGGTTTAAATTGAGAATGTAAAAATAAACTATTTTTCTTTTTGGGAAAATTGCTGATCGTTTTGTTTCTTTTACAGGATAACATACATAAGATCTGTAAGTGTTTTCATGTACAAAACTCATAGTAATGCAATTTATGTATATAAAACAAATTCAATATTGGACGGCTGAAAAATCGGATTTACTGAACGCTATATTATTTTTATACCCTTCACCACAGGTGGAAAAGGGTATATATAAGTTTTTCAATCCGTTTGTAATTTCTACAATAGTGATCTTAGACCATATAAAGAATATATTTTCTGGGTCCTTATGAGGAGAGAAGTTGATTTAACGATATCCGTCCGTCTGTCCGTCTTACGTTTGATATGTGTTTTCCGGAGACTCCAGACATGATAGCGGCTAGGTTGTTTTACATTTATGTGACATATAGTCCACCATTTCTTGCTATTGAAATTCAGCAAGATCGGTTCACAAATGAGATATGACCAAAAAACCCCGACTGCCTCTAATTTTTCCCAAAAATCCCTTGTTGTTGTATTTTTATTACTTTTTTCTGTATATCTCGAGAACGGCAAGAGCCAAAGTTTCCAAGTTAGATACAAACATTTAGTTTATACATACACACCATCCTACAAAATGAAAGCGGGATTGGAGAAGTGGGCGTGGTACCTCCAATACAAAAAATATCAAAAAATGTATAAGAACCTGAATTTTTTGACTGTAATATGACCTATGGTTACGCCTTATATATCAAACTATCGGAAATTTTTAGTAGAAAATATTTTCTGAAAAACTCGGGAAAATCCGTTCAGATACCAAAAAGTTATGACCAAAATATTAATTTTTGTTTGAAAATGATCCATTTTCGGGAACCATAGAAATTCCCGAGTCCAAGTTTTGTAACCAAAATAACTGGCAAATTTCTTCTTTAACACGTCGGTATATAAATCTGTCAAATCGGTTAAGAAATAGCAGAGTTATGACCAAAATACTGAAATCCCAAAAATTACTCTTTTTATAATTAAGTTTGTTTTTTATACCCTTCATCGAAGGTCCTACACCCTATAAGGTATATATATTCAGGGTCCTTATGAAAAGCGAAGTTCAAATCCGGTTGTCGTCTCTTCTTATATAAAAAACGGTTTCTCCTTTTGTTTAGGCTTAATACTCTAAGAAGTAAAAGTACGTACTTTCAAACGTATGTCCACCAATATAATGGCTAAGCCAATGGATATTTTACGCGTGAAATGGATGTGTTTGTGTTATTATAACCCTAATTCTCCATATTTGAAATTTCACAACTTCAAATGTTCGTAAACGATATTAAAGGGTTAAACGGGAATTTTCAGGCTGACTCCATTAATGCTAGAAGAATATTTGCTTATATGCTCATAATTAGTATTATATATTTTTGGTCAAAATTTGAAAGATAATTACCAAATTGTGAAATTGGTAAACTGACATTATTGTTTGTGTACTTATCTATACCTTTATAAATTCAAAATGCAAATTTATAAGATAAAATCAATCCCCACTAATATGTAATTTTAAAACAAAATTTTTCAAAAATAATGCATTTGTGGGTTTTTTATTTTTGGAGGGGATATTAAAAGATATTTTTATTTTAAATTTGGGATTGAAGAAAAAATTATCTACCATCCCTTGACAAAGTTAATAAAAACATTTGAGCTAAAAATAAAAACAAATTTAATTACATATTTTAAAAAATTAGGAAAATAACAGTTTTTGTAACATAAACTTGTGCAATTTTTGTGATCATTAAATTGCAAATTCGGTTAAATTTAATTTTGCATTAAAAATAAACTAAGCCCTTTTTTCCTGCGTCCTTTTTATGCATTTGAATATTAAAACTGCAGCTAAACATAAAAATACCATTAAGATATAGTGATGACGGTAAAAATTAGTTTTTGTGATCTAAAAACGATATGTAATTAATTTTAATACATAATTTCATTAATCATCTCTTTATTGTTTTATTTTTTCATTAATAAATTGTAAAACAAAATGTTTGTTTAAGAACACAATTTTAAAAAGCACATGTAAACAAAACTTTTGACATATCTGGCATGACCAAAAAAAATAACCGGCTGTCTTTTCGCCGCCACCTGATGTTAATTCGCCTTGAATAAGTGCTCTTATAACAATAAGAAAATATGGTTAGGAACAAGGTATATTTACACAAGGTAAACTCGTTGGCCAGCTGTTTACTTATAGTTGGAACCTCAACGTCAAATTGCGTGTATATGAGACAAAATTTGTACATGTGTGCGTTAAATTGTTTTTGTTTTATATGAAGACAATTTTGACAACATGGTTCCTTTTATAGAGCAGCATGTCTACACTCCCAAATGAGTCTACCTTGTGTAAATATACATTGGTTAGGGAAATTATTAGCTTTTGTTGTAAAAGATTAGAGCAGGGTTGTCAGATCTGTCGATTTCTCGCCAAACGTGGTGATTTTAAAACAAGTTTTATTTGGCGGCATGGCGATTTATAAAATAGTTGGCGATTTTGTTAGCTATTATTGGTGAGCCATAAATTTGTTTTGAGAATCGTTAACGTCAATGCGAAAAAATATAATTTTTAATTTGGTATTTTTATGTATGAAATTGAAGGCATTCATTTATACGTATGGAATAAAGTAATGTTGAAATGGCTGGTAAAGAGATTGAAAATCTTCGAGAAAACTGTTTTTCATATCTAAAGATGCTATTTAAAATACTTATAGATAAAATTCCTACACGGAAAGAATTATTTTCTAAATCACCAGAAAATATGGCTTAAACCAAGAAAATTTTCCACCATTCTCGTTCAAGTCAACAATTTCTTGTTGTAAAATTTCAGTGTGGCTTAATTTAAGCAAAAAGTTATGAGTCAAACTAAAATTTACTTAAATACAGCTAAACAAAAATGTATTTTAGTTCTATAGCTACTTAAATCAAGTTTTCTTCACTTAATGGCCAATTTCACCAATTCTATTTAAATATCAATTCATGTTTAAATATAGTTCTTTATATAATTTTATTTTTATTTGACATAAAAAACGAACTTTAAATATAAATTGATATTTAAATAAATTGGTGAAATCGGCTATTAATATTTTAATATTTACAAAATACGAAATAAAGCCTGAATGTTTTTTATAAAAACGTGTAACATTAGTAAGTTTGAGAAAACTTACAGCCTGAGACCTGATTCTGGTAGTCGTGATCGAGTACTTTCTCGATAAAAACCCAATTTAATATCTAATTATATTGAACGAATCGAAACTATTTTTTCGGTGTTGTAAAGTATTCATTCGAGAAAATGTTTCTTTATTTAAGAAAATTTTACTAAATACGAACAAAAAGGAAAAATCATGATACTCTTGTTTTAAGAAACGAAATTGATTACTTTAGAAAATCGAAATTTGTAATTACATGTTTTGAAGTGTTAGCTCTAAAATTGCATATATAGGTATATTGAAAAAACAGGGGTTTTCCGAAATATACCTCTGTGCTTTTTTGCAAACCAAAACGGTTAGGGCTTAAAAGAAAGAATTAGGAAAAATTTTGTTGATTTTATGCTTTGTTCTTGAATACTTTATTTCGCTATTTGTTCTTATGCAAAAAAAAATTATTGAAAATTAGATTGTTAATTGAAAAAATTAAAAAAAAAAAAAAATTTAAACCATCGTTGTATCGACAGTAAAATATCGACGGTATCGATATATAAGCAAAGCTTAAATATCGCCTAAAAACGTTACGAATAAATCAATTGTAGTCATAGTTCTATAAGACTAAATGTCATATCACAGAAAAAATTGAAAATTATTTTTAATCACCAAATTCATGGTATCAAGCAAACAATTTGCTGATATTGCTTCTATTACCAAAATGATTATTTTGATTACTAAAAATTGTAAAAATATAAAATTGTGACTTTAGTTTTTCAATGATTGGCATTTTCAATTTTAATTAAAAAGATTATCAAAAAACTTTGCCATTTCAAACAATGTCTTAATTGATTCTATTAAAAAAATAATAACCTCAGGTAAATAATTAATAAAGTAATTGAATTAAGCAAACTGGTAATCAAATTATTTCTTAGATTCAATTTAAATTTTTATTGAGTAAACTAAAATGTATAATTGAAATTTAAAATAAAAATCAATAAATTGAGTTTCTTATGTTTAGAAATTGGTTTTATCTAGATCCCACTCATTGAAAACAAACAATGATACTGTGGTTTAATTTGGTCAAATTTAGTTGCGCGAGACTATAAATCACACCAAAAGACTTCTTGTGATGATCGGTCGAGAATTAACGATGGAAGACATATAAAGCCACCTTCCAAAAATCAGATTACTAGCTATTTAGCCGTTTTAAAATGCTTTTATTACATTTTTGTATTAAAATTTGACCCACTTTAGTTTTTGAATACAAGAAATCACTACCAAATTTTGTGATGTACGGTCCATAATTTGCCAAAGGCCGAATATAAGGTATTTGTACCACGCGTGGCCACACTTCCACGAATTTTTTCAAAAATTTTTTGCCATCTCAAATTTTTTTTTATTTAAAACTTTAGTTAAATAAAATTTGATATGTATGTATATCTAAATTCAATAATTCCAAGTTTTTCAAATTTTGCATGTAAACACTTATCAAATCATACAATATTTCAATAAATGAAATCTTTAAACATGTAAATATGTATTTGTACGAAATAAAATTAAATTAACACGAATACCGAACGAATTTAATTTTTTGTTGTGCATTTATTAAAATATTCTCTAACTTGAAGTTTCTGTTAGTCGAACTTTTTTGTCGGGATAATGGAGTTTCGAGTTATAGAAGTTCAACTGTACATACATTCATTTCTATCAATAATAAAAAAATATTTCCCAAATTTTTGTTTTTGCATTTTAAGTCTTTTAAATTTTTGTATATATTTAAAAACTTACCTAATAAAAATCAATAACTTTCCTTTAAACTGCTTAAAAATTCTTTAAGCTTTTATTATATCTTATTTTATTTTTCTATATTTCTTTTATCTCATTTTAACTTTCTTTTAATTTTTTTGCACATTTTTAATAAACACACCATATTTTGCCGAAATTTACCATCTCTAATTATTAACTTTTTTTAATTAGCAAAAAAAAAAACCAAAACAAGCCATTTTATCTTCCATTTACATTGCTTTTAGCTAAGACACTTTTCTTCTTATTATTTACTTTGCTTTTATTTCCTAAAATACTACACAAAAAAAAAACACGTAACAATTCACTCGATGCTGCCCACAACCGCGGCGAGTTTAACAACTTAAAACCAACAGAGACTGCGCTGTCGTTAGCTCTGCTCTTATGAAAAAATTTTCTTTCACCTTTTTTACTGGGTTGCATTAAACTTTTTGCTAAGATTTTTTAATAATATAATATAATGGTGCTTTAATTTTATTTATTTATAAAAATTACAAATGTTCTAACACTTTTTACCCTTTTTTTAATTGATTTACGGGAGCATTTTTTAAGACGTTCACGCAATTTGTAAATTTTTAGAAACTAAGAAGAAGAGGAAAAGGAAATTAAGAAAAAGGGAATTTAAAAAACTGTTGGTTAAACTTGATTGTAAGAGCAAAAGAGACAGATAGAGCCAGCTTAAGAAGAATAAGTGCAAGGCGAATTTACTTCAGGTGGCGGCGAGATTACAACAAGTCAACAACCAGAGCTGCCGTTTTTGGTTATTTCTAACCAAAATTGGTTATATTTTTTTTTTCAATGTGGAGATGTGAATATTTTTTTCATTTTCTTGGTACAATTATTTACGAGCTCGAACAGAAATTTTTTAAAATTCCGTTCAAAACAGCAACCAAATAATTTTTTTAAGATATTTGCTAAGAAAATATTGCCGTTTCTGATTTTTATATTAAAAACGCCATGATCTGAAATTGTAAACAAATGAAGTTTTTCTCGATTTTAAGAGAAGTAAAGATAATTAGTACTTAAAGTAGGAAGTGCATAAAATCATCCGGAATCGATTTTAGAAAATTGCTGAAAAATTACACAAAAGTCGTTTCAGTGTTTTTAAAACTTGAAAATAAGTTTAAGGTTCTGAATTTAGGTTATTTCCAGAAGTATATTTATATACACATTTGAAAATACACGTAGGAATTTTTAAGATTTTTTAAAATTACGTTGATTTATCAATATAACTTTAAAATTTATGGAATTTTCTGTAAGAAATGGCTGTAAGTTTAAAGAAAATTGAAATTTTACTGTTTATAACTTGTTGGTATGTATATTTATTTAATGTTTTTTAAGATAATTATTTGGTAAAAAAAAACTTTTGACCGTCAGTCATATATTTTTCCCCATTGAATGTACGTTTTGATATATTAGAACAATTTTGAAACATTTTTTTTTAATAAGAATTATAAATTTGAAATAAAATTTACACAAAACAGAAAATTATAATATTATATTATAATATTTTAGATATATGTAAATTAGAAAATATTTACATAAAATGTATTTCGCATATCGCCAATCGTTTTAAATTTCGCCAAAATAATCGCCATATCGCCAAACGTAAATTTCCATCGACAAAAGGATTAAGAAATCGCCACATTTGACAATCCTGCCAATAACAGCTAAAAAGCGGAAAACTATTATCCATTTTTGTTATTTATAACTGGCATATGAAAAAATATTCAATTTTTTTTTTTTTACATATTCCTCTAACTCCCATTAGAGCATAGGGCGTCAAAAAATAAAAAAATGTTTTTCAAGAAAAAAAGTCTCAAATAAATTGAGTTTCACGTTATTTTTTTTAAATGTAAAAGAATAACATTTCTTGTTTTGTTTTCTTGATTTCTAATTATTGTTTTACTATAAAGTGCAAATAACCTTTGTGTTACAATGTATTACAATGATTTTAGTGATTTTCTCAATTAATAAAAAGCATTTTAAATTTGGTTATATTTTTTTACATTTGGTAACTTTTTCAAAAATTTTGGTTGTAAAAATTGTATTCGTTGTGGCAGCACTGTCAACAACACAAAAAACAACATGCATTTTGTTTTTATTTTTCGGTCATGTAATGTCACTAACAAGGCGAATTAATATATATATATGAATTCGCCTTGTATAAAACAGTTGACTAAAGAAGGGCTACCAGATTTGGGGTTCTAATCTCAAATTAGATAAAAAAAATTAATTTCGGGTTTAAATTGAGAATGTAAAAATAAACTATTTTTCTTTTTGGGAAAATTGCTGATCGTTTTGTTTCTTTTACAGGATAACATACATAAGATCTGTAAGTGTTTTCATGTACAAAACTCATAGTAATGCAATTTATGTATATAAAACAAATTCAATATTGGACGGCTGAAAAATCGGATTTACTGAACGCTATATTATTTTTATACCCTTCACCACAGGTGGAAAAGGGTATATATAAGTTTTTCAATCCGTTTGTAATTTCTACAATAGTGATCTTAGACCATGTAAAGAATATATTTTCTGGGTCCTTATGAGGAGAGAAGTTGATTTAACGATATCCGTCCGTCTGTCCGTCTTACGTTTGATATGTGTTTTCCGGAGACTCCAGACATGATAGCGGCTAGGTTGTTTTACATTTATGTGACATATAGTCCACCATTTCTTGCTATTGAAATTCAGCAAGATCGGTTCACAAATGAGATATGACCAAAAAACCCCGACTGCCTCTAATTTTTCCCAAAAATCCCTTGTTGTTGTATTTTTATTACTTTTTTCTGTATATCTCGAGAACGGCAAGAGCCAAAGTTTCCAAGTTAGATACAAACATTTAGTTTATACATACACACCATCCTACAAAATGAAAGCGGGATTGGAGAAGTGGGCGTGGTACCTCCAATACAAAAAATATCAAAAAATGTATAAGAACCTGAATTTTTTGACTGTAATATGACCTATGGTTACGCCTTATATATCAAACTATCGGAAATTTTTAGTAGAAAATATTTTCTGAAAAACTCGGGAAAATCCGTTCAGATACCAAAAAGTTATGACCAAAATATTAATTTTTGTTTGAAAATGATCCATTTTCGGGAACCATAGAAATTCCCGAGTCCAAGTTTTGTAACCAAAATAACTGGCAAATTTCTTCTTTAACACGTCGGTATATAAATCTGTCAAATCGGTTAAGAAATAGCAGAGTTATGACCAAAATACTGAAATCCCAAAAATTACTCTTTTTATAATTAAGTTTGTTTTTTATACCCTTCATCGAAGGTCCTACACCCTATAAGGTATATATATTCAGGGTCCTTATGAAAAGCGAAGTTCAAATCCGGTTGTCGTCTCTTCTTATATAAAAAACGGTTTCTCCTTTTGTTTAGGCTTAATACTCTAAGAAGTAAACGTACGTTCTTTCAAACGTATGTCCACCAATATAATGGCTAAGCCAATGGATATTTTACGCGTGAAATGGATGTGTTTGTGTTATTATAACCCTAATTCTCCATATTTGAAATTTCACAACTTCAAATGTTCGTAAACGATATTAAAGGGTTAAACGGGAATTTTCAGGCTGACTCCATTAATGCTAGAAGAATATTTGCTTATATGCTCATAATTAGTATTATATATTTTTGGTCAAAATTTGAAAGATAATTACCAAATTGTGAAATTGGTAAACTGACATTATTGTTTGTGTACTTATCTATACCTTTATAAATTCAAAATGCAAATTTATAAGATAAAATCAATCCCCACTAATATGTAATTTTAAAACAAAATTTTTCAAAAATAATGCATTTGTGGGTTTTTTATTTTTGGAGGGGATATTAAAAGATATTTTTATTTTAAATTTGGGATTGAAGAAAAAATTATCTACCATCCCTTGACAAAGTTAATAAAAACATTTGAGCTAAAAATAAAAACAAATTTAATTACATATTTTAAAAAATTAGGAAAATAACAGTTTTTGTAACATAAACTTGTGCAATTTTTGTGATCATTAAATTGCAAATTCGGTTAAATTTAATTTTGCATTAAAAATAAACTAAGCCCTTTTTTCCTGCGTCCTTTTTATGCATTTGAATATTAAAACTGCAGCTAAACATAAAAATACCATTAAGATATAGTGATGACGGTAAAAATTAGTTTTTGTGATCTAAAAACGATATGTAATTAATTTTAATACATAATTTCATTAATCATCTCTTTATTGTTTTATTTTTTCATTAATAAATTGTAAAACAAAATGTTTGTTTAAGAACACAATTTTAAAAAGCACATGTAAACAAAACTTTTGACATATCTGGCATGACCAAAAAAAATAACCGGCTGTCTTTTCGCCGCCACCTGATGTTAATTCGCCTTGAATAAGTGCTCTTATAACAATAAGAAAATATGGTTAGGAACAAGGTATATTTACACAAGGTAAACTCGTTGGCCAGCTGCTTACTTATAGTTGGAACCTCAACGTCAAATTGCGTGTATATGAGACAAAATTTGTACATGTGTGCGTTAAATTGTTTTTGTTTTATATGAAGACAATTTTGACAACATGGTTCCTTTTATAGAGCAGCATGTCTACACTCCCAAATGAGTCTACCTTGTGTAAATATACCTTGGTTAGGGAAATTATTAGCTTTTGTTGTAAAAGATTAGAGCAGGGTTGTCAGATCTGGCGATTTCTCGCCAAACGTGGTGATTTTAAAACAAGTTTTATTTGGCGGCATGGCGATTTATAAAATAGTTGGCGATTTTGTTAGCTATTATTGGTGAGCCATAAATTTGTTTTGAGAATCGTTAACGTCAATGCGAAAAAATATAATTTTTAATTTGGTATTTTTATGTATGAAATTGAAGGCATTCATTTATACGTATGGAATAAAGTAATGTTGAAATGGCTGGTAAAGAGATTGAAAATCTTCGAGAAAACTGTTTTTCATATCTAAAGATGCTATTTAAAATACTTATAGATAAAATTCCTACACGGAAAGAATTATTTTCTAAATCACCAGAAAATATGGCTTAAACCAAGAAAATTTTCCACCATTCTCGTTCAAGTCAACAATTTCTTGTTGTAAAATTTCCGTGTGGCTTAATTTAAGCAAAAAGTTATGAGTCAAACTAAAATTTACTTAAATACAGCTAAACAAAAATGTATTTTAGTTCTATAGCTACTTAAATCAAGTTTTCTTCACTTAATGGCCAATTTCACCAATTCTATTTAAATATCAATTCATGTTTAAATATAGTTCTTTATATAATTTTATTTTTATTTGACATAAAAAACGAACTTTAAATATAAATTGATATTTAAATAAATTGGTGAAATCGGCTATTAATATTTTAATATTTACAAAATACGAAATAAAGCCTGAATGTTTTTTATAAAAACGTGTAACATTAGTAAGTTTGAGAAAACTTACAGCCTGAGACCTGATTCTGGTAGTCGTGATCGAGTACTTTCTCGATAAAAACCCAATTTAATATCTAATTATATTGAACGAATCGAAACTATTTTTTCGGTGTTGTAAAGTATTCATTCGAGAAAATGTTTCTTTATTTAAGAAAATTTTACTAAATACGAACAAAAAGGAAAAATCATGATACTATTTTTGGATTTTCTTGTTTTAAGAAACGAAATTGATTACTTTAGAAAATCGAAATTTGTAATTACATGTTTTGAAGTGTTAGCTCTAAAATTGCATATATAGGTATATTGAAAAAACAGGGGTTTTCCGAAATATACCTCTGTGCTTTTTTGCAAACCAAAACGGTTAGGGCTTAAAAGAAAGAATTAGGAAAAATTTTGTTGATTTTATGCTTTGTTCTTGAATACTTTATTTCGCTATTTGTTCTTATGCAAAAAAAAATTATTGAAAATTAGATTGTTAATTGAAAAAATTAAAAAAAAAAAAAAATTTAAACCATCGTTGTATCGACAGTAAAATATCGACGGTATCGATATATAAGCAAAGCTTAAATATCGCCTAAAAACGTTACGAATAAATCAATTGTAGTCATAGTTCTATAAGACTAAATGTCATATCACAGAAAAAATTTAAAATTATTTTTAATCACCAAATTCATGGTATCAAGCAAACAATTTGCTGATATTGCTTCTATTACCAAAATGATTATTTTGATTACTAAAAATTGTAAAAATATAAAATTGTGACTTTACTTTTTCAATGATTGGCATTTTCAATTTTAATTAAAAAGATTATCAAAAAACTTTGCCATTTCAAACAATGTCTTAATTGATTCTATTAAAAAAATAATAACCTCAGGTAAATAATTAATAAAGTAATTGAATTAAGCAAACTGGTAATCAAATTATTTCTTAGATTCAATTTAAATTTTTATTGAGTAAACTAAAATGTATAATTGAAATTTAAAATAAAAATCAATAAATTGAGTTTCTTATGTTTAGAAATTGGTTTTATCTAGATCCCACTCATTGAAAACACCTTAACATGTCTAAAACATCTGAAACAAACAATGATACTGTGGTTTAATTTGGTCAAATTTAGTTGCGCGAGACTATAAATCACACCAAAAGACTTCTTGTGATGATCGGTCGAGAATTAACGATGGAAGACATATAAAGCCACCTTCCAAAAATCAGATTACTAGCTATTTAGCCGTTTTAAAATGCTTTTATTACATTTTTGTATTAAAATTTGACCCACTTTAGTTTTTGAATACAAGAAATCACTACCAAATTTTGTGATGTACGGTCCATAATTTGCCAAAGGCCGAATATAAGGTATTTGTACCACGCGTGGCCACACTTCCACGAATTTTTTCAAAAATTTTTTGCCATCTCAAATTTTTTTTTATTTAAAACTTTAGTTAAAAAAAATTTGATATGTATGTATATCTAAATTCAATAATTCCAAGTTTTTCAAATTTTGCATGTAAACACTTATCAAATCATACAATATTTCAATAAATGAAATCTTTAAACATGTAAATATGTATTTGTACGAAATAAAATTAAATTAACATGAATACCGAACGAATTTAATTTTTTGTTGTGCATTTATTAAAATATTCTCTAACTTGAAGTTTCTGTTAGTCGAACTTTTTTGTCGGGATAATGGAGTTTCGAGTTATAGAAGTTCAACTGTACATACATTCATTTCTATCAATAATAAAAAAATATTTCCCAAATTTTTGTTTTTGCATTTTAAGTCTTTTAAATTTTTGTATATATTTAAAAACTTACCTAATAAAAATCAATAACTTTCCTTTAAACTGCTTAAAAATTCTTTAAGCTTTTATTATATCTTATTTTATTTTTCTATATTTCTTTTATCTCATATTAACTTTCTTTTAATTTTTTGCACATTTTTAATAAACACGCCATATTTTGTGGAAATTAACCATCTCTAATTATTAACTTTTTTTAATTAGCAAAAAAAAACCAAAACAAACCCTTTTATCTTCCATTTACATTGCTTTTAGCTAAGACACTTTTCTTCTTATTATTTACTTTGCTTTTATTTCCTAAAATACTACACAAAAAAAAAAAACACGTAACAATTCACTCGATGCTGCCCACAACCGCGGCGAGTTTAACAACTTAAAACCAACAGAGACTGCGCTGTCGTTAGCTCTGCTCTTATGAAAAAATTTTCTTTCACCTTTTTTACTAGGTTGCATTAAACTTTTTGCTAAGATTTTTTAATAATATAATATAATGGTGCTTTAATTTTATTTATTTATAAAAATTACAAATGTTCTAACACTTTTTACCCTTTTTTTAATTGATTTACGGGAGCATTTTTAAGACGTTCACGCAATTTGTAAATTTTTAGAAACTAAGAAGAAGAGGAAAAGGAAATTAAGAAAAAGGGAATTTAAAAAACTGTTGGTTAAACTTGATTGTAAGAGCAAAAGAGACAGATAGAGCCAGCTTAAGAAGAATAAGTGCAAGGCGAATTTACTTCAGGTGGCGGCGAGATTACAACAAGTCAACAACCAGAGCTGCCGTTTTTGGTTATTTCTAACCAAAATTGGTTATATTTTTTTTTCAATGTGGAGATGTGAATATTTTTTTCATTTTGGTTACTTTTTTCCAAAACAATAATAATTACGAACGAATATATATTTCTTGGTACAATTATTAAGAGCTCGAACAGAAATTTCTTTCAAAACAACAACCAAATAATTTTTTTAAGATTTTTGCTATGAAAATATTGCCATTTCTGATTTTTATATTAAAAACGCCATGATCTGAAATTGTAAACAAATGAAGTTTTTCTTGATTTTAAGAGAAGTAAAGATAATTAGTACTTAAAGTAGGAAGTGCATAAAATCATCCGGAATCGATTTTAGAAAATTGCTGAAAAATTACACAAAAGTCGTTTCAGTGTTTTTAAAACTTGAAAATAAGTTTAAGGTTCTTAATTTTAGGTTATTTATATACACATTTGAAAATACACGTAGGAATTTTTAAGATTTTTTAAAATTACGTTGATTTATCAATATAATTTTAAAATTTATGGAATTATCTGTAAGAAATGGCTGTAAGTTTAAAGAAAATTGAAATTTTACTGTTTATAACTTGTCGGTATGTATATTTATTTAATGTTTTTTAAGATAATTATTTGGTAAAAAAAAACTTTTGACCGTCAGTCATATATTTTTCCCCATTGAATGTACGTTTTGATATATTAGAACAATTTTGAAACATTTTTTTTTTAATAAGAATTATAAATTTGAAATAAAATTTACACAAAACAGAAAATTATAATATTATATTATAATATTTTAGATATATATTAGAAAATTAGAAAATATTTACATAAAATGTATTTCGCATATCGCCAATCTTTTTAAATTTCGCCAAAATAATCGCCATATCGCCAAACGTAAATTTCCATCGACAAAAGGATTAAGAAATCGCCACATTTGACAATCCTGCCAATAACAGCTAAAAAGCGGAAAACTATTATCCATTTTTGTTATTTATAACTGGCATATGAAAAATATTCAATTTTTTTTTTTTTTTTACATATATTATTTTATTTTATATAGGGCGTCAAAAAATAAAAAAATGTTTTTCAAGAAAAAAGTCTCAAATAAATTAAGTTTCACGTTATTTTTTTAATATGTAAAAGAATAACATTTCTTGTTTTGTTTTCTTGATTTCTAATTATTGTTTTACTATAAAGTGCAAATAACCTTTGTGTTACAATGTATTACAATGATTTTAGTGATTTTCTCAATTAATAAAAAGCATTTTAAATTTGGTTATATTTTTTTACATTTGGTAACTTTTTCAAAAATTTTGGTTGTAAAAATTGTATTCGTTGTGGCAGCACTGTCAACAACACAAAAAACAACATGCATTTTGTTCAGAATGTACTAATGAAGTGACCTCACAAGCACAGCTGTTTGCAGTGATTTTCTTCATGTGTGACGTTTGTCGTCATTTTTTTTATTTATTTACTTTTTTTAATAAGGCATTTTGACATTTGCCGTTTCAATTCTAGCAACAAAATGCCTGTTGTTTTTTCTATTGTTTCATTGTTGTAGTACTGAGGTCACTTTGTTAATACATTTTGATTTTGTTTTTATTTTTCGGTCATGTAATGTCAATAACAAGGCGAATTAATATATATATATATGAATTCGCCTTGTATAAAACAGTTGACTAAAGCAGGGCTACCAGATTTGGGGTTCTAATCTCAAATTAGATAAAAAAAATTAATTTCGGGTTTAAATTGAGAATGTAAAAATAAACTATTTTTCTTTTTGGGAAAATTGTTGATCGTTTTGTTTCTTTTACAGGATAACATATATAAGATCTGTAAGTGTTTTCATGTACAAAACTCATATTAATGCAATTTATGTATATAAAACAAATTCAATATTGGACGGCTGAAAAATCGGATTTTCGGAACGCTATATTATTTTTATACCCTTCACCACAGGTGGAAAAGGGTATATATAAGTTTGTCAATCCGTTTGCAATTTCTACAATAGTGATCTTAGACCATATAAAGAATATATATTCTGGGTCCTTATGAGGAGAGAAGTTGATTTAACGATATCCGTCCGTCTGTCCGTCTTACGTTTGATATGTGTTTTCCGGAGACTCCAGACATGATAGCGGCTAGGTTGTTTTACATTTATGTTACATATAGTCCACCATTTTTTGCTATTGAAATTCAGCAAGATCGGTTTACAAATAGCTGAGATATGACCAAAAAACCACGACTGCCTCTAATTTTTCCCAAAAATCCCTTGTTGTTGTATTTTTATTACTTTTTTCTGTATATCTCGAGAACGGCAAGAGCCAAAGTTTCCAAGTTAGATACAAACATTTAGTTCATACATACACACCATCCTACAAAATGAAAGCGGGATTGGAGAAGTGGGCGTGGTACCTCCAATACAAAAAATATCAAAAAATGTATAAGAACCTGAATTTTTTGACTGTAATATGACCTATGGTTACGCCTTATATATCAAAAGATCGGAAATTTTTAGTAGAAAATATTTTCTGAAAAACTCGGGAAAATCCGTTCAGATACCAAAAAGTTATGACCAAAATATTAATTTTTGTTTGAAAATTATCCATTTTCGGGAACCATAGAAATTCCCGAGTCCAAGTTTTGTAACCAAAATAACTGGCAAATTTCTTCTTTAACACGTCGGTATATAAATCTGTCAAATCGGTTAAGAAATAGCAGAGTTATGACCAAAATACGGAAATCCCAAAAATTACTCTTTTTATAATTAAGTTTGTTTTTTATACCCTTCATCGAAGGTCCTACACCCTATAAGGTATATATATTCAGGGTCCTTATGAAAAGCGAAGTTCAAATCCGGTTGTCGTCTCTTCTTATATAAAAAACGGTTCCTCCTTTTGTTTAGGCTTAATACTCTAAGAAGTAAAAGTACATACTTTCAAACGTATGTCCACCAATATAATGGCTAAGCCAATGGATATTTTACGCGTTAAATGGATGTGTTTGTGTTATTATAACCCTAATTCTCCATATTTGAAATGTCACAACTTCAAATGTTCGTAAACGATATTAAAGGGTTAAACGGAAATTTTCAGGCTGTTTGTGTACTTATCTATATAAATACCTTTACCTTTATAAATTCAAAATGCAAATTTATAAGATAAAATCAATCCCCACTAATATGTAATTTTAAAACAAAATTTCTCAAAAATAATGCATTTGTGGGTTTTTTTATTTTTGGAGGGGATATTAAAAGATATTTTTATTTTAAATTTGGGATTGAAGAAAAAATTATCTACCATCCCTTGACAAAGTTAATAAAAACATTTGAGCTAAAAATAAAAACAAATTGAATTACAAATTTTAAAAAATTAGGAAAATAACAGTTTTTGTAACATAAACTTGTGCAATTTTTGTGATCATTAAATTGCAAATTCGGTTGAATTTAATTTTGCATTAAAAATAAACTAAACCCTTTTTTCCTGCGTCCTTTTTATGCATTTGAATATTAAAACTGCAGCTAAACATAAAAATACCATTAAGATATAGTGATGACGGTAAAAATTAGTTTTTGTGATCTAAAAACGATATGTAATTAATTTTAATACATAATTTCATTAATCATCTCTTTATTGTTTTATTTTTTCATTAATAAATTGTAAAACAAAATGTTTGTTTAAGAACACAATTTTAAAAAGCACATGTAAACAAAACTTTTGACATATCTGGCATGACCAAAAAAATAACCGGCTGTCTTTTCGCCGCCACCTGAAGTTAATTCGCCTTGAATAAGTGCTCTTATAACAATAAGAAAATATGGTTAGGGACAAGGTATATTTACACAAGGTAAACTCGTTGGCCCATATGTTTGTCAGCTGTTTACCCATAGTTGGAACCTCAACGTCAAATTGCGTGTATATGAGACAAAATTTGTACATGTGTGCGTTAAATTGTTTTTGTTTTATATGAAGACAATTTTGACAACATGGTTCCTTTTATAGAGCAGCATGTCTACACTCCCAAATGAGTCTACCTTTTGGCGGCATTGCGATTTATAAAATAGTTGGCGATTTTGTTAGCTATTATTGGTGAGCCATGAATTTGTTTTGAGAATCGTTAACGTCAATGCGAAAAAATATAATTTTTAATTTAGTATTTTTATGTATGAAATTGAAGGCATTCATTTATACGTATGGAATAAAGTAATGTTGAAATGGCTGGTAAAGAGATTGAAAATCTTCGAGAAAACTGTTTTTCATATCTAAAGATGCTTTTTAAAGTACTTATAGATAGAATTCCTACACGGAAAGAATTATTTTCTAAATCACCAGAAAATATGGCTCAAACCAAGAAATTTTTCCACCATTCTCGTTCAAGTCAACAATTTCTTGTTGTAAAATTTCCGTGTGGCTTAATTTAAGCAAAAAGTTATGAGTCAAACTAAAATTTACTTAAATACAGCTAAACAAAAATGTATTTTAGTTCTATAGCTACTTAAATCAAGTTTTCTTCACTTAATGGCCAATTTCACCAATTCTATTTAAATATCAATTCATGTTTAAATATAGTTCTTTATATAATTTTATTTTTATTTGACATAAAAAACGAACTTTAAATATAAATTGATATTTAAATAAATTGGTGAAATCGGCTATTAATATTTTAATATTTACAAAATACGAAATAAAGCCTGAATGTTTTTTATAAAAACGTGTAACATTAGTAAGTTTGAGAAAACTTACAGCCTGAGACCTGATTCTGGTAGTCGTGATCGAGTACTTTCTCGATAAAAACCCAATTTAATATCTAATTATATTGAACGAATCGAAACTATTTTTTCGGTGTTGTAAAGTATTCATTCGAGAAAATGTTTCTTTATTTAAGAAAATTTTACTAAATACGAACAAAAAGGTAAAATCATGATATTATTTTTGGATTTTCTTGTTTTAAGAAACGAAATTGATTACTTTAGAAAATCGAAATTTGTAATTACATGTTTTGAAGTGTTAGCTCTAAAATTGCATATACTATAGGTATATTGAAAAAACAGGGGTTTTCCGAAATATACCATGTTCCATGTTCTTCAAATTTTGCATGTAAACACTTATCAAATCATACAATATTTCAATAAATGAAATATTTAAACATGTACATATGTATTTGTACGAAATAAAATTAAATTAACATGAATACCGAACGAATTTAATTTTTTGTTGTGCATTTATTAAAATATTCTCTAACTTTAAGTTTCTGTTAGTCGAACTTTTTTGTCGGGATAATGGAGTTTCGATATCATTTTGGTAATAGAAGCAATACCCAGCAAAAACTTTACTTACCTGGTAAGTTAGCAAGTAATGTTGGAGAAAGTTAAACACTACATATTTTTCGGCTGAATAACTACTTATTTTTGTTCGAGGTGTCCACAGAATTCAGTACTTACAATGCACTTACTAGAAGTCAAAAAATATCTAGTTATTATTTAACTACTAGTAAGTTAATTGTAAGTACTTACCAGAAGCCAAAAAATCACTAGTTAATAGACCTAATAAGTAATTATTAAGTGTGTTACCAGTAAGTAAATATTCAGTACTCAAAACAACACAAGTAATAAGTAGTTATTGAGCTGATTATTAGTAAGCAAATATTCAGTAGTGAAAATAATAGAAGTAATAAGTAGTTGCTGAGGTCATTACTTGTAAGTGCTTATTGAAGTTTTCAGAAAAATGACAATTGTAGTGATAACTACTTACCATGTAACGTATGAAATAACTACCACCTATTACTAAAAATCAAAAAGTTTTTCCTGGGTATCAGCAAATTGTTTGCTTGATACCATGAATTTGGTGATTAAAAATAATTTTCAATTTTTTCTGTGATGTGACATTTAGTCTTATAGAACTATGACTACAATTGATTTAGTCGTAACGTTTTTAAGCGATATTTAAGCGTTGCTTATATATCGATACCGTCGATATTTTACTGTCGATACAACGATGGTTAAGATTTTTTTTTTTTTTAATTTTTTCAATTAACAATCTAATTTTCAATAATTTTTTTTTGCATAAGAACAAATAGCGAAATAAAATATTCAAGAACAAAGCCCAAAATCAGCAAAATTTTTCTTAATTCTTTCTTTTAAGTCCTAACCGTTTTGGTTTGCAAAAAAACACAGAGGTATATTTCGGAAAAACCCTGTTTTTTCAATATACCTATAGATGCAATTTTAGAGCTAACACTTCAAAACATGTAATTACAAATTTCGATCAGACACGAAAATAAGTTTATTTTCTAAAGTAATCAATTTCGTTTCTTAAAACAAGAAAATCCAAAAATAATATCATGATTTTACCTTTTTGTTCGTATTTAGTAAAATTTTCTTAAATAAAGAAACATTTTCTCAAATTAATACGTTACAACACCGAAAAAATAGTTTCGATTAGATATTAAATTGGGTTTTTATCGAGAAAGTACTCGATCACGACTACCAGAATCTGGTCTCAGGCTTTAAGTTTTCTCAAACTTACTAATGCTACACGTTTTTATAAAAAACATTCAGGCTTTATTTCGTATTTTGTAGATATTAAAATATTAATAGCCGATTTCACCAATTTATTTAAATATCAATTTATGTTTAAAGTTCGTTTTTTATGTCAAATAAAAATATATTATATAAAGAATTATATAAAGAACTATATTTAAACATGAATTGATATTTAAATAGAATTGGTGAAATTGGCCATTAAGTTAAGAAAACTTGATTTAAGTAGCTATAGAACTAAAATACATTTTTGTTTAGCTGTATTTAAGTAAATTGTTGACTTAAACGAGAATGGTGGAAAAATTTCTTGGTTTAAGCCATATTTTCTGGTGATTTAGAAAATAATTCTTTCCGTGTAGGAATTCTATCTATTAGTATTTTAAATAGCATCTTTAGATATGAAAAACAGTTTTCTCGAAGATTTGCAATCTCTTTACTAGCCATTTACCCATTACTTTATTCCATACGTATAAATGAATGCCTTCAATTTCATAGATAAAAATACCAAATTAAAAATTATATTTTTTCGCATTGACGTTAACGATTCTCAAAACAAATTCATGGCTCACCAATAATAGCTAACAAAATCGCCAACTATTTTATAAATCGCCATGCCGCCAAATAAAACTTGTTTTAAAATCACGACGTTTGGCGAGAAATCCCCAGATCTGACAACCCTGCTCTAATCTTTTACAACAAAAGCTAATAATTTCCCTAACCATCTTTTCTTATTGTTATAAGAGCACTTATTCTTCTTTAGCTGGCTCTATCTGTCTCTTTTGCTCTCACAAGCAAGTTTAACCAACAGGTTTTTTAAATTCCCTTTTTCATAATTTCCTTTTCCTCTTCTTCTTAGTTTCTAAAAATTTACAAATTGCGTGAACGTCTTAAAAAATGCTCCCGTAAATCAATTAAAAAGAGTGTAAAAAGTGTTAGAACATTTGTAATTTTTATAAATAAATAAAATTAAAGCACCATTATATTATATTATTAAAAAATCTTAGCAAAAAGTTTAATGCAACCTAGTAAAAAAGGTGAAAGAAAATTTTTTCATAAGAGCAGAGCTAACGATAGCGCAGTCTCTGTTGGTTTTAAGTTGTTAAACTCGCCGCGGTTGTGGGCAGCATCGAGTGAGTTGTTACGTGTTTTTTTTTGTGTAGTATTTTAGGAAATAAAAGCAAAGTAAATAATAAGAAGAAAAGTGTCTTAGCTAAAAGCAATGTAAATGGAAGATAAAATGGCTTGTTTTGGTTTTTTTTTTGCTAATTAAAAAAAGTTAATAATTAGAGATGGTAAATTTCGGCAAAATATGGTGTGTTTATTAAAAATGTGCAAAAAAATTAAAAGAAAGTTAAAATGAGATAAAAGAAATATAGAAAAATAAAATAAGATATAATAAAAGCTTAAAGAATTTTTAAGCAGTTTAAAGGAAAGTTATTGATTTTTATTAGGTAAGTTTTTAAATATATACAAAAATTTAAAAGACTTAAAATGCAAAAACAAAAATTTGGGAAATATTTTTTATTATTGATGGAAAGGAATGTATGCAAGGTATATTTATAGAAGGTAGTTTTGGAAAGCCAGCTGTTTATTTTTTATTTGCTTGTTTTGTGGTACGAACTGTCAAATGTTGTATAGTAAACATGTAAACAAGTTTTTTGTCTCTATCTTTTGTCTTTTTTGTCTCTTATCAACCCCTTTGCCTTTTGACAGTTCGTACCACATAACAACAATAAAAAGCCCTGTTGTTTGTTTTATTGTACAATTGTTGTAATCTCGCGGCTACCTGCTATAAATATACCTTGAATGTACGTATGTATATCGAATTCTATTTCATACGCCGCAAGGCGAATTCATTTTTACATGAATTCGCCTTGATTTTTTTCGCGATTACGATTAAAACTTGCGATTCATCTCGAATAACATCGAATAACGACATGCAAACCCCAAAAAATATGCGATGTTTATTCCAGATATATGCATTTCCACACAAAAATCCACTTTTTGTTACGCAACATCTGCAAGCAATTAGGTTGGCTTTAAATCCCATGTTGTTCAAAGTTTCCTGCGTTTTCAATATACATTTGTAGAGTTACGATATCCAAAAAAGTTAATAACATATATGCAGGCTGGCCAAAATGAGCTATTTGGTTTGACTTCTTTATAATTTTTTCTTTTTTTCAGCATTTTGTGAAGAAGCCTTGGGGATTTATTTATGTGTGCCCAAACAATCAAACAACGAACAAAACTACTTGAGTTTTATTTTTCAAACCGACAATCCATTGTGTTGACACAGCTTGTATATTGTCGTCATTGCGCCCACCCACAGCTTCAGCAATAAACCATTTCATTGGAATTTCATTGGCGTACTGTTTGGTGCGGCGTATCGTCCGAAAGGATAATTGGACCATATTTTTTTGAAAATAACATTGGCGTATCAATCTGGTCCATTGGTGTTTCATCCAAACTTTTGGTTTTAAAAGATGGATCCAGAGCACTAACTGCAGGCACCTCAATGGCTTTGGTGAGGGACGTATTCCGCGAACGCATTATTTCGCGCACAAGCCGTTTTTTTTTGCAGTTTGGCGCAAAGATATGGAAAAAATGTTAAAAGTTAGTCACTGGATATCATTTTTTAAAGCTTATTCAAAAAAAATCCCTAATAATATACTGTTTTTTAAAAAAGTAATTTAAATCGCATAAATAAGAAAGTTATAAACCATTTAAACCATATAGTTAGCTCATTCTGGGCCACCCTGTATATGTATGTATATATACTGCCAATTTCACGCTGTCCAAAGAACGCTTTCTTTCACTGAAATACATTTGAAACGAAAACAAATTTCTTATCGTTTGCTGGCGTAACGGAACAAAAAGTTGACTTTTGTGTGGAAATGCCCATATGTATCGGTATATGTGAATATAAGTATACTAACATTTACATAGTATACTTACATTTGATTGCGCTTAAAGTATCAATAGATGGATTATAATGTGTTTTACAGATTCTCTATGACACAATTAAGATAATTGTGTTTGTGTGTTTGTATATGAGTATTTGTGTATGTGTATCTATTTTATTGAACGATGTGAAATACATAGTTTATGTTTATAAACTATAAGATTTATGAATGCAATTTGTTTAAAATGGAAGTTATTCTCAATGGTCGGAAACAAGTGATGAATTACTCGTAACTTTGTATGTAGAAACATTAAATTCATGAAAAAAAATGAATAAATTGCATAAAACAAAAATACAAAAAACATCAAATGTATATAAATTACAATAGTAATTATTTTAACTGATTGATTTGTAAAAGTTTTGTTGAGCATGTGTGTTTTTATTGTTTTATTTTCATTTTTCATATAAAATATATTATTTTTATTTTGTTGTTGTCTGAAATTAATTGAAAACAGTGTGATTCTTATCACATTTTTATTCAAACCATAAATTAAATAAAATTAATGGAAAACCTTGCGATGAAACGATTGGAAAGATGACAAACACAGCCACAAATAAAAAATATGGTTATTAGGGCGTTATTACAATCAATTTAAATTAAAGGATTTCTTTGGTTTAAAAAATGCAATTAATGTAGTCTATAGATTAAGCTGTGTTATAGTAAAATTTTCAACAGAAAAACTTAAATTTCATTTTAATGCTGCCTGATTTGTTCAGTCAAAATTTGGAATATAATTATTGTTTGCGGTCAGTTCCTAAAGTATTTATTTACATGTAATTTTAAAATCGAAAATAATACACAAAAATATATGAAAATAAAAATAATTCTTGGCCCATGGGGGGATCGAACCCGCGACCTTCGCGTTATTAGCACGACGCTCTAACCAACTGAGCTAATGGGCCATATATATTCTTTGGGTAAACAATGTTTAATCGTTAGTATATTTTAGCTTTCTTTCAATATTTTTTAGAGTGGTGAAAAAGCTATATATTACACATCCATGCATACAAATAGAATATGTACATAATACGTATTACATATGGTAAAAGTTTTAAAGCAGCCGGTCTTTAAAAATAGTTTTAAAAGATTAAACAAATTACCTACGTGTTTTATTTTTGTACATTTAAAGATTAGAAAATTTTATATGGATGGACAAAGAAGTTAATTATAATGAATTAAATTTTTTTCATAAGTAAATATGTACCTATATGCTTACGCTACAATGTTGGATTTTTTTTGCAGAATTTGCAGGTTGTTAGCATTGTTGCCATCTTTTTTTGATGACTTCCCGTCAAATCGCACTTCAAAAACCGCTAGAACCCGAAACATTTTTTATTCGGGGTAAAATGTATTAAAATTATCGCTAAAATCTAAATATTTTGCAATATGCTTACACAAATCAAGTTTAAGTGTTCTTCTTCAAAGAATTGCGACTTTTAAGTAAAATTATATAGGAAAATATTTATTTTCCCTGTATTTTTTTAGTCCCGGGAACGTACAAAATTGTTCTCTTATATAAATGGCAATTATTTTCTGTTTTATGAAAAAAAAATGGGTAATCAGATGAAATTAAGGGATTTGTTTTGCTAAGAATCTATTCAGACATTAGAGTTCAATAGAAATGTCTCACCTTTTGGTTTCAAATTTTTACATCATTGGTAAATCTCGAATATTAAGTGCACATTCATTTGGATTTGGTAATGATGCTAAGAATACGTAGATCACGATTAAAGAAAATATCGTGATAGAAAAGAAGGGAATTAAACGTGTTTGATATATACTTCTAACTTTCTGAGGAATATTAGTTCAAAAAGGTTAATATATGATGTCCACTACTGCTTTAAAACGTTATTGCTCGCAATTATTTTGATATTTTGACAAATATACAGGCCTGTTCTGCAAATCACTTTTACTCAAATCACGTGATTTTAAATCACATGTGCCTACTAAAATCACACGTGTGATATTTTAGTGTCCCGTTTTTGTGTATTTTGGTGTGATCTTCAATTACCGAAAGCACACCGAGAAACACAAAAACGGCATGACTTTCAGACCACCACAAAATCGCGCTCGTGATTTCAAAAACACGTGATTTGAAATCATGTGATTTTCAGAACAGGCCCGATAATGCTTAAAAGCATTTACAAACCTAACTAATGAACAGATGATTTTTGTTCCACTCTTAAGGCTTCGCTTCGGCTTATCTAATTTCTTTTTTAAACTTTTATTCCTGAAAATTAAATATTAATAAAATTGGATTTTTTTTAAAAAGTAGATAACACTGGTTTGCAGTAAAAGTAGTTTTAAATAAAATATATGGAATATAAAGATCTTAACTACAAATCCCTTTAAAGTTATGGTTATACTAATATATTTCATCATAACTTGAGAATGATTTGTCCGATTTTGATCAAAACACTTACAAATGATTATGAATAACATTTCCTTTAAATTCTCGGAGTAATTCAGAAATAAGTTACGAGAAATTTAGTTTTTTAATGCATGTTATGTGAGGACCCAGAGGAAGTAGTAAGTTCTTAGGCGAATTGTGAGATTTCTTGAGCTGTGGGTTTGAGAACCTGCGCAACAGGAGACTGGGGACTAGGTACACGTAGGGCAGTTTCCTGTTTAGTAGGGTTGCCATTTCTTGTTTGGTACGAATTTTTATCGTCCACTATTTTCTCTATTCTTGAGCTTTTACTCTTTATTTCTTCTATTCTTTTCTAATTCTTATTCTATCACTAACTATGGCGTCACAATGGATCAAGTTGGTCTCTGGTTTAGGTGTGAAGTTGACTTCGAATCTGCCATTTTACCTTACCTAGCCTAAGCCTATGGACATGAATAACATTTCGTCCGAAATAAGGCGATTTTGTCCGATTTAGATGAAACTACTAGCAGACGATTTGTAATTAAATTCTCTTTAAATTTTATTTTTCAATTTTGGATATATTCAGAAATAAGTGGCGCTAGAATTTGCAAAATGTATGCTAATTTTTGTTTAGAAAGAATTAAAAAAAAAAAAAATAATAAGGGCAGTAATTTTACAAAATAACTCATAAGCCATGAAAATTGTTGGACAAATGTTGATTTTAGGAAACGAAATTTTATTCCTAATCATATTTAAATTTTGATCAAAATCGGACAAATAGTTCTTAAGTCAAACGAAATATATGTAAAGCCCATAAACAACTCGACGTGATAGAATCAATCCATCAATTAAAATCACATAACAAAGTTCTTGCTCCTGTTTTTTGCCGACCAGTGTAATTAACATAATTAACGTTCAGTTAACAAAAACTATTCAATTCAATTTCGACGAAACATTGTTTTTTTCTTCTCACTTTATAACTTAAATTGAAAAAAATATTTGAAATCTGTTATATTGTGAAAAAAATTTTAAATTTTTAAACATCTAAAGCAAAAATTGTATACTCTATTGATATTGAATAACCGCTGGTTTTCCCGCTAACCGTCAAAAAAGAAATTTTACCGCGCTGCGCATATAAAAACCGCTAGAATTGCGGAAAACCCGTCAACTTGGCAACAGTGGTTGTAAGACGAATATTTTTGTAACTAAATGTTTTTTTGGAGTAAAAAATCCGTTAATACCCAGAATGCAAAAGTCAGCCAGTAGTTCTTAAACAGAACTCAAAATAAGTCGTTTTGTACCCAAAGTCAATTGACTTTTTTAAGCAAAATTATTTTATTAATGTTATTATTTTATTTGATTATTTATTATCTTTTCATTCTGTAGATAAAATTCATATTCACTGTTTTTACAGTAATATTATTAAATATTCAACTCAATTTGTTTAATTTAACTTGTCTGATTCTAATACTGTAATTTATAAGATATTGTGTCTTGTTGTAATAGAAAATCTAATTAATAAATACAAATACAAAATTTGATTGATAGGTATTAAGTTCTTCATAACTTCAACATCATGGTGTTTTTCTAGTTGGTCACTCTCCATAGCACTTTCGTGAAATCGAAATATTCATGAATAAAAATACTCCTGCATTTTTTTTTTCCTTTAACAATTTTTCTTATTTACGAGCAGAAAGGGAACTACTTCAAAACATTCATTTTGAGATAATCAATTAAAAAGTGTACTTAATAATACTATAACTATGCAACTTTTATGTTCTTAGCTCGTAGAGGAGACTGCTGACTTTAATTTGAAGTTGTCTAAGATGAATTTTTTACACTGGTTGTTAAAGGCTAGTTTACACGGTAAAACAATGTATTACGACTTTGTAGAATAAAAAATAATATGCAATTCTCTCCGTGTTTAAAAGAAAAAAATAAAAGTCTGTTGTTAGTATATTTCATGTTTACTCGGATGGAATAAGTAAAATCCAAAATAATAACAAACAAGCAAATGGTTGCAGTATTACAATTTTTACAAAAACAATCAACCCTATCGTGAATAACAAGTGCAATTTTTGTTCCCATGAAATTTTCATTTCCCTCGAAGGGAAAAAAGCAGTCGTGAATCTCATGTGAAAAATTGTTCACGCTATCAGTTCCAGTGAATGTAGAAAAAGAAGAAAGATTAAAAAAATTAAAAATCAATCAAATTTTTCAACGATTTTTGCCGATCGTTTGACGTTGGTCCCAATTGTGGTAAAACAATCAGGTCTTTCAATCTGAGTAAAGATCTCATAAGAAACTAAAGGGTCCCATTCACGCATACTGCTCATGCTCATACAATCAGCATGTGTTTGTAAATTTGAAATTTTTATTTATGTATGCGTCACACAGACAATGCAGTATGAAAAATCAAAATAGGTTTGATTTTGAAATGAACTCATACTGCTGACAGTTGTTCAAATGAACAATAAAATAAATAAATTAATTTTTTAATATATTTTTCCAAGGTATATTTACACAAGGTAGACTCATTTGGGAGTGTAGACATGCTGCTCTATAAAAAGAACCTAGTTGTCAGAATTGTCTTCTAATAAAACAAAAACAATTTTACGCACACATGTACAAATTTTGGCTCATATACACGAAATTTGACGTTTGGGTTCCAACTAGGGGTAAAGAGCTGACAAACATATGGGCCAAAGAATTTACCTTGTGTAAATATATCTTGTATTTTTCATTTCAATTTAAATTAAAACAAATTTTAAATAGTTTTTGAGAAAAAAACGTGTGAAGTAAATAGGGGTTTTCTTGAATTTCACGAAATGATATTTATTTTAAAATGATGATTGATAGGTGTGTAGTAAAATATCAATCACACACGTATACGAAGGGTTCATCGGCAGTAGCTGTCAGCAGTATGTGTCTATGGGCCCCTTAACGTTATTGAATATCTGGCTCTGCAATATTTATAAGAATTTTTTTTTTAAACGATTATGATTTTTTGTAACCCACTAAAACATGTATTAGTTTCACTTCTTTGCCATTGTTCAAAATTAATCGAACTCGGATCGAGACGTTTGTTTTTAGATTTGCGGCAAAAAAAAAAAAAAAAAAAAAAAAAAAAAAAAAAACATAAGATATTGTAAATTTTTTAAATAATGTTAATATTTTATTAAAAAATTTTATTTTACAAACTTTTTGAAATTAAAAAAAGTATTGGCCCATGAGGGGATCGAACCCGCGACCTTCGCGTTATTAGCACGACGCTCTAACCAACTGAGCTAATGGGCCACATGGTCAAATGCCAGTACATTTTTTTCGAGCATAAATAACTCGACTACTAGTCTTGTTAGAATTTTTGCTTTAAAAAATACTTAAGAAAAAAAATTTAAAATCTTAGATAACAGAAAAGTTTAATTTTTTAGAAAACTTATGTATGCAAGTTTGTACGAAAATGTTTGGTAATACAAAAATAAATTATACTCAATAATCATTCTTGTAATGGAAATCCATATTCAGTTTTCTCAGTAAATTGTGAATAAAATTAAAAGTTGTGCCCCGATTACAATAAATTAAACCTCATTTCATTCAAACTATGCTTTTTATCGCAATTTTATTTTTTTATGAATTTTTAAAGAACAAAAAATTTGGTTTTTTTCCTTTTTTTCTTCCAAAATTCAACCATATCTCTGAAATTACCGGGCAAATTTAAAAATAATGTATACCTACGCGGCTTAAAATTAGAAAAAATTTGCAACCGAATTCCCGACCGCAAAATGTCTGTTCCGCAGTGTAATCAAACAAATTTTCTAAGAAAACTAAAAGATATCAATCTAAATTTATGAGCTCATAAACAGAAACTTTAATGCAATTTACAAAAATTCCAAAAACTTACATACAACACAACAAATGAAATTTTATAACATAATTATAAAAAGTGCGAGCTACTACTACTTATTTTCAAATCACTGAATTGCAACAATTCAACAAATAAAATGCTACTAAAGCTACGGTCACACTTATTAAATATTTGATCAAATAAGCGTAACGCCTACTTTTGTTAATAGTTAGTGAGATTTAATATGGTCTTAATATTACAAAATAAACTAATTATACTACTAGACATAGCAAAAAACAGTTTTTTGTAAGATGTGGTATTTTAATCAAAATAAATATTGATATTAAGCGAAATGATTTTTTAGTTTGGTTGTTGGTCCCGTTTTTTTCGTCAAATATTTGATAAGTCTGACCGACCGTAGCTTAAGAAAATAAAAATCGAAAAAACATATAAATTAAGCAATTTAAATAAAACTCGGTGCTACAAACAAAACAGAATACAAAACAAAGGAGTTAACAAAAAAACAAACAAAGCAGTAAACGGAAAAATTTAATAAATTTTGTAAAAAATAGTTTATAAAATGATTAATTTTGTTCGTGTTGTTTTAATAAAATATAATTATAAAAAACTATTAATGTCCATGTCTGTTTTGAAATTTTCAACGCCACAACATATGCGGCGCACAGTGGGTTCGATGACACCGAAAGTGGCGATTAATTCATGGGAGCCGTAATTTAAATTTTTTTAAAATTTTTTTTCAAATCGTTAAATTTACAAAAAAAGGCATATTCTGAAAAAAGATACACGGGAAAAAAATTTTTTACGATTTTATAGACATTTTCATTTTTCGGAAAATTATAGTTTGTTTCAGAATTTTCGCCGTAATTTTAAAACGGAAAGTGATTTTTTTAAAAAATGAGAAGCAAAATTGTCTTCATTCTAAAAAACAAAAAAATAAATATATTTTTTGCATAAATATGAACATAAGCTTAATTTAAAGTCTGAATTTGAGTTTTAAAGGATTCCGAGAATTTTACAACTTTCGATAGAGTAATTTACTCAAAACAAAAGTTTTTGGCAAATAGTGATGTAGAATTTAATTATCTTCACCCAGTACCACACACGAATGTGTAGGATAAAGTTCAGCTTTTGAATTAATCCTCACTTTTGGTACATTTCAACCCTGTGCGGCGTTTGAAATTTAAAAATTCGATATGAATTTCTGTAGAAAGCAACAACAAAATTATAAAATATTTTTGACTTTGTTTTTGCTTTAAATGTAATTTTTGGCGTTGCATTGCGTTTTACACAATTAGGGCCTCAATATCCTTCATGAAATTATTCATTGTCTGCCCTTCCTCCGTAGTTGCGATATTGCCATTAAAAAAAGCGAGATACAATACAAATTATTCTATGTGTCTTGGTCTTAATGATATTCGTACACCATACGCAGGAAATTCATGGCACGAAATCACGAACGACATTGTTCGTACATATATGGCATGGATTTTTTTTGAGTGTACGGTAAAATATAGCGAGCAAAAAGAGTTCTTTCGACCGCTCCAATTTATTTTTAAATCTTCCATTCTCGTCCATAGCAATGTCTGAATTTGAAGTTATCAAGTTCGCACCTGAATGCAGCCCAAGTGTTCACTGAAGTAGATTAAGGCAACAAATAGACCCAATTCTTAATGACCTGTACCCATGTTCTGTAACTTTAGTGAGAACTTCTCGCATTGAAAAGATGTGAAACAAAATATTCCATCGTTTCTCGAAAAGTGAGAAAAAAATGTGTCTGTAACTCATGTCGAAAACTATCAAAAGAGATTACGTCGTTACGTTATAAATGTCATAACATTGCACTCGAAGCCAATGTGACATTGCAGACGTTGAGAACGCCAGTCACATATGACGGTGACAGCGATAAAAATTTACTGAAATTGAAAAATTTTCAACGACGGCGGTGAAAGTGCAACCGTCGGCTATACCAAATATTGTTAATAGCGACTTAAATGTTTGTTGTTTGCATACGAGCTTTGAAAACAGTCGTATATTTTATAAAAATGTTATAAGCAAAATAATTAAACAATGAAAAATGTGCCGAGAACAAAATATTATTATTGTTATTATTTGCATTTTGCATTTTTTATATGTTTTTTAGTGTTAAAAATTTTTCTTGCCCCGTTTTTATATGTGAGTTCAAAGTGGGAACTTTCTCACAGAAATTTTACAGATACACTTTTTCTGTAATTGGCGAACAATTTCCTTACGTGATAGCTAATACTCGCCAAAAATGTTACAGACACAGTTAAGTGATAAAAACGGTTGTTTGTTTCCATTTATGCCATTTTTGTTTAATTTCTCACATTTCAATAGAAAAGTTTCTCGACGCGATAGTTACAGAACATGGGCAGGAACTGTTTGCACACTTATCAGTGTATCAGTGTAAATAGTAGTAGTACTGGGTAACTATCGATAGCCTTAAAATACCGAAAATAACGATAGGAAAAATATCCATATCGATATTATTATTACAAAAAATAGCTCTGAAGACAGGTAACAGCACCTATACACACACAGTTTTTTGCCGCATATTTTTACTTCCTAATATTAATTTGCGCTGAATTACAACAATGAATACAAACAACAGGAATGGCACAACAAGATTGCTTAGCTGTGCTTTTTTACTGCTAAATAAAGGCCTGTATGTCAAAATTTGTATATGTTTACAAAGGGACTAAAATGTCAAATATTGTTGTAATGTTGTAAAAAAATGCAATTGCAAGCATAGGATAAAATATGTAAAAATTTTATAAAATGATCCCAAGATAAAAATTGTATAGTGTTAATGTTTGGGCATTTCATGTTATTCCAGCGAAATATCTAAAAAAAAAATTTTTTGCTGCTGAAAAAATAAAAATTTTGAAATTTCAGCATTTTTCAAATTAAGAAAAAAGTGGCCTAAAATTTTTGTTTATATAATCTTTTAAATCAGTTCAAAATATAGAAATAAAATTGCCTGTATTTTGTCTACATCAGGGGTATTCCGGGCCGCCCAATTTGTTAAAATATTAAAAAATTTTTTAGTTTTGTTTTAAATGGTGTAGTGCACTAAATATTGATTTAAATCAGCAGTGCACTATCACTAAATAAAACTGCAAAAAAAATAGTTTTCACTCTTTTTTACCAGCTTTAGTGATGATTGTTATTGTTTTAACTACCACTAAAAAAATTTTGTGATACATAGTGCAAATTTTTTCATTATCACTGAACGCTAATTGAATGCAAAAATCTGCACTCAATTCAAATAGTGCAAAATTTGGACATGCAATCAAAAAAGCTGCATACAAATATTGTCTCACTAAAATTTAAAACATTTAACATTGTATGTGCATGGTTTTTGATTTCTTCTGAGGATATGCATAAGTAAAGAACATTAAACAAAATTAAATTTTTTCAATAACGGTATAATTATTAGCTTTGATCATAAAAAAACTAGTTTTTAATTTTAAATTTAGTGCAACAATTTAAGTTGCACTCAAATGAGTGAAGAAAAAAATTTGCAATAAGCTGACGATTGCTTTTTTTTAAATCAAACTATTTTTTTTTGGTTGCAAAATTTTTTAACATCGCTATCACTCATGTTTAGTGAGGCTGCAAATTTTCAATTCATAACTCAACATCAACAAAATTATTGAAATATTTTTGCACTATCACTAAGAGTGAGTTGAAACTGCAAAATGAGTGCACTACCCCCATCTATGACATTTATGTAGTTTTTAACAAAATTTCATATCTTAATTTCAATTAATTGTTAGCAAAAATCTTGAAACTTTTCTTTCATTTCCTAAAACTATTTTTTAGCATTTTCTGGCCTTGTCTAACAGCTTTTTCACACTTGTGAACATCTAACATTAATTTAAAAGCAGCGTTACCATTTTTCAAGCTTTTCCTTTTTTTAAGCCTTATTTTGCTTAACTTTTTTTATATTATTAAATAAAATGAATGCTAAGTCCATTTTGGTGTCATCTTTTAAAATTTTGGCACTTTTGTAGAAAAAAGTGTTAAAAAAATAAAAGTTTTGTTTTCAGAAATGGTGACATTTTTTATTAATAGAAGATGTTAGTTAGACGTTTCAAGTGTAAACGCGTATTTTACATTTTCAACATCTTTCAGGCGTTCCTCCGAAAAGTATGCAAGTGCACAAAAGGTATAATGCAACATTTAGCTGTAAACAGTTTTAAGATCCGGACCTCATCAATATTTATAGATAGTTCAGATTTCAATATCGATATTACTTTAGACTGAATGTTTGTACTTGAGTAGAAAAATTTTAACTAGTTTTTTATCAGACTACAGTTCGTGTTTTTATCACTTTATTGAACTTATGAGACGTATGTATGTTTTTAAAAATTTGGCTGCTGATAAGCACCTTTCTGAAGGAACCGAAGTAGCAGGGACTGTAAGATATTTTATTGCAACTTTAGATAATGTTCTCTAAATTGTTTTTTAGGTAATTTAGCGGACTTTTCCTCTAATCTAAATGCCCAAACATTAACACTATACAATTTTTATCTTGGGATCATTTAATTAAATTTTTACATTTTAACGAAAAAATTTCCTTTTTATTTTCTACGTAATAAAAGAATAGAAAATAATTTTATAATCAACATGAATAGGGCATTTTTAAGATATTTAGGGAACCTTAAAAATTTTAAAATTTAAAATTTTTTTTTCAAAACAGGTAAGATGTTTCTTAAGATAAAATGAATCAATTTTCATTTTAGAAAGCGAAATTATTTTAAAAATTACTGTGTTTGATCCTGGTTTTAAGAGTACTACTGGTGAAGATAATTAATACTCAAGACAGGACTTGTTCTTTTTTAATATCACTCGAATTTTAGAACATGGCCTATAATTGCTACTTTGAAAAAAATATTATATGTACTAGTAGGAGAAGTGATAAAGAAAAAAATATTATAAATGGTGCTCCTAGTTTATATTTAAAGTGAAAGTTTAAACAAAATGAATTTTTAATTTGGCTTTTTTATTCGTTTAAGTTTAGGTGAAACACTTTTAGTCGATCATATTCATATTCCAATCTCAAAGAACTTATTACTTCTTCAACAAAGTAGAGTAAACGGTGGCAGGAGCTGTGTAAGCAGCAACTGGGGCAGCATTGTATACAGCTGGAGCAGCGACATAGGAGGCAGGAGCACTATAAACGGAAGCCGTATAGGCTGGGGCAGCAGCTGCATAAGTTGTGTATGCGGGAGCAGCAGCGGAGTAGGTAGTATAGGCAGGAGCAGCAGCAGCATAGGTGGTTATAGCTGGAGCGGCAGCAGTGTAAGTGGTAACAGGAGTTACAACGTGGGCTGAGGCGGTAACAACGAAGAGAGTCAAACAGATGAGGAACTAAAAAGAAAATGTATCAAAAAATTAATTTTAAACTGACAGAACTGCTAAAAAATAAAACTCACTTTCATTTTGAGTTTTGTTTGTTTTGAATGCTGTTCTTTGCAATGGAGCTGAATGAACTGATATCGATAACAATTTTCAGCATCCCTTTTATATTGGCAACAAAATTGGATTCGTATTTATTTTGTTTCAATTATTCTTGCTATTTTTGCCCTGGTTTTTTCGTAATTGCTATTTTTTTTTTGTCAATAAAATTACTTCATCATATTTATTCAGCAGTCATACAATCAATAACATGTATTTTTTGTTCAAAACACATACACTTTTGCTTGTTTTTTTTTAATGTTTGTGGTAAAAGATCTTTTACGTTGAAAAGTGCAAAAATATTGAAATTTTTATGAACAACAAAAAATTATAACGAGTTTGATGGATTATTTACTTGACAGCGCTACATGTAGAGACCATTTAGTTGTATCCGGATATTTGCGTTTTCCTCCTACTCATTCTATTCGTTGTAATCCGATCAAATAATTATTTGCAGTACATATTTCCAATTATGTCTTTGTTAAAATTTGATCATTGATTGTTTTTAAGATTGTTTTTATTTTTAATAAAAATTTAATTAGAATCTCAGATTATTCGCTAAATGTTTTTTGCACTTTATCGCCAAATTATTAGCTTACCCAATTTAGACGGTAGCTAATGTAGATTTTGTAGTAAGATTTAGTCCAATTTAGATTTATGTGGCCAGAAATAACAGCATGCAATTTAGTTATAATCGGTCCATAATTTACCGTATGTCAAATACAAGCAACCTTCTGAAAATACCCTTTAAAACGTATCAAACGCTAAAACAAAAAACTTCACTACTAAATTGAAACCATGGGGGTTACTGCGTATTTCGATTCGAAAGAAAAAATTTACGAGTTCGAACAATTTGTACTGTGTATTACGATTTTCGCAATCGTTCGAAACGATGACAGAGGTTGTATTTTTTAAAAAATGGGAAATTTAATGAAAACATTTTGTTCGTAATAGAGAGTGGCTGTTAAGAAAGGGATTTTTTGTTTTCTATAAAGTATAAAAAACGTACGTTTATTCATAACAAATATTACGAAAATCGTAATACACAGTACAAATTGTTCGAATCCGTAAATGATTTCTTTCGAATCGAAATACGCGGTAACCCCCCAGGAGTCCTATACAAATCCTGCTCCTGAAAATAATTTAAGTATGGCTAAAACGGTTAAGAATCATGATGTTTTATTCAAATTAGTTCAAATAAAGTTTTATATGACTAGACACAAAGGCGTAAAACTTTCTGATGGTCGGCCAATAATTTCACACAGATCCAAGCCGCAACCAATACTGACGTCAGTTTTTATGACGATGCCATATAAATCCAACTCCTGAAAAATTTTAAAGGGCGATCTCTACGTTCGGGAAACAATTTTTTTTTGTTTTCGAACCCGCCTTGCAAAAATATTTTATATTAGGGGTTTTACGGCGCACTTTTTTTTTTTTGCTTGAAAGGTGATATACCCTTTTATCCACATTTGATAAAATTTTATACATAAGTGCCAGTTGTCACAGGAGCGGGGCCGAAAGAAGTGGTGATATAAATATGTACAAATATATTTGTAATTTAACCTAGCTCTTATACAAACTTCTTTTTAAAGTGGTTTTTAGATTAAATATGACCAAAAATATTTTATTGAAACCTTAATCATACAAAATTTCAATAGAATCGGTTTATATTTGACCACAGTTACCTTTCAAACACTCGAAAAAAGCCTTTAAAGCTATATATTCCTTTTTTAAATGTTAGTATTGGTTATGATAACATCTTAAATGGCTATTTACCAAAGAATTGCAAAATTTTGTACTGGTAGCCCCACAGATGATCATAGGTTTTAGATGAACCTTCTTCCTTTAATACATAAAAATGTTATACAGATATGTAATCGACTATGAAGTTTTATATAAAGCTTATCATCGTAACATAATTTTGCTTAAGCGGGCTATTGAATGTGTAAAAAATAACTTAATTTACTAACCAATAACAACACTGTACAACAAAATCAAATTTTTTCCAAAACTACAAGGTCCGGCCTATAAATTTTGATAGAGGCGACAAAAAAAAAGACACGTGTATCGCATTTTTAAAAATTTACATCTGAATTATATTTGAAGGGGGGTTAAAGTTTCCCAGCTCTGACACATTCGTATTGTTTATCGGCATAAGAAACCATGTGACCCTTACATTTTAGGTAGAACATGTGTTCAGCAAATTTATGTAGAATGTTACGGAGAACATTTTTGTGTAATATGTAGAAATGGGTCTTTTTTGTCCTTCTTTTAAAAAAGAGTAAAAAACACCATTAAAACAGGAATATAAGGGGTAAAAATATTCCGCAAAAATATTATCCGTAAAATTTTACTATAAGTCTCTGAATACACCAAAACGAAAAATTCAACCACAAAGTCAGAAATAAGACACAACAAAAGAGAGCTAAGGGTTTATTTCGCATTTTTATTTAAAAGTACTCCAAAAATTTAGCATGAAAAAAAATAGTTATTTTACCTTCGATAGCAAATTTGGATAGGACGTATTTAATTATTACAATTTTTTTTTAGCTTTAGGCAATTCCACTTCATTATCATACAATTTCCAGCATATTTCAGCGATAAGCGAATGCATGCTTTTGCCTTTATAGCGTTCTTCAATGTCTTATATAATGTTTCACCATGCTTATCAAATTCTGTTGACAGCTGGTTCTCAAAGTGATCCATTTGGAAATTTAAAAAATGAATTTTTGTTGACATATGAACGCCTAGTTTTTAAAAACGCTAAGCAGTGGGAGAACCATTTTTGCCTAAGATATTGTATATCACTTCCTTAAGGATTTTCCACGCATCAAGCTCAATTGGTGAGGGCATTTCGTCGAAGTCAGCGTTTTGCATCAGCTATTTTATATCTTTGCTGAACACATTTTATACCTTAAATGTAAGGGTCACCTGGTTTCTTATGCCGATTAACAAAAAGAATTTGCCAGAGCTGGGAAGCTTTAACCCCCCTTCAAATAAAATTCAGATGTAAACTTTCAAAACGCCGATACACGTGACTTTTTTTTGGTCTCCTCTATCAAATTTTATAGGCCGGAACTTGTAATTTTTTTTTTGGGGTTGTACAGTGTAATAAGTGGGGAACCCAATTCCTCGAATTGCAAACCCCATTCCGATATAAAAAAAAGTCAGCGGGTACAGCATCGTGGTGTCAGATATATCGGAACAATTGATACATTTCGAGATATAATGAGTTAGCAAAAAGATTTTTAAAGAAACTTCTCTGCTTTTTGTGAAATGTAGATGGATGCTGTTAGAGAAAAATAAGTGTGCTGTAAAAAATTAGGACCCAAGTAATTAGAAATCAGGGTTCTTTATTGTTTGCCGTTGGTCGAAACGTTATCATCGACTTCACTGCACAGCGTTATTTTATTCCGTGAAGAAATTACACAATGGTGTACTTTGTACACAATGTTTATATGGACATACATACAGTCCGCCAGCCAATTAGAAGGACGAACAAACTAAGGCCTGTTTAACCCTTATGTGCGCACCAAGTTACCGGGATACCTTTGGCGTTTTCAACCCAGTTTTTTTTTCATTGAAATTGATAATCCTTTTGGCTGAAACTTTTTGAGAACTCCTAACTTTTAAAAAACGTTGCATTTTTGCAGCAGAACAGCTACAACAGCTTTTGTAATTTGCTCTCGAGACCAATTTATTCCTTACGCCCTTAACCCGGTAAAATAGAGAAACAGAAACATAAAAAACCAAAAATTTTATAAATGATAAAAAACAGGGCAGTTTGCACACAATGGACGATTTATAGAATGCTTAAATATTAAATATATGTATAAGAGTTGTCAACCGATTAAGAACAATTCGATAAATCGATCAAACAAAACCTAACTCTTGCTCGAATAATTTTAAAGTGGCGATTTTTGAATAACGAATAAATCGATTAATTAATGTAAATTTAAAAAAAGCTTAGACTTTGATTTATTCTCATACGTTTTTAGTAATTTTATACAAAATGTAGGAAAAGTAAAAAATATTGTGGCCTTATTAGCCCTGATTGTAATTAATCTCAATGTTTATTAAGCACAAACCCTGTTGATTAAGCCCTTATGACACTACATTTTTTTTTCATTAATTGATATAGAATTGATAGAAAGAAACAGTAAATGTTAGAAAGAGCCAACTATAAAAAATGTAAACAAATTTTCTTATTTTTTTTTTCTCTTGTTATGCTTTTGTTTCAGGGATGGCGTTAAGAATTTTTAAAATTGTACAACAACCTTTAAAAATTGTACTTTTTTACCCTAATTGTACTAAAAGATTTTTAGTTGAAATTGATTTTATTTATGTTCATAAAAAACACCACAAAAAGGTATTATAAATCTTAGTTTAAAAAGTATCAACAAAAAAGTACAATTGAAACAAATTAGCCATCCCCGTTTTGTTTATTTTATTAAATGTTGCCAACTTTTTTTTATGAGAAACATAAAAACAAAAAGCGGTAAATCGCTGAATTTGCCCATAAACCGCTGAGTCAGCAACACTTTTAATATTTCAAGCTTGAAATGTCAATTTTAAGTTAAACAATTTTACATTTTTTTTGACATAACTTCATTTTTTATCGATAACTTTAGAAAAATTTTTGACAGTTTTCCATTTATCTTAATACAGCTTAACTCTTTGCACTTGGTAAATATTTGTATTACATTATATTTGTACTGTTCACCAAAACTTGAACAATGCATTAAAAATGAAGTGTCATAAGGGCTTTACTCATAGTGTTTCAAAAAGGTATTTTATGTTCTTATTGAACTAACAATTGTATCAACTGTCTTCTTTTTAAATCAAACGTTAAGTTAATTTTCAAGAAAGGGGATATTTCAATTTCGGTTGAAAAACTTAGAAATAAGCAAAAAGATTAAAAAAATAAAGAATTGATTTACATATCGATGGCTTCGTATAAAAAAGGCGTAACTCGATTTTTTTTAAAAGCTTTTTTCGTTTATTCTGATAGCTAATGCCACAAGTATCTTGAAATTTTTAAGGGGCTGTAGTACAACATTTGTTGGATATTTTTATTAAAAATTGCAATATTACTTTTTTATCTAAAATTTTACGGATTTTATTAAGTTTTTTTTTTCTTTCCCTGTAAATAAAGAAAATCGAATCGAGTTAGGCCTTTGTTATATTAAGCTATCGAAATATAATTCATATCTTGAAAGTAGAAAATGTTGTTATTTTATTATCCTTTTTTAAATTTATATATGTATATTTAGTGAAAGATAATCCAACGACATTAAAAAAAGCCGAACATGGTCCAATGAAAAAATACATAAAGAGAGACAGCGGTTGCTCTATAGAAGAAATTGTATGCAGAAGTTTAGCTGAAGATAGTAGGCCTGCCAACGACAAATCATATCAGATTATTAAGGATTTAATGGTTTGACGATGCTTTTAAGTAATAAAACGATATAGAGTTAAGATGAAACATTTTTACGTATCAAAAAAAAAAAAAAAAAAGAAGAACTCATAGCGGATTTAAGAAAAAATAAAGAAGAAAATGGAAGAATTTCCATAGTTGCAGATGAATACGTAATTTTTTTTTGTAAAAATAATGTTTTTATTCGCAATTCTCATCGATTAATCGAATAATTTTATAGATTTAATCGTCTGATCGAACGAACAAAAACAATTATTTTAATTATTCGAACAAAGTTGAAATGCGAATAATTGACAACTCTTATATATATGTATCAGTTGTATGATAGCGGTATTAATAATTTACAGCGTTTATAGTTACCCACAGTTTGACCACAGTTACCTTTCAAACTCTCGAAAGAAGCCTTTAAAGCTATATATTCCTTTTTTAAATGTTAGTATTGGTTATGATAACATCTTTAATGGCTATTTACCAAAGAATTGCAAAATTTTGTACTGGTAGCCCCACAGATGATCATAGGTTTTAGATGAACCTTCTTCCTTTAATACATACAAATGTTATACAGATATGTAATCGACTATGAATTTTATATAAAGCTTAGCATCGTAACATAATTTTGCTTAAGCGGGCTATTGAATGTGTAACAAATAACTTAATTTACTAAAAAATTATAACACTGTACAACAAAATCAAATTTTTTCCAAAACTACAAGGTCCGGCCTATAAATTTTGATAGAGGCGACAAAAAAAAGGCACGTGTATCGCATTTTTAAAAATTTACATCTGAATTATATTTGAAGGGGGGTTAAAGTTTCCCAGCTCTGGCACATTCGTATTGTTCATCGGCATAAGAAACCATGTGACCCTTACATTTTAGGTAGAACATGTGTTCTGCAAATTTATGTAGAATGTTACGGAGAACATTTTTGTGTAATATGTAGATATGGGTCTTTTTTGTCCTTCTTTTAAAAAAGAGTAAAAAACACAATTAAAACAGGAATATAAGGGGTAAAAATATTCCGCAAAAATATTATCCGTGAAATTTTACTATAAGTCCCTGAATACACCAAAACGGAAAATTCAACCACAAAGTCAGAAATAAGACACAACAAAAGAGAGCTAAGGGTTAATTTCGCATTTTTATTTAAAAGTACTCCAAAAATTTAGCATGAAAAAAAATAGTTATTTTACCTTCGATAGCAAATTTGGATAGGACGTATTTAATTATTACAATTTTTTTTTAGCTTTAGGCAATTCCACTTCATTATCATACAATTTCCAGCATATTTCAGCGATAAGCGAATGCATGCTTTTGCCTTTATAGCGTTCTTCAATGTCTGATATAATGTTTCACCATGCTTATCAAATTCTGTTGACAGCTGGTTCTCAAAGTGATCCATTTGGAAATTTAAAAAATGAATTTTTGTTGACATATGAACGCCTAGTTTTTAAAAACGCTAAGCAGTGGGAGAACCATTTTTGCCTAAGATATTGTATATCACTTCCTTAAGGATTTTCCACGCATCAAGCTCAATTGGTGAGGGCATTTCGTCGAAGTCAGCGTTTTGCATCAGCTATTTTATATCTTTGCTGAACACATTTTATACCTTAAATGTAAGGGTCACCTGGTTTCTTATGCCGATTAACAAAAAGAATTTGCCAGAGCTGGGAAGCTTTAACCCCCCTTCAAATAAAATTCAGATGTAAACTTTCAAAACGCCGATACACGTGACTTTTTTTTGGTCTCCTCTATCAAATTTTATAGGCCGGAACTTGTAATTTTTTTTTTGGGGTTGTACAGTGTAATAAGTGGGGAACCCAATTCCTCGAATTGCAAACCCCATTCCGATATAAAAAAAAGTCAGCGGGTACAGCATCGTGGTGTCAGATATATCGGAACAATTGATACATTTCGAGATATAATGAGTTAGCAAAAAGATTTTTAAAGAAACTTCTCTGCTTTTTGTGAAATGTAGATGGATGCTGTTAGAGAAAAATAAGTGTGCTGTAAAAAATTAGGACCCAAGTAATTAGAAATCAGGGTTCTTTATTGTTTGCCGTTGGTCGAAACGTTATCATCGACTTCACTGCACAGCGTTATTTTATTCCGTGAAGAAATTACACAATGGTGTACTTTGTACACAATGTTTATATGGACATACATACAGTCCGCCAGCCAATTAGAAGGACGAACATACTAAGGCCTGTTTAACCCTTATGTGCGCACCAAGTTACCGGGATACCTTTGGCGTTTTCAACCCAGTTTTTTTTTTCATTGAAATTGATAATCCTTTTGGCTGAAACTTTTTGAGAACTCCTAACTTTTAAAAAACGTTGCATTTTTGCAGCAGAACAGCTACAACAGCTTTTGTAATTTGCTCTCGAGACCAATTTATTCCTTACGCCCTTAACCCGGTAAAATAGAGAAACAGAAACATAAAAAACCAAAAATTTTATAAATGATAAAAAACAGGGCAGTTTGCACACAATGGACGATTTATAGAATGCTTAAATATTAAATATATGTATAAGAGTTGTCAACCGATTAAGAACAATTCGATAAATCGATCAAACAAAACCTAACTCTTGCTCGAATAATTTTAAAGTGGCGATTTTTGAATAACGAATAAATCGATTAATTAATGTAAATTTAAAAAAAGCTTAGACTTTGATTTATTCTCATACGTTTTTAGTAATTTTATACAAAATGTAGGAAAAGTAAAAAATATTGTGGCCTTATTAGCCCTGATTGTAATTAATCTCAATGTTTATTAAGCACAAACCCTGTTGATTAAGCCCTTATGACACTACATTTTTTTTTCATTAATTGATATAGAATTGATAGAAAGAAACAGTAAATGTTAGAAAGAGCCAACTATAAAAAATGTAAACAAATTTTCTTATTTTTTTTTTCTCTTGTTATGCTTTTGTTTCAGGGATGGCGTTAAGAATTTTTAAAATTGTACAACAACCTTTAAAAATTGTACTTTTTTACCCTAATTGTACTAAAAGATTTTTAGTTGAAATTGATTTTATTTATGTTCATAAAAAACACCACAAAAAGGTATTATAAATCTTAGTTTAAAAAGTATCAACAAAAAAGTACAATTGAAACAAATTAGCCATCCCCGTTTTGTTTATTTTATTAAATGTTGCCAACTTTTTTTTATGAGAAACATAAAAACAAAAAGCGGTAAATCGCTGAATTTGCCCATAAACCGCTGAGTCAGCAACACTTTTAATATTTCAAGCTTGAAATGTCAATTTTAAGTTAAACAATTTTACATTTTTTTTGACATAACTTCATTTTTTATCGATAACTTTAGAAAAATTTTTGACAGTTTTCCATTTATCTTAATACAGCTTAACTCTTTGCACTTGGTAAATATTTGTATTACATTATATTTGTACTGTTCACCAAAACTTGAACAATGCATTAAAAATGAAGTGTCATAAGGGCTTTACTCATAGTGTTTCAAAAAGGTATTTTATGTTCTTATTGAACTAACAATTGTATCAACTGTCTTCTTTTTAAATCAAACGTTAAGTTAATTTTCAAGAAAGGGGATATTTCAATTTCGGTTGAAAAACTTAGAAATAAGCAAAAAGATTAAAAAAATAAAGAATTGATTTACATATCGATGGCTTCGTATAAAAAAGGCGTAACTCGATTTTTTTTAAAAGCTTTTTTCGTTTATTCTGATAGCTAATGCCACAAGTATCTTGAAATTTTTAAGGGGCTGTAGTACAACATTTGTTGGATATTTTTATTAAAAATTGCAATATTACTTTTTTATCTAAAATTTTACGGATTTTATTAAGTTTTTTTTTTCTTTCCCTGTAAATAAAGAAAATCGAATCGAGTTAGGCCTTTGTTATATTAAGCTATCGAAATATAATTCATATCTTGAAAGTAGAAAATGTTGTTATTTTATTATCCTTTTTTAAATTTATATATATTTAGTGAAAGATAATCCAACGACATTAAAAAAAGCCGAACATGGTCCAATGAAAAAATACATAAAGAGAGACAGCGGTTGCTCTATAGAAGAAATTGTATGCAGAAGTTTAGCTGAAGATAGTAGGCCTGCCAACGACAAATCATATCAGATTATTAAGGATTTAATGGTTTGACGATGCTTTTAAGTAATAAAACGATATAGAGTTAAGATGAAACATTTTTACGTATCAAAAAAAAAAAAAAAAAAAGAAGAACTCATAGCGGATTTAAGAAAAAATAAAGAAGAAAATGGAAGAATTTCCATAGTTGCAGATGAATACGTAATTTTTTTTTGTAAAAATAATGTTTTTATTCGCAATTCTCATCGATTAATCGAATAATTTTATAGATTTAATCGTCTGATCGAACGAACAAAAACAATTATTTTAATTATTCGAACAAAGTTGAAATGCGAATAATTGACAACTCTTATATATATGTATCAGTTGTATGATAGCGGTATTAATAATTTACAGCGTTTATAGTTACCCAGGTACCTTGCAGCGCATTATGAGGTGTTTTTTTTACAGCGCACATCAGGGTTAAAAAGTGTTTCTAACCCATATTATCCCGAACGATTTTCAAGCCATCAGATTTCTATAAAAATTGTAACAATAATATTAATAAATATTAATAATAATAATAAAATAGTTGAACAAAACCAGTACACACAGAATATTTATTTTGTTAAGTTTTACTTTACTTTACTAAGGTATATTGTCCCACTGTTCCATTAACAGTGCATTTATGTGAAAAAAAAACGAAACACAAAAATCTGAAAATTTTGTGTTGTTTTATAACTATTTTATATATCAACCATAAATTTATAAGCACTAAAAAATATTCGTTTCCATTGCGACCAAACACAAAATAACTCACATTTTGCTTCGAGGCATTTTTTTTTTTTTTTTTTTTCAAAAAACTTAAACAAACAACACGCAACAAGACAAATATTAAGTACTGAAACAATAAGGGCCCTTTAGTTTGCTAGGTGACCACCTTGGGGTTACCACAGCATAAAAATAAATGCAACTGCATTCACACAAAAAAAAATATGATTACTCAAAGTAACTGTTCCAAAAATGGAACGCTAGGATGATATGGGCCGATCTGTATACTAAATAGAATTTACTTCGGCACAAACTTATTTTATAACCTCCACCCGTATTAAGGGTGTAGTTATTTATTACTTATTTATTTCTCTGATTTTGTAATATCTATTAAATATTATAAATATGAATAAAAAAAAATTAAATGATTCACTATTATGAAAGGCCAAATACCAAAGTAGTTTCAGTTACTTTAAGAGCTTTCGATTCCTCTTAATTTTCTTTTTGAATCTCAAATACTCATTAACTTTTTGCTTTGATTAAGTAATTAAATATTAATTAAAATTGTAATAACGTTAAATTTTAGTCTTATATTTACAATATTATCATGTAATTGTAACACAATATTGATTTATAATAATCAAGTGAAAATATAAATAAGAAATGTTCATACATTTCATAAATTTGTGAATGGAATGTTAAAACTCATAGATACTCGTGTATTTAAAAAATGTTTATGCTTCAACAAGAACGTTCTAAGTGAGAACTGTATCGATTTACTTAAAGGCTAAAACTATAATTTTGTAACTTAAAACTTTTTGTGATAAAATAAATTTTTCTTCTTTATTTTTCGATACAAAACAACTAAGAGTTTTTTATTCGGTCATGCCGAATCTTATATACCCTTAACCATGGTGCGATAAGAACAGAAAGTTATAAAAATACCGTTTTGGGATATGAATTGATCTGTTTTTGCCCTTATTTTGTTGGATGTTGTTTGTGTATTGATGACCAAGATGCTTGTATCAAATTAGTTAATTTTGGCTTTTGCCGTTCTCGCTAAATTGAAGAGCAGACTTTAACCAACAATTCTTGGGTCTTCGAAAAAGCCATATCAGCGTACACACGGACAGACAGACATCGTTTAATCAACTTCACTACTCATTAGAGTATCCACTCGATTAATCGAACAACGATTAATCGAGGAATTTTCCCGCCATTATTTGATCGAATAATTAAAATAGCCAATTTCGAATAACAAATAACTCGAACAATTTATGTCAATTAATCGATTAAAATTTATTTCTTAGAAAATTCTACTTTTTTAATGTAAAAATATGTTGTTTAGATTTCTAACCTTAAAACTAGATTAATGTTGTTTGTTACCTTTTGCATTTTAGTCCATTTTTAGATTTGAGCGTGTGTGACAATTTATGTAAATCACTATTAACAGGGTTTAATAAACTGCAGTCGAAACGAAAAACTGTCAAACAAAACACGAAAATTTGTTTACAACTTTTCGCTTTTTTAGTTGGTTTGATAACGACTGTTTACATTTAATGCATCAGAAGTAAAAGCAAACGTTTTTTTTTGTCAATGACAAATGAAGAAGTGAAAGAAATAGCAGTTTTTCTACTTTGACTGAAATTTTTTAAACGTCAAACTCATTAAAAAAAATTCATCAGCAGTTATATATTTGTAAACCATGTACTGTCAGTTAATGGGTTACCTGTTAGTACCCTACTGTAAATTATTTTATTACTTCGTATCTTCTAATCGGTGACCTTGTTTGAAAACGAAGTTTCCAGTTTTTGTCGTGAAATAGTAATACGTTAAAAAACAAATTAACCAAGCCTTTAGAGTAGAGTTTTAAAATAAAAGAAATTAAAAGGGGATTTAAGAACAAAGATCCTGTTTTAAAAGATTATAAAAAAAATTCCTTTTATATATTAAACAATGAATTCTAATCTTTAGCAGAATTTTTCTTAAAACCAGTAAAAACTGCGGTCATTTTTAAAAAAATTTAACGGAGATCTCCATCGAATTAAATTTCACTCCATTTTAAGAAATAATAAATTGGTTTAAAATGTTTTTCATACTTTAACCCTAATAAAATAAAAGTATGAGTTTGTTGTTTTTTCCTTTTGGATAAAATTATTTGAATTGTTCGAGTAATTCGAACAATTTTAAACCTTTATTCGATTAATCGAGCAATTTTTAAATTCAAAAATATATTAATTCCTTACTCGAACAAAACCAAAAGTCAAATAATTGGATACTCTTCTACTCAAACTCGTAGAGTCTAAGATCAATATTATAGATATTTCAAACGGAATGACAAACTTTCTACCTGTAGTGGAGGGTATAATAATTACAATATAATCTGCACATTTAAACAAGTTTTACATTCTACCATCGACATTGCAATTTTAATACCCTTCATTTTAATTAGAGTTTTGTTTTAATTATGAATTTTTTTAAGTAGCAATATTTTAACTGCTTTAAAACTAAAATAATACCTAGGGTTTCTTTTTGGGAATTCCTGGGCGAATTATTTTTAGAATTCTTAAGAATTTTCAGGAATTTCTTCGCATGTGCTTTGACCTAAATTAATGGGGGTATTCACGTCACAAGTTGCATCCTTGCGAAAAAGCAAAAGTGCAAAAATAAGAGAAAAACTTTTTTTCGATGTTGACGTAATTTGATAAGCCGAACTTTGAGTTGTTAAGAATTTCATCACTGTATAAAATTTGGTAAATTTAGATTTTTAATACTAGAAGTTATTCTGCTGAATTCTGCTATGATCAGTCCAAAATCTATCATAGTCCTAATATCATATTAAAAAGCTCATTTACACGCTTAAAACCGTATAAAACTGCGGAGAGTTACAAGGATTCGGCACAGCCGAATGTTGCATTTTCACTTGTTTGGTTTAATATCCTCAGAAAACGCCAAATCAAAAATTTTATCTTTTTTGGCAATGAAATTTTTCCTTATTTGGGGTTGGAAACTCAAATCAGGGGCCTGATTCTGGCAGTCGTGATCGAGTACTTTCTCGATTCGAAAGCAATTTAAAATCTAATTATTTCAGTCAATACTGAAAGAATCGGAATTATTTTTTCAGTGTTGTAAAGCATTTATTTGAGTTTCACAATACTGAAAATATAATTTCGATTCGTTCAGTATCGACTGAAATAAAATTGCTTTCGAATCGAGAAGTACTCGATCACGACTGCCAGAATTAGGCCCCTGGCAGCCTTCGTTGTATACTATAATTAAAAACATAAGGAGGTAAAAAAAATGGTCCAATTAGTAGGTCTGCGAACAACTAAAACAATCCAACAATAGAAAATCCAACACGCATTTTGTTTGTCAAGAACAAAATCATTTATTTGTGTAAGAAATGGCAAAAACAATTGCACAAGAAAAACACAACTCTGCAAAAATCAGCAGGCATTTCGCGCAGACCTACACAGAAGGAAAAAACACGTACTAGCTGTATGTTTCTTCTACTTACTTTACACGATCAAGTTTTGCCTTTCAATTTCTTTCAATTTGCAACACACTCTCATTTTTTTTACTAACCCTCTCACACTTTTTAAATTGACCACGAGATTGCTTTCAATTTTACCTTTCCGTTTGTTTGGCAATTTTACGTTCAATTTAACAGCTTATGACAAATTAATTTTTTCGCTTCCTTTATAACTATATTTCTTCAAACATAAATGTGCTTTATTAAAAAAAATTGTGTTTTTAAAAATTAAGTTAAGCTACTATTTTGAGTTGTTTCTTCGTCAAGGGCATTTGCAAAATGAAATTGATGATCAAATGGTGTGCAGCCGGTGCCACAGCTGTCAATTCAAACAAGTTTTGACAAGCAGTTTGTGTGAACAACTTGAAAGGGATTTATTGAATGTGTTGCTGCAGGGTTAGTAAAAGTCGTGCTCAAAAATTTAAGTTCGAATATCACTTAAAAGTACCTTAAACAATCCAAAATGGGATAACTTTCGAACACCAATATGCGTACATTCGCGTGTGTTTGTTAAAGTATTTTGTAGAAACAACAACAACACTTCAAAAGAAGATAAAAACAATTTAATTGTTTTGTATATATACAACAACAGCACTACAATAGAAAAATATAGATTAATTTTATGTTTTAAAAGTAAAATAAGAGCCATAATTCCCATATTCTATTTGTTAAAATTATTTAGTTATTATACCATTTTCAGTTTAAATGAAACCTTTTTCAAAAATAACCGAAACTTAATTCAAAATAAATAAAACTTTATTCAATATAAAAACTAATTGCCGCATTCATAAAATATAAAATAAGTTTGAAATGTGTTTTAAGGCAACATTTTCATACAAATTTTTCTTAAACTACAATTCAAATCCACTTAAATTTTTTATGAATACGGCAGTAAATCTTTTTCAAAATAAACGAAACTTAATTCAAAACATTTTTCAAATTAAATTAACCCATTTTTAAAGTTCTGTAGGGAATTTGTTTTTTTTTTTGCTTTGCATTACTCATTAATGAAGAACTGTCGCTTTAGGAATTTGGATAATAACGTCCATAAAATAGTTCGCACAATCATTTGCATTAATTTGTGCTATACTTTCCTCAATTAGATTGACTATGTTACGCTCAGTGGTAATGCCTAAATGATCAGGCATAGAATTTTAACATAGAAAATACCTTCCCTATCGTGTTCAGCATAGAAGAATAAGGTGGTAAAAATTTTAATTTTGTCTAAAACCTCCCGAAGAAATAATTGGATACATGCCGAATTCACGTTGGAAAGAGACATAACTTTATGGTAAACAACGCAAGAATTATTTATCGCAGCAATTAGAGTCGCGTTTCTTCCCCTATCGCTTGGCACAGCAACATAAGCTGTTTCACCTACACATTAGGAAAACAAAATCCATACAAAATTTTTTAAAATAGTTTAATTTAATTTGAAAAATGTTTTTCTGTATTTGAATAAAGCTTCGTTTATTTTGAATAAAGTTTCATTTATTTTGAATAAAATTTCGTTTATTTTAAAAATGGTTTCGTTTAATTTGAAATAGTTTTATTTAAAAATGCTATACATCAAATTTTTAAAGTAGAAAGATTCATATTGGGCATGCTGCTGGTGTCTTATAATTGAGAATTCTTCTGTAAAAAAGGGCGTGAAATATACATATGTAACAAGGAAGTAAAATAATCAGGCCTGTCACAGAAATAAATTCCGATCGATGCTTCACATAAAACGAAATCACTTTCGATCGCAATTGATTTATGTGACGGGACTGAATTATATTCTTTTTGGTTCTGTTGGGTAAGTGTTTAGATTATAATCAATCTTATCTCACTTTCAGATTATTTCAAGTTCGAATCGAGATAAGAACCATCTTAGAAATTCTTAAATCAAAGCACAGTTTGAGATTAATTTAATATCACTTTTAATTTAGTCAATCCTGTATTCGGATTATTTTAAGTATCGAAAGAATACACCAACAAATCAATTGGAATAAACAAATAAAATAATACATTCATATGCATAATAAAATAATCTCTAAACTTATCTTTTGTATGTATTTACGTTATACATTGGCATATATGTACATACATACTAGAGATGAGCGATCCCGTGACTTATAAGGAACATCGTGATAAATGAACGTGATTTAAAAATCTCTGGTCCTTAAAACTGTGATTGAGATGATGATTTGTCAGTTTTTAATTATTTTATAGTTATCATAAAAAGCAACCATGTATGCTATAAGTTCTCGGATATTTTTAATTTTTACTACACGAATCATTCAGAACTAAAAAAAAAACAGAAAATATACATGAACTAAGTTCTTTTCACAAGGTATAATTATCAAGTTTGCATCTCTACAAAAAAAAAATAGTAACATTCTTCTTTATTTCATGCAAAAAATTGTAAATTTTATGTAACTGATACGAATAAATCTACTCGACACACATGTGTTTCCGTGGTGTAGTGGTTATCACATCCGCCTAACACGCGGAAGGCCCCCGGTTCGATCCCGGGCGGAAACAACTGTCTTTTTATTTTTTTTTTTAACTTAATTTAAATATGATTAAGAACGCCATAAAAGTGTTTAAGTCTTTTTTTACTGTTTAGTTTTCAATTTTAAAGAAAAGTTTTAAGGTTATAAGCTTTTTTTTTTAAATTTTAAACTGAAATAGCAAAATTAATTATAGGAATTCTATCTATAAGTACTTTAAATAGCATCTTTAGATATGAAACACAGTTTTCTCGAAGATTTTCAATCTCTTTACCAGCCATTTCAACATTACTTTATTCCATACGTATAAATGAATGCCTTCAATTTCATACATAAAAATACCAAATTAAAAATTATATTTTTTCGCATTGACGTTAACGATTCTCAAAACAAATTCATGGCTCACCAATAATAGCTAACAAAATCGCCAACTATTTTATAAATCGCCATGCCGCCAAATAAAACTAGTTTTAAAATCACCACGTTTGGCGAGAAATCGCCAGATCTGACAACCCTGCTCTAATCTTTTACAACAAAAGCTAATAATTTCCCTAACCATATTTTCTTATTGTTACAAGAGCACTTATTCTTCTTTAGCTGGCTCTATCTGTCTCTTTTTCTCTCACAATCAAGTTTAACCAACAGGTTTTTTAAATTCCCTTTTTCATAATTTCCTTTTCCTCTTCTTCTTAGTTTATAAAAATTTACAAATTGCGTGAACGTCTTAAAAAGTGCTCCCGTAAATCAATTAAAAAGAGTGTAAAAAGTGTAAGAACATTTGTAATTTTTATAAATAAATAAAATTAAAGCACCATTATATTATATTATTAAAAAATCTTAGCAAAAAGTTTAATGCAACCTAGTAAAAAAGGTGAAAGAAAATTTTTTCATAAGAGCAGAGCTAACGACAGCGCAGTCTCTGTTGGTTTTAAGTTGTTAAACTCGCCGCGGTTGTGGGCAGCATCGAGTGAGTTGTTCCGTGTTTTTTTTTGTGTAGTATTTTAGGAAATAAAAGCAAAGTAAATAATAAGAAGAAAAGTGTCTTAGCTAAAAGCAATGTAAATGGAAGATAAAAGGGTTTGTTTTGGTTTTTTTTTTTGCTAATTAAAAAAAGTTAATAATTAAAGATGGTAAATTTCCACAAAATATGGCGTGTTTATTAAAAATGTGCAAAAAAATTAAAATAAAGTTAAAATGAGATAAAAGAAATATAAAAAAATAAAATAAGATACATATAATAAAAGCTTGAAGAATTTTTAAGCAGTTTAAAGGAAAGTTATTTATTTTTATTAGGTAAGTTTTTAAATATATACAAAAATTTAAAAGACTTAAAATGCAAAAACAAAAATTTGGGAAATATTTTTTTATTATTGATAGAAATGAATGTATGTACAGTTAAACTTCTATAACTCGAAACTCCATTATCCCGACAAAAAAGTTCGACTAACAGAAACTTCAAGTTATAGAATATTTTAATAAATGCACAACAGAAAATTAAATTCGTTCGGTATTCATGTTAATTTAATTTTATTTCGTACAAATACATATTTACATGTTTAAAGATTTCATTTATTGAAATATTGTATGATTTGATAAGTGTTTACATGCAAAATTTGAAGAACTTGGAATTATTGAATTAAGATTTATCAAATTTTATTTAACTAAAGTTTTAAATAAAAAAAAAATTGAGATGGTACAAATACCTTATATTCGGCCTTTGGCAAATTATGGACCGTACATCACAAAATTTGGTAGTGATTTCTTGTATTCAAAAACTAAAGTGGGTCAAATTTCAATACAAAAATGTTAAAAAGCATTTTAAAACAGCTAAATAGCTAGTAATCTGATTTTTGGAAGGTGGCTCTATATGTCTTTCATCGTTAATTCTCGACCGATCATCACAAGAAGTCTTTTGGTGTGATTTATAGTCTAAATTTGACCAAATTACACCACAGTATCATTGTTTGTTTCAGATGTTTTAGACATGTTCAGGTGTTTTTAATGAGTGGGATCTAGATAAAACCAATTTCTAAACATAAGAAACTCAATTTATTAATTTTTATTTTAAATTTCAATTATACATTTTAGTTTACTCAATAAAAATTTAAATTGAATCTAAGAAATAATTTGATTACCAGTTTGCTCAATTCAATTACTTTATTAATTATTTATAATTACCTGAGGTTATTATTTTTTTAAAAGAATCAATTAAGACATTGTCTGAAATGGCAAAGTTTTTTGATAATCTTTTTAATTAAAATTGAAAATGCCAATCATTGAAAAAGTAAAGTCACAATTTTATATTTTTACAATTTTTAGTAATCAAAATAATCATTTTGGTAATAAAGGGTGGTTAAATTGTAAGGGACGATGTTGAATGTGAACCACACCTAAACGCCAAGTTTTTTTCCGAATTTTATTCGACATTTTTCAATTTCAGACTAACTCAATTTGAATCATGGAAAGATACACAATCGAGCTACGCGTTAAAGTTATTCAGGCTTATTATGAAAATAGGAAATCAAATCAAAATGCATATCGTGCAATTTTCGAAGAAAATCATCTTCAGTGGATTCGTCAATAAGCAGAATTGCCGCATATGGGCGAATGATAATCCAAGAGTGATTGTCGAAAAACCAATGCACCCACAAAAAGTGACCGTTTTGTGCGGTTTATTGGCTGGCGGCATCATCGGGCCGAATTTTTTCCCAAATGAGGCCGGTCAGGCAGTTACTGTGAATGGTGTTGGCTATCGTGAGATGATAACGAACTTTTTATGGCCCGATATGTGGTTTCAACAGGACGTTGCCACTTGCCACACAGCTAACGAAACAATGGCTCTTTTGCGCAACAAATTCAATGGCCGTGTTATCTTACGTAATGGCGATGTCAATTGGCCGCCAAGATCATGTGATTTGACACCGTTGGACTTTTTTCTTTGGGGTTATTTGAAAGAAAAGGTGTACGTCGATAAGCCAGCACTAATTCAAGAGCTAAAGGATGAGATAATTCGGCACATTAACGGCATAGAACCTCCATTATGCCTCAGGGTCATCGAAAATTTGGACCATCGGTATCAATATATCATAATAAAATAAAATTACAATAATTTCCTAAATAGTTTGTGTTTTATTCAAAATCAACATCGTGCCTTGAAATTTTAACCACCCTTTAGAAGCAATATCAGCAAATTGTTTGCTTGATACCATGAATTTGGAGATTAAAAATAATTTTCAATTTTTTCTGTGATGTGACATTTAGTCTTATAGAACTATGACTACAATTGATTTATTCGTAACGTTTTTAAGCGATATTTAAGCTTTGCTTATATATCGATACCGTCGATATTTTACTGTTGATACAACGATGGTTAAATTTTTTTTTTTTTTAATTAGTATTGTGGTTATTTTGTTGAACTATTTATGGTTTTTAATCCAAATTTTTAATAATTTTAATCAGGCTTAAGTTCATTAAATTTAATTTTCATTAAATTATTTTTATGAAGAAAGGAATTTTACAACATGAAAATCAATTAAAATTTTTATTGATAATCTTTCATTCTTGACCGTGGCCGGGGCTCGAACCCGTGCCGGCAGGTTACCATGACATGTTTCGATCGCAAACACTCGATCTCCCCAGATGGATTTGCCGTTTTACACTCGTAGCCATCGACGACTGCTGACGTCAATAGTCAAACATCAATCCTTAAACCAAATTGTATTTTAACCTTTGGTAGATCGAAGTTTGCTTTTTTGAATGATTATCCATTTTTAATTGATTTTACATGTTCTTCCTTACTTCTGTTTTTTCGTAGTTTTGTCAAGAATTTTTCTTGAAGTCCAAAGTACATTTTTTGTTTTTTAATTTTTTTTATTTTTTTTTATTTTTATTTTTATTTTTTTTTAATTTTTTCAATTAACAATCTAATTTTCAATAATTTTTTTTGCATAAGAACAAATAGCGAAATAAAATATTCAAGAACAAAGCATAAAATCAACAAAATTTTTCTTAATTCTTTCTTTTAAGTCCTAACCGTTTTGGTTTGCAAAAAAGCACAGAGGTATATTTCGGAAAAACCCTGTTTTTTTCAATATACCTATAGATGCAATTTTAGAGCTAACACTTCAAAACATGTAATTACAAATTTCGATCAGACACGAAAATAAGTTTATTTTCTAAAGTAATCAATTTCGTTTCTTAAAACAAGAAAATCCAAAAATAATATCATGATTTTACTTTTTTATAACTATTCTATTTAATAACTATTTTTCTTCTATTTTAATGATAATAATGCGTAGGGATTTTTGTAGGGGAAAGTTTTTCAACGTGTAGAAAAAAAACGGATTTTTTTAGCATGTGTAGGTATTTTTTCGAAAAATCCACTGGCAACACTGGTTCATATATAATTATTATTGTTTTTGATACGGGATTTCCCGGTACAAAATTCCGGGATCCCGCACATTTTTCGGGTAAAAAATACCAGGAAACTTGTTCGGGGATTCCCAGGATTTTTTTTTATTTAATTATGGAAACTTTACTGCCGATATAATTGTTATGAAATAGATCTTAACCGTTAGGCCAAAAGGTCTTACTTAAGTCATTGGCTTTAATTCATTTTTTTTTCTCTGTTGTTTGGTTTAAATCACTTTAGTCTATCACAACTGCCTCTAATCTTTATCATCTGCTTTTAGGAAAAAGTCTTTTTAAAAAGGTTTTTAATCGTGTTTTAGAAATTTTATTAAATAAAAATATTCAAGAAACTATAAACGAAATATTTTTGTGGGAATTTCAGTAAAATTTTGAAAATTTGTCGATTTTGCTCTATGTGGGAGAGATATTAGAACGTAAATTAAAATTGATTCAAGTTGAATTAGTTCAAATGAAATTATTAGTTAAACTTTAATTACCTGGTAACACTGATATACTGACTATTATCGTATGCAGATTTTTATTGCATCTCACTTGCTTCTTTTGTCACATTTTTATAATTGTCGACCGGGGCTTTTAAAGAATTTTTTTTATGTACTAGAAGAATATGAAAGGGGTTCTAAGACACAATGTGGCATCGTCTAGTTCTTGTGAACACAAGATAGAAAATACCCAGTGTTTAAGTTTTTCTGTTAAATTTCTTTTTTTTAGTTTTATTTTACTCATGTTTTATTCTTTCGCATCAAATCATTACGAAACAAATGACAAGGACTTTGGCATATGGCATGCAACATGAACTGAACTTGTTTTCTTGTTTCGTTTTTTCTTATTTTTTGTTAGCAAAATAAGAAAACAACAACAATAAACCTCATCTTTGATTTTTTGTTGCTGCTTTCATTTAAGTTGTCGCTAATTGTTTGCAATTTTCATGCATTTTTATTTTTAGTTTCTTCATTTCTTTTTTTTTTTGCACTTAAAGAATACAACTTTTATGAAAAATAAAATACAAGGAACAGAATAAAATGTATAATTTTTTATTTTTTCCCTGAAGTGTCGTCAACATTTTAAGCATTCGTTTTACCAAGCGGGGAACACTGGATACAACTCTTCGTTTTAAGTGTCGTTTAAGAGAGAGAATCCTTTTGGGAAGTTGTATCTAATCGTGACAATGTTTGTGATATAAAAATTAAATACCTACGTGTCGAATTTCTTTAATATTTTTTTTTTTGTTAATTTTAACTAAAAATTTCTGTGTTTTTTTAATCTTTTTATTATAATAAAATACCTCGATATGAAATAACGAATAACTCGAACAATTTATGTCAATTAATCGATTAAGATGAATATCTTTAAAATATCTACTTTTTTTAAATAAAAACATTTGTTTTTAGATTTCTAATTGTTTAATATTATTAAAAACTAAATAACATGTTCTTAACTTCTTTATTTATTTCATTCGCACAAGCTTTTGAGCATATTTCAGACCCTTTTGTTGTGTGAGAGACAAATTGTTTATATCATTATAAACACCAAATTTTATACGTTAGAAATTTTGCACTTTAATTGCACATTTTCATATTGTCGTTCGTAAATTATTGTGTTCTATATGGTTATATTTTACATATATTATTGAACACAATAATTTACGAAAGACGATATATAGTTTAATATTTATCGTAAAAAAATGTGTCAATTAAAGGAGATTACAAAATATTAATAAGTTACCAAGCCTAAATTTAATACCCGCATTAAGTTAAGCAGGCGGGACACAATTGCAAATTATAAACCGAAAAAAATTATTGGTTCCCATGCTAATAAATAACTGTACTAAACTTTGGCTTTCAGATTATTTTAAAGTCTGTTAAGGGCCAAATACACATTTCAAATGCTTGTCCAGCAGGCAAATTTACTCGTGTATGTACGTGTGGTGGACGCAATATTCGCTGTCATATCTTAATTTTTTAATTTTCCATCCAGCATCGTCAGTGTGACACATACAAACACATGTTCCCTAATACTACCATAAGAAATACTTGACGTGTCTAGACCATTTAAAACCGAATTAGTGTAAATCTAAGTTTGTTTTCCTTAATATTGTTTCAGTCTTTTTAATACATAAAAACTGTATTTTTTGCAGCCGGGTGTATTGATTTTTTAAATTATTTATTTAATTTAAAAGTCTTAAAACTATCTATATAGAACATATCGCTCCTTTACTGCAACAAAGTCATATCTAAAAAAAAAAAAAAAAATTAAACTTGGCAAAATGCGATTAAAGTTTTCAAAATGAACCTTAAGATAGAGGTTTAATGAAGTATATTTTGCTATAACTTCGGTCCAGTTTGAGATACTGATTTTATTTTTAAAATATAAAGAAGGTAACTATAAATGAACACTTTTGCTAAAGTAACTGGAAATTTCGGATTTTTTGAGATATGACTATGTTCAATAAAGGAGCGATATGAATTGTTATTTTATTGTTTATTGTTAAACTACATGTTTGTGTTATTGTTTTAATGTAGAGATTTATGTTTTTTTCCCATTGGATAATATTATTTGAATTATTCGAGTAATTCGAACAATTTAAAAACCTTACTCGAGCAAATTTAAAATTCAAAAATCGATTTATTCCTTGCTCGAACAAAACCAAAAGTCAAATAATTGGATACTCCAGTACTTACCCTTGAGATACTTGAAAACATACTCCATTTGAAACTCTTGAAGAACGTTTTTTTAGCAATACGTTGTCTAAAAACTCCAATGCAATTTCCTACGTCATTCTGATTACATCATATTGTCCATTGGCCAGCGGTTGTAAATCGTCACTCATTGGTATGGTTATAAACACCATTTCATCTGTGTTCTGATTTTCCATTTTTGCCTTTCACAATAATTTAATATTTTTTTTAACTTTTTTTTCTAAATAAGTCTTCTTCGTTCAGCGTCTTACAATTTATTACACAACACGCCTTCATTGATATTTCATTTCGAAAAAAAAACAAGAATTAAATCTTTACTTTAAAAATATATTCTTAATTTCAAGAAAAAAATCTTAAAATTAAGATAACGTTCTTGATTTTTAGAATTCCCCAGCAAAAACTTACGTTGCAAAGTAATGAGTTAAAAAGCTAATATAACGACTCTTCACTACTTATACATTGGCATTTTAACTCATTATCGCTTTCAAATAGGGAGTTAAATAAGTCATTACCACATTCGCTTACAAATAGGGACTTAAATAACTTATTACTCCGATGTCACCAAAATTACAACTAACATGTAGTGTTATTCATTGGATGAATACTTTTAATAAAGTAAAAAAAAATTTTTTTTTTATTATTTTTTTTAATTATTTTTTTTTCTATTTTTATTTATTTTATTTTTTTTCTGTCTCTGGCAGGATTCGATCGCGCAACCTCGGTGCTGATAGACTAGCTCACTACCAGCTTGTCTACTGGGGCAGTAGACTATGTTTTTTACTCAATTAAGAGCGCTAATCAACTCATACACAAGTACTTAGGTATCAGATTATATGTCAGCCATTACTAAACTACTTCTATGTAATGCAGATGGTTTGAAGTAGTCATTGAAAAGTAAGTTGTTCAGTAATGGCAAGTCATTACCAAGTTTTTGCTGGGTCATTCTACAAATTTAGAATTTATGCTTAAATTTGAGAATGTCAATCTTACTGACCAAACTTCAAGATTGAAATCTGAAGATTTCTGCAATCTTAATTCAAGAATTTTGTTCTTAAATTTAGATCGTCATTTTTCTCTCAGTGTAGATTTGCTACAATTTTCTTTCGCATCGCAATAGAGAGTAGCCCCCCAGAATACTATATAATGTTCGGCTCTTTCTTGAAAATCGTTACGAACGGAATTAAGGGTTGTGTACGTCTACACAATCACTAAAAAAATAGATATCGTTTTTTGGGTGTGTGAGCCGAACGCTAAATAATGTACCGTTTATTTTCGAAAAATGGTTTAGACACTTATGCCCGTATTCAAAAAATATTATTAAATTTAATAAAGGTTTAAAGAACAAATTTACTATGAAAATTATCCTTAATAAACGTTTGTCAAATTTAATAATCGTTTATGAAAACGGGGGTTAGTTTGTAAGTTGACTTGTTGTAGGCCTCCAGTACATATTAAATTCGGCACTGCCGGATGTAACACTTTTACTTATTTTGAACAGTGTAATTATTTCCTAATTTTTTTGCTTGTTTTTATTTATGTTAATTTTTAGTTTTAATATTTCGTTTTTTCTTTTGTTCATAAAACTTTTGAATTTTTAATTGTTAACTAATGATAAAGTTGCAGCAACTTGCAACAACTTAAGATACATACACATTTTTAATTTTCTTTTATTTGATAAAACACTGAAAAATAAAGTTTTGACAGTTTTACAGTGATTTAATTTTAAAAATATTTAAATACTACTACGTGTTCTTAAATGTCATGTATAAATATTTTCACCACTTCACAAACAAACGCGATCAAAACGTTTGTGCATGTGTGTTGACAATGAATACCAGTTAAAGAAAAGACCCTGCAAACATTTAAAAGATTTTTAAAAGATTCGGCGCTACTTCTATACTGTAGAAAAATTATTTTATAATAAATTGAGAAAGTGTATTCCCAACAAACACGGAGGTTTGATTTTAAATTGTAAATGAATTGAAATCAAACCTTTTCTCAAACGACATGCTATGATTTGAAAATCATAGCATTCTCGACAAAAAGGGGAAATTATTTTCAAATTGAGATATTCATTTATTTTTAACTTGCTTTCAAACGTCATTCTCAAATGTTTTTCAAGTGTGGATTTTAATACAATCTGGAACATAAATATATAAATAATAGCTTATCCTATAAACAATAAATTTCGGTTTATCAATAGTATGAAATGGGAATTTAGCACATTTAATCAAAAGCTTGTGAATTAATTTTTGACTCCCAAGAAAACCCTTAAAAAATAAAAATGTATATGCTTTTAATTTTAATTCATTGTTTCTTTAAATAAACTGTAAGATTAACATACGGCACCATAGCTAAAAGATGCAATAGTATTCTTTTCGTCATCTACTTCTTGGAAAGACAAAATACTTGGCTCCTTTTTTTTGTCATGACGTAGCAGCGCAATCGTACAACAAACTCAAATGTATTTTATTCACTTTCTCGTTTTATTTTAATTCACATTCTTTAACTTTGTAATTAATTTTTTACTCACAAATAGTTTATATATTTTTTTTAAAGAAATCAAAGTTTTTTAAAGGAGAATTAACTTCACGTAATATGTAACTTTTCTTTAATTGTATAACACGTTTAAATATAATCGCCATTTTTTAGCGTTTACATTAATTTTCGCTTCAATGCTGCCAAGTTATTTTTTGATTTGAGAATAAAATTTAATAACAATTTGACATTAAATTGATAAAACTTTGTATGTCAAATGTTTATTTTTAAATAATTAACAATTTGAATTCAAATGTAAAAATCAAACAATTGAAAAGGGTTTGAAAATTATGCTTGATGTCAAATGATATATTCATTTCATATCAATAGTATGATTTTGTGTTTGTCCGGTTGATCTTTGGAATGTTGTTGACTACTTTGACACTTCTGAACAACAGTTAAAAAAATCTAAAATATTTTTTTAAAAAAAGCAACATCGCGTCAAAGAGAGTTCTCACTTTCCAAAAACAAAGTATTTTTTTTTTGCCCTTACAATAGTGCACGTTTTACGAAAGCAAATACGTTTCTATTTTTACTGCCAATTTTGGAACGTGTTGTAGGAAGTTTATAGATTTTGCATTTAAATATTATTACGAAATTAAACTTAGCTAAGATATATTTGTAGTTTTAGTAACAAGCGGGTTACCCAAAAATTTTGGCTAATCTACCCAATCGACAGTTTGTTTTTCCCAAGAAACCCCCATCTCAAAAAACGAGATCCCCATTTTTGTCACCAAATTTTAAGTTATTTCGTTGCACATTAGTTTTGAACTTTGTATTAAAAATGTATAAACTTTAAAAAAAAAACAATTAAAATGTCTTTATTATGTATATATGTATATGCTGTGCCATTAGAGTGGTTATTAGCTATATCGAGAATTTTTTTTTGTTGATGTTTGAATACAATACCGGTCGTATAAATGGAACCTGTGGTATCATTGAATTTTTTTTTAGAAAAATCACTATTATGGTTATCATGAAGACACCTGATGTTCTAGAATCCGAATCCACTCGAAAGTGGATTACTTCAGTATTTTTGGTGTTCTGCATTTCACATGCACATGTTTATATTCGTTTTCAATTAGAGTAGCAAGGGGTTGGTTAATTTAATCAAAAAATATATCGTTACCTAAAACGCAAAAGGCCCTAACTTACCCAAAATTTTAAATCGATTTTTTCAAATCTTGCAATTTTTCGCGAATTTTAGCCATGTTCGCGATTTTTTTCTGTGATTCTTTACAGCTTTCACGATTTTTAATAAATATTAGAATTTGCTATCATGATGCGGTTAGCAAATTAGCGATCTTTAGTTTACCTAAAGGTATTTCGAACAAAAACTTCGAATACACAAAAACATGCGGATTAGGGAACACCAATATATGAATTATGCGGATTCAAAAAATTTGTCCTTTTCAATTCGAGTCGAAAACTAGAACATACCTGCATATCTATGAAATTATTTTGAGAAGTGTTTTTGAAGAGAAATTAATAATTTTCGAAAAAATTTAGACTGAATGGCCAAAATTTTATTTACAAAAGTTTCGTTCCGGGATTGACGGCAAAACAGCATTCCGTCTTTTAATAAATTCCAGCAGTCGTGTTGTAAGTTTTATTCAGACAATGCTCATAAAAAAACAGCCAAGAAACGATTATGTATAAGGAACTTCTAGAACCCACTTGAATATTTTTAGGGGAAACATCAAAAAACCCCAATACCGTAATGTTTCGAGCACCGGATGCGGTTTATCACGCTAGGTGGATGCAAAAAGCTATCTACAGCCTAAAAATGTTTTTGTTTCGCGAAGAGTTTCAATTGTCGAAACAAAAAGAAAATAACTTGCGAAAAATTTGCATTTTTATAGTAACAATATACGTCGAAGCTTGCTTTTCATGTAACTTACCAATTCATGCCCCCTTTAACGATTTTTTGTTCTTGCAAACCGCACACTATTTTAAAAGTATTGAGAAGACTTGTTGCGAGTTGCCATTCAAAAAATGCAAAGCCATTTGTGTTATTTGAATCCTGAAAACGATGCCCTAGCGTTTTTTGATTCAAGAGTACCGAACAGCCCTAAAGCAAAAATTATTGAAGCCCTTAAGAATGTTAGTGATGTTGATCTAAATATAAAGCGACCCATTATTGCTAATCAAAATATTTCAACCATCATTGACAATGGAATTGAACAATTTGTGTCTATGGAAACAAAACTTTTTTTTCGAAAGATTTTTTAAAGATCAAGAGTTCTTAAAATCAAACTCTGAAGATAGGAACGGGATTGTTTTTTTTTGTTAAAGACAAAGAAATTATTGAGCAATTAAGGGTATTCAACGACACTGCGGAAAGGGGAGGCAAGCTAATGGAAGAATATAATTCACTACTGGCAAAAAATGAAGAACAAAAACAATACGTATTACAAGTTGCTTAGTATTAAAGACGCAAATATCGCGGATGTATTAAAAAATATGAAAACTCTCTCGAAAATTCAACAAAGTTATAATATTTAGTTAAATAAAAACAAACAAGTTGAATTTAAATTAATGTAAAATCCGATAGTAATAACGAGTTTTCTTTATGAATAAGTAAAAAAAAATCAAAACTGATATTTTTGTTAGTTAGGGCGTTTTGCTTTTTGGGTGACGATATGTTTATGCAGGTTATGTGAAAAAGCCATTACCAAACCAAAAATATTTGTTATGAATAAAAAAGTAAATATTTACTAAAGTATAATTTAATTTTCGAAATTTTAGCCAAACATTCAGGATTTTCTAAAACTTCGGTGGGCGTGCGTGCGACACGCCTTAATCTGCTCCGATGGACCTAAAATTTAATTTTTTTAGTTTTTTTACTAATAACCACCGTGTTGGGATTTGAGACTTGATAAAATCTAACTTTTAATTTTAAGAACCACCCTACTGTGCCATATACCATCCACCGAGAGTTAACCCTTAAATCACCCTTGTGTAAAAAACCACACAAAAGGAATCATTTTTACTTTGTTTGCTATATCAATTAAGTACTGAAAACACATGTTTCAAATAAAACATATTTTTTAGTAGGGACATATTTCAGAACTTACGTAAGTTACCCTTGTGTGTGGCTTTCCACACATATGTAGTTTCTATGCATTTTGCACTAGAGACAAAATTTTTTATCGACAAGTGTGAATATTTATGATATTGTTGCATGCAATGTATGTTGTAAAAAGTGAGTGCTCATATAAAATACACACAAGCTTTGCATGGTTTGTTGTTGATCACCAATAGGAAAAATACATCATTAATGTTACTTAAATCATGACTTTGGTTAGAAACGAACTATGGCGATACAGCAAAGAAGATAGACATTGCGTTTGTATGAAAAACCACACACGAGGGTAACTGACGGAAGTTTTTTCGAGGGTGATTTTAGGATTAATATGTTTTGGAGTGGGTTTTATATAAAATCTATAATAAAATTAAGATTTCTAGTATTAAAAAAAAAAACGCAATTGGATTAAATCTTAATGTAGTATGTAATACAATTTCTTTCGGGAACCAAAGATTAAAATTGTTTGTAAGAGAAGTCTTGAACACGTAATTAGTTTCTCCACCATTTAATTGACCGGTTTGCTGAGGGACTTAAATGGGGGTAGTGCACTCATTTTGCAGTTTTAACTCACACTTAGTGATAGTGCAAAAATATTTCAATTATTTTGTTGATGTTGAGTGATGAATTGAAAATTTATAGCCTCACTAAACATGAGTGATAGTGATGTTAAAAAATTTTGCACTCAAAAAAATAGTTTGATTTAAAAAAAAGCAATCATCAGCTTGTTGCAATTTTTTTTCTTCACTCATTTGAGTGCAGCTTAAATTGTTGCACTAAATTTAAATTTAAAAACTAGTTTTTTCATGATTAAAGCCAATAATTATACCGTTATTGACAAAATTTAATTTTGTTTATTGTTCTTGACTTTGCATATCCTCAAAAGAAATCAAAAACCATGCACATACAAAGTTACATGTTTTAAATTTTAGTGAGACAATATTTGTATGCAGCTTTTTTGATTGCATGTCTAAATTTTGCACTATTTGATTTGAGTGCAGATTTCTGCATGCAATCTGCATGCAATCTGCGTTTAGTGATAGTGAAAAAACTTGCAATATCACTAAATTTTTTTAGTGGTAGTTAAAAACAAAACAATCATCACTAAAGCTGGTAAAAAAGAGTGCAAACTAATTTTTTCCCTTTTTATTTAGTGATAGTGCACTGCTGATTTAAATCAATATTTAGTGCACTACCCCCAACTATGATGAGGGATAATTTTAGCAGTTTTAGACGTATTAAAATGTTTTCCAAATTGTCTTTATATGGGGCCTATTGAAAAATGAACTGCAGCCGTATTCTGTAACTCGCTTAGCTAAAGCTTAACCTCGATCGGCAAAATGCCTTAGGCCAAGGCCACGCAATGAGCGGCTAAGCGTCAAGCGTCTGAGCGATCAGCGTCAAAGCGTCAAGTTTGATCGGCAAGTGGCTTATTACTGAGCGTCATTTCTGAGCGGTTAGTTGTTAAAATGCTATTGCAAAGAGTGGATTGTTTAATGTTATTACGCGAAAATCGTATTCATATGAATTTAATGCATTTATTAAGAAAAAAAAACAATTTGCGGCCTGTTCGTCGATTCCGAGCGAAGACTTCGTTCGCTTAACTTACATTTAAAACAAAAACAAATTATAAAATATATTAATCGAAATCGACGAACAGGCCTTGGTGTTCATCATTAACCATATATATACAAATCTACTCAAATGTGAAATCCATTGATTTACTGTTGCAAGCAGTTAACACTAGATTGACAAAACAAAAAATAAATTTTCGGTTATATTTTTATTTTTAAAATTTGGTAATCTGTCTTGCCATAATAGCGGTCGGCTTTGTACAGATGAAATTGTAAGCTCCACATTCACTTTTGCCATGTTTATTCTTTGACGCTCAGAAAACAACTAAAAATTAGAACAAGTTTTATTCCTGAGCGACGCCGCTTAGCCGCTCAAAAATTTCGCTCGCATGCCGCTCATTTCGTGGCCACTTCAATAGTATTTCATATGTTTTATTTTTTTGACGCTCATCGCTCAGCCGCTTGACGCTTAGCCGCTCATTGCGTGGCCTCGGCCTAAGAGCATCCACAATTTAAAAATTTTAGGGATGATATCAAAAGCTTAAATTGCGGCGAATTAAAATTGTATGGCATTGCCAAATTAAGCAATGCATGTTACAGAATTGCATTTATAGCTAAAAATCTTACGAAACGAATTTCGGCAAAATTTATGCCCATGTTCTGAAAAACACATGTTGCTTAAACACGTTGTGATATCCGTGAAACAAAATACGTACAAAAGAATCTGGTAGCACTGGAAAAAATTATCTTATAAGTTTAACACCAAGTTCAGTTATAACCAGTGTTCCTAAGACTAATTTAGGAAAAAATTCTAGATTTTGTTAAAAAAAAATGCTATATAAACGCTAGAATAAATCTTAAAAATATTATACATTTAAAAAAATATAGAAACATCGCACACATGGGCCAAAAGCCCGTTTTTCGCGGATCAATTCATATCTCCTCAGTTAAAATAGTTAGGCACACAAAATTAAATACTCAAAAATTATTTTTTTTTTTTGATAAGATTAATTTATTTCGTGAGTACGTGAGAATTTAATTTTTATATTCACGAACTCTAGTTTTTAAATCGTTGTAAAATATTAATTTATACACAATCACGCGTGACTCACGCGCGACTTGTGCTTTACAAATCACGACATTTGCACATCTCTTATAAGACCACATAAAACATTGAAAACAACAATAAAAGTTATAGCAAAGTCCTGAAGCGCTTATTTTGGTAAACTCTACGTGTGTTGCTACTAATGACTTATCAGAGACACTTACGAAAGTGTCGTCTTAGTATCGCCTAAAAAGTTTTCAAAGTCAACGCTTTTACGGTGTCTCCTAAGAACACAGCAATGATAGCTAGATGATGTGATTGGCGAACATATAATAAAATGACAAATCCTTTTGAAACTTCCGCAACAACAAATGCTTACAGGGAAAAACGAAAAGCTGTGAAAGCATTTTCTTTATTTTCTCAAAAGTTTGTTTGCGTTAATATGTCCAGCAGAAATATTTGTTTGTTTGTGCTTTTGATAAATATCGAGGATGTTTTTTTATTTGTTTTTAGCTTTTCGTTCGTAAACGTAAATCCTGATTTTTATTGTCTTTTTGGGCAAACAAATAAAAATGAAGGCTGACATTTTATTGTTTGTTAGTCAGTCAAGTTAGTTAGTTCGTCATGGAGAGTTCTTGCAAAGAGGATTCTTGTTCACATGTATCATTCCAGCACATTTGCATCAACACTTTGTTCATTTTTTTATGTTTCACTTGTTGTTCTTTCTCCTTAGTTTTTAGTTTTTTTTTTTGGGAAAAGTCAAACAGTTTTGTTTGCTTCATATGAATTATTGCAGACCCGTAAACATTTCAGAAAAAGAATACCAAATTAACTGCAAAAGGAATTAACGTTAAAAACTTTTATGGTTGTTTCAGTTGCAGTTTACAAAACTAGTTTAACAGCATTTCTAAACAAAGTCAAAAAAGTGTCCTTTAGCAAATTGGAGAAGAGGTAAAGTATAAATGGACATTTAAGCCATATGATAACTTAAAATAGGTTTAATTTTTTTATTAGTATAGTAAAGAACAAGTAAGAAAGTATAAAAATAAAAACATTTGGAAAATAATTTGAGCTTTGTCTAATTTTTTTTTTATACAATCCACCACTACGAATAGTAAAAAAATATACTTAGCTTGCCATCTTGTGTGTTACATTAAGAAATATTTGTCTTAAACTCTATAAAGTATATATACTATACATTCTTTTATATATAAAGTCTTATAATTAGTATTGTGGTTATTTTGTCGAACTATTTATGGTTTTAATCCAAATTTTAATATTTTTAATCAGGCTTAAGTTCATCAAATTTAATTTTTTCATTAAATTATTCTTATGAAGAAAGGATAATTTTTTGATAATTTTTCTTTCTTGACTGACCTGAGATTCGAACCCAGGCGGCTGGCCTGAGATTCGAACCCAGGCGGCTGGTTACCCTGACATGTTTCGATCACAACGATCAGGGTAACCAGCCGCCGGGGTTCGAATCTCAGGTCAGTCAAGAAAGAAAAATTATCAATAACAATTTTAATTAATTTTCATGTTGTAAAATTCCTTTCTTCATAAGAATAATTTAAGGAAAAAAAAATTAAAAAAGTCTTATATATATACTTTATAGAGACTTAAGGGCCAAATACACTTGTCAAATGCTTGTCCAGCCGGCGAATTCAACGTGTACGTGTGCTGGACGTAATATTCGCCGTCATATCTAAATGTTTTGACATTTCATCAAGCGCTGTCGGTGTCACACATACAAACACATTTTCACTAATATTACCACAATGCTTGATGAATATTTTGATTAATGTAAAGGGTTGTTAAATTTCAAGGGCCGATGTTGATTTTGAATAAAACAAACTATTTAGGAAATTATTGTAATTTTATTTTATTATGATATATTGGTATTACTCAATTATGTATGGAACAAAATATCGGCCAAATGGGCGCCGCGACCACGGCGGCACACCTCCATCCGATGGTCCAAATTTTCGATGACCCTGAGGCATAATGGAGGTTCTATGCCGTTAATGTGCCGAATTATCTCATCCTTTAGCTCTTGAATTGTTGCTGGCTTATCGACGTACACCTTTTCTTTCAAATAACCCCAAAGAAAAAAGTCCAACGGTGTCAAATCACATGATCTTGGCGGCCAATTGACATCGCCATTACGTGAGATAACACGGCCATTGAATTTGTTGCGCAAAAGAGCCATTGTTTCGTTAGCTGTGTGGCAAGTGGCACCGTCCTGCTGAAACCACATATCGTCCACATCCATATCTTCCAATTCGGGCCATAAAAAGTTCGTTATCATCTCACGATAGCGAACACCATTCACAGTAACTGCCTGACCGGCCTCATTTTGGAAAAAATACTGCCCGATGATGCCGCCAGCCCATAAACCGCACCAAACAGTCACTCTTTGTGGGCGCATTGGTTTTTCGACAATCACTCTTGGATTATTATTCGCCCAAATGCGGAAATTCTGCTTATCGACAAATCCACTGAGGTGAAAATGTTCCTCATCACTGAAGATGATTTTCTTCGAAATTTATCATCCATTTTCATAATAAGTCTGGATAACTTTAACACGTTGTTGGATTGTGTATCTCTCCATGGTTCAAATTGAGTAAGTCTGAAATAGAGAAATGTCAAATAAAATTCGGAAAAAAACTTGGCGTTTAGGTGTGGTTCACATTCAACATCGGCCCTTACAATTTAACCACCCTTTATTTGGGCCTTTAGGCAAATATTTCTTGGTGTTACATCCGGTATGATTCTGCCTGTTCGTATAGTGAAAACACCCACTTTCGAACGGCTTAACAGAATGATTTGGTATTGAATTGCTTCCATTTCCAGTAAAATAGGAGAACTACACCCAAATGCGGACAAACCATCATAGAGCATTGCTATTTATATTTTATGTCCCATATAAAACTAACTATTGAAATACAATTGATACCCCTTACACCGTAATAGACACTGTCAACAAACTTGGCACACTTGATTTTATCCATAACGCAATAGTGGAAAGGGACCCACGTCCCATCTTCGTCTGTCAAACCAAACACTTCCGAACATGTCGACTGCCGATGTTTTTGTTGTGTACAACATTTCGGTTTTTGCTTTTACCTTCACTGCGACTGTTTTCATTTAATGAATCAGAAGTAAAGGCAACAGTTTTTTTTTTGGCCAATGACAAATGAAGATGTCGAAGTTACAGCACAATCCTATGACTTTTACTATCTCAACTGCAGGTTTTTAAACACTGTGAAAAACTACAGTTTCTTATTCACGACCTTTTTGCCTAAAGCTTCCCATACACGAGTGATCTGCGCGTGCGATTTGCTCGCGTACCATTTCTTCACATGCGACGAACAAATCACAATAACAAATTCAATTGGTTTAACACACTTCAAGACTCAAATTAAAGAAAAACTACATGCTGGTCGACGAGGCGTATCTTTTTCTTCCACACGGCATCAAAATCTCAATTTACTTCAAAGGTGGATTTAGCAGGTTTGCATATTAAGCCGACGATATGGTGTTTTCTTTTATGACAAAAATGTTCCATGTATCCTACCGTTCGCGTTTTTGTTCTACATATTCTAAAAAATATACAAAAATCTGAAAAGTTTTCGTTTTCCATTCTAAAAAGGTTGCAAAAATAAATGGAAAATTTGTTCCATTTCTTACCCTAATTGAAAGTAAAATAATACCCTTTTTTGCATCTGCGTTAAGTACTTTTTTATGCAAGCAAGTATTTTTTCTTATTTACTTTTTTTTTGTGTTTGCGTACAATTTGTGTTATGTTGTGATTTTTGATTATATTGTGATGGATATAAAAATGTTTTTTTTTTTCGTTTTAATGATTTTTTTTTGGTGCAAAATTTTTAACAACAGGTGACTTTATTTATTGAAAATCAGTGTAGTTAACGCTTATTGGAATTCAAAGGAAATTTAATGTTGAAAATCGCTACAACGGCTATAAATATCGCTTGAAAGTACAAACTTTACATTCATTATTTACCCTGCCTTAACACATGCAAGTAATTACTTGCAAGTAGTGTATACGTATTATCAACGAAAATGTCGAAGAAAAAGCCGAAAGTCTTGCAAGTAGCTTGAGTGTTTACACAGTCAGTTGTAAGTTCATTTTTCAAATCTTCAAATCGAAGCGAAAACATCTTATAAAAAAAGTTTGTTTTTCGGTTAAAAAACATTACCATGTTGAAAACATTACCATGTTAGAACAAAATAAATTTAACAATTTCTTCTTTATTGCGGTCCATCTTGATGAAAAAATTATTAGCGATTTCTTTTCTGAGAAAAATGTTGCATTAATGTTACATGTTCTTACATTTTGTGTTCGTTTGTACAAAAAATACAACTGTGGGAAAAATTTTCAAGTTCTTTTGTGAAAATGTTGATGAAAAACATGCAAAACATGTTACATGTTTTACCCTTACTTTTACTTAAGGGTTCATACTGCCCTGTTTTACAACTTTGGTACTTACGACTTTGTTTGTACAACCAATATTTTATTTTGTTTGTCATAATATTTTAAAAGTTTTGTCAAAAGAATTCTACATCTAAATATTCTTCGACGGCATACTCCATTTTGAATTAAATCGTTTTTTTATTTTGGTGGAAAATTCTATGTATTTATTATCGTTTTAAATTTGTTCAAGCAATAAGTGATGTCAATGTCTGTTTCCAAACCGTAAAGTAAGTGTGCAGCAAATAGTCGAATAGTTTTAAAAATCGCTAATGAACTACATTAATAATAAAAGTGTAATAGTTGTAAATAAAGGCAGCTAATTCTGTTCGATTGAAGTTGTACAACATGTAACACTTCGAGTGATTATAGGTAACATGAAAAAGTGTTACATGCATATACTGTAGCATTTTTTTCTCAGAATAGAAATCGCCATATTATTATTTTATAAAATATGTGACTACAGTATTGCCGCAGAGGCGATATCATAGCTGAGAAAATATTTTGATTGAAAATTTTTTTTCAAAATGCTTAAAATTTCCATTTAGATGCGTTTTTATAAATACACAGAAAATCCGCTATAAACATAATTTTTATTTTACTAAGTACTAGTAGATTGATACAAAAGTCATCCACGGCAACACTGTTTCTTCATTTGTCATTTTACTTGCAGCAAGTGTCAAAAATTTACTTGCAAGCAAATTCTCTTGCAAGTTGAGCTGCAAGTACGAACAATTTGATGGGATTAGTGGAAAAGTGTGAGTGTATTGAGTTTTTCGAACTAGCACTTGCAAGTGTAAACCCTAGGTTAACACGCTTAATACACATTAGTGTTGAGTGTAAAACGTTGTTAATATTTTGTTCCATTGTTATTTAGAAAAATGTATCACCTTGTAAGGGTACGTGTTACCTGATAAATATATTACACAATTATAATGCATTATTATTTTTTAGAAAATAAAACACCATTACACTTAAAAAAGAAAACATGAATTGCTAAACGGATGATACAACTGCACTTTTGATAATTTATTTGTGTTTACAGCAAAAAAAAATAAAAATGAAGAAAATGGACGAATGACTGGACTTTAAGAAGAATTGGGCGTTCACATGTAAATAATATAAAATTAAATCTCCGCAATTATTGTTATAAATTTTAACACTAATTCTTGAAAAAAAAAACAATAATATCCACTTGCTATCCCTTGGATAGATTGTAAATAAAAAAACAATTAAAATAAAAATCTCCGCAATAGAAACAATTTGACGTTTCGTTATACACTAAAAAAAATTGTAAAATGTTCTCGCACAAGTCTACTAACACATCGAACAAATCAGAAGAAATTTAAAATTTTCAATTACTTGTGATTTGGGCGCGCCCAGCCCCATTATCAAGTTACAAGACGTCAAGCTCGAACAAATCACACGCACAAATCACTCGTGTGTGGGCAGCTTATCGCCAAAGATATTCATCCAAATTATGAATAAAAATTCCCGGGGAGTTTTCTCCCTTCTCTTATTTTTCCTATGTTAATTCAATTGTAAAAGTAGGAAAAGGGAAAAAACTCCCGGGGAATTTTTATTCATGATTGGGCTGATTATTTCTGTTACAATTAATATAAATTTATGCTGAGTTAATTTGAAATAAAAAAAGGTGCAAAGGTTTTAAAGTTTGAAATGATTTTTAATTTATTTTCCAACTGCATCATTTTCTAAAAATTTTAAAATTTACGCATATTTCTTAATGGAGGTTCATAACTATTAAATAAAAAAAATCACATACACATTTATTTATTTATATGTATGTATATAAATAGTTTTTGTAAGGACAGTTCCTAAGTAATATATATTGCCCACATAAATTATACACAAAAACAATAGCAAAAAAACAATATTTTAAAAGACAACATTGCTAATTCCAATGTATCTACAGAAGCTTAAAAGCTGTGCAAAGATACTGGGGCGCCGAATGCGAGTTCACATGCAACCATTCAGCCACCCAACAAACGTTCATACTTCGACATACAGTTTGTTATTTGAACTCTTATGTTTGTTTTTGTTGCAAATTTTTTTGGTTCTAAGTGGAGCACATATTTTTTTCATAAATATATATTCCTAATATAGGGTACATACATATAAATACATTAAAGCATATTTGTTTGTATGTTTATGCACATGAATTTTAGTTGGGATCCCATAAATATAAATATTGTAAACATTTATTGTAAGCAACAGCCAACACAAATTTTATTCTATTGGCAAATTTGCAAGATATTCTTAGCCTCTGTCCATGTCCTCGTATCACTGGGAGGTTCTTCTTTATTTTATTTATGGCTATCTCTATTGTATTAAAAAAAAAAAGAAAAATCTTTTTTACCAATTTAAGGGAATTTAGTCGTACTAAGGGAAAAGGTAAAACGCCTTAATTTTTTTTCTAAATTAGTTTTTAGGAAAGCATTATTTTGGGGTTGAATTAACTTTTATGAAATATTGAGTTGTAGTCAATTAATGTTCAAACTAATTAGTTAGTAGCTACTGAGTATCAAGTAACACCCTGCAATAAACTTGGTTGTCCATTGTTTTCAAAATATCATGCGCCTGGAACAACTTTGATGCGTACGATATAAGAAGTTCTATAAAAAACGCAATTTATAGTCAAAAGCAATTTTTTTTTTTGGCTTATTCAATATTCTTTAAGCGTCACAAGTGAGTCAGTATATGTAAATACTTTGTATTTCCTTTTTAATAACCTTCACCACAAGTGGAAAGGGTGTATATCTGTTTAAGTTGGTTTTGTAAAAAAGCGATTTCAAGTTAAAAACGTGATTTTTGAAAATTAATTTTTATAAATTATTGGTAATGTGGTTATTTTATAAACTGCTAATGGTTTTTATTCCAAATTTTTATATATTAATAAGGGGCCTAATTCTGGCAGTCGTGATCGAGTACTTTCTCGATTCGAAAGCAATCTTATTTTTAATTCTTTCAGTTGATACTGAACGAATCAAAATTATTTTCTCAGTATTGTGAAACTCCAATTAATGCTTTACAACAATGAAAAATAATTTCGCTTCGTTCAGTATTGACTAAAATAATTAGATATTAAATTGCTTTCGAATCGAGAAAGTACACAATCACGATCACGACTACCAGAACCAGGACCCAGGCTTAAGTCCATCAAATTTAAGTTTCATTAAATTATTTTTATGAAGAAAGGATTTTTACAACAAGAAATGAATTAAAATTTTATTCATTCTTGACTGATCGGGGAATTAAGCCCACGTTCACGGACAGGTCGATTTGACAAGTTTCGATCGAGTTAAAAAAATCACCCTTTGTATTGGTGAAAAAATCGGTCAAACTTTATGAAATTCAATTCAATTTATGAAATTTTAGTGTTTTACTGTAAACTTTGCTTGCCATTTAATTTTATAAAACATGAATAAATAAAACGATAAAATTTCCTAAAAACCAAATTTAACTCGAGCCAAGTTCAAATGTATTGCACTGAGGCGCTCATTCATTTCATAAAGAATTACCTTTGAAATGCAATTAGTGTGATTATTGTCAAATAAAAAATAAACATACGTTATTAAGCAAATGGCTGCCTGTAAATACTCTGCAATTTTGGTAAACCGCTATTCAGCGCAAGTCATATATGCATTTTAGTACCATCCACCAAAAAACTACCAACACGTCCCAATTAACACAAAAACAGACAGATTTTCACACTGCATCTCTTCATCTACGGATGCAAATGAAACAGTGGCGAGCTGATAATAGTGAATTATAATATTCGGCAATTCGAAATCTTAAATGTTCACTATTTCACAAGCAAATCTGTATCATAAATTAAATGCACAAAAAATAAGGATTTAGAAAAACTGTTGACTTTTCAAATTAATAAATTCATACTGATTACCAGGGAAACCGTAAATATGCAATTGCATGTTTTTCTTTGTGCTGCCAATAAAGGCAGAAACAATATATTTATTTGTTTTAAAGCTTTTTTGAAATTTTGCATCGATTTGTTAATGCATATTTCACCCATAATCGTACACTCCCGCCAACGTATTGCTAAAACTCTGAAGCTTGTCGCAAGAGCCGTTAGACGTATTCTCATCAAATTCTTGTGGATTTTTTTTTTAATTTTTAAGATTTTAAATATTATCATTTTGTTAGTTTTCAATTTAATTTATTGTTTTAATAATTTTTTTTTCTTTTAAATTTAACATTTACAAATAATAATTTTTAATGTTTCTGCTAAAACAATGTTCTGTACTGCAATAAGAGACTTTAAGTCTTGTGTATAGAATTGGAAATAAAAAATAAATAAATTATACAACGTGAACGTGTACTCCGTTTTTTGCTTGTGGAGTCAGCGTCATCTGTATCCATGGGAGGTATAGCTATTGAGGAATCAGATACTCTTGATGTTCTGGGCATGAAATTTCAATGTGATGTTCGTTGGAACCAACATGTCTTTCAAGTGTCGAAAGAAGCATTCATCTTGGTTTCTTCAAACGGTGCAAGAACTACTTCACTCCGTCTGACCTCTTCACTATTTATACCGCCTATACCCGACCGAAAATGGAATACAACTCCCATATCTGGGCAGGTGCTTCAAGGTCTATCTTGAAGCTTCTGGATCGGGTGCAAAGGAGTGCGTTGAAGCTCATTAATGGCAGTAGAATATCCAGCTCTATTGACTCTTTGGAGCATCGTCGGAATGTTTGTTGTGGGGCATTGTTCTATTGATATTACCACGGAAAATGTTCAGCTGAGATGGGCGAACTCATCCTTCAGACGCGGGTGCATGCCCGTAGTCCTCGTTTTTCCAGCAGATCACATCCGTTTGTTGTCGACTTTCCATTGTGAAATACAGGGAAAATTCGTTTCTTGGTCGAACTAGCCGTATGTGGAATAGACTCCCGGCAGAAGTTTTCCCAGTCGTCTACTATTTGGAAAAATTCAAATTAAATGTCCACAAACACTACTCCCTCTTTCCTTCTCCTCATAACCTAATTTCCTAATTCCAACACAATGTATTGCATTAGTAGGGGGCATCCCCTGAGTGTTGGCTCAAAGTAAAAAAAAAAGAAGGGCGCGAAGCAACGTAGCAAGATGTTGGCGATCAAGCTGAGCCAGAAGATTTCCGTCAGCACCGTGAAGAGCGCTTTACCAATAAGAAGCAATAACTTATCAGAATGCCTGCTAAGGAAGATGAAATTGCTGCCCAAGCTGCTGCAACCACTGGTATAAAAAGATTTATAAGGATTGTAGCTTTTTAAATAACTACTGCCGTATTCCTAAAAGTATTTTAAATTTAAAAAAGGTAAACAAAACAAATTTTCAATGAAAGTTTTGCGCAATAGCCGTTTTTTAAACTTAAAATAACAGCTTAATTGTTTATAGGACTTATGTTAATAGGAAAAATTTAAATTCGTTTTTAAAATAAAAACTAAGAAAATGTTAAAAATCTAATTTTAAAAAAATTTCAACTTAATTAAGGAATTTTTTTTTTCTTTGTAATTAAAACTAAAATATAATCTATTACAATAATTGAAACAACTTACAACCTTGCATTACATTTAATTCAATTGGAATGTAAAAAAATTCCTCAGGTCTGCTTTGCGTGATTTTGGAAACAATTTAAACCAACATTTCAATGTGCTACTAACGTCATAATGTAGTGGTGCAAATAAAAAATGCATGTATGCAATTCGGTTCTTAATTACATTTATTGTTTTGCTTTTAATACGAGCAAGTGTCAACCTATGCCATGCTGTGTCATTTACGCATTTATTGTGTATCAACATGGCTCCATTTGTTAGAAATAATTCTGCTTCCAACTAGTATTGGGTTGGGTAAATTTAAGGAAGTGCTTTATGCACGACAAAAATAAAATTTTATATCAGACATATTTTTTTTCCATATACATATTAAAAGCTTCCACAGTAATATACATATATAAACTAGGGCATTTTCGTCAAAGCATCACTGCGCTGCGAATGAAAATTTAAAGCTGCTGCAGCACAAACAAGTGTCAACTATAGAAGATTATCAGCAAACTTTTGATATGCACAGCAGTGATTTGGGGAATTTTAATCAGGGTTATTTTGCTGGCAGCCGCCTTGCAGTATAGGAACCCAGTAAAAATTGGAACTTACCTGTAAGCAGGTTTGTACGGGAGGGAAGCTATTTTCACCATTTCAAAATTCCTTTCAAAAGGCATGATTTTTATATGGCAAATTCCCAGTTGGAAGCACTTTCTATTTAAAAAATAAGCGAGGAGAAGAAGGTGTAAGTAACAGATACATATATGTAAGCATTCCGTTCATGTCTCTATGAAATTATAACTATCATTGCCAGGGTTTTTAATGTTTTTAATTAGGCTTAAGTTCATTAAATTTAATTTTCATTAAATTATTTTTATAAAGAAAGGAATTTTACAACATGAAAATTAATTAAGGGTACTGGTTGGGAAAGAATTTTTTTTTGTTTAATTTCCAATAATTATTGTATTTCGAATAATTGATTGTTACGTTTTAAACTGTTCCCAATATAATTGTAAATATTTCTTGTAAGTGTTTTATTGATGCCAAAAAGTCGTCATAACACTATTACTTTAAGGAAAAAAATCGTCAATCGACAGTTTACTGTCGTGATCATTGCTTACAAAAAGCTGTCCCATCATTTTTTTCTGAAAACGTGAATTTATACCTGATGCACTTCTTTTAACTGAAATAATTACAATTTCAAAGTCTTTGCATTACAATCTGCTTCCTCGGATAAGCTCAACATTCTTAAAATTTTGCCCTTACAACCTGCTTTTCGGTGAGGGATAGTGGTAAGCTTCTTAGTTTTTGTTTGTCGTACATTATTGCAAAAATCCTTTCTCTGTAAGCCTTACCTTACCTTAGTAAGCGAATATAGCAGCAGTAATGTCCCTTTATGGCTTCCAAACAGTCCTCGTATGGACTTGCGACTTATTGGTTGTCATTGCAAATGCCAATCTAAATAAACGCGTTTGAATTCGATTGGGATGTCTGTGGCAATCATCGGAGTTCGTGGCAGCAAAAAATTTTCGTCTCGGAATTTACCATTAAAAATGGTAGCTTCGATAACGTTGTTCATCAATTTTCTAACGACCAATCGTGTACAATTGCACAGCCGTGGTGGGTTCAAATTTCGAAGTAGATTAACAGGAAAAAAAGTTTTCAAAAAAATACATACTCTTTTCAGAAGAATCGGTTAATTTATTAAGAAGTTACAGGAGGGGGTACTTTTACTCTTTTTGCTGTATTTTACGCCGTAAATGTTAAAATTTCTAGCCTTTAGTTCCTGTAAGACTTGAAACTATTATCGGATAATTAATTAAGAAGACATGGCTAGAGGCAGGTTTTTCCCGTTTTGACCTATTTTACTCCCTTATTGTTGGAATTTCCAAAAATGTAGTTAGTGTACACTTCTTTTTATATATAAATTAATTTTTATCAAAACGAAAAAAAAAACAAGTAAGAAAGTATAGTCGGTCAAGGCCGACCATATGATACCCAGCACCACAGTACTTAAAAACACATCATGCTTATGTGTCCATATAAATATGGATTTCTCTATGTTTAAAAACTTTATTAAAATCGGTTTGAATGTTTGTGAGAGGCAGAAATTGCCCCCTACATAGGCTTGCCATTTCTATTTTGAGAAAAAGAGGACGCCAGCATAAAAAATGTAGAACATTTGTTCGAAAAAAGAGGACACTTTCTAAACAACTTAATATTAATAAAATTAACGACGGCACACAAAAACTTAATTTGGGTAATTCCATGTCAAGTCGACCAAGAGTGGGACTCGAACCCTTTCGATTTGAATGCAATTTGGCGAGAGGGTTTATTTGACCTCATAAAGAACACATATCAACGAAAACCAATTTTTAAATTTTTTTTTCAAAAGTTATGTCATATTCAAATTGTCATAATATCGCCGAATAAGCCGAATGTGTTGAGTTTATTCTTTTAATATCTCGAAAACTACTTTACATACGAAGATGATTTTTGTCAGTTTAAAGAGAATACTTGAGGCTACAATAAATATATTGAAAAAATGTATATGCAAAATATCAAATTTTAAAAATGGACTAAGTCAAAACCCTATTTTTTTGCTGATTTTTTTTTTATATAATACTTCAAACTGTTTTTTAAAAATCCTAAAACTTTGAGGGATGTGCTTTTTTTAAGATATGATTTTTTTTTTTTCCAAAAAGAATCTTAAAATAAAATTTTAATATAATCATTTGAGCAATAAGTATTTATTTGAACAAAAGTAACGACATTGATAAGGTTGCTTTTGTTTATTTGTTCCATTTTTTTTGGAAGCTCCATTTTGGGCACATTCAAAGAAAAGTACTCTTTTTGTCACGTTACGTCCCCAAAAATTAAATCATACCTATCTTAAAAAAACCCGAGCACCAAAATCTTTTATTTTAATGAATTTTGTGAACTGTGATTTAAATCCAGGAACAAATTTACAATGAAGGTGTAAAAAGCCGGACAACCCCGGACACTTGATGAAAAAGAAGTAGGACTGCCCCGGATACCCAAAAAAAGAGGACGGTGTCCGGGGAAAAGAGGACGGATGGCAACCCTACCCCTACATCCCCTTGTGGTCGTATTTTTGAAGAACTGTATAGCTTATGTGTCCATATAGATATGGATCTATCTATGTTTTAAATTTCATTAAAATCGGTTTGAGAGACAAAAATTGCCCTTATCACCCCTTGTGGTCCTATTTTTTTAAAACTGTATAGCTTATGTGTCCATATAGATATGGATCTATCAATGTTTTAAATTTCATTAAAATCGGTTTAATAGTTTCTGAGAGGAAGAAATTTCCCCCTATCTTCCCTCGTGGTTCTACGATTTGGCCCATTCAATAGGCTTGGTCCTCATGTCAATAAGAACCTATGTCCCAAATTTTATCAAATTATCTCTTAAATTGCGACCTGTACTTTGCGCACAAGGTTACATGGACAGGCAGCCAGCCAGCCTGCCAGCCAGCCAGCCGGACGGACATCGTTAGTTCGACTCAGAAAGTGATTCTGAGTTGATCGGTATACTTTAAGGTGGGTCTAAGACCAATATTTTAAGGCGTTACACACATCAGCACAAATGCATAATACCCTCTCCACTATTCTGGTGTGGGTATAAAAAAAAATATATACATATAAATTATTTTTTAGATTCGGTCTTTGGAAGTCTCCATACCTCTTAAATATAATGATATGTTTGTGAGTAGTATTATATGTTTTGAAAGTTATCATAATTTAGTTGTTAGAAAAATAATTATTTTTCGGTCAACAATACTCAAATTTATAATTGCGATAAACATTTAAATGTTTACAGTAACTATTATATTGTTGATTTTAAATAAAAATAACAATTATTTGTGTACGACAACAATATATTGTTAAAATAAACATAGTGTTGTTGCCGTAACCATGCCCAACCATATTTTTTCCCTGCGTGTAGGTATAGAAACCAAGAAACCTAGACTGTTATATCACTCAAATTAAACGAAAGTTATAGAAAATGCACACAAAGGTGATTCAAGAGGCTATCCATAGGGTGCCTCAAAATATGAAAAAAGCCCATTGATGTGACGAGATATCTTTTCGTAAAACAAGTTTAAGTTGTGTATTTTAACAATTGCATATTCACTTTGATTTTTTGATACCTGATACAAATTTTTTATTGCGGCTAATGTGTCAGTCCATATTTTATTCCGCATACGTTATAAATAAAAATTTAAAAAAGAAAGAAATTGAGGTTATTTACTTACATCTAATCAAATGCCGTTGTGGTAATTGTGTTTCGTGACTTTAATTCTGTTACTTGTTTGTAATTGCAATTGGTTAAGATCTGCAGTGAAACCTATGGATTAGCTACTCTTAATGATGGGCATTGGCGCTGAGAATCACAAAGAAATCACTGAAGGATCCAGGTGAGCTGTCTTATGGATGGCTGCCTTAGGAGCCTTGCCTAATTGTAATTACATGAGACTAAAACAATATAACATTTAAAATTTATACACTGTCGTTGTATACAAGTGAACAAAAAACGCTAGAATTGAAGATAAAATCTTAAATTTAGGTTTCTTTATTTCCAAAAGTTTTTAAAATGCCCGTTTGCTAAAACATTGTACTTTGTTCATCTACACTTGTATGTGTCAAAAAGTAAAAACAATACAAATGATTTCCCATTCGATTGTTGTTATAATGCATTGTTCCAAGGAACAACACTAACAAATGCAACAAATATCAGTCATATACCTACATTCAATTCTTTTGTGCAAATATGCATAATCAAACGAAATACAACAGGAGATAAAATAAAAGCAACAAAAATTGCGGGTATATTTAAAAACAAAACAAAAAATTTTGCATGTGCAACTACTGGATACAATTGAAGCACAATTGCCGTTGTTGCCACAATAACTTGTATGTATTCGTGCATTGGCGGCTACGCACAATTTAAGTCAAATTCAAATGAACAAAAATCAATGCAACACAGAAGCCAAAAAAGAACAAATTTATATATGCCGCCACATCAGCACAAATGGATACAAATTGTGGGTTTCTGTATAATTTTTTTTTTCTCATTATTAACAATGATGCGAATGTGCCATTAGACGAATAATACTAGAACCATCAAGCTCTTATAGCTGCTTTATTTCGATTCAATGTGAGTGGGCAACCAACATAAAGAATTAATTTTTTAATTACAATACAAATACAGATATATGCTTTGGGACACTAGGATAATCTAGTTAAATGTTGTTTTACAGTGGGAGTTAATAGGTTATGTTTAAACGCAAAAGATATGTCATCAGTTAGTCTAAAAATTCATACTAAAACAAAAATGTTTCCAAGTATTATAGTAAGCGGTCAAATATAGGGAACGACTTTTTCATTCTTGCATATTTTTTTTTAAATTTAATTAATTTTTTATGTTAACAAAATACTATAAACAAATAGAAAATTCATATAAACGTTTTATAATATTATATTTTAAAAATAATTTTTTGTTTAAGTGTATGTATCTATAGCCCAGACAACTTACCCTAATATAGGGTGGCGCATAAGTAACGTTAAGATTTATTCAATGTATAACTCTTTTCTTTCTGCTTTTATTTAACGTTGGCATTTATTAAAATTTAGAATATAGTTTGGAAATATGTTCACATTATGTTTTAAAGATAATATCTTTCAAATGTAGCCCATTGTTTGATTCTACCTGAAGTGCTCTTTCCAAAGCATTTTCCATAACTTTTCTTAGAATTTCAGGTCCCAGCGCCCCCACTTCTTCTCGGATATTGGCCTTAAGTTGTTGGATGGTTCTAGGCTTATTGGCATATACCTTACCCTTTAGTTTACCCCAAAGAAAAAAATCGGGAGCCGTTAAATCAGGCGAACGTGGTGGCCACTTAAAATCAGAAAAACGTGATATTATTCGACTGCCAAAAATTTCGCGCAGGATAGCCATAGTTGGACGAGCTGTGTGAGCTGTGGCTCCATCTTGTTGGAACCACAAATCTGGATAGTTTTGCACCGCTGGCCTTAACAAATTTTCAATCATTTCCCGGTATTGAATGCCGTTCACATTAATCGCAACTCCTTCGTCGTTTTCGAAAAAATATGGTCCAATGATCCTCTCTGAAGTTATTCCACACCATACTGTGCATCTAAGTGGGTGCATTTGATCTTCAACAATTATTCTTGGATTTTCGCTGCCCCATATTCTGCAATTTTGTTTATTCACGTGACCATTTAGGTGAAAATGAGCCTCATCGCTCATTATGAGTTTGTGAATAAACTCGTTGTTTTCTAGGCACAATTCTTGAAAACGGCGACTATATTGAATGCGTTCTTGTGCATCATTTGGTTTTAACTCGTGAACCAATTGCATCTTATATGGGAAAAGATGTAACATATGTAAAATTCTTTGCAAAGACCGCCTAGACATCCCTAACTGCTGAGAACGTCGCCTGGTGGAAGTTTCGGGGTTTTCCTCAATACTTGCTTGCATTCGAGCAATGCTCACTTCATTTCGAACTGCACGAGGTCTTCCAGCACGCGGAAGATCACAGACAGCCCCTTGTTGCCCAAAACGCTGAACCAATCGGTAAATTGTTGGAGCGCTAGGAGCATTTCGAACATGAAAGAAATTTCGATATGATCTTTGTGTCTGAATAATCGAATGCTGACTTTCAAAGTAAAATTGAACAACTTTGGTTCTTTGTTCTGTGCTAAGCCTTTCCATCATAAATTTCCCAAGTATTATTTAGTTAATTCTGTAAAGAGACGAAAAAAAAGACTTAAATTAAAAAATGTATTCACTGATCAAATCTTAACGTTACTTATGCGCCACCCTATAGTATGTTCACATTTGGCTTCTTAACCCATTTAAGCCCAAACAAAAACTACCGGACAAAAAATAAAATATTGTTTATTTTATTATTTAATTCATTACATATAAACAAAAAACAAAAAATTTTTTTTTTTTTTTTTTTTTTTTTTGGAATTAAAGAGGTGTACCCAAATTGGCACTACGGTCACTAAAAAAAAAATTTTAAAAAAAAATTTTTTTTGATGTAGAAATTTCTGAAATTTTAGTTTATCAATAAGGTAAACATATATTGAATAATGTCAAAAACTTTGTCATAAGCCGGAAATAATGAAGTGTTCCCAAATTGGCACAGCGGGCGTAAATGGGTTAAACGCGTTTAAGCAGTTCGAACGTGATTAAGCTCTAATCACTTCAAAATCGAGATGATTACCCATTAGTGTGACCGCAAGTTATATGGACAATTTTTTTTTTCGTTTTTTCACTTGGGAAACCCCTTAGATTGATTCCAAATTAGAAAAAAACAATATATATAAAATTTTAGATCGTTTGCATAGTTATTAGGCGTGCCTTGAGCCCACAAAGTTTGCTAAAAATGCTATTTTTCTCACTATGGGTGGCTTTAAGTGTTCATAACTTCAGTAATATTTATTTTAGAGAAAAACCTTATTCACAAATATTCTAGGGCTATATCTTATGAACAATGTTGCTCTATATAAGTTTTCTTTAACATTAATATATAATCCAGAAAAAACCAAATTAAAAAATAACACCGAAATTTTCACATATCTTCGCATTCTTTGCCTGGTGATTACACTACGTGACAAATTTTCAACAAAGTCGTGACCAAATGAATCTGGCAACTAATCTTTATGTAAAACTTTCCCCTGAATCCGAATATGAAGTCAGAATTGTCAAAAGTGGAACAGTTTTTGAGATATTCCAAAATAACCGTTATTTGTCTTTTTAAAAAAGATGATGTGACTGAAATGCAATATCTTTAAAAATTTTAAAGGGACTATGCATTTCTTTCTTTTTATTGAGAGGTTATAAAATTACTAAAATAAGAATGGGTTGCTAGAGAAGTTTGGTCAAGAAATGACAGAGTTACAGGGGACAAAAGTTCAAGCTTCATTGAAAATTTTATGATTCTGTTCAATTTTGCTCTTTTCAAGTTTTTCTTTTTAATCTAATGATTTAAAAATCTTAATGTTTTATTGCATGCGACATTAGATTATTTTAATATGAACATTTTTCTCCCAACAAGACATAGATTGGTACAAAAATGACAAAGCTGCAGAAGATTTAGTAAATTTACCCACATAGAAATTCAATAGCTTTAAGCTATTTTTAATATGTATTTATTTTACTAAAAATTTAGTTTTGTATATGTATTTGTTGTGTTTTTCTTTGGTTTGATACAAATCGTAAAGTGGGTTAATTCAATTAATCTTCTGTAACCTTGTAATTTTTGCACCGATCTGGATCCTATTGGATACAAATTTTCGAATTGAATAGGCTAATGTCGTAAGTGATAAAACTTAAAAAAATTTTATTTTTTGGTTTAAAAAACAATAACTTGAAAAGAGCAAAATTTAACAAAATCATAAAATTTTAATGAAGTTTGAAGTTTTGTCCACTAGTTAGTTAGTTAGATAATTGTTTTTTATTTTGAATTCATTTTAAGTAATCAAAATTGAACATACGACTATGACATGACGTCGTCTGTCGGAAAAGGTTGTTATATATATTACAAATATTGTTTTATGTAACATAAAAATTAATAATTAAATTCAGTTACTAATATTTTCCTGTAGCCTATCGCATTTATAATATAGCGGGATAAATATTTAAAATTGTCTTTACCATAAGGAATATTAATCAACTCATTTTCTGTTACGATAGTTTTTTAAATTTTGGAATCTTATTTGTCCTACTATAGGGCATTTGGCTATAAAATGCAGAATGTTTTCGGTTTCGTTTAGATTACATAAGCAGCATATACGGGGTCTGTTTTGCTGAAACCTTGTACCATTCAACTCAATTAATCACATCTAGCTTTGAATATATAACCTAATTCTGTCATATTTGTGATTTCCAAATAGGATTGCGGCTCTATGTACTTTTGTCCACCATAACTCTGTCATTTAATGACTCATCTTCACAAACGACTCATGGTTATTTAAGAAATTTTATTACCTCTCAATAAAAAGAAAGAAATGCATAGTCCCTTTAAAATTTTTAAAGATATTGCATTTCAGTCACATCATCTTTTTTAAAAACACAAATAACGGTTATTTTGGAATATCTCAAAAACTGTTCCACTTTTGACAATTCTGACTTCATATTCGGATTCAGGGGAAAGTTTTACATAAAGATTAGTTGCCAGATTCATTTGGTCACGACTTTGTTGAAAATTTGTCACGTAGTGTAATCACCAGGCAAAGAATGCGAAGATATGTGAAAATTTCGGTGTTATTTTTTAATTTGGTTTTTTCTGGATTATATATTAATGTTAAAGAAAACTTATATAGAGCAACATTGTTCATAAGATATAGCCCTAGAATATTTGTGAATAAGGTTTTTCTCTAAAATAAATATTACTGAAGTTATGAACACTTAAAGCCACCCATAGTGAGAAAAATAGCATTTTTAGCAAACTTTGTGGGCTCAAGGCACGCCTAATAACTATGCAAACGATCTAAAATTTTATATATATTGTTTTTTTCTAATTTGGAATCAATCTAAGGGGTTTCCCGAGTGAAAATACGAAAAAAAAAAATAACGGTCACCCTATTACCCATACATTGAAGTGATTTGTTAATCACTTCAAACTGACATGATTACAACTAAATCACTTCATAAATCACATAGAATCCACTGAACATACCTCAAATGTAGAATCGCCAACTTGATCGTGTACAACCGGCCAAGATTTCTGCTTAATGTTTTTATTTTTTTCCTTAAATAATTCATAAATTTTCACAATTTCATCATTAAAATGATTAAAATAATCTTCTAATAACTTTATAAAAGTATTTTTATCCATTTTTAATACTTTAAAGACATATAAATTTGTTTGTTGTTTTTTTGTGTGTTTGTTGTGTGTTTTTTTCTTAAGAATCTGTCATCTTAATCATCTCAAATGTAATGTGAACGGTTTTGATTAGCTAAATCAACATTTTGCTTAAACGCGTTTAAAAACCTAAGTGTGAACTTAGCATAAGTCTAAACGATCAATTTGTATTTGTTAACATAAGCAATAACGTCGACAGAATGACGTCACAGAAATGTTCTATGTTTTTCAGAGTGGAGTAAACGTATGTCTAAACACAAAACAAGAATTTGTATGTAAATAAATACTTACATTTTCTTCGCCAACCAATTTATTTTTAACATACATGTTAAGTAATGATTAGCTAATGCTAATGATTGCTAATTAACATTCTTTTGTGAAATTCTCTAATTGATCAAACAATTAGAATTAGTTCAACTAATTCCCATTAGCTAATTAAAATTTTTATTCTAATGGAAAACTAATTGCAATTAGTTGCCATTAGCAAAAAAAATTGGTTAACCTTTACAATTAGAAATCTAATTGACTTCTGATAATGCAATTAGATATTCAATTATTAAATTCAATTGATTCTAATTCGAGCTAATTGAATATCTAATTGCATTATCAGAAGTCAATTAGATTTCTAATTGTAAAGGTTAACCAATTTTTTTTTGCTAATGGCAACTAATTGCAATTAGTTTTCCATTAGAATAAAAATTTTAATTAGCTAATGGGAATTAGTTGAACTTATTCTAATTGTTTAATCAATTAGAAAATATAAACTAATTGCATCAATTGCTAATTCTAATTGGAATTTAACATGTATGATTTTTAATTAATTTTTAAATTTTTTATTTAAATTTTATACGTTTTAAGTTCAAAATTTTTCCTTTTTTGTAACTGATAATTGATTTTAACAGCTTGTGTTAAAAGATAATTGCGCAGCAATGTATTATAACATTTGTTGCTGAACATGTGTTCAAATACATATTTATGAAGTCCACACCTTAATATCTAGTGTTGGCAATAGAATTTGATAGTTGCTACGGCAATAATTGCCAAACAAATTGCTCGTCTAGACTTAGGGTTAAAATATATATGTTTTTCTTTTAATAGTGTTGAACAATGTAATTTTAACATTTTTTATTTAAAATTAATATGAAACAATATATATATATGTTCCCAACGATCCTATAAGGAGCATAGGGCCTCAATATGAAACAATAATAATTATCAATTTTCAGTTTATTTTTCTTTTTAAGCTAATAAGATCTAATGAAGGTGATGTAAATAAAAACAAATTTATTGCATTTCACCCTACGTTTCGTCACTTTTTTAGTGACTTTTTCAAGGGTCGTCTATTTAAATAAAAATAATAAAAGGACAATATTAATACAAAATATTCTTTACAACAAGCAAACACAACTTACAAAAATTATATATTATTTTACATTAAAAACATCAGATTTTTAATAAAATTAAATTGCACAAAAACATTTAACAAAAAACAGTAAAGCACAACTTAAAATTATTATCACAGATTTTATTATATTGCGGTTCTATAACTAGCGCTAATGTTGTCAATATCTTTATTGTGGTTCATTGTTTTCATTATGTTTTGTTGTATTCTCAAGCTTTCTATTGTGTATCTCTTCCTCTCCCCTCGTTTTTTTTTTATCAATTATAATTTTAAATAAAGTCCATACTTTTGCAAAAATTTACTATGATTTTTAAACAATATTGTGCCATGTTAATTTTACATTGATATTTTTTCTGTGTGTATGTATACTACCGTTTCTGTGCCGGATAATGTTATAGAAAATTCTCGGAAAAATAATTTTCGAGGTTTCGGGTAATTTTGGTGTGGTTCATTAAGGCTTATGCCAATTTATTAAATCACAGTATGGACATTTTTAGAGCTTAAAAATGACTCCAAACTTATTAAGCTTTGAAAACAGATTTTTCAAAGTTCAAAAAGTTTGTGGTAATTTTGACCCCAAGTGCATTACAGGGCTAATCTGCATTTTTGCACTGTTTTGTCTTCGTACGATAGAAAAAGTCTAGAAACTTATAAGCCCGACCACATAAATTCTTAAAAATATTTACATATGTATGTAGCTAAATCTGCGATATCGTTCACCCCTCTAGTATATCAGAAACATTGATTGCAACATATTAATTGAATTAATTGATACTTTGGCGGTTACTTGTAGCTGGAATGACAATGAAACACACAAAAATGTTAATGACTGTGACGGGAAGCATCCCCATTACATGATAATGTACGTTTTTGTGTGGCATTGTTGTGTATCAGGGATGGAAAATCAGGTATTATTGAACTTATTAGTACTTTATTGTAAGATGAAAAATACCAAAGAACGCCAATGACAAAAAAGGTACTTTTTTAAAAAACCCAAGCAATTTTGTTTGCAAGATTTGATAATAGATAAGTATGTTATCTACACTTATACCATTTTTACAGTAACTGATTGTGGGTTATTAAATTCGTTTTCCGTACTTTTAAAATTGAACAAAATATAGTTATTTTACGAATAACTCTATTTTGTAACACATGTTTGGTATAAAAAAAATAGAAACTGGGAATTATTTCCTTTCGTAGGTAACTTTATATTATATTCAACATTTTTTTATTTTTCGAATTTATTCTATGAGCTAAATTTCAGTTATGTATTTTATAAAGCTTTTTTGTAATACATAGTTCTATTCCTTAAATTTTTAGGAATGACTTTTATACACTACCAGACTATTAATGGGTGATTTTTTAGCTATTATCTTTTTGGCAATACTAGTTAAACAGCTGACGCACGTTTTGTGTTTTGTTTTACTGTCAAACATCTTCAGTTTGGTCTATAATTTAACCATGAATCGTATTACAAGCGAACAACGCTTGCAAATTATTTAATTTTATTATCAAAAATGATCAAAAAATGATCAAAAAATTTATCGATTTATTTTAGCGATTTATTTTAGCGATTTATCGATTTATTTTAGCGACGAAGCTCATTTTTGGCTCAATGGGTACGTTAATAAGCAGAATTGTCGATTTTGGAGTGAAGATCAGCCAGAAGCATTGCAAGAGCTACCAATGCATCCAGAAAAAGTCACAGTTTGGTGCGGCTTATGGGCTGGTGGCATATTGGACCGTACTTCTTCAAAGATGATGCGAATCGTAACGTAACTGTGAATGGTACCGTGAGATGATATCCAACTTTTTTTTGCCCAAAATGCAAGAGCTGGACTTGCATGACATTTGGTTTCAACAAGACGGTGCTACATGCCAGCCACACAGCACGCTTAACAATGGACTTATTGAGAGGCGAGTTCGGTAAACATTTTATTTCACGTTCCGGACCGGTCAATTGGCCGCCTAGAACTTGCGACTTAACGCCTTTAGACTATTTTTTGTGGGGCTATGTTAAAGCTCATGTCTATTCACACATGTCCGCTTCAATTGACGCATTGGAAGACAACATTCAAGCATTTATTCATGAGATACCGGCCGAAATATTGGAAAGAGTATGCCAAAATTGGACTAAGCGGATGGACCATTGAGGCGCAGTCACGGTCAAAATTTGCATGAAACAAATAAAGATTTCATGCATTTTTCTGAATTTTATGTGTTTTTTTTTATTAAACTTTCCTATAGCTCTTAAAAAATCACCCTATATATTGTATTTTTTTGTTACATTTTACCTTAGCTATCCTTTGGATAGCAATGAAGTATATTGTATGTACAGAAAGATTAACAATTATTAGACACCAGCAGAATGTAATGCATTACAATATACTTAATTGCTATCGAAAGGATAGCTAAGGTAAAATGTAACAAGAAAATACATTAAAAAAATGAATGTATTAAAAAAAAAAAACAAACGACCAAGAAATAATGTTTTTCCGTATTTAGTTTGTTATGTTACGTATTCAATTTTAAGGAATATGCAGTTTAATAAATAAAAAATTTAAAATTAATGCAAAAATCATTTGTTTTAAATGAAATGTATATGATCCGTTTTTTTAATGAATTTTGGGTTGTTTAAAATGAATTTTCGTTTGAATTTGAAGCAAATCACAATTTGTTTAATATGTATAATAAAACACCAAAATATTGTGTTAAGCTTGCTTCCAAATATACCAAAAATACGTAAAAAAAAAACAATTCAGACTGTTTTATATGAATACGGCAGATAGCCTGTAAACAAAATAATTTTACTATTCTGGAGTAGGTCTTATATGAAGGATATGGCTAAAACTTGATTGTATATTATGCACTTCACAATAAAAGAATCAAAAGAATACACCAAAAAACACTTTCACTGATACTCAGAAATTTTCGAAATTCGACCACTGGGTGAAACTAATTTCTTAAATAATATTTCAATTTTCCATCCCTGTCGTGTATTCATTTTAAATTTGATCGTGGATGGTGGAGTGTTTAAATTTTGTTTAACTTGGTGCAATTTATATATTTTGTGGCATACTTTTGTGCGCATCAGCATGCAAGCCTTAAGTTATGCCATGAAGTGAACTTTGGTGTTACTGCTTTTTTATTTCTGTTCTTTTATATGTACATATTTCATTTGAATTTCTTACTCACTCACTTCCATTTTTTTTATTTCCACATTTAATTCTTACGAGTAGAACAGAAAAAACCAAATAGTTAAATTGAAAATTTTATTAACTTCGCTTTTGAGTACTGGCCAGAGATATGCGGACAACCTCCTGTTGTTATTTTTGTTAATGCTTTTAATTACATTTAATTTTCAATGCTGCTGGGTCTGACACATGTGAGTGTCTGCCGCTATCAGCATTGCTTGGGTTTGCTGTTGACATCAGTGCCAGGGTTGTCGGTTTTTGTTTTTGCTTTTGTCCAGGGCTGCCATACTTAAGGATTTATCCCCAAAGTTTGGGATTTCATGCAAGCAAAAGGATAGAGAAAGTCATTTGGGGACTGGGGATTTTTTTTTGCGGACTTAAAAAAAAAATCGGGGATCTTACACATTTTTAACATATTTCCCTTTTTTTATTATTTACGCTTATTTTTCTTTGTTTTGTGTATAAAATATCAAAAAAGTACCAAACTTTTATCTTACTCTTATCAACAACTAATACGGCGTAAAGGGTCGTGATAAAGATTACCATTTTTGTTGAGTGTGTAAAAGGTACCTTATAGACTTATGTTTTTATTCTTAAATGAGTGTTTTAAAAAAGAAGAATTAAAAAAAAAGAATCTAAAACCGTTGATAACCCACAGTTTTTGTTTTTTTAAAGCAAATATGTCTTCCTCAAAAATAAGTATATATGAAAAAAAATATAATAAAATTTGGAAAAAGAATGCTGGGCTATTGGTTATACCTATGATGCATCGAAGTATTAAATAAATGACGGATATATGTATTTTTATTGTTGATTTTAAGAATGGCTTAAACCGATTGAAGAAGCTCAAAATTCTTATAAATTGGCTCATTCGTCTTCGAAAACAGCATATTGTTCTGCTTGTAATTCCTCACTGAAATCGCATAAAAAGGATTTAAAAAAACATGCCGAAAGCAGTCGCTGCAAACAAAATAAAATAATTTTTTTTACTAAACATTTTTATTTGCGGATCTTTGGGGATTTCTTTTTATAACTTTTCTTATTATTTTCAAGCAATAACCACATTTTCTTCCTAAAACCATGGTTTTTGCACAAAAGCGTCTACACAATATAAGCTTGGAGGTCCAAATTTGGCGCAAATATTTCTTATATGTAAACAAGAACAAAAAATAACCTGGTCTTATAGAATCTATACAAAACAAGCTGATGAACTGAAATAGTTGACTTTAAAGATCAGCGAAATCGGCCTTTTCTTTCACCCGTACAAATATCCTTCCGTAATAAGAATTTTGTCACGATAGCGCCTATACAGAATGATCTTGGGATCAATTAGCTCTTTAATACTAATATGAATTTTATATACAATTCGGCACAGGCGGTATTCGGTAGAGGATTTGACGACAAAAGCCAGGCTGCCAGGTACTTTTTTTCCTTGTCCCCAAAAATTCCCAAATTAAAAAACCAAACTTTCAAAAGTTAATATTTTTTTCTTTATGTTTTTTAAAACTCGGTCATTCATTATCCGATTTTGTTAATTTTCACTACTTTATTTATTTAGGGTGAATGTAAAAATAATAAAATGCACTACTAATAGCCAGAATAGTCACCTAAAACCTAAAAACCACCATCTAACATTTTGAAAATTATACAAAAAAAAAAACAAAAAAACTATTTAAAATGATAAATTGATTATTATATTGATTATTATGCGTTAGCAAAAAAAAAATCCACGTCGTTATGGATAATTTAATCTCATATTTACGTTCTTAATTCAGTAGGTGGTAGTGAGCCAGTCTATCAGCGCCGAGGTTGCATGATTGATTCCCGCTAGAGGTTCTGGGTCCTGCAGACAAGCGTAAAGCTTGATTAGTTTTTTATTGAATTATTAAAAAAAAAAAAAAACAAATAAATAAAATAAAAAAAAAAAATGTTTTACTTTTTTGAAATTATTCATCCAATTTATTCATCTAATGAATAATATTAATAGATCTAATGTAATGTTTCATTTAATACATTTTAATGAAACAGGTTTCATTGATCCAACGAAGCGCTGCATAGGTTCCTTTTTAATGCAATTTTTCATGGAATTAATGTCAAAATTCATTTGTATTGTGAAGAAAATTCTTTCAGTTTAGTTTTACCATAATATTTTTTGTCGCGTATACCTATCAAATCACAGTTCTTAATATGTAACGCCCACCTAAGTAGACGGGTCAATAGTTTTGTGAGTAGAATAAATGTAAATCATTGGGATACATTTAAAAACATTATTAACACTGTGCAACATTTGGGAAGTTTTCGAGCGCAAACACTTTCTCGAGTGGAATTTCTCGAAGTACTTATCGAGACTAACAAAACTTCGAAAAAATCTAGATATAGCCGAAATATCCATAAGGTCATAAAATTCAACGCGGCAGCTGAACTAGCAAGCCCCAAAAAGGGGTTTGTTAGTCTTGAAAGGTACTTCGAGAAATTTCACACGAAAAGAAGTTTGCATTTTATGTATTGCATGGTGTATTAAGGCAATTCACAAAGTATTCCATTGTGTCATATTGGTTGTATATGACACAACAGAATACTTTGTGAATTGCATAAATTTGTTTGTATTAGTTCAAATAGTAAATTCTGTATAAATAGTATAGAAATGTCATTTTTGAAACAACCTCACTGTTTCACATTTTGATTTGTAACTACCAAGCCCATTGGGGATTTAAATTCCGAGCTGCTTAAGGCTAGTTTTCACTATCTCACAAGTCTTACGTATTCCATAATACATTGTGAGATAGAAATCTTATGAGTTATAAAAAGTGTAACATTTTACCGGTTTTAATAAAATTTTGCACATCATTATAGTAGTTTTTCACTTCAGATATTATTTTATTAATCGCCAAGCTGCCAACCGTAAATTTCTATCGCCAAAATGTCTAAAAAATCGCCATATCTGATAACCCTGATGTGTGTTGTTGTGTGTCAGCTTTTGCATACGGATCTCACCTGAATTGTTTGTTTGTTTGTTTTATTTAAAAAAGATGTAGCAGGCATATCTTCTCGCTTTAAAATTTCCATTTAATGCAACAAATGCAAAAGAGGATTGAGTTTATATATGTGACGGATTTTTTACAATTCATATATACAAATTTACGTTAAATTGCCATTAAATAAACAAGAGTGTTTTGAAAATGTTAATGTTATAATAACAGAAATAAAGGCCGTTGTTCCTTTCTGATTCGAAGCAAGGTCGTTTTTTACTACGTTTATACGCACCACTTATTCGCAAATAAATATATGGGGGACTTCATGTCAAGTGACCCAATTTTGAAATCGATGTCTTCCGATTTGGATAAAATTTCCACCAAGGTTAGTCCTATTGGATAGTAGTTTAGACACAAATTTTCAACAAGATCGGTCTAAAAGTTTCTGAGTTAGTGGGGGTCAAAATTTGACATTTTGGCCATACAGGTGTTCTTTCTTATCCATGTAACTTATTACCTATTGGTGTTAGCAAAATTTGTCCCAAGTAGCTTCGATAGCTATTTGATCCATCTTTTGAAAAAATTTTTTTTATTTTTTTTTTTAAATTTAAAACTTTTTTTTATTTTTTTTTTTAGCGGGAATGTTTTTTTTTTTTTTTTTTTTGTTCAAAAGAAAGCTTATGTCTTTTCCTTTAAGGTAGTTTTGGTCCCTTTTTGGGATGCGAGCGGCTTATGTATAAAAAAAAATGATTTCTAACTCTAGACAAGGGTTTTTCAATTTTTAGCATATGCAGTGTTCTTTCTCATCCATGTAACTTATTACCTATTGGTGTTAGCAAAATTTGTCCCAAGTAGCTTCGATAGCTATTTGATCAATATTTTGAAAACAAATTTTTTGTTTTTTTTAAAATTTTTTGAAACTTTTTTTTTTAAATTTAAAATTTTTTTTTTTTAAATGAAAATTTTTTTTTTATATTTTTTTTTATCCGGAATGTTTTTTTTTTTTTTTTTTTTGCTCAAAAGAAAGCTTATGTATTTTCCTTTCAGGTAGTTTTAATCGCTTTTTGGGATGCGAGCGGCTTATGTATAAAAAAAAATGATTTCTAACTCTAGACAAGGGTTTTTCAATTTTTAGCATATGCAGTGTTCTTTCTCATCCATGTAACTTATTACCTATTGGTGTTAGCAAAATTTGTCCCAAGTAGCTTCGATAGCTATTTGATCAATATTTTGAAAACAAATTTTTTGTTTTTTTTTAAATTTTTTAAAACTTTTTTTTTTAAATTTAAAATTTGTTTTTTAAATGAAAATTTTTTTTTTATATTTTTTTTTTCTCAAAAGAAAGCTTATGTCTTTTGCTTTAAGATAGTTTTGGTCGCTTTTTGGGATGCGAGCGGCTTATGTATAAAAAAAAATTATTTCTAACTCTAGACAAGGGTTTTTCAATTTTAAGCATATGCAGTGTTCTTTCTTATCCATGTAACTAGACAAACTCACCTTTCCGACGGTATGTCGGGAATAAAATCAAAAAAACTACCTTGTAACTTCTATCTCTCCACCCACATTTTAAAGGCAAGGGTCATAAAATAATAAATTAATTAAATATTTCGGAGAATGGCCATGGAATATTTCCACCTGATTTAAACACTTGTCTCTGGGGCACCTGATATTTTGACAACAAAAATCACATTTAGTATTACGTGCGCTCAAAACTGTTTATTTTTTTATGTAGGAAAAATTAAAAAAAGAATTATATGTCAACATTTCTACAGAAAAAAAGTGATTTTATTCCTGGGATTAACATATTGTGGGCATTATAGTATCGAAGGTATAAAATAATAATTGGGTTTGTAACATACCATCGGAAAGGTGAGTTCATCTAGTTTCTTTGCATACGTTTTATTTTTAAGGCTTTAGAAACACTTACACACAAATAGGAAAAAATTCAAAATAGTTCATATGCTAAAAATTGAAAAACCCTTGTCTAGAGTAACGACACTACATATTTGCAAATAAGATTTTAAGCATTGCCACACTTTTGACCCATTTACGTTTTTATTTCGATGTGGCACATTCATATGACAACAAAAGTAAATTTAAATCAAAAATGTGCAAATAAATTTTAAAATACACAATAATTTTTGATCGTTTTTATTTAAAAAAAAAAGTTTATATACATGCAGTGCTTCTAAATGAATAAATTTTCCACCTGGCATCACCTCAAAATAAAAATTTTCATTAATAAAATTGATATATAAACCGAAGATTAGTTAATCGCAAATAATTTTTTTTCGCGAATAAGCTACGTATTAACGTAGTATATGTACCATTGAATGCTTGTGATTAAGGCACGCGTTGCAATTTTAAAGATAACTTGATAAAATTTAAAAAAAAAAATATGTTGTCGTGATATCGACCACGATTAACAGTCAGATTAATGTTTTTTTTTTCGATAGCCACCGCAAACGAGGACATTTTTATTAATAAGATTTCTGTATGAAGTGCACGGAAATTTATTGTTGAGGGAAATCTAGCTTCTATGCGCTTTTCACTGGTTGCTTAGGCCACATCATCAGCAAACCTTTTCCAAAGATTTTAGAAAAGCTAAAAATATTATCAAATGAAACCCTAAAGCGAATAAGAATTTTAAACACTCAAAGTCTTACTTGTAACTGTGTATATCAAAGCTTAAACAAAACACAAACAATAAACAGTGAGTTTACTTTTTCTTACATTTTTTAATTTTTAACCAATTAATACTGCGTTAATAAGATGATACAGTTTACATACAGTATTACCTGCTATGTACTACGTTTTGGTTTAACGGACTAGTTTCTATACTACATTCATACTTGAATAGTCTTCAAAGTGATGTTAGCGCTGTTAAACTTATTAGTTAACGTATGTATAACGTAAACTACAAATAAAGGCTCAGTTAGCCGGGAGTAACAGTAACCTAACCTTACCGTAAAAAAGTAAGACCAATCTATTTCTTACAGATTGAGACGTAACATCTTACTGATAACTATAATCGTTCTAATTGCTTTACATACAACAAAATGAAGCAGCTGATTTGAAACGTTACTGTTACTCCCGGCTAACTGAGCCTTAACTCTTAACTTAATTTAATTTTGTAACAATATTGTATCAATTACATTATAATTGTGTGTTGTTTAAATTCATACTGATTTTGTGATCTCTTGGCCAGACTTACAAAGCAAATCGTATTAATTTTTAATTTTAAATCCTTTTCAAAAACGGCTTTAGTTAATTAATTAAAAGCTTAAAATTAATTTTCAATTACATGGCAGCCACCCACAACTATACAATCACTCACATAATTACACATTCATTGATACTTTGTACGTTTTAACACCTCGACACACACATACATATGTATACATTCAAAATAAGTTGTTGTTAACAAACCATAAATGGACTAAATTTAATTTCAAAACTAAATACAATAGAATAAAATGCAGCAAAACTCAATACTGTACGAGCGAGTACAAGGTGTGAATTATGCATACAACAACTTAATTTTTAATTAACAAAATAACAGAAACAAAAACAAAAGAGATTAACGAAACACTACAATTAAATTTAAAATAAACAAATAAAACATTGACAACGATACACATTTACTTTTACTGGCGCGAATATGCTCACGTACACTAGAGATGAACAAATATTTCTAGTACTTTTTTTTTTGGTACAATTTTAAAAGTCAATGGTGACCAATTGAGAGGATAACCGATCTTCTCCTGGGCTCACACAAAAGTATGTGTAATATTTTTACAACCAACTTTGCCTACTTTAATTTGCCTGCTTAGCCGGTTGTAAAGGTTTTTATACCCTTCACCACAGGTGGAAAAGTGTATATATAAGTTTGTCATTCCGTTTGTCATTTCTACAATATTGATCTTAGACCCTATAAAGTATATATATTCTGGGTCCTTATGAGGAGAGAAGTTGATTTAAATTATGTTGGGAACACAACTGGGACTAACGACGAATTATTTGCAACGATTACAGGGACAGGGACAGCTAACCGCAGCTAAATCGTTAGACCTGTAAAGTATCACAGGGAAATATCGCTTCTATTGCGAACTTGGCTAAAATTTGCAAAAATGGCAATTGCAAAATTGAAACAAACGCAAAAATTTATTTAAAACCGCTTAATCAATTAAAAAATCAAAATGTCCGATAACATAAAAAAGTTTGCGAAAATAGGGAAAATTCGCGAACATTTTTCATATATCAAAGAATCCATTAAATTTATTAAAACTCCCTTATACCCCTGACAGACACAGGATTTGTATACTATACTATCATGTAATACTACATGTGTGTCAACCTAAACTACAATTCAATCATGAAACAAAGTGGTATATTGATGGTTTATATACTACTGTAGTATGCATACCATGGTATTGAAACTATATGTCTGTCAGCGGTATTAGACTATTAGGAATGGCAAAAATTTGTTAAAAATTGCTAAATTAGCGGAAATTCGCAATAATTTGCTAACAGCAAAGTCTAATATTTATTATAAATCCTTAAAGATGTAAAGAATCCGACAACAGGAACAAAGCGCGAAGAAATCAAGTCACATTAATACTTGGAATTCACGCACTTATTGTGTCTCATTTGACGAATTTACGCAACGAATTCTTGCCGACGAATTCGTCGTACAATGCGAAGTTCGTCGTTCGTTCCAGTTGTGTTTATACCATTAATTATAAAACTTTTGTTTGTAAACCCCTTTTTATCTAAAACACCATTTATTCTTTAATTTTGAAAAACCTCGAATCCCGGCAGTACAAGCAATTGAAGAAGCCATTTTACATTATGATACATACAGTTTCTATTATGTTTTTGCCTTCTCCTGTAATGTTGCAATTATGTGAATTAGGACCTTTCTACATGAGACCAACGATAAATACTTTATAAGGGTCTGAGATCAATATTAAAAAAGTGAAGCACGGAATGACAAAACTCATTCACCACTAGTTGTGGAGGGCAAAAAGAATAACATTTATGATTCAAATTGTTATCAATTAACCGTTAATTATTAACGTAAATATTAATTAACATAAATATTAAAATACTTCCCTAAACTTTTGGTACTAAAACATTTGAAATTTTTGTACAGATTTGCTCTCCGTTTCTTAAAAATCGAACTGCAATTGTAGACAAAAATGTAAAACAAATTATTTAAAAATATTAAATATAAAACAAGAATGAAAACAATATAAATTGTAAACAATACTAAAAATATGTCTGTATGTATGTATGTATGTGTAAAAACATAAATAAATTAATCAAAATAAATAATAAAATAAACAATAAAGTGTATAAGTAAATTAAGCGAAAAAGTAGATACACACTCGCAGGGAGATAAATTATGATAAATTAATTATGCAAATACGAGTGCACGAGAACGTATCAAACATACATACACATTCACTTACTGCCACAGCACTGCACTCTAAAGCTTAAAACTCGTGCTACTTGGCAGTTGTAATTAAATTTAGCGTTAATTTTACGCAATGAAAATTTATGGAAAGTCAACTATAATCAAGTCATGTTTTTTTTTTTGAAAAAAAAAAAAATAATTAAATTTGCGAATCTATTTATTATAAAATGTATCTATGTATATGTAAGTATATTTGTAAAAAGTTTCTATAGTTATAACTATAGTTATGCGTCTATAAATATTCACATTGTAAGTGAAATCTTTGTTTGTGTTCATTCTGATTAAACTGTTAATCAATCTATAGTTGTTGAATAAAAAGAGTCTTTAATGAGTCACGAAATTATAAAACAATTTTTCTTAATAATATTAACTAATGGAAAAATGTAATAATATTTAAACACATCGCTTTACACACAAATTTGTACACAACCGCTTATTACCTCAATTATAAAATATTTTATTAAATAAAATTCCATTATTTAAAAGCTTTTCATTAAATTGCAATAGTTTTTTTTTATGCTAAATGACAATAAAGCTACAGATAATATATAAGTATAATATACATACATATAGAATCTGGGAATTTATTTCTCATGGTGAGTTACATTTATTATATAAATTTTTCATATTATTCGAATGTGTATTCTATGTCAAATACATTCCTCAAAAGCTTTTATACTTTAACAGTCTCATTCCTTCATTATTTCACAGGAATATTTTCGCACTATCAGAATTTTTTGTTTGTATATTTCTGTTACGAAGCTTACCTTAGCTATCCTTTGGTTAGCAATGAAGTAAATTGTAAAGAAAATTTATACAACTATTAGATACCAGCAGAATGTAATGCATTTTCTGGCCCGCTACGGCCTTCGTCAGCATTCTTTGTATCTTATAACTGGATAGTGCCTATTGTAAATTTTTATGTATTTAACTTAATTATTTTATCAAATAGAATCTGGGAATTTATTTCTCATGGTGAGTTACATTTATTATATAAATTTTTCATATACACATTCGAATAATATGAAAAATTTATATAATAAATGTAACTCACCATGAGAAATAAATTCCCAGATTCTATTTGATAAAATAATTAAGTTAAATACATAAAAATTTACAATAGGCACTATCCAGTTATAAGATACAAAGAATGCTGACGAAGGCCGTAGCGGGCCAGAAAATGCATTACATTCTGCTGGCATCTAATAGTTGTATAAATTTTCTTTACAATTTACTTCATTGCTAACCAAAGGATAGCTAAGGTAAGCTTCGTAACAGAAATATACAAACAAAAAATTCTGATAGTGCGAAAATATTCCTGTGAAATAATGAAGGAATGAGACTGTTAAAGTATAAAAGCTTTTGAGGAATGTATTTGACATAGAATACACATTCGAATAATATGAAAAATTTATACATACATATATATACATATATATTTTTATAGATATGTTTATATTTATAAACATTAACAGATTTATCAATATTAAACGGAACCAATGCTACTTACAGTCAGTTTGTCACTTTGACAAAAAACGATAAATTGGAAATGTATCTTTCAGGCATGTACTTCTTTTGGCACGTGTAATGAAATATTTATTTTTTCATGATGCATATACAAAACCCGAATCTTAGACCGCCGATTCTTGATGCTGAATTACCTTATGGTTAGGGCAAGGTTTAAAATGCATACAAAGAAATATGCAAATGCAATGTAATAAACCCACTCTTCGCGCTCTACCCCAAAAACGGTTGATTGTACGAAAAAAAAAATTCAGACAAAAGTTGTAGATAATTTTATACTCTACAACTTTCATAAAGGTGCAAATCTCATTTAAGCAGTAAGAAGCGAGATATTCGAGATATTTTATGACTTTTGACCTTAAATATCTTAAGACGCGAACACGATAGCATTTGTGACTTTTGAGACAACATTTAGAACGACAACACAAAGGTCTATACCAATTTTCAGCTTATTATCTTTCATTCCGAGGTTGACCCCTTTTTTTACCTAAAATGACTGGGCTATAAACAACTTAATATTGTTGTTTCGTTAGGAAATTGGTCCCCCAAAAAAATTCTTTTTTTTTGTATTTTAATTACAAGCGGGTCCCGCGGCGGGTTATCATAATTCGAGCGCGCCCTATCCAGTGGTGCTAACCGTTTTTTAGGTTAGCTGTTGTTCGAGATATGCCGTTGTTTCGAAAATGAAGCAGGTTGCACAACATATATTAGCTTAACTAAAATACGGTTTAGTTTATTGAATAAACTTAAGAAAACCGAAATTCCGCAATAAAATATTCCTTAATAAGTAATGCCTTGTTCGCACGGTGCTTTGGATTACTTCGCTCTCCGTTTTAATTACTTATTTGAATAACCATGTTCGCACGGCATATTCCTAATCGTTTTTGACAGTTTTTCTTCTTCTTCTTTTTATTAATTTTGTTTATTGCTAAATTTAATTGTTTTTTTTTGTGGTAACTTGTATTAAAAATGAAAATAAAAAGTAAGTAAAAATCATTATTTCAAAGAAATACATACATTTATTTATTTTCCCAGTAAAAAGAATATTTTGTTTGTTTTTAAGTGCTTTGACAGCTGGTGATGGAAAAAATCGATAAAAATTAGAGATCACATTGATTTTAAAGTAATTCACAGGGTAATAAAAATTGATTGATTGATAAAATTTTGTATGACGAAATATGTAATTTTGATCCTAATTAGGCTGTGAATTACGAATGAGAGAGCGAATTACGAAAAAACGCTGTCGTGCGAACATGATATTAGGCTAAGCTTTTTATTAATTTGTGCAAATGTTTTAGAAAAAAAATTTTTTAGGAAACCTTCGAAATTTTTGTTTTTTAAACGGCAAAAAAAATTGGAAAATGCAGCTGTGCTTCTAATTTTTTCTACACGTACAGAAAACAAAGTTTCGGTCATAAAAATACGAAAAATTTTAATTAATTTAAGAATTTCATAAAACGCAATATTTGTATGGGAGCCCCCCTAAGAAGTGGAGATAAAGGGCAACTATGTCTCGAGAATATGTTAGGGACAAGCAACTAATTGGATGGGTCATATATTATATCCCCCTATGGGAGACTTTCGGGCAGTAATGGGACTTTTTCTTAAATATATTTCTAGTATGGGAGCCCCTTAAGAAATAGGGCATCCCGGGCGCTGCTTAGGCCAAATTTAAGAATTTCAACCATACAAATATGGCGGCTTAATGAAATTCTTAAATTTGACCCCCGCAGCGCCAGTGATGCACCTTGAGGGATCAAATGTATGAACAACTCCACTTTATTTTTCATCCCAATCATTTATTTCTAACATATCTACCCGCTATCTCCATTCCTTAAGGGGGCTCCCATACAAAATACATTTTCAATACAGACTAGAAATATATTGAAGAAAAAGTCCCATAAATGCCCAGGAGTCTCCCATAGGGAGATATAATATATGACTGATCTAATTAGTTTTTTGTCCCTTACATTTTCTCGAGACATAGTTGCTCTTTATCTCCACTTCTTAGGAGGGCTCCCATACAAATATTGCGTGTTATGAAATTCGTAAATTAATTAAAATTTGTGAATCAAAAGTTGTTAACAGATTTTAATAATTTATGGCTTGTTTTGTTTGCAACTTCGTTTTTTATATGACCAGAACAAAATTAGAAGCATAGCTGCATTTTCCATTTTTTTTATGAATTTTTGACCACCAAAAGTTTGGAAATGTTGCTAAAAAATTATTTTTTTTTTGCAAAAAATAAAAAAAATAAATTATGTTTCTAAAACGAAAAAGTTTAACTTTGCTTAAAGGCATAATAGACGGTTAATTACTTTTCATTATTGGCGTATATTTTTGCGTAATCTATTTGTTATTTAGGGAAGTGAATGATTGGTCTACTGTCGCCTATCCTGGTCAGGAGGGTTGCTCCCACATTGGTTTTTAGGACGAACCTTCACACTCACTGTACACGATATTGCTTGCACTGGTATTTTTTTACGTTATTACACTGCGACGTTCCCCTCCACCTTTCTCATCCGGTATCTCGAAAACAAGAACTAACCTAAAATAAATCGGTAAGAACCATTGGTTTAACCGTACCCGAATTAGGTTAAAAAGTGTCAAATTCTAGCGCAGTGTGTTTGTTAGTTTATATTTAACATATAAAGATTTAATAAACAAATATTAAAAGAAAAGTTAGTTTTAGAAATCTATCGATTAGTCTAAATATGTGTGGCTTAAACTAGGTTGCACTTAGAAATCTATGCATTGACGACTCTGCCCTGTTTAGCGCTTATTCGAATGTGTAGTAGGACTTGAGTTTTCTTATTTTTTTATTTCAATTCATAATAAAGTCCAGCCAGTAATTTGATATCTTAAAAGTTTTGTTTTTAGTTAGTCTGCTTTTTGTTTTTGTTTAAATGTCACGAACTCAACTTGATTATTGACAGTGATGAATTCTTTTTTTTTTATTATATTGTAGATGAATAGTCGTATAAGCATTTTCTTCTTTCTTACGTTATCAAGTTTATATATTTTTTGTTATAATAATATAAATAATTTGACAAATTAATTTTGCTTTTATGTTCTACAGAAAATCGTATTTATAATTTTAGTAAAATGATTCACTAAAATAATAAACAATATAAAATTTTTCATTAAATAAACACAACGAAAGAAAAGGTACGCAAAACGCGGAAATAAAATGTATTTTAATACACAAGCAAAATTTTATTGCTCGCTTTTTATCGTTTTACAATTTTGTCACCCAACTGGCTAAAAATGGATTTAGAGTCTAGAAATAGTTCTATTTAAATAAAGAGATTTGACGTACAACTCTAATGCAATTGCCCCTGAACTTGACATATTTTTTTTTCTTTTTAGAAAAAGATTGTTTTATATACAAAAAATATTGAATTGTAGTTGTTTTGAAAAGTTTAATTAATCAATTGTTATTGTACGAAAACAACCGTTTTTAATAAGAACGTGACTTTACGTCGAAAACTTTAATAGCAATTTTTTTGTAAAAAAAAGTTAAAAGGAAAAGGGAAATTTGTTTTGGGTTTGTTATAATCATATATATTTGTATTATTTAAAGTTTTTGCTTTAGTTCTTGAAAAATATTTTTTTTTTATTACACAATGGCTTTGTTGTTTTACTACTAAGAAAGTATGGTCGGTCAAACACGGTCATATCATACGTAACACTTGATAGAAGTATAGGTATGGTGTCGGGCTTCATCAAATGCACTTTCTTACTTGTTATATGTATGAACTTAATGTCACTTATTTCCAAAAATTATGACCTGTACTTTGCACACAATATTTACATTAGGCCTGCCAGATTCAAATTTGCAATATTCTAGATATTCAGTAAAAAATCTTGACTTAAAAAAACGAATTCTTGATAATAAGAATTCTTATAATTGAAAATAACATAATTGCTTAATTGCAACAAAAAAAAAAAAAAAAAAAAAAATTAACTCATTGTTTGCACCAGAAAAGTGTGTACACTTTTGGTTTGGGTCAGCTGTTTAACGTTTTTAATTGTAATTTTTTTTAATAATAATAGTTATTAGCAGGGAAACCAAAAATATGCTCTTAATATGCAGCAAAAACTGGAAAATATGCCCTGAAAAATTTTAAAAATATGCCGTAAAAAATCAAAAATTGCTTATTTAAAACAAAATATTCAACAAAATTTTTAAAAAAATATGGGAGCTTTGCGCAAATGTGAACCAATTCGAAAATTTTATTTAAATATGTACCATCATAAATTTATGTTTTACGGACACAAAGAGTCTAAATTGGAAAGAAGTTTTTATGGGGAAAATGTGAAATTATAGAGCGATTCCCACCATTTACATAGACTTTGCCCTTATTTGATTAAATTATCTACAAAATTTGATCTTGTACTTCGCGCACAAGGTTATCATGGACAGACAACCAGCCAGACGGTCGGATGGACATTATTAGATCACTTTGAAATGTGATTCTGAGTCGATCGGTATACTAAAAGATTGGTCTAGATTTTTATGTATTATACACATCGCACTTACATTTATCCTTAATGACAGACAACCTGCTTTGTCTTATAATTTTAGAGTAAAAATTAAATGTAGATGTCGAACGAAATTAAAGTAACAGAATTTCAAAGAATTTTTATTTGCTGCGAAAGCTCCTGTAGGCATCTGAAAAAATTGAACATGTATCAAAATATGCCCTAAAAAGGCAAAATATGCGCTATAAACTTAAAAAATGCTTGTTTAGCTAAATTATGCACAAAAATGCTGCAAACGGTAAAATATGCAAAAATATGCACTAAAAAACCGATGCCAAAAGTCATAAAAAGCTCTAAAACAGATAAATATATTGTTTGTGCCCTCATTGGTCGCAACCCTGGTTACTAGTGTTGAGTATAGAGAGAAATACATGCAAGTGTTGATACGGTTTTCTATTTCTGTTTCAGCATCTCAGTGTTGTAAAATAATTAGTGCTGAAAGGAAACGTAGTTTTCCGAGGTTTTCAAACAAATACACTTAAACAAAACAATGAAATACATATTGAAAATCAAAAAAATCTGGCAAGCCTACTTGACTCTGTCCAAGAAAAAGTAAATAATATAGCGGCGGCGGCGCTAACGGCTTGTAAATTAAGTTGTCCACAACACCAAACACCCAAGAAGCCCCACCCCTTGGAAAAGAAGATAATACATGGCAAAGGTTAGGCAGCCGCCACACAGTGGCTTAGAAACGCTTTTCTTCATCCAAAAGTTGTAACTTTTGAACCGATAGAGATGTTATTGTATTGTTTTCATGGAGAGATGATTTCTGGAATTTTACTCCAGTTATATTTTCAATAAAATCGGTTTAGCAGTTGTTTAGAAATTTAAGGCCAAAATTGAACTTTTGATTTTTTTAGCATTTAGTATAAAAATGCGTGTTATTCATGTTTTTATACCCACTCCACCATAGTGGGTTACATAATAATACTAATATTGGTCCTAGAGTCAACTTTGAGTAAACCGATCTGGCCGTCTGGCTGGCTGGCTATATGAAATTAAGCGTATATGTAGGCTCTAATTGTATCTAGGATCAAGCATTTTCAAAATGGTCACAGTCGGTCTACAGCCGTTCATTTTACAAATTTACCATAAACAACATTAGAAAGCCATTTTCTTTAACAACCTTTAATGAACTACCAAGTTGAAGTGAACTTAACTATTGCTACCATCAATAATACCAATGATTTGATGCAAACACACCCAGTTTTCAATTTTTATTTAATTTTTCCTCGTTTGTTGCATGTGAAATTCAAATTTATAAACGGTTGCAAATTAATTATTGCTGTAATGAAGAAATATAAGCGTATCAACTTTCATTTACTAGTGAAACTGTGCAGTTTCGTGCATTCGACATGGGAGTTCCCATCGGATGTTGTCATTTGCAGGAATTAAAAATAATGATATAGTTCGTGCAAAGATTTTGAGGGCAAAATTACTAAAAACGACATATACACAATTTTAAAGAAGTCAGCAAGTTAATATATGAAAAAAATTATATAAAAGTTGTTAACGCCGTAAGCACCAAAATATGTGCTTTTAAGACTCTTTTATATAGGAGAGCTCCTTAATTAACCACAGCATAAGTCCAAAATAGATTGAAACTAAACTGCATCCGTATTTGTTTACCGCAATCATCTTTAAAATTTGATTTATAGACACATTTTGCAAACAAGTTGTTACGGTAAATCTATAATTAAACTGGCGCATTAAATAAAAAAAAACAAGTAGGAGTGCTATATTTCGCTGAGCGGCATCCTTGACACCCTCTACCTACAAATGATGAATTGATCTTTATAAAACGAACGTCAGTATTACAATTAATCTCGGTTTAGACCTGCGATCGGCAACCTTTGCTATTACATTTTGCGATTGCATGCGTTGTATGAATTTTACATATGTTGTTGTTAATGTTGTTGAATTCTCTTAAATGCGTGTGCACACGTACGTAGTAAAAGATTATAAAAGAGAAAAGAGAAAGCGCTGCGCACTGATTTTGTCGATCGTAGGTTTAGACATACACATTTTAATTTAAAAAGTCTAAATTAAAACAAATTTCGATATACACTGCGGGTCATCAGGTTAGCGCCTTCTCTATGAACTGATTTTATTTTCTATTGTTTTTGTTGTTGTAATTATATCAATACCTTTTAGTAATCCATTCTACTCTTCACTGTATGCACTGAATCTGGTAAAGAAAGCATGTTCCGGTAATTTACCGTTAAATCGCAAAAAATCCGTAAAAGTCGAAAAGCTACAACGGCATTCTTGCACAATAACCCTACGTTTCCACATGCAAGTAAGTACTTGCAAGTAGTGTATATATACAACGATTGGCCGACTTATATAGCCGATTTGCTGAAAGTACAAAAATTGTGTGAAAGTTAGTGAAAAAGTGTGAGTGTATTGAGTTTTTCAAACTTGCACTTGCATATGGTAATGGGGAGTTAGTCGGAAAACGGCAAAAACAATAAAAAAAAAAAATTAATAATATCGTTTTTTCGCACACGAGTAAAAGCACAATTCTAAGAGAAGCATCGAACTCCAATGACTCAGCCGCAATAATCAGGGCAAATGGTAGCGTTGAAGCAAGCTTATCTACTATTCTAAGATTGCTAAAAATGCTCCACACTTTTAAATACTAAAATTCACCCGGCCCTCAAGGAAATGCGGCTGAATTTTGCCAAATAGCAAATGACAAAAACTGTAACTAAAACGTTCCAAATTAGAACATGGCCCCTACATAATCACACAACCCACCTAATTACAAAGCTGATCCAACTGATGTTAGTCTTTGCGATGATAGAAGAAGTAGTACTTATTCTCAATATGTCAATCTGAAGTCCATGCCATGTGTCCCTCTCCACATTATTTAGGCGCATTTCCTTGCGTGCCGGGTGAAGAGTCGGGTTTTTCTGTAATTTTAGTATTTTAATGTGTCGATACGCTTTCTAGTCTTTAATAAAAACTTAAAAGAAATTGCAGGCGCTAACCTGATGTCGCAAAAACTATGTAGGTTTTACTATTGAATATTAAATAAAATAAAAAAAAAAAAACTATGCAGCGGTAAATTTCCGGCACATTGTTTCTTTTCCAGAATCAGTGTAGTGACGAGTAGAATGGAACACCAAAAAGTATTAACATATTAACAACAACAAGACCAAATATAATAAGCTCATATGGGAGGCGCTAACCTGGTGGCGTGCAGTGTTGTAGTTGTGAAATTTGCTATAGCGTTTTATAGTTTTCAATTGGTTTTCAGGAGGCTGCTTAATTTGAGTATGGACGGAATATCACAAAATTGCATGGTAATTTTTCTGGCCAAATGAAGCTTAATTGCACTCGGTGTAATTTTTGCAAAAAAGTGACCATTTTCTCAGGCTCCTATCTTGCAAACCGTTAGGAATTGTGATTAACTATCTGAAGCAAAGTTGTAGCTCTTTGCTAAGAATCATTCTTATGTTCTAAGAAGTGGTTTACTGAGATCTTAGGTACAGTTTTGTAGTTGATTGTTTCCTTGAATTTTGAACGGTTTGCAACCTCTGGACCTGAACAGGCATTTTCTATAACAAAACTCGCTGGTTCACTATTATTTGAAGTGCGCCAAGATATCGTTGATGAAATGGAGTCGAATTAGATAATTTAAAAATGCAAATTTGTAAACAAGTTCGCTTTGACATATTTTTTTTTTTTAAATCGTATAATAAAAAATATTTTTGTAGCGATACTTATATGACTGGAAATCTGATGTTGCTCCTGTGGTGAAAGCACTAAGTGATCTACAAATTCCAACCTTCAAAGAGAATGATAACAGAAAAAAAAGGAAAAGGAACACTGCAATATACATGACATCCCAATAAAAATTTTTATCATTTTGCGAAGTACTAAAGGTACATTCAAATAAAATGAGCGCGCAATTATGCGCTACGCAATAAGACATACAGAAATGCAGTAAAGTAAGTGAAAGAACTCTCAACAACTTTTATAAAAAAAATAACCATTTAAGTGCTACGGCAATCCCTTACTACGAAGCAGGTTTGTAAGGGAGGATACTAAAAAATAACTGTACCAAAACATTCAGTGTGTAAAGCTGATCGTTACATCTAACAATTTTTATATGCGCTGAATAATGCGCTTTATGTGTCAAAAATGTATTGCTTCAAAGTGGGAACTCGCCATATAAAATTCATGTCTTCCGTAAGCGCAATGTTAAGCGAAACTTTTAGTTTCCTCCCTTACAAACCTGCTTCGTTGGAAGCTCCATTTTTTATTAGGATTGTTCCAAATATAATTACCATCAATGTTGGGCTTTACCCCTTAAAATGATTTCAGAATAATTGTATCTACTCACTTTGGTGAAAATTGGAGCAAAAATTAAGTCTTACACTTTTATATTTTCATGGACAATAATAGTATTGATTATGGAACGGAAATACCTTTATTTATTAAATTGGACTTGGTGTTCTTTCCCTTCTATGATGGCATTTGTACTGCTCAATCCCTTGAGACAAACAGCACCAAGTCCACCAAGGGGTGCTATTTCCCAAAAACAATACAATGCTTACAACAATTTTTTTATCTTAATTTTCTCTTCAAAATGTATTAAACAAATTATTAAAGTAACAACTGATAAATAAATAAAATATTAAATATATTTAATTTTCCTGAGAATGATTAACAAAGTTGGTCGAAATACCTGACTAAGCAAATAAAATAAGACCAAAATGGCAGTGTTTTAATTTAGCTATATCAAAAACAAAAGACCTCTCTTCACAATTTACAAAAAAGAACTCCTGATGTTCTTTGTCTCTGCAAATTCAGTGGTAAACAACACTAAGTACACTCGATGCTTTTTACGTCATGGCAAGTTGGACTTGATGTTGTTGTTTTCAACTTTTTTTTTATCTCGAAAACTACATAAGATAATACTTTTGGGAATTCGCACATCGATAGAGGAAAAAATTCTTATTTCAACAGTATAAAAAACGTATTTTGAAAAAGATGTAAATGGGTTCATCTCTCCCCTACAGAACTATTGTTACGTTTTTTAGCACTGTTTGCATAATTTTAATAAATTTATATAACTTTCAAAATATATTAAGGTTACTTGATTTATTTTCCTGGTGGGCTATATTGTGTTGCAAGACTAGTTCGATCCCATATGGACTGTAGCAAAACTCGTTTCTTTCGAAAATTTGTAGCAAAACTTGTTCGTTCCAAAATTAATCTATTATTTTTCTATACATATTTCAGTTGGTTTTAATTTTTCAAATGGCATAACACTTCTGGATAATAATATTCAACTAATTTGCTTCATTAAATCAGGTTTTTAGCATTTTCCCAAAATTCGAACAAAGTTTAACGAAAGAGTTTTGCATCTCACCAACTCATATAAAAATGCAATATAAAAGCTTAATGCACGTGCTAGAATTGAAATATCGATTTGAAATTTATACAGAATCGTTTTCTTGCTATGTTTAACCATTTAAAAGGAACTTAAGAAAGAAAGGTTTAAGTCTTGACGACTCCACAGCCCTGGTTAGTTATAGACCGTTCTTCACAAAATTGAACAATATGATTTCTTGTTATATAAAACAAATTTGTGCCAAATCTCATACCACTATTTATGTTAGTTTGTAGTTATAACAATATTATCAATTTTTTGTGATGGTGTTTCCACATTTGGACTCATAACTCTCATCCTACTGAACTGATTTAGCTGGATTTCAACCTTAAACTGCTTAAGCTAACTAGAAACAATTTGACAACAATATTGTTCTTTTCTTTTAAGTTTTTCGAAGCGTGTTTTCAACAGACGGACAGACAGACGGGCATAGCTAAATCGACTTAGAATTACTCAAGGAGCTAACATATATATACTTTATGCGGTCTGAGATTAATAATAAACAAGTTTTACACGGAATGACAAACTTATTCACCACCCTTATTCACTACTAGTGGTGGTGGAGGGTATAAAATGGGCCTTTCAATCGTTTGGTTTTTCTGAATCTCGGGATTGATGAAAATATTTCGGGATCCCGATTTCGAGATTTTCGGTATATTTTGAATCCCAGAATTTACGGAATTTTTCGGGTTTTTTTCAAATAATTTTTTTTATTTATACTCTATATATAAAAACTTTTTACACCGTATGAAAAACCACTTAATTTTAAAGTAGAAATACATTTTTCATTAACATATATTATTTCTTTGTAAAAAATATAACATAAATAAACTTAAATTATTGATTGATCACAATTCAAAAAGATCAAGTAGAGGGTGGTCCAACTATAATTCACGATGTTAATTGTGAGTTTCATGTCAAGTTTTTTGCCCAACTTAATTTGACATTTCTTTGCTTCAGTGTTTGACAAATTCAACCATGGAGAGGTACAAAATTGAGCAGCGCGTTTAGATTGTTGAAACCTTTAAGAAAATGGGCGTTCAAATTAAAATGCATTTCGACCACTACGTGGCTTTTTTGGTCAGCATAATCGAGAATCGGCAATTCTGCCGAATTTGGGCAAATGTGAATCCACGAGTGATTGTTGAAGAGCCGAAGCATCCTCAAAGAGTGACTTTTGGTGCGGTTTATGGGCTGGAAGCATCATCGGACCGTTCTTCTCCGAAAATGAGGTCGGCCAAGCAGCTATCGTGAACGGTAGTCGCTATCGTGAAAGATAAATGACGTCTTGTGGCCAGAAATTTAGGATATGGACCTGAATGATGTGTAGAACAATGGCTCTTGCGCGCGAGAAATTCAATGGCCGTGTTATCTCACATCGTGACGATTTAAATTGGCCGTCACGGTTATGTGATTTGATACCGTTGGACTTATTTTTTTTATGGATATTTAAAAGAAAAAGTGTACGTTAAAAAGTTAAAAAGTGTATGTTAAAGAATGAGATAATTCGCCGCATTAAGGACATTGAACCTCAATAATGTCTCAGAGTCATTGAAAATATGGACCATCGGATACAGGTATACCACCGAAGGCGTGGCAAGCATTTGGCCGATATTTTGTTTCAGAATTCCGGGATCGGCATTTCCCGATTGGAACCCCTAGTATAAAAGCGAAAATAATTAGTTTATGTTTTGTTTGCTCTCTGAAATTTTGCTGAAAATAATGTGATGAACGGTATCATATGGTTGACCTAGACCGACATCTTATTTGTTTGAAATGTATATTTTTTTTGCAAACTCTTTTCTTTTTATCAGAAACCAAGTTTGTATAACAAAATTTAAAAAAACAAAATATGTGTTACTTAATGCTTGTTTGATCAATTTTGGTTAATAAATTTATTCACTTTAAAATGCGATAAACCCATTTCTTGTATAAAACCAGTTTTGCCACTTTCAATCGAATAGAAAATAGAAGCAGCAACAAACATAAGTATTTAAACGAAACCATTCATCTGTTAAAGTATGATGTCGCTTCGTGACGTATTAAAAAACTAAAAAGGGTGATGCGAATGGGAAATACCTGAAACCCTTAACGTATTTATTAAGTTAAGTGACTAATCTGTCATTATTGTTAATACTCAGTTACTCGTGAAAATAAAACCGCAAAGTAAGAAAAAAACGTAAAATGTTTAATAAAATATAAAATGATGCAGAAGATAAAATTCAAAATACAGAACAAAGAAATTAATGTATATAATTCATTGTTTTGTAACGAAAATTGGCTTTTTAATACAAATGTGTCATTTATTGTACACGGAAAGAACTATTTACTAAATCACCAGAAAATATGGCTTGAACCAAGAAATTTTGCAGCTTGATTTAAGCAAAAAGTTAAGACACAAAGCGAACTAAAATTTAACTAAATACAGTTTGAAAAAAATTAATTTTTATTCAATAGTTACATAAATCAAGTTTTCGTTGCTTATTGCCAATTTCACCAATTCTATTTCAATATTAATTCATATTTAAATATAGTTTTTCATATCTTTGGCATTTTGACAAAACCTCTAAAGTCGAGATAAGATAGCAAAAAAGTTAAAAGAAAAAACTCGGTGAAAAAATCATTTTTATTAAAAAACTAGCTGGCCGTCCCGGCTTCGCTCGGTAGCTGATTACTAATGAGCGATGGAGCCGTTTTCTGATTTTAGGTAAATCGAAAAAAGTGGGCGGGGAAATATTTTCTTTCCTTAAAAACCTAAGTTGGACCATGGCGACCATTTTAAAGAAAAAATCGTCCAAATCGGTCAAATAAATAGAAAAACTGGGCGTAAAAGTAGGCGTGGTAAATTTTTTTTTCGATGAAAACTTAAAATGGATTAACACGAACATTTGAAAAAAAAATTAGTCAAATCGATTGAGCCGTTTTCTGATTTTAGGTAAATCGAAAAAAGTGGGCGTAAAAGTGTGCAGGGCAAAATTTTCTTTTCGTACAAACAAATTTTAAAGGAAAAATCGTCCAAAACTGTCAAGCCGTTCTCAAGTTATGCGCTTAATAGAAAAAGTGGGCGTAAAAGTAGGCATGGTAAATTTTTCTTTCGATGAAAACTTAAAATGGACTAACACAATGGATTTCACTGTTTGCTTAGGCCAGATCAGTGATGGAAAATTCAGTACTATGGTACTATTTTCAGTACTTTTTTCTTTTAAAAATACCAATACTCCCACGTCCGTTTAAGTACTCTTTCTTGTTATGATTCTTTGTTTAGAAATGGTGTGGAGTCGTAAACATAAAGTACTAACTCCGACTCTAACCGCTAAAACTCCAACTCCGTCTTCTAATCTAGCTTTAATTCCAAATGTATATGAAACTGGTCTTATTTGACTTTAAACTCTTTTTTTAATGCAGTACCTTTTAAATGGTAAAATATATCAAGAAAAGGATTCAGTAAAAATTTCGAATCAATATTTTAAATATTGCATCACCAATTCCGAAGTATTTTTATTTTGGAAATTATTTATTACAATATTTTTTTTGAATTTGTTATGCCGAAAAATTTTGGAGTCGGAGTCGCGAATTTTTTGGGGGTACTCGATACAAAATCCTCAACTCCGACTCTACAACTCCGACTTCACAGCCTTCTTGACAACCTTGCCTACACAAAATTTATTTTTATCAAAATTATATATCGTTACCTAAAACGCTAGAGGCCCTAACTAACCATAGATTAAAAATCGACTTTTTCATGGCTACAAAAAATGTTGGAATCTTTTAACCAAAATTTTCGATTTTATTAGCAAAAAACTAAAGGCCCTATCTACAAAAGTTTTCATAATATGCAACAATGTCAATTGTCAAAACAACTGGTAGGTTTTACGAGAAAAATAAATTAAATTAAGTTTAAGGCAATTTAGCATTTTAAATAGTTTTTGGTTCTCCTGTAAAATTTTGAAAATGTTAGAAAGGGCCTTTTGCGTTTTAGGTGACGATATGCTTGTTGGATATTTTAATGTCAGATATCCTCATTAGAATTTTGCTGTTGGAATTTAACCAGTACGGTTTATAAATGGCTGAGATAGGAGCAAAAAAAAAAAGTGTTATAGTTTTTATTTTTAAGTTAATTTTCAAAAAAAAAAAAAAAAAAAATATGTGTGAAAAAAGTTCCAAAATGTTGAAATAAGTACTTTTTTGCTAAATTTTTCATTTTTCCATCGCTGGGGCAGATCAGCAGGAAACTTCATCCAAAGATCTTAAAAGAACTAAGGATGTTAGACAAATAAAACTGTTAAGCGAATAAGAATTATAAACACCAGTTTTACTTGTAGCATTTTTTATATAAAACGTGTAGCATAAAAAACTTTAAGAAAATTTAATAAAAAAATAAGAAACTTTTTGCTGATTGGCTACCATATTTATTCAAATAAAAATTAATTGAATTAAATCAAGTTTTAATGAGCATTTTTTGAAAAACTTGAAGTAATTCCTAGAATTTGTTTCTTGATGCAAGAAATTTAAAAATCAAGAAAACCAGACTAATATTAAATAAATGAAGCTTGATTTCAGAACTATCTTTCTTGATCATGAGAAAATGTTACTTTATTTCAGAAAATTTTACTAAATACGAACGAAATAAGTTAAAATCAAGAAATAACTATTGAATTTTGGATTTTCTTGTTTTAAAAAACGAAATTGATTACTGCAGAAAATAAATAAATAAAAGCTTGAAAAATTACGTGCACGTGCACACGAAGACAGAAACTTTTTAATCGATCAGAGGACGGAAACAAGAATCAAGAAAGAATTCTTCAAGTAAAACAAAATAACAAAAGAGAGTTAAAAAATAGCAGTTTAGACACGAATTTTCAAAGGGTATGTTACATACCGTCGGAAAGTTTAATTTGTCTAGTTTCTCAGCATAAGTTTTATTTTTAAGTTTTTAGAAACACTTAAACACAAATAGGAAAAAATTCCAAATAGTGCTGCTTATATGCTAAAAATTTTAAAACCCTCGTCTTGAGTTAGAAACAATTTTTTTTTTATATATAAGCCACTCGCGGATTCGAAAGATTGATAAAATATTTATCTAAGCTACTTGGGACAAATTTTGCTAACACCATCAGGTAATAAGGTTCATGGATGAGAAAGAACACCTGTTTGGTGTCAAATTTTGACCTCCACTAATTCAGAAACTTTTTGACAGATCTTGTTGAAAATTGGTACCTAAACTACTTTCCAATAGGACTAGCATTGGTGAAAATTTCATCTAATCGGAAGACATCGCTTTCAAAAGTTTGGTCACTTGACATGAAATCCCCCATATATATGTATATACGTATGTCTAAATCGGAAGACATCGCTTTCTAAAGTTTGGTCACTTGACATGAAATCCTCCATATTTATATAACTTGCGGTTCTTATCGTACCATGGCGGAGGAATAACCGAAAAATATAGCACTCTTACTTGTTTTGTATATCTTCCAATTAATTGACATTAAATAAAATTTTTTGACAATTAACGTTATACGAAATAAGGTATTACATATCATGGTGAAATAAACAGGTGACAACACTACGCCAGATGGCGATTTTTTGCTCTTGCATTGTTTGTCTACGTTTATGTCACAGTTTTGTTTATGTTTACAAAAAGTCCACGTTTTGTGCTATGATTATTGTATTTTATTTAATGGTGTGTTCTTTTCTACAAAAAATTTCACGTTTTATTTAAAAAAAATGCAATTTGGTGTTCGTTTCTTAAAAATGCTTTGCTCTCTAAAAGGGCAGCGTGTTTTATTCTAAAAAAATTCACCCTTAAATTTCACAAGGCATTGCACTTTAAACCCCGTATAAATCGAAAGTGTTGATAATGCCCTGTCTGAGTTTATACGGTTCATTCTTTACTGAAAAGATTGCTACTTTATAGGCGAGAGAGGCGAGGGGTATGTACTCGTTTCTTTTCCACTCGCCCCTCTCGCCTATAAAGTAGCAATCTTTTCAGTAAAGAATGAACCGTATAAACTCAGACCCTGTAAGAAGATGGCTTCTGTGTATATATAGGGTTACCAGACGAAGTTGGGAAAAAATCGCCTCTAATCAGGACAGTAAAAATTTTAAGTTTTAATAGTAATTTTTTCTATTATTTTGTAGTAAAAACAAAAGAAAGCATTACATTGTTAATGATAGGTTGTCAGTGATATAAAATTTAAATGGATTCGGTGTTATAAAATTATTTTTGAAAAAAAAACGTCAAATCAAGTAATCGTAAAAATTTGATGTTAATTAATTGGCAATCTGGCAAAGGTAGTTTCTTGTTTACATATTTTATGAAAAACAACCTAAAGAAATTGGAATTTGGTCATTCATTTTGTTCATTTATTTATTTATTTAATATCAATCTATTAACAAATTTGGGTTTATGTATATTTTTTTGTATATTTTGAAGAACATACTTTTTGATTTATGTACATATTTTTTTATATATTGAAGAACAAACTTTTTGTCAGCTGTTAAAAACAGGGCGATCCAATTTTGTGTTTTGTTCTCGTCAAATACAAAATTGTATTATTACATGTAAGGCAAGACATTTTTTACATGCACCTTTTAAAATGTGGTATTTTTTTGTAGAAAAGAAAACACCATAAGATTTTGATAATTTTAAATTAAAATAAATAACATATTGATCATAATTAAATAAAAATTGGCTAACAATTTATTTATTTGTTTAATGTATTTTTTGACGTAAACGGTGATGTAATTTCCATTTTTGTTGTAATGTTGTATTTGCTGCCGTAACGATGCCACCTGCTTATTTCATGTTACATATCAAAATAAAACAGTGTTGCCAGAAGACTTTTAGGTTATCTCCCCATTTTATGACTATGCGAAGAGTTATAATGTATCGTTTGTTAGTCACAGTAGGTATTCCTTCATACATTTTTTGCACACTTTTACATAAAAAATACTTAAAATTATACTTTTTTTTATTTTCTGGAACGGTCTTTTTTCTTCTACAAATATCATTTATTGTTGGCGCTTGAAAACTCTATCAGACTGTTTATCAAAATTATGCACCCTCTAGTGTAAAAGATGAATAATCGGATAAAAAATTGACTTTTTTAATTCTTAACGCCAACACAATTCTTTTTTATCGTACTGACTCTAAGATCAACGACCTTTTTTCCCACCCATCCTTCTTAAATAAAAGTTTTGTTTAAAAAAACCCCACTGACAAATGAAAAAAAAATTTAATAGTGTGTTTTAAGCAGAAATATAAACATTTATACTTAAATTCTTGCATTTAATAATTGTTGAAATTCAACTAAATAATTTGTGCTTGTACACATGCGAATGAGTTAAAAGAAAAAAAAAATTAAATGTGTATAAAAAACAATTTTTATATTATCGCAATTTTTGACGCTGTTAACTTGCTTGACCCAATTCTTGTCATGAATCGCTTTTTAATATACCACAGCAACAGTGGGGCAAAGAGGGAAGGAAGCAGCGTTGTGCGGCAGGCAGAGTATACAATGCATAAGCGAATATGAGTAAAGTTGGCTGAATAAATCAAGTAAGAAAAAAACCTAAAAAGCACACACACATTTTTTCATGTGAATCGTAATGAAATTTCCGCAAAAATGTCAAAAACACGCAAATCACCAGTCTGTATAAATTCAGATAAAACACATTATATTCATACACAAAATATTGTCCATATGTTTGGAGTAAGTATGCATATACATTTGTATGTACGATTATAAAGTAATACATCCATCCATACAAAATAATAAATATTCTTACATCGTTCTTTTTGTTATTGTTTGCTTTAAAAAATTCAAAAATAAAATTTATATAATGCACATTTTCCTATATGTATGCTACAATAAGCCACAAACTCTTATTCCAACACAGAAAGCTCCAGCTTGTGTGAGTAAATATGCATTTGTAGTTGAGTTGACCTATTCATTTTCTATATTCCTATATGTGTGTGTGTATGTGCTTGTGTGCTTTTGTTCAAAGAGCTTAATAAATTTTCTATGGCATTTTATTTGGGTTCCTCCATCCAACATCATTGTTATTCGGTTTAGCACGTGAGTTTTATGCAAATTTGCACATAATATTGTAAACTAAATGCTCATTTCTGTCATTATTTATTAAAACTACAAACACATTTTAAACAAACACATTCAAACTCACTCACGTAGATATTATTCGAACCACTCACCGACATTCACGTATTCAAACAAGTGTAAAATACATTGAAATCTGGTTGGTATTCGTTATAATTCACCAAATAGATTTAATTTCACATATTGTAGTAATTTTCTTCATCATTATTACTCGTATTGTTGTTGTGCATGAATTAAAAGAATATAAATAATATTTTTTTTTTAATAAAAATGTATAAAAAAGGTACATGCATGCCGAATGCATAAATTTTTTAAAATTGTAAAAACTAAGCCTTGACTGACTTTCTCGACACTTACTTGGAAGTACATATTGAATAAATTTAGTCTTTTAAGAGCGAGGCCTTACAGTAAAGGAACATTAAATGAAATTTTTTAGAAACTAAAATAATAACTTATAAAAAATTATCTGACGCAGTTGAAATCTTTCTATGCAAAATTCATCTTATTTTGAAACAAAAAGAACAATTTTCTATAGAAAATCCATTTAATTCTTTGTATGAAAAAATTATATAAGGTCGAGAACAGAATAAAGTAGTTGTAGTAGCTGAAGCTAAAACGAAGTTTTTCGAATTTTACGCTTCATAATGCTTTAATTGGGGAAACATTATGGAGACTTTCTGTGTACATCCCATATTCAATCATGGCGACACAAAATAAGGCATAATAAGCTTTAGTTAGCGGGGCCATTGTTGATATACCATTTAGGAGAAAATTTTGTAAAAAAAATTCAAATTTTAAGAAAATAATATAAGGCCAAAATAAAAGGAAACAAAGCCCAAAAAGATTTTATATGAAAGTAATCCGATTAATCTGTTTTTTGTGTTATTTCATAATGAACTCCGACTCCGACTTCCGACTCTTTCTTACAAAGATTCAACACACAGAAAAAATTTTTACCAAAATATTTTCAATTAAATCAAGTAATGCTGTTTCAAACAATTTTTTTAATTGCTCCAATTAATTTGGTTTAATTGAAAATAAAAATTATAATGTTTGTGTGTATATAAGCGTATATGCATGCATATGTGTGTATGTACACACACACATTAAGATGTTTTGTGTTCTATTTAAGTTTCAAACAATTTTTTAATTGATTCAATTAACTGTGTTTACTGAAAAAAATATTTTGATTTGTATTTATGTACACATGTAATACTTAATCAAAGGCAATGACAACAGCATAAACTTTATTCAGTATTGAAAGTTCTCTCGTACGGTGAACATCGTTGTGCTTTGTTTCAAAAAGATCTATAAAAAAAAGTTTTTTAGTGTTTTTGTGTTTTTTTTTTTGTGAAAAATAATTTTCGGCAGAGGCTTGTGTCTGTACCTTGGTATGTATTCATCATAACATTGTATTGTATGTATAAAGGGATAACTATTGTTGCTAGGCATACCTTAATATACCGTTACGTATACACGTACAAATACAATTAAATTATAGTTTTGAGCAAACAGTTTATGAAAAAAAATAGTTTCTTTTATTAACTACTGTACAAATATCGACATAGGTACATACTGATAGGAAATAATGTTTTTCATCCGAAGACGAGTACAACATCTGCTGGCGAAAGTGTGCCCCTTTACGTTTCCAACAAATCACAAGTTCTCAAAATACGGCAGAGATATTCAAACTTTGGCCAGAATATGCAAACCCTTCTGGTCATCTTTTGGTAAATATGTACATCGTATTAAAAAATTTGTATGATATTTTTAAATGTCTTTTTTGCTTTTACTTTTTTCTAGATCGATATCGATTTTGTGTTAAAATATCCAACAGCCAAACACTTTAAGAAACGTTGGTTGTACTTCGCTGACGAAGTAATGTTAGTTTTGAAAACCAAAGTTGCCTGTTGTTTTTAAAACGAATTTTATAAGAAAATTTTTTTAATAAATTACATATGTACTGAATTCAAAAAAAAAAAAAAAAATAAAAATAAATCTAATATAAATAAAATAATTTTCTATAAAATGGTTTTTTTTTTTATTTAATTACGGGGGATAAATTTCAATTACTTCTTAAATCGAATCAATTAAAAATTTAATTGATAAGAATCGCACACTTTAATTGATTCAATTAAAGATTTAATAGATAAAAATCACAAAAAACAATTGAATTTTTGATTGTGTTAATTATCGCATTTAACTGAAAATGAAAAGAAAAACAATTATTTTTTTAATTAGGTCGGTTAACCAATTTTGTAAAAAAAAAATTTTAAACTCAATTATTTGATTAATTGGGCCAATTAATAGATTTGTTTAAAACTTTATAAAAAAAAACAATTATTGTTTTAATTTATTTAGTTAAAAACTTGTTTAAAGTTTGCGTTTAATTTCAATTAAACCTATTAATTGAAACTCAACAGCAAGAAAAGCTCAAACTTACAAATGTGTTAATTGATATGATCAATTTGTTTGCAGGCGGAAAATCAGTAAAGAATTTAATTAATAGTACAAATTTCTAACAAATACGTTAATTGAAGTTGGTTTTTCATTTTTTCTGTGCAACTTTTATATTTCGAGGGTAGTTTTCTGAACGTTTTTTAAATTTAATGTAATGCATATTTCAAAATGGCTTCTTTTTTACAAATATCAAATAACATGTATTTCACATTTCTTTGTAGTCTCGGCTAACAACGGTTTAAAATAATTCAATTCCCTCCAATAAAAATTCCAGATTTCATTCATTTAAAATGCTCAATAATAAAACATTAAATAATTATAATTATTACAGTGGGTTCATCAATCAAATTGTTATGACATGCTGTTGATGATGACCGCCAACACCATTGTCGTCCGTCTGACGATAATGAAGATGATAATAATGCCTTTAAACAATACAATAAATATATGCACATTTGTAAGTAAAAATAATATAATTGGGGATTTAATTTATTACATTTTAGTATGGATCTACGAGTCGGTTATTGTATTCATTTTAAAATCTGTTTTCAATTATTTTTACCATTAAATATAGAAACTTTTGTTCGTTATTTAATTCTTTTAACAAACAAACTTCATAAAAAGATGGGTGTGTGTGTGTCAAATTTAATTTTTAGGTGGTCTGATGAAATCGACTTGGCTTATTGTCGATATTATGAATGCCATTTAAATACATAAAAACAATATCAAAGCCTAATTTTATTCTCCTATCTTAGCGCCACCGATATTTTTTTGAACCAACTTTACAACTTGCCTGCTAAATAAAATGCTTTCAGGCTTTATTTTTGTTAGAAAAAATCACCAAATTTGTTGGTTCTAGAGTTTTTTTTCCGGGACTTTTTCGATTCCCGGGAAAGCGGGAAACTTTTTTAAATTTCCCGGAATCCCGGTATCCCGCTCCATATAAATAATACAAAGTAAATTTTGTTATTAATTAATGAAAAAAACTTTATAATTGAAGATTGAAATAGGAACTTGAATTATTATTACCTCACGCCCTTATTCCCTATTATTATGCTTTTATTCAGTATTATTATGCTATGGATACAAGGTAAAAAGATAACATAAACATAACAATTTAATTCATAAAGCAATAATAAAAACAAAAGATACTCAAGATATGAAATCAAAAAGTTAATTAATAAAATAGATAAAATATTTTAGAGAAATATAAAACATTTTTTTAAGGCTTAGGAAATAACTTTCTGACACACTCAAAGCGCTTAGTAAGTCGTCAAAAAGAATATTCCTGATTTTATTTACTAATTATCATGTTTCCGCGAAATTTCGTTCATTTTTTACCGAGGTTGGACAAATAGTTAAAAGTGCATGCTTCGGATTCACAATCAGAAGCAATTTTTTCTTTTTTATAAACAACGTCTATATCAGTCAAATGTATATCAATGTTTATGCAAAAAAAGCATCAACCGGACAGCTTCTTACAAACCTTTTCATTTCAATAGGTCCATTTGTTATCTTTAGGACAATGTGTTTTTCAAGTTGTATGTTGTAGTATATTACACGAGTTTCCAAAATGTTATTTTATTTCGGTTTCCCCGCACTTCACGGGTATATAAACCAACACAAATTGAAATTGAAAATTTTTGTTTATCACCTAATAAACATATCGCTCCTTCATTGCATAATAGTCATATCTCAAAATTTGAAGTAACTTTAGCAAAGTTTTCCTTCATACCTTCTCGTATTATATCTCAAACTGAACCGAAGTTATAGCCAAATATATCTTTAAATCGGTACATTTTGAAAACTTTAATCGCATTTTGCCAAGATCGTTTGTTTTTGTAGATATGACTACGTTGGAAGAAAGGAGCGGCGATATGTTTAGGTATCTCCTATTTTTAAGACTTGTTCATGGACAATGAAACTTTACTGCCTGCATCTTATTTTGAATTAATGTACTTTATTAACTCTTCACTTCACTAAATGTAATAATTATCAACTGTTGCACTGCCCATTCTGCTTTTAGTAGATTTATTGCATCAGGAGACATTGATTTAAATACATGTACTCACTTCTTGTAATTGATCTAAACCACAACCCATCCACAGATGCTAATTTTTAGAGAATAGAAAACTAAATTTCAAAGTATAAATAGCTATTTTGTGAAATTATGAGGAATTTTTTACGGGAAATAAAATAATTGAAAAACCCTAGTTGGTTCTCAAAAACTTATATGAACAAAACAAGAAAAAAAAGAACAGGCAAACTAAATTTTTCCAACTGTTATTTATCTGTTATTTTTTTTAATTTTTTGAATTAGTTTTATTTAAAAATTTTCTTTATTTAACTTTAAACAATAAAATTTAACAAGGTAATTTCTTTTTTTTTTATCAAAAGTACACGTGTATTGCAAAACTCTGTAAACGTGATTTTGTTCAATTTTTTTACTGAGTCAATAATAACAAAAGTGCAAAAAAAAAAATGTATAATTGATTTTATTTATTGTTTTGATTATTATTAAACAATAGAAAATAATATTTTTTTGATTTAATAATGGAATTGTATAAGATACAATATTAGCTGTACCCGTTTCTCTTTGCCAAAATAATATTTAATAAAGGGTGCTTTTTTAAGCCAGATTTTACTTACGAAAGGGTTAGCTGTCACCCGAACTGTCATACGGTGATCGCTTTTTAACAGTTACGGGCACTCAAATCATCATGAATAGACTTAAGTTTGAACAACGCCACCGAATTATCCAAATTTATTTAAAACATTTTCCATCGATTCACGCAACTTATAGGTATAAACGACTTCGTGATTTTTATGGCGCACATAATCGTCCATTTAACATACCCTACATACGCAATTACTCCCAGAAAAATGCACCATTTGGTACAGTTTGTACGCTAATGGCATCATCGGACCTTATTAAAAAAAAAATTAAGCCGAAGCCGAAACTGGCTTTACGTTCAACGAAAATCGTTCCCGCACCATGATCAATGATTTTTTGTTTGAATACATAGATGAGATTGATATGTGCTATACAGCAACCGTCGACTTAATGAACTCAAAATTAAAGGAAAAGTTAATTACGAGAAATGGACCTGTCAATGGGCCATCAAGGTAGAGCGATTTGACAGTTCTCGATTGCTTTCGGGCTACGCAAAGTCACTGGTTCATGCTAAGAAACCAACAACAATTAATGCCTTAAAGGCAATGCTCGAAAAAGTAGGTTTAAATTAAACGTCCTCAAATCATTTTTAAATGTTGTTGAACTTTTGATAAAAATTTTTTTTTTAATTTAAATTATATAATTTTTTCGCATTTTAATTTCTGTCTGGCTTAAAAAACAACGTGTGTGTATATTGTAAAGAACGCAAAGTTACCAAATTGCAGAATTTATACGTTTTCCTCCTAAAAACTTAAAATAAATGAAAAAATGTTTATATGTTCATTAATTACTCAATTAATCGGTGTTTCGTATTAATCGATTAATATTCGAATAATTATTCGAGGCAAAAATTTAATCGATTAGTAATCGAAATTATTATTAATCGGTTAATCGAATAATTTTAATATTGTCTATTTAAGAAATTTAAAAATAAGACCAAAAATTATATTTTTTAACATAAAAATTTTATTAAAAAGTAACAAAAATTTAACAAAAGGTACTTCATGTAATAAAAAAGGAAATAGCATCAAAATTTAAGCTAATCTTCTAAAATAATTTTTCAAAGTTTAAATATACATGTTTTAAACGATTTCTTAATCTTCATGAAACTTAATTTAGAAAAGATTCCTTCATTTATTGTTGACGTTGGAGAGACTAAAAGTCAAGCGTTGTCAAGCATATCCATTGGATATTATCCAATGTCTCTGTTCTTTTCTCCTCTTTCCTAAATATTGGTAGCCTTCCATTATACCACTTAAATCTCTTATTGATTTTTTAACAATTTTAACCCATTACCGCCCACTGTCCTCATATGAGGAAACTTGTTCAACTGATGGCAACGCTAAGAAAAACCTTTATGTCTCTCAATGTTAGAACTAATATCTCATCTAAAGGCCTTAATAAAATTGTGACAAGGCGTACAAAGTACCGTAGAAAATACAAATGTGGTTTTTAAAACTTTTATTTACAGATTAAAATTTGGTTTACTTTGTTCATTTAAAATTTGTTATTTTTTTGTGCTAAGTGGCTTAAAATAAAAAAATACAAATTATTCCTTGTCTGAGAAGGGTATTGATGATCTTTAAATCATTTAGTAAAAGAAAAAGTGTAACTTTTTATTACAAGGTATGATTTTGTATAGCTGTCCCCATTTGGGGACAATGGGCGTTACAAATAAAATAATTTTTTTTTTTTAGATTTTTCAGTATGTGAAATGTGACTTATCTCAATATTTTTAGAGGCCAAAATAATTTTTTCCGACTTCAGGAGGCTGTTATGTGCAAAAAGGAAAATAATGATGTTGATGCTGAATATAATATTTTAGTTGTGCCACCTAATGCCGCTTATATAAGTGATGTAGATGAAGAAAATGAATAAGACTTATTCACCCCTATCGTGAAAAAAGTGAATAGTTTTTTTCTTGCAAATTTTGTTTTTCTTCATTCATTTTATGCCGAAAGATGTGCCGGAAAAATGAAGCTTGTGTTTTAAAAAAAATCACTTCTAGTGTAGATTGGAATGACAGTGACGATGAGCCACTTTCTAGCTTTTTAAAAAAAATTACAAGGCAGATATATCAGGGTATCTTTAGAAACGTAAAGAGATGGTGTAGGACTCGAAAAGGAAATGTTGGGCCCAAATCGTCGCACACGTGTTCGAATGAACTTTCGTATCGAATAAAACTTCGTCACGTATCAAAAATGGGATTGCGGCATTCGAAAGCTTTCGAATCGAAATTTGTTTCATAAATGCAAGAGATTTTTATGGCGCTTGCCAAAAAGAGCAAAATTTCAAAAATTCGGAAAACTATAGAAATTCGCAAAAATTTTACACATTCAGAAAATTTGCAAAATAGCAAAAATTCGAGAAAGTTTTTAACATATCAAACAAGCCAATAAATTGATTAAAAGTCCCTAAAACTACAAGGAATGGCAAAAATTCGAAGCGATAATTTGCAAACAGCGGCATGAAAGCATAGTCTAGTATTTATTAAAAATTGTCAAAGCTGTAAAGAATCAGAGAACTTCCATAAAAAGTCCCTGCTATCGCGAACATGGCTAAAATTCGCGAATAATTGCAAACTTGGAAACAAACCCTAAAATTTATTTGAAATCGCTGAATCACTTAAAAGAAATTTACAAAAATAGCGAAAATTCGCGAAAATTTTTAATAATTCGAACAAGCCATAAAATTGACTAAAAGTCCATAAAAGTATAAGGAATGGAAAAAACTCTGTAAAACTTGCTAAATTAGGGCAAATTTGCAAAAAATTGCTAACAGCGGCATAATAGCAAAGTTTACTATATATTAAAAATCGTTTAAGCTGAAAGAATTAAAAAAAAATACAATACAAAAATCGCTTCTATCGCAAACATGACTAAAATTTGCGAAAAATTGCAAAACTAAATGTTATAACTAGTATTGTGGCTATTTTGTTGAACTATTTATGGTTTTTAATCCATTTTATTATTTTTTTTCTTATTGCTGAAAAAAGTTAAATACTTAAGTTTTTAGCTATTTGTTGAAGAAATCTAATACTTAATTATTCCCAAAAAATTGTGTACATTGTTTGTAAAAAAACCATTAAATGTTTTTACGAAAGCTCTTAACCTATCGAATGACATTCTAAGTAAAGGCATTCGATCGACTACTCGTTATCGAATGACATAATCTCAAATTTCGATAGAAGTTTTTTGATAACGAATGGGACGATTTCAAAAAGTAAAATTTCGATCAAAGTTACTCGATCACGAGTGCGACGATTTGGGCCCTGACTTTACTGTATAAAGATTATTTGTATAATAAAACCAGGGATGGTGAAGTTTCGAACAATCCATTATATGAATAAAGCGTTCGTGGTTCATTTTTACGTATCTTGTAGATTTTTCAATAAGTAACTCTTTGCGGTTATAGGTTTTGTTAAATAGAGATGATAATACAACTTCTATTGACCAAATTTTTTGCTAGTGTTTGAGAAAAATTTAAACTTTTTTTAACGAATTCCCCTTATTTTATCCACACTTAAGAAATAAATAACAATAAAAATAAGTTTTTACTAGTAGTTTCTTCTTGGGGGTTTAAGTTTAATAGTCTCGTTGAGGTCTGGTAGAAGGTTGTTGTTTGTATTCGTCTCAAAAAATCTTCTTCTTCATCTGAATGATTGTGGTAAAAGTCTGTACTAAACATTCTTAAAAAGAAATTACATATTCCCAAACTCTTTGGTTTCAATATTTTTACTATATTTTAAAAAATTGTTACTCGAAGAAAATGTTCCTGAGTTAAGAAACAATAAAAGAGTATTTAAAACGTACCGGCTTGTTTTTTTACATAAAAGAAAAAAACTAATACGGTGGAAAAACAAATTTTCGATTAATCGACATAAATTATTCGTTAATCAAAAATAAGCAATATTAAATTATTCGAACAGTTAATCTCCCAAAATTATTCGATTAATCAAACAACAGTTAATCGTTTGAATATCCATCCATTGGTGTATTTTAAAAAGGGGGTTCCCACAATGATAGTTTTCTTTTAGAAAGTTTGAGAAAATGATATTATCAATTCTCGGAAAACAGTTTTGTACGGCCAAAACCGTAACAAATAATGCTATGGTAAAAGCATTTATTCTGTCATAGTTTCATAACATTAGAAATCACACTTCTAAATTTAGTCAAGCTGAGTGCTTAATTTCCTATAGGCCCCAAATAAAGCGTACTTATGATAACGTACCTTATTCCTATACCATATGCAACTTAACTGTTAAATCTTTTGCTATTTCTGTTGGTATACTTTTTAATTATATAATTTTATTTTTTGCCTATTTCGAACACTTCTAATTCTTAATTATGAAAATAGCAGTGGCAAAGGAAATGCAAAACTTCTGCGACTCTTTGATTGTATTTTTCTGCGACGGCTACAAATATTGCTATAAGAATATGAAGGTAGCAGCAAAAGCAAATAGCAAAAGTAGGACTTAATTATTCAACATTTATCAATCAGACTATTCAGTTTTTATTTTTAGCTACTGCTAATTCTAGTCTTCTTTCTTAAACACTGAATACAATTAAAAAAAATTTTTTTATTTAAAACTACAAATATAAAAAAAAACTTAAATAAAAAAACTATAAGAAACAGCAGCAATATTTTACAAAAATGCATTGAATTTGTTTACATTTATAGAAAACTATAACAAACGTTTACGTTTACTCTTTACCAGCTGGAACAAAAAATTTATGATAGGTCAGCCATTCTTTAGAAAAAAGCTCATGGATTGTTTACTCCCACACGTCATCCAGTTCGTATGAACTTTCAATTTACACGTCAAGAATTATATGAATTTTCTTGTGATGACAGCTTTTTTTCCATTAAACAAATACAAGACTGGGGTATTTAATATTTGTATTTACAATTCAATAAAAAAAACAACGTCTTAATTTGAACTTTTCAATATTCAAGGATATTTATGATTAATGGCCTGTCATCAGAGCCGTGGGGGCCATTTGACGGATATTTTCTTCCATATTCGAAATATGTCTTCTTTACAATCCAATATCAAGAAATGCGTGGTCTTATTTTAAAATGAAAAAGTGCAATCTTACTTGAGATACCCTTTACATACAATAAGGCAAGGTTTTTGAGATCTCTGTTAAACTGGGGTTTAGTTAATCCCTAAACAGATTTGTGTCGCCATTACAAAGTTTGTATAAAAAATTTTGACGGAACAGCTTAGTTTTGCTTAAAGTGTTGGTCTTTAATGGAATAATAAAAAAATCACATTTCACTGGAAAAATCCGAGTTTCAGACTCAAACTAAGTTTAAACTTTATCCACATCTCAAAAGCAATTATTTTCAAAATAAAAATATTTCAAAAAGTTAATACAGTAGAATCTCACAAATTAGAACCACTTTGTGCACTGGGCAGTTCGAATTTCTGAAAAGTTCGACTTGCTGGACATTTTTTTTTACAGAAAATGATAAAATTATAATGAAATAGTGATAGATAATTAATAGTTGTGTAAGCTTAATTAAAACTCAAAATAGTTTTTATTTAATAACATTTAATTAACTAAACACATTCAATTCATGCACACAGAAAAAAATTGGTTGGGAAACGGTTGCAGTAATAAAATATTGATCAAGTAACATAATTTAGTATTGCAACTATTAAAAATGTATAGATCTAACTGATTTTTAATTCTCTTGATTATTAAAACGATGTTCCAACTGCAATATGATTCCTTCAACTCTTTTATTAGTTATGTTAACTAATTTAATTTAGTTCTAAAAATTAGCACAAATGGTTAGAATCACAACCGAATTTAATATAGGGCAATACTGAATATTGGTCATTGCAATCAATAATTTGCTTCCGTCAATAAATTTTGTAATATAAATGTTAATTCATTTATTGAAGCTAATTTTTGATTGTTGGAATTAAAGAAATATTAATTTGTTTGTTTTCTTCGTCATCATTTTCATCTCAAAGGTAATGTGAACGACTTTTATTAACTTAATTAATATATTGCTTAAACGCGTTTAAAACCCCAAGTGTAAACATAGCATAAGATCCAAAGTGTGAACATAGCATTACTTTTGTTTAAGTTATAAATGTGTGTTTAAAATAGTTTCATAGCTATGCTAAAAAAAATGGCTTATCTTCGTCACCAGTAGGTGACACCAGGAAACGACGAGTTAATAAAAATAATATTTTACTAAGACGAACAATATTTTTCGAGTGTATCAGTAATTTGTATATTTAATTCTTTTTCACATCAAATCCAATTCAACCAGCAGAAACTCTTTTTTTAAAACAATAAATGTAGAAAAACTGAAATATACTCTTTTTCACGAATACATTTCATTTGAAATGTGTGCAGATATTGAAATCCACAATATACTTTCGATCGTTTACGAAGTCTCTTTAAAACTCTCTGAGAAATGCGGTCAGTAATTTGTTTTGTTTACAATATTGTGTTGACAATGTTGCCAGATAAAGTGTTCAAGCAAATCGGCAAATAAAAAAAAAAAAAACAAAAAACAAAAAACTGATCTAGCTAAATAAGAGCGCCAAGCATTTTTAAAAGCATGAAAATGCTATTGCCAATACATTTTAAAAAAAACAAACCGACCTAGTAATTTGTCAAATAAGTTTTTTGCCAGTTGGTCTTGAGTTTTAAAGCTTGGTTTCTTATGAACTGTATAAAAATGAGAAATTTTGACATAAAAACTACGCTTGCCGCTCCTATTTAGGTAGGTCAGTTAGAGTGCTACGTTCGGCTTTGCCGAATCTTTAATACCCTTCACCTAACTTAATTCAGCATCTTAAACCACTCACACACTAACACAAATTATCAAACAGAATTAAAAAAAAAGTTGATTAATTTTTTTCGTTTTAGAAATAATTAAGCGTATTTAAGCGGCAAATAATGTTTGTATTTGTTATAAACAACAAAAGACTACACATTTAAATAAAATATAAAAACACAACAACAGCGGATTAAATGACAAAAATTAGAGACAATCGTGGCCATTTATAGGCTGATCTTGCAGAATTTCAATAGCTAAATATAACAGAGCATATGTGACAGAAATATATATGTAACAATATACTTCCCATTATTTCTGGGGTCTTCGGAAACCCCTTTCAGTAGACAAACGGACATCATTTAATCTACTTCGCTACTCATAAAGTCCCAAATTATATAAAACTGGTGTTTTTTTTTACTGTCACAACTTTGAGTTGGTATCACTGCTTTATTTGAGCACCCATTTAGCAGCTGATAGTTGCTTTTTGTTTAGTTTGCTTTCAAATTTCATTATAAACTAGAGCAACGCGTGTAAATTGTTGTAATGTTTAAATCAAAATAATTCGGCGAATGGGCTGAAGCACAAATTGATATTGACTTTGAATTTCCATTCAAAATTTTATTTTCCGATGAAGCCCATTACATTTCACTGTTTAACACTCACCACCATTGACGACGACTGGCAGTCAATAGTCAAACTTCAATCTTTAAACCAAATGGTATTTTTTTACTTCGGTAGATAGAAATATGCTGTGAATAATTATCTATTTTAATGATTTGCATGTTCTTCCTAAGTCTGGGTTCAAACTATGAAAGTTTGAGCTTATTTGCGAAAGATGCAAAGAGAATTTGCTATGATTCTCTCCTCTCTCACCCATAAACTCAAACTTTCTGAAAGAAAACTTTCATAGTGTGAACCCAGACTTACTTTTGTTTTTCATACTTTTTGTCAAGAATTCTTCTTGGTCTTTTTTTTTTCTTTTTGTCTTTCTTTTCCCCGTTGACTCTTTTCAGCACAACTTACAAATTAAGCCTGATTAATATATACAAATTTGGATTAAAAAAACCTATAACAGTTCAATAAAGTAACCACAACACTAATTACAGTAGTTCCCGCTTAAGTGCGCATCGAAAATGTTCAGTTTTCTACTCATTTAAACGGGGAATCATTTAACCGATAGCCCGGATAAATGCACAATCAACGCATTTATAAAAACCTCTCTTAAAAAAACTCAATAGTCATTTAAAAGAACTTGTTTAGTTATAAGGGAAATACAATTTACTTTACCTAGTTCTCATACGAAATTAAAAATAATATTAAAACCATAGTATAATAAGTACCAGTTAGGTGCATAAGGGAGAGTTGTCACTATTTACCCATGCAATGTCAAATTAATTTATTTGAATTTTGAAGCTTGTTTTAATTTTTTTCCTTATTTTCTTTTGTTTGACGTTATATGGGTTTTAAAAGTGAGAACAAAATTTATTATTTCTATACCTTGTACTAATTCTTCTACACACAGAAAAAAATTAAGTTAAAAACGTAGAAAACAAGGTTGATTTTAAATTTGTCGGTGGTGATTTTGCTTCATACGTTTTTCATGTTAATTCAACCTGATTTTACAGTAACTTGCGAACAACATTTTTTTCTTTTAAAATAACTATAATTCGTGTTAATTTAACATTGCAGTAAAGTTAGAGCAAAATGTCATTTATATTGAAATAACAATCCGAATCACGTTAAATGAAAGTTATTTCAAGTTGAAACAACGTGAATTTCATGTAGAATCAAATTGGTTCGAGTGTGATGTTACAGTGTGAAGAAGCTTCAGAGACAACATTTACATTTATTTAAGAATAATTTTCAAAACACTTACCCCTGTAATACATGTTTTACTTATTTTATTTCAGCAGAATAGCCCAATATGGTTTTCGTCATCATTCTACTTTGAAAACTTGATGTACTATTTAACTAAATAATTTTAATTAAAAGAATACGGGAATTGTCTCCTTTTTATAACATATTTTAAAAATGAAAATAAAAAAATGTACATACTTAAGTATGTATGCATGTTAATTTAACAAGATAAACTTTTGATTTTAATATAAAACAGGTTTTTATGGACTCAATATTGAATACATATTTATTTATATTTAAATATTTTTTTTTTTTTTTTTAAACAGTGAGTAATATTAAATAAACGTGATTTAAGGTTTTTTTATTTAAAATTAATATGAAATAATGATAAATTTAAATAAAGGGCATACTTTTGCAGAAATTTACTATGATTCTCAATCAAAATTTTTCCATGTTAATTTTACATTGGTATTTTTTTCTGTGTGTACCCTGATTAAAACTAAAACTAATTCAATAGGCATTTAAAGAAGTGCCGAAATATTGGTTCGAATAAACATTTAAAGTTTTTTAAAAAAGACCTCAAGCTCGACAATTTATTAATTTATTTTTAAATATGTTTTTTTTATTAGAAAATTTACTTTTATACTTCAACTGTCGTTTTAAATATTTGTGTTGCCATACATAGGTATAAGTACAAAAATACTTTTACTAACTTTATAAATGCCTTGCCGGATATTTAAAAAACGCAAGTTTTTTGTTTACGCATTTAAGCGATTTATTTGGTTAAAATTTATGTAATTTCGGACAAAAATAATGAATCATTAAAACGGGGAACGCATTTAATCGAGGTCATTTAAGCGGGATTTTATTCATGTAATTATGTAATCAATATACTCTACACTCGAGTGCCTTCGGACTGGTAAATTTGAATTACCACTTTTTGGTTTGTGTCTTAAATTTAAAAATATCGCAAAATTTCAGAGTAAAATCACTTAATGGGCTTTAGTTGATTTTTGTGTAAAAAAAATCGTTAATGTTAATATTAAGTGTTGCCACTAATATGGCAACACTGCGTATGAACATGATCAAATGCATTTTGCTTTAGGAGATGGAAATGCATTTGCTTAGAGAGTATGTATTTTAAAAACAATAAATATCAGCTGTTTTAAAAATACTCATTCTTTATTATTAAATCGAATGGGTGTGAGAGCTGGATTGAATTAAATCGAAATACATATATAAATAAGTATTAAATGATTAGTTTTTTTTTTGTTATTGGTTGCATACACATGTTTGAAGAATTATAAATAATTTTGTGTGCGAGTATACGAGCGTGTTCAAATGTGTTTTTGTTTTATTTTTACTTTGCGTTCCACTTGAAAAAAAACAAGAGCCAACAAAACAATAAGAAAGAAACAACAAAAAACGACAAAGTCGCCTTTATACATGCCCGAGCCGAATAGTAGTAAGCCTAACTAAAGTCATTTTAGTAATCAAACAAACGCGAACGAAGCGAAGTGGTTGGCCAATCAAACTTGTGTGTGTGTGTTGACTTTTAAAAAATTTAATTATTTTAATCAATTTTTACAGTCATTTATATTTGTATTTCATATTTTATTTTACATATTTGAATTTCGGTTCGTTATATTTAATCTGTTTCTTTAAAACATCGCGGTCCGATTTCGTTTTGTCTTCTTCCGGCACTTTGACAGAAATTGGCATAAACAAATTTTAGAATTTCTATTGATAATAGATAGGAATACGCGCGTCTTCACTGCCAATCATCAAGAAAAATAAACTATCATATCGGTCTTTAACTCCTACTGCTACTCAATTTTTCTAGTTGGTCTCTCTTGGTTTCGATTTGTTTTTGTTTTTGTCGCTTGTTTTGTGCGTGCCACAGAGTGAAATTTTGTTCAATATTTTGCAGTGAAATTGTATGGAAAACAGGGTGTGTTTTCTTTTGTTTTTTATTTTGAATATATTTTAAGTTTTTATAAGTCATTGAAAAAAATTTTTATTAATTCCAAGAAAAATTTTTAATAAATAAAAAAAAAAATTAATGCATATAATAGCAAATTTAATTAAAAGAATTCACAAAGAAGTAAGGAAAAGTCCAAGTGAGTGAAATCCTTTGTTATTTAATAGTTTTCCTGATATTGAATGTATTAGAAATGGCGCATGTGCGTTTCTGTTAAAAAAAAGGAAAACAAAAATCATTTGAATGAATAAAAAGTGATTCAATGCTTTTAAGAAAACAACAATCGAAAAGTGCAGTTTCAAAATAATATTGCAAATATCCAAAAAAGTTAATACATAAATATAAAATTAAGGCACAGCCTTCTGAAATTAGTAGCAATTTATATAAAAGAAGAAAAAAATTTAAATCAACGACATACCTAAAAAGTAATCTTCAAGATATTGTAAATTGCAAATAATCGTTCTTTGTTAAAAAATAAAAATTAATTAAAAAATAAAGCAACGCATTTTAATTTCCCAACGACCACCTCAAAGTGTTTCTTGTTTTGTTTGTTGCAAAAAAAAAAAAAAAAATTAAATAAAAGAAAATATCTTCCTATTGTAATATCAGCCAAGTAGTGAAAATGGGTTCAAACATTTTGAAATCATTTATATTTCTATTTATCCTGCAACAAAATGTTTTTGCTTTTGCAAAATCGAATGAATATTCTTCAATGAAACCACAAAATATTCGCAAAACATCGAAAAGGGAATCAGCTGTTTCCGAAGATTCAGTGGTAAGTAAATAAAAGTAAATAGAAATGGAATTATATTAGATATCTAATACTACTCTCAATATTATTACTGCGGTTATTATAATAAAAACGTACTCTCGTTAGGCAGACAATGAAAAAGTGTGGCTAATATTAGCCAAACTAGTAATCGCTACAATTGCTATCAAACAATATTCATGTTTAACGTAAGTGTATCGGATTTACATCTACTGAACATCTTTATCTGCTGCTACAAATCGTAAATATGTTTATATTAAACTAAATCTTCAGTTTCCAAACGGATGGCCCGACCAGGATTAAAAAGTATTGCCAGTATCAAACGTTTGTAAAATAGTCGAGTTTTCAGATTAGAAAATGAAGCAATGAAAACAACTTTTTTTTTTGTTGTGATCCGTTCATAGGCTACTTTATTGCTACATCATTTGCTACCTTATTGTTACTTTTTTTTATCCGTTTTCATCTCCCTCTACTTATGATTCAGTTCTACATATTCTTTTATATTTAGATATGTATGTACTATAACTACTGCTTTTCAGTTCTTATGTATGTATGTTTGTTTGGGAGAAGGAATATCTTGTGTATAAGTTTTTTTTCTTTTGTCGTTCCGCCCTGTAATGTTATGTTAACCTCCACATCAATTTGATCTATTGTCAGTATAAAACAACCCGGTTTACTCGACATTCTCATATATATTCCTTTTTATTCCCTCCGTCACTAGAGAAGAATGAGGTTATACTTAGTTTGTCATTCCGTATAAAGCATTTTTAATATTAATCTAGAATCCCATAATATACTTTAAGTGTATTCTAGGTGTTTGTGCAACTCTTATGCTTGTTTTCACAAGCTACCGATAACTTAAGGTAGAGTTTTATCGTCCGTATAAAAAGTGTTCCATGATTACAACTTTACTTTAACCTAAAGTGAGCGATTAAAAAAATATCGATCTTACCTGGTAGTTAAAGTTAAGTTGTAATAATGGAACACTTTTTATACGGACGATAACATCCTACCTTTAGCTATCGGTAAGTTGTAAAAACGGGCCTAAGTCTATTAAGCCGTTTCAATTAGTCTGTCCAACTGATAAGCATACGCACATTTACAGAATAGGACAATTTTTGGTGCCAAACTGTTTTCTGTTCTTCTAGGCAAGTTGCTACTGAAATCACGCATAATCGCTCGAGTAGAGAACGAGTTATAGATCCAAATAAAAAACCAGCTCTCCTTTATTAAATATATTTTCATTATCAAATATAGATTGGTGGCGGATTGCACCGATTACCATACAATTTTTTACAAATTCGTTTGTGGTGAAATTTGTTCCAATTAAGCTTTATAACACGATGTGATTTTATGATAATCGGCCCATAATTACCATCCGAAAAACACCGTAATATTAATTAAGCGCTAGCAAATTGTGTTATGATATTAAAATTGATCGGCCTCGAATTAACCAGAGGTCGAATACAAAACCCTTAAAATCACTTTTATACGATTAAAACCAAAACAAATCATGATATTTTGTTAATACAAGGTCCGATACAGTTTTATATGACTATAAATAGCAACAAAAAACTGTGTGATAAGCGGCCCACAATTTAACATAAGCCCCTTATAAAGTAATCTCGTAATTTTACCTTAAACGACTAAGTCCGCAACAAATTCTAGTACTGGGGCTCATATCTTATCATATAAAAGGCAGTGAAATATTCTAACTACCAAGATATTTCTACATTTTTTAAACGCCATAAGTTTACCGTTCGGTTTAGGGTCCTATGGACCAACCCTTACAAAATTTGGTTTAATAATTTCTAGTTACATGATACTGATTTGTGATAAATTTCATGATAATGAATGATGAATTTCGTAACGCAATCAAATATTTTTCAGGAGGAGTTTAATAATATGCGACCTCGAGTGAATTACCAACTGTTCCTAATAAAACTTCTAAGGCCGAGTTTTAGAGATGTGGATTAAGTTTGAACTGAGTTTAACGACGTCTGAAACTATGGTTTTTCTGGCGAAACGTGATTTTTTTTAATATTTCATTAAAGACCAACATTTTAGACAAAACTAAGCTGTTTCGTCAAAATTTTTTTATACAAAATTTGTAAAAGCGACACAAATCTGTTTCAGATTAACTAAACCTAGTTTAACTGAGATTTTCAGAAACTCAGCCTAAGTCATTAGACATTTATTTATATTTAGATTCATTATAACTTCAATATTCGATATGATTTCAGGTGTATTACAGTATTTTTAAGGAGTGGGCTTTAATTGGGCCCTGTGGTTAATGATGAACTGATTTTCACAAAATTTGAGATCAGAATTTCTTGTCATTAAAAACTGATACATATGTGTCAAATTTTACGACAATTTTTGCTCTTGTTTTGTTTTAAGTTTTTTTATATTTAATCGTGAATAAAGACGAGATTTTCGTAGTGTGCAAGTGTGCGTGTCGGAAAACTTTTGATCGATATTTCAATGTATTGCTAGGATACATATAAGTAATGTTGATCACATATTGCATATATCTTAAAAATACGACATAAAGGTGTAAAAATTACAAACATGTATTAAAGGGCCACATATTGGTTCATTACTTAACTTACAGACAGTTGGATAAATTCTGAAAATTGCTACCACCGTGGTGAATATCGCTTATTGGTATTAACTTTGCATTCAGTATTTGCGTTGAATGTAAAATGTAGATATTCGTTTGTTCCATTGTAATTTTGATAATTGTATCACTTTGTACGGGTGCGTGTAACCTGATAAATATAGTACACAATTATAATGCATTATTATTTTTTTAGGAAAAAAAAACATCATTAGAATTTCGCGAGTGCTCTAAGAGGAATATTCATTGGTGTTACTCGCGGAATTACAAACAATTTGTGGTGATGGAGGGTATAAGAAAAAACCTTATTAAATAGATCTTTAGCTTTATAGTTTACGAAAAACTTTTACGAAACACTTTAAAATAATTTTTAAAATTGTGTGCTCTTTTAGACAATAAACCAAATGATTCATCGTTTTTTTTTAAAACGACAATAATTTTAGCGGAAATCGGGTTTTAACTACTGTACTACAGAGTTCTTTCAATTTTAAATTTATCTTACTAAACGGATGCATGCATACAATATATAAAAAATATTCATGACTAAAGTTTTTACCAAATTTGCTTTAAATAATTTATTAAAAAGAAATTGAAACCTGCTTTTTATTTAAAATTGTTTGCGTTTGCCGGATAAAGCTGTCAAAAGTTGGGTGTCAAAAAGATGTGAATTGTGTTTACAAACACACGTATGAAAATATATTTGTATGTAAACTTATTTAATATTTTACAAAATTTATGCAAAAAGATTTATTGTGCAGTTGGAAATTTGGAAGTACGAATTAATATAAATGGTTTTAGCTTTTTTTAATTAATTAGCTTTCACATTACATGGACACTTTATATAATGGGGAATAGATAATAGGCTTAATAAGCGAAATTTTGATATCACCGGCTTAAGTAGAGCGTATTCTATTCTGAAATAGCATATTTGTCATTAACTGTCATCGTAATTCGGCTAACAAAATCCGTCCACATATTTAAATATATGATATCTTTAACTGCACATAACTTATATCTTGATTCCTTTGGCTTCAACTTGGAATAGGAAATCAATGAAATACTTCCGGATCTATCTTGTGAAAACAGTTTTATATTACACTAGATTTTTTGGCTGATACACCCAGAGAAAGCTGATTCTAGTACCTTTCTCTGGGTGTAAGTGGCTCTATGTCTTCTTCTGCTGCCTTAACCCTTTCGACCCGGCTTTCGAATAGCAATAGTAAAACCAAATTTTTGATTGGAACCGATTATTTAAGTAATATATAACTTATCGGTGAAAGAAAATCGGAAAAACAATAATTTGGGGCTGTCGGGGTTGTGGTACATCGGTGTACCATTCAGGATGTTATGTTGTACAAATAAGTACCAACCGTCCGGGTTGTGGTACATTGGTGTACCATTCGGGATGTTATGTGGTACAAATAAGTACCAACCGTCCGGTAAAATTAACTTTCGCGCATAATATCATGCAAAAACCATGCTATGCACTTCACTTTGGTAGCGTTGGAACTTACAAAAAACGGTCAGGAGACTTTAAAGACTATAAGTTTCATTTCGCAACCCAGCAACATTAAATTTGAAGCTGTTAGGGATATTTAAGCTTACAGTGGTACACATATGTACCGTCCGGGTCGAAAGGGTTAAGAGTTCCTGTGATATGCCATCTTCATTATGTCATCATGAGGTCTTCTCAAAATATGACCGACCAATTGCAATTAATATTTGGATTGGTGTTTCGCCTGTTCTTTTCCTTAGGTCTCTATTTGAAACTACTTTCTACCAAAATTTTCTATATTTTATGTGATATGCAATATATTTACGTGACCCACCTGTGGAGCATATATTGCTTCCTAAGTAGCAACAGGATTGTACATTTAAGAGCTCTCTGTTTATGTAGATCTTTAGCGTTTTCGATGTTAATATGAAGACCAACACCCGCAGCTAGTGTGTTTGTTTCGAATTAGCTGATATGCCGGTAAAGTTATGAGCGAGCAAGTAGATAGCATCAGCATAATATAGATCCTCCAGTCGACCGTTTTATAAATGAGTCTAATACAATATTGAATAAAAGCGGAGAAATGGTACATCCCATAGTTTAGTACACTGAAAATATTATGTAGTTAAATTCAAACGAAAATTCATTTTAAACAACTTCAAATTCATTTAAAAAACTGATCATTTACATTTCATTTAAAGCAAATGATTTTTACATTAATTTTTAAATTTTTTATTTATTAAACTGCGTATTCCTTAAAATTGAATAGTTTTTACTTTTAAAAAATATATTTTAACCATAGATGGGCAAAAACCATTAAAAAAGTACTGCATTACTATTTCCATTACCAATAAACTTTTACTGGTACTGCAATTTTTCATTTAATTACCAGTAAATTTTTACTGGTAATGAAGATTAAATTCCAGTACCAGTAAATATTTATTTCTAATTAAACAAAAATTACATTACCAGTAAACATTTACTGGTAATTAAATGAAAAATTGCAGTACCAGTAAAAGTTTATTGGTAATGGAAATAGTAATGCAGTATGTTTTGTAATGTTAAAAAAAATTAATTTTTAGATTTAGAATTTTACCTTACCGATGAAGATCAAAACATTGAATCCCTTCTCAATCACCCAATTGTAAAAAAGCTTTTTATGAAGTACAACACGGCCCTCATCTGCTCCAGTGGAGCGCCTTTTCTCGTTTGCAGGAATCGTCAATCGTTCACGTAGACAAAAGCTAAGTGATACGAATTTTGAAATTTTAGTTCTAAGGAAAGCAAATAGCACATAGTGGCGCATTTAACATATATTTCTGTGTGAGATTAAATTTGAAGTAATTTTGTTTCTTTTTCTGTTTTTTTTTTTTAATTGTGATTGAATTGTCTCAATATAATTTACATTAATATAAACTTCTAAAAAAATATATTTTTTTTGAATATGCATAAATTTTTTTTTAATTTTATTAAATTTTTACTGGTACTGCTATTTTTTTTAATTACCAGTTAATATTTACTGGTAATGCATATTTTTTTTTAATTACCAGTAAATTTTTACTGGTACAGCAATTTTCATTTAATTATCAGTAAAAATTTACTGGTACTGGAATTTTCATTTAATTACCAGTAAAAATTTACTGGTAATGGAATTAAATTTTCATTACCATTAAAAATTTACTGGTACTTGAAGCTTATTTCAATTACCAGTAAAACAATTTACTGGTAATTGAAATTTTACTGGTACTGGAATGTGCCCAACTATGATTTTAACCGACAAAATAAAAACGAAAAAACATTATTTTTTGGTAGTTTGTTTTTTGAATAACAAACATAGACGTTAAAAAATAAAATTATTCGTAAAATAACTATATTTTTATTTAATTTTAACAGTACGGAAAACGAATTTAATAACCCACAATCAGTTACTGTAATAATTTTATTAGTGTATCTTAAATTGGGCTTGAGCTTATAAACCAAAACGTACCATGTTAATTGTTAATAAAACTAAATGTTTTTTAGAGAATTATCTTTATATTTTTTATTATGATAGAAGGATCTATGACAATTATGTGTGAAACAAAATGCTCGCCACGGATTCGGTGGCATACCTCCATCCGTTGGTCCATTTTTTCAATGACTTTAAGGTTCAATGTCATTATTGTGCCGAATTTTCTAATCCTTCAGCTCTTCAATTGTTCTTGACTTATTGACGTACGCTCTTTCTTTTACGTATCACCAAAGAAAGAAGTCCAACGGTAAATCTCCTGATTCTGGCGGAAAATTAACAACGCCATGAATTGAGATAACACGGACATTAAATTTCTCGCGCAAAAAGCCATTATTTCGCTGTACGACAAATGGCACTATCCTGTTGGAACCACATCATCCAGGTCCAAATCCTCAATTTCTGACCACAAGAAGTCTGTTATCATCTCGCTATAGCAAACACCATTCACGGTAACTTCTTGGTCGACTTCATTTTCGAAAAAGTACAGCCCATAAACAGCACCAAACAGTCACTGTTTGTGGATGGGCGGTGCGCAAAATGACCCCAGGAAATATTACCCCAAAAGGAAAATGAAGAACGGCCCCAAAATTTTACATGTGACACAACAACACGCATTTTTGGGGTTATTTTGGGTGTTTTTGCATTTTACGTAGAATGAAAAATGACCCCAATATCAAGGAATAAAAATGGCCCCAAATAAAATCACAATTTTTACTATGGGGCTTTTTTTCGTTTACTAATAAAAAATGCAAATTTTAAGAAATGAAAAATCACCCCAAATATTTTTACACAAATTGTATAAAATTTTATGTAAAAGTTTCTAGGGATAGTACAAAAAACCCGAATTCTTATACCAAAGTGGAGAAAATCCTTGCCGGCTATGCAGAGATGCTTTAGTTAGCGAAGCTGGTGTTTGTTATACCATAGAAAAAAAATTCTTGCGCCCGTCCGAAGGCCGGCTATTTAAAATAGCTTCACTGAGCGAAGCCAGTGTTTGTTTTACAATAAAGGAAAAAAATCCTTGCGCATGGCCGAAAGCCCAATCATGCTATCAATCGTACGATTTTTAAAACCAAAATTGTATAATTATTCGGATTTTGAGATCGGGATTTTAAGTTTGGGATTTTTAGTTTTGGGCATATGAACTCCACCCAAAATTTTTAATATAACTTTCTTTGTGTTCTTTTTTGGGGTTGAAAATCATGATAAATTATGAGGTGATTTTTCATAATAAAGAATTACCCAAAATTTAGGGTCATATTTCATTATATTTTTTGGGTAATTTTAAATTTTTTTGGGGTAATTTTTCATTTAAAAAATGGGGTCACATTGCATTATGAAAAATAGCCCCAAATTTGGGGTCAATTTTAGTTCATTATTTGGGGCCATATTTCGCAGCGCCTGTGGATGCATCGTCTTTTTATCAATCACTCGTGAATTCTTATTTGCCCAAATGCAGCAATTCGGCATGTAAACGAACCCACTGAGGCGAAAGTGTGACTCGTCCCTGAAGATGATTCTTTAAGTCTCCATTCAATTCTGTCTGTTCAACCAACCGTTCGGCATATTGACGACGCTTAAGATGGTCACTAAGCTTCAGCTCTTGAATTAAAGTTTAGAATTTCTTATAAAATAAATTACCTGTTTTAAACCTGTCAAAAATTTCCTGCTACAAAAGGAAATATTTTAAAAAAGCACTAAAATTCTCCGGAAATCTTCAATATGACAACACTACTACACTCCTTTAACACATGTCAAATAAATACTCTCACACCCTAATAATTTTCATTTGGTCGGGTTTATCAGTCAGCCTTTTAGTCATTCACTCACTTCTGCACTATGCCAGCCAGTGTTTCCTTTGAACATTATTTTATGTTGTAGTTGTTGTTGCTCCTTTTGCTATTTTTGTTGTTGTTTTTGTGGGTTTATTGAACTACATGCCACCGCAACAAGCACAACAACGTTAGTGTCTTCTAAATATGTATGTAAGGCTGTAAGAAATGTGAATAAGAGAGCAAATAAACTGAAAAGGAAATTCTGCCATTAAAGTATTTGGCGCCGGTCTGTCGCATTTTGCCGGTTGTGTTAAGTTTTACTCATTTTGTTTAATTTTCATGCAGGTTTTTCATGCAGGGTTTTCCTTTAGTTTTTACTTTTTCTTCGTTTTTTTTTTGTATTGTGTTTTTACTCATTTCCAATTTGTTTTGGTTTTTTTTGTTATTATATCTTTTAATGATTAGGGTTTTGTTTTTTTTTTTGTATGTCCTTTAGACTAAACATCTGCATGAAACTTAATAATGATGTTCATGAAACCTTCATTACAATTTTGTGTTTGCTTCATTCGTATTCAGTAAGATGAAATACTATGATATGAAAGCAATGAACACCCGATATTTAAGAGACAAATAAGATGAAATTAGTTTATTTGCTTATACAAGAGAATATGAACATTAACAACCATGAAACAGAACAACCATTGAACAAATCTCGAATAAGTTCATGAAAAAACAGTATGATTTAAATGTCAGTGTTGCCAGGTTGTAGAATAAAACATAAGAAAGTTAAAAAAAAAAAAAATAGAAATAACCATGAGGGGTAAATGCAACATGTTTAAGAGATACATTAATATTGAAATAAAAACTCAAATTTATTTTTGTTTTCAATGTAAATTTTCAATAAAATTAAATATATTTAATTTTATTTTCAAAAACATTCACTAACATTAAAAAATTTTCGGCAATATTTTTGTCTTAAACAAAAAAAAGTAGATAGCTAATAAATTGAAAATGCTTCACAATCTACAGATATTATTATAATGAGAACTAAAAAATGAGATAATTCATGGTTAAAATAAAAGTGATAAATTCTAGGCAAAAAAGTGTCATATACATCATCCAGCACGATCAACATCCATCGTTTTCATATTATGATGTAAAAACATAATTTGTTCGACTGACGTTGTATTCCACCCAATGATGCAACGTTTTTCGCAAAGTAAATTTCTTGCTGACGAAAACACCCGTTCTAAAGAGGCACTGCTAGCTGGTGTGGCGAAAATTTTGCAGCTTACCTGGTATAAAAGAGGAAATTTTGATTTATTTATTTCCCACCATAGTAACACATCAAAGCTATCATGAAATAGTTCATGGAAAACAACCACGTGGTCAGACTCCTAAGACACTTACAAAAGTAACAATTAAATTTCTCATATACTCATTCCTCCTTTTGTTTTTCATCTTTCACCTAAAAATGTGTGTGTTTTTTATGAGTTCGTTTCATTTCAGGGCCGTGTACAGTACATTACAAGACAATTAAATCTTGCCATGTTTCAAAGATTTGTATTATTCAAAAATGCAAATGACAAACAAAAAAAAACATATTTTGCATTTTATTTATTGTTTATATTCCAAATATGTATACTATACATATATGTGTATAGGTATGTATATCTACATATTTGTTAAAATTTAAATTACACATGGGCAACGCATGCAAATAATTATATGAATTTACTGAAGTGGCAACATTGCTATTGAGTATTAATAAAAATAAATGAGAGAGAATGAAAACTATGAAACAAAGCCCGTTTCATTGAACAACCACTGTGTGTTTACGATATGAAACGAAATGTGTTCATAGCAGCATGAATAAAACAACAGTTTGTTCGGTAATCACAATTTTATTCGAACACGACTTTCAGTGAATAAGCATTTCAGTATGTTTATGAATGAAGTTGTTCATGCAGCCCTTTACTTTAGACAAAGAATAAATTGTGTGAGTGTTAAGGTATCTGTCTGCCCTTTTGTCCGAAGAAAATATGGATTGATTTCTATTTTTGTGACCTTAAAATTTGAGTTTTGAGATTTAAACGTTTGTAAACTTATCCATTTAGATGAGTGATAATCACCTATGTATGTGAACAGAACACGTGTTGAAGAAAATTTTTGTCTGGCACTGGCAGGACATAAATAAAGTATTAGGATAAGATTTGATTAATTATTATCAAAGTTATTTACGGGAATACAAAATTTATCATTAATACGATTTCTGTATGACGTGCTAAATTCCCAATTTTCCATATTTGATAAATACACTGAAATTTATTGTTGAGGGAAAGCTAGCTTCTATGCGCATTTCACTGGTTGCTTAGGCCAGCTCATCAGGAAACCTTTTCCTAAGATTTTAGAAAAGCTAGAAATATTATACGAATAAAACCCCAAAGCGAATAAGAATTTTGAACACTCAAAGTCTTACTCGTAAGTAACAATATCAAAGCTTAAACAAAACACCAACAATAAACAGTGAGTTTATCTTTTCTTACATCCCCCTACAATTGGTTGGGTTCTTTCCGACTCGAATTGTAGTTGTAAGTGGGTAAAAAGAAAAAACAAAATTAAAAAACAAATTGTTTCATTCTATTGTCTTCGTAAGAAAACAACAAAAAAAAAAAAAACAATTTGCCAATTCAGTCTTAATTATTGTTAGTTCATATTTATTATATGAAGATTCCATAAATAAAGAATGAAACAAAAAAAAAAAAAAAAAAGATCGATTGTACTCAAGGTATGTATCATTTGATTTGAAAATTACTGGTTTAAGTCCATTAATTTAAATTAATTACAAAGGCAACTTTAATTCCTCTATAATAAAATGCAGTTATAAATTACAATAAATTCTCATCTGAATTTTAGAACTTTTACAAACCTTTTACAAAAAACTTCTTTCGAAAACTTGTGTTAAACTTTTTCCTTTCAAAACGTTGAGTCATTAATTTTGAGTAAAAATAAACATTTTTTTAAGATTTTGAAACTCCTGACATGTTTAATTCTTTAACTCGATTAAATCTGCATGCAAGTTCGTATTTCTTCTTTTTTACAAAAAAAAATGTTACCCTTAAAACGTTTAAGGAAAAATAATACTTATCCGGGAGGCCCTAATGAAAAGCAATTTTAACGCAACATCAATCAGGTATTGCATTTTGCTGCTCAAGAGAGCTTATTTTATGCCCCTTACAGTGCAGCCACACGATCAAGATTTTTTTTGATAGTCTTTTACATATACTATTTGTCAAAATTTCCAAAAATTTAAAGTTGTGAAGTAGGCTGCATTCAATTTTTGAGCAATTTACTTTCAAGATGTCATCAAGAAAACAATTTATAAAGGCAAACGAAAAATTTGCTCACTAACCTTGAAATCAGCTGTTTTCTTGAACGTAAATTGAAACACTCACTGGAAAGAGAATTTTAAAGGCAAGTTCGTTTCAATTTTTAAAAGTATGAGTGTATTGGTAAATATTATTATTATTAATCAGCCTTATTCCGGTTGTCGTTGTCGCCATCGACAGTGTCGTTTTTTGTTATAGATAAAAGTGACACACAGCCTGTGTTCTTTAATCTTCTACAAAAAACGACACTGTCCATGACGATTACGACAACCGGAATAAGGTTGAATATTTATTTAATGCAAATTTAATTTACAGAAAATGTATGAAGAGAAAAGGACTGGCTGCCTTTAATAAATTGAGATTTTAAGTATTTACATAGATAATTGGTTACAAAAGAATATATAATAAAAAGTATAACAAGGTTTATAATTTGTTTACTACGTCCTGAGGTAGATGTTTTTTTAGGTGGTTATAATCAAAGTTCTGTATGGATTCCGTTAAAGATGTTATTTGGTTGTTTTTGTTGAAGCAGGATAAGAGGTGATCCATAGTTAAGATGTTGCCGCAGGTAGGGCATGTTGGTTTTGAGGAGCTGTTCTTAATGATGTATTCATGGGTTAATTTTGAGTGACCTAGTCTCAGGTGGTCGTGTAACCCCCAAGTTAGGAAAATATTCATACGAATTGTAAAATAAACAGTTGTTCCTAAGGTAAAGTAATTAATTATACGATTTTAAAATCATAGTTGGAAAATTGTGAATTAAAAAAAAAAAAAACGGTTGTACTCTTAAAAAATTTAAAGGAAATCTAATCAGCTGCTTAAATAAATTTATCTTTATACAAAGTTTATTTGCAGTATTTTGCAAACAGAACACTCGCATTTATCATGATTGTTTTAAAATATTTTGTTGGGAATTATCAGTAAGTTAATAAATATTTTTTATTGAGATTGGTGAAAAAAAGTCTTTTGTAATTAAAAATTCATATGTATTTGACGTTAAAATTGTGAAACAAGTATTTTTTTTTGCCATTTTTATACCCTTCACCGTGGGTTAAATGGTTAAGAGAAAGAACAAAAATTTAGTTTTGCAGTTGAGAAAATTGCATTTGTCGCAAATAAAAAATAGTTGATTTAAATGCAAAATTGCAGTTGACAAAAATCAAGATCAAAATAATTTGATCAAATTCGTTTAATTAAATGTGACTGCATTTGAAAATGTTTCATATTTATTATTGAATCTTCATAAATTATATGAACTAACGATTAGGTACACTGTGCTAGTTGCAAAATTAGACAAGCCGGGCACATGGCACAACTTATGTTTCTAAAACGACTGCTCGTATTCAATAATTTCTTAAAGGAAATTTTATTGCGGAATTTCGGATTTTTTTTTAGTAATTTCAATAAACTAAACCGTTTTTGAGTTACGCGAATATATGTTGTGCAACCTTCTCCATTTTCGAGATAACAGTATATCTCGAAAACAAGAGCTAACCTAAAAAAAAAACCGTGGGCACCACTGGATTCAGCGTACCCGAATTATGCTAAAACGCTATGTGCCAAGCTTGTCTAAAAAAAGTGTGAATTTCGAGCACAGTGTTATTAATCAAATCTTAAGCTAGTTCTAAAGTTTGTGTCCTGCCAATGCCAGACGACAGTTCTCTTAAAAACGGTTTTTGTTTTCATCGGTGTTTAGCGCTCTTCCGATCGGATGATTAGTGCAGTATCTCTTCTCCTTAAGCAGCTGTGGCCGTCGTCATTTAAAATATTTCGAGCTAGTGGGTTTGAGTGCTGTTCAAGCCTTTTTAAGTATTGAATTAAATACTTTGTGACCGTAGATTTTTACTGACATCAAGATCTCTGTGAATGTTCGAGTTTCTTACATACCAGGGAGCGTACGTAACGATTTTCTCTATGTTGGAGGCGGAGGCAATGCCCCATAACTGGATGCCATTACACTATATTGGCTTTTAGATTAAGAAGGAGTTAACAATCTAGACTAAAGCTTCGTACAGACGGTGGTCAGATCCTACAATGTTGTCATTTTCTGACAATGGTGGTATTGTCAGATGCATTAATTGACAACATCTGCCAAATGAAAAAAGCGTACAATATTCACACAGTTGCAAGACATTTTTAGTCAATTTTAATGACAACATTGTAAGATCTGACCATCGTCTGTACGAAGCTTAAGGGTCGAATTTTTTAAAATGAGCCAATTTATTTGATTTGTTTTAAGTTACATTTGAGTTAACTTTGACTACGCAAGGACTTAGATTCGGAGCAAGGTACGTCGATAAAATGTTCGCTTTAGCAAATAACATAAACAAGCATTAAATTCTTCAGATGCTGATACGTAAAAATGGAGAAAAATTTTCATTTTACCAAACTGATACGCAACGCAACGTAACGCGTACGTAAGAGTACCAATTTATAGAGAGGCTGATCCTAAACGTGTACGTTAGATTACCGATGCCTTCAGTCTGAGTAAATAGGAAATTCAAATGCGAACAACTCATATTATTAGAACGTTAAAAAACATATCCCACTTTTCATTATGAAAATATTCAACACTTTTAGTTAATAACTTGCCAATTGTTTTAATTATTATCTCGCACTTATTAATGTATACAAAATTCACTTCAACTAGAGTGTAAATATACACCCTTCCGATGGCTGAGTAATATTAACAGCTATTCAAGTGATAATACACTTCCATATTCATACATACATATGCAGCTATCAACCACATGTGAGCACAGAGGCATTTTCGTCTCTTATGACTGGCCCTAAATCTCTAATCAATTGATGGTATGCTACGACACACAATTCCAATTCATCATGGCATTCATACTCGCACTGTTCAATGGCTGCTGGACCCGCTACTTCCCTTTAATGTTGTTACTTGCAAATGTTAACACGAGGACAATCTGAAAATATATTTTTTACACCATTGACCACTATTGGTGAATGAGGGTATTCTAAGTTTGTCATACCGTGTGAAATTTTTTTTATATTCATCTTAGAACACATAAGGAATATATTCTGGGTTATTGAGTAATTCTAAGTCGATTGAGCCATGTCCGTCTGTTGAAAACTTCGAAATTTCGAACAATTCAAAAGAAAAGATAAGTATTACTGTCAAACTGCGTTAAGTTATCCTAAAGCTACATGTACACGTCATGTTTTGTCAAATTTTCTACTGCAAAATGCATACATGTCGTGTATTACCCAGAGTTACCACCAGCAAAATTCAAAATTACACTAGAGATGAAGCAAAATTACCCGATTTAAATGAAATTACACCTGATTTGAAATTAAAGTTTTATATACTAAAAAGACATTTACGAAGAAGCAAAACAAAACAAACTTATTGAAAGAAGATTAATATTAGTCAAACTGTTAATATTATTTTTGTAACCTAAAATAAATTAACAAAAATAAAATTACAGATTAACCCCCATATTCATAAAAAATATTTTTTATTTATATAAGTTTTGTTGAAAAAAATTCCTATGAAAAATTGTTCAATAAACGTTTTATAACCCTAAAATATTTTTTATGAATATGGGGGTTAAAAACTATTAATAAAATATAAAATAAAACTCCTCAATTAATGATTTTAACTTCCACATTTGGTTGCATATATCTAGAGAAGGTTCAAAATGCTCCGAGCTTACGAAAGGTTAGCCGTTAAACGAAGTGCCGTACTGCTCTCACTTCTTGCTCAGGCACATCATCATTAAAAGATTCATGCTTGAACAACGCCACCCAATCATCAAAATTTACTTTGAAAATCAGCCATCGATTTTCGCAACTTATAGGTTTAAATGACGCAACTTATTTTTTTATAATTGAAGGGGATGTGTTGACTAAGACAAAATAAACTGTAAATTAGACTTCAAGGCCGTGTGATGTGAAACCTCTGTGAAGTCACTGGTTTATGCTGATAAATAGCAACAATTGACGTTTTGGAGTTCAACATTGTTCATTTAATTGGTGACATGCAGCCAAAAATGCTCAAAAGAGAGGAACAAAATTGGACGTCTGCAATGCATTTCGTCAAGAACAGGCGCAGTGCCAATTTGTTTGAAATAAGTTTCAATTGGTAATGCCGTGTATTAATCTGTGATAAAAATTAATTTTCCTGTGTTGTCTACAATTTTAAGTTTCATATTCTTAAAAATACCCTTTTTACCTTATTTAGTAAACAAACTGCCTGCAGGGTTTTATATAACTGTCCCTTTCGTAAATATTCTTCAAACTAAAGCATTTGAAAGTTGCCAAATAAAAAAAAAATAATTATCAGCCCAATTATGAAATAAAATTCCCCGGGAGTTTATTCCCTTCTCCAAGTTTTACAATTGAATTTAAATAGGAAAAATGGGAAAACGGAAAAAACTCCCGGGGAATTTTTATTTATAATTGGGCTGTATATGTTGGAATATTGGAAACATTTTTTCCCCCCGGATCGTTTTTAGTTTGAATATCGTTTTTAGTTTAGACCACTAAGATTCCATCTTGCGACATTCATTATCGAACTTTTAAAAATAAATATTAAATGATTGAAGACTTTTCTTAAAAACTTTGACTTTGGTTCAGAAGACTGTGCATTTTTTATCAACAATATTTAAAAAGAAATAAATGTCATCACTGATATTTTATCTGGGTATCTGAAGTAAGAATTTCAAACTACACCTGAATTACACCTAAGAGCAATTACCCACGACAGTAAAAATTATACCAAATTCGGGTAATTACCCACAAAGTGGCAACACTGGTATTACCTGTAAAATTCAGATGCAAAATCATCTGACAAAATTTCAATTAGAGCGTGCTCTATTTTTTTCTGAGAAGCCATCTGACATCAGAAATCTATGCCGGGAAGAAACCGGCAGCGGCGGTCCACTATTGACGGAATCATTAGCCGGCTGAAGGTAATATATTACCTACACACAAAATAAAATATATTGTGATGCCAAATAATTTGAGCATTTGACGATTATGCTGTTGGGGTAAACAAAAACTTGTTGTCGTAAATGAAAACCTTTTGTCGCAAGAAAATGTTCAACAAAATTTTTTTTACCGCAACAACATGAAAGTATTTGAAGTTTTTCAACAGCAAAATTATTTGTTGCAAATGAAATATCTTTTGTCGTTAAAGGTTTTCCTCTGAAATAAAAGCACATTGAAAATTGCTGTTGACGTAAATGATTTGCATTTGCAGGAAATAACAATTTTTGTTGCCATAAAATATTTATTTTTTAAATCAAATAGTATTACTGTTGTCGTAAAAAAAATTGTATTTGAACAATGAATTTACACTTTGGGACAAAAGAAACAGACTTGTTGCCACAAATGCAAAATCTTGTTGGGCACAATCCGAATGTAAATTCTATTTGAATCAAAATCAATTTCTTTTGGCACTACAGTCTTTTTTTTTGTGTGTATATCGATCAACTCACCACTGAAAATAAATTATGTAAATATATATGTATATAAAAACGTTTCGTTTCCATATTGGTTTTATGATAGACTTGTATAAGAGAACTTTGTTGTCTAAGGAACAATTTGAGTTTCGACTGAGGAGCCAATGTAGTTGAGCTGCTTTAAGTTTCGTAGCCGTTATTTTCGCTTTAGTATGACGAGACCATGTCAAGCGTCTATCTATATGAATTCCCAAGTACTTAAGATGATTTTCTACCGGAAGAGTGATGCTATTTATTTTTACAGCTGGGCACATTTGTCTTCTGAGCGTGAAAGTTAAGTGAGCACATTAAGCCGGGTTAAGCTTAATTTTCCATTGTTCTAGCCAGGCCTCTAGTTTATTGATGTGGGACTGTAGATGCTGCGATGCAACTTTTGGGTCCTGATTAACACTAACAAATGCTGTGTCGTCTGCAAACGTGAAAGTATGTGTGCTCGGGTGTTTTTGGGATATCTGCTGTGTATATTATATACAGTAGCGTATGTTCTGCCTGTTAGATAGCTCTCAATGAGTTTGATAGTGTTTTAAGGAAGCATTCGTGTTATTTTAATGAGTAGCCCATCATGCCAAACTTTGTCGAATGCTTGGGTTATTTCTATAAACAAGGCTGAGCAATATTCCTTTTTCTCAAACGTCGATCTAATTTGGGTAACAATTCTATGCACTTGTTCGATTGTGCCATGCCTTGCTCGGAATCCGAACTGATGTCCGGAGTGATTCCGTATTCATATAGATAAAGAGTTAAACAAAAAATATTTTTTCGAATAGCTTTGGTAGAATTGATAGATAGCTGATTGGACTGTACGACGTCATTTGACTAGCATCTTTTGCTGACTTAGGAATTATAACAATGGAGAGCTCTTCCATGAGGATGGGAATTAACCAACTCGTAATATCGCATTACTGATGAGCAGTAAGATTCTTGAAGCAGACGTTGGTAAGTTTCTTATAATTGAACCTGTGATGCGGTCAGGTCCTGAAGATTTTTCCAAGACATTTTCTATCGCTGATTTTACTTGAGTTAATTTAAATTTTATTGGATCGTTTACTGTATCAGGAATAATTGGACGACAGGAACAAGTAAGTTCACTTCTTTATCGAAATATTTTCTAATTTAGGTTTGTAATACCAGACAACCACTCAATAATTTACGATGGGTCCAATATAAACTCTCCCTCTGAAAATCATTTCGGTACGGCTAAAATTGTTGCGAATCACGACATTTTGTTCAAATTAGCTTCAACCAAGTTTTATTTGACTAAAAAAAGAGCATAAAACTTTCTGATGGTCGGCATATAATTAACACAAGCAAAAACAATGCAAATAAAAAACACTTCCAACAACCATATAGGTATAAAATTCAAAATCATAAAATTTTATGGGTGAAATATTTTTGTTATGTGGGTTCCATGATGTCGGTCGATGGGGGTGTCGACGAAGATGTATCAAACAGGGTAAAAAAAGCTAGAGTTGGCTTTGGACGTCTTTACAAAACGTGGCGTTCTCCGCAGATCTCACAAAATACTAAAATAAGAATATTTAACGCTTGTGTAAAGTCTACTCTTCTCTGCGGAAGCGAAACCCGGCTGATGTCCAACAACATAGCTCTAAAACTGCAGGTCCTTATAAACAAATGCCTGCGTATTGTTAGTAGAATCTTTTGGCCTAACAAAATAAGAAATGTTAAATTATGGAGAATAGCGAAAGAGGAGGCAATAGCCATTCAAATAGCTAAAAAGAAGTGGAGTTGGATAGGTCACACACTGCGCAGACCAAGGAACAGTATTACAAGGACAGCGCTAAAATGGAATCCTCAAGGTAGCCGACGTCGCGGACGCCCAATAAATACTTGAAGAAAAACGCTATTGAGTGAACTACGCAAAACAGAGCAAAACCTTTGATGAAATTAAAACAATATGCTATGACAAAATTAAATTTAAGTCTCTTGTAGAAGCCCTATGTTCCCAAGAGGAATAAATAAAGGAAAAAAACCGCAGATTGTTTTTAAATCTTGTGGTCTTTGTCTTGTTGTTAGAGTTCTTTTGTTCCTGGACGTTTTTACTTTGTGGATAATCAAGAAATAATACAGCATTTTTCGGAAAAGGTTCAAAATTCTGTATTTCAATTTGTTATTAAAAAGCTTCTAAGCCGAAAATAAATTAAAAAATTTTAATGTCAAAAATAAATTTTATAATATAAAGAAGTAGAATAAAAAAAAAACTTACAAAATTGTTTGGGAAACACTGTTTTGTTTTAGATATGTCGGAAACGGGTTTTAACGTCGTTTAGTATTAATCTTTTCGGAATACTTTGATCTAGCAAAAATATATTTTAGACTTAAAGGATTTGGTTCACCCCTTCCCATTTGCGTAATTTTTTTTTTGAATACTCCATTTGTAGTCTTGTAGGAATATTCTGATCTCTTGTGTTCAAGTTTAAGAATTTTTATTTAAAAAAAGCAAAAAAAAAAATATATAACACAACATATTATTTAAGTTCCTTTCCGAACTGCCTGAGGGTAGAAATAGAGCCTAGTTCTGTATCAAAAGTTTGTAAGTAATTGCACGTCTTTATGTTCATTTTACAATATTTACGATAACGATGTTATCGGTATTTAGACTTAACTCATATACGAGAGGAGCATTCCCAGCGACTACTGCATTTACTGCATGCATTTGGTTTCTGTGATTGCACACTCTTCAAAACAAATGAGCATATTCATACATACAAAGAAGCAACCAAATATGCATACAATAAGCAGTCATTCTGATATGCCTGGCTAAGTGCGTTTGTATTTAAGTGAATGTGCATATAAAAAATAATCAACATTTGTATTCACGCTCATTTAGATTTAGCATGATGATTTTATTTATTTGTATTTATTTTCCTTGTCGTAGTCTTTGGTACCCTACATAAGAAAGTTGAGCAGTTATGTACGTGATACATTTAGTTAGTAAACTAAACAGTAAATAGCTCTAGGTGAGCCTATCTTAAGCTCAAAAGGTTCTCCCGTACAATTCTAATAACTTATTTTGTATTAACACACACCATTTAATCAAAGCGTATAAGCTTTCAGCTTTGTGACTTTGAGAAGTTTTATCAAGACCTTCTGCAGAAAGTTTTAAAGGTTTTTCATAAATGTGTAGAAAAGCTTGTACGTTTTATTAAAAACGAAACGTTAAGAGCTTTTGCAGGACATCATACACTCCGTCTTGACGAGCCATTGTTTTGTGTGTACAAGAACAAAACGTAAGAAGAAAAATTTATTTATGTTCTTTGTTATAAAACTACAAAAATAATCAAGATGTGGTTTATCAGTGATAGTATACTGATATAGTCTACCCATGTGAACACTGAATGGTTTGCTGTTAAAAAAAAACGATGACTTTAGAAGACAGGGTGTAAGAAATATCAAATATTAGGTCTTGCATTTTTCCCCCGATAACTAGTGTCTAGAAAGCTAGATTTTTATAACCTGCACCACAAGTGGCAAATGAGTTTGTTATTCCGTATTAAACTTTTTATATTCATCTAAGAATAAATTATTCGATTTAGCCATGTCCGTCTGTCTGTCGGTTAGTCTGTCTGTTGAAAACACGTTTAAATTCGAAAGACTTAACAGACAAGAACAATTTTGGTGTCGAATGGTTTTTAGTTGTCCTTAGAATTTTGTCATCCATATCCAATAAAATCGATTCAAAAGAAAAAAAATTATAGGCTTAAATTTGAAATTTGGTCTGTCATAATTTCAAACGAGTAAAAATCACAACATAGAAAGATGTGCCCATAACTTCAAATAGGCCTCAGATAAAGCCCACTCTTAAAAAATATTTTAGTACGTCTAAAATCTTTGAGTCCTCTTTTACTTAAGCAACATTTTGTACGAAATTTTATCTGACGTTAATAATTTTTTTATTTAGTTTTGAATTAAGATTTCAACAAAATGTTTTAAAAATAATAATAAATAAATAATTTTGTTGTGGAAAAAATTTGCAAACGGTTTCTTAATTGCAAATGTGTGTTATTGCGAAAAAATTCTTTCTCTATTGTGAACAGCATTGAAAATGTTGCTGTATATTGTTATTATTATTATTATTAATTTCCCGTAGTTCTTAGGTGGAACATAGGGCCACTGCTGTATATTGTGAACGAAGCTTAAGACTAGAAAGCACTTAAGCTCGCCTAAAACCGTAACAAATAATACTATTGCTGTAAAATTTTGTATGGTATAATTTTGTAAGACTGGAAAACACGCCACTAAATTTCCTGAAGATCGGTCGATAATTTACCATTGGCTTTATATAAAGACAATTCTGGAAAACGTACTTTTAGAACTTTTGTTAGTTTTTCAACATTTTTGGCTTTTTTCCGTTTGTTTTAATTGAAATAAGAAAAAAAATTGTGCATATGTATTTCTTGTCTCAAAAATTGCACAACACAACGCCTCTTTTCTCACTTCTATTGACTATACAGAAAGAAAAAGTCGTACTCAAAAATTTAAGTACGAATAACACCTAAAAGTACTTAAAACAATACAAAACTGAATACCTTTCGAAAACCAAAATATTGTAGAAACAACCACAACACTAAAAGAAGAAAAATACAGACTATTTTCATGAGCAATAATTCCCATATTCTATTTGTTAAAATTATTTAGTAAGATACATCATATTTTCAAAGTAGAATGATTACGATAATCATAGTGGGCCATGCTGCTAGTGTTTTATAATTGAGAATTCTTCTGTAACAAAGAACCGAATACAACAAAAGTGAAACATGTGTAACGGGGTGTTTAGGCTAGAATCAATCTAATCTCACTTTCGGATTATTTCAAATACGAATTGAGATTAAAAAATCTGAGAAATTCTGCAATCAAGCATAGTTTAAGACTAATTCTATCTCACTTTTATTTAAGTCAATTCTGTTTTCTGATAATTTTAAGCATTCTGTACTTGATTTAAGTAAATCCGCATTTACCTTACCGGTGTCAATACCGCTTCGGCTTGATTTAAGTGCGGATGGAATATGAAAAATTCAGGTTTTTAATAATCCAAAATAGGAAAATATTTAAAAAACATATTGGCAGCACAATTTAACAAGTCACTTGTCGAAGCTTGTCAAAAAATGTTTGTCTTATATTGTGTAGGAAGTCGTATATCCGAATTTGCTACAAAAGTTAAAGAATCTAGAATAAGAGACGTGACTCGAATAAGGTCTTCAATCATTCATAAAAAACTACAAAAAGTGAATGCTGCATGAACTGAGATTTATAGAACACCGATTTTACTCATCAGAAATTCTGTTTTAGTGCAAAAAAAAAAAAAAAACGGTTAGAAAGTGGATTAATTACTAGAATCCCAAGTTTAAACTTATATGTTTATATTTGTATTATGAACTGCTGACACGGGACAATTACTGTCAACCAAATCAACCAAAAAATCCAAGAAGTTGTTAAAAAATAATAATTCTTTAAATTTTTGTAAATTAGTAAAAAAAAATTATTGCAAAAACCTTCAAATTTAGGGTGAAAATCGTCAAATCGTTAATGGGCCATTTTTGAACCCCAAAACCGTCAAAATGACGACAAACCGGCAAATCTGGCAGCTGTGATTCCATTTTTGGACTATACCTTTTTCTTACGATTCATATTGGTTTAGAAATAAAGCGAAAACACCACCTTCGTTCCTGCTTTGCAAAAATAAAAACAATCATAAGAGTATGCTAACATAATCACCCCTATCGTGGATAACAAGTGAAATTCCCATGAAATTTTCATTCCCCTCGAAGAAAAGGAGTAATCGTGAATCTCCCGTGAAAATTTTTTTACGCTATCAGTTTCAGTGAATGTAAAAAAAAAGATAAAAAAAAACTTTAAATCAATGAAATTTTTGTTCAAAAATATACACGTATGTATATATTTCAAAGAAAAGTTAAAATAATAAAGCAAAATATTTAGTATTGGAGGTAAAGTTTGATTACAACGTTATTTTTTTGCACTTTTTAAATTTAATGTAGTAAAATATTTACCAAAATTCTGTCTTCACAAACCCACGGGCAATCGACCAGTTGTCTTGCATTTCATTGAGCAATATATCAATTTGTGCCTTATTAACGGAATCTGCCCTTAATATTCGAGTAATAAGAACAAGTACTTACATACATATTATGTGACCCAGCAAAATAAAAGTGAGAAAATTAAAGGGAAAAGTGAACAAATTATGAGAGAAAAAACTATTTACGGTAAGGGGAAATTTTCCCCGTGAACAAGATCGCAAAATGTGAAAAGGGAAAATATTACGAGGAAAAAATTATTCACGATAGGGGTGAATAAACATATTGTTTATGTAGGGTACCTTTCTAGTCCTTAGTGACATTGCAATATGTTTTTCTCTGTTCACACAGTTTAGTTGTTGAAGTTGCTATTGTTGTTGTTCATTTTTCCCTTCTTAGTTGATTGGCATGCGTTAGTTGCTACTTATGAGGCACAAACTGAACTAAACAATGCCTGGTAATTGTGTTTTATTGTTTTTGAAGTGCTGCTTATGTTCTTTTCTTTTTCGTTTTTATATTTTCTTTAATTTTTTTGTTTTGATTCTGTCTTTAGTCGTTGCCTTTTTCCCGGTCTTTATTAGGTTTTCTTGTTTATTCTTTATGAAATCAAAAGAGCAAAATAATGGATATAAAAAAAAAAATAATAATAAAAAATGAGAAACTGTATCATACAAAAATAATTTTCTTCGTTACCCGTACTTTGTTCGATTTCAGATTTAGCGAGTGAATGATACGCAGACTTTGTTCATTATTTTCCTGCTGTTGATAAGTTTCCATTATGTTGCAACTGGCAACAAGAGCTGAGAAAGAAAAGAAGGGATTATAAATTAATTTATTGACTTCTTCTAAGAACAAATTTCAAATAAAAAAGAAACGTTGTTTACTTTAAATTTCAGGCACATTCCACAATTTACAGACATAGACGCTTAATTGCTTTTCAGCACCGGAATACATGTACATATAAAGTTTTGACAATGGAAAATTTTCTAATTGTCAATTCAAAAATGTTTACATTATGTTTAGTTTATATCTTGTTTCCATAAAGGTTTTGTAATAAGAACTTTATTATTTGAATAATACTGATTGTAGGATTATTACAAAGAACACAAGTAAGTATTACAGTATGGCAGGTTCTCAATATTTTGGAAATAAATTTGCCATTTTTTAGTTGGCGGCGATGTGTTTCTGTAAGCCCTTTTTAATACATCAATCGGTTCGAAATCATTATCCTTTCGAATGAAGTAACTGTATTGTTATTTATTTATACAAAGTTCGTTTCCAAGTCCGCTATTCTTCGGGAAGTTACTGATTAAGCCCTGTTCAGTATATAGAGTAGTTTAGCATTATTCAAAAGCGGAGCTTGTATTATGCCTTTGTGCTGATGTGTGTAACACATAAAAATACTGGTTCTAGACCCACCCTTTAATATGTATACCGATCGACTTAGAGGCCTTTCCTTGAACTTTCTTTGTTTGTCGTATCTTTAACTACAGGCAAAACTGTACGCTGCTCTTCGTAACCAGAGTTGTTTTTTTGTGATTTCTATTTAAAGAAAAGTTTTAATATTAAGTTTCTAAAATAACTTTAGTTATTAAATATGATTCTATTAGCTTGCCAAATACTGCGTTTAATATGTGTCGAAATTCTTTAAGGGATTTTCCCCTTTGTGCCATCACAGTTCTACATCACAATTATTCTCTAGCCCAAAATTCTCGTAATATTTTTTTAGCTACTTGCTTAATTTCTTTTCAGAGCTTAATTCTGAAATAAAATAGTTGTTATATATAAATACTACTGGGTCGTTTTGATATTTTCAAACAAAGAAAGTGCTTAAGCTGCCCATACACGAGTGATTTGTTCGTGTTCTTTTTCTCCTCACACGAAGAACAAATCACAAAAACCTTAAACGTAAAAAGGGAAATATGAATTGTAAAGCGGATTAAAAAGAGAAGTTAATTGACGAATGACTGGCTTTCAAGAAGAAATATGCGTTTACATGTAATTTGATTAAAAATATGGAAATTACATAACCGCAATAGATACAATTTTACGTTTCGTTGTGCACTAAAATGATACAAATTTTGCGCAAAAGCCCACTAACACATCGAACAAATGGAATAAATATAATAGACATGGAATATTCTTAATTACTTGTGATTTGTACACGCACAGCATCATTAACAATTAACAAGACGTTAAGCACAAACTTGGGCAGCTTTACCTAATTTAAACGTCAAGTTGACGGAACGTCTTGTACTTGTATGTTAAATTGAATGCAGCTATTCCCGCTCTTTTTTTTTTGGTACTTTTTTTTTAGTATGTATATCTATGGACTTTCGACAAAGCAACTCACAAAAAATATAATACAGTTGTTTTCGGTTAATTGAGCCCCGCTTAATTGAGTTTCCCATTTTATTGCACTAAAAATCATGGAACGAAATCATTCAGTATAACTGTCTATGTGAAAATACCCGTTTAGCTGAGTTCCGTTTAATTGCGTCACCCGCTTTATTATTTAGCAAAATAAGACCGCAGTGCGAAAAACAAGAGCAAATGTTTCGGTTAATTGTTACCGTCTACTTAATGTATTTTTGCTCCACAAACGTAAAAAAATTATTTTGCAATTTTTTTACTTAATAAATAAAGAGATGAGTTTTATTTTCTATCGACACATGGGTGTTCGCTTTATTGCACATCTTGCTCAATTAAGCGATTTTCGTTTTAATTGCGCCGGCGATTCAATTAACCGAGCATTGCTTAATTGAGTTCGCGTTTAATTGCGTCAAAAGACGTGCATTTTTAGAAACTCAATTCAGCGGAAATAACTGTAATACGTTATAATATACATATATTTAGATGTACAAAATAAACAAATAAACAAAAGTAACAAAATCTTTTTTGTGTATGCAAATTGTTTAATTGTGCTTTGCACAAAATAGTTTTTTTATATCTAAAGAACGGCAAAAGAAAATTTTTCCAAATTTGATACACATCATCCTATGAATACATAACATCCGAGAAAATGTGGGCGTGATTGAAGAAGTGGGCGTAGCACACAATAGATTTATTTATATCTAAAGAACGGTATTTACATAACTTTCTGTTCTTATCACACCATGGTGAAGGGTATATAAGATTCGGTATAGCGCATAAACATGTTTAAATTTTTGATTGCTTTATTTCCCCCTAAATAATTAAATTTCGGTAATGTTTTTGATTCGTATTTTGCTGTTTGATAATTTTTATTTTATATGTTTATTTTAATAATCTCGAAAATTAATATTATTTCGACACTATCATGTATTTGTTAGTTAATAATAATTATTATTAAATTATCAATTAAAAAAATATATAAATAACAATTAATTTACATTAAATTTCAATTACTTTAATCACAAATCTTATCATGAGACAGAAGTTCCCTTTACACTGTAAAGTTTACAGTCTATTAATTTATAATAATAATGTGATATTATTAAGTTAATACAAATTTATAAAAATTAATTGTTTACGTTTTATATTCTTGTTCTAATAATAAGCAAAATAATTTTAAACTGAAATGTGGGTTTGTTTTAATCATGATGGTCAAGGTAGACCGCAAAATATTTCAAGTCGCAAGATGTGTAATCGGGGCGAAAAAAACAGATAAAAATTAAAGAAAAATGCAAAAAAAATGTTTAAATATATATTTTTATATTAAACCATATTATATCAAACAACTTTAAATGTAAATATCGTCGGCTTCTTTATATGCAAACCTGATAATTCTCTTTCAGCACATTTTACAAGAGAGACAAAAAACTAATTATCGCCAATGTTCTAGAAATCGAAATGAAGTAAAATTTAAGACGAACGAGATTTTTAGTTTAATTATTTACAAAATGACCGTGGTTCTTCCAGGTGTTAAGAGTTGTTTTTGTAAAGCTAATTGGTACTCAAAAAATTAAATTCATAAAATGGAATAATTTAATGAACTTTTATTCAAGAGTCGTTTTTAAAATTCGCTCGATTTCAAATCCACTTTATTTCAATTTCTAGAACATACACACTTCCAGACTCAAATTGAAGAAAAACTACAAAATCATCAAAATCTCAATTAACTTAAAAAATAGATTTAACATTTTTGCAGATTAAGCCGGCGAAATATAAAAACTTTATTTGGTATTTCAAATGTCGATTGTAAACGTAGTGGGTACTCGAGAGTACAAAATTATGTAAATTGTAGACTGCAAAATTAAATGTTCTATTTTTTAAAATTGTTTAAAAAAGGACTTACCAATAAGAACCTGTGAATATTAAAATCGAATAAAGCAAAAGAATATCATTATTTTTATTAAAAAGTTCTATTTTGTTTTGGAATATGAAATCAAAAGAATTCAATTTGAAATATAACGGGGAAATATATTAAAGATGTCTTGTTTTCAATAATTCTGTCTCATAAATCCGGCTGAATTAAAGTAATAGTCTAGATTAGGTTAATTTTAGGAATGCGACTTTAGAAAAATCAATAATGAAAATTAATTGTACACGGAAAGAAAACACTCGGGATAAATCAAGTTTTTTATGATTACTTGAAGTACGAGTCGAACTCACAAATTCAAGTACGAGTAACACTAAAACGTACTCATAACAATCCTTAATTGGATTACTTTCGAAACTAAATCCCGGAATTTCTTGAAAGAAGTATAAAATTCTTAAATCAAGTAAAAAAAAGATTAAACTTTTCGTTGTGTTTAACCCTCCGGCTTACGCATGTTTTGATTTTCTATACACATTGAAAAAAGGTCTGACCAGAGTCATGTGTACCACGAAGGGTTAAAAAGTAAACTTGAACTCTTGCTTCTCATTTAGTTTATATTTTTGGTTAAATATTAAGATTTTTAAAGTAAAAACCATATCGGGCATTATGTTGGTGTTTTATCTTTGTGTAATGTGTAAACCGGGTAAGTAAATCAATCATAATAATTTTTTCTTTCCAATTTCTTTTTTGGTTTCTTTCAAGTACGAATTCTGAATAAAATCAACTTTATAATACTTGAATCAAGCGTATTTTGAGATTTATTTAATCTTAGTTTTACTTAACTCAATCTCATTTTCGGATTATTTCAAGTACGAAACGGGATTGAATATGGATAAGTATTTTGTATTTGAAAATCCGTACTTGTATCAATCCGGTATAAGAACACGAAAATTAACACCATTCGTTGTTAAAAGTGAGCCGACTACGTTTGTGTTGAATTTGATAACGGATGGCGCCAAGATTTTTAAACCTCCTTGTTGTCATTTTATCATCATTAGTTCTCATTCTGACCACAAACTGGCATCATATTTAAACCCTAATCTGATTTCGACAACATGTAGTTAATATTTTGATAACAAACCGTCAATTTATAAACAACATTAAGTTGTCATTTTTACAACATATTGTTTTTAGTCTGGTAACCTATTGTATTAACCAAAGCAATAAAAACAGATGAGATATATAGCTGTGGCATTTTGACACAACATCTTAAGTCAAATTAAAAAAGTTAAACAAAATGTTGTAAATCATACGAATTTCCATTCGAAAAGCATTTTTGTTTACGTTTTTTAAATTTTGTATTATAAACGAAATTTTTCTTTAATTTTGGTTTATTTTATTACTTGATAAAAATGAATTTTTCACCGTGATTTTTTTAAAAACTTTTTTGTTATCTTATCTCGACTTAAGATGTTTTGTCAAAATGCGTCAGATATATTTTTTTTATTTGCTTAATGTTTGTGCACTAAAATTAAAGTTTACAGATTTAATTTGAAAAATATGTTCATCGTTGCGTATTTATTAATTAAAGAGCACCTAAACTTTTTCCACAACTGGAACCCTTATTTGCTCTGTTTAGATTGGAGAATACAGCTTCTGCTAAATCGGATATGATGGGTGCTAATTTTACGTAGTGTACCTGTAGCTCCAGATGTTGAGCGATTGTAGACCGAGTTTTATGATGGTTTTTATATATCTTATATATATAAATAAATAACAGATTTAACAGGTGCCGCAACAACTACATAACCAACGCTTACTGTCAATATCGGCTTGCTTAATACAAGCAAAGTAATATACATCTTTATAATCTTAATCTTATGTAGGCAGGTCATTGACATATTTTCTGTTATGAACATCGACTTAAACTAAAAAAAATTCAACATGTACTATCGGGCTTTTCAGCAGGAACGACACATTTTTCATCGCCCTCCAATATAGAAAAATCCAAGGACGGCAAAACAAAATTAATTGTTCGATTCTTTCCATCCGCTCACTGGTATGTTAAAAGGCCTCAAAGTGCCACCAGTAAATACCATGATCACAAAATATTCAATAAAATATCTAAAAAGGCTTGAATTTAGGATTTAGGTGCAAATCCATTAGCTCGAAAAATTTTAAATTATAGCCACATTCGTTTAAGGAGAATGGATACTGCAGCACTTATGCGATCAGAACAGCACTTAACACCTATGTTGATGGCAACACTGATTAGGAGAGTTGTTGTCCGACTTTGGCAGGCCGTAAACTTAAGAATTATAATAACAGTTTATTAATTTTTGTAAGTTCATATTTTAAAATTTATATGAAGAATCAGTAAATAAATAAATTATAAAAACTTGCTGGCCGTCCCGGCTTCGCTCGGTAGCTGATTACTAATGATCGATGGAGCCGTTTTCTGATTTTAGGTAAATCGAAAAAAGTGGGCTTAAAAGTGGGCGGGGAAATATTTTCTTTCCTTAAAAACCTAAGTTGGACCATAGCGACCATTTAAAAAAAAAAATCGTCCAAATCGGTCAAATAAATAGAAAAAGTGGCCGTAAAAGTAGGCGTGGTAAATTTTTCTTTCGATGAAAACTTAAAATGGATTAACACGAAAATATGAAAAAAAAATTTGTCAAATCGATGGAGCCGTTTTCTGATTTTAGGTAAATCGAAAAAAGTGGGCGGGGCAAAATTTTCTTTTCGTACAAACCTAAGTTGGACCATGGCAATAATTTTAAAGGAAAAATCGTCCAAAACTGTCAAGCCGTTCTCAAGTTATGCGCTTAATAGAAAAAGTGGGCGTAAAAGTAGGCGTGGTAAATTTTTCTTTCGATGAAAACTTTAAAGGGATTAATACGACCATTTGAAAGAAAAATTAGTCAAATCGATGGAGCCGTTTTCTGATTTTAGGTAAATCGAAAAAAGTGGGCGCGGTAAAATTTTCTTTACGTATAAACCTAAGTTGGACCATGGCGATCATTTTAAAATCGTCCAAATCGGTCAAGCCGTTCTCAAGTTATGCGATCAGCAACAGACAACATTTCATTTTTATTATATAGATATATCTGGAATAGGAGTTAAATCGGCTTCGCAATTCATTTGTTGGCTTACGTTTACGTTTTATCGCGGCTACGTTGAGTGAGTTTTATTGAGACTAGCTTGATAGGAAAATTCTTGTATTTAAACGTGCGAGCAAACTCATGTGATACATGGAGCACAACTTAAAAAAAAAATTGCGGTTTGGTTCGATTTTTATGCTGGCAGCGCAATTGCCCCATTTTTTTTTTTTTTTTTGCAAACAATATTACTAATGCATATTAAATCATTATTGTGAGGATAATGTAATTATTTCTTATGACGATATTGTAGCGGTATTGTCTTTCAATATGTTGTGTGTAAAACCTTAAAATCGTTTTAAAACTAATAATTTAGAGTTATGACGATGTTGCATCAATTAAGCGATATGTGGTTCCAACACGACACATAAGTTTTGATTTACTTGAGCACCTACTTTGGCCGCCGAATCATAGGGTGGTCTAACCACTAGATGTAATTAAAGAGTCTACCAACGCCCCCATGTGTGTCACTCCACACAACGTACACTGGTATCAGCTTGAGTGCATGGATTCATCAGAAATCAGTACACTTCCATTTCGCTTTGAAGCTGGAACCATATTCCCTCCACAGTTAAAATATAGCGGCAACATCAAAGGATATCTGCCAGCAGGCCGAATATCCCTACAATGGTAAAAAATTAACACCTAATACTGTAATTTTAAAATCTTCCTATCCATGATTTTGGTTAAAAACTACCCTCACGAAAAGTGACCTCCTACAGAGCGGCACCAATAACCATGCCCCATCCGGGACATTAGTCCCAGGGACTGCTGCTTCTCGTGGGTATCTTTCAATTTCAAACCTTGCCGTGTCTATGGTGTTCGCTGCACGAAGCTTTCCTTCGTGAGTACTTCGCCAAGAGATTGTACCTTCCTCAATACGTAAAGCACACCCACTTGGATTTGTTGGATTTCGATTATTCAAGTATAAATCATTGGCCTAGGGAAACAACCCAATATACATAGGAAAACCTGTAGGACAACTTCGAAAGCAACATTTCAAATAATTCGGCCGATTTGTGCGCTTGAGTCATAGCAAAATGCGTCGTTCCTAATAAAAAACCCTTTAGCTCTCATATTATAGAATAAAAAATTAATCATAGCATTTGTTGAAATTAATATGTAAATGCTATTTTTAATTAAGACAATCATTTGTTAAAATAATTTTGCACGGGTATTAATAAATTTTATAAATTATAATTTTTACAACTTTTATTATTTTCTAATGTAAATTTTAGCGCCAACAATTATTTGCATTCTAAACAAATTTGCTGCTGTAAAACAACACAACAACAACAAAACAAAAAGTTAAAAATAAAAAAAAATGCAAAAAGTGTAAAATTTAATTAAAATCAAGTCATTCAGTTATTCACTTGCGATTTGCAGTGCTGCAGTTTCGTTAAGTTTAGACAGCCAACTAAAACAATCTGTCGACATCGTTAGCAGTTCGTTTAAATCGTTCTCACGATATTTTTTCTTGTTTTATTTCTACGTCCAATTAGTGCAAATGCTATTTAGATTTTTTTTTATTTTATAAAAGTTTACTTATAAATCATATTAATTAATAAATGACGTTTATTTGTTGATTAAGAAAATTTTAATTGTTTTAAATTAATAATTTATTTGCATATCCCATCTTTAAAGGCTTAACTGGAAGACATTGCTTGTGAAATGCATTTCAGGATAATTTATAATGAATACGACATATGAAAAGTGCGTGGGTGGAAAAAAACATGAGTCGGATTGGCAGAGGAAAAAATAATGCTGAACGCAAAAAAATAAACACATTTTTTGTAAATTGAGGGAATGCAGTTAAATGCACTTTAAACGAGCATGTCTGGCTATCAGTAACTGCCAAAGTTTATTAACCTTGTAAAACTAAAGATACGCTAACTAGTAAGCGTTGTATCTTAAAAAATTTTATTTTTTACAAGCACATTTGCGAGTCTTAAAACAATTATCAAGTTTGACTTATTCATAAAGCAAACAGTAGAATCCTGATTTGCGGGAATGAAAAAAAATAGGTTAACATAAAAAGCGGTTTTAGGTTATGGGGGTGGAGGGTATAATTAACAGTAACTTTTGTCACATTTCATCGCGTTGCCGGCATATAAAAGGCTCCTTTTGCAGTTTAAAGGGCTGGGGTAAAATTTTTGGCATAATTTTCCTGATTTTTACAAAATTTAATGTATTCAAATACTATTGTAGTGTTATCAGCAACATTATAAGCTTAAGCTGCAGGTCCACAACAGGCGTTTAATGCGTTGAAGCATCTGTCAACAAGTCAGTGTAAAATTGTATTGACAACTTACACAGCCACTCGTAGAGAGCATATATGTACGTATCAAACGTGAAAAGATATTATAAATCAGAGTACGCAAATAAACGTTGTATACTGTATTTTAGTGTTCTGTACGGTAGGAATATGGAAAACAGAAACTCTAATAGTGTTTGTGTAGTTTAAACATTAAAAAAAGTTTATCTATATGTGATCTTCGTACACAATGAAACTACACTGATAGAAAAGGCGTCATAACGCTGCTGTATTTTGACATCAGTACTATGACAAGTGTCTTTGTTTTTGACCCCATGACACTTTTCATCATTGTGATGTCAACCTTAACATCACTTGGCTAAAGTGTCATCAGGGTCAAAATTAAAATATTACGTCATCACAGAAATGACGAACAAGTCCTCAGTGCGATGACGCAGTAACATCGGAGAAAGCATCAATTTAATGACAGTTTGTCATTAAGTCAGAGTCATTGGAATTGACTGAAGTCAAAGTGAGAGAATATTATAATTAACTTACCCGTTGCATATGTTTGTTTCAAGTTTGTTGAATTACGACCTTACGACCAGCAGAACTCTCAATAATAAGACACCAGCACCATGCCTCATGTGGTTTTCGAAATCAGTCTACTTTAAAAATTTCATGTATTTAACTAAATAATTTAAAAAAATAGAATAAAGGAATTTTTGTTTCTTATAATACATTGTAATCATGAAAAAAATGTTAATTATATACAAAATGTGGCATCGAATTTATGTCATTATAGTCATAAAATAGATGACACGTAAAAAATGACAAACTTGTACGAAACTTTAGTCATTGGATTGATGTTACTTTTTGCATCATTGATCCATTTATAGTAACATTGATGTCACAATTCTGATGTTAGGTCATCATCAATGTGAAGATGCATTTTTCTATCAGTGTACTGTACTAATCCAACTCAACATTATGATAAGAATATATCATTACGTTCTGTTTTTCGTCGTGCAATACTTATAAGAAACGTTGCTTAAATTTTTTGCAGCACGTTCGTTCAGTAATGAGGACAAAACACAGCAGAACAATAAAATAAAACTAATAAAAAACAGAACACTACATAATGTTTGTTACTTTCGTGAAAAGAGTTATGAACGGTATTTAAGGTGATGTACTAGTACACAAACACTAAAAAATTTGAGTTGTTTTCTAGGTGTGTCTGCCGTACGCTAAATAATGTTTGCTTTTCTTCAAACACTACCAGAAATTGTCAAAAGCATTGAGCGCGTAGTGTGGACCTCCAGCTTTATTGAGCATTAAGCGTTAAACTTCCTGTCTGCAGGCGGAATCTATTTAGATAGCAAATGTTTTTCAATTGTCTTAAAGAATTTGACCTGTATATTAATTACAAACTTAGCAGATATCGAATTATAATGTGGACCTAAGTTTATTAGTGAAATAAAAAAGGATATCTATAATCGTTCTCAATCTTTATATCGTATCGTATCGTATAATCGTATGAACGAAATTCTCCGGCCCTTTGTTCCTTGTATACATTATAACCGAAATTCTACTGTATTTCGATATTTGCATATGAACTTGACTGCTTATGCATTTAAAATTGATGTTTATCGCTGTTTAATGTGATTTTTATATGTGGTCATTAATTAAGCAGCTTTTAAAAGGAAAAGATTTTTAAGACATAAAATTACAAGTATATGGGCAATTCTTAAAAATTAAGGTTACAAAAAAAAGCAGAACGTAAAAGACATTGATATAATTTTATGTACAAATAATGGGACACTTTTTTGAATATGATACGGCTGGACTTAACCCATCAGAAGAGCTCTAAATACCTGTTGAAACGAGAACCACAGTTCCTTTTACATTAGGAGAGTTTTCGTCCGGCATTAGCGTAAACTTAAGAAAAGGAATAAGATTTGATAAATTATTGTTAGTTCATGTTTAAATAAATGAAGATTTAATAAATAAACAAGTTAGAGTGCTATATTCGGCTGTGCCGAATCTTTGATACCCTCCACCGACAGTTCGAATGTTTAAGGAGTAATATCTGTATGATGTCTTTTTATTATTATTATTATCTTAAACTGTGACGATTTGTTATTTATTATGGTTTTAGGAGACTAAACTGTTTTCCGGGAGTAGGGCATATATGGGGCCTAGGGTAAATTATGTACCGATCTTCACGAAATTTCACAGTATCATTTATAGTCCTATAAAATTGTGACGAGCCAAAATTTGTTATGATTGCATTATTTTTTACGGTTTTAAGCGTACTAAACTGTTTTCCGGGAGTAGTGTTTATATGGGGCTTAGGGTAAATTATGGACCGACCTTCGCGAAATTTTACAGTGTAATTTCTAGTCGAATAAAACGGACTTGTGCAAAATCTTATGTCATTCCGTGCATTTTTGAATCATTTATGTTAGTTTTTGTAACAAAATTATCAAGTTTTTGAAGGTGGTGGTTCCACATTTTGATTCATAGCTCTGGTCCTACTGAACCGATTTTGCTGAAATTCAATCCCAAACTGCTTAGGATAACTACAAGCAATTTGACACCTAGTTTGTTTATTTCTTTTGAGTTTTTCGAAAGTGAGCGTGTTTTCAACAGACGGACAGACGGACAGACGGACAGACGGACAGACGGACAGACAGACGGACATGGCTAAATCGACTTAGAATTACTCAAGCAGCCAGAATATATATACTTTATGGGGTCTGAGATGAATAATAAAAAAGTTTCACACGGAATGACAAACTTAGTATACCCTCTTCACAACTAATTGTGGTGGAGGGTATAAAAAAAAAATCAATTATATCACAAATTTTGAGACTTAATTTAAATCTTAAGATATCATGTTATCATGTTATCATAAGTTATCATGTTCATATGAAGAAAACATAGTACATCTAAGTATATATGAATTTACTTGTTTCGAGCATTTTTTCCGTCTTAGCGGCTTGATTTGGCGAGGGACCAACCTCCGATTCATATTTTAACTTCCACGTGAGTAAATTTTATTTTATAAATTCAAAAAATCTCCTTATTAGATTGTCACTCAGGACATTGCATGCTTAATAATATAAACGAAAATTAATCAAAGTACCAGATGTTGAACAAAAAGTACCAAAAAGCTCCCTTTATCCTTATTCCTTGTTCACTCAGGACCATGCATTTTTAATTTTATCTTTATAGGTCGAATATTAACAAAAATTCAAAACGTACCAAAGGAAAACTAAAAAGTACCAAAATTTTTCATCTTATAGGTTTTCATTCACTCAGGACCCTTTACCGATAATATTACGTTTCTAAGTAATAACATGATGCACGGAAAAATAAAGGAAAGAAATTTAATTTTCCGTTTTTCCCGTATTTATGTAGTCGAAATGTTGGAAACCCGGTTTCTAAAAAATGTCGAATAATCGATAACCCTAATTTTTTATTATTTGATAATTGAAAAAAAAAAACCAATTTTTTGTATTTCTGTTAGTAGCAACTTTGAACGCGTATAACTCTGAAACTCTTGAACCGATAATAAAAATAAAAAATATATTGTGCACTTCTGTAAGTAAATATATTTAAAATAGTGTATATTTTGTTCAAATCGGTTGACATACAGAGGAGGAAAGTGTTCTTAACTGTTTTGCCTTTGCCGATTTATATAAAGATATATAAAAATGAAAAATGTTTGTGTGTTTGTTTGTTTGTTGGCTTATAGACTCCTAAACTACAGAACCGATTTTCCTGATTTTCCTTATTTTTTCGATAGGGGGAGGGGAATTGGTACTCCCCATAGGATGCCAATATTTAATATCGCATATCTTAAAAGCCACTGCATGCATTTTGTTGAATTTTTGGTAGTAGGAACTTCTGATCCCAAAAATTGAAACAAAATAGCAGCGGGGGAAATGGCATCTCCCATAGGACGCAAATGTTTAATATCGCATATCTTAAGAACTGTTATAGTGAGAATGTTCAAACTTTGTAGAAGTCACTCTTATGGTATACTACACTTTTGAAAATAAAACTAAAGCGGGTAGGCGTATATTAAATATCTCTCAAGTGAAGAACTATTAAAGGGAGAGTCTTCAAAAGTGGTTAAAGCAGTGTAGCGAAGCGCACCGGGTTAAGCTAGTGCCATATAAAAAAAACATCTTAAATTACCCCCTTTTCTAATTAAATATACATATCTGTGGCATTTTGACAAAACATCTTAAGTCAAATTTAAAAAGTTGAAAAAATGTTGTTAATCATACGAATATTCATTAAAAAAACATTTTAGTTTACGTTTTTAAAATTTTGTATTATTAACGAAATTTTTCTTTAATTTTGGTTTATTTTATTATTTGATAAAAATGATTTTTTCACCGATTTGTTTTTTTTTTTTTGCTATCTTAACTCGACTTAAGCTGTTTTATCAAAATGCCACAGATATAATACTGTTTTGAACAAGGCGAATTCATACAAGGTGGTCTTATTTTGAAAACGGATACAACACTGTAAACTACTTTAACGTTGTGTCAAAATAATACAACACTGAAGTAAACAAATTAGATTTGCACTTACATACAAACATGTAAATATAAATGTCAACAAAAGTAACAGCATATCATTTTGACACAAGGTTAGTTTTCAGCTGTTGCTTTCGTAGCAAGCCAAGACCACCTTGTATGAATTCGCCTTGGTTTTGAACTATTTTTTGCCAATATTTCTTTTTTTATTACTAATTTTTTGTTTTGTTAAAATATGGTAACACTATGATTTAATAAATGTAAACAGACAAATAATAAAAATTAATTTATAAAAACTTTTTAAAAAAATTAAAGAAGAAAATGCATACAAAGCTGCGAAATAAAAAAACGAATGCTTATATAATCTGGCGTCCAAGGTATTTATTTCCTTAAATTCAAACAAATTTTAAATGACATTAATGACTGTTCTTAGCGCCCTTATTGTGTCTCATTTGACGAATTTACGCAACCAATTCTTGCTGACGAATTCGTCGTGCAAGCTTTTAACCAGTCATGACATATCTTGCGACAAAGTCACGATTTGTAAAATGCTATGTCTGGTCCGTTCTGTTTATTTTGAAGAATGAATCTGGATGAACAACTAGTTAAAACTAGGGCTGTGGAGTTGTCAAAAAAATTCTAATTCCGACTCCAACTCCAACCGCTTAAATTTTTTAAGTACGACTCTGACTCCGACTCCAACTTCGACTTCTATTCTATTCTAGCCTTGATGCTAAATGTAAAACCATAAAAAAAACCAAAAGCAGAGTTTGGAATATACTGTCAAATAATTAAAATATTATTGTAACCACTAAAACACGTCTGAGAAAACCCGTCAATTTTAAATACAAAAAACTAAGAAAATACTTTCATAACAGGAATTTATTAAGAACCGCACAAGACCTGGCCAGACAATTACAGCTTGGACAATCAACCACCTTTATTGTGTAAAGCGCACGTCAATGTTCTGCACATGCGATTTGTTTTTGGAGCCAGTCAAAACAAAACAATCCTAATTTGCCATCAGGCATGTTCCTTCAATTTTCTGTTATGACAATCTTTGTCCTCTTGTGGTTTAATTATTTAAAAATCCATTGTAATCAAAAATCGTAATGAACGACCAATATTTAAGTAGCATCTATATTAGGCAATAAAATCACATAATTTTAAAAATATTTTTTAAATGTCCTTAACTTTTTTGTGCGAAAAATTTCAAGTAATTAAGTTTAACAATTATCATCCTTTCAAATGTCATTTAAATTATTTCATATTTAATTATACATTATTGTACTTTTACATGTTCATCCTTATTTGGGTTTGTCTGTTTGTTGCTACTCATTAATTCTTGTTTCTTTTTTGTTTGTGTGTTTCTGTCTGTCTTGCAATGAATAAGGGAATAAATGATTGTAAGCCGTTACCTACAACTTCCTTTTTTGAATGACAGAAAAGCCATAAAATTGTCATTTCCGTTTAATGTGTACGTAAATGAAAGACAAATAAGCAAACAAATAGAAAGGCAAACAGACAGTTGGGCAAACTGACTAATAAACGAAAAAACTCTGCCCAGTATTTAGTCATAATATCAACCACAAAAAATTTAAATACACAAGAAAAATAAAAAAAACCTTATATTACCGAATATGAAAAAAATGCAAAATATTTTAGTGTTCTAAAAGTTTAAATACTAAAAAAATATTCTGAAAATTTTATGTATTTATATATATGTAAAATTTCAAATATTTGAAATTAAAATCTTTAAGAAAAACGTTTTTCAAATCTCTACTCGTAATTCTAACTCTCTTCTTTTCGAAGATCAACAAATATTTAAAACTTTTTACTCGATATTCGGCCAAACGTGTACGTACAGCTTTTGAAAAATACTGGCTGCATATCAAATCCATAGACATGATTAAGTGGAAAGAAAATACGTATGAAATTACAACAATCCGAATAAAATTTTTTATTTTTTGTTGTTGGTCGAGACATGTCATTAACATGCCACAAACCAATAAAAAATGGGACAACAATGCCCGTGTTCACAACAAAAATATTGTAAACTTTCAATTGCAAACATGTCATTAAAGGTTTTTATTAAAAACATATTTTCCACAATCCTTTTCGTTAGCAAAATGTGTCATTTTTAGACAGAAGTCCATTAAACAACAAAAGAAATGGATTTGTGAAACGATAATGACAATTTTTTAAAATCGATTCCATACAGAGGTGTAGTAGATTTTTAGGACTGTTTTGAAAACTTCAAAAAACACTTTCAATACAGATGCAAAAGACATCTCAAAAAGGGTCAGGTTGTTCATTGAAAATGATAAATATATTCTGAATGTAAAAGTGATGGCTATGACACACTTAAGTGTTTTATAAATGTTTGACCATTTTAATTTTATAGTGGAGTATGAGTTAATTCTAAAATTTGTATCCTCGAATTTTTTGGTTGTTTATGAATCGTATATTGTAATGCGAAATTTCGATAACCACTACATACCTTTTTACAACAATAATTAATTATTTATACACGAGATGTTCCCAATTGAATACATTTGAACACTTCGGTAACTAAAGCTTCTCTGCATAGCTGGTCTTCGATCGGGAGTCTTTATGTTATAACAAACACTGGGCTCACTAGCTTAAGCTTTTGAATTCGTGAGTTGATATCAGGATTTTGAAACTTACGATTTCAAAATTTGAAATTATAAATTTCGGGATCTTGAGATTCAGAATTCTGGATTTCGGGATCTAAAAAATTTAGATTTTTGACATTTCGGGATTTTGATTCTATAAAAATTATTAATTTGTTATTTTGTTAAATCTTTCGTCTCACAGTTTGACAATAATGAAGACAACAATTAATTGTTTATAACACTCCAAAAAATGTTATAGTATGACATTCCGTGACACTTTTTCAAGTGTCATTATGCCATAGACATTATGACATACCAGACAGAGGTGGCAACACTGGACTTAACTCATGCTTTTTCATAAATCGTTCTTTAATTAAAATAAATATAATTAATCTTACTTTTCCTTATTGTTATATCCTTCACCGAAGATAAAAGAGTATATATGAGTTTGTCAGCCCGTTTGAAACATCCACTGTATTAATCCCAGACCCTTTAAAGCATACATTTCTGGATATTTATGAGAAGAGAAGCTCAATTCCGGTTTACCGTTTGTCTGTCCATCGGTTGAAATGGGGTTTCCGAAGACCCCAGATATGATGGGAACTTGGTTGGTATATATTTATGACAGATATACTCATTTAAATTGTGCTTTTGTAATTTAGCCAGATCGATCCATAAATGACTGATATATGAGCAAAAAACCACGCCCCTAATTTTACCCATAAATCCCTTGTTGTTGTTTTATTTCTTTTTTCTGTATATCTGGAGAACGGCAAGAGCCAAAGTTTTTAAATAAGATACAAGCATCTTGATTAACAATAAACAACCCCCTAAAAAATGGGCGGGATTAGAGAAGTGGGCGTGGCACCTCCCATACAAAGACATTATATATTTCTTTATATCTGGAGAATGAAGAGAGCCAAAGTTTCGAAATTAGGTTCAAGCATCTCGGTTATCAATACACAACATTCCAGAAAATCAAAGCGGAATTGAAGAAGTGGGTGTGGCACAAAATAATTTTTTTATATCTGAAGAACGGTAAGAGAAATATTGCCCAAATTTGATATACAAGCTGGGTTATTAATACACAACCTTTAAAAAAATATCGGCGGGATTAGAGAAGTGGGCGTGGCACCTCCCATTAAAAGACGTTATAGATTTCTCTGTATCTGGAGAATGGCAAAAGTCAAAGTTTTCAAACTAAATAGAATTAAAATTTAGGCGGGATTGGGAAGAAGACGTGGCACAAAATACATTTATTTATATCTTAATTAACTTTCTGCTCTAGTCGTACCATGGTGAAGGGTATATAAGATTTGGCATAGCCGAATAAAGCACTCCCGCTTGTTTTTTTTCTCCTCGGGAATGAAAGATTAACTTGATACGTTCCAGTGAATTAGTAAACTACGCTAAATTAGAAACTATTTTTATATAATTTACTTATGCATTTTTATGGATATGTTTAAAAAAAAAAATATTTAAAAACAATTTACATTTTGCACTTAAAGTAAATCTGTTTTACAAGTTTTTTAGATCTTCTTTAAAAGCAATAAATATATGTCAATATAAATAAATAATATTCTCAAATCAATAACAGAAGAAATTGTTTTAAAAAGTCGAACATTTTCAATGTAAATATTGGGAATATTTATTACAATTGCTAACATTCAATTTTTAACTTAATTTTGAATTTGTTTTAAGATATTATTTTCCTATTTTTAATAATCTATTTCTATCAACTTTATTTACAGAAAGCCACTTGTAATAGTATTACAAGAAAAAAAGAATGAAAATGTTTTACTTTTATTGCTTTCAAAAGAAAATGATAAATTTTCATTTTATCGATTCTAAAAAAAAAAAAGGAAAAACTTTAAGGAAAATTGTGAACTGTGTTTGTGTTTCTTTAACTTTTTCCTCTAATTTCAAATTCAAGCATATTTTCGAATAAATAGACAACAACAGCAATAATAATAATAATAAACAATATTTTCTTTCTTCTCTTGTTTGTGTAAATAATAAAATCGAAAATAAATTTATAGCAAGTGATTTGTTAACAAATAAAGAAATAAAAAAAAATTTAACAGAATTGTTAAGTCAGACCAGTGTTGCCAATTTAGCCATTTAGTGGCTAGATTAAGCCATTTTTCACCCTGTTTAGCCATTAAAAAATGAGTTTAGCCATTAGCCATTTTTTTTTAGCCATTTTCCAACTTGTTTAGCCATAAATTTTTTTTTGCCGTTTTTATTTTAAAAGAATAATTTTTATTTTGTTATAAAAATTTATAAAAGTATAATAAACATTTTTAACAATTAAAATGCCTTTAATTTAAATCAAAACTTTTACAAATGCTTAAAATCGCTAAAAAAAGAGGATGAAACATCTTTTAAAGTAAATGAACAGTATTCCAATATTTAATTTATAAAAGGGATCAACACAAACATCAGTGTTTCTTTCTGGTACAGGTCGCAATTTTGGAGATAATTTGACAAAATTTGGTACATAGGTTCTAATGTGGTGTAGGGCATCGTACCCTACACCAATACTTTTTAACTTATTTTTAGTTGTAGAACTGGACTCAAAAGGTTGGGTAAATGTTGTCGTGATTATGGTTTACCTTCAAATTATTTAAAACTAATAGGCACGAGTGCTTCCTATGAGATGAAAAATAACGACATCAAAATTATCGATGATTTAATTTTAAATATCTATCAAAATTTTAATTTACGTTTATTCTTATAACAAATTGATCTTAACTTACAATTTCATCGTAAAAAACTTTAAATGAATTATTTCTGTGTTGTTATTGAATTTTAATAAGTTTTTATTTAAAAAAAACTTTTAGCCATTTTTTAGCCCATTTTTAGCCATTTTTCCCCGTAAATTTAGCCATTTTTAGTCACCAAGTTTTGGCAACACTGAGTCAGACAGACAGGCCAGGCCGGCAGTTAGACACTCATAGATACAAAACCTAGATATGCATAGGAAAAAAGAAAAAACGAAATAATGCATTCAACCACAGATACCGTCATTAGAGAGCTTTAATGCTTTGCGACTCTTAAAAAGGAGAAACTATGAAGGAAGGAACAGCAAGATAACCAACTCAAAACGACCCTTGTTGTTAAATTATTTTTGTTTTATTCGAATGCTCTTAACTGAATGCACCACTCGTGTATCTGAGAATCAGTACCAATGAATTGAATAAAAAACCAACCACAGAAAGCATGAATCTAAATTTAACACTTCTACAACACTTATTTAGATTTATTAAAGTACAATAGCATACAAAACAAATTGTTTGTGAGTTTTTTATTTAGTTTTTTTTTTTTTTGTTTCTTATAATTCGGGCTAAAACTAATAAAATCTTAAATTTACTACATAAAAAAATCACCATAAATGAATGAATGAATGAAAGACGGAACCGAATAACAAACATTATGAATCAATGAAAAATATGGGACACCAGCTGTGCAATTTTCATTTTTATGGTTTTCAACTGCATTTTTTTTTTTTTGTTTTGATGCAATTTAGTAGAGGGTGGGTTTTATTATTGCAAGTACTCTAATGATACATGGTTGAATTTTATTTATAGGCTATTTTTTTCAATTCTAGGCGACTCATTGCGGTTCCATTACACGCTCCTATGGCAAATAAAGTATATTTAAATAATATTTTATTAATAAAAAATGACATTAACCTATTAAGATCGCTAAATTAGTTCGAAATTATAATATTTTTGCCAACAACATAAGAGCGAGCTTATAACTACTATTTCTCAATAAATTTACTTAGGTCTGTTTTAAGTGTTTTCACACTTAGGGCCATTATTACAACTTACAAATAGTTATTTTTAGGATGCTATCTGACAGATAAATAGTTTTTGGTTATTACAAGTTAACATTAACCTAAAAAGTGACTGATAAGCTAACATCAGGTTTGTCCTCATGGTAACTTTACAAGTGAACTTTAAGAACTTGAAGATGCCATTTTTTCTGCTGAAGATATGGTAACTTCAATGACAGTTTTATGTAGTCGTAGTCGTTGCCACTACGTATTTTAAACAACCAAAAGTAGTCGGTATATACTGCAATGTTGCCACAGTATATAAATTACATTTTTTATTTTATCGGACAGTTCTAATAATGGAAAAAACTTATTGGTCACTTTATCGTTCAAGATAGCTATTGTTCGTTAACTATCAGCAACTTTATCATTAGGTTGTAATAATGGCCCTTAAGGTTTTAATACAAAATTTAGTTTTAACATTAAAACCAATCATTTAAACCTGGTTTTACCATACAAAATTATTTTGTTGAAATCTTCATAAAAACTTTTTCGATATGGTTACGGTACATACAACTATGCTTTCGTTGTACTGCAACCAAGTTAAACAGATAGAAAACAGCTGGTAATGTTTGATGACGCTCAGTAAAAAAAAAAAAAAAATTATAAACTTAATTTCTTATAATTAGTATTGTAAAGGGTGTCCCAACTAGAAGGCAATTTTTAAATCTTAAATAAAACACAGATATTTAAAAAAAAAATCGTGAAACTTTATTATATCGTAAAGTAGACAGAATGAGGTTATGTATGGAACAATATATCGTGCAGATGGCCGCCGCGGCTTTGCTGGCACACACGCGATCTTTTAATGAAATTTTCAATGACCTTTTTGCATAAATGCTGCGGTATTTCATTAATGCAGCGTCCAATTTCCTCTTTTAAGGCTTGAGTCGTCGTCGGCTTATTCGCGTAAACCATCGACTTCAAAAAACCCCAAAGAAAAAAATCTAAAGGTGTTAAATCGCACGATCTAGGCGGCCAATTCTGGTCTCTTAAACGTGAAATAACACGACCGGAAAATGACTGATGCAGCAATTGAATGATTTTATCGGCAAAATCGGCAGTTTCATGTTGTTCCTGAGTCAATTGAACTTTGTATGCATGAAGATGCAAATCTTTCGTCAAAATTCGCTGCATAGTGGATTTGGAGACACCAATTTGCTGAGCTCGGTGTCGAATTGAGGTGGATGGAGTTTGAGCGACAACATCACGTACAGCTGCGACATTTTCGGTCGATCGACCAGGTCGAAGGCGCGTTGTTGTCTTTACATCACTAACAGACCCAGTTTCGGCAAATTTATCCATTAATCTCTTTACAGTTGACTCTTTTGGAGCATTATTGTGACCCCAAATTGATCGCAATTTGCGAACTGTAGCCGCAAAACTTTCACCATTTTGGTAAAACAATTTCACAATGAGTATGCGTTGTTCTTCGTGTAGCGCTCCATTTTTACTAACTTCGTACCTTCTACTAGCAAACAATAACAATTGTTAAAATGTCAAACAATGACACTTCGAATGGCGCCAAATTAGTTATTTTGTTGGTCTGTTTATGGTTTTTAATCGAAATTTTGATATTTTATTTAGGTTAAAGTTCATCAAATTAAATTTTTCATTTAATTATTTTAATGAAGAAAGGAATTTTAAAACATGAAATTAATTAAAATTTATTGATAATTTTTAATTCCTGACTGCCGCGGGAATCGAACTCAGGTTTTCACGGACAGGTTTCCCTTAAGCGGCTGATACACTTGCAATAAAATTGTTCAATTTTACGTATTGTACAATTATATCGCCATATTCGAAGGTTGCAACAATCAAAAGACTTTTGATTTTTATTGCACAACGAAAAGAAAGTGAAATGTGTTGGCAACATTGCACAATGCTGTTTATGTCATTCCTACAGGTTATGTTCACCTTTTTATTGAAAGAATTAAACCATTGTCCGACTTATTGCATAAAATAGGACAAAATGGAAATAATATGGCGAATATCATGCACAATAATATTGCAAGTGTATGGGCCTCTTTACATGTTTCAATTGCAACCACTCCATCTATTCAAAGGGTTTTGACGTTTAACACTCACAGCCATTGACGACTGCTCGCACATCTAATCTATGGACAAATAGCTGATTAAGATATCTCCTAAATAAAAGATTGTTATAAATAGGACATGGTTCGAACGATTAATGTTAGCTCTGGATATTATTCCCTTGATATTGGCCGTTTAAGGCTTATTACTACAACTTGGCGATACTAAAAGGAACGATTTAATCGGACGTATTAAAAGTAATTTTTATTATTCAACTTTACTTTAACCTTAAGTGAGCGATAAGCCAAAAGTAAGATTAAATCCTTTAACCAATGTCAATTTGTAACAATGGCCCCAAGTACCGATTAATGTGTTCTACTGCTGCTTTCTAGAATTTACAAAAACATACATACGTCAATTAAATTGTCAAACTAGAGGCACAAACTTAGGAGCCAAGGAATTTCGTGTGTAACTAAAAATTCTTCATAATTCGCAGAATTTGGACATTTCTTACGGATTTTGCTAGTTGCGTTAACAAATCCATTTTAATTCACTAATCGGAATTTAAAGGGTGCAATATGTAAAAAGAAACGCTGATTGTTTTGAGAAAACAAATTTTCACGCCACGGTTACTTCAACTTTCGCAAAGCTGCTTTGGGTTGGAAACGCATCTCACGCGTCATTATTTCCTAAGAGCAATCAGGCCATGTTTTGCGTAAGCCGTTATTTGCGATGACTTCTTTTAATATTTCTAGGCGAAATAATTGCTCTTTAGTGGGGTTGCTACACGGATTTAGTCCTCCCTTAAAAAGCCACAACCATATTATAATGCTTCTTAGCATGTTATGGTTAAATATGACAATAATTTGTTTACCACTGTTTTGTTTTAAATTAACAATAGAATTTTCCTCTTTTCCAAGAGATTGAAAAACAGCCATGCAATTATAGCTGTTTAAGATAGTATTGTTATTATAAACCATAACATGTACGGAGACAGCCATTATATGATTGTGGCTTCTTGATGGAGGACTAATTTAACCATAATAGTTTTGTTGGATGTGATCGTATTGAAAAATGTTTTTTCTCCGGTGTGTTGAAGCACAGAAAAAAATATCTCAAGAAAATTTTTAACAACACAGTTTGTTAAAAATAAAATTTTAGGTCAACAAACTTTTTGTTTGATTCAAAGAAAAAATTTATCAAATTTACACTTTGCAAAATAGCACTCAATAAAACATATTTAAAAATGAAATAATTAAATATTTCTTCATATTCAATAAAAAAAATATTTGAATCAAAGTAAAGACAGTATTTTAACAACTCTTGTCCATTTTTAAATATCTCATAATTCTCATTTGTTTTACAGTTTTATTTGAATATTATATTTAGTTTTGCCAAAGTCTTTGGAAAAGGTTTCCTGATGATCTGGCCTAAGCAACCAGTGAAATGCGCAGAGGAACTTACTTTTCCCGGCGTTATAAATTTTAGTGTTTTTATAAAAATATAAAAATTAAAAATTTATAACATCATCATTAATAAATAAAAAAATTAAGATTCGGTTAACATTTTGTTTGATTTATTCAACATTTTCAACAATTTATTTTAACAAATCAAGTAAACATTTTGTTGAAAAAAACTATTTTGGGCAACAACTTTTTTTATTGACTCAATAAACTTGGTTGTTGACTAAAAATTTAACAATTATACATACAAACTTTTTTACCAATACCGCAAAAATCGTCATCGCAGAAAATTCAAAAATTTTTGTAATAAAATATGCGATTTTCGTATTCAAATATGAAAATTATTTTTTTCTGTGAGGAGTAACTTAAACCCTAACCAAACGTCAACTTGTCTTAAAGATCGTGCCACTAAACTTCATCGGACTTATGCCTTTTAAGTTTTTTAAACAAACACTGAGCTACTTCTATTTAAAAATATTTGGAAGTATTTTCTGCTTTTTCCTAAAACGGGTTGTTGAACGTTGCCATCAATAATTTTGTTCATGATGACAGGAAATTTGTTAAGTAGGTCCGAAGTACGAAACCCTGTTTACGAGTGCTTGATCTCAAAAAACTTTTGCCAATTTGGAATCGCTTTTAATTCCATTTAATTGTGCATTCCATTAGTCACCAATTAAAATCAAAAACACTCAATAAACTCATCTTTTTTATGATAAAAAAAAACAGCTTATTTATATTTGAAATCTATATTTTTAGTTTAATTAAAATAAAAAAAAAATCATCACGCCAGGGTTATAAATAATTTTATTTTCATTTTATTATTCATTAGGGTTATTGTCAACCACACTCATTCACATCACTTGACCCGCATAGAAAGAAAAATTGAAAAAATCGATTCTACTAAAAACACAAATCATCAAGAGAAGCAAAATTTCTTGTTCAACAAATTGACCTTTACTTAAAGAAGATTAGTAACGAAAATAACTAAAATGGAAAACGCAAATAAAAAGGCAGGGAATCAGTAAAGGCCACAAATTATCTTGAGTCTGAGTAAATTGATGATGTTTGTTCTTATGTGTAAATTTTTATCTTGAAAAAAGCTGTCAATTGAATTTTAGATTTCAATAAATTTTATTAAATTTGAATCTTAAAAAAAGACAGTAATTTAAAGTAATTAATTCGTATTTAAACATGAAATTAAGCACGTCCTTAATGAGGAAGCAGTACTTTTACAGCTAAAAACGATTAAAAAAAATTAACACCAGCCTGTTTTTTTTGGGTCACAATTTTGATTTCCGTATTTCAAAAATAAGTAAAATTAATTTCCTTCGCTTTTCGTTTGGTAGACTTTCTGTTGTCGTTTGTTTACATTTTTTTTTTATAAATTTTTTTTTGTTTTCATCAATAACGAGTAAATTTTCATTGATTGATATTTTGTGTTTAATTCAACATTGAATATTTCAATAATAATATTCATTAAATGTTGTTTGCAAATATTAAACGAGCGAAAAAAAAGATACGCAGAGAAAACATTTTACTTTATCATCAATTATACCAGAGTTAGTAGAGTATACGGGAATTTCAAATACACTTTGAGTTGGAAATGAGGGATGGTGTTATTAAATCATCATCGCCATCATCAATCAATGCAATTAAATGAAGCATTTTATATACAGTAATTGATTTAACTTTGACTGATTTTCTTGGGGGTTTCATTTTGTCGCCATTAAAATAATATTTTATACAGATTTTTCTTTCATTCGCTTTGCAGTATTTTCAGTTTCAGTTTCATAGAACACAATTTTCTTTCTAAATACAAATAAATTCTACTTTGTATTTCATGCATATCAATTATGTATGCGAATATTTTAAGCTTTGTCCGGCTTTGTTTAGGGAAGTTTTGAGGTGTTGTGTAGCTAAACGATTAAATTGTGATTGGTCTGGTCATAAATCTTACAAGCTTTTGCTGTTTAATGGAATAAGGAAGGGGAGAGTGTGGGACCTGTAGTCAGAAATATGGATTCAAAATTAGAAATTGCATGTTGTGCTGAAGCAAATTCTTGGTTTAACCTTAAAACTTGGTTGCAAACTTAAAAAATGAAAAAAGGCTTCTGTAAATTAACGATCCACTTTAATAAAACTTAAAGCCATGTTCAACGTTAACGTGGATCTAAAAATATTGTTGCTTTTTCAATTAGCGATTTGGTAGCAGTTTTATTTAAGGTAACGTACACAGAACAAATTCTCGGCAATTTTTTTCAATAAAACCATTAATCAAAAATTAAATCAGTTTAAATTAAAAATATAATCAAAAAATGCTTAATTTATACTATTTATTGGCTTACTGCTCCAAATTTAATTCATTTTTTAATTTACTTCACAAATATTTTAATTAACATCAATTTTTATTTGTTTCTGTGAAGGCTGCTAATCTTTATTCGCAAGTTTAGTGTTAGGGCTGCACCCAGACGTGTTATAGTATTTGAAGCCAGTATTTAAAGCGCCTGTTTCAAAACCAGTATTGTCATTCCCCCTAATTTCTGAGACGATCTTGTGTTATTCAGGGTTCACTGATACTCCCACCTTCCGCATTTATGGACTTGGGGTTGGCAATAGAATTTTCTTTGTGCAGATCTGAAGGTTGAACTGCCAAAGATCGGTCGCAAGAGCCTCGTTAGTTAAAACCAGGAAACACGAAATTCCTTTTTGGACAAAATGGAAACAAATAGCATGAGCACCTGCCGTGCGGGCCTAATCTCAGGGTGGTATTAGCCACTGTATGACAAACAATGCGTCCACGAACCGCTTTTGTGTGTGAGAGCAACTAGCACACACAGGTAGCAATTCGAGTGTACAATCCAGCTGAATTATACACTCGCCCCCTTGTTTAGCAGGTGAAGCTATTGGCCTGTTTAAAAATGCAGCACTGTGGTAGAAAAATAATTTAAAGTCACCTTTCCGTGTTTTAGTATTAAAAGGCAAATATCCTAACTTGAATCTTCCACCACAACCAACTTAAATGCCAAAAATGTTGTAGAATTTAAAGATAAAAATTAACATAATCTTAAATTAACCTAATATAAAGGCTCCATAGTATGTATTTGTTAACTCAAACTATAGTTTTCTAGTCGAGACAAAAACCATACTGCAGCGGTTTAAATCTTTGAAAACCCAGGTTAAAGTCGTTGATGATGTCGTCATAAAAATAAGAGAAGAACTATGTCAAATCGGGGAAAAAATAAAAACCAAGCTTGCTTTCAAAAAAGAATACTCGATTTAAAAAAATTTTACTATTTTTAATTTACCTTTCTATATTCTACAAAGGAGTTGAACACTCTTTTAAATTTGCACCTATTATAGTCGACGATGTCGAACGGACATTTTCAATGCTTAAGTTTAAAGACAAAATATAAAGAATTTTACGTTTGAATTAGAGTTATTTTCGCTTAATTGAGTTTCTTTACATGCACGACTATTGACACAATGAAACGGGAACTCAATTAAGCGGTACTCGGTTAATTGAATCGCGGACTCAATTAAAACGAAAATCGCTTAATTGAACAAGATGTGCAATAAAGCGAAACACCCATGTGCAGATAGAAAATCAAACTCTATAAACTTTATAGAACACGAGCGCAAAACTCGTATGTTCATCTTACTTTTTAAACAAAAACAAATTTCGAAATTTTGCGCTCGTCTTCTATAAACCACACATAAGTTAAAAAGTGGTTTAGGTTTTTTAAAACAAAATAAAAATCAGGTACGTTCATCGTACAATCTTTTTTTGTCGCAAATTAATTGTTTTACGTTTGTGGAGCTTAAATTTTTTTTTTTTTTTTGCATTATTTATTTATTTATTGAATCTTCATATTGTTACGAAAGTAACTTTAGTTGAGAATTAGTTGTAATTATTAGTTAAGAATTTATTTGTTATCTTGTATTTATTAGTTAACTTGTATTTATTAGTAATTTTATTAGTTTACATTGTTATTAAAAATTGTTATAATTTAGTACACTTTAATCCCAATGTGCAGAAAGACCTAGAAATGACCGTTAAAAAAGCTTCAGTATAAGAGGTAAAATAATGTTAACATTAGCGCTGCCATAAATCAAATTAAAGTGTGGTGAATAGTAAAGCCTCGAACCTTCGAAAAACATTTCGAATGTTCTAGACAACCAAATTGATGTATAAATACTAGCGGCGACTAGCGTAATAAATTCATTCCAAGTTCAGACTTTGTCAATAACGTATAACGCTGAGAAAATTATAGTCGGTTGTGAATAAAAGCTATAAATAACGGTTGTTAAAAAGACTTTGTACTAAATAAAGTTGTGTAAATTGTAAACAGTGTTGAAAGTGTTTGTGTTTTATTTATTTTATTAAAGTTGCAATAAAGAACTCGAAACGGTTTATTATAAAGGAAATAAACCAAAACGTTATTGAAAGGCAGTAACGTAACAATATATTAAATATGAACTAACAATAATTAATCAAATCTTAGCCTAATACTTTATTTCATGTCCTGCCAGTGCCAGACAAAAATTTTCTTCATCGTGGGTTCTGTTCAAATATATGGGTGTTTATCGCTCATCTAATTGGGTAAGTGCTGCAGTGTCTCTTCTTCTTAAGCGAGTGTGGCCGCTATCATGTAAAATATTTCCAGCTAGTGGGTTCGGATGCAATACGAGCCTTTTTCAGTATTTAACTGCATATTTCGTAATCATAGTTTTAACTAATGTAACATTGAGATCCTTGTGAATATTTGAGTTTTTAACATACCAAGGGGCAGCTGTGATTATTTGAAGAAGTTTATTTTGGCGCCTTTGAATTTTTTCGATATTAGAGGCCGAGACAGTGCCCCATAACTGAATACCATAGCACCAGATTGGCTTTAAGATGGAGTTGAAGAGTAAAAGTTTGCAGTCAAGACTAAGGACAGAGTTTCTTCTAATAAGCCAATGAATTTGGATGGCTTTTAGTTTTATTTGAGTCAATTTTGCTTCTATATGGCTTTTCCACGTTAAACGGCGATCTAGATGAATACCGGTCTTAAATGCATTAACTTCTTTGCCCAGATTTGGAGAATCTACGTAATCTATGCATCATATTAATTAAAATTACAAAAAAGTGTTTTGTCAAACGCTGTTAAACGATAAAAATTTATCATAAAACAATAATTTGAGAAAAACAAAAACTTTCGAAAACTATCGATATTATTGAAAACAAACGATGGTGATACGATAGTCAAAAACCATCTATAAACCATATATAAATTGTTTCAGACCACTTGTTTTAAGCCCTAAAAGTTAAATGTTATTTTTATGGTGTATTAAGTAAGGAAAAGTTTTTATGACTGATTTTAGTTTTAAGGATCTTTAATAAATACCTTTCTTAGGTTATATACCGTTTCATGAATTGTGAGTCCTCGAGATTCTGTTTAGACAGAAAGTCCCTTGCATAATCAACTCGAATTCCGTATAAAGTTAAAAAAAGACTTTTAGTTAAATCTTAGAAACATTAGACAGTTCCAAGAACACAGCGTATCCCATTATGGTTGTTTTCTTGCTTGCTCAGAACACTGACATAGAAGGTTTTTACGCTTTTTTCTTTTTCATCATCTCGAATTTAACAAAAATAGCGCAATTGGACTTGCTTTATTTAAAAGTTTTTTTAACTTTTACTTAAACTTTATTTTCAATGAATCCGTCAAAAAGACCTATAAATACACAACCAAACCCACAATTTCCTTGAGATTAATTGTAAATTCAAAATGCAAAAATACTGCACAACGAAATAAATCCCAACATTTAATGACACCATTAAAAAAACAATGACAGCTACAAATTTGTACAAAAAAGATCCTTCAATAAGAACGAAATGAAAAGAAATTGCATAATAAAAATAATAATAACGATGATAATGGCAATAAAAAGAATGCATTAACTTTGCTTAATTAAAAATTAAAATTCTAATTACTTTTTATTAAAACTTTTAAAGTAATTTATGCATAAAAATGTCTCATCTACCAACAAAATGAAAAAAAAGAAAAAAAATTTAATTACAATTCATTTAATAAAGAAACAGTACCAAACTGTGCGCAAAAATGACTGAATAGAGAAGCCAAACGCACCTAATGACCCCAGACTTGAGTCAGCTGAAATTCAGAAAGAAGAGGGCGTATAAATAGCACATTGATGCTAAATGAAGTAAATGTAGTTTCCTGCAACTTGTAAGAAACATATACTTGCATACATGTGTATATAGAAAAAACAAATTGTATTGTTCTCAGTCTTTTGTTTCCCCCTGAAACAAAAGATGCTAAAATTTTTTTGTTAGCCCTCCCCCTTTCTCCCCTCTCCACCGCCACAAAAAGCAACAGTGGGTGCTCGAGTTCTTCAGTTAGTAAAGAGAGAAAGAGTGTGCTGATAAAAAAGAAAATTAAACACTGCAACTTTAAGTTGTTTGTCTTCCTTGCCACAAAGGGCAGGGAAAAATCCAATGTTGACGCTGCCGCTTCTTAGTCGATGTTGAAATTAAGTTGAAAGTTTAATTGTGGGATAGACTTCATTTCAGCAGTTCGTAGTGTTGAGTTAATTTGTAGTCTGCCATTTCTTGTGTAGCATTTAGAATTTTTCTCATTTTTAAAGAATTTTTGGAGTGTAAATAGGAAAACATGATGTTGACTTTGTGTTGAAGAATTTTTTTTTCATCCATTTTTCTTTTTGTAATTTGTATAATTTGTTCATTTTTTGCATTTTAAATGTGTTGCTGTTTTTGTTTTGAATATAAATAAAACTTTGGTAGACATAAAAAACCATGTGCAACAATTTAATACATACAAATCAAAAAGGCAAATCTTCATAAAAATAAATAATTTGTGTACTTTTCTGTGAGATTTTGTTGTTTTTTAAAATTCCAGATCTTCATTCATTTTTAATGGATATTATATTGCTCCATATAATATGAAAACTGCTAAGTTTAAATGAATGTATTCGCCATTATTAAAATCGCAGTATTTGTTTAAGTCGAGGAAAAAGTTTTTATACCCTACACACCCCATATATCGTTGTTCATTATTGTGATTTTGTGCTGGTTTTATCTTTAAGAAGTGATTCTCAGTCGGTGAGACTATGCCCTGCCCGTCCATCCGTGGCCAAAAAACCAGGGTATATTTTAAATAGTGAGAAGGGGTCTTGTATTTCGCCTAGTCCTCAAACAAACGATTCACGGAATAAAACTCGAATACTCATATCGCACAGCTAGTTCAAAAGTGACTTAACTTAACAAGCTTAAGGCCCAACTATAATATGCTTAAGTTGGCTTAAGCGAATGGGCGAATACATGTAAATCATATATGGCAAACCATATTGAACTTAAGGAAACTTTTTGTTAAATTTCATGAATCTGTCATTTGCTTAAGCAAGGTGCGAAACAAATCGCACTTTCCGTACGGAATCCAATGTTTTTTGGTTTTGTTTTTGTGTTTTTAAATGCATTTGAAAAGATTTTTGTTATTTTTTGACAGGAGCTTAAGCATATTATAGTTGGGCCTTTAATTTTCAAGAAATCTAAATATAAGTAGTTAAAAACAAATCTTGGGATCATTAAGTAGAATATCCATACAGATTATGATCTAAAAAGTTTTTTTTTAGATATTTATACACTAGATAATGAACAATTTTTAGTTGTGTCATTTTTGATGACGGTATGACGGATGACGGTTGTGCAAATAATACGCAAAAGTTACCGAACTATTTTCAGTTATGTCACCTTAGCTGAATTCTTTTCAAGTTTTGATACTTTTGACAAATTTTAAACTAACACAAGTCTAACCGGGGTGTGTTGGAAATATTTTTAAATATTTCTCTATTAAACAGAATTTTATAAAAAAATATAATAAAAATTATGGCGTTTTCTTTAAAAGAAAAAGTGTTGCATAAGTGATACATGTGACTTGGCAACATTTTTAAATGCACCCCTAATTTTTAAGAAGTGTTTCATATTTTACGTTTACAAAAGAACACAAATTTCGGCATTAAACAATAAAGTACAATAAGCGCAACGTAAACTCAATTACAGGTGGTGGCAAGACTAAAACAATTTAAAGCCAATAGAAACAACAGAGGTTATTTTATTGCATTGTTAGTGTTTACGGCTCGAAACTTGCCACCACCTTGTACTGAATTCGCCTTGATGTAGTGCTGCACTTATGCCCCTTTAATTAAAATGAGTGTTGAACATGTAGCATTTTTTTTTAATTTAAAGGTAACATTATCAGAAAAAAACGCTTTACACTTTTAAAATAACACATGTTTTTCAGAAAAGAGCATAAACAAATGTAAAAGGCAGAATAAATGCAGAATTTTTCTCAGAAAAGAAAACGCCATTAGATTAAAACTATATTAAAAACCACTTTGAAATTTTTGCGTTTTACGTTTTCGAGTTCCAGCACAACCCTGTAATTAATATAAACTCCAACAAAGATTTGTTTTATCAAAAGTGTCACAATTCGAGTTGAGACTACTTAGCATTTAGCAGTACTACCATTATATTTTCGACACAACTAAAAATATGTCACTTTTATGAATTGCAACTTTATACCAATTGAAACATAAAGAAAGACATAACCGTTTTTTAATAACATTAAACAACAACAAAATACACTGATATTTTTTTTATAGATAAACAAGTTTATTGTGCATAGTTTAAGCATATAAGCCCGAAAAATTAAAATTTTGATTTGAGTTACTCTTGAAGTAGGTGTGCGATATATATTTTAAATATGTATGTACCACGGGAGTCAGGAGTCCCTAGTTCCTTTGGTTCCAGTTTAACTGTTGATGAGGTCCCTTTGGTTATTACTTAGATGTGAAAAAAAAGAGAAGGGCTTAGAGCAGATCTACTGTCGATCTTCACCGCTGACGAGGAAACGACAAACCAAAGTGAAATCTGTGGCCTTCAAGGAATTGTCTGAGGTTCCGGGCAATACACTGAAATTTAAAGCGAAGTTTGGATTTGTTCTACGGTGGGGATTCTATCATAGCTTGTGATATCACAATGGACCAGTAGTTTAAAGTGTGTAAATTAGGACAGGCAATGTTAGGCATTTAATTTTATTGTCGTTGCTGACAAATTTTAGCACCAAACTCTATTTCCATTAAAATGACTATCAAGCATTTTTTTATTTGCTTACAAACAACTTTAATTCTTGCAGTTAATTTATTTGTTATTTGTTCAGCAATATCGTGTTATACTCTAAATTTTGCTTAAAGTAAGAAACTCATAATTTATATATTTTTTTTTAAATATTAAGAGTCAAATAGATCTACATCATCTTTAAAAATAAATGCGAAATTGTATATGAAAGAGTTTTTGTTGTTGCCATCTAAATAGACTTATAGACAAAACAAAAAAAAAAAAAGTTTAAATAAAAAACCAAAAGTGCATATACACAAGTTCAAACATACACAGATACAAGCAGTGTTGCCAGAAGTATGAAAAAAGCGCTACATATATTTATTGTCTAACCTAAAATAAATAAATAAATCAAACTTTAGAATTTAGTGTTTAAACAGAATGGAGTCTTCAACTGCAGGCAAAAGTCCTGAAGTTCACAATTAAATCGTCGGCTGTAAACTTCAAACTCTCGCTTATTTCTTTCTTTTTCTTTGTTTACAAAATTTATGAAATCAAATTAATGTATTGTAGCATTTTTAAGAGAAAAAGCGTCTTTATGTGATAGCATAAGAAAAAAGGTTCTCAAAATTAAATAGATTTTATTTTTCTTTCTACATCAAATTTTTATGTCGAATTATATGGAAAATGTGGTCTCGGCGCAGCACATTGGGTTTTTGGCCAAAGTAGCCGGACATTAAGCAATTTAATTTTAAATAAAATTTAAGAAATGTAAAAAGTTAAATATTCAGCTCTGTTTTAACACTTATGAAAAAGTTTAGGTCCAACTATAAAATGCATATGCTTGAATTTACAAAAAGCCTCTCAAATGCTTATATAAAAAAAAAAAAAATAAAAAAATAAAAAACTTTTGATTCCGGACGGAAAGTGCGATCAGTTTCGCACTTTGGTTAAGTAAACAAGCAAAGATTCATAAAACTAAACAAAAAGTTTTCGTAATTTCAAAATGGCTTCAAACATATGATTTACATGTATTCGCGCAGTTGCTTGACCCAACTTAAGCATATTATAGTTGGGCCTTTAGCTGTCAAAGGAGCTGTTTTTATTCCCTCAATTAAGTATACTCTGGTAAATCATCAGGAAAGCTACCAGATTATTCTAATTTAATTTGAAAATCAGTCATCTGTGATTTATTGCAAAATTGTTTACAGGGATGAGGCTCTTTTTGGCTAAATGAGTTTTTTAATAAACAAAATTGCCGCATACAGCAACCGAGTAATCCACAATGGATCCCATAAACTTTACATGCCAGTAGTATCATCTTATTGATTCCAAAACTAGGCCGGAATTCGCATTACGATAATTAAAGATTGACACCGCGCAATAATCAATGATCTTTTCTTTGAAAATATGGATGTGGCGACTGCAACCAATGAGTTATTAAAATTAAAATTGGCGATAAGTTGATTTCGAGAAATGGTCCTCCAAGGTTGTGCAATTTGACATCTCTCGATTATTTTCTGTAGGTTAACGTAGACACTGGCTTGTGCTGATTAACCAGCCTTGCAGGTCAGCATTGTTCGTGTTATCCGTGACATATTGCCAGAAATGCTCGAAAAAGTACTCCGAAATTGGGCACTCAGAATGCGTTTCGTAAAGAACAGCCGCGGTGCCCATATGCCCAAGGGCATTTTCAAGTGTTATTGTAATAATCTTTCAAATAATTAATTAAATTTTAATAAAAAAAACTGCTATAAAAAGTCTATATTGTCAAATTGTAAAAAGCCAATCTATGTAGGTTTGATAATAAAGTGTGGTCCAACCATAATGAACGATGTCAATTGTGAGTCACTCCTTAACATTCAAGTTTTTTTGCCGAACTTAATTTGACATTTCTTCGTTACAGTGTTTGATAAATTCAACCATGGAAATGGCATTCAAATCAAAATGTATTTCGGTGATATTTTTGGTCAGCAAAATCGACCAAATGTGTCCATAATCGGGAGAATTGTGCGCAAATTTCAGTAAACCGGGTCTGTAGGAAAAGTGAAAACAGGCGATGCATCCACAAAGAGTGACTGTTTGTTCCGAAAATAAGGTCGGCCAAGCAGTTGCCGTGAATGGTGCTTGCTATCTCAGGATGATAACGAAATTCTTGTGGCCAGAAATTGAGGATATGGACCTGGACGATAAGTGGTTCCAACAGGATGGTGTCACTTGCCACACAGCCAACGGAACAATAACACTTTTGCGCGACAAATTCAATGGCCGTGCGTGACGTCGTGGCAAAGTCAATTGACCGCCATGATCATGTGATTTGTCATCGTTGGACTTCTTTCTTTGGGAATATTTAAAAGAAAAAGTGTACGTCAATAAACCATAAATAGTTTAAGAGCTACAGGATGCGATAATTCGGCACATTAACGACATTAAGCCAGAACTATGTCTCAGAGTCATGTAAAATATGGACCATCGGATACAGGTATGCCACCGAAGCCGTGGCGAGCATTTGGCCTACATTTTGTTTTACACATAATTATCATAGGTGCTCTTTTTAGAAATTACTCGTTGGCAACACTGGATACAAGTAGACTCATTTTCAGTTTAAATATCTGTATCTTTGTATCTTTTAAAATTTTTTTAGTTTGATTTTTTCACTGTTGCATGCCGACTTTTATAGTTTTGCTCCAGAAGTAGTTCATACAGAAGATGATGATGGCTCACTTTCAGTTTTTTATTTTTTGTTCTTTTTAATAATTTTTTTCAAACTTGTTTGTGTCTTATTTTTAGGAAAATTGTAATTTCCTGTGTAATATTTTGGTTTTGAATTCGTGTTTTGCTTGAGATACTTTTTTTTGTTATTGTTTAAATGCTGACATTTGCATTTTGCCACAACATTTTTCTTTTGCCATTAATTAAAACATTTTTTTTCTCTCTTTCGTCTGTGTGCAAGACTTTTCTAGGATTTTTTTTTTGCAAATTAAAAATGAAGTTTATGTTTTGTTATGAAAAATTAGAGAAATTAGATACTTTTTCTTGCTAATTTAAAAGTAATTTTTTAAACAAAGATTAATTGCATGTTTTTGGAAACAGCATTAAAATAAATTTGAATATTTTTCTAAAAGAGATCTGAAGAAAACAAAAGGGGATCAAGGTTAAAATCGGGATATTCAAATAATTTTATTAAACTCTATTTAATGGCCTGTGAAAAATTAAAAAAAGCATGGATTTTTTAATAATTTTTTTTAACAATTTAAGATTTATTCCCGTACTGATAACTAAGATTCCATAGAGTTACCAAAAGGCATTTCTGTTATCGAAAATTGTAAACTCTTTGGTAACATTAGGATTCTCTGCGATACCAATTTTGAGTACGGAAAGAGATCTAAGATTTAATTCGATTTTGATTTTTTAATCGTTAGCAATAGTATTAATGCTTTTTCTTTCTCAAATTTATCAAATTCATGAAAATTTCTTTTTCTTATTATTTAATTAATTTTTTTTTATATTATATCATTTCAACTCAATCTGGTTTTTCAATTTTCTATGAATAAATAAAACATAATGTTATTTCACACTTTATAATTGCTTTTTTAGTATTTTGCTTGTAAATGTTTATAAAAAAAAAGATTAGAAAACAAATTATAAGACTCTTATTTTATTTTTATTCCTTGTTAAATCATTAAAATTCTGCGAAAAAGTATTAAAGAAATTTAAAAATCCATTAATTATTTAATAGTGCTAAACAAAAGAATTAATTGAGAAAGCATATGTTTGAATTTTCAAATTTCGCAAATTGATGACAAATAATTTGTATAAAAAAAGTTTTAAATTTGTTTGCAATAAACTAAATTGGAAAAAGTATAGTCGGTCAAGCCCGACTATTTGATGCCCTACACTACAGTATATAAAAAAAGTGTGGAGAGTGTACCCCAGAGAACGGTTCGATTGCTCTATTTTATGCTTTAAAATACAATCTCAAAAATAGAAACTCCCAATTAACAGTAACATTCTGACCATTATCGTTTTTTTTTTTTTTTAATTTCCTAAACTAATCCCGCGAAGCTCTATGCTTGTCTGCAGGAAAGAAACCAGAGTCTCTGGCGGGAATCGAACCCGCAACCTCGGCGCTGATAGACTAGCTCGCTACCAGCTAGCCTACCGAGGCATATTGGCCAATTACCCCGCCAGCCCATAAAGCGCACCAAACTATAATTTTCTGTGGGTGTTACAGTGTCTCGGAAAAAGCTTGTAGATCTGGAAATGCGACAATTCTGCTTATTTACGTATCCATTCAACCAGAAATTGTCTTCACCGGAAAATAAAATTTTGAATGGAAATTCAAAATCAATACAAATTTGTGCTTCAGCCCATTCGCCGAATTGGCGGCGCATACGATGGTCGTTTGGCTTTAATTCTTGCACAAAATGAATCTTGAAAGCTTTTAAGCCAAGATCCTTTCGTAAAATCTTCCATAAATAGGAAGGAGATTACCCCTGTTGCTGAGATTGGCGACAAATTGATTGATTAGGATCATCTTCAATACTTTTCTGTACATCGGCTACAACTTCTTCAGTGCTCACTGGCGTCTCACGGGATGCACATTGTCAGTAACAGTAAGCTTGGTCCGAAAACAATTTATTGTTCTTCGAAGTAGCCGCTCTGTGAGGACGATTATGCACGCCATAAAATGGAAGAAGTGCACGATGAGTTCGACGAATTCCTTTGATTAAAAATTTCAACAATGTGCACGCGTTGCTCTGGTGTAAGTCGATTCATAATGAAATTTCTAAAAAAGCAACTATCAGCTGTTAAATGGGTTCTCAAATAAAGCAGTGATGCCAACTCAAAGTTGTGACACTCCAAAAAAACAAGCTTTATATGTAAACAATTCTAAATAAATAAAACAAGAGAAATAATTCAAATATATTAGTTTAGCTAAACTAATAAATAGCTCTCTGCGATCAGCTGTTGAGGTTGTGCACAACATGTCAACTGTTAAGTTAAACAGAAATGCTTAATTATGCGCTTCTAAGGGTTGCGCAACAGTTTACGTCTTACTTATGTACGTGTCCAATGTGTATCATAAAAGAGAAGTTCTCAGAAAAATTAGCGCAAACATCAATTTAAAATGTTTTATTCAAAACTTGGAATTAATCGACGACAAATTAGAACTTGTTATTGTTCATTATTATATTGAATTTGTATTGTATTTTGAGTTTAGTCGTTAAAAAAAATTCCTTTGTGTAATAACCAACACTTTTGTACTCGTATTTTCCAGTTTTATTGTTTTTTTTTGGATTCCTCGTCTGCTTCCTATAAAAACATTTTTGATTCAACTGCATTATAGCAAATCCAAGGAGTATGTATATAGGTATTGTTAATATTGCCATCTATGCAGCTCTTACATATTATTAATAATAATAATAATCATAATACAAATAAAGACAAGTACGATATTCAGACAGAATATTGATAAATATCTACTCCTTTATAAATGAATAAAAAAAAATAAAAAAAAATAAGGCAAAAAAAAAAATTCCAGTTGCAGTAGAGAAATCAAGTAGAGTGAGTGTGGCACTTGAGATATATTTCGTAATGATTGTACGAATGTTGTGTGAATTACTGTGTGTGTTGTGTTAGTGCCACTACAGCTGGAGTTGAATGTTACAAGTGCAGCACCTACTTGTAGCAACCACTCAATGACACTTTGAAAAAGTTCTTTTGTATTTTGCAACAAAATCGAAAAAATGAAATAAAAGTTTATTGAAATGTCCTCAGGGAGTAATAATCAAATAATACAACAACTACTTTTTCAAATATGCTGTAATGCAGCCAATATCCACAGACTTTTTCTTATTCAGATAAGGAGTATGAAAAGTTTTTTGGACTATTTAAATATTCCTTATTTACTTCTATATTCTTCACAGTGTAATAACTTATTTTTTTTTTAACTTTTTAGTTGTCCGATTTTTAGAATTCTAGAAAGTGATCCGTGAATAAGCGTCTGATTCACACGTATCAGTTAAAGCTGATCGAATTTTACCTAATTTTGTTTTGAATCCACGTTAACGTTAACACGCAAACAGTTTTTTTTTTTCTTCTGTTGTCTTAATCTTTAACTCATGTAGAAACAAGAAAATTAACGAGTACCGACATTTGTTCATATACATATTTATTCCATTAACATGGGGTCTCCCCTAACAATTTTTTGTCATACCAAACGTCAAAGTCTATATAAAAAAACTCGTATATTTTTTCAGCGTTTTTTATATGAAGGTTAACGTTTATTATGACAAAAAATTGTTAGGTGAAGACCCCATGTAACTCCCACTGGTGCATAGGGTGCCAACAGTAAATTTTGTGTATTATTTTATAATATCTTTACACCTCTATTCTAAAAAGTCAAGACTTGACGATACAAATCTGATGCGTGTGAGTGTTGATTCGACAGCGTAAGCTGAGCAAGTTTTCTTAAATTCTCTTTTGACCTGCGAATACGTCAAATACAATAAGTTTATGTCTTCAATTTTTTTGTTTTTTGCTTTAACCTTCAAATCACCCTCAAAAAAACTTACGTTAGTTACCCTGGTGTGTGGTTTTTCACACATGCAATGTCTGTCTACTTTACTGTGGCGCCATAGTACGTTTCTCACTTTACATCAACAATTTTTTTGTTAATCGTGTAAAAATTATTCCTTTTGTGTGGTTTTTCACACAAGGGTGACTTAAAGGTTAAACTTAAACCCTTCTAGCGACCCATATTATGACAACAAAAACAAAAGAAAAGCAAAATTTATGGGTACATTCAATTCTGTATCTCTATACATCCCCTTTTCCACTCTCTCCTATAAACTTGAGTCAAACTTGATATGTGTGAACCAGCATTAAATCAGCAGCAGAGAAGGTTATTTATTCAAAATCGAATATTTTGAGTTATGCCGTTTTTTGATTAAATAAGTGCTTCTTTTATTTGTAAACAAATTTTGTATAAACAGTTGGGAAATTTTCATTTGGTAAAATAATAATTAAATCTTTAAAGTAGATTAGTGTGGAAATCGTTAAAAGAAAACCTGTTTCTCTTGAAGTTGCATGTATGCCAAATGACTTTCTAAAAAGTGTAAGTGAGTGTTAAACACTTTGTAAGTTAATGTGTGGGATTTTCATTTCACCCATAGAAAATTGCATAAATACTTTGAAGATTTGAAAAACATTTTAATATGACTTGTTACATAGACGGAACTCTTCACAACTAAGTTTGAGTTGTGGATCTGAAGTTAATTTTGATCTCAATAATAAATCCTGGTTTGACCACTTTGCTTTCCATTTCAGAGTGAGAATAAACGTATCTTAGATTATAAAAATTAGCCAAGCTTCTCTTTTATTTATATTTGTTTTGCAAACTTATTTGTGCCATAACAAATTTTAAGCATTATTTTTGTGTAAAATTTTCCTTGTCTTTTACTTGTTCGTATCTAAGACTGGTTGTTATTAATTAATCCAGAGCGACAATTTCCACAAAAATATAAACGGCAACGATTTAAAACTGTTTTTACACTTAAAAAATAATTTATGTTTGTTATAATGGAAAAACGTTTTATTTATGTGGTTTTTTCTTGACAAGGAAAATGTTAATAACTATGCAAAAAATTTTGTAAATTGAGTGGGTTGCGGTATTTAATTAACAAAATAAAGGTGGGTTGCAAGGTGATTGAGAAGCACCCCAGCAAAAAATTTCCATATCTCCACCAACCGTACATTTAAATAATACTTAATTCTTATATATGGGGCATTTCACGCAAAATCGGATGGCTTAAAAAACTTTTTTTTCTTATTTTTGCAATTTTGTGATAGCCCAGTGTCACCTGTAGGTGACACCCCTATAAAACCGGAGTAAGCAATATTTTTTTTTTTGATTTGACTTTTAACTGATATTATTTGAAAGAAAAATTTGTTTTGTATTCATTACTGAAGTTATGGGAATTGACGGGTTAAACTTTTTTTAGTTTTATAAAAATTTTCATTTTTTTGACGTGTTTTCAAAAATAGTCAGCAATATTTAATAATGTACAAAAACTCGTATTTAGCGCATAACTTAAGAAGTGCTGTTGTGGTTTAGTGGTTACGTCGTGCCAAACCAGATTTTATTCCAGGTTTGGCCATAATTTTTTCTTTTAAATAAATTTTTATTGAAATTCCTAATATAATTTTATTTTTTTTATTTAGTTTTTTTTTTTTTAAGGAGGTAGTGAATTTCTGAAATAGAAAAGTGAGTTTTAGTAAAAAATAATATACATTTTTTTTTTATTTTACCAGCTTGACTATGATTATTTTGACAAACAAATATTTAAACAATTATTTATGTACGAAATTTTCTAAAAATGAGCACAGATGTAGAAAGCTGAGAAAATTTCCTTTTAAACAAGCCCTCTTTCAGCGAAACAGGTCAGCTGTTCACCAATTGCAATAAATATTTCCAAAAAAGTAGAATTTTTCAGATTTACTGAGCACCAAATTTTCAAGTCAAAAACCGGAAGCTCGATTTTGATTTTAGAACCATAGTTTCTTTAGGAAAAATTCTTAGAATTTTCCATAGATTACGATTTGGCTATACGCTTTGCCACTTTTATTGGGACCGAACAAATTGACCCACCCTAATGTACATGCATAAGTTTTAATATATTTAATATTATTTAACTTAAATCAAACATTTATTTTAATATTAATTTTTCGTTTCTTTTTAGGTAAGTGTCAACATTCGTAATTTTTACAGCAACATAAACATTTTGAATGCAAATATTGTAAGTAGTTTTATTATAACTATTAGGTTAAATTATTAAAAATTGCCAGAATGAGCTCCAAAACGTCAGTTGTAAAGCAATTTGTCTTTTCGAATGCATTTTTAATGCATCCGTGTGGAGTTTTACAATGTCATCTGTCCCAAAGTGCACCAACAAGTTATCGATGTGGCAATAATAAGCAAACTGTGCATAATTAAACTTGATGATATATTTCAGACCTTGTCAACATTGGAACTCAGCTCACCTGGCAACATTGTTTTCATTTATAATCAGTTTTCGAAAATAAACACTAAATATCTCTCCTTAGTGTTCGGTTCGTTAGGTTTGTGGAAAACGCAAACGCTAATAGTGTTTGTGTAGAAAATCATTAAAACAAATAACGTTTCCCTGTTTGTCAACTTTCGAACACAAAAATAATACTGTATTTATCCAACTCAACAAAACATGAGAACATTTAATTCCGTTTGGGTTTTTTTTTTAAAACCACAAACTTCATTGTGTTCGGTTCGGCTCATTAGTGTTCGTCGGTTTTGGCTGGTAAAAAAAAACCAAACATTTTTTAAAAACACATGCGGAGAAAACAAAAAGCCAACAAAATAATTTTACACATACAAAACATAATACACAACCAAGCTGTTCGTGCTGCGATCGTTGCTAAAATTTTTTGTTTGTTCATTTATTCATCAATGTAAAAAAAGAAACATTATAGAATAATAAAATATAATGTTTGTATACAGTATCACTACAAGTGTTCTGTTTTCCAAGAATGTTCAGCTCTTTCTTGAAAATAGTTACTAACGGTATTAAGGGTTGTGTTCGTCTACACAAGCACTAAAAAAATTATTTATTTATTTTGTGAGCCGAACGCTAAATAATGTACTGTTTATTTTCGAACACTATTTATAATGTTCTTTTATTGTAAGGCTGAACATTTTTGTTAGGTCAACTACTATTGTAGGGACTCCCAACCATACTTAAAAAAGCAGATTTTAAATTTAAACGATCGTTATACTCAATACTTTGTTTTACTACTTGTAAATGTAATATAATTTGGAAGACGTTTTTATTTTTGAATACATATGTATATTTTTTTTTTAATTAATTAAATGGCGTATTCAATATAATTCGCTACTTGAAGAAACACGTTTTTTAACCTCTACACTATAAACCGACTGTTAAAAGTGGTACGTTATGGTATGTCTTGTAGGAAATGCATTGAATTTGTTTGCTGGGTATAGTGAAGAATGTTCTGCTGCTTCTAAATGGATGGTCCGATTTTGACAACATGACAAAAATGTTATCGAATTAAAGTTTTAAATTTGGATGTAATTTTTTTTTAAATTTTCGACTGGAAAATTTTTTTTTGTATTGAGTTTAACGTCTTACTTTTGAGAGAGAAATTATTTTGTTAGGCAAGTTTGTTATTAAATTGGTTTAATTTTAATTCTTGTTCAAAACAAAATGAACTGCATTGCCACTTTTTATACCCTCCACCACAATAAGTTGTGAAGAGGGTATACTAAGTTGGTCAATCCGTGTGAAACTTTTTTATTATTCACCTCAGACCCCATAAAGTATATATATTCTTACTCCTTGAGTCATTCTAAGTCCATCTGTCTGTCCGTCTGTTGAAAACACGCTCACTTTCGAAAAACTCAAAAGAAATAAAAAACTGGGTGTCAAATTGCTTGTAGTTATCCTAAGCAGTTTGGGATTGAAATCCAGCCAAATCGGTTCAGTAGGATCAGAGCTATGAATCAAAATGTGGAACCACCACTTTAAAAAAATTATAATTTTGTTACATATACTAACATAAATGATTGAAAAATGCACGAAACGATATGAAATTTTGCAAATGTTCGTTTTATTTGACTGGAAATCACACTGTGAAATTTCATGATGATTGGTCCATAATTTACCCTAGGCCCCATATAAACCCTACTCCCGGAAAGCAGTTGAGTACGCCTAAAACTGTAATTATTAATGCTATCATAATAAAATTTACCACGTTACAGTTTTTAAAGACTAGAAACCACGCTGTAAGATCGGTCCATAATTAACCCTAGGCCCCATATAAACCCTACTCCCGGAAATCAGTTTAGTACGCCTAAATGCTATCATAATAGCATTTGTCGGTCAATAATTTAATATAGGTTTACGCCGCCACCAATTTTAATGCTGATATCTGTTTTTATAAAGATTAATTAATAATAAATAGACATCATATAGATATCACTCCTGAAATATTTAATTTGTCGGTGGAGGGTATCAAAGATTCGGCACAGCCGAATATAACACTCTAACTTGTTTATATTCATATACACATATATTTCTAAACATCGACATACCATGCCGTTTAATGACCCCCCAGGGGTTGTAGGAATCATCTCAAGAATATTTCAAATTTTGGTGTTAGATCCTCTTTGGCAAATAAATTTCATCCAATTCCTCGTATTCAGCCAAAATCCAAGATAGACAAATTTCTTGAGATTGCTGATAAGAGTTCCTTTCAGGTACAACGGGAGTTAGTAGTCCCCAGTGACATGCCACCGGTTTGACCATTGGTTGTGGCCTCCGTTAGTCTTCCAGGGAGATAGTCTTGGCGCGAATTGCACCAGTCCGCTGACAAGATACTTTCAGGGATGACGTGATGGTTTTGGCTTAAACTCCAATTCGCGAATAGGGATAGTACTGAAAAGCCCACTAAAGGACTGATTTTTCACCACTTGTGGGAGAGTTTGGCCTGAAGGAGAACTATCCCTAGGTGCAATTGCTATTCAACAGAAGCTGCTGATTGCTTCAGCTTTTAAATAAGGGGCGAGTGTTCATTTTTCCGTATTATACACTTAAATTGCTATCTGTATGTGATGGTGCCTCTGATACTCGAGGGCGGTTGGTAAACGAATAGTTTGTCACCAATGAGGATTAGATCCACCAAGATATTAGGCTAAATGGCAGGTGGTCATGTAAATCCTTTTCAAAATCTTTCATTTAAGACACAAAAAATAAAAATTTAGGTCGAAAACTTTTGAAAGTTCTCGGGAAAAAAATTTTTGAAATTCCCGAGGACTTGCTACCCGAATAGGAACCCTTTTTGATTCTAGTAAACAGAATAGTGTTTTTCTTAATCACTTTTTTCCCGCAGTAAAAATAAGTTACTTTAGTGTAAAATTTATTCGCAATTAAATATTTTAAACTTATCTGATTAAGAAATAAAAAAAAAGTAAATAAAAATTCTTGATGTTGTATAACTGACAAAAAAAAAATACTTTGTTATTAAAATTATGGTTGAAAAAAAAGCAAAACTTTACAAAGTTTTCTCTGTTTTATAAAAAGTAGTAGATGGAAAAAAACTAAAGAAATTATTATGATATATTGGAAAAGTTGTAAAATGCATTATTGAAATTGCATAAAAAAGTTCTAAGTATGTACAGACAGACGGCTTGTATATGACATCTTCTGCAATACAGTGCAGGAAAAATGGTATCACTTACAAAAATATTCTTCAAACATAACAATTGAAAATACTTTAAAAATATATAGAAACTGTTATTCATTGCGAAATTCTTCTTAACACTTTTGTAAAAATTGCTTTAAGCATTTTAATTGGTTTATAAATAAAATTGTTCTTCAAAATTATCAAAGAGAAAAAATTTCTTACAAAAAAATAAATTATACTTTAATAAATGATTAAAGCTTAAGGTCACTTTTTTATAATATTAATTAAAATATTTTTATTTTCGATATTTCGATTTCCGTTGGAAATCTTCTTTAGGAAATTTTTTATAATAAAATAAAATTTTTGACAATAAATGGAAAAATAAAAAATGGAAAAATAAATTTTAAAATTCCAATTAACAAAATTATCATAATAAATTTAAAATTCATTCTACAAACTTTAAACAAAAAGACCCTGCGGGAAATTTGTGTCAATCGGTCCAACAGACTGGTCCTGGGATTTGTGAAAATAGAAGAAGTACAAAAAGAAAGGACTCATGACCAGTGAAAAAAGAACCAATCCCTTAACTGGTTTATGAAGTACAAAAAGGTAGAAAAAGTAGTGAATTACAGTACAGTCTTCACCGGTGCTGTGACACATTTTTTGGTACTTTCTTAAATTTGGTTCTTAAATTTAATTCTAAGACTAGTTTTATTGAAATAATACTACAATTAAGTAATTGACATTAAGCACGTTCATTGAGAATAGATCTGTGACTGGTCAAATGGTGTCAATTGACCCCCTCCAATGACAACCCCATGTAAAAGTGATAGGTCTTATTCATATAGAGTGTTAGAACTAGAACCGGTCTCTACCACCAAAGACCTATCACGGGACTACTTTAGGAGTATCCTGAGTACCCTCAGTATCTTTTTTAAAATTAATTCTTTTCTTAAATGGAACATTATTTATCTACAACATTTCTAACATACATATATCAACGTTTCTCAAAACTTTCCTTATTCAAAATTGATGTGTTTTAAAAATCAGGATAATGATTAAAATCCCTACAATGGGTTGATAACGCCGTTACATGGGCTGAATTATAATTCCTATATTTTTGGTCATGTTTATGTCCTGATAAACTAATTTTCAGTTTTGTCCTTGTTGTTCCTACATATTTTTCTACGTTGTTCATTATCATTGCAACCACTATGAAACTTATAAACTAAATTCGACATATCTGAATTTTGTAATCTATCCTTAGTTCTTGTGAATAATCTCCCAACATTATTATTCACTTTATGTGCCATTCTGTATTTCCCTTTATCATATATATTCGTTTCTAATCTTTCCAAAAAAATTAATATAAAAAATATTTTAATCAAATAAAAACTTATTTAAGCTTTTTGATAATACAAATTTTGAAAAACACTCACACAAAACTGATAAATAAAAAAAAAACAAAAACAAAAAAGTTAAATGTGAATGAACTTTAAATTAAATAAATATCTACAACAATAACAAACAACAAACACCGAAAATATAAATTCCTAAAAAATAACGGAAACAGTAGGTATAACAAAAAAAAGTAAACAAACACACACTGACCTACAAAATAAATTATTTTGAAATATTCGATTTAATCATCTAGATAATTTTAAATACAACTTTTACCTGGCGTTTACATTTGCTAGTGCTGGCATGACAGTAGCAACACATGCAAACTTTTTTACTAATACATGCACACTTTTTCAACTGTCTTGTCTACTGTCTAGCAAAGTTTGCAGACAGTAAAATTGGACAGTGATTTGACATTTTCTAACAATAATCTGAAGTTTTATTAGCAAAAGGAAAAAAACGTAAAAAATATGTAAATATATTTTGCTTTGATTTTTTATGTTTAAGTTAAGTGTTGTGTTTTTTTTTCAATATATAGTTATTTTAGGCTGTTTTTAAGTTTGTTAAGTTCATATAAAACATGTTGAGCTGAACTTTCACTGCAACATTCACGTTAAACATACATATATTTCAAAGTGAACTGTCTTAACTACTGTCTGCACGCCTACGTCACGAAGACAGTTAGCAGTGTTTTTGGCAACTAATATGCATTTTTTTACTGTCTTGCCAGTACTGTCAAATGTAAACACTATGTTACTTTCAATTGCTTTCAGCTATTTGGTATTGGGTTGGCAAAGCTGCTAGAATTGCACTTTTTTTGATACCATTTCATCTTCCAAAGTGCAATGGAAGACTACTAGATATAAACAACAATTGGAGTAAACTTAACAGTTCGTACACGGCACATATTACAGTTATACATATATGCCTGTATTTATAAAAAAATTTTGAATTTAATAAAGGTTTACAAAACAAATTTTGTATGAAAATTTGGCTTAATAAACGTTTGTTAAATTTAATAATCGTTTATAAATACGGGGGATAGTATGTATGATGGGTACTGGAACTTGCTATGAGATCCGCTTCGGCGCAGGTCTCTGCTAAATGGGCCTAGGAGCCATATTTTCATCGAAAAATCATTTTCAGCGATAAGGCCTTTTTCTGGATGTACCCGTTCATCAACAAACAAAATATTTACATTTTGGGTGATACTACTAAACACAAGAATGCACGAATGATTTATGCACGAATGATTTAAGGGCATTGTCGTCTGGCGATTAATTTATAAAACATAATCCAAACAATATACATATATCAAATCCAAATCTTTAACAAAAAGTTCATAAGAATCACTAGGAATTAAGTTAAAATTTGATCCTTTGGAGAAATTCCGGGAAACTATTAACATATAAAACACAGATTTATTATTAAGCAGTTAAAAGCAAACACTGTAAGGCTGATGTCAGGGTTTCCGCTAGAAGCGAAGATGGAAGCGATAATAATTTATATACATCAATGCTTGAAGGTATCAGAGAGAAGGCTATATGGAACAAAGAGATTTATTCTTTTTTAGTGTCTTTTAAGTGGTCTTGTATAAAATATGGATTCTGACGATGAGATTTGTATGTCAAATAGTTCCTTCAATACATTTTTTGTATAAAAAAGGAACACAGGTAAATTTCTTTTATTTTGTTTTATATATTTTTTATTTGAATTCATATTATTTGAATGTGTATTCTAAGTCAAATTACAATCCTCAAAAGCTTTTATACTTTAATAGTCTTATTCCATCAATATTTTTTTCTGGAATATTTTCTATGCACTGTCAGAATTTTCGTTTGTATATATCTGTTACATAAATAAAACTCCTAGATTCTATTTTTTATTTGATTAAAAATACAAGATTTTAACAAATGGTCACCAATTCACAAAGAAAAGGAATACATAAAACGGTCTTTTCATATACAAAAATAAGAGAGAAGTAACTACAACGTGCTAGAAACCATTGCACAGCCTGCTTTGAAGCACAAACTCGCATTAGCTTTCGCTTTCATTCTGACATCTTTTGAGCAAATATATATGAAAAACATAAACTGTGGTTTCTAGCGCTATGTAGCGCCATATTGTTATAGCCTCTAGCGTCCACTCTGACATCAGTTAAAGTGGATTCAGCGACATTAAGGTCGCTATAAACATCCAAAAAAAAAATACAGTGGCTTGCCGCATACCATTTTAAATTTGGAAAAAAAACCGCCCAAAAATTTCTCTGTTGTAATCTAACTATTTTAAAGATATTTCTAAAAATTCCGATAAAAATTGCTTGATCATTGCAACATCTCCCATGTGTGTGCCAGTGATGCAAAGTCTATTTTGGAGCTTCTCGATCGCGTTCAGGACAGGGCAAAGATTTTCATTGGTGACAGTAGGGTATCCGTATACCACACCTAATAATGAAAAACTTTTTTTTTTGTTTGCTTTAGAAATGTCTGTTGAGTCCAAACTAGGTTCATATTCCGAAATATTGCCAGGAATTTTCGGGTTAAATATTTTTAAAAATAACAGGAATTTTTTAACCAGGCAATTTCGAGAATTTTTCGTAATTTCACTAACTTAATGTAAGATAAAATTGTAGTTTTCGGAAAAACTTTAGCGTCACTGACTACATGTGCTTTACAGATTTCCAATGTGTAATTAAATATTTTTGATCAGCTCTAGTTTTCGCGGTTTAGCTTAATATCAAAAAAAAGGCACTTGTAGGCAGGGGTGGCAGAAGATTTTAATAAGAAATCGGCATATTTAAAAATTTTAATTTAAAATTTAATTTTTTTAATTTAAAAAAACCGGCAAAAAGTCGGCAAATTTCAAATACCTCTTTTAAATACAATAAAACATATTTTTAATAACAAAACAGAACAATGCAGCATAAACTAATGTTTAAAACATAATAATCAAAAAAAAAAAAAAAAAAAAAAAAAAAAAAACGTTTTATAAAAAAATTGTAGTTAATTAAAAATCGAATACTTTTTCCATTCGAAAGCAATTTTATTTCTTATTTTTTTCAATGCTGTAAAGCATTTATTTAAGTTTTCACATCACTGAAAAAATTATTTCGATACATTCAGCATCGACTAAAAGAATAAGAAATAAAATTGCTTTCGAAACGAAAAAGTATTCAATCAAGACTGCCAAAATCAGCCCCCTGAAATCAGTTTAAAAAAAAATTCGAATTATTAAACTTGAACTTCCTAAAATTTTAAAAATTTAACAAGTGTTGCACAAAATTAATGGGCCTCATGCATAAAACGTGAGCTTGAGCTCTGACTCGTTTTTTTGAGTAAAAGGTGCTTGTCGTATGCATAATAAAATTTGATGAATTTGTTTTTTCTCACTGCTTACGTTTGAACTCGTCTTGCTCAGTTTGAACTAAGTTAGATGAGCATGTGCTCATTTTCATATGCATAAAAACAAGCTTTTGCTTTCTTTTGTGAGCTCTTGCTCAAATTTTGTTGAGCATGCCTTATAGTTGACTCGCGTCCACTAAAAAGGAATCATGGCTGAATATTTTGTACCGCAAAGAAATACAAAATGTTATCAACAGCGTAAAAAAAATTTAGCAAGTGAGGATAAAAAATTGTACAGGTTTGTATTCTTCATTATTATTTTTTTTTTATTTAATTAATAATAAAATGATAAATACATAGGTTTGATGATAGTAGCATCTGCTGGTTGGCTAATTACTTTTTTGAGGAGTCAGAAGAAACACGTGGTGGTGCCCTCAGCAACTATGATAAAATTAAACTGTATTTAAGATTTTGTGCCGATCCTGGATTCCAAAATGGTATAGCCACAGATATTGGAGTCCATCAATCAACTGTGTCGCGAACTATTGCGGAAGTTGCGAAACTTATATCTGCCAAAGCAAGCGAGTGGATAAAATTCCCGAAAGATGCTGATGAAATAAAAGATGCTCAAATGAAATGGCAAGGAAATTATTGCTTTCCATTTGCAATTGGAGTGATTGATTGTACGCATATAAAAATTAAAAAACCCTCAAATCAAAGCGATGAGTATATTTGTAGAAAAGGCTTTCACTCTATAAATGTGCAGGCAACTTGTGATGGAAAAGAACTTTTTACAAGCGTTGACATTAGAGTTGGGCAAAATCGTTCCTTTTGTGGAATCGTTCCGACCGATCCGTTAGATCAAAGGAACTAGGTCGTTCCTTTCGTTCATCGTTCCTGTTTTTTACTTTGAACAATAAATGAACGAGGAACGATAAAACTTCTTTGTCGTTCGTAAAAACGTCAATAAACAAATATTTGTTATTGTTTGTTGTCATGTTGTGGCGTAACGACTACATTAATAATAATTATATAATTTCTTAAATGTTTGTAAAAAATAATAACTGTTTTAATCCTGTTTTAATCTGCGCGTAATGCCGCTGCTGGTGGTGAACGAGTGGTATATTGCTAAAATATATTGCTTTGAATCACATCAGTAATTGATTTAATTAGAAATGTTTTATGTGTCACGATCTAAATACACAAAAGTCGGCAACACTGATCAACGCACAAAAAATTAATCTACAGAAACACATGTGATGATTGTGATGATTCAACGGATTGCAATTGCGGAACGAGGAACGATTAAAAAGGAACTATTGAACAAGTCCGCACCGTTCCTTTTAGGGAATCGTTCAATGGAACTAGGTCGTTCCGGAACGACACAACTCTAGTTGACATATCCTGGCCTGGTTCAGTTCATGACTCACGTATCTTACGAAATAGCGAGTTATGTAGAATTATGCAAAATGCCACAAACGATGCATTACTTCTCGGGGATGAGGGCTATGGAATATGCCCATGGCTAATGACACCATTCCGGAACCCAACAACTGACATAGAAAAAACATTCAACAAAGTGTTTACAAGGGAACGTGTCATTATAGAACGGTGTTTTGGGCAATTGAAGCAAAGATTTTCGATACTTCAATACAAAATTCGTGTATCGACAGAGTTAGCGCCCTACGTAATAGCCAGTTGTTTCATTTTGCATAACATAGCTAAATTTTTAAAAGACGATTATATCCTTATTAATGACGATTACAACAATAATGATGTATGCCAATTAGAAAATGATATCGAACAACAAAGAGCAAGAAATTCAGAAGCTGGAAAAAACAAAAGGATGATGATCGCAAATTTGTTATCAAATTAGTTTATTATACAAATAATATAAATGGAAATCTTTAATATTTTTTTTGGTCTATAAAAATAAAAAAACGTAAATACATTTCATTGTTTTATACAAAAATAAAATATATGTAATTCAATTTTAGGCATTAAATATATATTAATAAAAATCAAAATTCATGTAATTGCAAGATTCTTTCCACAAGTTTTTCTTGCAAAATTTGCATTTTTGCAGAAAGGACTTTGTTTTGTTTTAACAAAACAAGCCTCTGCAGACTTTGAAAATTCAAATCTCTTGTCTCATCAGTTTCATCAGTTTCATAGCGACTCAAAACTGCTGTTGACTTTTTGTTAACCTTCAAAATAAACAACATATAGCAAAATGTAAAATAAAATAAAAAAAAAATATTACAGGTTGGTCATCATTATCAGTGCAACGGCGCTTTCTTTGATGTTTTGCTACTGGTGTTGCTGTTCTTTTTGTTTCTGAGGATGTTGTTGCTGATATCTCTGCTAATGTATCAAACGTACAGTTGTCATCATTAGTTCCAAGAGAGAGATGAACTGTAAAAAAATAAACGAAGAGCGAAATCAACAACAAAATTTGAATTCGATAACGTTACACTTACCTGGAAGTTTGTTTGTTGAGGGATTTGAATTAGCACAAAGCAATTGTGACAAATCAGTTTCCCAGTTTTTTAAATTTATTTTTTTATTACCTGTTTTATTTATGTCTATTTTATTTTTTATACGACATTTCATATTAGCTATTTTTTTTATTATATTTTTCCCCGTTAATTCAATTCCAAATTTCTGCTTAATTTCTTTTACACATTCATCTATAGTTTGTTTTTTTTTATTTTTTTTAATTGGTAACTGACTCTTTTCTAATAAATATTTTTTTTGTTTTATTTTTTCCACTAAAAATTTAGAAATGTCGTCATTTTCTACTTTATTATTATTATTTAGTTCTATTTCTACTTCACTTTCACTTGACGACATGTTTACACTTCAATAACAATTACACGTTTGAACTCCCTTTGCTCAAGTAATTGCAATTGGCTTGAACTCTTTTTTATGCATACGAAATTGAGCCAAAGCTGTTGCTGTTTGATAGAACTCGACTTTATGAGCAATTGCTCACCTGCTTCAACTCAGCGCTTTTACTCGTTTTTATTCATGAGACCCAATATGTTATACCAAAACAAACTTAATGTTACCGTTTTTAGTCGTTTATTGATAAATCGGTATTTTTTGAGCAAAAAACGGCAAATCGGCATTTTGATAATTTAGAGGCAAAAAACCGGCAAAATGCCGATAAATCGGCAAATATGGCAGGCCTGCTTGTAGGGCATAACTAAGCATAACTTAAAAAGGTTATATTCTATTCAGTAAAATAAATATTTAAAAATTTTACAAAAAGATTATTTTTTGAGCAGATCAACAATTTTTCTAAGCCTACACAGTAGTTTTAGCGATATTGTAAAAGTATTAGTAAAAAACCTCATAAAAAAAATAATTCAACAACGGGCCAGTTTTTTTCAAAATCAAAAGATGTGCACCAATTTTAATAAAAAAAACTTATTTCCTCTGAAATACATTAAGGGGGTTATTTTCTAAAACACTACACCGAAATTAAAAAATATTTTCATACAAATTTTTAAAAATTCAAAAAATTTTATATGAAAAATTTCTCAACGCAAGGTGAAAGGATTTACAAAATAACCCCCTAAGCTACAAGCTACTTAATCAAAAAGGAGTTCCTTGTAGTATTTTTATTTTTTATGCATTCTTAAAACCAAAAAATTCAAATATTTTTATTTTTTGGGTCAAACCTTTATGATATCTCTGAAACAACTGAGCAAATTAAGAAACAATTCTCGCTTGTGCTAAAGCCTATTTTGTTGTCGAAGTTCGGATTGGTTTTTTTACTAAATAGGAAAATCCCTTCTCAAGCTATGCTGTAGTGATAGTGCTCTAATTTACCATAGGCCCTATATGAAGCCCATTCTCGGAAAACCGTTAAGACTAAAACTGCCGGGCATTATAATACTGCAAAATTAGCTTTATAAAGATTTGTTTATAATTTTTAGATTCCATGTCAAGCGCAATCCAAAAATGTTCTTACTCTCAGTGGATGGGAGGGTACCAAAGATTGCTACTTTTATTTGTTTTTATAATTATTTTGTTTCTAACCCATGTCAAGCGCAATCCAAAAATGTTCTTACTCTCAGTGGATGGGAGGGTACCAAAGATTGCTACTTTAATTTGTTTTTATAATTATTTTGTTTCTAACCCACGGTACAAATGAAGATACTTTAACTGGACTATTTATCATTGTTTATTTGTCTTTATTTATCATTTGCTAATTTGACACATTTATTGTCTGTCTGCCATTTCAAAATCACTCGTATTGAGAACGTAAATTTTAATTTTCTTGGGAATTTGTATGCAAATTATATTATTGCAGTTACAATAATTAAAATGATTTATGAATCAAAAGTTCTTAGAAGCATTTCTGTGTTGTATTTTTAGAATTTAATTCCAAAATTTATATATTAAAATTTTTTGTTTTTTTGTTTTAAAAGTATAAAAAATAACAAAAGCGTAGAAAAAGACCACAAAAATACACAAACGATAATAATAATAACAGAAAAAGTTTGATTTAAAGTTATGTTTGCATAATGTTTTCTTGAACAAAAAAAATTAAAGAAAAATAGTTTCGGAAAATAAAACAAGATTGAAGAATAAGACAAAAAAAAAAAAAAAAAAACAACTTCCTTTTTCATATTGAAATTTATTCAGAAGAAGAACAAAAAGAAGAAAAAAGAAATATTAAGTATTCATCTCATGTTTTTAGTGGTAAGAAATAATAAAATATTAACATAATGATACTTTAGCAAAAACAACAACAATAACTACCATAATATCAACAACAAGCACATATTATTTTGAAACATGCTAATCTTTAAGGCGACCAGATGTGAAATTTTGAGAGTTTGTTTTTGTTTTACATGTCATTTGTGCGAACGAAAGCGTTCGAGTGACATTGTGAAATTGTTAGTAAGTACAGTCGAACTCCTATAAGTCGAACGTCTCTAACTCGAATTTTCTCTTACTCGAACCAATATGATTGGCAGTAGCTCTAAAACAATAAACTACATACAATTCTCCTTCCGTAACTCGAACTTCCATAACTCGAAATTCTCCATAACTCGAACCAAATACTCAAATTTGTATTCTATAACTCGAAGTTTTTTGCTTGTTTTGTTTATTTTGTTTATTTATTTCGCTTTCTTTTGCTTGTTTAGCAGGTTTGTATATTTTACTTTGCTCTTTTTTTCGGGGAAATCCCTTTTTGTACATTACGTGTGTCTTTTGGTTTGCCTAAATATGTTAAAATTATTTGTATGTGTTTATTTCATGGCAAGTAAACGTGTTTTATAATGTTTGTCGATGGAGGGAAATATAAGTTTATAAAAGAAGTCGAGGGTGGATTCAAGAAAAAGGAAGCAGACAATAAATATGGTGGTACGGTCTCATAGATTTTTAAAAATAAAGAATTAATTATCAACTCGTTTGAGTCAGTATCTCATCTCTTTAGTAAAATGATTAAGACTCAAATATACAAAATTATCGACATAGCAGTCCTCAATTGGTTTACAGCAGCTAGAAGTCAAACCATGCCGATATTTGACTTCATTGTAACTTGTTTATTACAAATACATACCTACATGCTTAGGTATGAAGCTTTCAAATAGTGCCTGTTTTAAACAAAAAATACAAAATGTACACAAGTTTGCAATTTATTCTCTTTTCAACAAGAAAATTCTGTAACTCGAAGTCTCCATAAGTCGAAGTTTTTTTTGGGATAATGGTGATTCGAGTTATGGAAGTTCGACTGTATGTAGTTATAAAAATTCCAAAAAATAAAAAATTTTGCAAACAAAAATCCATTTTCATTAAAAAAAAATGGCTTTTACATATAAATCGTTATAAGAAGGAGTAATGTAATTGCTGCTAAGCAACGCAAATAGTTGCGAAGAAAGCTACTAAATAATAAGTAAAAGAAGCTATTAATTTTGAAAAATTAAGCGAAGTTTTTACTGGATTATTGCCCGTAATTTCTACAAAAAGAAATCGAGCTGTGTATCGAAATCTATGGTGTAAAAGCTGCCATATTTTAATAGAAAACTTAAGGTAAAAACACGTAGGCGAAATAAATGTTACAAAAGGTAAAGATAACTGTTAGGTACGAACACGATCAGCTTTCATTTTGTAGAAATTGCGGGCATGTACCCTATAACTTCTTATCTTCTGGATATATGTTGGTATACAAATAATAACTTACTTTTGAATGCGTTTATTTTGGAACATCCCTTGTAAAATTCATCGGTTCTTTCAGTAGAATTGTTACTCAACACATTATTTTGTAGGCGAAGTTTTTACTGTGTATTAAGCGAAAATTCCCGGGAAATTGAAAAATATTTCCCGCTTTCCCGGGAAATGCTATACACCCCAACGTTTGGTATTTGTTTGCCGGTAAGAACAAGAAATGCAACAAAAACACCTAAAATTGTAATTCATTTGATATCTCGAAACTAACAGTTTCTAAATAATTTATATGAGAAATGGCGAAGTTCGAGAATGTGTCGCAAATAGATATTTTTCTATAAAATTTTGTGATAAATGCTCAGGTTTAAATATTTGTGTTATTTGGACTGAGTTTTTCTCTTTAAATAGCGATCCGATCAATTTTTAAATTATATGTATGTTAGCTTAAATATCTCTCAGATGTTTTTTAAGTTTCTTCCGTAAACTAATAAAAGTTTATATGCCACATTTCATTCAATAATCTTTAAATTTAACGATTATTATATAGGTGGACTGATCCTGTCAGCCAATCAAATTGATGAACGTAAATCAATCGTTTTAGGATTGGTATAAAAACTTTTAGTACAAGTGCAGTATTGCAAGTATTAAAAGATCAGCTTAAATATGTAAAATAAAAATTACTTTTAAATTAACTTAAGGAAGACACATATCAATTGGGAACGTGATGGTTCATTTTGCCCATAATTTCATTCATGATCAAATAATGGTTAAATTCGACCAAATTATGTAAAATGTAACCATATTACGGTTATGTTTAACCAATGCTTAAGCTCCAATGTTAAAGCTCCAAACATATTTTATTTCTCTGTGTGTGTAGGAGAGTATGACGCGCTTATGTTCAAGTTGTGATGCATACAAATATTGCTCCCGAACTTTTTTTTGAGTTTTCTACTATAAAAGCGCTCTTTTTTACAGTCCACTCTATTTGTACTATTTGGAAAAATTTTAAATAACAAAACAAACAAAACTTGATTAGAATAATAACGGATTATATAAAATATTTCTTGTCTCAAAAATTAATATTTTTGTCAAGGCGTTAACTCTTAGGGAATATAGGTGAAGACAGTACCTCAAGAATAATTCTACTTAGGTTGAACTATGGCAATCGCTTTTAATAAGAATCTAAAACAAACAATATCTGGCAACTCTCGCACTATAGACAGTTGTATGTGTATCGAAATCTAAGAAAAAAACGAGTGAAAAAGTTTGTCGTTACAAAATATTGAAATTCTACAAAATATGGTATTGTAAGTTAAAAGATGAAATAAAAAACAAAAGCTACAACTGAACGTCATACTCAACGAACGATGCATAATAATCCTGAATGCGATGATGCTTTTTAAGGGAAAAGTTCAATAAACCCACATGTTCAAGAAAAAATAAAAGAAATAAAACTTTTTTTAAAGAAAACGTTACAACATAAACAAGTTTTTTATTGCAATTTTTTTTTGGAAGTAAATCAATTAGTACATTAGGGTGGCACTTTTTGAAATACATAATTTTAATTTTAAATCACATTTATATAAAAATCGTTTAAAATACATGAATGGATCTTATTTGGAAAGTTGGCTCTTGCCGTTCTCTTGAAATACACAAAACACAAAAAAAAAAAAAAAAAAAAAAAAGGGATTTTGGTTAAAATAAGTCGTGGTTTTTTGCTCATATCTCCGTCATTTTTGGACCGATCTGGCTGAATTTCAATAGCAAACTTAAAGGGAGTATATGTGACATAAATATATGACAACCTAGTCCCCATCATTTTGGGGTCTTGGGAAAACCACTTTCAACATACACACGGACAGCCGGATTTGAAATTCTCTCTCTCTTCTCATAAGGACCCAGAATATACATACATATATACTTTATGGGGTGTATGATCAATAATGATACTATTTTAAAAAGCTAACATATCTTATAAATTTTAAATTTCTTAAACATTTTGTTTCTTTATTTTATTTTTCTTATTGTTCAGGCCTTTTTCACAGATAAAAGTATTTTTTTTTTAAATCACTTAATTTTTTTTATTTTTGAGAAAATGTCAAATATCACTGGCGTTGCCAAAACAAACTTTGAAAAAACAGCCCTACGAGAAAGTTGATAGTCACATTTTTCATGTTGGTGTTAAGAAAATGATAGAAAGAAATGACCGAAATCAAGTTTTCTGTCATTTCTTTCTATCATTTTCTTAATACCAACGTGAAAAATGTGACTATTCGCTCAGTCATTTCTTGTAGGGTAATTTCACACACTAGTTTATCATCATAAACAACCTCTAACCTGTTTATGGCGTTTGTGTAAATGCACTATAAGGCCTTTAATATAACACTGCAAAAATTAAAATGTATTTTAATACGATTTAAGTTTCTATGAAAATTAACAAAATGTAGATTTAAATTCCATCCTACAAATTTTTCATTAAATGCTTTTATGTTAAGCGGAATAAATAAAGCAATTTTAACGTTAAAAATTGTTGTTTCAAATATTTTAAAGAATAGAAAGAACCACCCTATTGGTAGCAAATGGTAAATGGCGGCAAAATAATATGTCACATTTATGGTTACTACAGTGCCCCTGAACGTACTCTTAGAAGCTGTGGGGATAACAATTCAAGAGGAAGCAAATATTAATTCACTATTTGATTAATTACTTTAAATTTCCATAAACAACACAGACAATAAAAACATCTTGATTTAAATCGATTTCAACTGCTGCTCCCAATGACTTGCACCAGCTGAAATAATTTTTAGTTCGAATGGAAATGCAAAACAAGAAAAGAATGAAAAAAATTGTTGAGCTTAAATTTACACTGTAATTACTAGTCAGCCAGTCAGTCACACATTTAGCCAGTCAGTTTGTTCGTAAACTTTGACACTTGTGTTTTACGAACACGATACGTCACATGTGTAAATTTTCTTCCAAAAAAGCAACACAATGCAAGTGAATTGTTGATTGTCAAGTTGTTATTATGACACTTCTGCAATGCATTTGCTGTGTGTGTGTATGTGTGTTAGTTGAAGAGGGTAACCCAACCTAAATAGAGTGTTCTGTATTTAAAAGTAATTAAAAAGTTGCATTTTAAGAAAGAATTTACGAATTGAAGAAATTTTCAAAATTCAAATTAAGGATTTTGGCTGTATGACCATTTTTCGCATTAAGAAATAAGGAATGTAGTCTGGAGAATTCGGAATAAACTGCAGTCCAACTCAACATACAGCAGTGTTGCCAAAAGTAGGGAAAAATCCCTACATGTAGGGTTTTTGATACTAAAGTAGGAGCGTAGGGAAAATCGGACGGATTTTTTATATTTTCCAATATGTAGGTATTTTTTCTCATATTGCATTATTTGTGTAATAAATGCTAAAAATGTAGTTTTATTAATGATTTAATATTTAAAGAAATGGAATTCTTAAGTCCAAAAACGTTTTTTGGACAAAAAGAAGATGAGTACAAATTTGAACTGTTGTCTTTACAATTTACCATAAGCCTCAATGATCTCATGTATGAGGGGAGAACAATCGTATACAATTAATTTTTCTTACATTGTGAAATTAATATGTTAAATTTATATATTTTGAAACATGGATTTGGAACTGTTTTGAATAAAAATATAAAATTGTAATGCCAAGGTTGTATGTATTTCCAAATTTATTGAAACTGTTACGAATTTTGTTTGCTTTTCCCAATTCAAATGCCGATGCAGAGAGACCGCCAAAAAGCGAAACAAATTGAGCCGCACAACTTTAAGTTTTATTTGTATTATAAGATTATTTCCGCAAAACAGAGGAAGAGGCTGCATTATTTTGGATGCACTCACTTTAGAAAATTCAGTACAAAAGAAATACATATATTATTTATAAAATAACCAGTTGCCTTTGTACCTTAACTAAATTAAAATTATCGTTTTAAGATTAAGTTTAAAAGAACTATAAACATTTACTTTTTGGGGCCCTTGCGGAGTTTTGCTATTTCTCTCCCATAGGGCGCCTCCCCGGGTGGTGGATAGGGGCACGTTCGACATTTATGTCGGATTCCGCAAAAATAAAATATGCGGGGCGAACCTAGAAAATATGCAAACGTAGCGTCTGGACCCGCAGCGGGCGGCTACAAAAGGCGTCTGATTCCAGAGGAGCGGCCTATTTATAGTGTGTCTAACCACGTGTTGGCTGAATTCGTTAGACCCAGCTTTATGCTTGTAACATATCGCCGGAATACAGTCTTAACCAATACTACTTTCTAAAATATCATGAGTTTAAACCAGCAAAATATTAAGTCTCCAAGTGGTCGCCGCATCCCAGCGGTTAATCCACCTACCTCTGATTTATCACAGGTAGCATGCACATCTGATTTGGAGGTGCAGAACCCATGCTTAGAAATTAATATACTTACAACTGAAACCTCATGAGGCCCTATGCTCCACAGGGAGCTAAAGGAAATAAGAAGAAGAAACATTTACTTTTAAAAACCTCTTGAATCAAAAGTACATACAATTTTTTTTTTAGTTTTATTGCTTATTTTTGTTACTAAAGCTTTACTATACATATGCGAATTAAGTTAGTTGTTTATAAAGATGTTTTTTTCTTAGATTTTAATGACTCAAACGCGTAGGGATTTTTGTAGGGAAAATTTTTTCAACGTGTAGGGAAAAATCGGATTTTTTTTAGTATGCGTAGGTATTTTTCAAAAAAATCTTCTGGCAACACTCGTAAAATGTAATAAAAAAAAATTTCGATTTGGTTTTTTGACAATCAGACCAAAAAGCATTGGATTTTGTGAAAGTAAAAATCTTAAGACTTGTAGAATAGTGTGAATGTGGCTTTAATAATACAGACTCTTAAATTTAAATCACAAACTTTGCATTGAATTTCCAGATTTTCCGTCTAAAAAAAGGGAGAATTTTATAAACATTTCTCCTGGATATTCTCGAGAATTTGTTTCCGAAAACAAACCCTAGTTTATGTATATTTTATGTTTAACCCTCAATAGTCTTGAGGGTAAAACATAAAATGCTCCGAATGTAACACAATGGAATTTTTTTTTTTTATTATGCAATAGTTATTTTTATTTGCATTTTCTAAGCCTACATTGTAATGCTACGAATAATAATTACTGTTGAAAAGTAATGCGTAGAGAAAGGAGTTGGGCCAATTATTTATTTTTATTCTTAGGGTTATTTTTCCGGTTAAGTCTGTACCAAATGATTGTTATGAGTTTAAAATTTTAACCGATTAACAAGGGGCTTCTTTTAGGACTCAATTAAAAATGTTGATTCACTTTTTAAAGCCAAACGCACATTCGATTAAGCCGCAACAAGTAAAACTTGTGGCAGTTGGTATTTCTCTTATTTGCTGCAAATTATTTTGAAAAGTTTATAAAAGGAATAAAGTTCTCTCTTTCTGAAAAACAATTCTACCCTTATGCGTACGAATGCTAGCGACTTGAGATGTGATCAAGTATTGTTTAGACTTGGTCTCGGTTAGCTAAACTTATGTAATTTTCGTCACCATCATTACAATCAATTCCTTTCACATGTGCAATAATAGCGACAACACAAAATCCAAGGAAAGGCATCATATTCAACATGTGACAGCCAGTTAGCCAGCCAGCCATCCATCCATCCATCCATCCATCCAAATAACTACAAAGATAGACATCCAACAACTTGACGCAATACGAATACGAGTACATTGTTAAAACTACGTGTTTGTGCTCAAACGAATATGCCCAGCAAACATTTAAGTCCGTGGTTAAATCAAAACTTTATATAAATAAAAATTGAAAAAGGTTCAAAATGCCGGTGTGAACTTTAGAAAAAATTTACCTGTACTCATCAAAAAGTTTGCTGGGTATTGTGGGTTGTAAATGCTTTTGAGTACAAAATAAATTCTTTAACATTTCCCATATTTGGTTTGTTTTTGTCATTCTTATGTGCAACGTGCTGTTGCTGTTTGTAATTTATGTTGTTGTTGTTGCTTTTGCATTGAAGTGACTACCGTTTTTATTAGTTTTGTTGTTGTAGCTGCAGTTGTTTTTGGATTTTAGCTGCAAGTTTCCTTTTAAGGATGCAATTTCTCGTCTTCTGTCGGCTTCTATGTTTTTTTTATTTTGTTTCTGTAAGAGAATGCGATGATTACATGTTGTTGCAAAAAAAAAATTTAATGTAGTTTTTTGTTGTTGTTTCAGCTGTTGCCGTTGCAGTGGGGAGTCATTCTCATTTAATGTGGATGTTGTTATGTTACGCTAAATGTTTTTGTTTTTATCGCCATTCTGGTTCAGAGTTGTTGCTGTTGTTGCCGCTACTGCACATTGACATTTAGTGTTGCATGTGAAATTGCGTTGGACGTTCAAATAATTGTGTAAGATTTACGTTCCTAAATTTTAAACAAATTTCCAATTTATCGTTTTCAAAAGTAGGATTTTGCGTGGTCGTTGTTTTGTTGTTGTTTTTATTTTAATAGTGTTGTTTTCTTTTCGATGTCATTAATTTTATAGATTTTTTTCCTTAGTTGAAAACAAAATTTGTCATGCAGTTTTTTACTTAGACTAAAAATAATAGCAAAAAAAGTGGTTTAATATTCTACAATTTACGCCCTGATTGGAGTTGTATGGCTGCAAGGTAATTGCTCATGGTGACGATGTTGCGTCTTCCACTAAAGGAACATTTCTTTCAATAATACTTAGCATTTTACAAAGGAGTCTGCGGCACCTGTCCGTATGGGATTAAAAGTAATCAGAAGAAATATTATTCATAATGAATAAAGAAGCCCAATGTCCTTTATAATATCAAGATTAACTTTATTAATGGATAAATGGATAAATGGAGCCATTGACACAGCTGCGTCTCTGAAATTTGGCAGGTAAAAAATGTCGGGAAATTCGAAAATTTTTTAAATCTACGTTGCAGCTTGGATTGTACTTGTTTTTTATACAAAATTACTAGATCAATTCATAATTGTCATGTCCGGATGTGTGAAGCAACGAAAAGAATCAGGCCTCGGAGCGGTTAAGCTTAATGTATCCTTCTCTACAATTTAAAGCCGTACTACTGCTATGTCATCGAACTCCCCGTTCGTTAGAACGGTAACTGATGTTGCTGATCTTCTAATATGCCGGCTACCTTGCAGATTCCAGTCTATTGCTGGTTAAGCGGTATCATCTTGTGGCTTACGCAACGTGTGTCGAATCTAGCTCCAATTTTGTTTCGGGATTTCTATTTTTGTCGATCGCTGATTTGTTTCTGCCCATAGATTGTTGGCCAATATATGTGTGCGTATAATCTTACGTAGGTATTTGTTAATCTACACTTGAATGAAGTGCATATCACGTAATGCAGCGTTCCATCTGTCGCATCCATACAAAGCGGATTTGACGTTACAGTTAAACATGCTTATTTTAGTCCTTCTTGATATGAATGATGGATTCCGGACAGGGTTTAGCTGACTAAGGGCTAAAAAATCAGAGCCAGTTAAACTCTATTTATGGTTTAAAATGTGTATAAACCAACAAATCTATAAATTACTAAACATATAAATGCATAAAATTGACCGTTTAAACTACCAATACGGACCATATGAATATGATAGGATTTATCGTAGTGCTGCCACATGTTATTTTTTTTACATATAACTACATATACATATAAATTCAAGTTTGGTTTAACTAAGCCAGCGTTTAAACCATCAATGATTTATTAGCCATTAGGGATTGTTGATCTTTATTTATGCATCCTGATATAAAATATATTATTTAGGTAGCAAACGCTTTAAGCGTATTCGATCTGCCGATTTTGGATGAACAATTTTGATCGGTATTTGCATTCACTGTAAATAATTTGGTTTTGCCGATATTTATTTTTAATCCCACAAGCTTTTCGGTCGCGTTAACTAGTGACAACTATGATTGAATGTCTGCAAATAAGAGACTCAGGAAACAGATATCATCAACATAGTCTGAAAGCACAACCAGAATGTGCATAAATAAGCTTAAGCTACTGTCAAAAATAAATATAAAGCCATTGGAATACATTTAAAACAAGCAAAACATAACAAAAGAACATTTGATAACGTACGGAATGGGCGATCAATTTCGCACTTTGCTTACGCAAATGACAGTTTCATCAAACCTAACAAAAAGTTTCCTAAAGTTCAATATGGTTTGACAGATGTTATTAATATGTATTCGCTCGCTTGCTTAAACCACGTTATGCACATTCTGGTTGGGCTTATTCATTAATAAGTCGAGAACATAATTAAATAGTAGCGGCGGTAGCACACAACCTTGCCGTATTCCTGTATTCACTGGGGTTCTGCTGCTTAACTGCTTCTATTGAAGTATTCGGCATATGGCGTTTCTTTATAGACCTTGGGGGGCACTCTTGCATGTTAGTGCATTGATTGGACAATATTTAACATTCTGACTTATTTGAAAATTATATTAAAGAATTATTCATTGACTTTTTTCAAAAGAATAATAAATTAATCTAAATTAATTTGATCAATATAATAGAGAGATTTAATAGCAAACCAAGATTTTAGTTAATTAATCAAAATACTCTTTCTTTAGTTGGGTTTCCAAGTGTTAATGAAATATTCATAATTAAATACATACACACATACATAATTTTCCTAATCTGTCATGTGATTTTTTTTATAGTCATTATTAAACAGTGTTGCTTTGTTGACATTTACTTGCTGTCATTTGTCAGCATTGTCATCAATTTTCTTTTCGTTTGATTCATTAAACAATGCAATATTTTCGCTACTAAATGTCAGTGTTAATATTTCAGTATTGTTTAAAAGATTAAATTTGCAAAAGTTTTTTTTTTTTTTTTGTTAAAAATTTCATTAATTGACAAGTGGCATTTTTTTGAAACAAATTACCAAATGACTTTCACAATTAACACCAACAAAATACCGATAACAAGACAGGCAGACATTCACTCAGCCATTTAGCCAGACAACATTCCGTCAGACACTTTATACAAAATTAATTTATTCCATTAACAATTCGTTAATAATTTGTAAGTAGATTTAATGATTAATAACCAGTAATTAAATCAAATATATTTCCCCAACTTGCCAATCTTTCCATTCCATTTTTGTTTGTTTTTTTTTTGATTCATTATTTTGTTAAAACAGTTTTTAATTTCAATGAATTGTGATTCATTTAAAATGAGTTAAAACTTTAAAGACAACAAAAACTTATTTAATCAACTGAACGAAGGTGTTAACTAAACAAATTAAAAATGAATTCCATATGTAGAGTTGTTTGCTTTAAGAATTTTCCGCACTATTACTTAGTTGCATTTTTTCTGGGGAATTTTAAAAGTTATTTTTTTAACGGAAAAAATTCAACTTACTTTTTTCTATTATTTTTTAAAATAATTATTCTTATACACAATCACAAATTTAACTTTAATTCTAGGAAAATTGCATGTTTTCTTTCCCTCTCACCACTAAACTCAGACTTTCAAAAAGAAAATTTTCATAGTGTGAATCCAGACCAGTGATGTTATATACTTTTTTTTTAAAGTCCCTTTGCAGCTTAGAAAATCCATATTTTTCACAAATCGAAAAAGATTGCCAAATTTATTAATTAATGTTGTTACATTTTTGAGAAGTTCCTACAATTTAATGATATTAAAATGTGTCCTTTTTCCCTACGGCGATTTTTTTTCGAATTAAATACCTGCAAATAGGCATTTTCCCTACGTCACTGACTCAGACTATCTCGATCTGGCAGGAATCGAATTCGCAACCCTAGACTAGCACTCTTTCAAGACATCTACCCCGTTGTTTTAAATGAATACAATTTATCTTATAAAAATTAGGGCTTCTAAACCGCTTTGTCTTCTTCAATATTATTAAAGATTTCTGTCATCAAGCAATTTATTGATGAATTTTTTATATTGTTTTTAATTAAATCATTTATCAAATGCAAACGAGAAAGACCATTCTATTCCGCCTTAGCGAATTTAAATTATACTCTACTATTTTTATTTTAATCCTTGAGTAACATATTCTATACAGAACTTGTTTTTGCGAATACTTTCATACATGTTCAAATATGTTTGGAGGTTGGATTTCTTAAATGGAGCGCTCAGAGCTGAACCGAACCAAGGCAAAAGAGAAAATTCGAAAATATGTTGACTAAGTGAACTGCCAATAATTTCTGAAGCCATTGACTTGGGCTTATCACCGTTGGCTCCATTACATAACGGGATGGAGTTAAACTTTGCAGAGAATTTCGCACCAGCTTTGAAATACATTTATTTATTTATTGGTATTCCTATACAACAGGTCTTAAAGTCTTATTATAATAGTACAGGATAAACAATTCGTAGCAATTTCTTATGTGTCACACAATAAAAGATTTTAACAATAAACATTAAAATAAAAGAAATTAATACATTAAAACAATTTTTTTAGGGAATAGATCAAACAATTTTAAACATTTACGGCCTAATTTATAAAAAATAAAACCGGTTAATAAAGGGTTAATAAAATGGATTTTCATACAAAATCCGTTTAATAAACCCTTTATTAACATGTTTTATTTTTTATAAATAAGGCTGTTAGACATTCAAAAGCGTTTTTAAATACAATAGATTACACATCTTCAAGTACGGGAATAAAAATTAAAAATACATTTCCTAAACTGCGTTGCATTACTAGTAAATTGAACAGTTGCTGGTAGTGTGTTCCAAAGACGAATACTGTGAACGAAAAACTGCCATTTAGATACTAACTTCTTGAATCTTATCGGGATCAGATTGTTATTTCTTCTTGACTGCGTAAAAGTAACACGTTCAAATAGACACGTCGGCTCGCCAGAATAGATAATTTTATGCAAAAGAGTTAGGCATCGAATATTTAACATGTCAGAAAAACTCACTCCATAAAGTTTACTTTCGTAGGGTGTAACATGTGAGAAACGTCCTAAGTTGAAGACATATCTCAGAATGGCATTATATGCATTTCCTGGTGCTTTTTTGGTCACAGTTTGCAAAAACCTCGCTGCCATACATTAAAGCTGGAATAAGATATGTCTTAGCCAAAAGCATACGTATGTTGAACGGGGTTGAGTGTTGAGTTGCCCAAAGCGAATACTTTCCATGCAGCAGCGTTTATATGATCTGACCAAGTAAGTGAATAATTAAAAATAATGCAAAGGTTTTTAGTGTTCTTGACAATTTCTATTTGCTGCGAGTTCAGGATTATATTGGGCTCAATAGTTATTTGTGTATTGTTCCTGGAAATTACAAGGCACTTAGATTTAGCGGGATTCAGACAAAGACCATTTTCCTTTGCCCAGGCTTCAATTTTTGATAGATCAAAGTTTAATCTTGAAATATACTCATCAGTCTTATCAGGTTCACTACATATATAAACCTGAACATCATCGGCGTACATATGAATTTTGCAATGTGATAACTGTTTTGGCAAATCGTTTATATATATTGTAAAAAGTAGAGGACCCTTGAGGAACACCTTTGGTCACAGGCAACGGCAATGATTGCCTATTGCTTGAACTTACATACTGATAGCGGTTACTTAGATATGATGAGATGAGATCAGCCGCTAAGGAGGTAAAATGGAAAAGCTTAGTTAACTTAATATGAAGCATGGCATGATCAACCATATCAAATGCTTTGGAGTGATCCAATAAGTGCAGTAGTACAACTATGTTTGGGTCGGAAACCAGATTGCATTTTGGTTAATAAATTATTCGTCTCCAAGTCAGCACCTATTTGTTTATGCAAAAGCCTTTCGAAGACTTTAGATAAATATGAAAGGATAGCTATTGGACGATATTAATTTCTATTTTAAGGGATGGGAACAATTTTCGCACATTTCCAGTTCTGTGGAAAAATACCTTTTGTAATTATTGTATTAAATATGTGTGTGATTTGTGGAAGTAAGTTAGGTGTAGAAGGAGTTTTAAAAATTTAGGGTGAATTTTATCAGGTCCAATTGCATTTGATTTGATATCATGGCAAGCAATAAAGGTGTCATCCTGAGAAACACAGCGAAAAGAAAATTGAGGTGCGGAGCTATTAAATGATGAACTGACACTACTAGAATAATAGTTAGGAGAAATGTTTAAGTTTGGGATTTTAGTAAACAGCTCGTTGAGTGAGTCAACATTCAATTCCGTAGAGTCTGTTTTATTTAATTTTCCGATGACAATATTACGAATAATTTTCCAATTTTTCTTTGAGTTGACAGCAGTTGAAAATAAGTTAGTAAAGTAAGAGAATTTTGTTCGCTTAATAAGTTTATTTACTTCCCTTCTGGCACTTACAAATTGATCATGCAGGTCATCAGTTTTGAAGCGTTTCCAACATTTATATAGATGATCTCGTTGGTTTATTTTAGCTTTAATTTGTTCATTAAGCCAAAGCTTAGTAGTGCTTTTCTGTGTGACTGTTTTTACTGGCACAGATTTTTCGAAAATTTTGGCAAGATTTTTCTCCAGAAAATTAACTTGGTCATTAACATCGATCATGCAGAAAATACGACTCCAATCAACTATTTGAAGCTCATGCATCATTGCATTATAATCCATTCTTTTAAAATCATAATAAGTATTCTCTCCCCTCGTATATTTGGTTCTAAAATCGAAGCATAAAAATATTAGGTCGTGTTTTGAGAAACATGGTGCGCCAATCTTATCATATAGCAGGACTTTATTTATGTCGTTGACAAAAAACATATCCAGCAGTGATTGATTTGTAAAAGTAAAATGCGTTGGGGTTAGTACATTTGGAGAAACTAAACCAATTGATTCCATTACGTCAAGTAGTTGTGACTCGCATAAAACATTAGAGTTGAAATCTCCACACAAAACAACGTTTTCATAATTAACCGTTATGTTTTCGAGATTATGATGTAGTTCTCTCAAATCTACGCGCCTATTGGGTCTATAAATACATCCAATAAGTAGTTTCTTCCCCATATATACAACTTCAACAAATATGTATTCGATTTTTTCGTCAGGGAGCGATTTAAGTATGTACATTATGTATTATATCTTATTCAGCTCTGAACCCTCTAAATTAAAAAAGAAAATGTTGGTATAAGGTCATGTTCTGGAAATTTATATAATGTAAATTGAAATTGATTCATAGTTTTTTTAGTTTGAAAAGAAGTAGTTCTGATGAACATGGGCTCTACTTAAAGTATTAAACTGATCGATTTCACTCGCGTTCGATTTTAAGAATATGGCTAAAAGTTTTGCTTGGAATAAAATCTTTTTATATCGATTTTTATGGGAATTTGGATTTTTACGAATCTATTAATTTTTTGATTAAGCTAATTATGAAAAATTAATCATTGACACAAAGTTGAAGGAGAATTGTGTAAATTTCTAACGTTCTGAATAATACTAGTAAATCACGCAATTCTCCTTCTTTAATTTAATAAAAATAGTTTTACTTATAGTATTAGTAATTTAAAAAAAAAAAAAATATAGAGATTTGTCTTGATTTTTTTCTTCAATGTCTTCATTAGGTCCGTCGTTTATTAAGACAATTTCCGAATAGGAGTAAAGTTATTTTCGAAATTGTTTTATAAATTGTTTATAAATTTTCAAAGTTAACGTTCGGCGCGATTACGCGGCAAAGATTTAAAATGATAGGTCTCCTGAAGTCTTGAGACCAAGGGCTGACCAGAGATCCTATCTGAAAACACGAAAGTCAGTATCCCCCGTTGATATGGCACCGGACTGAGACTCGGCTAAGACCCCCGGTGACACGTTTTGTGGGAACTGGAATTTAAAGCGGATGAGAGGTTGAGGTACGACAGTTGAAGATGGCTGTGCTTTGATAAAGGATGGATTGCGTTGGTTTTGACTACTCTTATGAGATGAGTTTTTTTTAAGGATGATGCTCTAGCGCGAGGAGTGCTTTTGGGGGTGTGCGGTTGGGGATCACGTGGTAGCTGTGGCTTATATTCCGAATCGCGGGAAGGTTGATTTCCTCATAGAAGGTGGATTTTTCACCCCAGTGAGAAAGTTAAAAGTTGTAACTTAACCGTTGCTGCTGGCGTTTTGCCTTAATCAGCGGAGGTTTAATAGCTCCAGCTCCTAAACAAGGGGATAGTGTTTTATTTTGTCGAAGTATATACTCATAATTGTTATATGTGTGTGATTTTGATTCTCACAGACAGGGGTGTTATATAACGAATAGTTATGATCCACCATGAGTCTAGGACATATGGCAGGGGATCATACAAATCTATTTACACATTTTCTGCGACTATGTTTTGTTATCATACACAAGAAAATCATTGTACAAATTATGGCATTCAATGTCGATCGAATGGATATTTCGATCGTTAGCTAATGCAGTAATTTGCCCCCATATTTTTCGATAAGGATGACTTCTGGCGCAATTGCTTTGTCAACAAGCAAATCTGTCGTAAAATTGTATCAAAAGAAAAAAGATTAACTGTTTGTTGCGATTTTCATGCCGACGGCAGGTACCGCTACCGGACTATGATTTCGGAGAATTTTTCAGTCCAAAATAACGCTACGGTGCTCATAAGTGACCACCTCGTTCGTACGATTTAACCACTTTATGTTTTCTTCTTTTTCTATGCCAAGAAGCCAACAACTTTAGAAAAACTAAAGGCAAAGATCGAACGCAAAATTCCTGGTACTTTGGTCGATTTTGGCAATCGAATCATAAAAAATGCGTCCAGCGAATTCACTAACACCAGCACTACGCATTTCCAAATTTGATTTTTTAACTAAATCATTTTTTTTTTTTTTTGACAGGTTCATTTTAAAGTCCTGCCATTCACCCAGACTGATGGTGGTTTTGGTTACGGTTTTTAAGTTCATAATATTCCATTAAGCTAAATTTATTGAATCCCTTAAATTTTATTGATACAAGTTCTCTATTCACGCAGTTACAAAGAGCATGCCAAAACTAATACACCTTTCATTTTTTGTAAGTAGATAGAAAAAATTTTATAGTGATGATAAATCAAGAGTGCCTTGTTTAGGAGTATGATTAAATTTGTTCAATGGATGGTTTGTATAAAACTTAGCACCCAGTGGACACAAGATTTTTATTAACATTTCATACTTCATCGACTGATATAAAATCGTAAAAAAACGCGTCAGGAGCAGGAGTAAGAGATCTGACTGAAGACAACTGCAATAAATATTGTAGTTAATTAATTAAAAAAAAAAAAAAAAAATACTTACAAACTTATACAACTATTTATTTTTTTATCTATCAACAAGATTTGTTGTTTTATTTTTGTTATAATAGAAAAAATAAACCCTTGCAACTCAATGTAATTGATAAAAGAATGTTAGTTTTGAGTTGTTGTATTTAAAATTAAGTTAAATTTATTTGAATAGAAAAAAGTAACAACAAACTGAATGTAAGAAAGTGTTTAACCATAAACCACTAACTAATACACTCTTTCAAATAGTATTGGCCGTATGTATCTGTGTCTCTGACATCCATACACATTCTATTTTCTAAAGTCCTTTTAATCTGTATGTATTTGCTTGGGCTTTTGTTCAATTCAAATGATTACTCTCCACTACCTCTTCATGTAGGGAATGAAGGTATGTTAAATTGGTCATTCCGTGTGTTAAACTAAGAAATATTTATCTATGATCACTAAAAAGTACACAGTGCAAAAAAAAAACACCTGCTACGATTGGCAACGAATTGTTACCCATTTTATAAACGTTGTCAAGTCAGAGGCAAAGAAGTAAAAGATGCAAGACGTTGTTAAATCTAGAACAAAATGTTTTTAAATTAATGATAAAAATTTTAAAAACTACACACGTTGGGAAATTAATAAATCTTGGCGTCAAATAAAAAGCAATTCGTTGCCGCCTCGTTGTTTAGTTAAAAAAATATTTTTCAATTGTTTGTAAGTACGTACGTACGTATTGAAAAATAGAAAAATCAAATGCTTTCGAATGCGTTAAAAGATCGCGAAAATAAATTATTAAATATACTATAAACAAAAAAGTGATTTCCCTTAAACCTAAAGACAATTATTGATGCCGACTTCCTTTTAAACTGCTACGTTGTTCAGAAGATAAGGAGTACATAACTACACTCACAATATTCTGTACGTAAAATTAACTGAAATTGAAATGAAAGTTCAATTAAAAACCGGTCTACCTATTTTTCATTTATTTTTAACAAAAAGTTCATTTAATTTTTACTGTCAAAAATTCAACAGCATATTCCGTAAAATCAAATAAATAGTCAGTTATTTTGTAAAATTTTACTGTCAAAAATTCAACACCATATTCGAAAAACGATCAAATATTCAGTTATTTATTAAAATGTTACTGTCAAAAAATTGACCCCATATTCAGTAAAAACAATTAAATATTCAGTTATTTTATTAAATTTTCGTTTACTCCACAAAAGAGCCGAATTTCTAAAAAATACCAGGCAGACACCTGTCCGCTTGTTTTTCTTATAAGCGAGAGAGGGAGAATATTTTTATTTACTTACCCAGTTACACACGTTTGTTTTACTTTTGTTGTACTGACCACGTTGTTTACAGAAGAACTCTCAATTATAAGACACCAGCAGCATGACTGATATGGCTTCGCAATTATTTTACTTTTAAAATTTGATGTATTTAACTAAATTATTTTAACAATTAGAAAATGGGAATTGCTTACACAAAACAAGCAATTCATTTTTAATAGATAAGTAAAAATTAATTTTGGTAGTAAAATTATATAAAATAACTGAATATTTAATTGTTTTTACTTAATATGGTGTTAAATTTTTGACAGTAAAATTTTATAAAATAACTGCATATTTATTTGTTTTTACGGAATGCGCGGTTGAGTTTTTGACAGTAAAAATTAAATAAAATTTTCGTTGTTTTAAATGACATTTTTATTTACTTTAAAATAAAGAAGAATTTAACTCAATCAACGGACAATATTAAATGCAACTGAAAATCCGTATTAATATGCACTTAGTTTTTTGAATTACTGTTAGAATCAGTTAAAAATAAATTTGCTTGGAATTTTAAATGTTTATTTAGTTATTTAAAAATGAGTGAACGGAATATTTCTTAAATAAACTACAGTCCGTTACTGTAATAATATTGTGAGTGTACAATATCGTTTCTTTAATTTACAAAAGTTGTATCTGACATATAACATTTTTTTAAGGTTATGTTTCACACTTGATAAAAAGATTACATATATACAAAAAGTTTATAGTTTCATAACTGTAAGAAATGTAGGATCATTCCTATAAATCAATGGGCGTCAATGGACGTCATGCAAAAACAATGTAGGTTTCCGTATATTTGAAGAACGGAAACATCGACAGTTTACAAATTTGGTTAACATTTCTTGGTTATCAATGCACAACATCTGTTAAAAATGGGTGGCATTGGATAAGTGGGCGTGGCACAAAACAAAATTTTTATATCGGAAAACCGGCAATAGGTAAATTTCCAAAAAATGGTACAACTTAGTTAATAATGCACAACAACTGACAGTAGGTGGGCTGGATTGGAGAAGTGGGCTTGGCACTTTTTATACAAAGACATTATAAATGTCTGCACACACTGAAAGAATTTTCTTCGCAATACCAATGAATTTTGACATTAATCCCATGAAAAATGGCATTAAAAAGAACCTATGCAGCGCTTCGTTTGATCAATGAAACCTGTTTCATTAAAATGTATTTAATGAAACATTACATTAGATCTATGAATATTATTCATTGAATGAATACTTTCAATAAAGTAAAAAATTTTTTTTCTTATTTTATTTTTTTTTATTTATTTTTGTTTTTTTTATTTAATTTTTTTTCTGTCTCTGGCGGGAATCGATCGCGCAACCTCGGTGCTGATAGACTAGCTCACTACCAGCTAGCCTACCGGGGCAGTGTAGTTTTTGTTTAAAACAACTACGTTTTTTACTCAATTAAGAGCGTACATATGAGATTAAATTGTCCATAACAACAATAACAAAGTTGATTGAAAGTGAATTGAAAGTTTTTGTTTCATTACTATAATGACAATTTTATTGTCATAATGAAAATTTAAATTAATGAAGGCAATTATTGAAATATGTTGCTTTTATAAAAAAATTTTTGATATCATTTTTTAATTAACAATTAAACATTTTTTTTAGGAAACTATAATTTTGTATTAATTTATGAATATAGTTATGTTTGTATTTTGTTTTTTTATGTTCCCAATTAAAATTTTTTGTTTAACTTGGACAAACTTAAGTTTTCATATATCCAATGAAAAATTTTAACGTAATTACGAAATCCAATGAAGCGATTTTAACGAAAAGACTTCATTATAACTATGAAATTCCATTTAGACAATGAAAATTTTCATTTAACCAATGAAATTTTTTGTATGAAAATGATTCATTAAATATATGAAGAATTTTTCATTCAGTGTAGCTAGAGAACATTAGCAGCTAGAGCTTCCAAATTTAATACTATTTGGTATTTGGTTTCAGAATAAAATCCATCACAATCAGCCTAATAGGAAAAGAATAAAGCTATGGTCACGATTGTTATATATTTGACCAAATAAGCGTAACCACTTATTATGTTAATAGTTAATGTGATTTAACATATTCTTTATATCACAAAATAAAACTTTTTTATTGCAATATGTGTTATCAAAATTAAAATGAATACATATTGGAATCAAAGAAAATTATATTTCAGTTTGGTCACGTTTATTTTGTCAAATATTTTCCAAGTGTGACCGTAGCCTAACAAGTACAATTACAAACTATGTTCTTAGTTAAATTACTGAACAATAGTAAGCACACCTTCAGCCTGTTGCAGTGAAACAGACCAGAGTCTGACGGGTGCCATTACACTGAAAGACTAGCCCACTAAGAACTAGACTACTGGGGCACCTAACAAGCATTAAATTGTAAATTGGTCGACACCAAAAAACCTTCATGTTCAAAATTATCGGTATTTAATTAGTCATAGGTCCCATAATTGATCTTAGCTTCAATGCAAAGCCTTTTCCCGATAAGTACTCCAAGTGAAAAATGTGCTCCAAAAGGAGCCGGTTTTATGTATGAATTCATACCTCAAATCGATTCAAACCTGCTGATGGGATGCCTGATTTTTGTATGGGGTGTTCCCGGTTTGGAGGACTATTTTCAGCTGACAATAAGCGCTTCTTTTAACATGCAAGCAAAGCACTCCTAAAGTGATTTTTAAGGGGTTAGCTATATTAACATATTCATTAATGTTTTGCTTTTTCAAATGCCTTTCTTCACACATTTTCGCCAACCATGGTATATTTTTATTTTTTTCGCTTTAAAACCTTCTTCTTTTTCAGCACTTAAGTAGCAGCTTTTTTGTATATTTTATTCTTTATCATTTACTGCTGTATAAGAGCTTTCTTATTGAAGCGTTTGATTATGCGCTTTTTCTCTTAAGTGCTTCAAAAACCCCAATTTCTTTTTACTGGGTAAAAAAACACTATTAATTGAATTGAAACAACTGATGCTCCTTAAAATAAGTGAAGGGTATCAAAGATGCGGTATAGCCGAATATCGCTATTTAACTTGTTTTTTATGCAATTTTTATATTTTTATTACGTCTGTAGGTAATCAGAACTATGGATGAATACTTTCAACTGTGTTAATAAATATCAATAGAATTTATATTTAAATTAACCCTACAGTTAAATTGTTTGTTGGTTAGCTTGTTTTATGTATGGAAACCTTTTAAATGGTTAATAGATTTAAAGTAAAATAGAAAATACATAAAAAAAAGAATTACAGCAAAAAGGAACAAAACAACCCACAACAACACTGGGAACACTTGTTGCAAATGTTAGCTGATTGAAAAAAAGCTTAGAGAGTAATGACAAAAAAATAAAACCCACATCAAGTCACCCGCAGCAATGTGCTGCCTTATTGTCGCCCCAAAGTCCCTTAACGCCATAACAAACTGTTTGTTATTCTAGCGTATGTTATTTTTACATATTCATACGTATGTAGATATTACAGTCATTCAAAAATGTCTGCGACCATTTTGTTTTTTTTTTTGCTGACATTAGAAATATCCGTTATTATTTGGGCTTTAAAAAATATAAGCCAACAAATTAAGAAGCCGCAATTATTTGTACCAAATTTAGTGAAAATAAAGTTAATTGTTATTAGTTATCGACTAACAATAGTTTAACCAATGAAATTTTATTTCCAGCTTTTTGTTAATTATTAGTTAAAAAAAAAAATTTATTTTGTTAACTTCTAGTAAAACAACAGCTGTTCCATTAAAAATTATTATTTACATTTGTTTTTTTTTTGTGAAAAGTTACCAGTGAAATTGAATACGTTAAATGTATTGTTGCTGTACGTCGCCAACGTAACTTAAGAAACAAGCTTATATTTTCTTCAGTAAAGCCAGGTACTCTGTTCAACATTTCACGCGAAATGCTTTCAAAACGCACATGAAAAAAAACTTGTGCGGAATATCTATGAAATAATTTTGATAGAGTTGTACTTCATTTTGTGGAAAAGCTACGAAATGTTTCTGGCAACATTTTTTTACAACTGCGAAATTATGAAAGCTGCACTTATTTCACGTGAAATTTTAAGCAAAAGAAAAAAGATATATTATCGCTTAAAAGTCTAGCAATCTTAGCAAACTGTGCATTTTTACGCCCTCGCAAATCTTTAAGCCAATAATTGTAAACTTCGTAAATTTGCCCAACAATTTTGAAAGGAATTTTACAACATGAAATTAATTGATATTTTTTTGATAATTTTTCATTCTTGACTGCTGCTGGTATCGAACCCAGACTCTTCAGAGGGTTTTGCCGTTTTACACTCACAGCCATTGACGACTGCTGGCAGTCAATAGTCAAACATCAATCTTTAAACCAAATTGACTTTAACCTTTTGGTAGATCGAAATTTGCTTTGAATGATTATCTATTTTAATTGATTTACATGTTCTTCCTTTCTTCTGTTTTCCGTTCTTTTTGTCAAGAATTCTTCCTGAAGTCCAAAGTACATTTTTCTGTTTTAAATTTTTATTTTTTTTTTGTCTTTCTTTTTCTTGTTGACCTTTTTCAGCACAACTTGAAGGACAACTGTTAACATAGAACTCGTGCCTTAGCTTTTAACGATAATTAGTATTGTGGTTATTTTGTTGAAGTGTTTATGGTTTTTAATCCAAATTTTGATTTTCTTAATCAGGCTAAAGTTCATCAAATTTAATTTCCATTAAATTCTTTTTATAAAGAAAGAAATTTTACAACATTGAATTAATTAAAATTTTTTTTATTTAATTTTTTATTGAAAATAATTTTTAGTAAAATACATTTTTACAAACGAAAAACATTTTCACATACTTTAAAGGAATAAAAACGTAAAAAACTCGCAAGATAGGTAACATTGATACATGTCAAAACTTTCGTGTGGAATAATCAATTTTGCTCAACGTTTTCATAAATTTTGAGCAGAGTACTAGGCCTTACATGGGGTCTTCTCTTGATAATTTTTTGTCATAATAAACGTCTAACTCCATATAAAAAAAAACGCTGACAAAAACGTTAAAGCTTTTTTTTATTTATACTTTGACGTTTGTTATGACAAAAAATTGTCAGGTGAAGACCCCATGTTAGAGATAAGAAAAAACGTGTAAACAAAAACATATGCTTATACCAGTGCTACCAGCATTGAAATTAATTATTTGATAGAGCTACAAAATTTCGAAATTTGTTTTTGTTTTAAATGTAAGTTGAACGGACGAGTAAGGCGCTCGTGTTCTATAAACTACACATAAATCAACCACTGTAAATGTTGCTAAGTATGAGTACGATGAATAAAATCAAACTTCTGAGTGAATATGTGCTTGAATAGCATTGCAATAAGTATGAGTGCGTATAAGTCAGTGTTGCCGTTAGGATACGAAAGATACGTTTTTCGTATCTTTTGACTACTTCAGGTATCATGTATAATCCTGACATTTTTTGTATCTTTTGAATCTGTACGCAAAATGTACAGAAACAAAACATTCGAAAATTTTTAGTTAACTAAAACTTATTAACTCAATACTAATACAATAGCAACCAAGGCGCATTAACTAAAAAGTGAGGTCAACTCTACAACAAAACTGCTTCTGTGGTCGGATTGTCAAAAATATTTCTTGTAAAAAAGGTTAGTTTACATAAAAATTTAGTTTGCATATACACTTTGACAAGTCGCCCACCGAAAAAAAACACCATATGTTGACTTGACCCCACCTTCAAGTGAATTCGCCTTGATAGCAGCTTTAATATTGGTGAAAGAAAACATTAAGGGGTTGCAGCATACGATCTATCTAAATCGATGATTACTAGTATTGCGAAGTTGTTGTGAGGAAATATGAACATCTTTTTTATTTTCAGGAAATTTATATGAACGTTGATATAATCGCCTTAGTGTAAACGCCTTAACTCGTATATTAATTTTTACAAAAATGAATTTGTTTTGATAACATTCAAAGATAATTACATATAATTAATTTTAAAGTTGGCTTACTGTATTTTTAAAAATTACATATGTACCATATATTTATGACTTAAATAAATATAAAAATGAATTTATACGAAATAATTTTCTTTAAAATATTCATAAAAAAAATATGAAATAAAAATGTTAAGTTAATAAATATTAAACGTTAAAAATGGATTTTCAAATTTTTTTCAAAACGTATCTTTTTGGGAAAAAGTGTATCTTTTTGGAAACTAAAATGTATCTTTCTCGAAATTTTACTGGCAACACTGGTATAAGTACAACAAATTATGAGTCATGATTTAGCTCTACTCACTTTTTCACTACTCACTGCTGATCTCTGTTACAGACACAGTTTTTTCTCACTTTGTGAGAAACGATGGAATATGTTGTTTCACATCTTTTCGATGATAGAAGTTCTCACTAAAGTTTCAGAACATGGGTATTGGTTCTTAAAAGGATCCAGAATATATATACTTTAGCGAATCTAAGATCAATATTGTAGAAATTACAAACTGAACGACAAACTTGTATAAATAACGAACTCATATATCGATGGTTTTCTTCCGCAACCACGTAACTCGATTTTTTTCGATTTTTTGTTTTAACCGGAAAAGTAAACAGTTAATACCGCCTTACAATCTTGCATTTTTTTTTTTGCTTGGGGGAATATCGGAATTTTTTCTAATTCTTGGATTATAAAAGAATATATAGCAAAAAGTTTCAAATATTTGGTAAAAAAAAGTATTTTGTCTCTCCTGAAAAGTAGTTGTTTTTGTGTTACGAGGTTGCGGAAGAAAACCATCGATATATACTTTCCACCTTCTAAACGGGAAATAAATATCTAATACCTAATGTAAAACCATCTGTTAATGTTTTTTATTAGAATTCCTGAGTTATAATTTTATAACAATCTAAAATTACACCTAAAAAAAAACATCAAACTTTAATTTTTTAAAGTTCGTTATTGAATTTCTTCCTTTTTAAAAATCATACGGCTACTAAATTTGTGCAACAACTTTTATTGAAGTAGCAGCTGCAGGATTGTAATTTAAAGTTTTAGGCAATAAAATTAAAGGATCAAACTATTTAACCCCTTTTATTTAGTGGTCTAAAGGCTCATTGTTGGTCATTTAAATAATTTTATAATTCACTCAGTCAATTTATTTTTCCCTGCCTCATATATACATTAACTTCCCACACTATTCAAATTTAAAATGGCTGGACTATTTAATTTTAAACTTTATAATCCTGTTGCAAGTATTTACCAGCAAAAACAACAATAATAATCGTCTTGTCCGTTTTAAAGGGTGTGGTAGAATTATGACCTCACACTATAATATTTTCATAAATCTTGTTAATTTATGGAATATAAATTTTATGGTTGTTTGTGGATGATGATGCAGTATTGTAGAGAATTTATAGTAAGTTCGAAATGTTTGGGGTTGTATTCAATTCAAATGATTTTTATTTGAATATAAAAACTTTGAAATTTAATCAGTTAAGTAAATACTAGGGTATTCATTTAATCGGGCTTTTGCTTTAATCGATTAATCGCTCGATTAATTAACCGCTGTTTTCGTTTAATCGGTTAATAATCGGTTAGTTTGGTTTTTGATCGGTTAACCGATTAATAAAGTTTTTTTTTATAAATAAGGTAATTTCAATAGTTAAAAATGCATCAATTATTTATTATTTGAAGTTTATTAGTAAAAAAAAAAAAAACAAGAATAACAGTTCTTGATCTTAGAGTCCAAACACAATGTAACGATAATTTATTGCGGTGCGATTTTTCATACGATTTTGAAGTAAAAAACCGCAGTGCGGAACGGCATAAAATTAAAATCTATTTTATTTTCATTGCGGACTTTCTTTCTCTCCCAACAAGGCGAATTTAATTCGCCTTGTCTCTCAATTTTTGATACTAGTTCTCTTTCTGATGTTGCCATAGTTTTTGAATAATTGGCTGTGTTCACAACATTATTGAAAACAAACAACATGATAAAAATGTATGCACAAATAAATTAATAAAAATTTAAACAAAAAATGACAACTATTTCCGTCGCCGTCTTCTGTTGTATTATGTTTATTTTTCTCTCCCGCAACGAGAAATCGCACCGCACCGCAAACATTGTGTTTAGACTCTTAAACGAGCAAACAAAAAAAAAAAATTACTCACATAAGTATATGTGATATTTATTTTAAAATTAAAACATTATCAGGGGTGTTCTTGAAATCGAAAACGTAAAACGCAAGAATTTTAAACGTCACTTTTAATAAGATTTCTGTACTTAAAGAATTTTATTATTATTAGTTATTCAATACACAGAGAAAACAGATTCGTTATCACAACCGAATTTGGCGCCAATCGAATTTCTTCGGTTGCATGTACTATCACACAATTCGGTTACAATTACTGAACATTTCGATGCTTAACATAATATTTTTGATAGCAACATTTGAATTTTAGTACACTATCAGTCATAACAACAGATATTGTTAGTTGTTAGTATGATTATTAGAAACAAAATTGTGCTTATACCCAAATATATGATAGTTGCAACTGAATTAACACACAATTGGTGTTCATAACAAGAGATTTGATTGTCGTTATCAATATACATTTTTTAACCGGTCAAATGTAGCCCATAAGAGGCAAGGACTTGTCCAAAGGTAACCCCAATGAATGGAAAAAATGGCTTATTAAACAGTACGATGTCCTAGGGCAGAACCATATAACCCAGCTTGCATTACAAAGGAGAAGTCTTAAAACTACTCCAAGGTATACTCCAGAGGATTAGTTTTGAAATCGTGCCAAAACGAAAACATGTTGTTAAAAAACGAAGACATGTCGTTTCACTGCAAACTCAGGATCTAAATCAAGAAGTCCAATATAATTTGCAGGATATAAAAAAACTAATACACACATACATATGTACGTGTATATGTTCATACCTATAAGAATACGTAAATACTTACCCATATTAATTTAGTTTTTGCACATATTCCATTTTTGACTGCAAATATATTTTTTAAATATAAAATTAAAAATTATTTTTATTTATCAAATGTTTTGACAGAAAATTTAGTAAGCAATTGGGGCTTTTAACTATTTTTTGGTTGTGAATTCCGAATAATTATATTTTCATTTGTTGTAATCGAATTGAAGCGATACTAACAATCAATAATTAGCTGCAACAAATGAATTAACATTTATATTACAAAATTTATTGACGAAATTAAATTATTATCGTTTTAATAATCAAGAGAATTAAAAATCAGTTAGAACTATACATTTTTAATAGTTGCAATAATAAATCATGTTACTTGATCAATATTTTATTACTGCAACCGTTTCCCAACCAATTTGTTTTCTGTGTGTAGTTTAAGGAGATCTGATAAAATAATTTTTTGGAAAAAAATGTTGGTTAAGGATTAGATTTGACAACACTTGACTTGGAAAAATTTGTTTCACTTATCGTGGGTGTTGAAGGAATCAGAAGGAACCCATTATACAGAATATCTAATTTCTCAGTCCTTTTCCTGGATTTCTCTAAACTTATAAAATCTTCCATTATGCCATTAGATTTAATTTAGATTTAATTTTTAAAAATTTTTAACACTTCTAATTGTTTCGGTTAATTCTGTTAAAAGATTGTTTATGTTATTACCGAGAGTTTATTCTGTTTTTGTACTGTATTTTAAGAATGTATTGCTGGAAGGAAATATATGGTATAAAAAATATTTTCTAAGCGTGTATATGAGACGAAATTATTAATTAAAACACAAAATATATAAATAAATAAATATTATAAAATTAGTTATAATTTTACAAAAAATTAAAAATTATGTAACATCGGTTAATCGGTTAATCGACTAAAATTAACCGGTTTAATCGTTAATTAAAAATAGACTATTTTAAATTAACCGATCAGTTAATCGGGTAGTAATTAATCGGTTAACCGATTAACTGTCGAAGAAAAAACGAAAATTTGTGTACAACTATTCGTATTTTGAGTTGGTTTGATAGCGACTGTTTACATTTGGGCTCGTTTTCACAACTAACCGATAGCTAAAGGTAGAATTTTATCAGCCGTATAAAAAGTGTTCGATTATTACAACTTTCCTTTTACCTACCAGGTAGGATGAACCTTAATTAACTCGCTCACTATAGAATCTAAAGCTTAGATTAAAGTTAAGTTTTAATAATGGAACACTTTTTATAAGTTAAAATCTACTATTAGCTATCGGTACGTTGTGAAAACGGGCCTTAATGTATTAAAAGTAAAAGTGACAGTTTTTTTTTGGCCAATGACGAATGAAAAAGTGGAAGAAATGGTAGTTTTTTACATTGTCTGCAGTTCTTTGAACGCTGCTTAAAGTAACGAGAAAACAGTGCTTAACTTTAACGAATTTGTTATTTCCTATTTTGAGTATACAAACACAGAAAAAACTATCAGTAGTTTTTTATCAATGAAAAAAATTGTTCAAAAAGTATTTCAATTTTATTCATGTGATAATTGAATCAATTATTTTTTTTTTTTGTTAAACGAAAATTAAAAAAATATAATTTTGATTTAATTAACATTTTAGTTGTTTTGTAATGAATTTTTAATTAAAATATTATTAAGTAACAAAATATCTTAATTGATTTTTTCGTTTAAAATAAAAATAATTTAAACTTGTAGAATTGTTGTTGGGAATTGTCAAAACCTGAGCTATATTTAATTAAATCAATTAACACATTTTTTGATACGGCAAAGTTTTTTGTTCATTTTTTTTACAATATTTTTAATTTCACAAAATGGGTTCAAAACTTAAAAAGGGTATAACTTTGGAACGGTAAAGGCAAATTCAATTAATTCTTTTAAATGACTCAAAATTCACCCACCTTTTAAACTGAATAATTAGTTTTTTTTACATCAATAAAAATTTCAAAAGTTAAAAAGCATTATTTTTGTAATTTATGCTAAATTTAAAAAAAAAATGTCATTAAGGGGACCCAAATGAACAAAAAAATAACCGAAACTTATAATATCTGCACAGAGAAGTAAAGCTTGAGAAGTTTTCTTAGAAAAAATTGACTTAGTAACAAATAAAATCGTACTGACGGGACGACTAATGAGCAAAATTCAAAAAAAGTAAAAAAACCCGATTTTTGGGTTAAATTCGATTTTAGCGGCCTCTAAGCCTCTTCCGAAAAATCTGACTGAAAAAAATCACAAAAATACTTTACCCTATCTATAAGCTTTCAAAAAATGCTGGGGTACCTATAAAAATCGGAAAACATTAATATTCATATGTGTTAATTTTCACAAGGACGATGTCTATTAGAAGTGATAAGAATGGGTTTTTAATTTCACATAGACCCCATGCAGCCTTCTTTCCGCAATAGGGTCTTTGTACATACCAAAGTTTGTTCTTATCATGAAGCCATTTAATTTAAGCGAGTTTTTCTTAATGCACTGTTTATGCATATAAGCCAGCTTTTATCTTTGAATAATACTTTGTGTATTAACTGTTTAAGCAAACTTTTTAAAATTTTATTTTTTCCCCTAAGCTAATCCCGCGAAGCTAAACGCTTGTCTGCAGGAGACCAAAGTCTATGGTTGGAATCGAACCCGCAACCCCTGCACTGATAGACTAGCTCACTATCGGCTAGCCTACCGGTGCACCCAAATATATTGAAAAAAATGCAATTTTTTTTAAAGATAAGAGTTGGTAACCAAATAACTATAAATTTAATAAATCCTTCGTTAACTAAAATAATCAAAGTGTTTTTTATGAATTTTTTTCGCAGTTTAAGCTTCCCATCAATTTAAACACACTACCTAGTTTACAACTTCCTAAATAGGGGCATTCTTTACAAAATAATGCTTTATTGTTTCATAAAAATAATGTGAATTTAAAAAAATTTCTTATTACAGTGTTCGTTACTTGGCAGGGACATTTTTTGCTGGGTTATTAACTATACTGCAAATTTCCTTGTTTGAAATCCCTACATTTTAACGACTTACCCCCTTAGAGAAGAGCTCTTATTATGGAACGAACCCTCCTCTAATTAAATTAATTTATCTATTTTCAATTCTGGTTCTTTTTGTGTGTTTGTAAAAACCTCTAATTTTTGCACTCAATCCAGTTAGTATCTGCACGCAGAGAAGTGGAATCAGGAACACTAAAATTATACGTAAAATTTTCTTATCAATGACCACAAAAAATAATAATAAAAATAATTTTAAAAAGGTACCTTTTGCATACCATAATTAAGTACCTACCATCACAAAGTGGCAATTAGATAGAAAATTTAAGAGCCAGTAGTAAAAATATCGAAAATTGCAATTCTATTCAACATTTCTGTAAAAAGGGTCATAAAGGGATACAGAATGTTGCTATTTTAATTAAGACAGATCAGTTCACGAATGCCGGAGATATCAAGTGTGGTTAAATTTTAAGGGCCGATGTTGACTTCGAATAAAACACAAATTATTTAGGATATTATTGTCATTTCTTTTTATTATGATAATATTGGTATGGTTCAATTATGTATGGAACAAAATATCGGTCAATTGGCCGCCGCGACCTTGGCGGCACACCTCCATCCGATGGTCCGAATTTTCAATGACGCTGAGGCATAATTGAGGTTCTATGCCGTTAACGTGCCGAACTATCTCATCCTTAAGCACTTGAATTGTTGCTGGCTTATCGACGTACACCTTTTCTTTCAAATAACCCCAAAGTAAGAAGTCCGGCGGTGTCAAATCAAATGATCTTGGCGGCCAATTGACATCGCCACCACGTGAGATAACACGGCCCTTGAATTTGTCGCGCAAAAGAGCCATTGTTTCGTTAGTTGTGTAGCAAGTGACACCGTCCTGTTGAAACCACATATCGTGCACATCCATATCTTCCAATTCGGGCCATAAAAAGTTCGTTATCATCTCACGATTGCGAACACAGTAACTGCCTGACCGGCCTCATTTTGGAAAAAATACGGCCCGACGATGCCGCCTGCCCATAAACCGCACCAAACAGTCACTCTTTGTGGGTGCATTGGTTTTTCGACAATCACTCTTGGATTATCATTCGCCCAAATGCGTCAATTCTGCTTATTGACGAATCCACTGAGGTGAAAATGTGCCTCATCACTGAAGATGATTTTCTTCGAAAACTGATCATCCACTGTTGCCATTTCTTGCCACCATTCTGACCATTGACGACGTTTGGAATGGTCAAGAGGCTTTTGTTCTTGCGCCAATTGCACCTTGTAAGCGGGTAAATGCAAGTCTTTATGCATAATGTTCATCAACGACGAGCGTGAGGAGTGCAATTGTTGGGCATGACGACGTGTTGAGTAGGACAGCTCTTCAGCCACACTATCGCGAACAGCAGCAATATTTTCTGCAGTAAGAGCTGTACGAGCATGCACTGGTGTTTTCACATCTCCTACAGACCCGGTTTGCTCAAATTTTTACACGATTTTTCCGGTTGTACGCACATTTGGACGATTAAATTGACCGAAAAAATCCCGAAGTGTACGATATGCATTATGATTTGAACGTCCATTTTCATAATAAGCCTGAATAACTTTAAAGCGTTGCTCGATTGTGTACCTTTCCATGGTTCAAATTAAGTTAGTCTAAAATTGAGAAATGTCAGATGAAATGCAGAAAAAAAATTGACGTTAAGGTGTGGTTCACATTCAACATAGTTTAAAAAACTCAATTCAATTTTCGTTTTTTTTTTTAAATAAAATATTAACAAATTTATCTCAAGCGACAACCTTCATACAAAATTTTTATGAAATAAAATAAAAAAAAACATTCTTCTGTAAAATTTTGTCTTTGTCGCTTAAGCTTTTTTTGTTGTTATGGCTCGAAATAGTGAAGAGTGTACAACGTTCGACAAATCCTCTTACTTGTTTTTTTTTTTAAATTTCCATCGGGTACTATAATTTTATGCATGTAGTTTTTTAGTTGTAGTTAAAATACAGACATATCGGCGAAGGTTAAGGCTTGCCGATGTATCGTTATCGGTGATATTTTACTGTCGATACGAAGATACTTTTTAAATTTTTGTTTTGCCATTTTTATTATGCGTATTATGCGGAAGCGGTATCGCCGATATTTCTTTTTGGGTATCGGTATCATATCGGCAAAAAGGCGTATCGTTACATCCCTTATTTTAAATGAGAATGACACACAAAAAGTGGGTGGTCATACAGGACTACATGGCCATTTAATCACTAGTTAATTTATAGGACTAACAAACATTTTATTATATTGTTCAAGTTATAATGTTAATTACATATTTGTCACCTAACCTGAACACTCATAAACATAAAAAAAGTAAACAAAAATACTAATACACACTCAACCACATGCTTGTGTATACCCAGCAAGCATTTGGACAATTATCTTTTGAAACTTGCTTAAACTAGCCTTTTTGGTATTGTACGTTAAAAAAAAAGATCCACAGAGAGTTTAAGTATTTCAGGAGTGTCTTTTATATGGGATCTATAAATTATAATTTCAATTCAGTTTTGGTTTTTTTTTTTTCTTAAATAAAATATTAACAAATTTATCTCAAGCGACAACCTTCATACAAAATTTTTATGAAATAAAATATAAAAAAAACATTCTTCTGTAAAATGTTGTCTTTGTCGCTTAAGCTTTTTTTTGTGGTTATGGCTCGATATAGTGAAGAGAGTACAACGTTCGACAAATCCTCTTACTTGTTTTTTTTTTTAATTTCCATCGGGTACTATAATTTTATGCATGTAGTTTTTTAGTTGATTGTTAAAATTAGGGATGTAACAAATACCGACATATCGGCGAAGGTTAAGGCTTGCCGATGTATCGTTATCGGTGATATTTTACTGTCGATACGAAGATACTTTTTAAATTTTTGTTTTGCCATTTTTATTATGCGGTATCGCCGATATTTCTTTTTGGGTATCGGTATCATATCGGCAAAAAGGCGCATCGTTACATCCCTTATTTTAAATGAGAATGACACACAAAAAGTGGGTGGTCATACAGGACTACATGGCCATTTAATCATTAGTTAATTTATAGGACTAACAAACATTTTATTATATTGTTCAAGTTATAATGTTAATTACATATTTGTCACCTAACCTGAACACTCATAAACATAAAAAAAGTAAACAAAAATACTAATACACGCTCAACCACATGCTTGTGTATACCCAGCAAGCATTTGGACAATTATCTTTTGAAACTTGCTTAAACTAGCCTTTTTGAGTATTTTTGATGACTAACAACATATTTTTATGCTACGTTAAAAAAAAGATCCACAGAGAGTTTAAGTATTTCAGGAGTGTCTTTTATATGGGATGTATAAATTATTAGCCAATCTTTGTAAAACCTCTCCGTATAATTTGAATAAAATATCATTATTGAAAAAAATGTATTGTAAAGGTATGTTCAGACCTAATAAATATTTGACGAAAAAATCCAAAAAAGCATGACCAATAAATTGATCAAACTTTAGCTTTGTTTTTGATAAGTTCTATTGGTTTACTAATCTTTATTTGCAAGAAGAGAATTGAATAGTGTAATTTAGAAAGTCTTAAATGCTATTGTATCTAGCCAAACGTTTAGCAAAAGCAAATAATTCTTTAATAAAACTAGGGGTTACGTGTAGGACGTCAAATATTTAATAGGTGTAACGTAGCTTAAGAAAGTTGCGTTTTGTTATTGACCTCCTCATACGTTCGTTAATTCTATAAAATGTTGACTGGGCTTAAGAACATTAATGTCTATGTTGTTGTTATGATGATGATGATACCGAGTACATGATGTATAAAATTTTGTTTGTTTTAGTCACGTTTTTCTTTGAATTTTGCTTGGCATGCCCAGTACACATGATATAGAGTGCGTCTGTATGCCGGGCTGTCTATCCATTTGTTGGCATGCATGTATCATTTAGCCCAAAATTACGGGGGAAATTTATGTATGTATGTGAGTCTGCTTAGTCCCCGAGTACAACTACAAATTGTATTTAAAGGAAATGAGATTAATTCTATTTCGATGATAATAATTTGTAATAATGATTGATTGGTTTCGTATATTTGTCTAGGTGTATTTGTGTATGTGAGAAATAGTGTGGGTTGTGTAAAGCGTGGAGTGTTAGGGTCTATGCGTATCAGTTTCATACTCGTAGTATGTCATTTGATGGTTTTTCGACAGCATAAAAATAAAGCTTTAAATTAGTTGACGTTTAATTTACACAAGTGTGCGACCTCATACCAAGTGATAAGTTTGCTGTTGGTGACTGTGGCTGACTTGTCATACGAAAAAAAAAAAAAAAAAATTGTGGTCAAGTCATTTTATTTCTTGTGCTTTTTCATAAAGTCTTTTCTTTTAGATTTTTTTTTTTGTTTTTGTTAATGACACACACCTTTTTCTTTGGTTTTAACTGACAGTTATTGTTATTTTCTTAGTAGAGATAAATGAATTTATGATAGTAATAAACTACATTACCAAAAAAGTAAAATACATACATGGAAAAAAGGAAACGAACTTTCTAGTAAGATAAATGACTTTTCTTACAAATTTGGTCAGAACGAACATTATTTATCTATTAATTCGTATAAAACACTCACTCACCATGCTTTAATTTAGTTATTACTCAAATGCAAGTCAAATTAAAAGAAAGCGACTTTATCATTTGACATATTTCGGCTGCACACTACATGATATCCGCAAGGTTTCAAGTTTTAAAAGTTCATATGTATGTATGTTAAAATTTCCATAAAAACAAATAACGACTCGCTAAACAAGCTCCTAAAATCGGTCTAATGCCCGCACGTAGGCCGGGTACGCAGAGAAGCTTTATTTAACGTTATCTTTATAAATTTAAAAATCAAATAATACCCCAAAAAATATATTAGGGCTTCATTTCATAACATAAAATTACATAACACCCCAAGCAAAATGAAAAAAAAACATCAAAAACCGTTGTTGTTCTCTGAAAAAAGTTTTGGGGGGGTTATTTCTTATTGCATTCCGCCTTCTTATTCCACTAAACATTTTTTCAAATGGGTAATTCCATATCAAATCGGCAAACAGTAGGACCTGACCTCTTTCGATTTTAATGAAATTTGGTGAGAAGGTTCTTTTTATCCTATAAGTAGGGTTTTTTCCCGGGATTTCCCGTCCCGGGAATTCCCGGGAATTTCCATTATTTTATTTCCCGTTTTCCCGGGATTTTTCATGCGGGATCCCGGGAAATAAAAAATTCCTCATAATTTCAGAAAATAGCTATTTATACTTTGAAATTTAGATTTCAATTCTCTAAAAATCTGCATCTGTGGATGGGTTGTGGATTAGATCAATTGCAAGAAGTGTGTACATGTATTTAAATCAATGTCTCCTGATGCAATAAATCTACTAAAAGCAGAATGGGCAGTGCAACAGTTGATAATTATTACATTAAGTGAAGTGAAGAGTTAATAAAGTACATTTATTCAAAATAAGATGCAGGCAGTATAGTTTCATTGTCCACGTACAAGTCTTAAAAATAGGAGATACCTAAACATATCGCTCTTTTATTGCAACATAGTCATATCTACAAAAACAAACGATCTTGGCAAAATGCGATTAAAGTTTTAAAAATGTACCGATTTAAAGATATATTTTGGTATAACTTGGGTTCAGTTTGAGATATAATACGAGAAGGTATGAAAGAAATCTTTGCTAAAGTTACTTAAAATTTTGAGATATGACTATGATGCAATGAAGGAGCGATATGTTTATTAGGTGATAAACACAAATTTTCAATTTCAATTTGTGTTGGTTTATATACCCGTGAAGTGCGAGGAAACCGAAATAAAATAACATTTTGGAAACTCGTGTAAGATAGTACAACATACAACTTGAAAAACACAATGTTCTAAAGATTACAAATGGACCTATTGAAATGAAAAGGTTTGTAAGAAGCAGTCCGGTTGATGCTATTTTTTCATCAACCTTGACATACATTTGACTGACGTTGTTTATAAAAAAGAAAAAATTGCTTCTTATTGTGAATCAGAAGCATTCTACAACGGTGCACTTTTAGCTATTTGTCCAACCTCGGTAAAAAATGAACGAAATTTTTCGGAAACATGATAATTAGTAAATAAAATCAGGAATATACTTTTTGACGACTTACAAAGCGCTTTGAGTGTGTCAGAAAGTTATTTCCTAAGTCGTTAATAAATTTTTGTATTTCAATTTAAAAGATTTGTTATTCGTGCTTAATTCCCAGTTTTTATTCTTGATAAAAACACTGAAATTTATTGTTGATGGGATAAGCTATTCCTATGCGCATTTCACTGGTTGCTTAGGCCAGATCATCAGGAAACTTCATCCATAAACATTTTGGAAAAACTAAAGATATTAAACCAAATAAAACTGTTAAGCGTATAAGAATCATAAGCAACAGCTCTACTTGTAACAATATCAAAGTTTAAAGAAATGATCTGGCCTAAGCAACCAGAGAAATGCGCATAGGAATAGCTTATCCCATCAACAATAAATTTCAGTGTTTTTATCAAGAATAAAAACTGGGAATTAAGCACGAATAACAAATCTTTTAAATTAAAATTTTGTATTCCCAAGAAATTACTTTTGATAATTTTTGTATTTCTTTAAAGTATTTTATCTATTTTATTAATTAACTTTTTGATTTCATATCTTGAGTACCTTAATTTTTATTTTGTTTTTATTATTGTTTTATGAATTATCCAGAGCATAATAATACTGAATAAAAGCATAATAATAGGGAATAAAGGCGTGAGGTGATAATAATTCAAGTTCCTATTTCAATCTTTAGTTAATTTTTTAGTATTGAACCATTTCATTTACTTTCTTTGTAAACAAGTTCCCTTACCTTTTTTATAAAAGTTTTTTTTCATTAATTAATACCAAAATTTACTTTGTATTATTTTTTACATTAAATTTAAAAAAATTTCCCGCTTTCCCGGGAATCGAAAAAGTCCGGGAAAAAAAAAACTCTACCTATAAGGAACATATTTGAAGGAAAAAAGTTATGTCATATTCAAAATGTCATAATTTCGCCGAATTAGTCGAATGTGTTGAGCTTATCTCTTTAATATCTACTTTACATACGAAGATAATTTTAATGTAATTTTAAAGCGAATACTTGGGGCTACAAACCATATATTGAAAAAAAAAATGTTTGAAAAATGTAATATCTTATTTTAAAAACGGACTAAGTCAAAAACCTATTTTTTTATTTGGCAGATTTTTTTTATATTTTACCTCTTTAAAAATCCTGAAACTTTGAAGGAGGTGTTTTTTTTTTCTTTTTTAAGATATGATTTTTTTTTTTCGCAACCTTTAAAAAATAATCTTAAATAAGAGTTTTAATATTGTAACTTTTTTTCATCTTCGTATGTAAAGTAGTTTTCGAGATTTTGAAGAAATAAACTCAACACATTCGACTACATAATTCGGCGAAATCATGACATTTTGAATGGGACATACCTTTAAAAACAAAAAAAAATTAATTTTTTTTCCTTCATATACATATGTTCCTTATAGGATAAAAAGAACCTTTTCACCAAATTTCATTAAAATCGAAAGGGGTCGGGTCCCACTCTTGGTCGATTTGACATGAAATTATCCATATGGTTTTTGAATATAGAAAATTATTTGGGTCAGATGTTACCTGTTCTGTAGACGTTGAATAACTCATAATATTATATATGTTCAAAGGTCATATAATTGTTATACCCTTCAGCGAATGTAAGAGGGTATATAAAAGTTTTTCATTCCGTTTATAATTTCTGCAATATTGACTTAAGACCCTTTAAGTTATACATATATATTCTGGGTCTTTATGAGGAGAGAATTTGATTTAACGATTGCCGGCTGTGCAACTGCCCGTTTAAAAGGGATCTCCGTATAAACAAGAATGGCGGCTAGGGTGTTATTCACATCACATATAGTACCGAAAAATTTGCTACAGAAATTTAGCCAGATCAGTCTATAAATCCCTTGTTGTTGTACGTTTATCTGGAGAACGTCAAGAGCTAAAGCTGCCAATTGAGGAATAAGCATAGTCCGTTAACAATACACAACCTCTCTAAAAATGGGCTGGATTAGAGAAGTTTGGTGTGGTAATCTTATACAAAGACATATAGATTTCAGTTTATCCAAAGTTTCCAATTTTCCAAATTTGCCACAAGCATCTTGGGTATCATTACACAAAATCCGACAATGTAGGAGGGATTGGAGAAGTAGGCATAGATCTGTTTATGAGTCTAAACACAATGTTTGCGGTGCGGTGCGATTTCTCGTTGCGGGAGAGAAAAATAAACATAATAGAACGGAAGACGGCGACGGGAATAGTTGTCATATTTTGTTTTAACTTTTATTAATTTATTTGTGCATACATTTTTATCATTTCGTTTGTTTTCAATAATGTTGTGAACATAGCCATTTATTCAAAAACTATGGCAACATCAGAAAGAGAACGAGTATCAAAAATTGAGAGACAAGACGAATTAAATTCGCCTTGTTGAGAGAGAAAGAAAGTCCGCATGAAAATAAAATTGATTTTAATTTTATGCGGTTCTGCACTGCGGTTTTTTACTTTAAAATCGTATGAAAAACCGCAACGCAATAAATTATCGTTACATTGTGTTTAGACTCTATATCTAAAGAACGGTGAGAATAAATTATCCAAATTTGGTAGACAATATACAACATCCGTCTTAAGAGGATGTTATTGGGTAAGTGGGCGTAAAACCTCCCAAACAAATACAGCAAAAGATAAAAAATTTAGTACAAATAGCTTCGATACCATACAATACATCCGAAAAAATGTGTGCAGCAGTAATTTATATCACTTTCTGTTCTTATCGCATTATATGATGAAGGGTATATTAGATCGGCATAGCCAAATAAAACACTCTTAATTGTTTTCTTTTAAATTTATTATTTTGAAAGTCATTTTAAATTTTTGAACATAGAAAGCGGAATCTTAAAATGGAATCTATTAGTTATGAACCAATCTTAATAAAGCTGACCACACAGTATTAAAATTCGTTGTGGTCTTACTAAATTTTTTACTAAATTTCGTGGTGTTATTTCTATTCTTCTGAAACTATGAAACACCAAATTTAATTATAATAACATTATTTGTTACGGTTTTAGGGGTACTAAAGTGTTTTCCAAGAGTGTACTTTATATCTTTACGAAATTAAGCTGTATGATAACTTTTTATAAAAAAACAAATAAATGCAAAGGTGAATTCCTCCCCTCATTTATGTTAGACTTTTTTTAACAGAAACATGAATTTTTCGGGATGTTTGTTTCACATATGGGTCTACAACTTTTTCATGCTGAACCTATTGTGCTGAATTGCATTCCCAAGCTGCTTAAGAGAAATATAAGCAATTTGACAGCATAATTGTTAGGTCTTTCGGAAGTGAGCGTGCTTAAAAGCACGTACATGGACCCAGATTATACACGTATACCTTTTAGCATGGTGAAATTACTAGAATGTGGCTGCTCTAGGAGTTGTTGTACAACAATGCAACAAAAATAGGCAAATTTGTTTATGTGAAAAATTCCATTTAGTCAAAAATATAGATTTTTACCTCACCAAAATATTATTATTAAAAGACAAGTTCTTCTTTGCGACAACTAAAAACGCGTACTTTTTTAATGGTGTTTTCTTTTCTACAAAAAAATGTGACATTTTATTTAAAAAAAATGCAATTTGGTGCCTGTTTCTTAAAAATTTTCTTCCCGAAAAGGGTGGCTTGTTTTATTCTAAAAACTCATCCTTTTCGGTAGCAAAATTTTTAGGAAACAGACATAAATTATTTTTTAAAGAATAGTAAACAAAATTTTTACATTACCTAAGAATAAAAAAAATAATTTTGACATTAAGGAAGTTCGCCATGGATGGAGCAAAAAATAATATATGCCGTAGTGCTGCTAAAGGGTCGAATATATATAATAAAAAGGTTTCACACGGAATTTACCACTAGTGAAGGAGGGTACAGAAAGAATTGGGGGCTTCACAAAGTGTGCTATCAAGTCATAAAAATAAAAATTTTAATGCTGTGTTCATTGATTCGTCATAACTATACAGTAGAAATCTAAATTAAAAGCGGTTGCCCACAGCATTCACATATATTTCTTGTAATTATTTTAAGACATATGACTTTAGAACTTTATGACTTCCATGTGAATCCCCAAATATGTTTGTAGTAGCTTTGCCTAAAAATAGTAAATATCTGAAAGTGAAGAGTGGCATCAAATTGGTATATGCAAAAATATTTATTTTCTTCTTCTGTATTAAAATTTTAGTCAATTTGTGTACGAGTATTTCACTAATATATGAACAAGACAAATCTACACTCCCAAATCTGTCAACCTGCATAAAAACATTTGTAAATTGAATTCCTTCCATGTCATAAAGTTAATCTGTCATACAAAGACCCAACATAAGTGAAGTAAACAGGAACAACAAGCAATAGTAAGTAAATCTGTGGTCATACGGAAGAGCAGCTTAAGTCAATATAAGCCAGAATTGAGTTATTAAAAATAAAAAAGGTGTGAAATCTTCTATATTTACAAAAATTTTTCAACATATCGTCAGCTCAGAATTAGTTTGGCGCATATTATGGTAATTTATCTATCATATGCGCCAAACCAATTCTGAGCTGATGATATATTTTTAGCCACTATTGAAGTTCCCAATAAAAATAATTTATCATTTTGCGAAGCACTAATGGAACATTTAAAACAATAAGCGCACAATAATGCGCTACGCAATAAGACATACAGAAATGTAGTAAACTAAGCGAACGAACTCTTAGCAAGTTTTATAAAAAAAAAATAACATTTCAAGTGCCACGGCATTCCTTTACTATGAAGCAGGTTTGTAAGGGAGAATACAAAATAATAACTGTAAAAAATATTCAGTGTGTAAAGCTGATAGCTACGTTCACCAGTTTTTATATGTGTTGAATAAAGCGCTTTTTGTGTCAAAAATGCATTGCTTTAAGGTGGAAACTCGCCATATAAAATTAATGTCTTCCGTAAGCGATATGGTAAGCGAAACTTTTACGTTTCTCCCTTACAAACCTGCTTCGTTTTAAGCTCCATTTTTTATTGGGTTGCTTCTAATTCGATAATATTCAGACTTTAACCAAAAAAATCCTCGAATAGAACTTATAGAATACTAAGGATATCTCGAAACTACAATATTTGATATAAGCTACTTTTCCATATTGCCATAGAAATAGTTGAAGATGCTAATATTTGTTATAAAATCAATTGTTTTGCTTGAATCTTAAATTCTTTTGTGACTAAATGCCTGGCTAAATGATTGGTTAAAATATATATATATAAAAAAAAAATAAATAATTATTTTAAGGTATGAAAACCGGAAATAGTTTCCATTGATTTTAAAAGTTTATATTTCTTATATGTACTGTCATATCGACATGTTTGTATGTATCCTTGCAACAGATGAAATTGCCAGAGAATGATGTGCCATCAATATTTATGAGAAATGTATTTTGAAATGCAGTTTCAAACCAGATAATTTTGATGAAAGTTAAATGTATGACACATGAGATAAAGTTAATTGAATTAAATTATTGCTATTTGGAGTATAAATTAATTATTGTAATTTAAGCTTTAATCCCAAAGGTGCCTACGTATGTACGTCAGCAGAAATTTTATTTCAATAAATTTTTTTTTAAAAAGAACTTTAGATTTAAATGAAAGGTCGGTACACCATCATCCATTTAAATCTCAACTTTATTTAAGTAATTTTAATAAAAATAATTGGGGGTTCTAAAATGTCAATTTTGTATACATTAAGAAGTTATTAAATAATAAAATTTAACTGGAGAACTTGGAAAAAAGTAAGAATTTTTGAAATCTACACTAATTTTGTGTGGATGTTGTTCTGTCTTGTGTTATTAATGTTTGTGTTAATTTAGTCAAAATAAATTATTAGTCGGCCTGCCATACATGTTGTGGCTGGCATTGGTTTCTGAAAATTTGCTTTTTGTTCAGCCTTTTAGTCAAACAGCCGGCATGGCACTCAGTTAATTCACATGTGGCAGGTCAGCAAATAAAAAGTTTGTTCAAGTTGATATTCGAGTATACAAGCGTACACACACGCTTGAGTAACTTTGTGAATGTTTGCTAAATTCAAACAAACATATACATTTCTTTTACACTCCGTGAGACTGGAGTAAAGTAATTTTGAAAAGTGTTAAGTTATGTTATCGTAATTTTAAAAATTTACCCCCATATTTATGAATTTTCTATGAAAATATTTTTTATGAATACGGGGGTTAGTTTGTTACTGTGATTTTTATATATTAGAATACCTGGCAACGACATCGATAAACAGATAAAATTGTCAGAGCATGACTTTAAGCCAAAACCAAAACATAAATAAAGAAGAGTAGACTAAAGGCAAAATAAACGACACAAATCGCTTGCCAAACATGTTAAAATATTACATTTGTACAAATATTTTGTGTTGTTAATTGGGGTGTTTGCTGTTTGGACAAACCTTTGAAACATGTGTGTAAAAATATTAAAGCTTTTAAATATTTGGCAGACATGTTAAAGAAGAATCCTTGTTTACATCACTTTCTGCTCCAAATTTTTTTATATTTCTTTTCCATTTTCAACAAATAGCGAGCAAATTCCCCACTATCGTCGTCTGCATTCACTGAAAACTAAACAATAATGAATAGTTAATGTTTGTACGCAGTATGCTTGCGTTGTTTATTGGCGAACACAAAACGGAAATAAAGTGTGTGTTTTCCAACCTATTTGTGTGGTTTATTTTCAATTGAATAGACAAAAAAAAAATATTTTTCAGTTAAAATTTTACATTTTAAGGCGCCCGTACACGACATGTTTTTGTCATCTGACATGTCAAATTTCCCACTGCAAAATACATACATGTCGTGTGTTACCTTTTTAACTTTGCTTCTGTAAAAGTCAGACGCAAAGTCATGTGACAAAATTTCAATTAGAGCGTGCTCTATTTTCTTCTGACAAACCATCTGACATCAGAAAGCTATGCCGGGAAGAAACCGACAGCGGCGTCCACTATTGACGGAATCATTAGCCGGCTGAAGTTAATTTTTTACAATACCGAGATATGTTTGATCATCTTACCATTGAATAGAATTTATGTGAATATATATATAAAAACCGTTTTATTATAAAATCCTAAATTGGTATCTTTGAATTAAAAGAAAAAAATGTTAAGATGGCTGAACTATTTTACGGCACAAATAAAACTTTTCATGGCGGCAGCAAATTATTTTGAAACCGAGCACTACTTTGGTTTCTGCAATAACAATGCGAAAAAAACAGAGACAATATCAGAAGCAAATTACATGTACGTTTGTGACCGAATATTATAAAGCTTATGTAAAACAGCGATTTTGACAGACATGCACAATTACATGTGACTTGAAAATTTGACATGTCAGATGACAAAAACATGTCGTCTATATGCTCATTTAGTAAATTTGTTTAAATTGAAGAAAATTTTTCTAGTTGACTAATAATGAAATTTTTGTTATATTAACTAAAAAAAATATTAAAATTACTTAATTCTGTTTTGTCATGAAGGAATTTTTATATAAAAATTCTTTTGTATATACATTTTGTTTAATTTTATTACATCGAAGAAAACTTTTAAAATTAGCAATTCGTTTATTTTTTTCATGTTTCGCTTAAAACTTTTCCTCTTAAACTAATTTGGCACTAAAAATAAAAACAGATTTGTTACTCGTTGTCTACCAATCAACTGCACACACTTTATTAATATTTTTTGTTGCATGTATACTAAATTACATAAGTGTGTTGCAATTTTGTTTTATTAAATTGAATAAATTTTTACTTAACTAATTACTTGAAAAATTTCTGGTTTATTAATCAGATGTTGTTTGTTGTGCTTAATTCATTTCACTTTAATATTTTGTGTGATTGCATTTTCGCTATGGGAATGGAAATGCAACAAAAAGGTAAAATGTGAAAATTACAATGGAAAAATATTTTAGTAAATAATTGCAAAATTAATTCTTGGAAAAACGTTGGCCAAAAAAATATAAAAATGTTAATTTTTATGTAATTAAATTTCCGTTGTGGGAACGAAATTACAATATTTATATTGGCTCGTGTTGGGGGAACATTGGGAAAGATTATAACTTTTAAAGAGGTGTTCTTAGTTATTTTATGAAAATAAAATCAATTGTACTTCATATTTTGCTTATTAGTTATAACCAGTGCCCATGTTCTGTAACTCTCGCGTCGAGAAACTGTGTATGTAAATTTTTTTGGCGAGTACTAACTGTCACGTAAGGAAATTACTAGCCAATTTACAGAAAAAGTGTGTCTGTAACATTTTTGTGCGAAAAGTTCCCGCTTTGAACTGTCAAATAAACTCACGAAAAAATGGGACGAGAAACAATATCAACACTAAAAAACGATTCAAAATGCAAAATTCAAAGAATAATAATAATAATAATATTCTGTTTAATTAATTATTTTGCTTTTAACATTTTTATAAAATTTACGAGTTTTCAAAGCTCGTTTGCAAACCACAAACATTAAAGTCTCACTTTTCATTATTTGGTAAAGCCGTTGGTTGTATTTTCGCCGCTGTCGATAAAAATTTTTCAATTTTGGTCGCCGTCAACGATTTATGTGACTGGCGTTCTTGACGCCTGCAATGTCACATCGACTTCGAGTACATTGGTATGACATTTATAACGTTACGACGTAATCTCTTTTAATAGTTTTCGACAAGTTTTTTCTCACTTTTCGAGAAACGATGTAATATTTTGTTTCACATCTTTTCGATGCGAGAAGTTCTCACTAAAATTACAGAACGTGGGTACAGGACAAGGTTTTTAAACTTTTTTTTTGTTTGAGCGATTTTGTATTTGGATTTTTGGAAAATGTTTTTAATAGAAAAACTTACTACCGAAAAATGTTTACTGACTCGGTGAGTATTAACATTTAAACCCTACACACAATAGGTGTGGCTGATGTGTATAACATATAGGGCTCTTTTATGAGTTGTATTCGACAAACGATTTTCGCTGGCAATCAAACATCGACTATCGAATGTAAAATTTGTATTATGAGTTGGCAATACTATCGACAATTTCGATCTGCAAAAAATAAAAAAACTAGTTCGAAATGTAAGTATTTATATATTTTTGTTTTGGTTGACTCAAGGTATATTTACACAATTAAGACTTATTTAGGAGAGCTTAAAAAAATACCCGAGTTGTCAAAATTGTCTCTATATAAAACAAAAATAATTAGTATTTTGGTTATTTTGTTGAACTATTTATGGTTTTTAATCCAAATTTTTTTTTTTTATATTTTTAATTAGGCTTAAATTCATTAAATTTAATTTTCATTAAATTATTTAAATTGTTATTGATAATCTTTCATTCTTGACCGTGGCCGGGGCTCGAACCCGGGCCGGCAGGTTACCATGACATGTTTCGATCGCAACCACTCGATCTCCTCAGATGGATTTGCCGTTTTACACTCGCAGCCATCGACGACTGCTGACGTCAATAGTCAAACATCAATCCTTAAATCAAATTGTATTTTAACCTTTGGTAGATCGAAGTTTGCTTTTTTGAATGATTATCCATTCTAATTGATTTTACATGTTCTTCCTTACTTCTGTTTTTTCGTACTTTTGTCAAGAATTTTTCTTGAAGTCCAAAGTACATTTTTTTGTTTTTTCATTTTTTGTCTTTCTTTTTCTTGTTGACCTTTTTCAGCACAACTTGAAGGACAAATGAACACATAGAGCTCGTGCCTTAGCTTTAACAATAATTAGTATTGTGGTTATTTTGTTGAACTATTTATGGTTTTTAATCCAATTTTTTTTTTTATATTTTTAACTAGGCTTAAATTCATTAAATTTAATTTTCATTAAATTATTTTTATGAAGAAAGGAATTTTGCAACATGAAAATTAAATTAAATTGTTATTGATAATCTTTCATTCTTGACCGTGGCCGGGGCTCGAACCCGGGCCGGCAGGTTACCATGACATGTTTCGATCGCAACCACTCGATCTCCTCAGATGGATTTGCCGTTTTACACTCGCAGCCATCGACGACTGCTGACGTCAATAGTCAAACATCAATCCTTAAACCAAATTGTATTTTAACCTTTGGTAGATCGAAGTTTGCTTTTTTGAATGATTATCGATTTTAATTGATTGTACATGTTCTTCCTTACTTCTGTTTTTTCGTACTTTTGTCAAGAACTTTTCTTGAAGTGGCCCCGGCCCCGGCCACGGTCAAGAATGAAAGATTATCAATAACAATTTTAATTAATTTTCATGTTGTAAAATTCCTTTCTTCATAAAAATAATTTAATGAAAATTAAATTTGATTAACTTAAGCCTAATTAAAAATATAAAAAAAAAAAATTTGAATTATAAAACAAAAATAATTTAACGCACACATGCATATATTTTGGCTCATATATGTAAAATACGAAAAATCTGTCCGCTAATGGGTCTACCTTGTGTAAATGTACCTTGGGTGGACCAAATACCACTTTGTTAATTATTTATGCTAAGTTTATGCAGGTCTAAGGTTACAAGCAAGGTTGGATACTGAAACGAATTTTGGTATCAGTATTACAATTTTCTTTATTTCGGTATCGGTATTTTAATTAAAATATTATCGGTATACCGGTATAGCAATATTTATAAAATTTTATATCGGTATTGCAATAAAATGAACCAAACCATAAAAAAAAATATGTATATTATTATTCAAAAACATATACATACATGTGTTTATGTATTATATTTTATTTATTAATTTCAACTAAAATACTATCATCAAAATAACAATACAAACTTAAATCAGTAAAGCGCCAAACATACTTGTCAAATGCTTGTCATGCTGGCAAATTTACTCCTGTACGCGTGCTGGATGTAATATTAACCATAAAAATTTTTGGATTTCCCATCCAGCATCGTCTGTGTCACACATAGAAACACATTTTCACTAATAATATTGTTACGAAAGTAACTTTAGTTAAGAATTAGTTGTAATTATTGGTTAAGAATTAGTTATAATTTTTAGTTATCTTGTATTTATTGGTTATCTTGTATTCATAAGTAATTTTATTAGTTTACATTGTTATTAAAAATTGTTATAGTTTAGTACACTTCAATCCCAATGTGCAGAAAGCCCTCGAAATGACCGTTAAAAAAGCTCGGTTCAGAATTTTACATAACCCCCATACAAACATCTTTATGAAATCGACACTTTTTGCCCTTAAGCCATCTTGTTTTATTAAATTTTGCCCGAAATTATTTTATTGCAACATAAAGTACCTTAAGAAAATGTATTCTAGCTAATTTTTTTTTTAATTAAACCATTAATCAAAAATAAAATCAGTATTAATTACAAATTAATTAAATGTTTACTTATATCAACAATAGCACTGCTGATAATGTTGTTAATATCAAGAAGTATTTAATTGATACTATTAATTTGTTTACTGGTGCAAATTTAATTATTTTTTTAATTTATATCACAAATTTTTTAATTGAAATCAATTTTTATTTTTTTCTGTGCACAACTATCACTCATGAAATAGTTTTTGATGCCATGTCGTTCTTATAAATGTTTGTTTTGATATAAAATTTTTCTGTGTTCTTTAATCTACTACAAAAAACGACTCAGGCGTAACTTAATTGTAGCATTTAGTAGCAACTATAAACGAATTCAACCTTCTTTCATTTGATAACATTTCAAAAAAAAATCACGTGGAAAATTGAACATTGTAATATCGGATTGTTGCCTTAGCCGACTATCTCGTAAAAATGCCTGATATGTGATTGTAACCGAATAATAAACGTCAAGTTACTTTATATAAGTTTATAAAAATATTTCGGGGTATATATATAGATATATAGTTCCGTTTTATTTGTATAATTATATAGGAATATATTTGGTTTCATTTGATTTCCGTTTTCGCACAGACATTTGTTTATTTTATTTACTTTCATTAATTTTTAACCGAACTTATAATAATTTTAAAATATTAATGAATGAAAAAATAAAAGCATATTGTGTTTATTAGGGCGTACTGATATACAACTTTTAACTAGTGATGGGAGCGTGAGTGGTTTTTTGCTATAGAACACGCACGCTAACAACAAAGTTTCCCTGCGCTTATTCACGAATTATTTCTAAAGTATTTTTTAATCCAAATTCTTAAAAGTTTAAAATTTTTTTACAAACATTTAAAATGTTTATGTATATAAAGGTTTTTTAAGAAAGTCTTTGGGATTGCGTGAGAAATCGAGCGTGATTTTGAAAATTTTATTTGCGCATGCAAATTGTAGATTGTTATCACGCTCACTCTCTCACGGGCGATTAATGTTCTAAGTTATCATAATTAAACTTAAAAAACTCATGTCACGCGCACACCTCTAGTTTTTATGTTTGTTATTTCGTAATTATCATGTTATTTCACTATAATTTTGAACATAAAATTTAATAGTTTTTTGTGTATAAATATATAATAATATTTTTGTTTGTATGTGATTTCGTGTGTATAAAACAGATATTTAAAAGAATAAAAAAATTAGTTACTACAAATGTTTTTTCGCCTTTCTAATAAAAACTCGATTACATTTGTCACGACTTTTTTAGACTTTTATATACATTTATTCAAAAAATACTGGAGACTTGCACAAGGTCCTTAATTAGGTCGAATTATTTCATATAAATCTTTAAGCATAAACTGCCGTTTCTTTGGAGATCTAAAAAGTTGTAGCGTCTTTAAAACTGAAAAGCAATAGTTATAGTGGTAGTCAAAAATAAAAGCATACGTAGCTGCATGAGAACTTTCGATTTCGATAACTATGACAACTGAGAATGTCAAACTGTACTGAGATTTGTTTACAGTAAGGTTTGGCAAGTACTCAGGAATCATTTAACGCTAGAACAACACTTCCAAATTGTGGAAATTTACTTTAAAAATAAATCTGTTCGCGAAGTTCATAAAGCACGGCTTCAATTTAACGAAGATAATTTTTGTTTAAATGGCCTCAAGCAGCTAACGAGTCAACATTCATTAAAATTGGCTGTTTGGTGCGGCTTAAACGCTCTTTCGAAACGAGTAAGAAGCTGCTGTAACGCTGAATGGCGAGCACTATCGAGCCATGCAGACTCGATTCATGTTTCCAAAAATTAATCAGCAAAACATCTAAGACATTTGGTTCCAATAAAATGGCGCAACTTGCCATACAGCGCGCTTAACAATAACTTTAATGCAAAATCAATTTCGTAATAACTTTATTACAAGAAGTGGTGCTGTTCATTGGCTGCATCGTTTGTGCGATTAAACGCCAGTGGATTAACTTTTATGGGGCTATATTGGCATTGGGCTATGCCGACGATGCAGTAACTCTTGAAGCGTTGAAAGCTAACGGCCTAATATATTGGAAAAAGTAGTAAAAAATTTAACTGGGGCCAAATCACCGCATTCGAAATCGAGTACTTCTTCATCGAAATGTACTTTACGTGGATCACGGCAATCGTTATCAAAACGTATGTACTCGAAGTTGTACTCGATTGGTAATCTCTTATCGAAAACAAACAAACAAACACTACCTTTTTGCTGTAAAACAAAGAAATCAAAACGAATAAGTAATAGAATAAATTAATAAAGATTTAAGTATTTTTCTATTATTTTCTCAAAATAAGTTTAAAAAATATAATCTTAATTGTTTTTAGGGAAAGTAAACATCAAGTTGAAAGTTTTCTGAATTTTTTTCACAATTTATCACAAATTTATTTATTTTGTTTTCATTTTTTGTTTTGTTATTCTTATTTTCATATGCTTACAGCAATGTAAAAAATAGTAGTAGGAAATATAAATTTCGATCGCATACGGTGATCCAAAGAATTGCGGCCATCGAAATTTTTCTCTACACAAACATAAACTCGATTTCGAATGCGGTGATTTGGCCCCTGATCGAAAAATTTGCATGGTCTTTGAACAATTCAAAATTTTCATGAGACCGTAAAATCCAAACGGCAGCTAAACAAGCAAACTCAAATAGGGGTTTGTAAGTTGTGATAAGTATTTATGTGCTGCGTAGTTAGTGTATGCTAACTGTTTAATTTTAAAATCAGCAACTAATTATAATAATCTATTTTGGTACCAAATCAGTACTGATGATGATTATGATTTTCGACAAAGCTATTGCTACTTAAAAAACTACTTTAATGGCTGCCTTTGTTTTACTTTTGATAATATATGTTGGCATTTGATTCATTTTTTTAATTCGAATTATCCTTAATTAATCATGGAATCTTTAACCTCCACTCGTTCCGAAAACCAGTAACATACACCTTTGAATTTCTGAAATTTTAATAAAACTAAATAAATAAAAGTCTACAAAATTTAATAATATATTAATCCATTAAAAGAAGAAGTCTAAATTTTTTTCAAAGTTTCAAAGCTGTTTTTTACTTCGTTTTTAATTCCCGAAAAGAAAGTTTATCACATATTTTCTAGCCGTGTTCAAAATATGTTTGTTAACTAATGGTGAGTAAAAATAGTAAATACTAGGGTATTTAATTAATCGAGGTTTTGTATTATACGATTAATCACGAATAATAATCGAATAATAATCGAACAATTTTATATTATTCGGTTAATATAAAAATTTTATTTTTTTCTAGTTTAGAAGTTTAAAATTAAAACAATTATATTTTTTAACATAAAAATTTTATTAAAAAAGTAGCAACTTAACAAAAGGTGCTTCAATAAAAGACGTCATCAAAATTTAAGTTAATCTTCCAAAAAAATCTTTCAAAATGCTTATGTTTCAAACGATTATTTTCTTTTGTTTTGATCAAACTTGATTTGGAAAAGATTCTATCAATTATTGTTGATGTTAGAGAGATTGAAAGTAAAGTGTTTATATATCCGATTTCTCTGTTCTTTTTCTCGTCTTTTCAAAAAACTGGTAGTCTTCCATTATACCAATTGAATCTCTTATTGGTTTTTTTTAACAATTTTTAATAATATTAATAGTCTTGTTAAGGTCTGGTAGAAGGTTGTTGTTTGTATTCGTCTCAAAAAAATCATCTTCTGTATCTGAATCATAGTGATAAAAGTCTTTACTAAACATTCTTAAAAATAAATTATTTAGAAACTCTTTGGTTTTAGTCTGTGTACTATACTATATTTTAAAAAATTGTTTTTAAGAAACAATAAAAGGGTATTTAAAACGTGCTGGCTTATGTTTTTACCTTTAAAAAAAAAAACTAATGCTGTGAAAAAATAAATTTTCGAATAATCGATTAGCCGACATACATTTTTCGAATTATTCGTTAATCAAAAATAAGCAATTTTAAATTATTCGAACAGTTAATCGTCCAAAATTATTCGATTAATCGAACAACGGTTAATCGTTTTAATACCCTAGTAAATACATTTTTGGGGGACTCACAAGGAACTCACAAGGTGTGCTATCAAGTCATATGGTCATAATATTCTAAAATTGTACAATAGTTTTAAAAAACTGTAAAACCCTGTATGCAAGAATAATAGAACACAAGATTATGCCATGCCAATGGTTTACCGTTAGATGACGTAGTTTGTGCGTGGCAAGGGTGGTAAAGTATACCAGTTCCTCAGATACCGAACTTTTTATAAGAAATGGATGCACTTTAAAATTGCTGGCAGCCCCGTCATTAAACAACAACTATCTTAAGTTTGCCAGCAAGGCCAATTCACACCAGGGGACCTTAGCTTGCTACCTAAGCAACAGCTTATATAGAACGTATACCGTTCTGGTGGTTCTGGGGAATCTTTCATAATTCTATAATTTACACTTAGATTTATAAAATTTAAAACGTTTTTAAAATTCTATCAAAACACACAATAATAATTAAAAACAAAATTAAATGTGACAGCATATATTTTTGACACACATCTAATTTGTCTACTACAGTGTTGTATTATTTTGACACAACATTAGAGTATTTTACACTGTTGTATACGTTTTCAAAATAAGACCACCTTGCATGAATTCTCCTTGTATGCCAGCTTGTAATTATTATCCAATAGAAATACAGTTAGCTTGACGTCATATGTGCGACATGCGCAGAAGGCTTAAACTTAGTTTTTGGAATAGCGTAATCTTTATAAATATCATTCTTGCCCTGTATGTTTATTAAGAACGTTAAAAAAATGTTGTCAATGTTTAAAAGAAAATAGCAACATGGATTTCGAAAGAAAAGATAACTTAAACTAATGTGGGGGTACCGTGGTATATGAAAAAGAAAATGCACTGAAAAAAGTACTGATTTTGCCATCGCTGAACTTTACATTGTTAGACACAAACTTTTACTTAGAATTAGAGTTCCTACGCGGGAAAAAATTCCCGGGAATCCCGGGACACTTTTTTAAAATTAATCCCGGAAAATTTTTTTCGGGAATTTCAAATTTAATTTTTTGAAATTTTTATTTGTTAGCATCGTTAAAATCAAAAAAACGAGCAATAAAAATATATTCTTTACTAAAATTACTAAAAACCACCTACAAATCGGACTATTTTTTTGCTTTAATTGCTGATGAAATGTCTAAAAATCTTCTTGAAGTAGAAAATGAAAATGTACACGATACACCATCACTAACACCAGATGAACCATCTACTATCTTTAAAGAACACCTTGAAAAGGCTATATCAAATTCTTAAATAATAAATGTAAAGAAAATACAAAAGCCTGAAAATATTGTAAAAAAGAATTTGACGTCTATGAAGTCACGGGGCAACAAATTTAAAATCTTTTTATGATGCGCTTCTTACTATAAAACCAACGTTTGTAGAAAGCGAGAGTGCGTTTTCGGTAGCAGGCAATGTATCGGGTGATTTTTAAGCTATTATCTTTTCGGCAACACTGGTTTAAACAGCTGACGCACGTTTCGTGTTTTGTTTCACTGTCAAACATCTTCAGTTTGGTCTATAATTTAACCATGAATCGTCTTACAAACGAACAACGCTTGCAAATTATTGAATTTTATTATCAAAATGCGATCCACTTTTTTATCGAAAAATTGTTTTCAGCGGCGAAGCTCATTTTTGGCTGAATGGGTACGTTAATAAGCAGAATTGTCGATTTTGGAGTAAAGATCTAAATTTTTGATTAATAAAATATATTATTTTATGGTTTTTAAGTATTTAAATTAAATTATCTTAAGTTTTTTCTTTATTGTTTAAATTAAATTGTTTTTTGATTACTTATATAAAAATTGTAGTTAGTTATTAAGTTATTAATTAATTAATGATTTAAAGTTTAACATATTCTCAGTTCCATACTGCAAAATAAGACTCTTAGTCTTGTGTATGGAGCAATTCAATTATTAAATAAATAAAAATAAATAAAATAAAATAAATAAGATCAGCCAGAAGTATTGCATCCGGAAAAAGTCACAGTTTGGTGCGGTTTATGGGCTGGTGGCATCATTGGAACGTACTTCTTCAAAGATGATGCGAATCGTAACGTAACTGTGAATGGTAAGCGCTACCGTGAGATGATATCCAACTTTTTTTTCCCCAAAAAGCAAGAGCTTGACTTGCATGACATGTGGTTTCAACAAGACGGTGCCACATGCCACACAGGACGCTTAACAATGGACTTATTGAGAGGCGACTTCGGTGAACATTTTATTTCACGTTCGGGACCGGTCAATTGGCCGCCTAGATCGTGCGATTTAACGCCTATAGACTATTTTTTGTGGGGCTATGTTAAAGCTCATGTCTATACACACATGCCCGCTTCAATTGACGCATTGGAAGACAACATTGAAGCATTTATTCATGAGATACCGGCCGAAATGTTGGAAATAGTGTGCCAAAATTGGACTAAGCGGATGGACCATTGAGGCGCAGTCACGGTCAACATTTGCATGAAATAATCTTCAAACATTAAATTATATGGACCGTACTATCGATTCAAATAAAGAATTCATGAATTTTTCTGAATTTTGTGTGTTTTTTTTAAAAAAACTTTCCTATAGCTCTTAAAAAATCACCCAATACATATCAACAAGGATTAGAAATAGAATCTGTGATGAGCTTTTAAAAGCTTTAATAATACTAAAATGTTTTTTCTTAAAAGAAAATTAATTTTACCACGTTGCTGCATACATATATAATATGTATGTAAATATGAATGTTACAATTTATTTGGTTTTCTGTGGTTTTAAATAAGGTTATTTGTTTAGACTGTTGTATATTCATATGTATATTCTTTTAAAAAAGTAAAAACCCGTGTCTTGAACTCATTTAATGAAATCATTGTTTTATTCTAAAAATTCCGGGATTCCCGGGAATGACATTTTTTTTATTTCGTTTCCCGGGAATAGAAAAAGTCTGAGAAATTAGAAACCCTACTTAGAATATAAAAAAATTTTTTATGTGAAATATTGAAGGAATAGAACTATTACAAAAAAGCCTTGTAAAAATGAAATTTACCTCATAAATATTATTTAAAAATATTGTATACAAAACTTCCTCAACAATTTGTTCTTTTAAATCTCTGTTAGTTGTTATAACTACTATCAACAATTATAACAACATGTGTACCTTATTTCGAATAATAGTTGTTGTCTTCTAACTAACTTCACCGTTCTATCAATCATTATTTTATTTATTTGCTAATTTTGTCAGTCAGTCAGTCCGTCATTGATTCATTGAGCCATTCATTTAACCATTTCTATTGATAAATTAACAATTTATTTCAGTTCTCTATTGGGAAATTCTATGCATTGAATTCTAATGAGTTCTGATGGATGGAAATCCATACTGTTTGTTATTGGACGCATAGTTTTGTTAACAAATTACTAATGATTTTACGTATGAATTTCTTAATAAAATAACTGTAAATACTGGTATTTTGTTATTGCTGCTTTTCAAACTATTATTACATTACAACTAATAGTTAGCAGATAAATAGAAGTAATAATAGTGATAGTTGTTGTTATTGGATTTTTTGTTTGTTTTTGTTTAAGCCGATTGGTTTCAAATTTTAATTAACCCAATTTTTAATTTTATAAAAATATTATTAAAAATATTAATTGTGGAAATGGATGCCATTGTAATATAGAATTTTAATATATTTTGTTTCAATAGAAGTCAGCAGGATTTGCTGATTTTAATCCTTAATGGGAACGGTTATTTCGAATACGAAGTTAGTGTTAATTTTATTGTTGCCATTATAACGAATACAATCAATAGAATAACTACAGTTTTATTTTGTTTTTGCAATACTAATTAGTTAAATTGCAAATAAATGCAGCTTGTTAAAAATATTAAAAAGTAATAAAAACAAATTAAATTATTATAAATATTAAACAAAAGCATTAAATTATTAGTAATAATGTCATATAAATATTAACAGTTTGTTTCGTTTTGGATTTAAATTGTTAATTCGTTAGACATAAATAAAATTTCATGGAACAAAAGAAGTTTATTTAAATTATCGAATGGTTCGCGCACAATTGTGGATTTCCAAGTATGGATAAATGAATCTGCCGTTTCTAATCAGATTTTGTTATGGCAGAGGCGTTTCGTGTTATATTTTTAAAGAGGTCTCTATGTATAAAACGACGTTGTTATTATATTGTTATTAATATTTCAAGAATTTAGTCCGTTGCTGTTCAATATTTTATATCAAAATTTATACGCATCACTTTTGGCCTTAGAAGACCCCTAGTGAAATTTGATGCCGTTTTAGTCTACTTTTGTGTAAGAGTTGAAAAAAAGGACAAAAAGACCCCTTAAATTGAGAGTTAGAGGGTTAATAATAACTGTTGAAGTCAACTGAAATTATTTCTTAGCTCAGGAGTACATTTAGTACATTTTTTTTTACTTATACCAAACAGCTTTTCAAAAACTTTAGGTAGCCCATATTTTGAGAACCCAAGCTAACTTTTCAAAACCCTTTGGCAGATTTGCTCTACTAGTAGTATACCTTCATTTCACGTTTCGAGGGTTAAGGCGGGTTTTTTTTTGTTACACACTGTAATCACTATTAAAAGTGGTGAGAAAAAAACTTCTTAAATGTTTTTTAACGCAATACAAAATTGTCACCTTTTTTTCTGCTTTTTCACGTTACTAACAACAATTTAATGACAATTTTTGACATTTGTTTTAAACTATCATTCCTATACATAAAAACATTGTCAATTCATATGGCAGTGCTTAAAGGTTTACCGCTGTATTTATAAACGGTTATTATTCCCCTATGCTAATCCCGCGAAGCCCTACGCTTGTCTGCAAGAGACCAGAGTCTCTAGCCCGCTCACTACCGGGGCACTCTAATTAAATTTAACAAACGTTTATTAAGTAAAACTTTCATAGAAACAATTTTTTGTAAACCTTTATTAAATAAAAAATATTTTTTGAATAAGGCAATTAATCTCTCACTCAAAAAAGGGAAAGAGGATTAAGGGTAGGTAAAATGTATTAAAAGATTAACTAATCTTAATTTTAATCCTGTTGAAATGTTTTAGTCGAAAACTTACTAGAAGACCATAATTGCCTATAAAGTCCAAAATTTTTATTTGTTTCTCCTTCGATTTTTGAAAAATAACTGAAAAAGAACATTTTTAAAAGAAAAAAATTTTAAATTTCTTGTTTTTGGAAGAACGCAATACTTTTATAATAAAACGGTTTTTTTATACCCTTCACCACAGGTGGAAAAGGGTATATGATGAATTTCATGTAAAAATCGAGATGCATTGAACCCGACCCCCTCAGATATCGATGAAATTTTGTTCATAGCTAAATTTGATCAATACAAACAAACTCTCATTTTTAGAAATGACTGTTTTGCGATTTTTTGGGCGTGACACAGTGGGAACGTTTTCGAAAAAACGCGAAAATGGTCGAAAAGAGCTCCATTTAAACTACAATAACTCAGAATCGGCTAAACCGATTTCCATGATCTTGGTATCATTAAAAAGATATTTTAACAGGCTTTATGACACGTTTTTTAAAAAAAAAAACAAATACACTGTAAAAAAATTTATAACAAAAAAAAATTTTAACTGACGAAAAAACCAAAAAGATCAAGGGTTTTTTTACAGTGTATTAATTTTTTAGAAAGGTTTATCCTTCATCTATACCATATCAAAAAATAAAAATGGGTTCTTTTTTAGTTTTTTTTATATAATTTTTTAAGTAGTGTCACTTCTAGTAATTGCCTTTATATTTTATAACAAAAAAAATTTTAGGTAACGAAAAACCAAAAAAGATCAAGGATTTTTTACAGTGTATTACTTTTTTAGAAAGGTATTTCCTTCACCTATAACATATCCAAAAAGTAAAATGGGTTCTTTTTTATTTTTTTTTTAAATAATTTTTTAAGTAGTGTCACTTCTAGTAATACGTACCGAAAGTCTTTTTTGAACTTTTTCACGTAAGTTTCCTTGTTTAACAGTAATTGAATCTTGCAATCCAGGCATCATTCGGCTAATTTCATCATCTTCATAAAATAACTTGACTGTGCTTAGAGTTTCGGTTGGTAAACTACGTCTGCTCATTTTAAAAAGATTGATATCTGCAAACTTCGTTTTATTCCTTTGGATATCTTTACTTTTTTTGATACAATCGTGAGATATGTCATCCCCAAAACGATCTTTAATTTCTGCGTGACTCATATTGATTGGTAAGAGAGATAAAAGTTTTTGCTTTTCCAAAAGATTTGATCTGTTCTCTATTTGATATTTGATGTTTTCCAAAATTTCTTCGTAAATGGCTTTGACGTTTTCAAGTTGCGCTGACAAATCAGATAATGGATCAGCTCCAAGTGAATCTGCTATATTTTCGAAAATTTGCAGTAATTTTCTATTTCTGTATGCATCTTGTTTCATATATTTCCTTTTAAGAGGCGACATTTGGTTTGGTAGATGAGGAATAATATGATCATTTATATTTTCAATGACTTCCGTCCTTTCGATGTTTACATTACAAGATGGAAGTTCATTCAATTCTTCGCTAACTTCATCGCTGGGCGTTGTTGGTAAATAATTTGAGACTTCATTCTGCTCCACGTTGGATTCATTACGACTGCGCGCTTTTCTCAGTGTATTCCGGCAAGTTTCGCAAATACAATTCAATATTCAATTATATTTGCAGCCTCGTTTTCACTTATTTTACGAAGCGAAGCGCAACACTTATTAGATATTTTTATGCATCTGTACTTATTGTTTGAATTCATATTCACTCAAATTTTTAAAATATACGCTTAAAAATTGTAATGGGATATCTTGGCTTCTCGAAACTGTTTATAATTATGAATTTTTTGTTCTATATATATTTCTCTTTATTATGGGTAAAGTAATAAATGTTTATGACAAAATAGAAAATTATTATGAAGAATACATTGATTTTTTTATTCAGAATTTTGCGGAATTACTAGAAGTGACACTACTTAAAAAATTATTTTAAAAAAAAATAAAAAAGAACCCATTTTACTTTTTGGATATGTTATAGGTGAAGGAAATACCTTTCTAAAAAAGTAATACACTGTAAAAAATCCTTGATCTTTTTTGGTTTTTCGTTACCTAAATTTTTTTTTTTTTATAAAATATAAGGGCAATTACTAGAAGTGACACTACTTAAAAAATTATTTAAAAGAAAAATAAAAAAGAACCCATTTTACTTTTTGGATATGTTATAGGTGAAGGAAATACCTTTCTAAAAAAGTAATACACTGTAAAAAATCCTTGATCTTTTTTGGTTTTTCGTTACCTAAAATTTTTTTTTGTTATAAAATATAAAGGCAATTACTAGAAGTGACACTACTTAAAAAATTATATAAAAAAAACTAAAAAAGAACCCATTTTTATTTTTTGATATGGTATAGATGAAGGATAAACCTTTCTAAAAAATTAATACACTGTAAAAAAACCCTTGATCTTTTTGGTTTTTTCGTCAGTTAAAATTTTTTTTTGTTATAAATTTTTTTTTTTTTAAAAAACGTGTCATAAAGCCTGTTGAAATATCTTTTTAATGATACCAAGATCATGGAAATCGGTTTAGCCGATTCTGAGTTATTGTAGTTTAAATGGAGCTCTTTTCGACCATTTTCGCGTTTTTTCGAAAACGTTCCCACTGTGTCACGCCCAAAAAATCGCAAAACAGTCATTTCTAAAAATGAGAGTTTGTTTGTATTGATCAAATTTAGCTTTGAACAAAATTTCATCGATATCTGAGGGGGTCGGGTTCAAAATTTCAGTTTTATCTCGATTTTTAAATGAAATTCATCATATATAAGTTTGTCATTCAGTTTGTAATTTCTACAATAGTAGTCTTAGACCATATATATATTCTGGGTCCTTATGAGGAGAGAAGTTGATTTAACGATGTCCGTCCGTCCGTCCATCTGTCCGTCTTACCATTGATATGTGTTTTCCGGAGACTCCAGACATGATGGCGGCTAGGTTGTTTTACATTTATGTTTCATATAGTCCACCATTTCTTGCTATTGAAATTCAGCAAGATCGGTCCACAAATGGCTGAGATATGACCAAAAAACCACGACTGCCTCTAATTTTTCCCAAAAATCCCTTGTTGTTGTAGTATTTTTATTAATTTTTTTCTGTATATCTGGAGAACGGCAAGAGCCAAAGTTTCTATTTTGAAAAAGTAAGCGAAGTTTTTACTGGGTCAATAACTGATTTTGAGATGATCGGTATACTAAATGGTAGGTCTAGACTCTAGAGCCAATATTTCTATGTGCTACACACATAATCAAACGCTTGAAACCACACTCACTTATGGTGGTTATAGAATGTAATGTGTGCAGAAGATCTTAAACATCTTTTTTGCGAAATTTTAATTGGAACTTTAATCTACTTAACTGTACGAATGTAAGTTCTACAGCAACATTTTCGTTGTTAAAACACCATAATATTCGAAGAATATTTAAAACGACGACATTTACAAGAGCTCTAAAACAAGATACACAACATTAGAATTGTAATTGAATAACACTTAAAGCGAACCTAGAAAGTCAAATTTGAATATTTAGGAATTATCTTTACACATAACTGTACATACAGTAAGACAAACAATATTTCTTACAGTTAATTATATTAAAGTTATGCGCTTGAATTACAGTTGACTCGAAATAATCACCACACATAGCCCAAATTTGGTACTCGAACTGAAGCGCAGTAATACTAATCATTGGATTGCCGTTAACACCTGAAATAAAATTTAAAACTAAAAGAAATATCATTAAAATAATTTTAAAGATAAAACGCCCAATGCAAAACTTAATGCAAAAATAGAATATCGCCAAGTAGCACGTAAAGTGATTATTATCTCCAAATCTATACAGTCACAATTAAAGTTAACCTTTTCCATCGTTTACATTCTGTTATAGCCGTGATCTTAACCTGGAAATCAATATTGTGTAAAGGGAGTCAAAAGTTTTTACCCATGTTATCATAGAAGCCTTTTCCCGTTCGGTCACCGATTTCCGACCCATCCATGTATATAAAGATACATTTTTGAACTGACTATTCCGTAATATATTTACTTTATCACATTCATCTCTTTCTGGTTTTTTTGGTGATGTTATTCATGTGGGAGTGCATATACATAGGGGATTGTATTTCATTTTAGAGAATTTTGTAAAGATCGCACCATCATTTATCATGGATCCCATATAAGCTCTTAAAAAAGTTCTGTAACTTTGTTAGAAATATTGACATCAATATAAATTTTAGAAAGCAATTAGTTCTTCTTTGATACCAAATTTAGAGAAGATCTGCATCTTAGTGACAACAAATAATGCTGCAAAAAATAAAAAGATTAGACGACAATTGACATTGTAAATTAACCATGCTCGAAATACTTTTTTTTTGTTACGTTTTTAATTATTATTTTTTTTTTTTTTTTTTTTTAATTTCCTAAGCTAATCCCGCGAAGCTCTATGCTTGTCTGCAGGAAAGAAACCAGAGTCTCTGGCGGGAATCGAACCCGCAACCTCGGCGCTGATAGACTAGCTCGCTACCAGCTAGCCTACCGAGGCACTCATGCTAAATAAATTTTGCTATGCAACAAATCGATATAAATAATATGGTTGAGAATAGTTTAAGAAGAAAAACAGAGCAATATTTCTTATTGCTCAGCTTATGTTAAAGGCATGGGAAAACGTATTCATGCTTACTCATAATTTGAAAAAATCAAGGAAGAAGGTGCAGTGTAAAAACTGGCGCTATCTTGCAAAAATAATTTTTATTAATAAAAATTCTTTTTTATTCGACTTTATTATTGTAATGCATATTAATTTGTTTAAGCTTGAGGTATTTTTTTATATAAAAATATTCATTTTATTATTTTTTTTTTTTGTTAAAGTTAAATTAATATTCTTCTTCTATACATATAAAAATAAGTTGTCCCATGTTCGTGATTTTAAAGAAAGCGCTTGGGTCAAGTAATTAACAAAATTCTCTAGTATTTCATTATTAATTTTTATTTAGAAAATTCCGAGCAGCGCCGGGGCCAAACAGCTAGTTTTTATAAAGGGTGGTTAAATTTCAAGGGCCGATGTTGATTTTGAATAAAACACAAACTATTTAGGAAATTATTGTAATTTTATTTTATTATGATATATTGGTATTACTCAATTATGTATGGAACAAAATATCGGCCAAATGGGCGCCGCGACCACGGCGGCACACCTCCATCCGATGGTCCAAATTTTCGATGACCCTGAGGCATAATGGAGGTTCTATGCCGTGAATGTGCCGAATTATCTCATCCTTTAGCTCTTGGATTGTTGCTGGCTTATCGACGTACACCTTTTCTTTCAAATAACCCCAAAGAAAAAAGTCCAACGGTGTCAAATCACATGATCTTGGCGGCCAATTGACATCGCCATTACGTGAGATAACACGGCCATTGAATTTGTTGCGCAAAAGAGCCATTGTTTCGTTAGCTGTGTGGCAAGTGGCACCGTCCTGCTGAAACCACATATCGTCCACATCCATATCTTCCAATTCGGGCCATAAAAAGTTCGTTATCATCTCACGATAGCGAACACCATTCACAGTAACTGCCTGACCGGCCTCATTTTGGAAAAAATACGGCCCGATGATGCCGCCAGCCCATAAACCGCACCAAACAGTCACTCTTTGTGGGTGCATTGGTTTTTCGACAATCACTCTTAGATTATTATTCGCCCAAATGCGGAAATTCTGCTTATCGACAAATCCACTGAGGTGAAAATGTGCCTCATCACTGAAGATGATTTTCTTCGAAATTTATCATCCATTTTTATAATAAGTCTGGATAACTTTAACACGTTGTTGGATTGTGTATCTCTCCATGGTTAAAATTGAGTAAGTCTGAAATAGAGAAATGTCAAATAAAATTCGGAAAAAAACTTGGCGTTTAGGTGTGGTTCACATTCAACATCGGCCCTTACAATTTAACCACCCTTTATAAAAAAGAACTCAAACTTAAACAACCCAGTAAAAACTTCGCTTACTTTTTCAAAATGAATAGCTTCTTTAACTCATTATTTAGTAGTTTTCTTCTATAACTACATCTATAACAACTTCTATAACTACTTTTTTCTGGATGTATTAAAGTAAAAAAATAATGACTTGATTTTAAATGCGTTAATTTTGGGTCATCCCTTGTAAAATTCATTGGTTCTTTCAGTAGAATTGTAAGTAGTGCTCTTATGTTTTTCTGATTACTCAACACATTATTTTGTAGGCGAAGTTTTTACTGGGAAATTAATATAAATTAAAATAATAAAGATCGATTATATGTAGTAATAAATTTAATTTTTGTAATTTTATTTTAGTGTTTATTAAATTTTTTAATTTAATTCTTTTACTACAATTATAATTTGCTACCATTTCACAAATTTAATTTCTTTCTCACACAATTTGTTTCTATTTTTTTTTTTTTTTTTTTGCTTCTTTTTTCAATTGCAACCAAATTTGACGTTTTATGTTAGCAATAATTTTCAACGAAAATGGACTAACAATTATTGCAACATAAATTGCTGGCAATAAATATGTACAAAAACTTGCTGTCTACATTAAAGATAACATAATTTTGACATTTACTGCAATATATGTCGCAATAATTATCTCTGGTATAGAGGGGCAGTAAAAAGGCATGGCCACACAAGGTACCGTTACGATTTTATAGCAAACAATTTTATATTAAGCGACAACCTTCATACAAAATTTTTATAAAATAAAATAAAAAAACCTTCTCAAGTAAAATTTTGGTGTTTTTGCTTAAGCCTGCACCCGTCTGATATATTTCGTGTTACACTCGTTTAAATAAAACTTTTATTGAAAATGTATCCTTATAATGTTGTTATCCATGATAATATCCTTGATGATGGTGGCGTTGGTTGTAGTGGTTTTGGTATTGGTAGCTTTAGTGGTAATAGTAATTTTGTTGTTGTTGTAATTCGTTTAAGAACTGTATCTCAGTCAGTGTAAAATTATAAGTAAAACAGGCGCTAAAAAGTTGCATTTGTATGCGTATTAAACACTTAAGCTTATTGCAGTCGTAGCCAGCGCTGCCAGAAGTAAGATTTTACCTTATTTTTTAAGATTTTTTAACCGAAAAAAGATTTTAAGATTTTTTCCCCAAAAACAAGATTTTTTGTTTTGTCTAGACGAAGGTTAGTTTTAATTAAAAAAAAAAACTTCTTTGTTCCCATTTGAAAATTTTTAAACTTAATAATGCAACCTTGCGGTTTACTGGACAAAAAAAAATACTTAAGGCCCAACCATTATGTGCTTAAGTTGGCTTAAGCAAATATGCGAATACATGTAAATCATATGAGGCTAGCCATATTGAACTTAAGGAAACTTTTTGTTAAATTTTATGAAACTGTCATTTGCTTAAGCAAGGTGCGAAACTGATCGCACATTCTGTACGGAATCAAATGTTTATTGATTTTATTATTGGTTTTTTTTTTAATACATTAGACAGAATTTTTGACAGTAGGTTAAGCAACGCTATGCATATTATGGTTGGGCCTTTAAAAAGCAACCTCTGTTTTTGCCAAAACAGAAAATATTGCAAGTCAGACTAAGGTTCGCAAAAATTAAATAATAGCAGACATTTAATGGAAAAATTTTTAATCCGAAAAGGTAATTTTAAGTGCATCGAAACACCTTTGAAAAAGCAGCTTATATCAGATTTATAAAAATAAACTTTTAAAAATGTTTAGATTTTAGAGGTAGTTTTAAGAAAAATCCCGCTAAATTGAATATTTAGCGCTTTCTAGTGGTTTTGAAGTCCGATTTGGCGGGAAATCTTCGAAAAAATTTGGCAACAGTAGAAATACATATTGATATGTTGTCGAAAAAATTTGGCAACAGTGGAAATACATATTGATATGTTGTAAAGTTAATTTTAATAAAAAAAACTTATTTTTTCCAAAAAACTTCCAAATATAAGATTTTTTTTCCAAAATAAGATTTTTTTTTGGTGAAATTAAGATTTTTTGCTGAAAATTTCTGGCAGCCCTGGTCGTAGCATCGTATTAAAATTATTCTACACATACACATATAACATTTGTAGACAAACACTTGTGCAATTAAAATACAAACACAAACACGAACAAATATGAACATTAAAATTTAACCGAAATAAACATAATTTCATTTGTGCAGCAGTATGTATTTTACGTGTATGAGTGTTAGATACATGTACTTTACATTAAAGTGTTTGTTTGTTTGTTTGGGTTGCTTGTTTTTTTGCATAAGAAAATCATTAAAATTTTGAAAACATAAGTTTCCACTTTATGCCAATTTCAATTATGTCACTTCCATGCATAAATAATTGCACATACACACAAGCTTGTTCGAACATACATACCCATACGCACCTTCAGACTTCCAAAAGTGTACATTTTATACGGTATCTACCCCGCCCACACTTAAACCGAATGTGTGACTAAAACAATTAAGTTTGTAAAATGTATGAATATTATTTGCATTTCTATATGTTGCACGATTTAGACGCCTTGGCATGTATTTATGTAACTAAAATCAATGTGTGTTTATATACGCACACACACATATAAGTTTCTTTAAAGTTCCTTAAGTAAAGAGTTGCCAAATAACTAAGATTTTATGGCTGCAGACTTCCTAAAATGTGTTCCATAAAACTAAAGCACAGAATGGGGAATTTAATAACTGTGAATAAAAGTAGAAGAGCCATATGCAAATAATTGGACTGACTTATAATGACATAGACATTAAATCATCCGATTAAAGATTATTTTATCAAAACATATTAGCAGTGAAGAGACACTTTCAAAATTACTTGTCGTGGTTTGCAATTTTATGAATTCAAATACACCCTCAATATCGAGCTCTAATCGCAAAAATAACGTAAGCGCTAAAAATCCAATTTTACAGGAAAGAGTTTTTTATTTTATTTCATATAAATATTGTATAAAATTTGTCGCTTGCGATTAAATTTTTCTTGCTATAAAATCGTAACGGTACCTTGACCATGATATTTAAGGAGATAATGCAAGTGTTGCCAATAAAGTCATCTATATATATAAAAGAAAGTGGCGTTAGTTACTACGTTTATAACTTAAGAACGGCTGGACCGATTTCGATGATTCGTACCAATTCGGAATGGTCTCTGAACAAGTAAGAAGAATAGGTGGTGCCATTGAAAATTACTCAGTATGAATTAAATCGTAAACTCTGCATTTGACGATGCTATGATCTTTAGCAAAGTTGTTGAGCATGAGCCGGCGAAGGTTTATAAGTTGATATGACCAATTTCAGACAGGATTTCACCAGTATTTAATTTTTTATTATAATTTGGAAAATCCCGAGCAACGCCGGGACCAAACAACTAGTTTATTAAAAAAACGAAAATGGAAAAAAGACATTTAGATGTCTTAAAAATATAACATTAGTGCTTCGCAAAATTATAAAATTGTTTATTGGGCACCAACATTTATAGGGAAGTTTTGGCATTTAACGCTACTTTCGGGCGTGGTATTTGTATGGGAGTTACGGACAAATAAAGGCCAACTCCAGTATCATTTGCGAAGACTACTTAGATTGCCCCCATTTCCAATAGTCTTGTTCCTTATGACAATTAAGACACATGTAATAAATTTCATTAAATTATCTTCAAAATTGCTACCTGTACTGCGCGCACAAGGTTTACATGGCCAGCCAGCCGGACGGACAGACATTGTTAACTCGATAAAAAAGTTAATCTGACTGGAACGATATACTCCATCGAAAATCGTGAAATATTTGTTCACTATTTGTAGCTTTTTTCGTTCCTAAAGTCGGAAGAAAATGTTGTTTAAAAATACTGTTTGAAGCAAGATTTATTAATACCTACAAAATTAAATTTTTACATGTTCTTAAAATATTAAAATTTTTTTAAAATGGCTACTCTAGACTCTACAAAGTTTTTATTTTAGAGCAGAAAAACTCCTCTATCTCACAAATTTTTTACACCCACACAAATTGCTTATTCACCTTTAAGTGTATTTAAAACTTAAGATGAAATTACCTGTATGAATAAAGTAAAAATTATTCGTCAAAAATTCATACTAAAGATATATGAATGTATATGTATGTATATTTTAATGTTTGTACATACATATTTGAAAATATGTTTAAGTGTATGCGTATGTTTGAATATAATTTTGACAGTTGGCACAAAGTACCTGTCAAAATTTCTAAAATCACAAATGCATTTTATCTAATGGTCTTTTGACATTTATGTCTGTATGTTAGTAAATGTTATAACACACTCAAACGTACACATAAATCCTCACACATAAATATAAACATCTCCCATCTCAGTCAGTCATCCATTCAAAGCATGTAAATTTGCTATACATCTTTAAAAGTTAAGGACTATAGTCCTCAAACATTTTTACCTTTAGATCTGTTTTTTTATGTTTTTTTTTTTTTTTTTTGTCATTTGCTGTTGTTGTAATATATATGAATGTAGATTATAAGCACAGATTTATATACATACATAAATATTTATTTTTTTTATTGTATCTTCATTTGCCAGTTTGATAATAAATTTATTATTTCTATCGATTTGAGTATGTATGTAGTTATATGCCGTAAGATAATTAATTTAACAGAGCTACTTAGAAATTCATATAATGGTTGGCAAAGTTGGTACAATTGCATTGTTTTTTTTCTTATCTAAATAAGTGTAATCCTGAAAAGTACAATGGTACATCAGTATCTAATTTTTTGTTTTAAATGGAAAACAACAAAGCAAAAGCAGATCAGAAACGAAACAAGTTGACATCAGGGTTGTCAGATTCTTTTTCAGCTTAAGCGCCATATAGTCGCTTCATAAAACAAGTAAAAGCGATATATTTAGCTATGCCGAATCTTAAAAACCCTTCACCATGGTCTAATAAAAACAGAAGGTTATATAAGTAACGTTCTTTAGATTTATATAAATCTATTTTCTGCCACGGCCACTTCTCTCAATACCACCAACATTTTGCTGGCTGGATGCTGTGTATTGATAACCAAACTGCTTGTACCTAATTTGGACGCTTTGGCTCTTGCCGTACTCCAGAAATCTGTAACGTCTTTATAAGGGAGGTGCTACGCCCACTTCTTCAATTCCACTCATATTCTTAGAGAATTTGTGTATTAGTAACCCAGCTATGTGTACCAAATTTGTAAAATGTTTTTCCTACCGTTCTTAAGATATAAAAAAAACTATTTTGTGCCACGCCTACTTCTCAAATCCTGCCCACATTTTGTGGGATGTATTGTATCAATAACCGAGATGTTTGTAGCTTATTTGGAAACTTAAGCTCTTTCCGATGCCCAGATATAAAGTAATTTATAATGTTTTTGGATGGGAAGTTCCACGCCCAATTAACCAATCCCGCCCATATTATGTGGAATGTAGTGTATTGATAACTGAAATGCTTGTACCTTATTTGGAAACATTGAACCTTATCGTTACCTAGATATACAGAAGAAAACAACTACAACAACAAGGAATTTATTATTAAAATTAGAGGCAGTCGTAGGTTTTTGCTCCTATCTCAGTCATTTGTGGAAGTATTTGGCTGAGTTTCAACAGCAAACTTAAACGGATTATATATGAGATAAATATTTAGCAACCTAGTCCCCACCATTTTCGGGGTCTTCGGAAAACCCAGTTCAACATACACACGGACATCGTTAAATCAACTTCGCCACTCAAAAGGACTCAGAAGAATATAGAATAGAAATACGTTTTGAAATAGTCACACTAATCGCCAATTGTTAAGCAAAATTGTTTATGGTTGGTTGCTTGGTTTGTTATCGTGGCAGTTCATAGCGATCCAGCAATCAGATCTAAAAGACTCCTTTTTAACTTTACTACACCACTCGTTAGGTGTATTGTCAGGTACATCATAATGTGGTATCAAAGCCAGCCTGTAGTTATGGGATACTCAGCGGGTTATTAGGTTTGGATCCAAATAGCTCACCAAGGTTGAGCAGTTAATATATACTTGCCAAGTTTTCTTCTCACAGCTAGAGGCGGAAATTTGCAGCGAGGAGCGTTTTCTCTTTCTGATTTAAAGTTATTCCAAGTCCACTTTCTTGCTTACCGAGCACCCAATGTCCCGTTAATACTACCAGCAACCTTGATATATCCTTACCATTACGGGTTATAAGTTGAGTGGCTCTTTTTTTTTTTTTTTTGATTTGAATACTCTAAATTTTTGAGTTGTGACAAGTTTTTAACACAGAACTTTTAAAACTCCACATGGATTAAGATTTTTATACTCGACGTAATTTGAAACGTTTTTTTTTCGACATACCTGATAAATAGATTTCTGATTTTTTAGAGGTTGGCAATTGCAAAAATAAGGATTCCAGCTTGGAAATATGTTCACATTATGTTCTGAAGATGCTATGTTTTAAATGGTGCCAACTGTTTGCTTCGATCTGACGTCCTCTTACCAGAGCGTTGCCTAACATTTCAGTTTCCAGCGCCCTCACTTCTTCACGGACATTGGCCTAAGGCTGTAAAAATGGTTCTGGGCTTATTGGCATACAACTGGCTGCAATGTAGTAGCAGTAACCATACTCTGCTATGAAAACTTTCCGTTAAAAATAGTAATGTTAGCCATGATCACATCGATAATATTTACATGTATAAATTTTATCTACGTGTCGACTTTGTGGCTGAATTATCAAACGCTGACTTTTAAGATATAATTGAACCACTTTTTTCACTAATAAAATCATAATGTTACATATGCTCCACTTATGTACGTTTTACAAAAGGCTTGATAAAAATGATGTTGTCTTTTTTGATGTTGGTTATAAAAATTAAAAAAGAAATACTTACCCATTTTGTATTTTTCCCCATTGAATTGATATTCGAAATTTTTATTTTAATTAAAATTATTGATAAAATAAAAACTGATAAAAAATAAATGTTGCACATGCACACATATTACATTTTATTTGATATTTTTTGTTTTGTTTTTGCAAGTGAAAATATTATTGATTGCCTTTTATTTGTTTTTCGGTGCAGAGTTTAATTAAACACTTTATTGTTGCCACACACTTCATTATTTTTTAATTCTTTGCAATAATTTTATGGCTGCACTTTTTGCCAAAGAGTTGCCGAGTTAAATTACATTGTATTTATAGAACAATTATTTCAATGTGATGTTATTGGTTTAAATACAGATAATCTATTATTAAGTTAAAATAGTTATATCCTACGAATTCAAGTGATGAAAAGCATGAACGACCTATTAAAAAAATTAATTGAAAACTTATTATGGTTTTACATGTTTAAATTTCCATTTAAGTTGTGGTAGTTGAACAAATTGTAGAAAAATTGCGTGGGTTGAATACATTTTCACTAGGCTTGTGAAATAAAAAAATTAAAATGCTTGTTTTGCAAATATTAAATGCGTGTGTTATTTCATCCCAGATATAATTGTGTGTTTTATAAATTTTTAATTTGTTCTTCCCGCTGCAGATGGAGAGCAAGACCACAGAATTAATTATACAGAACTTGTTACATCTTTAGATAATTATATACACACCACAAAAGTGGAGAGGGTAAAATGCGTTTGTGCTGATGTGTGTAACATATATAAGTATATTGGTTTTTGACCCACCGTTTAGTATACCAATCGATTCAGAATTACTTCCTAATGGTGTTTTCTTTTCTACAAAAAGTTTGACATTTTATATAAAAAAAAAATGCAATTTGGTGTCTGTTTCTTAAAAATTTAGCTTCCGAAAAGGGTGGCTTGTTTTATTCTAAAAAACTCATCCTTTTCGGGAGCAACATTTTTAGGAAACAGACACCAAATTGCATTTTTTTAAAATAAAATGTCACATTTTTTGTAGAAAAGAAAACACCATAAGTCGATCTAACGATATCCCTCCTTCCTTCCGGCTGGTTGTCTGTCTGCCTATGTAATCCTTCTGCGCAAAGTACAGGTCGCAATTTTGAAGATAATTTGATATTTATACGTCTTAATTAGTCCATCATTTCACATCGCCCCACACAAACTTCTTTCCGGTCTTTGTGCCCATAAATTATTTAATTAAGTTGGTATTTAGGTTAAATTGGTTTCAAAAATATCTTATTGCTACCATTATATACCAATTCTTATTTATATAAATACCACTCCGAAAAAAGCTGTAAATGCCATAACTTCCTTTTAAATGTTTATAAGGCTAATTTTTCAAGGAAAAATTTTGTGCTGGTAGGTCCAGAATTGATCATATGTCCCATATAAACGCCGTCTCCAAAATCCCTTAACCCACCGTCTCACACATTTTTTGATTTTCACATTCGTAATGTATTGAAAAAGGTCTGGCCAGGCTCATAACACGAAGGCTTGAAGTCGAAAAAGTCTCGTATATCTAAGTAATCAGCACAAGGAACTCTTATACATCTTAACTGCACAACATAGTTTTATTTCGCGGGGTCCATAAACCAGCAACAATTGGCGTCTGCGAGGCCAATATTGTTCATGTTATTTGGAAAATTATCCCAAGACTGGACGTCCAGAATGCGCTTCGTCAAGAGCAGCCGCGGTGCCTAAGTGCTCGCAATTATTTTCAAATGTTTATGCCGTGTCATGTATTGGTCTTTGTTGAAATAAAATTAAAAGTTTTTGTGTTATATTTTACAAATTCCCGGGATTTTCAACTGTTTTCAATTCCCGTTTTCCCGGGATATAATTGCGGGGTCCCCGGGAAATTGGGAAAAAGAGTTTTTTTTAACTTTAGTAAATCTATGTTGGACTCGTGTTTTGAGTTGTCTTATCCAACTTAATTTCCCCAAAATTTTTGAGAATGGGTTTTATAGACATAACTTCACGAAATTTTATTTTTTATCTTAGCAACCAGAAGTGGGCTAAATTTTCCAACAATATTATTAAGTTTTGTGGTAAACGTAACCAGCAAGCAAACTACTATATAATTTCCGTTATTTCATACAGTTTTTTGCTGTGTCTGGCAATACCATTAGTTTTATTTTGTAATATTAAGAACATGTTTAATCGCACTAACTAAATATTAACAAAAGTTTAAGTTATGCTTATTTGGTCAAATATTTAATAAGTGTGACCGTAGCTTAAGTATACCTTCATACACCAATGCTAATTAAGGGATTCATGCTGAATTTGTTAAACTGTGAAATTGTTTCACAATTCCTACTTCGTAATGTTGAGTTTTCCGATCCTATTTCCTAAGACTTCAATACTTTCAGTCTAAGTATGCAAATATTGATCCTATCCCCGTAATGAGTTCTGAATTTAAAAATATGTGATATTCTCTTAAGTGTATATACTAGATTAAATTGTTTTATGCTAACTTGACATTAAAAATTATTAGTTTTATTGGAGTATTAAGTAAATTAATAAAAAATTTTGGGAGGGAATCCCGGTATCCCAGGGATATGATTTTTATTTCCCGCTTTCCCAGGAATCCAAAAAGTGCGGGAAAAAACTATTGTCTAAACAGAAATGGCGTATAAAGATACTGCTACACGTTCAATATATTGTGATATTTTAATCGTAATCCATTTGAATGGCTTGTTGGCTTACATAAAATAAGGCTATTCTGCGATATGGAGCCATCAATACTGCATGATACACGTTCAATAAATATCACGATACCAGTGCCCATGTTCTGTAGCTCTCGCGTCGAGAAACTTTTCGATTAAAATATGAGAAATGAAACAAAAATGCCATATATTGAAACAAACAGCTGTTTGTCTCACTAAACTGTGTCTGTAACTTTTTTTTTGGCGAGTACAAGCTGTCATGTAAGGAAATTACTCGCCAATTTACAGAAAAAGTGTGTCCGTAACATTTTTGTGAGAAAATTTCCGCTTTGAACTGTCAAATAAACTCACGAATAAAAATGGGTCGAGAAAAAATTTTAACACTAAATAACAATTAAAAATGCAAAGAACAGTAATAATAATATTTTTTTCTTGGCACATTTTTTCATTGTTTAATTATTTTGCTTTGAAAATTTTTATAAAATATATGAATGTTTTCAAAGCTCGTTTGCAAACAACAAACATTAAATTCGCACTTCACATTATTTAGTATAGCCGGCGGCGAAATACAAGCCGCCGTCGTTGAAAAATTTTAAATTTTAGTAAATTTTGATCGCCGTCAACGATATATGTGACTGGCTTTCTCAACGTCTGCAATGTCACATCGGCTTCGAGTGAAATATAATGACATTTATAACGTAGCGATGTAATCTCTTTTGATAGTTCTCGACATGAGTTACAGACAATGTTTTTTCTCACTATTCGAGATGTTTCACATCTATTCGATTCGAGAAGAACTCACTAAAGTAACAGAACGTAGGTACAGATTACGGTCAATATATATGTAACATTTGCGCGACTATTTTCAATAGAAGGATTTTTCTCATGGCATATTCGCGGTTTCAAGTGAAATTAACTAACTTGCTTGATTACATTGTTCTTACATTTTAACAGTTGAAAAACAGAGGAGTGTGTAAAACAATTGATATGCAAAGCACTTGTTATAAATTCTGCAAGAAAAAAAGGCAAATTTTGTATTAATTATTTTTTTTAAGTTAATTGTTACTTTAAAATGCTTTAACTATTAAGAAATCAGTGATTGGAATCTTTACGTTAAAAAATTGTTGTTTACTTTTTATCTAAACATGTAATTAAACAAAAACAAACAATTTTTTTTTAAATGTTTTTTGAACTTTTTTTTGAAGGCACTTAGATATCTAACCGTTATTTTTTTAAATTATAGATTTCTGTAATAAAATATATTTTTCTGCAAAATACGCACGCACTTAGAATTCTGGTACAAAATAATCTGAGCAATGACGATGGAATAAAATGTATTTGCAAAGACTTAAAAACGATACCAAATATTAAGATTTAGTGTGAAGTAAAGACAAAAAAAAAAGGATATTTAAGAGATTCAAATTAAATTTAGACAAATTTTTGATTGTTATAACTTAATTTTGGAGAAAAAAAAATACCTCATATCGAATATGTGTGTCATGCTGGGAATAATAAAAAAAATTTAAGAAAAAAAAAAACTAGAAAACTTCTGTTAAGCTAATGTATCGTTTGAAGTGGCTGCCAAAAAATGTTTCATTCTTTTGTTTAATCTGCCTCTTTATTTTAAAGTATTGTTATCTTACAAAATTCTCCATTCCATAAACGTTCCAATACCAAAAAAATGTAAATGCATTTAAGTCTGTGTGTGTGTGTGTGTATACGTGTGGGTTATGAGAATAAGTAAATATAAAAATGTAAAATATATTCAAATACATAATCTGCAATAAAACCCAAACGAAACAATTGAAACGGGAAAATATACCAGGCCTTCAATTTTATATGCATTCCTTAAAAAAAAAATCCATTCTAAAATTAAATTTCCATTTAATTCTTCATTCTATTAGTACACTGATCCAAAAATCCAATGAAAATGTTCGCTAAGCAAACGAAATTACGTTTATTAAAATATTTTCGTCGGCTCAACGAATTATTCGTTAATATAATGAAAATAATACCTAAGTTTTCGTTATATTATTGAATAATTCGTTGAGCCAACGAAAATATTTTAATATACATAATTCGTTTGCTTAATGTACATTTTCATTGGATTTTTGGTTCAGTGTAAAGAACCGCCGCTGCCTGTTTTCTCACGGCATAGATTTCTGACAACATTTTTTTCAAAATATGAACAGCTGATGTCACAATGTTTGTCAGATGAAAATGTAGCACGCTTTTATTGGAATTTTGACAAGCGACTTTGTGTCTAACTTTTTCAGAAGCAGTGTCTTAAAGGTAATGCAGTAGGTAATTTGTCAAGTCAGATTTTAAAAACATGTCATATACGAGGGGCTAAATCTGATTAGAAATAGGTTACCTTCTTACGGGTTTTATTTTACCCTTCACACCGCAGGGTATACACGTATAAGTTTGTCACTCCGTTTGTAATTTCCACAATAATAATCTTCTATCTATATTCTGTGGCCTTATGATTAGCGAAGATTATTTAATTGTGTTAATTTGTCTGTCGTGTGTATGTCGAAAAAGGTTTTGCAAAGACCCCTTGTATGATTGGGACTATGTTGTTAGATATTTATATCGCACATACTCCCAGATAGATTGACATTAAAATTCAGACAGATCGGCTAACAAATGCCTGAGATATGAGCAAAAAGCCACAACTATCTATTATTTTACCCATAAATCTCTAATTTTTAACCCATAAATTTTCTTATTATTTTTGTACTTTATTTTTTCACCTCACAGAAAAAAATATCTCAAGAAAATTTTTAACAACACAGTTAGTTAAAAATAAGATTTTAGGTCAACAAATTTTTTGTTTGGTTAAAAGAAAAAATTTATCAAATTTACACTTTGCCAAATAGCACTCAAATTAATTAAATATTTCTTCATATTCAATAAAAAAAATATTTGAATCAAAATAAAGACAGTATTTTAATAACTGTTGTCCATTTTTAAATAGCTCATAATTCCCATTTGTTTTACAGTTTTATTTGAATAATATATTTAGTTTTGCCAAAGTCTTTGGAAAAGGTTTCCTGATGATCTGGCCTAAGCAACCAGTGAAATGCGCATAGGAACTTACTTATCCCCGCATAATAAATTTTAGTGTTTTTTATAAAAATATAAAAATTTTAAATTTATGACGTCATCATTAATAAATAAAAAAATAAAGATTCGATTAACATTTTGTTTGATTTATTCAACATTTTCAACAATTTATTTTAACAAATCAAGTAAACATTTTGTTGCAAAAAATTATTTTGGGCAACAACTTTTTTTATTGACTCAATAAACTTGGTTGTTGACTAAAAATTTAACAATTATACATACAAACTTTTTTATCAATACCGCAAAAATCGTCTTCGCAGAAAAAATTTTTATAATCAAATATGCGATTTTCGTATTCAAATATGAAAAAATTTCTTTTCTGTGCTTAATAAAATTAAGTTAAAATAAACCAAATCTGAAGTTAAAAATTATATATATTTTAATATTCAAATAAGCCATTTACGTCCAATATTTCACCTAGTCCCCATTCAAGTGGCCGGCATGACTTTAAAAAAACTCCTCAAGCAAGATAAAAATCTTAATACAAGTTCAGTGCTCATCATTTCCGATTTGTTACTAAACAAAGTTATGTGAATCCCTAAAAAAAACATTTAGAATACTTGTCTTATTAGAACAAGATAAAAAGGTCTTACGTCAACAAATTCAGGCCTACTAAATGGGATCCTTAAAGAATTTAAATGAATAATTTTGGTAGCGTTTGGATTGCATTTCTTTAACTTTAAAAATCATGTCATAGATTTAAGTATTAAAAATACAACAACAAATAAAAAGGGAAATACATTATAGATTGGCCACAAACTACTTTTACAACACACACTTAACTAAAATAGGGAATAAGAAGAAAAAGTTCGCTGGCAACAGATTCTAGATATAAAACTAAAAATGGTTGTTTAGTTATTCCATACAACATGGACAATTTGGCATCATACAGCAAACAACACCACCAACAGCAGCAACTGGAACTGGAACAACAGCAAAAACGAAACAACATGAGGGTGCTGCTAAGAGTTTTCCGTAAAACATTTAAACTATTGTTTGTTTAGAAGTTTGTATTTTTTTTTGTTTATTTTTTGTCCCTCCGTAAATACCAAAAATGAAAACATGGCCAGCAACAATGCCATAAATATGCATTAGTATTTTTGTTGATGTTGTTGCTTTGCGAAAAGTCTACTATCTCCTGTCCCACAATTGATTTCCTACATCTTGTACTTGTTATGATTCTGAATCTTGCTCGTTTTGGCTTAATGCCCATATTCAAATGTTGTTCACAAAATGCTAATAACCTAAAATGTTGGCTGTTTTATTTAAAATTATCCCAAAAAGGAAAACAAAAATCAACTAATAGTTATACTTTTTTTCTACTCTTCTTCACTTTAAGTACAATTACCTGATGGAGTTTGATTATCTGCCCAAATCAGACATCGAAACAGGAGCTTTAAGGACCGAAGAACAACTTAAGGAGGCTATACGAAATCTTCAGGTAAGCAACAAATTTGAAATATTAAAACAAAAAGTATCTTGTTGCAACATGCAAAATACTAAAGGAGAGAAGAGATATTAATGCAAAGTGTTATTTTATGCGGTTTTTATCTTTTACAGAGTTTTGGCAACATTCCAGTGACCGGTGTAATCGATAGTGAAACGAAAAAACTTATAAAACGTCCGCGTTGTGGTGTCGGCGATAATAATCATTCATTATCATTTTCACCCGACAATCTGCATCATGGTCGTATGAAACGCTACGTACTACAGGGTCCCAAGTGGGATAAAACTGATTTAACATGGAGGTAGGTAAAATAATAGTATAACGATAACTTTCGCACTTCCTGCCGTAATAATGCCAGCGAAGAATGAGTTTAAAGCTCACATAAAAAAGAACTGTTGATAAAATCATAATGGAAAAAACGACGCATTGTTCAGAGATTGACATCTTTGTAAAACTTTTACCTTTATTTCTTAAAGATTTTTCTCTGGGGTCTTTTTGCGATAAAGGATCGATTTGATGTATTTTTAATTTCAAATAAATCGTGCACCTAGAGAAAAAATGTGTTTCTATGTAATCACAAATAACTACACTATTCGCAAAGGGTAATTATAAAAAATGTATTGCTTACGAGTATCCTAATAGGACTGAATCAGAAATCCATATAGTCATTACACACATAATGCTGTTATTACTAATCACGCGATGGGTCTTACAACCACTTATACTATCAGCGTAAAAGCTAAAAGCTAGTTTATACTATTATACTTTATATTAATACATGTCAAAAACTCAAGTTATATAGCAAAGTGTGATAGTGTGAATGGAATGTGTCACGAAAATAGCAAGTATTATGAAAAAAGTTTGACATCCCATACGACTTCATCCTTTTTTGAAAAATTTTCTTAACAATAATATTTTTTTCATTGGATCAGGGTTGCATTTTGTTTCATGTGTGAGTGTTTATACTTTGTGTGATGGTGTGAACACAAACTGTCATGTTAAATAAGATTTTTTGACAGTTGCAACAAAACTCATTAGATTTCTATCTCACAATGTATTATGGAATACGTAAGATAGTGAAAACTAGCCTTAAGCGAAAGAAAACGTTTGGCCTTCCGCTCTTTTTTTGGTACGGCTGTTAAGCCCTTATGACACTACATTTTTAATGCATTGTTCAAGTTTTGGTGAACAGTACAAATATAATGTAATACAAAAATTTACGAAGTGCAAAGAGTTAAGCTGTATTAAGATAAATGGCAAACTGTCAAAAATTTTACCAAAGTTATCGATAAAAAATGAAGTTATGTCCCAAAAAAAAATGTAAAATTGTTTAACTTAAATTTGACATTTCAAGCTTGAAATATAAAAAGTGTTGCTAAATCAGCAGCTTATGGGCAAATTCTGCGATTTACCGCTTTTTGTTTTTAGGTTTCTCATAAACAAAAAGTTGGCAACATTTAATAAAATAAACAAAACAGGGATGGCTAAGTATTTTCAATTGTACTTTTTTGTTGATACTTTTTAAACAAAGATTTATAATACCTTTTTGTGGTGTTTTTTATGTACTCAAATAAAATTAATTTCAACTAAAAAAATCTTTTAGTACAATTAGGGTAAAAAAGTACAATTTTTAAAGGTTGTTGGTACAATTTTAAAATTCTCAACGCCATCCTTGAAACAAAACCATAACTAGAGAAAAGAAACTAAAAAACTTTGTTTACATTTTTTATAGTTTGCTCTTTCTAACATTTACTGTTTCTTTCTATCAATTCTATATCAATTAATGAATAAAAAATGTAGTGTCATAAGGGCTTTAGCATTAAATATCATGTAAACAGAATAAAAATAAAAAAAAAATGATACTGAGGTTTGCGACCCAGCTCTGTTCATACTAAACCGATTGTGATTGATTTCAATACAAAACTGCTTAAGGCTAGTTTACACGGTAATACAATGTATTACGGCATTGCAAAAAATGATGTAGAATGAGAAAAATCTCATCATGTAACAGCAAAATGTATCGAGTAAGAGGAAATACGAATACAAAACCTGACAAGCGGTCGGGAAATGTTTTTTTTTTCTAAACCATTTTAGAAACTTATGTATTCTCATCACACCAGTGGTGTATTTTAACAGCATATATTGAAGCTGGTAACATTTTTATACAATTAAAAAAAACAACTAAAATGAACTCAGAAAACCATCTGCTTGTATGTTTTTATTTTGGATTTTACTTATACTATCCGTGTAAACATGAAATATACTTGCAACAGACTGTTATTTTTTTCTTTTAAACATGGAGAGAATTTCATATTATTTTGATTCTACAAAGTATTACCGTGTAAACTAGTCTTTAGTAGAACTAAGAATAATCAAAAACCCAAAATTAATCCTTTTTTTGAATCGTTCGGAAGTGAACTGGCGTTTAACAGACGAACATGTCTAAGACATTGGTGTTCAAAAATATTCTGCATATGTATTGTGAGAGAATTTTAAAGTACAGAGGCAGGCAAAGCTAAGCGCACAATTTGTATTGAAATTTAATAGCAAGAAATTGTTCTGGTTGTAAAAAAGTTTAAAATAATACAGTCCAAATTAAATTTTCTATTTTTTAAATTGACTCAAATTTTGACTTTAAAAAAACAATAATTGAAACAAAGCCTTAGAATACAACAACAAATTAAGAAAATAATGAATCACTGGTCTAAGATGAATATTTGCTTATGTTACACACGGAATGACCAACTTAATAAACGTTTATTTAAGCTTTTCCCATCTATAACTTTTTATATTTGTACATGCTTCCATCTGTAGTTTCCTCCACTTATGCCTAATAAATCACTGATGGTTTAAACGCTGGTTTAGTTGAACTAAACTTGAATTTATATGTAGTTTAAACTCATCAACAATAAATCAGTGTCCCATGTATTACATGTTGTTAAAAAAATAACATGTGGCAGCACTACGACAAATGTTGGCAAATTCATATGATTTGTACTGGTAGTTTAAACGCCCAATTTCATGCGCTTAAAGTGGGTTTATATGTTTAATGATTTATAGATTTGTTGGTTTAAACACATTTTAAACCCAAAAGAGAGTTTAACTTGCTCTGATTTTTTAGCCCTTAGTTGTATAATTTAAAACTCCATTAAAGTGAAAAACAAAAATCCATTTATTTAATATCGTATTTTGCATGCTTAAAAAAAGCATAAATTTAAATATTAATTAAAAATATATTGTTGTAAAAAAATCCCAATTTACAACACACTACTGTACAGGATTCACGGTATATTAATGATAGAAAAATCTTTTCGTCTAGAAATTTTTAATGATTTTCTTGTGATGCAGTTTTTACTCAATTTCTTTGTGTTTTTCTTAAGAAATCACTATAAATTGAAGTTATGTCTCCCTCATATAAAAATATACAACCTTTAGGAAAAAAGTTACCATAAACCTGATCAACAACGACAGAATGCAACGCTACACCGGTTAAAGAAAGAGCATATCGATACTATCAAAACAGTTGAATACTGTGGAGGTTAAAAAAAGATTTTATAGAATTTCAAAGAAGTAATTAAATAATTTTTCATTGATACAGTAAGGGGAGGGGAATTTCATATATTTTGTAAAATTCTGAATAAAGCAAAGTTTCCTTATACCGTAACTATTCTCTATAGGGTGCATTATTAAAGGGATATGTACTGAGAAAAACAACAATGCAATCAGTTAAATACACTCATACAAACTGTAAAATCCTGCCATCCTTTTATTCTCGTTCTTATTTTTACCATTACCAGCCATAAGTCAGTCAGTCAGCCATTTAGTCAATCTTTACTTTAATATTCCTCCTGCTTGTTTTGTGTGTTTACAATATTTTCAATTAATTCAAATGTCAAACGGAGCGTAACGTGTTAATTGTAATTTTTATTGCACAATTTTATGAAAATCTGAATTAATTTTCATCACTGAGTGAAAAAATGGTTATGAGAAATGCGAGGACAACCATCATGGGGGTATTCGTTACATTCGAACAAGATGGACGTTTTACATTTTTAATTTTTTTTTTGTTGTTATAAAAAAATGTGTATAAGTTTAGCGCGAAGAAGGGGAAAACTACAATGCGATAAGAGAATAAAATAAAAATAAATTGATGCATATCGTCTACATTTGTCCTGCATGACATTCAAAGTTTCTTCATTCGTGAATTTTTGTTTTACATTTTTATTCTTGTTTTCATAAAATGTTTAAATTAAATGAAAAAAATGTTTAAATGAGTCAAGTAACAAGAAATTGCACTGCCAGTGTTGTCAAGTATTCATTTACAGCTTCGAATCCTGCACTTTAAAAATTTAAATTTTTCAAATATATTCTGCTAAAAATGGGTCGACTTTGTTAATTCCAAGTTTTTTTCGACCTGATTCTAATGCGATATAAGAAGCAAAAATAAGTACACAAAAATTTTGTACATTCAGACATATTGCAGATATATTCAATAGACAGCATTGGACAGCATTTGGCTTACTACACGCACAGAAAAAAACTTTTTTAATATACATTTGAATACTTTTTCTACTGTTACCGTTGTCCAAATAAACAAAAATGTATATTGTTCTTGACTTGGAGGTGCCGCGCCCACTTCTCTAGTCCAGCCTTCTTTTTAACATAAGTTTTATATTCATAGCCAAGCAGTGTTGCCATAACTGTTTGATGAGAATATGCCAAAACTTCAAAAAAAATTTGCTAAATCGTATAACGAAGAAAACGTGCTAAAAATCTTTTAAGATTAAAGCCTTTTAAATAAAACTTTTATTTAACAATTGTTATTTTTCATTGAACTGTTGGTTTTTTAGTGGAAGTTTTTGATATTTAAATTAGGCTTAAGATCTCAAAAATTAATATTCATTAAATTATTTTTAGTGAAGGAATGAATGAATTTACAAAAGAAATTAATTAAATTTTTTTCTTGTTTTGATAATTTTATTCTTGACTGAACACTAGAGTTGCCAACCGATTAAGAATAATTCGATTAATCGATCAAACAAAACCAAACTCTTGTTCGAATAATTTTAAAACGACGATTTTCGAATAACGAATAAATCGATTTATTAATGTCGAATAATCAAACAATTTTTTTTTATTAAAAAATAAATTAAATAAAAGCTTAGAATTTGGTGTATTCTTATACGTTTTAAGATATTGTATACAAAATGTAGGAAAGTTAAAAAATATTGTTGCCATAGCCCTGGCTGTAATTAATCTCAATGTTTAGTAAGCAAAACCCGTGTTGAGTACTGATTATATTTCAAAAAGTATTTTATGTTCTTATTAAACAAACAATTGAGTAGGTGAGTTGCAACACTCGTTTGTTACAAAATTAAAAATACGAGATGACATTTGATTCTGACAGTTCTTTTGGCACTTTATGAGCAGAAATATACTAATTATATCAATGCATGTTCTCTTCCATGATTTTAGCACGGACATACAGTGAAGCAAACAGAATATTTCGTCTAATAAAGCGCCAAAAGAACTGTAAGAATCATTTGCCATCTCGTATTTTTAATTTTGCAACAAACGAGTTTTGCAACTCACCTTCTCAATTGTACCAGCTGTTTTGTTTTTAAATTAAACGTTAAAAATTTTTCAGGAAAGGGGATTTTTCACTCTCGGGTGAAAAACATAGAAATAAGCAAAAAGGTAAAAATAAAAACTGATTTATTAAAATCATATCTTGAAAGTAGAAAATGTTGTTATTGTATTATATTTTTTTTTTAATTATATATGTATGTATATCTTTACGATTTGCGTAAGTCTCACAATCCCAGCGGGAAAAAGAAGGAGAAGGAAGGCCTTCTAGAAGGCCTCTGTACACCATCTTTTGGATGTACAAGGCCTTCTTGCTCCATTCCATACTCATATCTTTTTTACACACGTTGTCATTACGGAGAAGGCCTTCCGCTCTCGCTTCTTCAGCTGCTACATAAGAAGGGTAACGGGACCAAAAAAAATTGATTTTGCTTTTGCTTGTGCAAAAAAACAATACAAAAAAATGTTACTCCCTTCTCATAGAAGCGATTGTGGAAGGTGTATCTTATCTTTTATACGAAAGAGCCGAGGCGTTCTATGAGGCCTCCTTTAGCAGTTAGATAAGAATAGTAATTGAATCAAAAAATCTTTCAAGCAGGCCTTTAAAAAGGCTGTTCTATAGAAGTAATTGTAGACAGAAGTTTGGCTGAAGTTGGTAGGTCTGCCAACGCCTTTCGAAAATCCAGAGTAATATCGGATTATTAAGGAGTTAAGGGTTTTACGATGCCTTTAAGTTATACAACGATATGGAGTTAAGATGAAAAATTTTTATGCATTAAAAAAAGAAGAAGCCATAGCGGATGGAATGGAAGATTTTCCATGGTAATTTTTTTGTAAAAATTATAATTTTTTTATTCGTTATTCTCATGGATTAATCGAATAATTTTTTAGATCGAACGAACAAAAACAATTATTTGAATTATTCGATTGAAAGGCGAATAACTGGCAACTCTAATGAATACGCTATTGAGCTCGTGTCGAATTTACATGTTTCGAGAATAACCCCATTCCCATCATCAAAATTCTTTGCCGTTCTACCGTTTGCGCCACTGTGGCGTCTGCCACTGCGCCACTGCGGCGTCTGCCAGTCTAAAGTCAATGCTATTGGTGGGTCGAAATTTGCTAAAATTAATTATCCATTTTCACTTTTATTAACATGTTTCTTTATGACTTCGGTTTTTCGTACTTTTTATACCCACACCACAATAGTGGGGAGGGTATTATGCATTTGTGCTGATATGTGTAACGCCTTAAAATATTGGTCCTAGACCCCCCTTAAAGTATACCGATCGACTCAGAATCACTTTCTGAGAACAAAAACAAAATTCTAAATGTAAAGTTCACAAAAAAAATATAAAAACCACATATTAACCCTTCGTCTTACTCATGAGTCTGGCCAGACCTTTTTCAATGCATTTTGAATAAAAAACATGTGTCAAAGGGTGGGTTAATAACAATTTCATTTGTTTTTATTTTATTCTCTTTTGTGCTTTTCGTTTTTTTTTTAACATTTTGTAGACAGAGATGTTACAAAAAAACAGCTGTAAACAATCGTTAAAAATAAGTTACTGAATCACAAATATAACAATTGTCGGATCGTTAAAAGTTAGTGAATCGCACTACTGAAAAGTTTAAATTTATGATAATAGTCCCCAAAAATATTTTATTCCCAAATAAAGTCCTTGCACCTAAAGGCTATATTACAACGTTAGTATTTGAAGTAAATTCGGCACAAAAATATTTTCTTACCAAATTTTAATGAAATCGGTTCTTATTTGAAAATAGCCACCATACAAACACCACTTCCGAATTGGTCTTAAGGCCATAACGTTATTATAAATGTTTTTATTTATGTTCAATTCCAGAATGGACTATAAACACTAAAACCACACTAAAACCAAAATTATCATATAAAGTGTGATATCTTGATAATACTTGGCAAAAATAACTCTTATATACTGCCGTGCTTAGTTAAAAGGCAGTAAAGTGTAAAATGAAAATTAGAAAAAAACTGAAATTTTAAAGCGTTGCAAACGAAAGTCACTTTTGCTTTTGGCCAGGAGACGGTCTAGCGGACAGATAGGCAAGAGGCGGAATGAATGTTTTTCTTTTAAGAACGGAAACAATTGTTTTAACAGATCTCTTCTAAAACGATTATTAATATTTTCTGAGTATAAGAGCTTTAGCGCCCCTGGACCCTATCCTAAGCACTTAAGTGGAACCCTTTATAGCCTATGTCCGTTAAGATGTTCGATTCTTCATTGCGTTGAATTTTTAGAATGGGACCGGCGATAACCTCTTACAAACATGCAAACTTTTCAGCTTTATAATATTCCGAGTAAAAACTTCGCCTACAAAATAATGTGTTGAGTAATCAGAAAAACTCAAGAGCACTACTTACTATTCTACTGAAAGAACTAATGAATTTTACATGGGATGTCCCAAAATTAACGCATTCAAAAGTAAGTCATTATTTTTTTACCTACACATATCCAGAAAAAAAGAGTTATAGAAGTTGTTATAGATGTAGTTATAGAACAAAGCTACTAAATAATGAGTTAAAAAAACTATTCATTTTGAAAAAGTAAGCCAAGTTTTTACGGGATTAGTATAGATGAGTGGAAAATTATTTAAGAAATTTTTTGGCATCAAAATAAAAAAAGCCAGTAAGGGAAATTTACTGCCTTCTTTCTCAGCACGGCAGTATAGATCTCATAAGATAATTTGGTTTTGGCTAATCGATGATTGCCAAAAAGGTCCCAAATAGGAGTCACTCTTTCATATTTGTCTGTAAAGATTATGTCGGGCTTGACCGACTAAACTTTCTGTCATGTTTTTAAATTTAATTTTAAGGAGTATGAACACTAAATCTGCTACTGGGCTTTTGTACAAAAATTACTCCTAAATATGAATAAAAGATTAACGGCCTTATTTATAAAAAATAAAACAGGTTAACAAAGAGTTTATGAAACGGATTTTGTATGAAAACTTGTTTAATAAACCTTTTATTATATTGTTTTATTTTTTATAAATAAGGCCGCAAGTAAATAGCATTATAAACCACTGTACTTTTTGCTAAAACACTATCTTCTAGCATCCTTGGATATTGTAGAATTTCTGTATTATTCTTGCTTTCTTTTTATCGCTGATGTCTTGTTCAGTTAAGTTTATCATAAAACAAAATGAAATATTTATAACGTATACAACTTTTTTTTTGTATTTGATGTTGCACTTCTCTCCCCCTGAACAAGATTTCTTGCAACTTTTTATTCTTAGTTTTGTTTTCAGGGGGTTGAATCCTTCTTTTATTATCTATTCTGTTTAATTATAATAAGGACTCAACGATTTTGTGTGAATGTAACTGTTGCAGGATCTGTAGTGATTTCCATTTCAGTTTATTTTAAATGTTAGTGATACTGATTGTTACACTTTCGTTTAGTACTGAGTTGTTGCTTTTTTCAATTTGCACTTTTATCGTTTAATTGTACATGTTTTGTTCTTGTTGTTAATGTTTTTTTTAGTGTATTTATTGTTCTTGTTGTTTTGTTAGTGTGTGTGTTTTTTTTAATAATGATGTCCATGTCGACAACCATGTTTCAAAGTTCATTAAACACTTTGCGCCAAATTGAATTTAATGTTCGAGTGTTAAATAAAATTGCCATTTCTTTGGAAGCCCTTAGGGCAGATCAAGAAAAAAAGGGCAAAGGAAAATCATCTTCCGTTGGAATGGTAAACGGAGCTCGGATGTTGGTATAAACTATAGACTAAAAATTAGTATTTTATGCAAATTGCATAATTAAGCATGAAAACATTGTCGAGTTGTTGATTTTTTTCTGTTGTTTTGAGCTTTTTGCATTATTCTTGTACATATTTTAATTTCCATTTAAAACAAACGAAAAATTAACTGACACAAAACAGTAGACAGTTTGCAGGAGTGAAGCTGCATTTTTTTTAGAAATTTCCAAGAAACAATAACGTTAACAGCACAATCATAATTGTTTTATTTTATTTCTTATTGTTTTCATTATTTTTTGTTAAAAAAAAATATAAATAAATTTGCTGTAATAATAATTTCATGCTTCATTTAATGTGCAACATTTAATTGCCCTCATACTGTGCCAAAAATTAAAGCAGCATTTTGCAAATTGCCAATATCCTGTTAATAAAATTTTACGCAACACACTGAACAATTTCTTTAGAATGGAAATATAATTTGAAGCGACTTTACATGCGAAAAGATTATAATTTTATAACGCATTTATTAACACATTACATGTCATTCCATGTGAAACTTTTATAATATTCACCTAAGTCCATAAAAAGTTTTTATATTCTGGGTCGACTTAGCCATACCTGTCTGTCTGGCGGTCCGTCTGTTGAAAACATGCTCACTTTTCAATTGCTCGACATAAAATGTTGGTGTCAAATTTACAGTTTTGTAAAAGGTGACCATTCCTCTGCGTGTGGTACTGGCACATCTATTTTGTTAACCGTTGTCTTTCAGAAAATCGCCTCAAAAAAGGTTGGTTTTCTCACATTTGTTTTACTTTAGAAAATCTATATCATTGAATTAAATTGATGGCCTTATTTTACAATCTATAGATTTAGAGAACAATTAAATATAATACCAATATTTTAACTTTCACGAAAGGAAAACTCAGATGGTAAAAACCCTAGTAAGAGAAAAAAAAAACGTCTTGATGGTAAAAGTTTAATCATTCCAAGTTTTAAAATTATTTTCGTGGCAGTTGTGTACCGTAATTATGTTTTCCACATAATTAAATCAATTACCGTTTCAAAAAATAATAAACGGTGCGGAGGGGGATGGTGGCGCCGTTGGAATTATCGATTGTGCGGCTTTGTCAGTCACGATGTCGCAGTGGTCGATTGAGCATAGCGCGTTCGCTGTATAGACATTTTAAATAGTAATGATTCTTACGTAATTGCTCGTCGACAATTTTGTTAAAAGTTCGGTAGTCAGCGAATGCGTGATGGACCGAGTGTAAATGTAATTCGTTCGTGGGTGCAGAGATTCCGCCCAACTGCTTCGGCTTTGAATGTCCCACGGCCAGGACCCAGTCGATCTTAAAGGACTCCCGAAAACATTGAACTGGTTGAAAGCAGTTTACGTGAAAATCCGCGACTTTCAATACGGAAAAGAGCAGCCACACTGGGACTTTCAAGAGCGATTATTCATGATATTTTAAAAAAGGGTCTGAAGTTCCATCCTTTTAAAATTCAGATCGTTTAAGAACTGAAAGAAAGTGACTTGGATTTACGCAAAAATTTTCGTGAAACGATGTTGAAGCGTTTTCGCAATGAAAATCTAATTTTTTGGAGCGACGAGGCTCATTTTCACTTAAACGGCCACGCCAATGAGCAAAACTGCCGTTAAACCCTTATGACACTACATTTTTAATGCATTGTTCAAGATTTGGTGAACGGTGCAAATATAATGTAATACAAAAATTTACCAAGTGCAAAGAGTTAAGCTGTATTAAGATAAATGGCAAACTGTCAAAATTTTACTAAAGTTATCGATAAAAATGAAGTTATGTCAAAAAAAATGTAAAATGGTTTAACTTAAAATTGACATTTCAAGCTTGAAATATTAAAAGTGTTGTTGAATCAGCGGTTTATGGGCAAATTCAGCGATTTGCCGCTTTTTGTTTTTAGGTTTCTCATAAACAAAAAGTTGGAAACATTTAACAAAATAAACAAAACAGGGATGGCTAAGTAAATTCAATTGTACTTTTTTGTTGATACTTTTTAAACTAAGATTTATAATACCTTTTTGTGGTGTTTGTTATGAACATAAATAAAATTAATTTCAACTAAAAAAATCTTTTAGTACAATAAGGTAAAAAAAGTAAATTTTTTCGAAAATTCTCGAGGCCAGGCGACGAATGTCAACTTTTTGCCAAACCTGCGAGCTCATCCATCGTACTCTTCACACACGTGGTTTCAACAGAATGGGGCAACTGCACACACAGCCAGAGCTTCGATGAATTTGCTTAGGGAAAATATCCATAAACTCATCAGTCGCCCATGGCCATCCCATGGCCACCGAGGTCGTCCGATCTTACTCCCATAGATTTTTTATGGGGCTACCTAAAGAGAGGGTTTATAATGACAATTCCGAATCTCTTGTTGCTTTAAAGGAAAATATTCATCGAGAAATCAGCTCAATTGAACCAAATTTATTGCAGCGTGTGGCGCAGAATACAAGGCTCCGTTTTGTACAGTGTGTTCAACTCGACGGAAGTCATCTTTAAAAAATAAAATCTGCATTTCATTAATTTACTAATTTTGGGAACTTATTTCATACGAAGCAATCCCCCATAAAAAATTATTAATTATTTTTTTTAAGAAAAATTAACAAACTATGTAAAAGTCGTTGTTGTTATTCTTCGTGTAAAAAAATTAGAGATTAAGTTAATTTTTGTTACTGGGACTTAGTTCGTACCGCCGCAAATGAATGTCCACTAAAAAGAAGTCTACGACTTCGTATGGAACGCTAACGGGACCAAGCACCAGTGACAGTCTAAAGAAATTATCCACTAAGGATAATTACACTATAAATAAAACACCCTCTTATCATGCCCTTCTTATATCACTACATGTGTCCCATTAAGATTTACACTAAGGAGTTCACTAAACAAATAAAAATTAATGATGGCGCAGCGATAATGCTAAAACTATTTCTTAGCTTTTTTGCTTTAATGTAAATAATATTTTTTTACAAAAACACATACTAATTGCCCTCACACTCAGCTTTATTGCCATTAATTTAATTACCACCAAAAGCTTCTTGCCCATTAAAGAAACAAAAATGGGGACAATTTCCCATTAATGTTACAATAGTTTAAGTTTTGCTTAGTTCTCTAGAACTTCTTGGTCACATGATTTTAAGCAATTATCTAATTGATATTTTATTTACAAATATTTTCTATTACAATAATATTCAGGGCAAGCTTTAACAATATGCACAAAACAAAAATGCAATCATAACAATGCAAAAAAAACAACAACAATAAAATATGTTAACAAAATGTGCAAAAAAAATACGCATATGCCTTTTTGGACTACATTGAAGTTTAACCATTAAACGGTCTTCGGGTGAAATTTCACCCATTTTATGTTTCAAAATTTAATATCTCTTAAACATTTTGCTGGATATAAATAAGACTTTTTTTAATCTTTTTGAAGTTGAAATTTTGCATAAATAACAGTAAGTTTTCTTTTTGTATATCTAAACGTTACGTTAAACGTTTTTGAAGAATTACGCAAAAGTCAGTTTTGTGAAATTTCACCCAATTAGATAAACTTGAGAGTACTACATCATTATTAAATATTATTTTTTCAAAAAATAAAATAAAAACACCTTCAATAAAGAAAAAAGCACTGTATATTTTCATTATATAACGTATGCGGAATGAAATGTGGACTGAATTTCAATTATCAGTGCAAAAATAAAACAAAATGTAATATAAAAACGAAATATGGAAAAAGTATCGGCACTTTCCCTATAACTATTTGACTAGAGATCAGTTCAATAAATTGATAATAAGTAGAAAAAGAATCATAAAACGAATTAGAAGGTCGTAAGTTGATTTGTAAATTTTGTGAAAATAATCCTCATTAAAGAAAATTTGAAATTTTTCGTCACTTAAAAGCTTTCGAAAGTAAAAAACTGTTAAAAGAAAACGGCGATCCGGTTAAAAATGTTGATACAATGCAACCAAACTCGAGCTATGTTGAGGAAATAGAACAGAAGAAATTGCCGGTTGTACTTCAAAATCTTATCATGCGTTGGCAAATAAATGAAGAGTTAAAATAAGAAATACGTAGCACATATGAGAGTAGTCAAATAAGTAAAGAAAACCATTCCAGCAGTCTCAAAAAAGAGTCAGTTATTTTTAAACATCTAATACGGGCTTTGTTACAAAATTCTTTTGCTGCAGCCTGGCCATGAATCGTATCATGGATGATGGGAGCTTCTTTACAATGGAAGTCCATGAATGGACAGCAATTCAAACTTTTTAGGCGAATTTGAAAATAAATTTCTATAAATAGGGATACGACCTAAGAAACCTGGACTGTTTTATCACTCAAATTAAATGGATGTTATAGAAAATGCCCACAAAGGTGATTCAAGAGGATCCCTAGGGTGCCTCAAAATATGAAAAAATCCCATTGATGAAACAAGATATCTTTTTGTAAAATAAGTTTAAGTTGTGTTTTTTAACAATTGCATATCAACCTTGACTTTTTAATACCTGATATAAGTATGTTATTACTGCTTATGTTTCAGTCCATACTTAATTCCGCATACGTTAATCAGTTTGAATGATTTTTTTCCCGAAGAACTTTCCTGCAAGTTATTTTGAGAAACGTATGAGGGTTAATAAAAAACGATTAATTGTTTTTATAATTTTTATACCCTTCACCACAGGTGGAAAGGGAATATATAACTGTGTTATTCCGTTTGTAATTTTCACAATATTGATCATTAGGAATGCGACATTCGTACGCCTTAAAAGTGAAAAAAACATATACTAAAACATTAATTTTATTTTGACAAAAGGCGAAACTTATAGCTCTTGATTAGCACTATAATTTGTGATAAGGTTAATTTTGAGCAATTGTTCGTTTTCAAGAAAATTAAAAAAACCCAAGGCATTTGCATGCGACAAAAACAGAAGTTGTTTTTACGGCAAACAGTTCAAACTCTGATTTCAGCGAAACCTGATAAAATATTTTAATGCGACTAATTTTAAAATATTACGCATTGATGTATCCTTATAATGGTTTTTATTTAATTCAAAAATATTGTGTAGTTTATTTTTTATTTAATTTTAATCACTGTCGCACGCTACATGTTGCATGCGACATTTTGTTCCATCATACTTTTATGTTTATGTTTTTACTTTTTATGTAATTAGACATGCGTAAGATGATTCTACATTATTTTAAATTCATTCAATATATTCATTTTCTCAACAAAAGCTATAAAATTATAAAGAAAAATACAAATCCATATTTTTAATATTTTTAATTAGACTTAAGTTCATCAAATTTAATTTTCATTAAATTATTTTTATGAAGAAAGGAATTTTACAACATGAAAATTAATTAAAATTGTTATTGATAATCTTTCATTTTTGACCGTGGCCAGGGCTCGAACCGCGGCCGGCAAGTTACCATGACATGTTTCGATCGCAACCACTCGATCTCCTCAGATGGATTTGCCGTTTTACACTCGCAGCCATTGACGACTGCTGAAGTAAGGAAAAACATGTAAAATCAATTAAAATGGATAATCATTCAAAAAAGCAAATTTCGATCTACCAAAGGTTAAAATATAATTTGGTTTAAGGATTGATGTTGGACTATTGAGGTCAGCAGTCGTCGGCTGCGAGTGTAAAACGGCAAATCCATCTGAGGAGATCGAGTGGTTGCGATCGAAACATGTCATGGTAACCTGCCGGCCGCGGTTCGAGCCCCGGCCACGGTCAAAAATGAAAGATTATCAATAACAATTTTTATTAATTTTCATGTTGCAAAATTCCTTTCATCATAAAAATAATTTAATGAAAATTAAATTTGATTAACTTAAGCCTAATTAAAAATATTAAAAATTTGGATTAAAAACCATAAATAGTTCAACAAAATAACCACAATACTAATTATTGAAAAATACAAATATAGAACAAAAACTAGCTTAAGTGAAAATAGTATTGCTAGTCCCAAATAAAGTTTTTTTTAAAGGAATAAGCTGTCCTTGATGCTTGTAGTTGTTGGCCATCGCAAATAAAGATATTTTAGGAAAAAAAATTTTTTGAATTTATGCATTTTACACTTTCGATGTCGCACGCTACAAACTTAAAAAAAGTACCAAGAACAAAGCACTGATTATTTTCCAGCAAAATTTTTTTAATTTTATTTGCAATAAAAATATCTGTTTGTTACTAATATTTGAAACGCATTGTCCAAATACCCTCGACGCACTGATAACAAATGTTCTATTTCATCGAAATATACGGTAAAGCAAAGAAAAAATTTGCCGTAACTGGCAATCGCATCCTTCCGTTTACATTTTTTCTTTATGGTTTGAATATAAACTGAGATTTAAAAAGCAATTGTCAATGCATAATGTTTCTCATTAAGATCATTTAGCAAAACAAAACAGAACTTTTTCACTTGTTCGACTTTGCATTTGAATATTTCAAAGTGTATTATGAATAAATATAAAATTTGTTAAAATCATTGAGAGTTGATAGATTCCCTATAAAAATATGAGAAAATAACATACTTTTATAGACTTTGAATTATTTGGCTGCGGTTGACATTTCTGTGGAAATGCCCATATGTTGGTGAAAATGCATTTTTTTTGCTTATTTAGGTTTTTAATGCATATTTTGACATTTTGGAGTGATTTTCTTCTTAATTTCCTCATTAAAATAAAAGTTTCTTAAAAATTTTCAAATACACAAAAAAACTTAAAAATTTTTTTTTTATTAATAAATAAATAGAATATTTTTAAGATTTCGACAAAAGATCCTTCTATTTTAAAACGATGCAGTAACTTAAAATGGTTTTAAAATATTTTATCCAAAAATGTTACAAAAATGTTAGAAGCCATTCGATTATATTATATTTGATACAATTTTTAATGAAATTTATCCCTTGGTTCCGCTTCCACCGCATCCAGTTGTTACAAGATTAGGCCTGGCTGGAAGCTTCAGAACTCTGTTCAAAAAATTTTGAGTAATTTAAGAATGTTAGCAAAGCTTGTTGGTGCCGATGATTATTCAAATTAAAAAAGTAAAAAGCCCATTTAATTAAAATAACATCAGAAGTCAATTAGGATTTGTATTTTTTAACCAATAACTCATTAGGGGGGATTTAGTTCACTTAGTGCTGAAGTCAAATTAATTATATTGCCGAAAGTAAAATTAACAATGTGGAAGGAAAAATAGCCCAACAAATAATTTTTTTAAAAATTCATTGGCATTCTTCAAGTAAATACAAGGCAAAGTTTTACTTTTAATAAAACAGTATTTATTTATGTAAACAAACAAAAATTTCAATTAGTAAAACTATGTTCACACCTATTAAATATTTGACGTCCTACACGTAACCACTAATTTTATTAAAAAATTATTTGCTTTTGCAAAATGTTTGCCTAGATCAAACATCATTTAACAATTTCTTAATTACATTATAAAATTATCTTCTTACAAATAAGTTTAGTAAATCAATTAAAATTGTTAAAAATAAAGCGAAAGTTTGATCAAATTACTGGTCATGCTTTTTTTAGATTTTTTAGTCAAATATTTGTTAGGTCTGAACTTACCTTTATTGAAGCTTTTTAAAGTTATTTGAATAACAATAGGCTGAATTTTTTATATATTTGTTTTTAGTTAAATTAAAAAACAATTTTATATGGAAATATTTTTAGTTTTTAGTTAATACTTTTTTTTTTTTTTTTAAATGAATATTTTGAATTTTTTAGTGCATTTTTTCGATTTTAAGTGCATGAAAAGATTATACCTATTGATCATTGACCAAAAATTATTATTCTGTGTCCTTATGATTAGCAAAGTGGATTAAACGATTGCCGTCTGTCCTTTAAAAAGGATTTCCGAAAACCCTAGCTATGATGAGGACTAGATTGTTTTATATTTATATTACATATTACATGGCAAGTGCACGCCCTAAAAAAACTTACCTGGCAACATGCTTTTGCAAGTTGTTTTTTGCATTTTTTTTCTTACAACTACATTTAATGTTGGAAGAATTCCAATCAATTGTAGTGGGGAATGTAAGAAGAGATAAACTCACTGTTTATTATTGACGTTTTTGTTTAAACTTTGATATTATTACAAGTAGAACTGTTGCTTATGGTTCTTATACGCTTAACAGTTTAATTTGGCTTAATATCTTTAGTTTTTCTAAAATCTTTATGGATAAAGTTTCCTGATGATCTGGCCTAAGCAACCAGTGAAATGCGCATAGGAATAGCTTATCCCATCAACAATAAATTTCAAGTGTTTTTTGTCAAGAATAAAAACTGGGAATTAAGCACGAATAACAAAATCTTTTAAATTAAAATTCTGTATTCCCAAAAATTACTATTGATAATATTACATATTGTTAGGAATTGCTTTCTATGGACGTCAGTCAGATCGCACCACAAATGGGTGAAATATGAGCAAAAAAAAAAATAATAAAACACGACTGCCTCTTATTTTTACCCATAAAATCTCTTGCTGTGGTTTTTTTTATATTTTAATGTAAACAGCGTTACCGTTGGTGCCACCAAAGTGACAATTTGCCACTTTTTCGACTGCTTGGATACTATTTGGCCACTGTTACAAAATGCACCCAAATGTGGTACTTTTTGCGATTCTTGCCACTTTTTGATACTTTTTACGCTAGGAAAAAATATTTTTTTTCTTTCTGTTTGATTATTATAACCCACAGTTTTAATATATGTATATGTCGTTAGCGGAAAATCGGTTTAATAAACATTCTATTAACCTATTTTATTTGTTATGAACAGGGGATAAAGATATCTCACATATCGATGGTTTTCTTCCGCAACCTCGTAACTCAAAAACAACTACTTTTCAGGAGAGACAAAATACTTTTTTTTTACCAAATATTTGACACTTCTTGCTATATATTCTTTTATAAATCAAGAATTAGAAAAAATTCCTATAAATATCTAAAAAATATATAGCAAAAAGTTTCAAATATTTGGCAAAAAAAAGTATTTTGTCTCTCCTTAGAAGTCATGAAGCAGAAACCGAACTGTTGTGTACCGAAAACTTGTCTAAAATTTGTGTAATTGACATTAAAAATAAAATCTAAGTTTTTACCAAAAATGGTGTAATGAATTGATAATAAGAATTGATATAAAAAACAAAAAGCTCAATATATTGAAGTATTTAGTATTTAGGAACTGATTATATATAAAGTATTTGAAAAAGTGATATTTTCGTTTTTTTTTTTGTTATAGGATTTCTTGTTTTCATCCTATAATAGCGTAGCTGCCAGGCCCACGGTGTCGACAAGAACATTTCTTTCGCATATTTATATTGAAAACAATAATAAAAACTAAAATTTGTTTTTGTTTTCAAAACAAATATACGAAAGAAATGTTATTGTCGACATCGTGGGTCTGGGCCTACAACTTTTGTAATTAGGTTGACTGTAGAATAAAATAATATAACTATGGAGTTTGTTATTAATTGTGGTTCAAAACATCCTCCTAAATTACAGTAATAGGTATATCTGATAAATGTGACGTGTTGGGAGAAAACTGTACTCATATTCGGCCATAGCATTCCAAAAAACATAAGAATCTGGTGGAATGGGCAAATAAATTTCTAAAAAGTTTTTAAATGTCTACCTGTGCAATAGAGTGTCTTACATAAATTAAAGAAAATGTATTCAGAAGGAATAGTACAAGAAATACATTACTAAATGTATATATAAAACATATTACATAATTATCTTCTATTTGCTGCAACAATGTCATAATCCAAAAAACATGTTTGGCAGAAAACAAGTTTAACGTTTTTGAATTACCAAAACATAAAGTAAATATTTTATAAAAATTACTTCTCGAGAGAAATATTTACAAAATATTTGTTTTAGTTTTTATACCATTTAAAATTATAATAAATAAAAAAAAAACTTAAAAATACATAATGTGTTGTACTTATTTTAATTTTAAAAGATGTGCCCCTTTTTTTAAAAAAATTTGTAGATATCCCCTTTTTTGGTACTTTTTGAAAATATCCGACGGTAACACTGAATGTAAAGATTTTTTTTGCATTTTTTTCTATATAACAAACATATCGACATACATATCTACGCCTTAAATGCACTTTTTTTACAGGAGTAGTAAAAAACTTTATAAATTTAAAACCGTTTATTTATTTAAAACTTAAATTTTAGAATCAAGGACTGTAGAGTACATTAGTAGTTTCTTTCTTTTTCTGAAACTATGTTACATAATTACTTTTATTGAACATTTTTTATTTTTCGAATTTATTCTATAAGCTTAATTTCAGTTATGTATTTTATAAAGCTTTTTTGTAATAGTTCTATTCCTTGCATTTTTAGGAATGACCTTTTTTCACTACCAGACTATTATTAAGGAATAGAACTATTACAAAAAAGCTTTATAAAATACATAACTGAAATTTAGCTCATAGAATAAATTCGAAAAATAAAAAATGTTCAATATAATATAAAGTTACCTTCGAAAGGAAATAATTCCTTTTATTATAATTACTTTTATTAAAAAACACACAACATAACTTCGGAATTTATTTAAAGTTTCATTCAGTCAAGCCAAAAACAGTCGACAGTCGAAGTAGCTTTACACCTAACTGCTAATGCTTCAGTTTAAAAAATCAGAATAGCACAATTTTATGACCTTTACTACTTTTACTGCAGTTTTTTAAAACTTTGTTTTAAACGAAAAAATTTACTCAACAAATTTAATTTTAATGCTGGTTGACAATGTGCGTAAGTGGATGAGCGGTCTAGTGCGCTGCCCTATGGTGAGGAGTATATAAGATTCGGCATAGCCGAATATAGCACTCTTACTTGTGTCGTTTTCCTAAAGTGGTGACTAAAAATTTGTTAAAACTTATTTGCCATGCAAATAGCTCCAAAAACTTGCCCTGGTAATAAAGCTAGAAGACAATTATTTGAAAAACAAAAATAAAAAAAAAAAAAATATACAAATGTGAACTTAAATTCTATTATGATATTTAAATTGAAGCGAATGTTTCTAACTTGAATTATTTAATTTTTACAAGAGCCAAGTCGACCAAAGAGTTGCCCTTTGTAAAATTAAATATAGCACAAAGAAATGCAAAAAGCCTTTCTATACATACAAAAATATTCATGTTTAATAGATATTCGTTTAATAATTCAATAAACAATATTTTCTTAAAATGTATTCAAATTAATGGAAACTAAGTTTAAGTAAAAATATTTTTTTTTAAACTTTTTTTGAACACAAATTATTTAGAGTGTAAAAACACATTCAAAGCGAATAATTTTCTATGTAAATGTAAAACATGTAATGTTATTATAAAATGTTGATATGTACGTACATCATCATTGTATTTACTTACACATATGTGCATACATATGTAAATATTTGGTTATAGCCCTGCAAACATTCGTCAAACAAAATGCGAAAATCAATCAGTTATCAAAATTAAACTATTGTTTGGATAAAAATTTATACCGATTTTTATTTATTGCAATAGTTCCGAAATGGTGGACCCGCAACGAATTCCTAATAAAAAATTTCAAAAATCTTTTTATTTACATTAATAAAAACCAGTGTTGAAAATGCTTAAATGACTACAAAGTTAGAAACATTCGGTAGCAGCAGCAATAGCAAAAAGTACACAGAAATGAAAAAAGTAGCGTATGAAAATGCCCAATTCAGTTGTGAGAGCAGCTTTCGAAGAAACTGGGAGCATAACAAAAACTTTGAGCTAATGCATTAACGCTACTAAATAGCCAAAACTAACATAATATGGTGGAGGAATCGAATTCCATTTAATAAGGCACAATTTATTTTGTACGAAAGGAAATCCCACTACGAACTTTTGTGAAGATCAGTTCATAATTTACCATGGCGCCCAAATAAAGACAACTCCTGAAGATTCATTTAAAATGTTTTACACCGAAACAGCCCTATTTTCTTTAAATGTATAACAGGAAAAAATTAATATGTATACAGACAACACAGAAACAAATCATGATACCCAGTTAAAAATGTGCTCCAAAAGGAGCAGGTCTTATATATGAATTCATACCTCAAATCGCTTCCAACCTGCTGATGGAATGCCTGATTTTTGTATGGGGTGTTCCCGGTTTGGAGGACTATTTTCTACTGACAATAAGCGCTTCTTTTAACATGCAAACAAATCACTCCTAGAGTGCTTTTTTTAAGGGCTAACTATATTAACATATTCATTAATATTTTGCTTTTACTTGTTTACATGTTTATTTTTTCGCTTTAAAACATTCTTCGTTGTCGGCACTGAAATAGCAGCTTTTTTGTATAGTTTATTCTTTATCATTTACTGCTGTATAAGAGCTCTCTTATTGAAGCGCTTGATTATGCGCTTTTTCTCTCAAGCGCTTCAAAACCCCAAATTTTTTTTACTGGGTATTTTAGTGAAATTATGTGAATTAGTTTTTATGCATTTAATTTAAATTTTTTTAATTTTAATTAAACATAGAGCCAATATAAAGCTTACTCATGCAATAGACTTTAAAACGCGAAAACCCGTAATGATTCATTATACTGTGATGTTTGGTTTTACGATGGTTTGTTCAAAACTTATCATAAGTCTTATTTAGAGCCCACTCCGGAGTAGTTTCAATTCTTGGTGGAGGTTGTCAAAGATTCGGAACAGCATAATGCGCATGTATATGATTTTTTTTTTTTTTATTTAAAAAAATAATATTTTTACCTCCCGTTTGGTCAACGCTGAAGTTAAACATTTGTGATAATTTTATATAAAATATGTCTCAAAAGTCTCAAAAATTTGGGCTCTTTTGAAACTTGTAACATTTAATAGGTTTTCCTCTTATTAAATCAAAGATCTTTTATGGTCATGAGCAGGGAAACCATAAATATGCAATTGCATGTTTTTCCGCGTGCGACCAATAAAGGTAGAAACAATATATTTATCCGTTTTAGAGCTTTTTAAGAATTTTGCCATGGATGTGTTAGTGCATATTTTTGCATATTTTACTGTGCAGCATTTTTTTGCATAATATTGTTTAAAGAGCCTCTTTGCAGCATTTTTTAAGCTTAAAGCGCATATTTTGCCTTTTTGAGGCATATTTTGGTACAGTTAAAATTTTTTATATGCCTATTTCGCAGCAAATAAATGTTTTTTTTTTGCGAAATTTTGGCTTTTCTGTTTTAAATATTTATCTGTATACCCAACGTGTTGCTTAACTTTCGACATTTAATTTTTACTCGAAACTTTAAAATTTTATGTTTAAACAAAAATTAGAAATTTGGCAATGTGTGTAATGCATAGAAATCTGGACCAATCTTTTAGTATACCGATCGATTAAGAATCACTATTTTAATTGATCTTCCGATAACCATCCGTCCGCCTGGCTGCTGGTCTGTTCATGTTAACCTTGTGAGCAAAGTAGAAAATTTGAACAAATTTGGTAAACACATTTTAATTGTACTTAGGAAGAAGTAAGTCTGTGCTAATAGTGAGAATCGGTCTATAGTTTCACATATTTTTCATAAAAACTTTTTTCCAAATTAGACTCTTTGTGTCCGTAAAACATCTTATTATGTTGGCATTTAGATTAAATTCTCCCCAAAATTATTTTACTGCAAATTAAATTATTTTCGAATCAGTTGACATTTGCCCAAAGCTCCTATCTATAAACAGCTTTACCTTTCTTTGAAATGTTAACATTAATAAACAATTGTTTATTGTTGTTTATTAGCGACCGTCCCTTATATCCCTTTAAGACAAAAAATCTGATATGGATGTTAACATTTAGATAATAATCGGCACAAATAACTTTTATATGAATTTAAACCTCTTAACATAAATTTGTTTTTGTGAGCCGATGACTACCCATCGTTTCCAAATAGGGTAAAATCTCGAAAATTCGTCTGTAAATACTATGTTTGGGCTGTACCGATTATAATTTTAAAATTGTTTTTATTAAATGGAACTGTTACAAAATTGTTGAATATTTTGTTTTCAAATTAGAAATTTTAGATTTTTTTTTTTTTTTTGGCGTATTTTTAACAATTTTCAGGGCATATTTTTAAGTTTTTACTGCATATTTCTGGTTCCCCTGGTTATGAGATACTTTAAAATAATTAAAACTTGACTTGAACAATTATTATTTTTTAAATTAATTATACATACTGCCTTGATAACCGATTAATTTATAACTTTAATGCAAACTGGCAAATTTATGTAATGGGTGATTTTTTAAGCGTAGTTTTTTTTTTAATCTAATAAAACACTCAAATTTGCATCATATATTAAAATTTTTTATTGGAATCGATAAATTGGTCTTTGCCATTTACTTTTTAAAAATAACTTCATGTAAATGTTGCCCGCGGTTTCGGTTCAAATGGTCTATTCGTAACGTCCAATTTTGCACCACTTTTTCGATCATTTCGGCCTGTATTCCGTGAATAACACGTGTTATGTTATACTCTAAGGCTTCAATCGTGTTTGGCTTGTCCACATAGACCAACGACTTCACAGAACCCTACAAGAAATAGTCAAGAGGTGTCAAATCACATGATCTTGGCGGCCAACTCACAGGAGCATTTCGAGAGATAAACTGCTCACAAAATTCATCCTTCAATATGTCCATTGTTTTACGAGCTGTGTGGCATGTGTCACCGTCTTGTTGAAACCACATATTAACCAAGTCTAACTCAGCCAATTGGGGCAAAAAAAGTTGCGTATCATGGCTCGATATCGTTCGCCGTTGACGGCAACGTTTCTTCCACGGTCGTCTTTGAAGAAAAATGGACCGATGATGCCACCAGCCCATAAACCACACCAAACTGTAGTTTTTTCGGGATGCATCGGTAACTCTTGTACGGCATGTGTTTTTTATCCCAGATGCAGCAGTTTTGCTTGTTTACGTATCCATTTAGCCAGAAATGAGCCTCATCGCTGAACACAATTTTTCGATAGAACAGTTGATTTCCATCGAGCTGAATTTTGATAATAAATTTCAAAGATTTGCAGTCGTTGCTCGTTTGTGATTTTCTCCATGATGAAATAGCAGAGTACATATACTGAACACTTTTCACTTTCACAGATGTAGTTTGGACACAATTACCAACCAGTGCTGCCAGCCCGAAAAACTTAATTCATAAAAAATCACCCTTAATTTATTTTATTTCTGAAGATTAGAATGGGTTGTTCGCGAAACATGTAAATTTCAGTCGTTCAGTCAAAAATGAAAAATTATCAATAAATTTTAATTCATATCATGTTTGATATAATGAAAATTAAATTTGATGAACTTAAGCCTGATTTAAAAATATCAAAAATTTATCAACTATGTAATTAACAGACAATCGTGGTCAAGAAGTCAGCATTGTATGGGGAATGTTTAGTTATGCTGTTGTTGATATTGTTAAACTAAACAGCTCTTTAAAATAAAAAAAATGGTGATTAAAACGCCCGTTAATGGGTTCTTACTTAATTTGTTGTTTCAAATTCTGCCAAATCTGCTGTATGTGTTAATGTAGCGAAGTAGTGACATCTTGGTAGGGCATTCGAAAACACTATTCCAAATGCTGGGAGGGTAACTAAAGTTTTCCATGAAGAATGTGAAAGTTTGTGTATGTGTATTTATTTTCTACTTAATATGGTCACATAATTTACCACATGCTATGTTGTTACAATTTTGTCGCATAATTTTCTTTCAATTTAGTTATTTAACGCTATAAAAAGAAAATAAAATAAGTTACTGAGTGAGTTAGAATATAATAAGGGAAGATGTGGCAACATGGAGAGGAGCAACTAAAGAACTTATTGTTTACTGTATTATGCGTCATTGGAATTGCATTATGGCGCCAGCAAGGCGACAGGATATGGCTATATAGCAACAAGAGAGAAGGCAGAAATAAAAATGAGTAAAAACACTTAAAGAAGAAGAAAAACGTTTTAGAATAGCAACAACAACAGAAATAACAGCAAGAAAAACTTAAATAACATCAATCTCACTATAATCTAACTATGGTTCTAATGGAAGAAATATTAACTTTGTAATATGTTTAAGTTGGGAAATATACCTTTTAAGGATAAATTGATTTTAAATTGATGTTAATAGGTGGAAATGTGTACATAGATGAAATTTAATTAAATTATTGCCAGCTGAAATATTATTTAATCCACCAACACGTGCGTGAAGTATATAAAGCTTGTCTTATCGAGTGGAATACCAACAAATATTCATCATTGTCCTTCAGTTATGCTAAGTCGATTCTCTATTTTTCGAAAGAACAAAAACAAAAAAAAAAAAAAAAAAATATTTTGGCGGTAAGTTGTTTCCAGTTTTTTTAATCAAATTGGGATTAAAATCAATTGCGATTTATTTCGCAATAAAAGAGTGGTTTTAATATCGATATTTTTATTCTGTTTATAGAATTTCAACTAGATTTAATTACTTTGCCTATGACATACTTAGATATGGATAATGTACCCGAGGCATCAAATGTGAAACATTGGGTGGTATTATTAATTCCGCACGAAAAGGAAATTTCGACGAAAATAAATATCGATCGATATGCAAATTGCAATTATTTATTTCTGCGTTATAAGCTTTCCGCAATAAATTTTTAACATCCCTGCTTTAATAATTTCCGAGTTGATATAAGATCTGTTTCTTTACTTTTTGGGTAAAGTTCGTGCCAATGAGAGCAAGCATAGATTTCTCTCATAAAGAGACAAAATTACACAAAAGTACGGGAACAGAAAAACCACAATTTAAAGCACAAAATAAAAATTCAGTGTTTTGACAGTCTTTAAAACACAAAAAAATTTGCGCCACATTTGAAAAATTTTGTGTTGGCTGTAGAAATAAACTGCTTTTAACAAAAATAAAACAAAACAAACACTTTTACAAGACCTAACATTTTGTATCCCTAATATTTCAGTACAAAACTATCTATTTAAGTACATTATTTTTACTTAAACACTTTTTCCAAAATTTTTAAATACATGATTTAAAATTTGTCGTATATTAGATACAAACATTAAGTAATGTTTTCATGTTATTAACTGGTCTTTTTATGCGTACTAAACTGCTTTCCGGGAGTAGGCTTTATATGGGGCCTATGGTAAATTATGGACCAATCTTTTCGAAACGTAGCACATTTAAATATGATAGCAATATTTATTACGGTTTTAGGCGTACATTATGGCACCTTTAACGTAAGTTTTTGTGACAAAATTGTCAATTTTTAAGGGTGGTGGTTCTACATTTTGATCGATAACCATGATCCTACTGATCGGATTTTGCTGGATTTCACTCCCAAACTGCTTAGGATAACTATAAGCAATATAATACCAAGATTAACTGCCTGTTCAACGATTTCGAACGTAGACGTTCGCATAGAATTTTATATGGAAAATATTTTTAAAACTGAGTGTTTTTCATATAAATTTTCTATGCGAACGATAACGTTCGAAATCGTTGGTAATAGAAGCAATATCAGCAAATTGTTTGCTTGATACCATGAATTTGGTGATTAAAAATAATTTTCAATTTTTTCTGTGATGTGACATTTAGTCTTATAGAACTATGACTACAATTGATTTATTCGTAACGTTTTTAAGCGATATTTAAGCTTTGCTTATATATCGATACCGTCGATATCTTACTGTCGATACAACGATGGTTTAAATTTTTTTTTTTTTTTTTAATTTTTTCAATTAACAATCTAATTTTCAATAATTTTTTTTTTGCATAAGAACAAATAGCGAAATAAAATATTCAAGAACAAAGCACAAAATCAAAAAAATTTTCTTAATTCTTTCTTTTAAGTCCTAACCGTTTTGGTTTGCAAAAAAGCACAGAGGTATATTTCGGAAAAACCCTGTTTTTTTTTCAATATACCTATAGATGCAATTTTAGAGCTAACACTTCAAAACATGTAATTACAAATTTCGATCAGACACGAAAATAAGTTTATTTTCTAAAGTAATCAATTTCGTTTCTTAAAACAAGAAAATCCAAAAATAATATCATGATTTTACCTTTTTGTTCGTATTTAGTAACATTTTCTTAAATAAAGAAACATTTTGTTAAATTAATACTTTACAACACCGAAAAAATAGTTTCGATTCGTTCAATATAATTAGATATTAAATTGGGTTTTTATCGAGAAAGTACTCGATCACGACTACCAGAATCAGGTCTTAGGCTGTAAGTTTTCTCAAACTTACTAGTGCTACACGTTTTTATAAAAAACATTCAGGCTTTATTTCGTATTTTGTAAATATTAAAATATTAATAGCCGATTTCACCAATTTATTTAAATATCAATTTATAAAAATAAAATTATATAAAGAACTATATTTAAACATGAATTGATATTTAAATAGAATTGGTGAAATTGGCCATTAAGTTAAAAAAAATTGTTATAAGTAACTATATAATTAAAATACATTTTTGTTTAGCTGTATTTAAGTAAATTTAAGTTTGACTCATAAATTTTTGCTTAAATTAAGCCACATATATGTTTACAATAAGAAATTGTTGACTTGAACGAGAATGGTGGAAAAATGTCTTGGTACAAGTCATATTTTCTGGTGATTTAATAAATAATTCTTTCCGTGTAGGAATTCTATCTATAAGTACTTTAAATAGCATCTTTAGATATGAAAAACAGTTTTCTCGAAGATTTTCAATCTCTTTACCAGCCATTTCAACATTACTTTATTCCATACGTATAAATGAATGCCTTCAATTTCATACATAAAAATACCAAATTAAAAATTATATTTTTTCGCATTGACGTTAACGATTCTCAAAACAAATTCATGGCTCTCCAAAAATAGCTAACAAAATCGCCAACTATTTTATAAATCGCCATGCCGCCAAATAAAACTTGTTTTAAAATCACCACGTTTGGCGAGAAATCGCCAGATCTGACAACCCTGCTCTAATCTTTTACAACAAAAGCTAATAATTTCCCTAACCAAGGTATATTTACACAAGGTAGACTCATTTGGGAGTGTATACATTTTGCTCAATAAAAAGAACCGAGTTGTCAAAATTATCTTCATATAAAACAAAAACAATTTAACTCACACATGTACAAATTTTGTCTCATATACACGAAATTTGATGTTTGGGTTCCAACTAGGGGTAAACAGCTGACAAACATATGGGCCAACGAGTTTACCTTGTGTAAATATACCTTGTCCCTAACCATCTTTTCTTATTGTTATAAGAGCACTTATTCAAGGCGAATTAACTTCAGGTGGCGGCAAAAAGACAGCCGGTTATTATTTTGGTCATGCCAGATATGTCAAAAGTTTTGTTTACATGTGCTTTTTAAAATTGTGTTTTTAAATAAACATTTTGTTTTACAATTTATTAATGAAAAAATAAAACAATAAAGAGATGATTAATGAAACTATGTATTAAAATTAATTACATATCGTTTTTAGATCACAAAAACTAATTTTTACCGTCATCACTATATCTTAATGGTATTTTTATGTTTAGCTGCAGTTTTAATATTCAAATGCATAAACAGGACGCAGAAGAAATGGTTTAGTTTATTTTTAATGCAAAATTAAATTCAACCGAATTTGCAATTTAATGATCACAAAAATTGCACAAGTTTATGTTACAAAAACCGTTATTTTCCTAATTTTTGAAAATATGTAATTTAATTTGTTTTTATTTTTAGCTCAAATGTTTTTATTAATTTTGTTAAGGGATGGTAGATAATTTTTTCTTCAATCCCAAATTTAAAATAAAAATATCTTTTATCAAATGCATTATTTTTGAGAAATTTTGTTTTAAAATTACATATTAGTGGGGATTGATTTTATCTTATAAATTTGCATTTTAAATTTATAAAGGTATAGGTATATATAAGTACACAAACAATAATGTCAGTTTACCAATTTCACAATTTGGTAATTATCTTTCAAATTTTGACCAAAAATATATAATACTAATTATGAGCATATAAGCTAACATTCTTCTAGCATTAATGGAGTCAGCCTGAAAATTCCCGTTTAACCCTTTAATATCGTTTACGAACATTTGAAGTTGTGACATTTCAAATATGGAGAATTAGGGTTATAACAACACAAACACATCCATTTAACGCGTAAAATATCCATTGGCTTAGCCATTATATTGGTGGACATACGTTTGAAAGTATGTACTTTTACTTCTTAGAGTATTAAGCCTAAACAAAAGGAGAAACCGTTTTTTATATAAGAAGAGACGACAACCGGATTTGAACTTCGCTTTTCATAAGGACCCTGAATATATATACCTTATAGGGTGTAGGACCTTCGATGAAGGGTGTAAAAAACAAACTTAATTATAAAAAAGAGTAATTTTTGGGATTTCAGTATTTTGGTCATAACTCTGCTATTTCTTAACCGATTTGACAGATTTATATACCGACGTGTTAAAGAAGAAATTTGCCAGTTATTTTGGTTACAAGATTTGGACTCAGGAATTTCTATGGTTCCCGAAAATGGATAATTTTCAAACAAAAATTAATATTTTGGTCATAACTTTTTGGTATCTGAACGGATTTTCCCGAGTTTTTCAGAAAATATTTTCTACTAAAAATTTCCGATCTTATATAATGATATATAAGGCGTAACCATAGGTCATATTACAGTCAAAAAATTCAGGTTCTTATACATTTTTTGATATTTTTTGTATTGGAGGTACCACGCCCACTTCTCCAATCCCGCTTTCATTTTGTGGGATGGTGTGTATTTGGAAACTTTGGCACTTGCCGTTCTCGAGATATACAGAAAAAAGTAATAAAAATACAACAAGAAGGGATTTTTGGGAAAAATTAGAGGCAGTCGTGGTTTTTTGGTCATATCTCAGCCATTTGTGAACCGATCTTGCTGAATTTCAATAGCAAGAAATGGTGGACTATATGTAACATAAATGTAAAACAACCTCCTATGTCTGGAGTCTCCGGAAAACACATATCAAACGTAAGACGGACAGACGGATGGATATCGTTAAATCAACTTCTCTCCTCATAAGGACCCAGAATATATATTCTTTATATGGTCTAAGATCACTATTGTAGAAATTACAAACGGATTGACAAACTTATATATACCCTTTTCCACCTGTGGTAAAGGGTATAAAAATAATATAGCGTTCAGTAAATCCGATTTTTTAGCCGTCCAATATTGAATTTGTTTAATATACATAAATTGCATTAATATGAGTTTTGTACATGAAAACACTTACAGCTCTTATATATGTTATCCTGTTATAGAAACAAAACGATCAATAATTTTCCCAAAAAGAAAAATAGTTTATTTTTACATTCTCAATTTAAACCCGAAATTAATTTTTTTTATCTAATTTGAGATTAGAACCCCAAATCTGGTAGCCCTGCTTTAGTCAACTGTTTTATACAAGGCGAATTCATATATATATTAATTCGCCTTGTTATTGACATTACATGACCGAAAAATAAAAACAAAATGCATGTTGTTTTTTGTGTTGTTGACAGTGCTGCCACAACGAATACAATTTTTACAACCAAAATTTTTTTAAAAGTTACCAAATGTAAAAAAATTGAGAAAATCACTAAAATCATTGTAATACATTGTAACACAAAGGTTATTTGCACTTTATAGTAAAACAATAATTAGAAATCAAGAAAACAAAACAAGAAATGGTATTCTTTTACATATTAAAAAAATAACGTGAAACTTAATTTATTTGAGACTTTTTTCTTGAAAAACCTTTTTTTTTATTTTTTGGCGCCCTATGCTCTAGTGGGAGTTAGAGGAATATGTAAAAAAAAATAAATAAATTTAATATTTTTAGCTGTTATTGGCAGGATTGTCAAATGTGGCGATTTCTTAATCCTTTTGTCGATGGAAATTTACGTTTGGCGATATGGCGATTATTTTGGCGAAATTTAAAACGATTGGCGATATGCGAAATACATTTTATGTAAATATTTTCTAATTTACATATATCTAAAATATTATAATATAATATTATTTTTTTCTGTTTTGTGTAAATTTTATTTCAAATTTATAATTCTTATTAAAAAAAATGTTTCAAAATTGTTCTAATATATCAAAACGTACATTCAATGGGGAAAAAATATATGACTGACGGTCAAAAGTTTTTTTTTCGAAATAATTATATTAAAAAACATTAAAGTTATAAACAGTAAAATTTCAATTTTCTTTAAACTTACAGCCATTTCTTACAGAAAATTCCATAAATTTTAAAATTATATTGATAAATCAACGTAATTTTAAAAAATCTTTAAAATTCCTACGTGCATTTTCAAATGTGTATATAAATGTACTTCTGGAAATAACCTAAATTCAGAACCTTAAACTTATTTTCAAGTTTTAAAAACACTGAAACGACTTTTGTGTAATTTTTCAGTAATTTTCTAAAATCGATTCCGGATGATTTTATGCACTTCCTACTTTAAGTACTAATTATCTTTACTTCTCTTAAAATCAAGAAAAACTTCATTTGTTTACAATTTCAGATCATGGCGTTTTTAATATAAAAATCAGAAATGGCAATATTTTCTTAGCAAAAATCTTAAAAAAATTATTTAGTTGCTGTTTTGAAAGGAATTTTAAAAAATTTCTGTTCGAGCTCGTAAATAATTGTACCAAGAAATATATATTCGTTCGTAATTATAATTGTTTTGGAAAAAAGTAACCAAAATGAAAAAAATATTCACATCTCCACATTGAAAAAAAATATAACCAATTTTGGTTAGAAATAACCAAAAACGGCAGCTCTGGTTGTTGACTTGGTGTAGTCTCGCCGCCACCTGAAGTAAATTCGCCTTGCACTTATTCTTCTTTAGCTGGCTCTATCTGTCTCTTTTGCTCTCACAATCAAGTTTAACCAACAGGTTTTTTAAATTCCCTTTTTCTTAATTTCCTTTTCCTCTTCTTCTTAGTTTCTAAAAATTTACAAATTGCGTGAACGTCTTAAAAAATGCTCCCGTAAATCAATTAAAAAGAGTGTAAAAAGTGTTAGAACATTTGTAATTTTTATAAATAAATAAAATTAAAGCACCATTATATTATATTATTAAAAAATCTTAGCAAAAAGTTTAATGCAACCTAGTAAAAAAGGTGAAAGAAAATTTTTTCATAAGAGCAGAGCTAACGACAGCGCAGTCTCTGTTGGTTTTAAGTTGTTAAACTCGCCGCGGTTGTGGGCAGCATCGAGTGAGTTGTTGCGTGTTTTTTTTTGTGTAGTATTTTAGGAAATAAAAGCAAAGTAAATACAGGCAAAGCCCGGTATAACGAATGATATAATGTCAGCCCCTTTCGTTAAACTGAGAGATTCGTAATACCGAACTTTCTTTTAAATAAAAAATTAGCTACATTTACCATTAAATCGAGCTGTTTATGTTATATGCATGTTTATTAAACTTATTATTGGGACAAATTATTTGTCCAAAAAAATCTGTTGTATATATGTATGCTTACACTCATATGTTTAAAAATAATAACAAATTCCTCTATCAGCGTATTCATATTCAATACGCGATATAAGAAAAAGACTTACACCTATTTTACATTCTTCTAAAATTTTTATTTTTTCACTGAATGATATGCTTTCCTATTCACCATTTTGCTTCAACAACACTTCAAACAAAACTCTTTTATTATGCTTAAAACTAATCTGGATGTTTTCATACTTTGTAACAAACAAAAAAGCACATCCAAACACACGATATTGTACCGACTTTTTGGTTTTGCTTTGTTTTTCTTAACCATTCGTTAAACCGAGAGCAAAAAAAGTTTATCGTTCGTTATATAAGGTAGCCAATGAACAAACTTGCTCATTCGTTATATCGGATTTTCGTTAAAGTGAGTATTTGTTATACCGAGCTTTGCCTGTAATAAGAAGAAAACTGTCTTAGCTAAAAGCAATGTAAATGGAAGATAAAAGGGTTTGGTTTGGTTTTTTTTTGCTAATTAAAAAAAGTTAATAATTAGAGATGGTAAATTTCCGCAAAATATGGTGTGTTTATTAAAAATGTGCAAAAAAATTAAAAGAAAGTTAAAATGAGATAAAAGAAATATAGAAAAATAAAATAAGATATAATAAAAGCTTAAAGAATTTTTAAGCAGTTTAAAGGAAAGTTATTGATTTTTATTAGGTAAGTTTTTAAATATATACAAAAATTTAAAAGACTTAAAATGCAAAAACAAAAATTTGGGAAATATTTTTTTATTATTGATAGAAATGAATGTAATTTACAGTTGAACTTCTATAACTCGAAACTCCATTATCCCGACAAAAAAGTTCGACTAACAGAAACTTCAAGTTAGAGAATATTTTAATAAATGCACAACAAAAAATTAAATTCGTTCGGTATTCATGTTAATTTAATTTTATTTCTTACAAATACATATGTACATGTTTAAAGATTTCATTTATTGAAATATTGTATGATTTGATAAGTGTTTACATGCAAAATTTGAAGACCTTGGAATTATTTAATTTAGATTTATTTAACTAAAGTTTTAAAGAAAAAAAATTTGAGATGGCAAAAATTTTTTTGAAAAAATTCGACTTGTGGAAGTGTGGCCACGCGTGGTACAAATACCTTATATTCGGCCTTTGGCAAATTATGGACCGTACATCACAAAATTTGGTAGTGATTTCTTGTATTCAAAAACTAAAGTGGGTCAAAGTACAATAAAAAATTTAATAAAAGCATATTAAAACGGCTAAATAGCTAGTAATCTGATTTTTTGGAGGTGGCTTTATATGTCTTCCATCGTTAATTCTCGACCGATCATCACAAGAAGTCTTTTGGTGTGATTTATAGTTTCGCGCAATTAAATTTGACCAAATTACACCACAGTATCATTGTTTGTTTCAGATGTTTTAGATATGTTTAGGTGAGTGGGATCTAGATAAAACCAATTTCTAAACATAAGAAACTCAATTTATTAATTTTTATTTTAAATTTCAATTATACATTTTAGTTTACTCAATAAAAATTTAAATTGAATCTAAGAAATAATTTGATTACCAGTTTGCTCAATTCAATTACTTTATTAATTATTTATAATTACCTGAGGTTATTATTTTTTTAATAGAATCAATTAAGACATTGTCTGAAATGGCAAAGTTTTTTGATAATCTTTTTAATTAAAATTGAAAATGCCAATCATTGAAAAAGTAAAGTCACAATTTTATATTTTTACAATCTTTAGTAATCAAAATAATCATTTTGGTAATAGACGTAATATCAGCAAATTGTTTGCTTGATACCATGAATTTGGTGATTAAAAATAATTTTAAATTTTTTCTGTGATGTGACATTTAGTCTTATAGAACTATGACTACAATTGATTTATTCGTAACGTTTTAAAGCGATATTTAAGCTTTGCTTATATATCGATACCGTCGATATTTCACTGTCGATACAACGATGGTTAAAATTTTTTCAATTAACAATCTAATTTTCAATAATTTTTTTTTGCATAAGACCAAATAGCGAAATAAAATATTCAAGAACAAAGCATAAAATCAACAAAATTTTTCTTAATTCTTTCTTTTAAGTCCTAACCGTTTTGGTTTGCAAAAAAGCACAGAGGTATATTTCGGAAAAACCCTGTTTTTTTTCAATATACCTATAGATGCAATTTTAGAGCTAACACTTCAAAACATGTAATTACAAATTTCGATCAGACACGAAAATAAGTTTATTTTCTAAAGTAATCAATTTCGTTTCTTAAAACAAGAAAATCCAAAAATAATATCATGATTTTACCTTTTTGTTCGTATTTAGTAACATTTTCTTAAATAAAGAAACATTTTGTTAAATTAATACTTTACAACACCGAAAAAATAGTTTCGATTCGTTCAATATAATTAGATATTAAATTGGGTTTTTATCGAGAAAGTACTCGATCACGACTACCAGAATCAGGTCTCAGGCTGTAAGTTTTCTCAAACTTACTAATGCTACACGTTTTTATAAAAAACATTCAGGCTTTATTTCGTATTTTGTAAATATTAAAATATAGGTATTAATAGCCGATTTCACCAATTTATTTAAATATCAATTTATGTTTAAAGTTCGTTTTTTATGTCAAATAAAAATAAAATTATATAAAGAACTATATTTAAACATGAATTGATATTTAAATAGAATTGGTGAAATTGGCCATTAAGTAAAGAAAACTTGATTTAAGTAGCTATAGAACTAAAATACATTTTTGTTTAGCTGTATTTAAGTAAATTTTAGTTTGACTCATAACTTTTTGCTTAAATTAAGCCACATATATGTTTACAATAAGAAATTGTTGACTTGAACGAGAATGGTGGAAAAATTTCTTGGTTTAAGCCATATTTTCTAGTGATTTAGAAAATAATTCTTTCGGTGTAGGAATTCTATCTATAAGTACTTTAAATAGCATCTTTAGATATGAAAAACAGTTTTCTCGAAGATTTTCAATCTCTTTACCAGCTATTTCAACATTACTTTATTCCATACGTATAAATGAATGCCTTCAATTTCATACATAAAAATACCAAATTAAAAATTATATTTTTTCGCATTGACGTTAACGATTCTCAAAACAAATTCATGGCTCTCCAAAAATAGCTAACAAAATCGCCAACTATTTTATAAATCGCCATGCCGCCAAATAAAACTTGTTTTAAAATCACCACGTTTGGCGAGAAATCGCCAGATCTGACAACCCTGCTCTAATCTTTTACAACAAAAGCTAATAATTTCCCTAACCATATTTTCTTATTGTTATAAGAGCACTTATTCTTCTTTAGCTGGCTCTATCTGTCTCTTTTGCTCTCACAATCAAGTTTAACCAACAGGTTTTTTAAATTCCCTTTTTCATAATTTCCTTTTCCTCTTCTTCTTAGTTTCTAAAAATTTACAAATTGCGTGAACGTCTTAAAAAATGCTCCCGTAAATCAATTAAAAAGAGTGTAAAAAGTGTTAGAACATTTGTAATTTTTATAAATAAATAAAATTAAAGCACCATTATATTATATTATTAAAAAATCTTAGCAAAAAGTTTAATGCAACCCAGTAAAAAAGGTGAAAGAAAATTTTTTCATAAGAGCAGAGCTAACGACAGCGCAGTCTCTGTTGGTTTTAAGTTGTTAAACTCGCCGCGGTTGTGGGCAGCATCGAGTGAGTTGTTACGTGTTTTTTTTTTGTGTAGTATTTTAGGAAATAAAAGCAAAGTAAATAATAAGAAGAAAAGTGTCTTAGCTAAAAGCAATGTAAATGGAAGATAGAAGGGTTTGTTTTGGTTTTTTTTTTTGCTAATTAAAAAAAGTAATAATTAGAGATGGTAAATTTCCACAAAATATGGCGTGTTTATTAAAAATGTGCAAAAAAATTAAAAGAAAGTTAAAATGAGATAAAAGAAATATAGAAAAATAAAATAAGATATAATAAAAGCTTAAAAAATTTTTGAGCAGTTTAAAGGAAAGTTATTGATTTTTATTAGGTAAGTTTTTAAATATGTATATACTTTCAAATACTGACCATACATATGAATGCCTCAAATTTCAAACATACAAATACTAGAATAAAATTAATATTTTTTCTTTTTATTGATTATAACACATTTTAAAACAAATCCATAGCTCATCAAAAATAGCCAACGAAATCGCCAACTATTTTTTTAAATCGCCAAAAAGTCGCCATGTCGAAAATCAACCCTGGCCAGCAGTCGTCGATGGCTGCGAGTGTTAAAAGGCCAACCCCTCTGAAGAGATTGAGTGGTTGCAATTGAAACATGTAAGTGTAACCTGTCCGTAAAAGCCTGGGTTCGAGCCCAGCAGCAGTTAAGAATGAAAAATTATCAATAAATTTTAATTAATTTTCATGTTGTAAATTCCTTCTTCATAAAAATAATTTAATGAAAATTAAATTCAATGAACTTTAGCCTAATTAAAATTTCAAAATTTGGATTAAAAACCATAAATAGTTCAACAAAATAACCACAGTACTAATTAAGGAACGAACAATTTTAGAATTCGATCTAACGCTGCCATTAGTGTTAACCAGTGGTTTTGGGAAAAGCAAACTTTTAGTTTTTGAGTTTAAAAAAGAAGTCATAATTTAACAAAAGGACAATTCACTAAAAAACGGATAATCTACTGTCCTTTATTTTGAAAAAAGAAACATAAAGGACATGGTATCAAAAAAAGGACTGTCCTTTAAAAAAGGACGAATGGTCACCGTAGTTATGGCTTACTCACAAATATAGCTATAATTTTATTTTTGACACCAAAGGTCTAGCTAGGACCAAAATTTTTTGCTGTAACACACATCGGCAGAAACGCATAAAACTCTCTCTGCTATTGTGGTGTGTGTACAAAAAAAGTATTATCATCTTGGATATTAAACTGTGCTTTGTAAATCGACTTAGAAAGTTAATAGTACTCTATTTATTTTTAATCCAAATTTTTAATATTTTTAATTAGGCTTAAGTTCATCAAATTTAATTTTCATTAAATTTTTTTTATGAAGAAAGGAATTTTACAACATGAAAATTAATTAAAATTGTTATTGATAATCTTCCATCCTTGACCGTGGACGGGGCTCGAACCCTCACCGGCAGGTTACCATGACATGTTTCGATCGCAACCACTCGATCTCCCAAGATGGATTTGGCGTCTTACACTCGCAGCCATCGACGACTGCTGACGTCAATAGTCAAACATCAATCATTAAACCAAATTGTATTTTAACCCTTGGTAGATCAAAATTTGCTTCTTTTGAATGATTATCCATTTTAGTTGATTTTACATGTTTTTCCTTACTTCTGTTTTTTCCGTACTTCTGTCAAGAATTGTTCTTGAAGTCCAAAGTACATTTTTTTTTCATTTTTGTCTTTCTTTTTCTCGTTGACCTTTTTCAGCACAACTTGAAGGACAAATGTAAACATAGAGCCCGTGCCTAAGCTGTAACAATAATTAGTATTGTGGTTATTTTGTCGAACTATTTATGGTTTTTAATCCAAATTTTTAATAATTTTAATTAGGCTTAAGTTCATCAATTTTAATTTTCATTAAATTATTTTTATGAAGAAAGGAATTTTACAACATGAAAATTAAATTAAATTGTTATTGATAATCTTTCATTCTTGACCGTGGCCGGGGCTCGAACCCTGGCCGGCAGGTTACCATGACATGTTTCGATCGCAACCTTCCCCTTTTTTTGGTGAATAACGTTTTTTTTTATATTTATCTTTATATAAATTCTTCTCTTCTTGTTTTATTATCATTTTTCTTGCATGATTTTTGTACCTTTCTTGAGTTCTACGTTTAAAATTAGATCCAACGCTTTTTATGCAGCAGCACCTGAAAAAAATTAAATTTCATTTGTCAAAATCAGCTGATTTGTTTGAACGCTGCTTACAAAAGTAGAAACTAAACCCTACTTTCTGCATTCATCACTTCAATGCATCCTAGGCTTTTGTATATGTAACTTGTTACATAAAACTACACAGATTATACTTTTTTGACAGCTGCGTATGCAGCAAAAATTCGTGTTATGCGTGGTGTGGATCTTCAGCTTAAAAGAAAAGAGCCATTTAGGAAATTATTTAACTGAAGAGAAAAAAATTTGTACCAAATGATTTCTTAACACCCCGTCCTCACGAGCCATGAAATGATGTAATAAAAGAGCTTTAAAAGCGCTGTTAAAATACTGTCATCGGCACTCCCCTGCGGGAAATTTGTGTCAATTGGTCCAACAGACTGGTCCTGGGAATTGTGAAAATAAAACAGGTACAAAAAGAAAGAACTCATGACCAGTGAATGGAGAACCAATCATGCAACTGGTTTATAGAGAACAAAAATGTAGAAAAAGTAATGAATTACAGTACAGTCTTTACCGGTGGTTTGACACATTTTTAGGGACTTTCTAAAATTTAGTTCTAGAATTTAATTGTTTTATTGAAAAAATACTACATTTTATTGAAATAAAACTACGTTGTAGTAACTGACACTAAACACGTCCATTAAGAATAGATGTGTGACTGGTCAAATGGTATTAATTGACCCCCTCCAATGACAACCCCGTGTAAAAGTGATAGGTATTATTCATAGAAAGTGTTAAAACTAGAACCGGTCCCTGCCACAAAAACCTATCACGGGACTACGTTGGTGTCAGTTCGCTTCCCTCTAGGGTCCATACTGCTTTTGAAGCCAAGGGAATAAAATACAAAAACAATGTTTAAAAAATATAAATAAATAAAATACAATATTTTGGAAAAGGGCTTTCCTCTCCATGAAATAAATGATGAAATCCTCAATTTTGGGACAACAGCTTGACCAACCCTTAACCAACAGCACTGTGTAAAATCTTATTTTTAAAATAGAGGTTTTACTTCATGAAAAAAATAAGCTAAATTTTCGTTACCCTTTTCAAATTCTTTCTTGAAATAAGGATTTTGCGTAATTGCGTTTAATAAGTAAAAGTAGGTTAAAAAAATTTGCACTTAATGCATTCTAAATTCGAAGTTAACTTTGTTTTGAAAGCATACCAAATCAAGACTTTTTATGTATTTTACTGCATATTTCGTGATCATAGCTTTGTAGGGTATCATACGCTCTGGCTTGACGGACTTTTTATTTTCTTATGATAATGAGTCTTCAATAAGTTTAAGGCTGTAATGCCCCGGTAGGCTACCTGGTAGTGAGCTATCTATCAGTGACGGTGTTGCGGGTTCGATTCCCGCCAGAGACTCTGGTTTATTTCCTGCAGACAATCAAAAAAAAAAAAAATAGATTTATTTTATTAATATTACGTCAAACTTAAAGCCTAGTACTCTGTTCAAATTTGTGAAAAATGATTAGCAACATTTATTTCACACGAAAATTTTGACATGTATCAATGTTACCTATCTTGCGAGTTTGTACAATTTGACGTTTTTATTCCTGTAAAGTATGCGACATTGTTTTGCGTATGTAAACAAATCCCACATGTATTTTACTAAAATTTATTTTTTTTTAATAAAAAAGAAAGTCAATATGGATAAAAAACTGTTACCGGTTGTGTTATATTAATTTTTTATTTCTTATTAAAGCCCTTATGACACTACATTTTTTATTCATTAATTGATGTAGAATTGATAGAAAGAAACAGTAAATGTAAGAAAGAGCAAACTATAAAAAATTTAAACAAAGTTTTTTATTTTTTTTTTTTCTCTTGTTATGGTTTTGTTTCAGGGATGGCGTTGAGAATTTTTAAAATTGTACCAACAACCTTTAAAAATTGTACTTTTTTACCCTAATTGTACTAAAAGATTTTTTTAGTTGAAATTAATTTTATTTATGTTCATAAAAAACACCACAAAAAGGTATTATAAATCTTAGTTAAAAAAGTATCAACAAAAAAGTACAATTGAAACAACTTAGCCATCCCTGTTTTGTTTATTTTATTAAATGCTGCCAACTTTTTGTTTATGAGAAACCTAAAAACAAAAAGCGGTAAATCGCTGAATTTGCCCATAAACCGCTGATTCAGCAACACTTTTAATATTTCAAGCTTGAAATGTCAATTTTAAGTTAAACAATTTTAAATTTTTTTTGACATAACTTCATTTTTTATCGATAACTTTAGTAAAATTTTTGACAGTTTGCCATTTATCTTAATACAGCTTAACTCTTTGCACTTGGTAAATTTTTGTATTACATTATATTTATTTGTACTGTTCACCAAAACTTGAACAATGCATTAAAAATGTAGTGTCATAAGGGCTTAAATAATCAGTTCATATTTTTTTGCTTCTGCTTAAAATTCCACGTGAAATAAGTGCAGGTTACATTATTTCGCAGTTGTAAAAAAATGTTGCCAGAAACTTTTCGGAACTTTTTCACAAAATGAACAGAGTACAACTCTATCAACATTATTTCATAGATATTCCGCACAAGTTTTTTTCATATGCGTTTTGACAGCATTTCACGTGAAATGTTGAACAGAGTACCAGGCTTAAGCCTAGTACTCTGTTCAAATTTGTGAAAAATGTTGATCAACATTGATTATTCCACACGAAAATTTTGGCATTTATCAATGTTACAAATCTTGCGAGTTTGTACAATTTGACGTTTTTATTCCTTCAAAGTATCCTACATTGTTTCGTGTATGTAAACAAACGCCACATGTATTTTACTAAAATTATTTTTTTTAATAAAAAATGTAATAAAAAAAAAAGTAGATATGGATAAAAAACTGTTACCGATTGTGTTATTTTAATTTTTTATTTCTTTTTTTAATATTAAGTTCATATTTTTTTGCTTCTGCTTAAAATTCCACGTGAAATAAGTGCAGGTTACATTATTTCGCAGTTGTAAAAAAATGTTGCCAGAAACATTTCGGAACTTTTTCACAAAATAAACAGAGTACAACTCCATCAACATTATTTCATAGATATTCCGCACAAGTTTTTTTCATATGCGTTTTGACAGCATTTCACGTGAAATGTTGAACAGAGTACCAGGCTTAAACAAAAATGTAATGTCATCAAATCGAGAGATGGCAAATACGTCTTTCTTGTTGCTTAGGACTGCAAATAATTTTTTAAATAAAATACAAAATACAAATTACTTTTATTTATAAATTTCCTATTAAACAAAACAGAAAATGTCAAGGTCAATAGATTGATAACGTAAAATTCATAAGAAATTTTAATTCATTGGAAAAGGGAAATGTGTTTTTGCATTTCCATTTAAATTTTTCCAGTTTTGTACAAAACTTTTATAACATTTAAGTAACTGAGACCGCCAACTGCGTTAACAAGAGTCTATCACTAAAACATCTAATAGTAAACTTTGTTATACAGTGTAATACAATAACAAAACTACAGCGAGAAAGTACATAAAATAACTTAATAATCTGCATTAAAAGGAAATATGTTTTAAGTTTGTGTATTTACTCCATATGTTTGTGTATGTGTGTGTGTAATTAAAAGCACCAATACCACCATAAGGACATCGATGCTATAATTATCGCCAATGTTTCTATTACAACAACAACTAACAATAAATAAATATATATACACCACTGTGTGTTTCTTCTTAATAGGCTATTAAGTGTACACGTTACAAAAGTAATTGAATTCCCTACATTTTTAATAGCTTGAAAAACATTCTCCAGCAGCTTTACATTTTCCTTTTTATACCGTACTCCCCCCCGCTTTCTCCCTATTTATTCCGTTTATTAGATCTTCATTAAGATACGCACACATTGACACAGTTAAACATAAAATTGTGTACGGGATAAATCAATTTTAATTTAAGGAAATTGAATCCTGTAATTGTGTTAAGATAAGAAAATTATATGGTATGCATTTCTTTTATTCCTCTATTCGTTCGTATCCATATTCTTCTGATTCTCGTTCATTTTCAGCAAACAACCATGAACAACAAACGAGTCTAAAAATGTTGCAAAATGTGTGTCCTGTATATCACATTTACCTTTCGCTTTTAATGAGGGTGTCTGTTTGAGTTAATGTTACCTTTTTCAGTTATTTGCCCATTAGTTTTGCTCAGCGTGTGGTTCAAAAGTTATTTTTATTACTTTGTAATTAATACTTAAAAACGTTTTATTTAAAGCACAAAAATGTTAATTTAATGGTTATAGTTATAAATTTATCTTAAGTTTGATGTTTGATTTTTGTACTCTTCACCGAAGGTAAAAGGGAATATTTAAGTTTGTCATTCCTATGTTATGTCTCCAATATTGATGTTTAACCCTATAAAGTAATACATTCTGGGTCCTTATGAGCAACGAAGTAGATTTAAAGATGTGCATCTGTCAGTGTCTGCGTCTTTCCAAGTATATGTTTAAGTGGGGTTTCCGAAGTCCCCAGAAATGATATAAACTGGGCTTGTTTTTTATATTTATGTCACACAGATATAATTTATTAAAGTTTAAGTTAAATCAAAAAAACTACGAATTCCCCGGATTTTACCCATACGTCCCTTGATGTTGTTTGTTTTTATTTTTGTATATCTGAGGTGCTGCCCTCAACTGCAATGCTAAAGAAAAATGGAAGCTAGTCGACTGATTAGTACTCTTAAATGCGTTTTCGCATTTGTCTTGCGTATATTCTATATTTCTTTTCGCAAATCCTACTTTTTAGTTTTATTAAAATTTTTAAAAAAAAAGGGAAAGCGGCTTAATTTTCCTCTTTTTTAATCTTTTGACATGTCTTTACTGACAATCTGTGCCATCTTGTATTTGTATTCGCAGTGTTGCTTCTTTTACAGAAATGTTTGCTAAAGCGATTGAATGCACCAAAGTGGCCTTTTATCGCATTTATCTTTCGTATCGAAATTGCATTCGTATTGCAATAGAGAGTACATCCCCTGGAGAACGGCAATAGGCAAAGTTGCCAAATTAGGTACAAGTATCTTGGTTACCAATATACAACCTATCTAGAAAGAATGGTGGATTGGAGAAGTGCGCGAAGCTTTTCCTATACAAAGACACGATAGATTTTTGATTATCTTGAGAACGGCAAGAGCCATAGTTTCCAAAATGGGATACCAGCATCTGGGTTATCAATACACAACATACGACAGAATGTGGGCGGAATTGGATAAAAGGGCGCGGCACAAAATATATTTACTTATATCTAAAGTACGGTATTTGTGTAACTTCCTTATCGCCCTATGGTAAAGGGTATTTAAATTCGGCATAGCCGAATAAAGCACTTTTATTTGTTTATTTATCAATTGCTTTAAACGAAAATGTGTTTAAATTGTGCCAATTTTTTATAAGATCGGTTCTTAATTTTCCATAGGCCGCGTATAAAGCCCACTCTAGAAGAAGACGTTAATAAGCCTACAACCGCATAGAATACTGATGTTTGTGGCTTTGTATGGCCACAAATAATACCACGCAAATTTTTGAAAAATGATCCAAAATTCAAGTTGGTGTCATCTAAACCGTACATTTGAAATATAAAGGGTATTTTTTTATAGAGTTACACAAGTTTAAATCATAATAAAATAAGGAAATATCATTTTAATATGAATGAAACGAGCTTTATTGGAAAGGAAATGTTTTGAAATTAATGTTTAAATATAATTTCTGCCATGTGGTCGCCACGGCTGGCGCGTAGCAGGCGCAATCTGGAACACCAATTTTCAACAACTTTTCGCAGCATTTGCGGCCGTATTTAGCCTATAACTCTTCGAATGTTGATTTCCAGGTGATCAATTGTTTGTGGTTTATCGACGTAGACAAGTGACTTAACATTAATCCAAAGAAAATAATCCAATGGGGTTAAGTCACACGATCTTGGTGGCCAATTAAATGGGCCATTGCGTGAAATTATTTTTTCATCAAAAGTTTCTTTGAGTAAATCAATTGTAGCGCCCGCTGTGTGGCATGTGGCTTCGTCCTGTTGGAACCACATATCAGCAAAATTAATGCCACGTAATTGAGGTACGAAAAAATTTCGAATCATGTTCCTATACTGTTCACCATTGACAGTAACATTCTGACCATCATCGTTTTTGAAGACATATGGGCCAATGACTCCGTCAGCCCATAAATAATTTTCTGTGGATGTAATGGTGTTTCGACAAAAGCTTCTGAATTCTCCTCAATCCAAATGCGACAATTCTGCTTATTTAAGAACACATTCAACCAGAAATGGGGTTCATCGGAAAATAAAAGATTGCATTTTTTGAGCTGAACAATTATTTTGATTAACAATTTTAAAAATTTGCACGCGTTACTGTGGTGTAAATGGATTCATAATAAAACACAAGCAACTATCAGCTGTTAAATAATTGCTCAAATAAAGCGGTGATGCCAGCTCAAAGCTGTGACACTCTATAAAAACACCATTTATAAAGATTGGTTCGTAATTTATTATAGATCGCATATAAAGCCCACTCACGTAATGTTGTTACTCTCGGTGGAGGCTGTCGATTATCCGACATAGCAGAATATAAAAATGTTTCTTGTTTATAAAACTTTTGTATTACAAACCGAAGGTGCTAAAGTTATTAATTGGCTGTATTAGTACAACTTGTAGAAAAAATTAAAAACAAACTGAGTGAAATAGATTTAAATATATTGGTAAAATTAATAAATAAGAATTCCGCTTTTAGAATTTTTAAACTTAGTTTGTTTTTTTTTTTCAACAAATAAAATTTTTTTGGATAAAAAAAACTGTGTTAAATTATTGCAAGAATTATCGAAATTAAATTATTTTCAAATTTATCTAAGATTTTTAATATTTTTAATTAGGCTTAAGTTCATTAAATTTAATTTTCATTAAATTATTTCTATGAAGAAAGGAATTTTACAACATGAAAATTAATTAAAATTGTTATTGATAATCTTTCATTCTTGACCGTGGCCGGGATTCGAACCGCGGCCGTCAGGTTACCATGACATGTTTCGATCGCAACCACTCGATCTCCTCAGATGGATTTGCCGTTTTACACTCGCAGCCATCGACGACTGCTGACGTCAATAGTCAAGCATCAATCCTTAAACCAAATTGTATTTTAACCTTTGGTAGATCGAAGTTTGCTTTTTTGAATGATTATCCATTTTAATTGATTTTGCATGTTAATTAAAAATATTAAAAATTTGGATTAAAAACCATAAATAGTTCAACAAAATAACCACAATACTAATTATTTATCTAAGACTTTTAATTCTAGTAAAAGTTATTTTTAAAAGTGAGCTTTATATGAAACCCATGGCCAATAACTTTATGAATAGTGACATATTACACTTCCCAACTATGTAGGGGTGGCGTATGGTTTATTCAAGTTGTTGTAATTCTAAAAAATCCTCACAGCAACTATACGATTTCTTAATTTTTTGTTTTCTTTTTTTATATAAAACTAAAACAGTTTTTTCCTATGCCGCAAGTTCTCAAATGAAACAGAAATAAATTTAGTAAAATAAAACTAACAATTCTATTTGTCATACAAGTTGAACGTTAAATTTTTAATTGTTTAGGGTAATAACTTCCCACAAGTCATTGGCAATATAAATTAAATAAAATAAATTCAAAATATGTATGGGACTCATCGTTTTAAGGCAGGAAGCCAAAAAGCAAGGAAAGCAGGCAACTCATTCATTTGTGGAATATGACAGGAATATGTGTTATAACAAACGACCCACCGGAGACCAACAACCAACACTAAGAAAAAAGGTTAAACAAAAAACAAACAAGCTGAGAAAACAATCATAAAATAAATTTGAAAAAAGAAGACATAGAAATGGAAAGAAAACTTAAAACGAAAAGCACAAGCATCAATTCTCATTTTACTAACTGGCTGGCTGTATGGAAACTAAAGTTATGCATTTATAAGTAGAAATGAGATTTCATACATATAGACACGAAAACATGCATTCGCCTTCTCCCTGCAAGCATTTGTTGTAATAAAAATTCGGAAAAAGAGTCGCCATTCCCTTTAAATGAACGCCAATCATAACTTTTATAACTCTAATCTTTTGTCTTTCATTTAAGCGTCGTCTTTGAGGCACGTATGAAACCTTCCAGAATTTGTTAAAATGTCTCTAAGAAATGACTCAAGGACCAACTATAACAACAAAGCCCCCATCAGTGTTGCCAGGGATATTTCGAGAAAGATACATTTTAGTTTTCAAAAAGATACACTTTTTCCCAAAAAGATACGTTTTGAAAAAAATTTGAAAATTCATTTTTAACGTTTAATATTCATTAACATAACATTTTTATTTCATATTTTTTTATGAATATTTTAAAGAAAATGATTCCGTATAAATTAATTTTTATATTTATTTTAGTCATAAATATTTGGTACATATGTAATTTTCAAAAAAACCAGTAAGCCAACTTTAAAATTAATTATGTGTAATTATCTTTGAATGTTATCAAAACAAATTCATTTTTGTAAAAATTAATATACAAGTTAAGGCGATTATATTAACGTTCATATAAATTTCCTGAAAATAAAAAAGATGTTCATATTTCCTCAGAACAACTTCGCAATACTAGTAATCATCGATTTAGGTGGATCGTATGCTGCAACTCCTTAATGTTTTCTTTCACCAATATTAAAGCTGCTATCAAGGCGAATTCACTTGAAGGTGGGGACAAGTCAACATATGGTGTTTTTTTTTCGGTTGGCGACTTGTCAAAGTGTATATGCAAACTAAATTTTTATTCTAACCTTTTTTTACAAGCAATATTTTTGACAATCCGACCACAGAAGCAGTGTTGTTGTAGAGTTGACCTCAGCTTTTAGTTAATGCGCCTTGGCTGCTATTGTATTAGTATTGAGTCGGTTACGATGATCAGTCTTAATAAGTTTTAGTTGACTAAAAATTTTCGAATGTTTTGTTTCTGTACATTTTGCGTACAGATTCAAAAGATACAAAAAATTTCAGGATTATACATGATACCTGAAGTAGTCAAAAGATACGAAAAATGTATATTTCGTATCCTAACGGCAACACTGGTCCCCATGTAAACATATTTTTGGAATATACCCTTTTTTCGTATAAAACATTATAAATTAAGTTGGTATATAAATCAAATACAGCTGAAATACGATTAATTGCAACCTGAATCATGGCAACAAATGTTATGGACAGCGATTTACACTTGACCAATGCTGCCATACGAGTAATTCTCTAGATAATCACTCTTACCGCCAGAACTTCCTTATAAGTGTTGATATCGCTTTTAGAATAGTTCGTGTGATAGATATAGCACAATTTTTTTACCATAAGTCCCATATTGAGCATCTCCCGAAAATGATTGAAACAAATAAGTCTTATCTAAATTAAAGTGTGTAAATAAAATTCGGCATAAATAACTCTTGCATTAAGTTTTACCAGACGTTTACGTATTTTAATTCATAAATCCATACATGTCCCAAATAAGATCGTCTTTCGAAAATCATGTTGCCAAAATTACTTGTAAGCTCATAGCCTTATATCTGTGGTCACCAGGGACCGAAAATAACAGTTATTTTTAAAATTTAAAATCAAAAAGTCAGGTGGATATAATTTGTCTATCAGATATTTGAATACAGCATATTGATGCTGTTATGCTAAGGAATAATAAACTTAAAAGACTTTAACTTTTTTGACTTTTTTAAAAAAAGTCAATATATAACAGTTATTTTTTGACTTTTATTTTTTCGGTCAAAAATAAAAGTTAAAATTTGACTTTTATTTTTTAAGTCAAAAATAAAAGTTAAAATCTGACTTTTATTTTTTCGGTCAAAAATAAAAGTTAAAATTTGACTTTTATTTTTTAAGTCAAAAATAAAAGTTAAAATCTGACTTTTATTTTTTCGGTCAAAAATAAAAGTTAAAATTTGACTTTTATTTTTTAAGTCAAAAATAAAAGTTAAAATCTGACTTTTATTTTTTCGGTCAAAAATAAAAGTTAAAATTTGACTTTTATTTTTTAAGTCAAAAATAAAAGTTAAAATCTGACTTTTATTTTTTCGGTCAAAAATAAAAGTTAAAATTTGACTTTTATTTTTTAAGTCAAAAATAAAAGTTAAAATCTGACTTTTATTTTTTCGGTCAAAAATAAAAGTTAAAATTTGACTTTTATTTTTTAAGTCAGAAATAAAAGTTAAAATTGGACTTTTGTTCCTATTGAAAGCAGATGTTAAATAAGTTAAATAAAATTTTAATCATACCCTTCACCACAGGTGGAAAAGGGTATATATAAGTTTGTCATTCCGTTTGTAATTTCTACAATATTGATCTTAGACCCTATAAAGTATATATATTCTGCGTTCTTATGAGGAGAGAAGATGATTTAACGATAACCGTCCGTCCGTCCGTCTGTCCGTCCGTCTGTCCGTCTTACGTTTGATATGTGTTTTCATATCAATGCAAGCATCTACGACCTCCTTTCGGGACATTTCCACTGTAAATTTAATGCGATAATCATCGTTACTTACATCCTTGTTTGAAAGTTTGCTCAATTTTTCGTAGTCCGTATACATGTCTGCATGGAAGTTTTGCAAATGTCTTTTTAAATTGGTTAAGCTTCCAGCATTGATGACTTTCTTACATATTTTACACATAGTTTCTCCACCACTCTCAATGTAATATTCGCGGATTAAAATATTCCGTTTACGACCCATGTTTCACTGATTTATCAATAAAAATTAATTAGTTAGTTAAAAAATCACGTTGTCAAATGTTTGTCAACCGCATTAAAATGAACTGTTTACTGATATGCAAAGCAAAGGCAAAGAAGAGTTGATAATAATGATATAACAATTCTACTGTGCTATCACAGTAGTTGATACTTCTTAAATTAGTAAAGTATAAATAACGGTAAAATATTATTGTCATCAGTGTTGCCGCGGCCTTTAAATTTTTGTAACCAAATTTTAGTACTGCAAAAAGAGTATCATTTTGTGCCTAATCAATGAACAATGCTTTTACTTCTTCATTCATCTATTAAAAATGTTGTTGAAAAGCTTTTAGATCTATTATTAGAATTCCAATGAAAGAAATATCTTTTTTTTTTCTTTGGAGAAAAATGTAACCAAAATGAAACCATGTAACCTCTTTTGGTTAGAAATAACCAAAACAACAACACTGATTGTCATCGATCTTATTTTTCTTATATTTCCATTACATTGTTATTATTATGGCATAGTAAATTTTTTTTTCTGACTTAAAAAATAGAAGTCAAATTTTAACTTTTATTTCTGACTTAAAAAATAAAAGTCAGATTTAAACTTTTATTTTTGACTTAAAAAATTAAAGGCAAATTTTAACTTTTATTTTTGACTTAAAAAATAAAAGTCAAATTTTAACTTTTATTTTTGACCGAAAAAATAAAAGTCAGATTTTAACTTTTATTTTTGACAAAAAATAAAAGTCAAATTTTAACTTTTATTTTTGACCGAAAAAATAAAAGTCAGATTTTAACTTTTATTTTTGACTTAAAAAATACAAGTCAAATTTTAACTTTTATTTTTGACCGAAAAAATAAAAGTCAAATTTTAACTTTTATTTCTGACCGAAAGAATAAAAGTCAAAAAATAACTATTATATTTTGACTTTTTTTAAAAAAGTCGTAACTGTTACGGTCCCTGGTGGTCACAAGTCATAACAGCCTAAGTCTACATTTCAATATTTTCAGTACGACTTTTTTTTGGAAAACTTTGCTACAGATTCCGAAGAAACTAATTTCTTTATTTAGTTGTTAAAAAAATTAGTTGTTTATTCTAGTAGTTAAAAGAAATTACCGGAAAAGACACTTAGGCTCTTATAAATTGTTGAACGAAAGAAAGTCAAAAAGTTAAAGTTGAGTTAGGCTATTATTCCAGATAAAATAAAAAACTTTCAGTGCGTCTAAATTGACATAAATTATTATTCTATTTCAAAATTTTTCAGTTTCGATCTGGGTAAGGTTGTTTTTCCTATGTAATAATTCATAAAGTTTAAAGAATAACGACTTAAGTTGATTTAGGCAATAATGAAAAAATAATGTTTATATATGTTGTAATCCTGAATTGACTTAGGCTGTTATGCCAAAAGAGTCATTAAGAAAAATAACTTAAGCTTTAAGGCTTTTTAATTAAGCTTTCAGGGTTAATTGCCTTTCTATAACTGACACAAAAATGAAAAATTTATAGCAAATAGATTTAGACACGCCGAATACGATTGCAATTAATTTTAATTATTTTTTTTAGTTTTATTGATGTCGTTACGATATAATCGCAAAAAGAGGTCGATTTCATCCAGAAGTTACAAAGAAGAGTACATTAATATAGTGGACATACTATTGCTTTGTATTTTGTTTTTTTTTTTTCATTTTAAAACTCTTCTTTCAATCGTGCATCTTCCAAAAATCTTCTAAATGCTTACAGGCTTCAGATATAAGTTTTCATTAAAATGTTTTTTGGTCTGTGCTTGTGAGCACAATTGTTAGTGGGTGTCACTGTTTTTGTTGGAGCTGAAGTTGAAAATTTCTGCATAATGTTTGTCATTTGGCAACATTAAATGTAAAAAGTTGTGTCAAGTAACACAGAAGCACTGAAGGAAGTGCATTAAACTTAATGACATCCTCTGCCAAGGACCAAGAGTAACAACAACGACTTTTACTAACTACAACTACTACAAATATTGCAATTGCAAACAAGTTATCTAAAAATATAGTACTTGCACACATACACCTACACTCGAATAAATAATTATTACGCTTGCAAACATATAAATGTAAATTTTACACTTAAAAGTATTTCGTTAAAATATCACTGGAATCTCCGATATTCAGACACATAAATAATTAAATTACCAGGTAAAACAACGCTCAGATTTAATGAACAATTAGGCGATTTTCAAAAAAAAAAAAAAAAGAAAGCAGTCTGCAGTTTCTTACTGGATTGGCCGATTTTAATAAACTTCGGTGTATTAAAATGTAATTTTAAATATAAACATATAAAATAATAAAAATAATTTTTTTAAATTTTATTTATAAGCTTGAATAAAGTTTTTTAAAGAGTGTTACAACTTTGAGTAGGCATCACTGCTTTATTTGCGCAACCATTTAACAGCTGATAGTTGCTTTTTGTTTAGTTTGCTTTGAAATTTCATTATGAATCGATTTACACCAGATCACAAATTGTTGAAATTTTTAATCAAAATAATTGTTCAATTCAAAATCCAAAAAATTCAAAATTTTATTTTCCGATGAACCCCATTTCTGGTTGAATGCGTTCGTAAATAAGCAGAATTGTCGCATTTGGAGTAAGTGTAATCCACAAGCTTTTGTCGAAACACCATTACATCCTCAGAAAATTACTGTTTGGTGCGCTTTATGGGCTGGCGGAGTCAATGGCCCATATGTCTTCAAAAACGATGATGGTCAGAATGTTGCTGTCAATGATGAACGGTATAGGAACATAATTCGAAATTTTTTCGTATCTCAATTACGTGGCATGATTCTTGCTAATATGTGGTTCCAACAGGAAAAAGCCACATGCCACACAGCGGGCGCTACAATTGATTTACTCAAAGAAACTTTTGATGAAAAAATAATTTCACGCAATGGCCCATTTAATTGGCCACCAATATCGTGTGATTTAACCCCATTGGATTATTTTCTTTGGAGTAATGTTAAGTCACTTGTCTAGGTCGATAAGCCACAAACAATTGAACACCTGGGAATCAACATTCGAAGAGTTATCGGCGAAATACGGTCGCAAATGCTGCGAAAAGTTGTTGAAAATTGGCATTCCAGATTGCGCCTTCTACGCGCCAGCAATATAAAATTAAAAATTTGAAATACTTCAAAAACAACAAAAACAGTGGTATAAAAAACCAATTTACTTCCTTTTTAACGTGTCAAGAAAAGTGTACAGTTCTAAAATACTAAGAAAAGTGAAATGGCTAATACTTTGTTTGATATCTGTTTGCTTTTAGGACGACTTCAAGTCCCTTTGGCATCGATTCAACCCATTTTAAAGTTAGCTCAGTTGACATTTTTGGCCACTCTTCCTGCAGAATTTTTTTCAGAGAGTGCTTGATAGTTATGTTTTTTTTTTTTTTTAATTTGTCTGTCCAAATGCTCCCAGATGTTTAGTTGAGTTGATATCGAGCGACTATTGTTCAGATCCAGCTGTTTTAGGACGTATTACAAAAGCCAACCCTATCACGCTTCACTATAGATAATGTGGGCTTCCGTTGAATTTCTTATTTCTACCAAAAATGTATTAACAAAGTGACCTAAGTACTACACAAATGAAACAATAGAAAAAACAACAGGCATTTTGTTGCTAAAATTGAGACGGCAAATGTCAAATGCCTTATTAAAAAAAGTAAATAAACAAAAAAAAAAAAATGACGACAAACGTCACACACGAAGAAAATCACTGCAAACAGCTGTGCTTGTGAGGTCACTTTATTAGTACATTCTGTTGCTACCTTACAATACGTTCTTTTCCAACTTGCTTTCGTCAAATTTTGGAGCAACGTTTTTTTTACAGAACACAGCAAGCATGAAGTCTATTCGAATTTGGCAAAGTAGAAATTTAACTTTTTATAACTAACATAACACTTTTTATATTGGAAAACAAGCTGTTCACTTTATTTTGACGCTCACAGTACATGTCATTCAGTTTTAAACTGCTGCATCTGTCAAATGGGGGATTTGGAAAGATGCTTTAGTGATCTTTTTTAAAAGAGATATAAACCTTACGATTATATGCACAACAACTAGACGCTTTTTGTCACTTATTGTTGACACTTTGTGGGTAATTACTAGAGAACTGCATACTATTTCCAATCACTCTATTTCAGGGTAAACATAAATAACAATTCATGACTCTGACTAAATTAAATCAAGCATCATTCGATAAGGTTTTCTGTACAACATTGTTAGTGCTTGTGTTTTCAAAACAAGTAGAGTATTTACAAAATCTACAACAAGGGCCCTGTTTCTCAAAACTACAAGTTACAAAAACCATTTTTACAAATTTGCCTTCTTCATTTAATATATATTTGTGTATGTATATGAGTCTAAAAAGTACCTTAGGGTAAAGGGAACTAACACCGAACTTGTCACGTGAAAGTTCTGATGTGGTGGGGACCGCTTCCGGTTCTAGCACTTTATATGCAGATCACCATGACGTTGTCCAAGGCAGTGATGACTACGAAATGTCATACCAAGCGCAAGAAGACGTATAAAAACAGGCTAAAAAGGCTAAATTAAAAAACGACGGTTTTAGTACATTTTAATGCCATTTTTTGTAAAAGCGCAAAAAGAGCTAAAACATATTTTTTAAGCAAATGCCAAAAATTTTAAACATAAGAGTTTTAAAAAAATTGTATTAAGTATGGGATGGATCATTTTGCATTTAATTCAATCAATGGTACGAGTATTTACTATTGAACCATTAAGAAGCATTTACAATCTTTTAAAATTGATCATTATTAAATAAAATTTATAGTTCTTGGTCATCTTCGTCTTCATTCTATTAATCACCGTCTATATCTCCTTTATGACACTAACAGTCCTGTAAACTTCAGCTTTAAATTAGGGACTTAAAACTACTACATTTATTAAAATGATTATAAACAATTGTAAACTTTTCCAAAACTTATTTGTTCTCACGACGTTTTTCTACACGCACGTTTTTTAATTCTTAAGGCAGTTTTCTCAACTTGATATAGCCAGAAAAACAATAAATATAACCACACCGAAGCAATTGCAAACATTGGCTAAAAGGGCTAAATTAAAATAACAAAATGGCCAAACATTTTTTATCGCGGTTTCAGGTACTTAAAAAAGGGCTAAATCTAGCCTGAAGAGGGCTAAGTTGGCAATATTAGTCCGAGCAGGGGGTTAATTGGCACCTTTTTAACCTTTTTTGTAACTTAATAAATGAACAAACTCAATTTGGTTAAAATAATGCCTTCCGCAGATATTGTCCCGAGTGAACCATGTTAATATGATAGATTTGTTTTGTGTCAATTAACTTTCCTTTAGGGTAATACACTTTCAACAAATTATCGCCAGTTAAGTGATATATCTTGTTTTCACCTACCACATTTCGTTCTTTTTTATTAAAATATTGTGTCCATTGGTTAGGGGATAAGCACTTTAAGAACAATTGACACAAAATTCCTTTCGGGTATAAATAACATTAATCTGCTTTAAATTAATTGTTTCGCTTTTTTTGTAAAAGCTTTTTATAAAAAAAAAACGTTAATTTGATATCAGGTTACATTTCGTTTTAATCAGGTAATTTTGCTTTATCTCAAATTATAGTAACTTTGAATTTTGCTGGTGGTAGCACTGACTGATTGACTTAAGTTTGCGTGCAACACTCGGTAAATAATTCTTACTGGAATGAATCACCATTAGTAAAATAATAAAGTCTGACACAAATAATTCTTCTTAGCAAATTAAGCAAAATTTGTGATAATTCATAGCTTTTAAATAAATTAGTTATTAAGGGGCTAAAAAATCAGAGCAAGTTAAACTCTCTTTTTGGTTTAAAATGTGTTTAAACCAACAAATCTATAAATCACTAAACATATAAACCATTTTTAAACGCATAAAATTGGGCGTCTAAGCTACCAATACAGACCATGTGAATTTTATAAGATTTATCATAGCGCTGCCACATGTTATTTTTTTCACAACATATAATACATGGGACACTGATTTATAATTGTTGAGTTTAAACTACATATAAATTCAAGTTTAGTTCAACTAAACCAGCGTTTAAGCCATCAGTGATTTATTAGCCATAAGTGTTTTATAGTGTAGTAAGTAATAATATATATGTTTGTTTGTATATATATGTAGCATTTTGACAAAACATCCAAGTCAAATTTAAAAAGTTAAAAAAATTTTCTGAACCATACGAATTTTCATATCAAAATTATTTTTGTTTAGTTTTTATAATTTTCTATTACAAACGAAATTTTTCTTTAATTTTGGCTTATTTTTTTATTTAATAAAAATTATTCTTTCACAGAGTTTTTTTAAAAAATTTTTTGCTATCTTACCTCGACTTAAGACGTTTTGTCAAAATGACAAAGATATGTTGAATTAATTTCTTTTATTCTAGTTTTTAGAATACAAAACTTAAATTTATTCCACTAATTTTCCAAGTGTAACGTGTTTAATAAACAGCAATAGCTTTATTTGTTTCTATACTTCAAAAAGGGATAAAAACTTAGTTAGTTTTTTTTTTTTGTTTGGTGGCAATTCAATTTAAACCAAAAAAAAGTGCTACTTCCGGGTTGAGTGCAACAATACGACCAAATAATACAAATAAAAAAATTAACAAAGAAAATAAAAATGTTTGTAATATGCAAAAATAACGGGTAAATTGTATGAAACAACGAAGCAAAAGCAATTTTATTAAATGGCATCGTTTTACAACAAAAACAAAAAATAAAACAAGAGTGCTAAGTCGGTTTTGTCGAATCTATTTTAGCCTTCACCATCGTGATATAGTATAATAGACTTTTCTTTCTTTTCAACATCTAACATCTACCATCAATATGCGAAGATGTTGACATACTCCCATACCCCAGGTCTACACCAAAGATAAATATCTCAGCAAGTTGGCAATAACTTCGGCAGAAAAACCGAGCAATATTTCTTATTAATCAGCTTATGTTAAAGGCAGGGGAAAACGTATTTATGTTAACTCATAATTGAAAAAAATCAAGGAAGAAGGTGCAGTGTAAAAACTAACGGCATCTTGCAAACATTATTTTTATAAATATAAATTCTTTCTTATTCGACTTTATTTTTGTAATGCATATTGATTTGTTTAAACTTGAGGTCTCTTTTTATATAAAAATATTAATTGCAATATAATTTATTAAGCTTGAGGTTTTTCTTTTTTATATAAAAAATTTGATATAAATTTATTTTATTCCAATATTTCGATACAGCAATGTGCATCATCGTCAGGGAAATAATTTAACAATAAACGTTCACAAAATAATGAAAAAACAATAACAATTGTCACATAGACAAATTATTTACAATTAAAAAAATTTTTTAATATCCTGTTTTGTTTTTATAAACTAAATTTCTATAATTTTGTGCTACATTTTCCGTGTCCGATTTAAAATTAATTCTTAACAATTCTGGTACTTTAATGATTTGCAACATTTCTAGCATTAAACGTCGCTTATAATTTTTTTCGGTGTTTAAAACTGATACATTCTCAAAGTCCGGAGAATGATTTAAACTGGCACAGTGGGCTGTTAATGCAGTTTTTTGTGATGCAATATCCCTAAACTTTTGATTTGATTTGTGTCCCGAAATTCTAATTTTCAGTTTATTTTTTGTCGTACCTACATGGGTCATTCTGCGTAAAAAGGTTATCTGATATAAGGAATGGCGGCGTGATAAAAATGTTTAAAATAATAACTTTTTTCAATACAATCGTATTAAATCAGGTTGTTTGAATGCATGTTTAATAATGGCCAGTCAAGTAATCTACTTTTACCGGTATTTTAAGTGACCAGGGGAGATGCTCTACACAGGGTAAAGACATGAAGGCCAGGACAGGATACCTTACTTTACAGGGAAAATATAAATTGAAAACAAACCTTATTTTCGTAAAAAACAACTTTATTTATTCAAAATTAGACTAAAGTTTCCATACAGTCTTCTTTTATGTAACATAGAAAACCAAAATACTTAGTACCCAGTAAAAACATCGCCTACAAAATAATGTGTTGAGTAATCAGAAAAACATAAGAGCACTACTTACAATTCTACTGAAAGAACCAATGAAGTAATGAAGCAAGTCATTATTTTTTTTACTTTAATACATCCAGAAAAAAGTACTTATAGAAGTTGTTATAGATGTAGTTATAGAAGAAAGCTACTAAATAATGAGTTAAAGAAGCTATTCATTTTGAAAAAGTAAGCGAAGTTTTTACTGGGTATCTGCTTACATAAACGAAGTCGAAAAAAAGTAAATTATTTAATTGCATATATTTTGAAATATATGGTAACAAAAATATATAGAGCATCTATGCTCCAATAAAAACTTTAAACTTAAATAAGAACTTTTACTTATAAAAACAAACATTAAAAAATATAACGATTGATGATAGTAAAAAGTTGGTTAGCACGATTTTTTATAATTTTTTATATTAAATAAGGCATACATACATTTTAAAAGCGTTAAAACACTTATAACGTATATAGTGGATATGTGTTGGCTTAACGTAAAATAATATATATGAAATACTAAGAAAGAAGTAAAATCTCACTTCCTTATCTACCCTGGGCGCAAAATCCCTACCCTGGCATCAGATGAAGCAGGGGAAATACAGCAGGGGAGAGATTTTTTCATTAAAAAACTAGCACAATCAGAAAAATATGTATCGTAACGAAAAAACAAACTAGCACAGTAAATTATACTGAAATTAAAATAAATAAATATTACAAACAAACTTAAGCCACAAATAACAAGCGAATAAAACTCACCAGGGGAGATGTGTGGTCGAATTATCGGCCCAATAAGAGTACGCTAATGGCTCGCACGATTTTTATTGTTAAATTCACTTCGAAACAAATGTTCTGCAATTTAAATTTGCAGCGTCAACGCATTTTAGCGGCATTTTTAAACGGTCGAAAAATGTGCATGGGAGGAGACTTAAAATACGAGGGACAAAAACTATGTTATTTTTTTTAATAGAATATGAAAGTAATTTGAAAGTTTATTTAAACGACTTTTATTGTTATTTATACTACTTTATGTAATAAATAACGATTAATTGTTTAATGAATTAGTTATGTGTTAAATTTCTAAGATTTTGTTACAGAATAGTAAAGGGACAGGCCAAGGTAGATACTTTTTTCTAGGTAAACACGAAGTTATGACTATACTAAGGTAATTTAGGTATTGCAATTTATTGTCAAAAAAGTTTACTTTATTTGTTATTAAACACGTTTGATATTTCCACAAATTTTTTAATTATATATGACTTTTTAATGTAGCCGTAGATAGTACCTCTTAACGTAGAAACACCCACATATACTTTGTTGCATTGTCCATTATTATTTCATTTTATAAACTACATTCGATATTTCCAACTTATGTACTTTATCCTTAGTCCTAGTGAATAATTTACCAACTGTATTATAAGATTTATGTGCTATTTAACATGTCCTTGTGTCGAATATTTTCGACTTTTCTAAACGTTCCGATATTTTAGGAATATATGTTAGTGGTTTGTAAATTTTTGGCTCTGTAATTATATTCAAGTTGTTTGCCCTACGGTTATTGCATTGTCCTATTAAATTTGTTATCAGTTCCATTGGAATAATTGCAATAATTGTCAACGAAAATTTACTAACAATTATTGCAACGTTAATTGCCGGCAATAAATATGTACAAAAAAGTGGTTTCTACACTAAAGATAACATAATATTGACCTTTACTGCAATTAATGTATGTCGCAATATTTATCTCTGGTAATAGAACTTAACAACCACATCCTTACAAAAAAAATTCTACATTTTCCGATTATTTTAGTGTCAGAACTAGAAAAGTGGCAATAAATTCTATTATTATTGTGGCATCACTGATAATATGGCATTTGTTTTGAAATCAGCAAGGCTTGTTCTTTTATTTTTTTTTATATTATTAAACAAAATGAGTTCCAAATACATTTTGATGTTTTCTTTGAAAATTTTGGCACTTTAATAGGAAAAAAAGTATTTAAAAAAAAAAAAATTTTCAGAAATCGTGATATTTTTGGTTGATAGTAGATATTAGATCTTTCAAGCGTGATTGCATGTTTTACATGTTCAACATGTTCCATACGTTCCTCCGAAATGTATGCAAGTGAACAAAGAGTACTAGTGAAATGGCATCAACACCCTAAATTCGGGAGTACACTTTTATGGGGCCAGGTAAAATAAGAGACCGATTTGGCTTATTTTTAATACTAAATATTTCTTGCACATGAGAAATTTCTGGGCTAAATTTGATCCACCAAGCCCATTTGGTATGAACGGCTGTTATACCAAAACAATTATTTCGATTATTAAGCTTAGAGCTCTGAGTCATAAGGACAATTCAAAAAGTGAAGTGGTATGGTAAAAAATAGAGACAGGCTTGGTGTTTTATGATATCATAGCCATTTGTAAAGACTGGTCTATATTTTAATAGAAAACCTGTCCGGACTATATGTGCCATAAATATATCACAATCCAGTTCCCATATTATCTGGGGGATTTCAAAAACCCATTTCAACCTGAATATGGACAGACAGACATCGTTAAGTAAACTGCGCTACTCAAATGGATCCAGAATATATATATATGCTTTATTGGGTCTAAGATCAATATTGTAAAAATAACAAACAGAATGACAACTCTATATATACTCTTTCCACCTGTGGTGAAGGGTATAAAAACTACATTTCCAAAGTAATTGTCAGAAAGCAAAATCGACAATGACCTGTTACACATACACATTCATAAACTCACTTAAGCCCTAGAGTGAGAGAGACAGTGATAGAAGTTAAACAGAAAACAGGATTAAAGTAACAGTATGTTTGCATAAATGATACTGGCTTTTTTTATTGTGATTGTAGTGTTGTAGGTGTATGTACGTGTGTCAGTGTTTCTATGCGATTGCTATGAGCAGAAAAAGGAAACGGAAATAACTACTCTGTTTTTCTGGTAAGCATTGAGTGTATTTTGTTTGAAAAATCATAAAACTTAAATAAAAATAGAAGACCAAAGGAAAAAACACAAATACAATTGCAAAAAAAAAAAAACAAGTTAGAGTGTTATATTCGGCTGTGCCGAATCTTTGATACCCTCCAATGACAATTTGATTATTTCAGGAGTGATATCAATATGATGTCTATTTATTATTAATTTATCTTCATAAAAACAGACATCAGCATTAAAATTGGTTGCTGCTTAGACCTTGTATATCAAATTATTGACCGACAATCTTGAGTAAAATATCTTGATTCGTAACAGTTTAAGCCGAACATAAATGATTTTCAGGAGGGGTATTTATATTAAAGCCATGGTAAGTTATGAACCAATCATCCCAAAATTCCGCAGAGGTTTTTCTGGTATTAAAAAACATAAATTTTAATACAGCAGTGAAATTAGTTTTCGCGTTTACAGCGAATTTCAGAAGGCTGCAAAATATGGGATCTAAGGTAAATTATGGGCCGTATATCACAAAATTGCATGACATTTTTTCTGGCCATATGAAACTAATTTCGAAGAAATTTTACCACAATAACTATATCTGCTACGATTTTAGGCGTAGTTAATTAATTTACCAGAGTGGGCTTTATATGGGGCCTATAGTAAATTAAGGACCGATCATAACGAAATTTTTTAGTGATATTTCAAGTCCTATAAAACTGTAAAGTATTCAATTTTATTCTGATACCATAAATTACGATTTTAGGCGTACTAAACAGTTTTCCGCGAGTAGGGTTTATATGGGGCCTAGGGTAAATTATGGACCCATCTTCATGAAATTTTACAGTGTGGTTTCCAGTCGAATAAAACGAAAATTTGCAAAATGTCATATCATTTCCTGCATTGTTCCACCATTTATGTTAGTTTTTGTAACAAAATTATCAATTTCTTAAAGTGCTGATTCCACATTTTGATTCATAGCTCTGATCCTACTGAACCGATTTAACTGCTTAGGATAACTGCAAGCAATTTGACACACAGTTTTTTTCATTTCTTTTGAGTTTTTCGAAAGTGAGCGTGTTTTCAACAGACGGACAGACAGATGGACTTAGAATGACTCAAGGAGCCAGAATATATATACTTTATGGGGTCTGAGGTGCATAAAAAAAAGTTTCACACAAAATGACAAACTAAGTATACCCTCTTCACAACTTATTGCGGTGGAGGGTATAAAAATTCGACCAACTAAAGAAGAGTAAAGAATGGAGAAAAAAACTTAGTGTCAATTTCCGGTTTTTTTTTTGTGCAAAATTTGCATGAATAATAAATTAACTATGAGTAAAAATCCCTTGGAAAATAATTTTAAAGACTTAATAAAGCCATAACAAAAAAAAAAAAAAAAAAAAAAAAAAAAAAAGTATCTGAAAGAAAATTGGGGTAGAAAAGTTTGCAAGTGTGTAAAATAAGTAGAAAAACTCTTTTCTACATTGAATTGAACTGTATTGAATATTAGCTAATCAATGTCAGCTTTATGGTTTTTACAGCGACCTTTAAAAAAAAAAAACAAACTAAGTAGAGATAAAACAGTAATATTGTTGATGCCCATTTTGTATGTGGGCGACTTAAGTTCTCGTGGGTTTTTAAGAGATGATTCTTGTTATATAAAAAGAATTTTTAAAAAGAGCGCCACATTTTGTTTTTTTACATTAAAGTTTATTATGTTTGTATAAGAAAAAGGTAAAATCGATGCAATAATTTATTAAATACGACATGTGTATTAGCATTCAGTTTTCATTTTATTAACATTTCATCCTTAACATTAAGAAACCATCAAGCCTTGTGGCTTGTCGCTCAAATGCCTGCCGCAGAAGCACTGACGCGAATTCATACGCTAAATAAAATTTTCCATGACCCAAGCTCAAAAGTCGGACGAAAAACCGGACATTTCGCGTTTGTTATTGGTCGCCTGTTCTTCCAACCAGGGTTGTAAAATGTGGCAATTTCCCGCCCAACCTGGACATTTTTTTTTGGCGATTTATTAAAAATGTTGGCGATTTTTTTTGACTATTTTTGACAAGCCATGAATTTGTTTTGAGAATCGTCCAATCAAAACGAAAAAATAATATTATATTAATTGTGGTATTTTTATGTATGAAGTTTGACGCATTCATATCCCAGTAAAAACTTCGCTTATTTTTTCAAACTGAATAGCTTCTTTCACTAATTGTTGAGTAGCTTTCTTGTATAACTACTTTTTTCTGGATGTTCATATTAAGGTAAAAAAAATAATTACTTACTTTTGAATGCGTTCATTTTGGGACATCCCTTGCAAAAGTCAGTGATTCTTTCAGTAGAATTATTTAACCCATAATTTTGTAGACGAAGTTTTTACTGGAATGTATGGAATCTTCGAGAAAATTGTTTATCATATCCAAATATCGACGGCATTTATCTAAAAGGGTTTATCTGCAAAACCCTGATTGTTCAGGAGAAACAAAAACTGTTTGATTAAAAAACGATGTGATTGAAAGTCGTCTAATTATTCTCTAAAAAATAAATTATAAAATAAAACATTTTGTTTGAAAAAAATTTTAAATAGTATGGAGTAAAATTTTAAGTTTAAATACTGTTGTTTTTCACTTTTAAATACTTTAAGGATTAAGAAAAATAGAAGAAGATACTGACTCCAGGTCCAAATAATTATTGTGGTTCTATATATACTCGGGTATTTTTTCATTGGAATTTCTTTGTACCATACATGGGCATACTGCATTACTTTTTTACTGCATTACGCGTTTCAGTAATCAGTAAAAAGTACTGAATCCTGAAAAAAAAACAGTCTTCAGTAAAATCAGTATTCAGTAAAAAGTACTGATTGTGTAAAAAAATGCAGTAATCAGTAAATGATTGATTTTTAAATTATGTATTTAAAAAGGAAATGTGTTATTGGGTAAAAAAATGTACTATTAACATAGCTAAAACAACGAGTTATTTAAATTTACAATGAAAAAAATTTTCCAGCCGACCGAGCTGAGAGTCGAACCCGCGACCTCGTAGATGAGAGCCCTTAACACCTAGTACTAGACCAATATCTTTTATATATAAATTCATATTTATGTTTTGATTTTGAAAAAAAATTTTATTATTTTTATTTTTCAAAATATGTATTTAAAAAAAAAATTATTTTTAAATTTAAAATATAAAAAGAAAATATCTTGTCTACCAAAGCCGGACTCGAACCACCGATCCTAAGGATTAGCGGCTTAAACACTAAAGCTACGGTCAGACTTATCAAATATTTGACGAAAAAAAAACGGGACCAACAACCAAACTAAAAAATCATTTCGCTTAATATCAATATTTATTTTGATCAAAATACCACATCGTACAAAAAACTGTTTTTGCTATGTCTAGTAGTATAATTAGTTTATTTTGTAATATTAAGACCATTTTAAATCTCACTAAATAAGAGTCTGCCGAGCCAGTGGGGGTTCACTTGACCGACATAATTTTTCATTTTTAACCTAGGATCCGGTTTGTAATAAACTGAAATAAAAATATTTTTAAAACCTAAAAAAAAACTATTTTTTTTATTTAAATTAAAAGGATACCTCAATTTGTGGACGGACACCTTTTACCAATAACTATATTTTCCTAAGACGGAGCATACAGCGTTTATGTATTTGGCCAAAATTATTGTACCCGGTAATAGTTGACGATCGAAATTTTTGTTTAAATGGTAATTTCGTTCGATATAGAATACGAAATTTGCCGACAGGTAATGCTTTAAAAAAGAACTGAGAGGCTCAATTTAGTTAGGCAATTCAATTCTTGTAAAACCCCAAATGTTCAACTATAAGTCAGGCTGAATAATATAAACTTTATTCGCAATTGTAAAGATATGTAAAACTGAAATTTTATATATTTTTTAGTTTAGGGATAACAAAAACGAATTAGACCATTTCTTATTAAATCGAGAAAACTTGTTCGAACTCATATTCGAATTCAATACGCACTTTAAAACTTTGCAAAAAAAAGAAGTAGAAATATTATTTAATATTTACCCCATACACATAAATAAATCTCCCCCTTAACTGATTTCACAGAATTAACAAAAAAAAAAAATAAAAAAGTTTCGAGTTTCAATTGTGTAACAGTCAACAAAAAGAATTATCGTTGAAAAACCAGCTGGCAATCATCTACATTATCAAGAATTAATGAGTTGAAGCTTTTGAAAGGACATCAAGCGATTAAAACAAGTTTTCTTCAGTCTACTTTTCTTCTCTTTTGTTAATAAAACTTTCCGTATTTGCTTGAAAAGTGGACTTATTGCTGGATTATTAGTTAAAGTGTCAATGAAATGGACTGTTTGCTGCTATTATAACGTTTTTTTTCCTTTTTTCCTACAATCCTTTTTTTCTTTTTTTTTAGGCAAAAAAAATATAGAAAAAAATTGATAAATTATTCTTTATTCTTGCGATTGTTTTGCAAAGAAAAGGAGAAAATTGAAAAGTTTTTCTTTCTTAAAGTTCTTCAAGAAGTTAGATTAGTGTGATGATTTGATTTCTTTTGCATAATCGTGTGGTGTTAATAATGTCACCCTAAAAGTATGCAATGGATTTGCAGTTTTCTTTTGGTAAAGTAATAAATTTAAATTTTTATAATTTTGTATTCTATCTTAGGGCGCGTTTAGAATTTAATGTTACTTTGGTGCGGTATTGCCAGGATAAAATACTTGTAGTTAATTTAATTATTTAAACAGTGGCGTGGGAAAATAGAAAATATGGTTTAAAGTTTTAGTTTCATTATTATTTGTATACAGTGCACTCGGAAAAACGTCAACTAATTAAAACCGCGGGTGTTGACGTTTAACAAATTGTTGACGTTTACAAATGTAAAACTTTTAAATAAAAAACATATCGATAATGTGCTTTTAAAGGGTTTTATTGATTATAAACTAAAACCAAACATAAACAAATTCAAAAAGGAAACAAAAAAGTCATTCAACCTGTCTAGAACCATAGAAGACAATTAGATCCAAAAGAATACATCTTAAATGAGATCATATTTTTAATTTTACATGCACACATATGAATTAAAAAAAATCTTATCTTGCTAATGGTTGACTTTGTTACAACATATGGCTTCGCTAAAGCTACCGCACTTGTACCCTTTTCTAATAAGTCCACAATATTTGCCGTTTCTTGTAAATTAATCAATTTTGGCTGTTTTGAGCTCATTTTGTTAATGTGATACTTACGAGAACAAAAAAGCAATTGAACATAAATAAAAAGACATAAGTACATACAGTTGTAAATTCTTTTCTACTCTACTTATAAGGCGAATCCCCAATTTCTGATATTATTTTATAAAATAAGTGTGTATGTGTACAAATGTGTGTATTTTAACTGCTGCTTAATTCAAAATTTTGTTTTACAGTAATTTTGACTTAGCTGCACAATCTCCTTTGCACGATTTTTTGTGCAGGTAAATCAAAAATGCAGCTATCTTAAATGTATTTAGCTGCCTTAATGTGCAGGTACGCAATTGTGGTTACCTGCATAAAAGTGCAGCTAAAGTAAAGTGTTTGAAAGAGTAGTAACAACGTTTTTATTAATAAATTGATAAAAACAATGACGTTCAAACACCTTGCAGTCATTTGTTACGCATTTTTATAATGAACGAGCTAGCCAAATTGGTAACAGTAAAGTGTGGAACAGAATAGTCGCTGTAGTACAACGGTTAGAATTGCGCTGCAAGCTCTCAAAAGTTTAAAACGGCAGTTGAAAAGTAGTGTCAACAGAAAACGTAGTTGTAGTAGTCGCTGCAGTTGAAGCGCAAAATTCGAAATTTTGAAATTTGTTCCGCTACAGAGCATTAGTCAGCTTCAAATACTACTACAACTACTTTATTCTGTTTCAGACCTAAGATTTGCTATTCCTTTCATATAATCGTGGTAAAGTTGCTGTAACCACAACCCATATGCATAAATGTAAATACATTTAAACAAAATAAATGAATTATAATGATACCAACTTGACTTGTTTGCGATTTTTGATTTTATAAACTGCTAAAATTGGATATTTATGTAAAAAAGTGGCCACCATATTTTTTCATGTGTGCAGCTAACTTTGATGTTTTATATGAAAATATTTTAAAGCTGCCCAAAAATATGAAAAATGTGCAGGTACCTATACAAAATGCACGTAAAGAAGGATTTTGAAGAATAATTACAGAAAATATGTAATTTGGGCAGTTAAGTCAAAGTGCAGCTAACTTGGATTTTTTGTATGAAAATAATTTTAAAATGCCAAAAGTTTTGGGCACTTATCTTAAATGTGCAGGTAAAGAAAGTGCACTTAAAAAAGGAATTTGTATGGGATTATAAAGAAAAATGCCAAAAATTATCAATTTTGTGCAGTTAAGTCAAAAGTGCACGTAAATAAAAGGCAGCTAAGTCAAAACTACTGTATTCAGAGTTGACGTTTTAGAGCTTTGTGGTTGGGTTGACGTTTTAGAGTAGGCAATGTAAAAAATAAGGGGTTGACGTTTTGGGATGTTGACGTAAACGAGCGTTGACGTTTTCCCGAGTGCACTGTACTAAAAAGTTGACTTAAAAAGACGCTTTTATCATTTTTTGAGACTATAAACTCTTAATTTTATGTCTGTCCCTTAAACTTTATTGTCAAAGCAAAACTTTTGCAGGCCTTAAAAAATGTTGCAAAATTAGTTTTTAATACATTTTCTTCATTAACAAAAATAACCACTATTTTTCTAAACTAATTTTCTGGCAATACATTTTTTTATTTCGATAGCAAGGTGGCCAGGCCCGTTTGTTATGAAAAACAAAGTCAATTCGTGCTTGTATACATTTTTTACATCATTTTTTTTATTAACGTTTTACATTTTTTGTTTAGAAAATAAATTTAACGAGAAAAACATGATGAAATAAATAAAAATGTTATAGTAAGGTAAACGCCGAATCAAATAAGGTATAATTAGGGAAATGAAATAACCCATTATAAAGTAATTTTCCTAGAAATTTAATAACTCTAAATTATAAGAAAACAAAAAAAAAATGATAAACAACCTCCCACTTTAAGGAATTTTTTTTTATTTGGTTAGCACAAAAGTTGTAATTGCTGCTCCAGAGAAGGAGCTCCTAGCAACATTTTGATAGTGTCCTTGCCGTACATGAATCAAATCCTTTTTCACAGAGAAAATACATTTTTAGATATGGTCACCCTAACTTCATAATGTTGCCACTGGACACCATATTATGGTCAAATTAGTCCTCAACAAGAAGCCACAACCATATTTTGGTTAACTCCAAGCATGTTATATTTCATAATAATGTTGTTTTTGGAAAGGGGGAAAATGTTATTTTAAATATAAAACCAAAAAATTTTTAATGAAAACTTATTATTGTTAACCATCAAGTATATGAAGACAACCATAATATGGTTGTGGATTCTTGGTGGAGCACTAGTTGCCTCAAAATATAGTTGCCATAGACAATAATATGATTTTTCGTTAAAACTTTCGTTAAAAATAGATTTTTTGTGTTTTTCCGCATGTTGAGTACACTGAAAGAATTTTCTTCAGAATGCCAATGAATTTTGACATTAATCCCATGAAAAATTGCATTAAAAAGGAACCTATGCAGCGGTTCGTTGGATCAATGAAACCTGTTTCATTGAAATGTATTTAATGAAACCTTACATTAGATCTATGAATGTTTTTCATTGGATGAATACTTTCAAAAAAGTAAAAAAATTTTTTTTTTATTTTTAATCAAAGTTGTTCTTATTCAACTTTTTTTTTTTAACCAGAGTCGCTGGCGGGAATCGATCCCGCGACCTCGGCGCTGATAGACTAGCTCACTTCCAGCTAGCCTACAGGGGCAGTGTTGTTTTTGAATAAAAAAACTATGTTTTTTGCCATTGCTTAATTAAGAGCGTAAATATGAGATTAAATTGTCATAAAATAACAACAATAACAACGTTGATTTTTTTTGCTAACGCATAATAAAAAAAGACCACTTAAAGAGAGAACAAGCTTTTTCGTATACATCATTTGGTTGACAACAGTTTAAAATAACGGTGTTTTTTTTTAAAGGAGAACATTTGTTTGTTCATTACTTATTACATGCTATATGTAGGTAGGTATGTACATATTAAAGAATACTAAAAACATACATATTTATGGATTGAGAGTTTTTGTTTCATTACTATAATGACATTTTTCATTGTCATAATGAAAATTTAAATTTATGAAAGCATGCTTTTTCGAAATATTTTTATACTTTTAATTATTAAGACTATAGAGTTATTTGAAATGGCATATTAAATTAGATGTATGAAATAATTTTATCTTACATTTTTTAATTAACAATTAAACATATTTTTAAGGAAACTATAATTTTGTATTAATTTATGAATATAGTTAAGTTTGTATATTGTTTTTTATGTTCCCAATTAAAATTTTTTGCTTAATTTGGACAAACTTTAGTTTTCATTTATCCAATGAAAATTTTTAACGTAATTACGAAATCCAATGAATCGATTTTAACGAAAATGCTTCATTATAACTACGAAATTCCATTTGGAAAATGAAAATTTTCATTTAACCAGTAAAATTTTTTTTATAAAAACGATTCATTAAATATATGAAGCATTTTTCTGTAAGTGTATATTGGTGGCTATTCTTTAAATCTCGTCGAAGGGTAAAAATTTACATCAAAGCAAAAACAAAATTTGCGAAAATTGTTTTTGTTATCTATACTCATGATAAAATTAACAGGTGAAAATGCAAAAGTTTTTCGATAAGAAATCAATTTAGAAATGACAGAAATTTATTTTGAAAAACTTTTCGAGTTAATGAAAAATTTTCTTTTAATCAAAAAGCAAACAGTTATTGGGAAAATAAACTTATTTTCATTCAACACTATACTGCTGATGAATTTCTTAAACTTTAAGAAATTTTCAATTAATGTTAAAAAGTAAATCCTGTGCCCACTTATCTTGTTTTCTTACCTGTACTCGATTAAATATTTTTTATAACACGAACATTTTAGGAAAATAAAGAAAAGAAAGATATTGAAGTCTAATTGCTTCAAGTTCTCCTTAGCAGTCCGAGATTAAAATCCAGCAAAATCGGTTCAGCGGGAAAAAAAATATTATATCAAAATGTGGAAAAACCACCCTAATATTGATCCATATTATGAAACATTTGCTTCAAAAACTTTCTTCAATTTTCTTTTGAAACTGCATTCGTGTCCATAGAATAAAAATTTTGTTTTACAGCGTTCAGTCATTTTCTGTGCCTTCTCTCTTTCTTTCAATAACAACCTTACAAAAACTGCTTGTACATGAAACAAATTACACTTTTTCATTCTTCATTCCCCTTTCATTAACAAACTCAAATGTTTCGCTGCAAATGTTTTATAATATGGATTGGGACTATAGGATTTTGCACGCACTCGTTCTGTGATCGAAGATCGGTTCATAATTTACCATAGGCCTCATTTTAAACCTACTCTCGAAAAACCCTTTAGTACGCCTTAAACTGTAACGAGTAATGTTATCTTAACTAAATTTGGTCTGTATCAATTTTATATGGCTAGAAATCACAATGTCAACTTTTGTGAAAATAGGTCCATATAAACGCTGCTCCGGAAAAACAGTTTAGTAAGCGTAACCCCGTAAAGAATAATGATGTTATAATAAAATTCAGTCTGTTTTAATTTCATACGCCCCATATAAAGACCACTTTAGGAAGCGTAAAACCGTAAAGATTAATTCTATAATAACAGAATTTGGTAAGTCATATTTTTTTAAGACTAGAAATCAAACTGTTAACTTTCGTGAAGATCGGTCCATAATTTACCATAGACCCCATATAAAGTCCACTTCTGATATATAGGGTTGCGATTTCCATGCAAATGCATGTTTTTTGTCGATAGTCTATGATCGATGTCGACCAATTATCTTTCCGAATCATTAAATTTGCATTAAAATTACATCGATTTTTTTTTTGCATATTGTTGCATATTTTAGTGAAAATGCATTTTTTTTGGCATATTTTGATTTTAAATGCATATTTTAACATTTTTGAGAGACATATTTTTTAAATTTCCATATTATAAGAAAAAATTCTTCAGAAAAATTTCATAATCGTATTAAACACAAGATTTTTACAAAAGAGCCTTAAATTTTGAACCGATGCAGCAGCTTACATGGTTAAGGCTGCCAATTTGCCTTAAACAATTTATCCAAAAACGTTACATATTTCATTCCTGGTACATGGGTTACACCGAGTTACAGAGGAAATTAGAAGAAAATTCGATAATAAACTTTGGATATATTGGTAAACAATAATTAAATTGTAGGGATTTAGTTCACTTAATAGTCAACTAAAATCAATTGATATGGCAGAAAGGAAGGAAAAATTAAAAAAAAAAAAAACGTTTTGCAAAAAAATATGGCATTTTAAAAAATAAACAAATTTCAACTATTTTTGATACGGAATCCATTGTGGGATTTGAATTAGAAAATTAATATTCTCCAAATGAAATGGCATCCTTCAAGTGTGCTTCAACTTTGGTTGACGTTAAGGGATCATTTTCCATGTACACAAGCTTTTTAACAGACAAAGGCTTACTTTTGATGATATAAAAAAGTATTTATTTAATTATGCAAACAAAAATTTAAATGATGTAGTTATTTAAATTAAGTCTTAAAGATATTATACCTATGAATAACAATAGAAAAAAAACAACAATAAACTTTTTAATTTTTTTGCTTTAAATAAAATTAAAAAAGTAAATCTTTTTTATTGAAAATTTTCAAGTTTTTATTGCATATTTTTTATTTTTTTAATGTACATTTTGGAGTTTTTAGTGCATATTTTATGCGCATATTTTTGATTTTTAAGTGCATGAAAATCTCATCCCTACTGATATATTTTACACGAAAGGAAAAAACTCGTACTAAGTTAAAACTTTTTCTCCTCCAATTTTAGTGCGAGTCGTACCCAAGAATTTAAGTACAGATAACATTTTAAAAGTACTTTAAACAATTCAGAATGAGCTAACTTTCGTTCCATACACGTGTGCTTATAAAAGTTTGTTGAAGACACAACAACAACACTACAAGAAGAAAAATATAGATTATTTTCATGTTTAATAGTAAAATTACAAGCAATAATTCCCATTTTCTAATTTTAAAATTGTTTAGTTAAAAACATCAAATTATTTAAGTAGAATGATTACGCAACCCATATTGGGCATGCTGCTTAAAATTACGAATTATTTTGTAAACAAAAGTGAAATAAACATGTGTAACGTGTAAATGAAATAGATGCTAGCTTTCCCTCGACAATAAATTTCAGTGTATTTATCAAATATAGAAAATTAGTAATTTAGCACGTCATAAAAAAATATTTTAATAAAATAATAATATTCTCTATGGTTCTAATCTCACTTTCGGATTGTTTCAAGTACAAATCGAGATTAAACTGTCTTAGGAATTCTTGAATAAAGAACAGTTTGAGATAAAATTTGTCTCACTATCCAGTTTTCGGATTATTTTAAGTACGAATTTAGGATTAAATATGGATAAGTTAAGTATTTCGCACTTGAATAAACCGTAATTGAATCAAGCGTTCTGTACTTGATTTAATGAAATCCGTACTTAACTATCCTATTCAGTCGTACGATTTGTAAAAAAAAATCGTGTGTGCTTATAAAGTAGGACAGTGTTGCATAAAAATGAATTGGGTAACAGATTTTTTTTTATGGCAAGTTTATGAAAATTTTCATAAAAAATCTGCGATCAAAGTTACATTTTCTTGTAAAATAGCTGAGTGATTTGAGTTTGAATCATTTTTGTGTGATAATGTGGCATTGACAGCATATTTTGCATACAGTTTTTTTTATGTCAGATAGAATTCCGTCAGATTTTCGTGTGAATAGATCGTACGATTGTGTAGGATTATGAATCCCGGCCTTTACGGTACTATTGACACCGCTTCGGCTGTCGGTGGAGAGCATCAAAGATTCGGCACAGCCGAATATAGCACTGTAACTTGTTTTTTTTTTTTGTAATTTTATTTTGCCTTTTTGCGTCCGGTTAAATTTCTTTTTAAAAGCGAAAATATGAATACCTTTTTTTTTTTGCTATTGCTCTCTTAAAAAACAATTGCAGTTCTAAGTACCCAAATACTTTACAATTTCACAACTCCAAAAAATTAAATCAATAAAGAAAAAAGGTTTAAAAGTTGGTATGGAGCCATAAAAATGCTTCACAAACAATTCTTATTAATTAAATTTTATTCCCTTTTTCTTTTTGTTTCAATTTTACTTCAACTTTGCTGTTTTTAAATAATTTTTTCACAATTTGTTTTTTGTTTGCTTACTTGTTGTTGTTTACCTTTTTATGTATTTTTGTTTTACTAAATTTAACTGCAAACATTTCAGCAGTAAAAATTTGTTAAAACATACTTAGTCAAGAACTGTCACTTTACGCTCTCAATTTGTGTTCTCTTTTACTGTATTTTGTAATTTAGTAAAATGCAGTCAAGTTGCTTAAAAAATAGTAAAAACTTTTGGGTTCTCGAAACTTGAGTCAGTTAGAGAAAGAACTGTACAAAAATTAATAGATCAAAACTCAATTTTCTTAATTTATGCAATCAAAATTGTTATTGTTCATGGTGTTGATAAAATTTGGCGAGTTTTACTATAGGGTGTTTTTTTCAGTGGTATAGAACTTCGAATTGAAATAAAACACAAGAAAATCGTTTTAATGACCATCAATTTGGCTTTATTGGAAGGATAATTTTATGCCATTAATGTTTAAATATGATTTCAGGCATGTGGCCGCCGCGGCTGGCTCGAATAAAGCCAATTCTACAGGTCCAATTTTCAACCACTTTTTCGAGCATATGGGGCCGTATGTCGGCAATAACGCCACGAATGTTGGCTTCCAATTCCCCTAACGTTTCTGGTTTGTTGGCGTAGACGAGCGACTTCACATATCCCCAAAGAAAATAATCCAATTGTGTCAAATCACACGATCTTGGTGGCCAATTGACAGGTCCATTCCGCGAAATTATGCGCTCATCGGATGTTTCCTTCAATAAATCGATTGTGGCGTGCGCTGTGTGGCATGTAGCACCGTCTTGTTGGAACCACAACTCATCCACATTCATGCCATCCAATTCGGGAACAAAATAGTCGGTTATCATGGCTCTATACCGGTCTCCATTAACGGTAACTGCCTCTCCAGCATTATTTCGGAAGAAGTATGGCCCAATGACTCCACCAGCCCATAGAGCACACCAAATAGTCAGTTTTTGTGGATGTAATGGCGTCTCAAGGGTCTCATGTGGATTCTCTTCACTCCAAATGCGGCAGTTTTGCTTGTTGACGTAGCCATTCAACCAAAAATGAGCCTCATCACTGAACAAAATTTTGCGATGAAAATCAGCATCGAGATCAATCTCATTTTCGGCCCATACACCAAGCGTTGTTCTTTTGTCAACCTGTTCATGATGAAATGGCAAACCAAACTGAACATAAATGACATTAGAGTTGCCAGATTTGACCACAAAATGCCAGTTTTATCTCTATTCGAAAAACAAACCTGTAAAAAAAACACCCTTTATAAGCACAGTATAAGCACATAAGCGAGTTTCTATAGATGTATTTCTCGTTTAGTATCATTAAAATGCAACTTAAGGCCAGTTTACACGGTAATACAATGTATTACGACATTGCAAAAAATTATGTAGAATGAGAAAAATCTTATCATGTAAAAGCAAAATGTATTGAGTAAAGCCTGGTACTCTGTTCAACATTTCACGTGAAATGCTGTCAAAATGCATATGAAAAAAACTTGTGCGGAATATCTACGAAATAATGTTGATGGAGTTGTACTCTGTTTATTTTGTGAAAAAGTTCCGAAATGTTTCTGGCAACATTTTTTTTACAACTGCGAAATAATGTAAGCTGCCTTTATTTCACGTGGAATTTTAAGCAAAAGCAAAAAATATGAACTTAATATTAAAAAAGAAATAAAAAATTAAAATAACACAATCGGTAACAGTTTTTTTTATCCATATTTACTTTTTTTATTAAATTTTTTATTAAAAAAAAATAATTTTAGTAAAATACATGTGGCGTTTGTTTACATACACGAAACAATGTAGCATACTTTGAAGGAATAAAAACGTCGAATTGTACAAACTTGCAAGATTGGTAACATTGATAAATGCCAAAATTTTCGTGTGGAATAATCAATGTTGCTCAACATTTTTCACAAATTTGAACAGAGTACTAGGCTTAAGAGAGAATACGAATACAAAATCTGACAAGCGGTCGGTAAATGCTTTTTTTCTAAACCATTTTAGAAACTTATGTATTCTCATCACACCAGAGGTGTATTTTAACGGAGTATATTGAAGGTGGTAGCATTTTTATACAATTACAAAAACAACTAAAATCAACTCAGGAAATTTTCATGTTGTTTTTGTAAAAATTTAAAACTGCAACCATCTGTTTTTTTGTTATTATTTTTGATTTTACTAATACCATCCGTGTAAACATGAATTATACTTACAAAAGATTTTTATTTTTTTCTTTTAAACACGGAGAGAATTTCATAATATTTTGATTCTACAAAGTCGTAATACATTGTATTACCGTGTAAACTGGCCTTTAGCAATTTTATTTAAAAAATAATTTTTCCGAATCGTCAATCGTCTGAAAGGGTACGTTCGTAAATGCCAACTTTTCTTGCTAATACATGATCAGCTGTTGCAGCCGCTTTGCTACTGTGCAAATACTGCAGAGACGTTTATTTGTAGAAGGTTTTGCTCAAAAAAAACAAGTCCTCATCAAAAATGGAGCTTTAAGCGTTGCAGTTTTAAAAGGCTTTAAAAAAGTTTCGCTTACGGAAGACCTGAATTTTATGTGGCCAGTTTCCACATTGAAGCATTACATTTTGGAGACTAAAAGCGCTTTATTCAAGCATATTAAAACCGGTGAGTGTAACGATCAGCTTTACGCACTAAATTATTTGTTGTTACAGTTTTTATTGGATATTCTCCTTTATATATGAAGCGTGTTTTTTTAAAGTGTCACAACTTTGAGTTGGCATCAGTGCTTTATTTGAGCACCTATTTAAGAGCTGATAGTTGCTTTTTGTTTAGTTTGCAAAATAATTGTTCTATTGGTCAAACTCATCGTGCACTTCTTCCATTTTATGGCGTACATAATCGTCCTTCAGAGCGGGTAATTCGAAGAACAATAGATCGTTTTCGGATCAACATTCACTGTTACTGATAATGTTCATCCCGTGAGACGCTGAACAGTGAGCACTGAAGAAGCTGTAGCCGCTTTACAGGAAAGCATTGAAGATGATCCTAGTCAATCCATTCGTTGCCGTTCTCAGCAATTGGGGTTGTGTCCTTCCACTTTAGGGAAGATTTTACGAAAGGATCTTGGGTTAAAAGCTTTCAACAAGGCCCATTGAACAGGTCTGCGCATGAAGCCTGATGAACATTTTTTTTTTTTTTCATTTGAGATGTCAAAAGTTGTTTACATTTTGCTTACATGTTCATGTATATGTTTGTTTACCCAGTTGGCAACGTCTTTAAGACATCCTTGAAGACGGATGCACGACAATGATAATTCCAGCACGACATGTGAGGGACAGCCAGAACAAATCGTCAACGACATTTTCGAACAAGTGTCGCGAGAATCGTGCACGACACAAAGAAAGACATTGTCGATCATCATGTCGTTCATTCGATCAGGCCATTACATAGACGACAAGGTCCCTTATTTTGTCGTTCACGACCCCATGCATACCAATGTCGCCTATTTTGTCGTTCGCGACATTTTCCTCAAAATTGTCTTTCAGAAATCTTAAGTGATAGGGGACATGTCGTGTTTGAAAAAATAATTTCACAATGGCCCAATTAAGTGGCCACCAAGATCGTGTGATTTAACCCCATTGGATTATTTTCTTTGGGGTTACGTTAAGTCACTTGTCTACGTCGGTAAACCACAAACAATTGAACACCTGGAAAACAACATTCGAAGAGTTATGGGCGAAATACGGCCGCAAATGCTGCGAAAAGTTGTTGAAAATTGGTGTTCCAGATTGCGCCTTCTATGCGCCAGCCGTGACGGCCACATGGCCGAAATAATATTTAAACGTTAATTTCATAAAATTTTCTTTCCAATAAAGCCCGTTTCATTGATATTAAAAATATATTTCCTTGTTTTATTATGATTTAAACTTGTGTCACTCTATAACAAGCATCCTTTTCTTACCTTATAGCATCTCTGTATTTCACATTGTGTAGCACATTAATGTGGGCTTAATTTCTAAAAGGCACCATTAGAGCTTCACAAGACAAGAAAATCTTTTATGGGATAGTTATTAAAAATTTTAATGAACCCTTTCTATACAAAACCAAAGTTTTCTTCTTCTTCCAGGAACCTCGGTTCCAAGTTCGCTTAGGTTACTACATATTAATAATTGTTAAAAAATAAATGTTAAATCATTGTCGGAACTAAATATATTAAAACAAAATTTGTTTAATCCGCAGAATTAGTAAACGGTGTACGGTCCAGATTTCTTAGTTTAACACGACATGGATTATTTGGGAATTACCATCCACAAGGACGCTCGGAGATATCGCGTGTGGGCCTCTGGGTCAAGTTTGATTGGGGGTTCCAATTCTTGACGAGTTGTGTGGTGTCAAAACGGAGTTACTGTCGACTCTACTTGCAGCACGCCTAGTTCTGTGCGTGCTACCACGTCAACCAACCAACGGTCCAGATAATCGTGTGCAAAAATTGACACCTGTGTGTGGCTGTCGGCACATTAAAGCGTTAGTTGATGGATTTTCCCATATCAACCTAGAAAACGTCTGCTACTTTACAATTGTCTAAGTAATTTAACACTTCATTAACTGTTAAATACCTTATTTATCTGACCACTTTTATTTATTTGAAGCTTAATAAAACTACTTTGACGCCAAAAAGATTTTGTGCTGTTTTTTTTATACATCAGGAGCATAAAAATTATGTCGACAATTATTTAACTTTCAGATATTTGTTGATTACAAACAGTGGAAATACAAGAACAGATAGATAAAAAAGGTTATTGTGGAAAAAGGTCACATAATAATTGTAAAAGTCATCATCACAATAATCATTATCATTAATAGTCCCTTATCCTGATCCTTTTGTATGTTTTTCTTTTATTTATGTACAGTTGTAGTTGCAGTCTTTTGGATTGTTTAGAAAAATACAGATTCATCCTCTTTTTAGGAAATTGAATCTAAAAACTATGATGATAATGATGCCAGATTAATGATTATATATAAAAAAATCTAAGTGTAGAAATACTTTGCAAAATGGTTCATCACAAAATCCAACTTTAAAAATTTTAATTTTTCAACCAAAATTTATTCTTTAAAATTTTGCTTTTATTTTAATTTAATAATTTTATTTTATTTCCCAGAGATTTGGTAACATTGTTTATAAAAACTCTCTTAAGGACACGTACCGCAAACAAGTGTTTGTTGAATGTGTAAATGCACATACACATGTCCTAGCAGAATAGGAGTACATACAATACGTTCAACACACTGTCGACATTTTTAAATTCACGATAGGCCAAAGGCCGGCTTTATTATTGTATTCGGCATTACTTCATGTCGTATCGTATGGCAGAGTGTTGTTTTTTATCCTTGTGCCCGCTCCTACACTTATTCGTTCATCTGTTGGTCAAACAACAAGTGTGTTGTGTTAAACTCACAAACAAGTGTCTCTTATGCAATAATGTTCGTATGTATTTGTTTGTAAGTGTGTTCTGCATATGACAGTAGCGGTGGCTGTAGTAGATGTTTGATAGTCTCAAATGTCCTTTAATTTATTTAGGTTATTCAAGGATTACATTTCTGTGATGATGAAAAAAAAAATAGAAGAAAAACAATATATTCATAACAAATGAGTGTTCTGACATTAGTACATACATTCTATGCATTGTGATAAATAACAGCCACTAGGAAAAATTACAAGTTTTGTTAATGACAAAATTTTCAATCTTAAAAACTGTTTTAACTTATTACTCCAAACAATATTTTTTATACCCTCCACCACAATTAGTTGTGAAGAGGGTATACTAAGTTTGTCAATCCGTGTGAAACTTTTTTATTATTCATCTCAGACCCCATAAAGTATATATATTCTGGCTGCTTGAGTAATTCTAAGTCGATTTAGCCATGTCCGTCTGTCTGTCCGTCTGTTGAAAACACGCTCACTTTCGAAAAACTCAAAAGAAATAAACAAACTAGGTGTCAAATTGCTTGTAGTTATCCTAAGCAGTTTGGGATTGAATTTCAGCAAAATCGGTTCAGTAGGACCAGAGCTATGAATCAAAATGTGGAACCACCACCTTCAAAAACTTGATAATTTTGTTACAAAAACTAACATAAATGATGCAAAAATGCATGGAATGATATAAGATTTTGCACAAGTCCGTTTTATTCGACTAGAAATGACACTGTAAAATTTCGCGAAGGTCGGTCCATAATTTACCCTAAGCCCCATATAAACACTACTCCCGGAAAACAGTTTAGTCTCCTAAAACCATAATTAATAACAAATCGTCACAGTTTAAGATAATAATAATAAAAAGACATCATACAGATATTACTCCTTAAACATTCGAACTGTCGGTGGAGGGTATCAAAGATTCGGCACAGCCGAATATAGCACTCTAACTTGTTTTCTATTGGAAACTCTTCAATTCTGTATTGCTGCAAAAAAACCATCGCTCAGGACAAAAGTTATCTAACGTACAGCTTTCTATTCATAATTATCGTTTGTTCAGTTTTATTTATATACCGTCCAGACTAACCTATTTCTTGTCCACTCATTAATTTCAATACTGAAGACGGCTGTTGTCAATGTTTTTCGCACAGCGATGTCTAACATCACTGCAATATTACCATTTAAACCTGTGCCAATATGAAAAAGTTGCTTATGTCGCATATTGAAGTATCGAGATTCAATATATTTCAAGTTTTATTCAAGGAGTTTTTTGCTTTTATTAGTAACAACTTCAATGGAGGCTAAAAGTAATAATATAGATAAATTTTGCCTTATATCGACTTAAAATACGTTTTTATATGACCACACAAATAAACGCCATCTTGGTTGTTATTGTGGTTTTTTTGTCTGAGTTGTCGTGCCATACGATTTCCTTACATCAAAGAGCATGACCAATAATAACGGATAGTCTAGACGGTGTGTAACAAAGTATTTAGCGTGTGAAGAAAAATATTGTTCGAAAATTTATCCAACAGAAATTTAAAGGTTGTAAAATTTTTTCTTAAAGAAACATTTTCTATATAGTGCGTACAAATATCAATTTTTAATATTCGCGCATACGATACGAATATCTTTGCTAATATTCGAAAAATACGAATATCCAATCTGAAATTTATCGTTACATATGTATATATAATATATTTATTCATATAGATAAGTACATAGTATGAACTATATAAATACTCTTATATGGAACTTAGACGAATACTTTTAAGCTTGATTTTTTTTAAGTTCGGCCAGACGTTGTATAAGGACGTTAAGTGGGTTTCGCATCCGAAACTTGTTAAGCAGTTAAACTTAAACTATTTTGCACCTGTTCCGCTATCAAGTCTTATCTTACTTAATTTGTTAATTTTGCTAAAATATAAATATACAGTACAAGTGAATTTTAATACATTTGTCGTTATTCTAATAAAAAAACTATAAAAAAATATTAAATGAGTGCTAGAAGCACAACAATAGCTCCCTTTTTTGTGATAGATAATAATTAGAAGAAAATATAAATTTCAAAAAATTCTCGCAAACGCATATTTTCAAGTTTTGGACATTTAAAATGTTATATAAACTATAAATAAATAAATAGGTCCGTATCTCGGAAACTATACGTTTTCGAGACTTTTTCCGTTAAAGATTTTTTTTTTTTTAATTTTCTATCACAAAATGTATTTTATTTTAAATCTCAAAAAACAGCAATAAACAAGATTTATCTGCTTGTTCATCTGGCAACGTTAAGCTCATCTGAAACGAACCGAACACAATGAAGTTTGTGTTACGGAATTAAATATTCGCATCTTTTGTTGAGTTGGATGAAAACAGTACCCATGTTCTGTAACTTTAGTGAGAACTTCTCGCATCGAAAAGATGTGAAACAAAATATTCCATCGTTTCTCGAAAAGTGAGAAAAAATGTGTCTGTAACTTATGTCGAAAACTATCAAAAGAGATTACGTCGTTACGTTATAAAAGTCATAACATTGCACTCGAAGCCGATGTGACATTGCAGACGTTGAGGACGCCAGTCACACATATAGTTAACGGCGACCAAAATTTACTAAAATTGAAAAATTTTCAACGACGGCGGCGAAAATACAACCGTCGGCCATGCCAAATAATGTAAAGTGCGACTTTAATGTTTGTTGTTTGTAAACGAGCTTTGAAAAAATTCGTATATTTTATAAAAATGGTAAAAAAAAATAATTAAACAATAAAAAAAGGGCCAAGAACATAATTTTATTATTATTATTCTTTGCAATTTGCATTTTTAGTTGTTTTTAGTGTTAAAATTTTTTTCTCGCCCTATTTTTATTCGTGAGTTTTTTTGACAGTCCAAAGCGGGAACTTTTCTCACCAAAATGTTACAGACACACTTTTTCTGTAAATTGGCGAGTAATTTCCTTGCGTGACAGCTTGTACTCGCCAAAAAAAGTTACAGACACAGTTTAGTGAGAAAAACAGCTGTTTGTTTCAATATACGGCATTTTTGTTCTATTTCACACATTTCAATCGAAAAGTTTCTCGACACGAGAGTTACAGAACATGGGCACAGTATTATATTTGTGTTCGAAGGATGACAAACAGGGAAACGTTATTTTTTTTAATGATTTTCTACACAAACATTGTTAGCGTTTGTGTTAATCATAATTTTTTCTAACTTGAATCCCATCTTGTTTTTATCTTATACACCAAATCTAATATTTGCCGGTTCTCGTTTTCTGATAAATAATAAGTCGCATTTTGGTTTTCAGACAAAAATTTTTCAATCCTTTCATAAATCACGTTGATAACATCCTTCAAAATATCTTTTATTACTTGGAATAATTGTAACCTTGGAAAATCACCAGTAGTGGACATACTGCAATCTAAAAATATTTTTTTTATAGTTGAGAGAAAATTCTGACAAAATTCATTTGAGTTTTCTTAAAAATTAATGAATTCGATTTGTTTAAGAAAGATAATAGCTCATCGTAAAAATTGTTGAATAATTGTTGGTTTAAACAGGGACATAACAGTTATAACCAATATTTGAAAAAATCCTGAAATAATAATTAATCACGAATTTTTAAAAACTGCTCTCTGAATAATTGTTACAAATAACCAATATTTTTTTGGTCTTTGATAACCGTTATAGTTTGTTTTTGTTTTTTTTGGGCTTCCATAACCATTACAAAAGATTTTAATTTTTTTTGGTCTTCAGTAACCATTACAAAAGACTTTTATTTTTTTTGGTCTTTTATAACCATTATAAAAGATTTTAATTTTTTTGGTCTTCCGTAACCATTACAAAAGATTTTTATTTTTTTCGGTCTTCTATAACCACGCTACAGTTCGCAAATCTTAAGATATTTTTATAAAATTTCGCACACTGACTTATATTTGTACAAGGACGAACTTTTTTTTCTGCTCTGAAAATTATACTCAGTGACTTACGCTGCAATTTATCTGAGCGAACATTGCGTTCATTTATGTTTGTAAAATTAAATTTTTAAAGAAATACATATGTAGATATATCTCTTAATGTTCCACTTTTTCATTTTCAAAGCTATAGTTTCATACAGTTTGTTACGTTTCAATTGGTTAATTTGGTTACTTATAATGACTATGTTAGAAAAAAAAAACAATAATAATAATAATAATAATAATAAGTAAGAAAGTTATAGTCGGTCAAGACCGACCACATAATATTATACACCTATTTGGGTCCGAAATTTGTATGGTTCCGAAGTCGACTTGGGTTCAAAATAATCGAACAAGCCTACTTAATGGTATTTTCGGTTAGGTGGCAGCCGACTTTATTCGCCAGCTCACATAGACACTGAATGTCCGTTGCGATACCACTGCGCTTCCACTCATGCGTAATTAGGTGTTGCATATTCTTAGAATACATGACGAGACCTACAGTTCAATGCTGAATCCAAACGGCAAGATTTGAAGTGCTTTAGAACAGAAATTACTTTTATTAGTTCGCTTAAGCCAACCGATAGTTTAGGATGTTAAGAAATAATTATTTCTTTTTGAAAAAGGTTTTTTTTTTGGTCGCTCGAGCCAGGAATCGAATCCGGGTCCTATCGGTTTCAGAGTCCACATCTTAGCTACTACACCAACAGCACTGACTACTCAATGGTATATAAATACAATTTTAGTGCGAAATTTCTTGTATTAAAAAAAAAAATCGGGAAAATATGCCTAAAACTGGAGCGATTTAATTTAAACTCAGCACCAGATCGTGTGGCATAATTGGTTTCTATTTACCAAATATGAGAAAGATATCCAAAAATTTGCGGATCCTTACCAAAATCATTAAAAAAAAGTTCGTCCTTGTGCAAATATAAGTCAGTGTGCGAAATTTTATAAAAATATCTTAAGATTTGCGAACTGTAGCGTGGTTATAGAAGACAGAAAAAATAAAAATCTTTTATAATGGTTATAGAAGACCAATAAGAATAAAAATCTTTCATAATGGTTACCAAAGACCAAAAAAATTAATAATCTTTCATAACGGTTATCAAAGACCAAAAAAAATAATAATCTTTCATAATGGTTATGGCAGAACTATAATTTTCTGGGTAATTTATAATTATTATTACAGGACCAATTTTTTTCAGTTATTTTTTCCATAACCTATTGGATATTTAAAAAATAATAACAGTTATTTCGGGTCCCTGGGTTTAAACAGTTTATTAATAACTTTTGGGCCACATTATTATTGATAATTGTTGTTTAAGGCATGGCAAATATTTCTGAATTTTTTGAATTTTTAGACTGGGAGGTTTCGGCAAAGCATCTCTAGAAAACAACCCATAACAATTCAGGGGGCAGGAGGTGGCAGATGAATTTTGGCTTAGTCGATAGGTTATACTTTTCCCAGTAACATCCGAAATGTTAGAAGACAGCATTTGACAGCGTTTTATTGTCATTTGATTTGAAAACTCAAATTTTATTGAAAAAAAAAAACGAAAAAAAGTACCCTTATGATTGTGCTGCGAAAAAATTTTCTGTCAAAAAACTGAAATTTTCAAAATTTTTTACGTATTTAACTAACCTGCACGCACTTTCAAACGTTTAAAGGTTTTGCCGAATAATTGCACCAATATTGCGCTTGAAAAAAAGTCCAAACTCCAACTGAAAATAAGGAAAGATTTTGGGATATGGACGTTAATCTTAGCAATTTTTACTTCTTATAGGATCCCTCTAGCCGCACTGTGCTACGGGATCTTTACACTATTATATTTTGTATTAATACATGTTAAAAACTCAAGTAAAATGTAAAAGTGTGATAGCGTGTGTTATGAAAATTGCAGTATTACAAAAAAAAAATTTATATCCCATACGACATCATCATTGTTTGAAATTTTTCTTAACAATAATACTTTTTATTTGATCAGGGTTGCATTATAACAAAAGCAAGTTCATGTGAGATGTGTGAATACAAACTGAAATGACTTTATTCTGCTTAACTTTGTTTTTCACAGTGTTGAAAACTGGATCAAACTTTTTAGCTTAAGCCCTCAGTAATGGTATGATAAGAAGAACGAAAAGATCTCTTTGAGTTTCTTCAAATATCGCACGCATTTCAGTTATATTTTTTAATTTATTGCCAATTGTTTGCGAAGTTCATTGTAGAAAACGCATCGCTCTAGAGGTTTGCTATAAAATCCACAAAGTTCGTAAAATTTTCTTAAAAAACCAAAATACCATCGTTACTAAAGTTCTTTATTAAATTCACATCGTGTGTAAAGTTTTCGTTGAAGCTATCTTAAGAAATCGCATCGTTCGTTAAGCTTACCGTTAAAAAATTGTCTATAGAAACTTATGGGAGTTGTGTTAAAAAGTTTTGTGTAAGAAAACTAGTCTTTCGAAAAGTTTTTTCTAAGAAAACGAACCTTGATAAAACAATTTTCGTATTAAGTTTTCTATAACAAAACTTGTCGTAGGTACATTTTCGGAGGGGTAACAAAAAAAATTTTTCTACTTAACAAAATGAAAAAGATTGAAATGAACTGTAACTAAAAAAGCTAATCAAATTTACAGTTAATTTAAAATTGACCATTTCCACTGGGTCTTATACAGACACCCGCGTCCCATAAACGCACTTAAACACAAGAGATTGACCAGCAGACAGACAAATAGTCTGACTGACTAGTTCACATTTCTTTAAAAACAGTTTTGGGAATTTATTTCTATTTTGTTCATAATTGAAAATTTGATTTTATTTTCTTGTTGGCCACATGTGTATCTCGAAGTATGTATGTATTTGAGTGAGTTTGATACAAGTCTTCTCCAGGGATACTCGTACCATAGAGAAGACAATAGAAAAGAATTCAGAGTAGAGCCCATATGTTTGCCGTTAAGTAGTTTTGTGCCAGTGTAATTAAGAATTCATAAAATTCTTAAGTAACTAAGGGATTGTTTGGTTGTTATGTTAAAAAGACTACAAAACTAAACATGACAAGGGGAGGAAAGATTATGGCATTATAGAATTTGTTCAAAATGCTTAAAGTCCTTTAAATTTACTTATTATATTAATAGGCCTGTTCAGTAACAGAAGATTATTGCTTAGTTTCGATTATTGTTACTGGTAACTGCACGTTCCCAAAAAACTTGCAAAAAAAAGGGCATACAAATTTTAGTGACAAAATATTTGTTCACAATTTTTTTATTTTTTTTTAATCAAACATCTTTTTACAAAACAAACTTTAAAAAATAATTTTCATAAACGACGCTTTATGCTAGAAATGCTGCAAATAATCAACACACCAATAGAACGAAGGATTAATTTTAAAACCGATACAGACAATGTAGCTCAAAATTACAGACATTTAATTTATAAGAATAAGATAGGAAATTGAATAAGTTTCAAAAATGTAATAGAATAATTTTGTTTCCTGTGTATTTTTTTTTCATGTTGACAATTATTGTTAGTTAATTTAAATTTTGTTTTTTAAAAATTTGTTTGAAATTTATAAACCAAAGATCCCTGAAGAAGCTGTCCATTGTGGCAGCGAAATATTGGATAAACTTTAAATAAATATTTTTTTGCATAACCTGACCTTGAGCTTGATTTTAAAATAAGAAGAAATAAAATTAAAAGGTCGAAGAATATAGACTAAATAATTTTCATAATAGTTCCAAGCAATTGATTGAGTTTAGGAAGACAGAATCTCGTATCTGACAGCTGGCTACTGTCGATGTTGCCAATTTGCTAGTTTTTGCTGGTAAAACGTTCATTTACTTTTTTATTTTTTTGACTAGTTGGGAGAACAATTTTGTAAATTTTAAATTTACTCTCTAAAGTTTCTAGTTTTTGCTAGTAAAGTAAATGAACACACCTAAAATAATGCTGAATATTTAACGAACCAAAAAAGTTTTTATTTGTTTTTATCTCTGACGTTAAGAAAAAATGTGTTAGACCTTTTGTCATTTTGATATTTCTGCTATTCATAATGAAATTTTATCATAATCCTTTTGAAATTAAGTTGAATTTCCTTTTCAGTTTATATTTTTGTGAAGAAAACTTTTTAATTATCCAGCAATTCATTTTTCTACTTAATTTTCACTAAATTCCCATCAAAAATTTTTGGGACAGAAGTTGGAAAAGCAAAAACCCAAAATGAAACCAAACTCATAAACCCTTGGACTTTATTTTTTTTTTAACTCTTTCCGTAAACTACATTGTTGTTGTTGGTTAAGAAAAATCGCCTTTTGAAAAAAAAAACGAAAAAAAAGTATAAAAATTAAAGAGTTTTTGTTTTTAACCACAATATGTGGTGAACGTCACTTTGATGTCATATCACTTGGTTAAACTACTGCTGCTGATTATGCTGATGTCATTGCTGCTTTTGCTCTCGTTGCACTGTTCATAATGAAGCTGATGATGATTTTGCAGCTCAAAGTCAAAACCACTAGACCAAATACTTTCTGACCAACACACTACAGTAACCCATTTTTCATTCCATTTCCTCTCTCTTCTAAGTTCTTATCTTTTTGGCTTATATTTTTTATTACTTAGTTTTATGTTGTGTATTCCTGAAGTTTCTCCAACAAATTATTACCGGTTGAAGGTTTTTCTATGTTTTGTTTTCTTTTCGTTATTATCTCTTCATGTCTATATCTTTTTTTTGAAATCTTTTATTTTTATTTTTTGCATTATTTTTTGTGTTTTATTCTCATTCAGTTTAATTACATACAATTTTAAAGTTGGCATCGAATTACACAATAATTGTTAAAAATGAAAAAAAAACAAATGGAAAAAACTAGAAAAAGAGGGTGATTGAGACAAGAAAAAAAGCTTTAAACATTTGAAAAACTTTTTTTTCTAAATAAAACGAAAATAAATAGAAAAAAATCACTAAAAGAAACTTTTTCATTTAAACATAAACCCACTTATTAAAGGACGATTATTAAATTTAACAAACGTTTATTAAGTAAAATGTTTATAGAATTTTTTTTTTGTAAAAAATATTTTTATGAATACAGCTATAAAAGTTTTTTGTTAAAAAATTTTAAAACGGCACAATGACAAAAACAACGATTAAAAATTGTCGCCTAAAATAAGTACTTAATAGCCAAGATTAATTTTGGCCAATTCTATTTAAATAGAGTTTTTATTTAATAAAAAATTCTCAATATATTTAAAAAAAATCCACTTTAAATAAAAAACATCAAAAAAAAAAAAAAAAAATTAAATAAAATTTTATGATGACAAAACGCAAACAATTCCACAAAATTTTACAACTTGCATGTAATGGACCTCAACAGGAACTTGCGAATTGAGTTGAGTGCTACAAGGAAAACAAATGACACAATCGCACACACTCAATATGTGAAGTCGTGCGAAAGTGTGTGTGAGATTGTTTTCTTTTGCATGTACGAGTATTCCATGAATTGAATGCATATTAATACATGATGGTGCATAGAACATGGTAAACGTAATGTTATATGACTGTGACAAGAAAGCATCTTTTGTCTGTCCAACTCTTCATCCGGGTTATTGGTATTAAAGACGTGCTTGTGTTAAGTGCGTATCAGAAGAAGGACGATGATGTTTTTTATGTTTTGCTTATTTTTCACTGCTCTTGGGGAGTTTTATGACCGCTGGATTCGTTGGCTGATGACGATGATATGAATACGCTGATTGTGTGATGATTTTAAAACTAGCTACTTTCTTAGGCCACAACCATACAATGGTTGCGTCTCAACATGCTATGGTTAATAATAACACTTCTTATTCAGTCATTTGGATATTTTCCCCACGAACTTGGGCTCCGAAAATGAAAGATTTCACCAGGAAATGGAAGAAATCGAGAGACGTTACAAAGGCTGGTGGGATGAACAAATGATGGCGGACTATTGTAAGTTCCTCACTCGCGAAGATCTATCCGAAAAAAAAACGCAAAAGTTCAAGACGCTCGTCATTTTAATTTAAATTTTTTGAATTTGCGCCGAATATAGTGTGTGAGCAATGAAGATGAAAATATTGTCGTTCCACAAAATCCTTAATAAAAACTTTATTTTTCATCCGATTTTTTCAAATTACGCTTAAAATGTTTGTAATTAAATACACTATTTGGTAAAAGTATAAAACATTCCAGATCTTTACTATAACGTAGAAAAAAAAATGAAATAAAAATTAAAAATTTTGAAAAAAACGTAAAAAATAGGCAAATTTTTAACTTTAAGGTGCCAAAACTCAGCCACTTCTTATCAGAAATTTGCGGCATATCGACGGAAAAGGCATTCGATTACCTTTCCAACGATATGGCATTATCTCGATCGGACTTTTCGGTTGGGCTCCACAAGGGCTTAAGTGGGACCATACACCGAAAAACACAAAAGTGCCGTTATCTAAAAACTTAGAAAATAAAAAAATTACAGCGTTTTTCGTGTTCAGGAGGTCCCAATTTACTTATCTAGGCATGTGGCGTTCTTGGTATTTTTTGACTGTAAACCAGTGTTATTAATTATTGTGGCTTTTTGATGTATTACCAATTTTACCATAAAACAAGGGTTTAAAAAACCGCAGTCGAAACCAAAAACTGTCGAACACAAAACGAAAATTTGTGTAAAACTTTTGGCTTTTTGAGTTGGTTTGACAGCGACTGTTTACATTCAATGAATTAGAAGTAAAAGCAACAGTTCTTTTTTGGCCAATGACAAATGAAGAAGTGGAAGAAGTGGCAGTTTTTCTACTTCGACTGCAGTTTTTTAAACGCTGCATAAAGCTGCCGGTTGCCGTTGATGTTTGGATTTTTATTAAACCAAATCGGACTGTTCTTAAACCTACGTTTTCATTATAAATTTATTTAAAGAAGGCTTAAGATTTTTAAATTTACCGACCAGTTCTCATGCTCTGTTACTCTCGCGTCGAGAAACTTTTCGATTGAAATGTGTGAAATGAAACAAAAATGCCATATATTGAAACAAACAGCTGCTTTTCTCACTAAACTGTGTCTGTAACTTTTTTTGGCGAGTACTAGCTGTCACGAAAGGAAATTACTCGCCAAATTACAGAAAAAGTGTTTCTGTAACATTTTTGTGAGAAAAGTTGGGGCGAGAAAAAATGTGGCCACTAAAAATACAAAATGCAAAGAATAACAATAATAACATTTTGTTCTTGGCACATTTTTGCATTGTTTAATTATTTTGCTTTTAACATTTTTATAAAATATATGAATTTTTTCAAAGCTCGTTTGCAAACACCAAACATAAAAGTCGCACTTTACATTATTTGGTATAGCCGACGGTTGTATTTTCGCTGCCGCCGTTGAAAAATTTTCAATTTTAGTAAATTTGGGTCGCCGTCAACGATATGTGTTACTGGCGTTCTCAACGTTTGCAATGTCACATCGGCTTCGAGTGCAATGTTATGACATTTATAACGTAACGACGTTATTTTTTTTTTTTTTTTGATAGTTTTCGACATGAGTTACAGACACAGTTTTTTCTCACTTTTCGAGAAACGATGGAATATTTTGTTTCACATCTTTTCGATGGGAGAACTTCTCACTAAAGTTACAGAACATGGGTACAGTGTTATCAAATGTATTGGAGATACCGTAATCCTGCGCAACTTTTAAGCTGGGGTAAAAATGGGGCAACTATGAACGTCCCCATGTGAAAAATTTATAGAGAGAAATGGTAGTTTTATAAAGTGGTTTTTATTTTGGAGTCGAAGCCATCTAATATCCCATGCAAGAATAGCGAAAACTTATAGATCCGTAAGCATAGATCCAACCCCGTAGTCTCTGAGAGCCCTATCATCAATTACAAGTTCATTTGGCTTAAAACCAAATAAAAGTCAGCCGCTATATATCTGTAAATTCTAAGCAATCAGAGCAGAGTCCAGACACATCTCATACAAAAAAAAAAAATATATATTATTTAAACTGATGATTTTCAAGCCCACCCTCGTCTCTTTAAAATGGACAATAATACTACAAGTAAGGCGTCGCTAATAAAAATCCTTTTAAGATTAAGATTCCTATTAAACCAAAGCAAAATAATATTAAAACCCCCCAAAAAAAAACAGTAAAAACACGGAAAAAGGAAGTGAATGCAAGCACGTAAAACGATGTTTATCAAAATGTTGTTGTATGATTTTTCTGTTTTATTGTTTTGAAGTCATCCATTAATTTTCATTTGATTTGGTTTTTGTATGTGGGAGATGTTTTATCTGAATTGGTTGCGAAAATATGTTAAGGTGACATTGAAACTTAATGTTTCTGCTGTTTTGTTGGTTGTATGTTTTGTGGTCATCATAAATATAAAAAGGAATTGAGTTATTTTCTTTTTTGCGTTATTACTAAGAGATGTTTACGTTTTCTAAATTCAAGAAGAAAAAAAAAAAACAAAATCTTAGGAAGTAAAAGCTAGAAATGAACGAATTTTTATAATCATTTCTCACTCCTAGTATTTGAAATTTTATGACTCTCTACTTAATGGTTCGTTATTTTCTTTCGCAAATTCATTCGTACAAGTACAAGTATCTATATTTTTTTTATTTAGTTTAAATGTATGTATTATATTTGTATAGAAGAGGTTGTATGTGTATATTAATCTTAAGTGCTTGTTTCCTTTTTTTCAAATGTATGTTTGCATGTGTGTGTGTGTGTGTGTGACAATGTTCCGTACTTTAATATGCACTCTAAACAAGTACATACTAGTATACGAAGTGAGTTTGTTTTTGTGCAACGTAAACAAATTTAATTGCTTGTATCCGTTGCACATTTTATGATCGAATACATTTAATAGCTAAACACATACACACTTCTACACCTACACTTGAACACTCGTCCAGCAAAGTGTATATTGCTACAATACCCGAACGATACTTAAGCACAATCACATATAAAACACATATTCATTTGTCCCTCTATTCTGTAACTCTTTTAGTTGTACATTCTTTCGTTAGAGCATTGTGCAAAGTGTCCCTTCGACACAATACTGATGGAGATGATATGTTCTTGTGCTGGTGGAAAAGGAGCACTTGTGTTACCGCATTTTTCCACCCGAAACTTCTCTGTAATAATAAGCCACTAACTGCTTTTTACTTGATTCCTCTTGTTTTATTTTTTCATTTTGTTTGTATTTGTAGTGTTACATTGCAGTTGTTGGAATATTAGTTTGTGTGAGTTTTATTTTGTGATTTTTTCCCTTGGGCTTTAAATGTTTGAAAGTGTGAGTGTGCGTTGAACTATATGAGTGTCTTCCGTTTATTCACTTGTTTTAACCATAATTTCTGTATGTTTGTTTGTAATAAAGTCATTTTGTTACACCATGATTTTTTTTAAATGTGGGTACTTTTGCAAAAATAAGTAATATGTAGATATGGCGTATTCCATTTTATTTCTTTTAATGTTTACTTATTATCGAAAACTGTTTCGTCGTCCTGAATTTTTTTTTTTTTATTTCCTAAGCTAATCCCGCGAAGCTCTTCGCTTGTCTGCAGCAAAGAAACCAGTGTCTGTGGCGGGAATCGAACCCGCAACCCCGGCGCTGATAGACTAGCTCACTACCAGCTAGGCCATCCCTAATGAAACAAGTATCACAAGTTATTGTTTTTTGCTTATTTAATATCAAACCAGTATGCACAATTTTGAGTCAAACTATATATTTTAAGTCTTTTTCGAAAAACGAAGTCTATTTGTTTTTTAATTATCAATTCTACATACATATGTCATTTTCCTAGTTGAAAATCTGGGGTTTTAAGAATTTTAGATTATTTTTTTTCTGAAAAGAATTGAAGCAAGTAAAAGTGCTATATATGGAAGCTACGAATCTTATAAACCCTTTCCCATAGTATATAAAATCGGTACGAAATCCTTAAATTTAGGAGTACGCTTGACTTATTTTTATTCTCCTTTGTTAACAGAAGCATCAGCAGAATGTCCCGATATGGTTTCGTCGTCATTCTACTTTGAAAACTTGATGTACTACTTAACTAAATAATTTTAACTAAAAGAATACGGGAATTGTATTCTTCTTTTAACATATTTTAATCATGAAAATAAAAAATGTATGTTTTTCTTTTTATAGTGTTGTTTTTTTTCTATAAAAAACAAGAAAAACAGCTTTTTATTGTTTCAATATTGAACAATTTTATTTTAACATTTTTCATTTAAAATGAACATGAAATTAAGATAATTTTTAATAGAGTCGATACATAAAAACAGGTTTTTATGGATTCAATATTGAACAATGTTATTTTAACAGTGAATAATATTAAATAAACGTGATTTAAGGTTATTTTAATATTTTTCAATTAAAATTAATATGAAATAATGATAAATTATAATAAAGGGTATACTTTTTCAGAAATTTACTATGATGCTCAATCAACATTACGCCATGTTAATTTAACATTGGAATTTTTTTCTGCGTGTATATACCTTAGTAACTCCATCATATCCTTATACTTAGGAGTTGAAATGGGATGTACATTTTTGTATAATGGTGTAAATTTTATTTTGTTGAAGTTCCTTGGTCTTCCCCGACAAGGTAATAAATCAAGTATTTTGAACTCTTTATCCACTTTCATAGATTCTTTATAAAACATTTTATAGGGTTCACTTTTTATAAATCGCATCCAACATATCCTTAGCCAATTTACAGTTTCGCCACTATTGTTTTTTAATCTTTTATGAATTGTTTCTTCCAGAGGTTTTATAGAAAAACAATCTTTACGTTTCATTTTAGTTAATATAAATTTGTTACTCTTTCGACATTTTTTTATGGTTCTATAATAATTATTGTTTTCTAAATCATCTTCACTTTCTGAATCCAAAATTGTTGAATTTTTATTTCTTTGCACAGGGTAGATTTCTATTGAAAATAATAACCGATAATTACACAAGTTATTTTAATTATAAACATATAGTAAATTCATTTTTGTTACCTGTGTCACTCTCTGAGGTAATTCTAGTGTAATCTTCGTCAGACATATCACAATTTATAATTAGAAGAAACGCCAACTTATAATTTTTTCCCGTTATCAATTTTACTTCTTCGTAGTGAATTTTATTGCTGTACTGTGCAGTGATGCATTTTTTCGGAGCTTCCATGTCTAAATTATTTATTTCAGTGGACTTAAACCGGTTTCAAAATAATTTTTTTTGGAATTCGTTAGCTAACTAATTTTCAAGTGCCCAAAATCATAGCAATTTTAATGATTAAGATTATAAAGGATTGTGATTATTGTTATCATTAACTACTCATTTAAAACTTTGTATTTATCCTTCTTTTCCCGCACGTAGGTCTGTGAGACCGGCGAAACACTTGTTATACATGCTAAAAAAGCTATAAAATTGAGTTTTCTGTTAGCTGCCGGTCTTATTACAATCTTTTTTTTGTGCGCTCCTCGTGTTTGTAGGATGTATCCGTGTTGGTGTATTCAGTAGCTGAAAGCTAAGTCAACCTGTGATTTATATATTGTGCATGAAGTGTTTTTGAGATTGCAAAAGTTAAGTTTGGGTTTTTTGAAGAAAAATGCAAACAATTTTTCTTCTATGCTTTGCTCCGATTTAAAAGATTCTACACGCAGAGAAAAAACATGTTTAAATATGGTCACCTCCAACAGAAGTATTTTTGAAGAAAATTTGAAACATATTATGTTTAATATAATCATATTGTTGTCACCGATAACCATATTATGGTTAAAGTAGTCCTCAATCAAGATGCCACAACCATATTATGATTGCCTCTGAACATGTTATGGTTAAATATGACTATAATTTGTTTTTAAATTAACAATACTATTTTCCCCTTTTTCAAGAGTAACACGTGTTAAACATATTTTAGTTATTTTTAACCATAACATGTTCGGAGGCAACCATAATATGGTTGTGGCGTACTGATTGAGGACTAATTCATAATATGGTTGTCAGTGACAACAATATGGTAAAATGAAACATAATATGCTTAAAATTTTCTTTAACAATGATTTTGTTGGAGGTGACTATATCTAAACATGTTTTTCTCTGGGTGTATAAAGGATAACTTGGAGTTTCCAGTGAGGGATTGATAATCAAACTACCCAAGAAAAGTGCCTTCACAGAATGCAAAACCTGGAGGGGTATTACTCTTTTGACCATGATTAATAAGGTGTTAGCTAATATTATCCCAGCTAGATTTTCATCATCAATTGCAGTAGATCTTTAAAAGGAGCAAGCCGGCTTCCAACCACATCGATCTTGCACCGATTAAATAGAGCTGGGTTGGCCATATTTTGAGAAGACCTTATGATGTTATATCGAAGATGGCAATTGACTGGAATCCTCAAGACAGCAGGAGAAGGCGAACACCTGCAGGAGGCTACTAGAATCCGAGATAAGCAAACAGGAAAACCTGGTCTGAAATAAGATTTACAACACAGGACAGATCCGGATGAAGGGATTTCGATACGGCCCTTTGTTTCAACTTGGAAACATAGGAATCAATATATAACTACGAGGAATCAATATAGAACTACGAATATTTACAGGAGTGTATACTCAGGTCTCGTTTTATACGACAGATGCGTTCCAAAAAAAATCGCATAAATGGAATTCGCATAAAACGATACTCTGGCTTCATAAAAAAACTAATGATTCGTTCTAAAATTCTGAAAAACAGCATAAATTCAAATTTTAATTAAAAAATCAAACCAAAATCGCATAAAAAAAATCAACAAATATGTATATATTTGAGGCATTATTTGTGAAGCTGGCAAGCCATTAAAAATATATTGTTGGAATTCCTTTATATTTTGCTTAACTAAAGTTCTAGTAGATATGAATAAATGTGCGAAATATTTTTTGTCATGATGTTTATTTGCCAAGTTACGGGGTGGTAAAGTGTTGCCGTTTAAAAAAAAGGTTTTTTTAAATTATTATTTCAAACTAAAAACTAATCAAACGAAAAATTATTAAGGTGATTTTTATAGAAAATCGATTGATCTTTAAAAAAAAAAAAAAAAAAATTTCATCTGCAAAACCGGAAATGACCAATTTAAATCAAAATTTTTCTTACTTAGTTCTAATTTATTTTTTAATCTAAATTGGCCTTTAGTGTCCTTATCATATTGTAAAAGTTTTATAATGGGACCTCTATAAGTTTAAAAGTTATGCAAATTTCTTTACACTCGTACATGTGGTTATTACAATGTTGTACCGTAAGAGGCAGGAAAGAACGAGTTTAAATTGAAATTTTTCTAACTTCCACCTAATTTTTGATTCTATTTTTACCCAAATTAGCATTCGTTGTAAAACTAATATTATGTGCTCTTCATTAGTTTAAAAACACTTTTACATACGTATCGGCAATGCATAAAAAAACACAAAATAAAACGAAACTATAACGATTATATCAGTGATGCAAACTTGGTTTAATTTAAAAACGTTAAAAAGTGCAATAAAACATCTAAAATTTAAAAAACCGTAAAAATTAAAAAAAATCGTTAATATAAAAATTGCATGAATTTGAATCCGCATAAAACAAGATCTGAGTGTACTTGAAAACGAAAACGTAAAACGCAAGAATTTTAAAAGTCGTTTTTTATTAAAATAATTTAATATAATAATTTAATGACAAATATTTCTCTATTAAACAGAATTTTATAACAATAATTATAAAAATTAGATTAAAAGTGCATTAAAAACAACTTCCAAATTCTTGCGTTTTACGTTTTCGAATTTCAGCACACCACTGTTATTTCTTAAATTACAATGTGTAATTGCCTTGTCCTTTTTGAGCATGATTAGGGAGTTCATATATGTATTCCCTTAAAAGGTTATGAGGTTGAGATTTATATAAGAGTTCAAATATTATCTAGATATCTACATCTGTTTGAGGTTCTTTCATCTAATTTAGAGTGCGTTCTATTTATGAAGGAAGATTGTATGGGGTATGTGAATTTATGGAGCGATTTACAACTTTTAAATAGAACATACGTATTTCATCTAATTATTTCCAAAATTGCAATCGGTGCGTTGTGCACAAAATATCTTTATCATGAACTCTCCCATACAATTTTTCCAGAAACAAACAGATGAAAAAATTACACACAATCCGGATCTTACTTGTTGGAATGGTTCATTTACACGTACGTAAATTGTATTTGTTTGAATGTTTGGTTGGTCGGTAGGTGTGCTGGTTGGTTGTATTGAGTAATTCTTGGAATGGTTGCTTCCCATACACTTTGTAACACAAGTAAAACTAGACGACGATTGAGTTGTGTATTGTTGTTTGTTTGTACGGAATGTGTGTGGCTGTGTGTGTCTGGCTGTATAGGTATGCACTGGTACTTATATATGTATAAGTGGTTTTTTGAACGTGTTTAAGTACTTGTTTCAGAAAAATTTTTGTACACAGCAGAAAAAATAGTCCTTTCTCACATACGTATTTATTCGTATACAAATTATAAAAGTTTTTTTTTTAACATTTTCACATACAAACAAACAGCTGTTAACCTCATCATCATGAAGAACCTACTCATTTAACCACAGGACGATAAAGAAACAACAGCAAGTATAATAATAAGGAGAATAGTCAGAAAATTTTAATGCAGAAAATAAAGGAAAACTTCGGCATATTTATTTAAATTTGTAAAAGTTTTACATTAATTCTATTTTATTCACTCAAAACATGAATGCAGACTGTTGGTATGACACATGCAAACACACTCCCACCTAAAAAACTTCATACATTTATTTAAATCATTTTACCTTATATTGTATTACGGTGTGTGTCTGTTTTCCTGTCACACAAATACAAACAAAACTACATTTCAGTTTGGCAGTTAATGTGAGTATTTTTCATGTCGTTTTTCTACATGCACCAGATTGTTTAGTACTTTTTAAGTACTTTTTGTATCCGCAGTTTTAAGCATTATGCCGTGGGCTATATTTGATTTTTTTGTATTTGCTACTTTGGATTGGGTATGTGTATGAAAGATTGTGGTGTTTCCCAGCCAGCCTTTGCTATCGCGGAAGTTCGGAAGGGAAGGAAAATGAAAAATTTAAACATCAAACCTATTTCTGTTAAGGTTAAAAAAACACCAAACTATTGTCTCCGCAATAGTCACATACAAAATGTTGTTGGTTTTAATATAAATATGGTCACGATAATTTAATTTCGACCAAATGAAGGTTAGTAAAATTCATATGAAAAACACTCAAAAAACTGAGTGCTTTTCATATAAATTATACTACACGTTCAATAATTTGTGTTGTGAAAACAGCACATTAATACGTGAGACAACTTATTTTTTATTTTCAATAGTAAATTTATTCTGAGAAAATGTTTTTTGAGACCATAAAGGTATGTTCAGACCTAACAAATATTTGACGAAAAAATCCAAAAAAAATCGTGACCAGTGATTTGATCAAACTTTAGCTTTATTTTTATTGTATAATGTAATTTAGAAAATGCTAAATGATGTTTGATCTAGTTAAACGTTTTGGAAAAGCAAATCATTTCTTAATAAATCTAGGGGTTACGTGTAGGACGTAATAGGGTGAACATAGCTTAACCCTAGAAAACTAAACCTTTTTCTTTAACGTTAAAAAATAAACCTCGCCTGTGATGCTTTTTTTTAAATAAGAGTTTTCTATTTTATGATGTATCTTTTTTGATTTTGAAACTGCTTATATTAAAACGACGTCAAAGTAAATTTTAGAACAAAAAAGATTTCATATTTTTTTTCGATCGAAATTACAAAATAATTTAATTGGAAATTTCGTTTTTTTTTTACAAAGAGATAACTTTGAAAAATATATAATGTAAGTATAATACATAAATGGGGGTAGTGCACTCATTTTGCAGTTGCAATTCACACTTAGTGATAGTGCATAGCTATTGCAATCATTTTGTTGATCTTGAGTGATGAATTGAAAATTTGCAGCCTCGCTAAACATGAGTGATAGTGATGTTAAAGAAATTTGCACTCAAAAAAAAAAAAAAAAAAAATAGTTTGATTTAAAAAAAGCAATCATCAGATTATTGCAACTTTTTCTTTCTTCACTCATTTAAGTGTAACTTAAACTGTTGCACTAATTTTAAAATTAAAAACTCCTTTTTCATGATTTAAGCCAATAATTATACCGTTTTTGACAAAATCTCATTTTGTTTAATGTTCTTTACTTATGCATATCCTCAAAAGAAATCAAAAACCATGCACATACAAAGTTACATTTTATTAAATTTTAGTGAAACAATATTTGTATGCAGCTTTTTTGATTGCATGTCCAAATTTTGCACTACATATTTGAATTGAGTGCAGATTTTTACAATCAATCTGCGTTAGGTGATAGTGAAAATATTTGCACTATCACAAAATTTTTTTTAGTTGTAGTTAAAAATATAACAATCATCACTAGTGCTGCATATGCTAAAAATTTAAAAACCCTCGTCTTGAGTTAGAAATTATTTTATTATACATAAGCCACTCGCATTCCATAAAGCGACCAAAACTACCTTAAAGAGTGCTATAAATTAAATATTTCTAAATCGTTTCAGAACATAAAAAAATTAAAAAAAATGTTCTCTTTGAAAAAATAAGATTCGAACCAGGGACTCACAGTTTCTAACCTAAGCAAACCCGCTAGACAACTGCACCATGAAGGAACGTTGTTTGAATATCATTAAAAGTAAATATGACCAGTTCACAGTTCACAACTCAACACAGTTGAGTTGTAATTATTTTTGATGTTTTAGTTCACCACAATAAAGCAAAGTTGTTTAAAGAAGAAATTTCCCAGTTATTTTGGTTATAAAACTTGGACTCGGGAAGATCTATGGTTCACGAAAATGGATATTTTTCAAAAAAAAATTAATATTTTGGTCATAACTTTTTGGTATCTGAACGGATTTTCCCGAGTTTTTTAGAAAATATTTTCTACTAAAAATTTCCGATCTTTTGATATACAAGGCGTAACCATAGGTCATATTATATATATATGTCCTTTATTTATTTAAATACAATATAGATACAGCGATGTAACATAAAATACTTAAATAAATTATTCACGAAGAACATAGGGCGTCAAAATTTGTTGACGTTTCTGTAATCATACGCGTTTAGGAAGATTGACTGATTAGGCCAAAGCCTCCGATCTTAGAGTTGGGGCTGCCAACACCGCTAGGCCGGTTTAATACAGGTGAGTTTCAGTGACTAAATGTTATCAGTTGTCACCTATTTTCCTGAGACGCATCGGCGTAAGCCTGCACTCAGGATACTCAGTTCTGTACGCCTTCTCACTTTAGCTGTCATCAGACGGGTGCCTGAATAACATTTCCAGGGAACACTTGGTCTAAGACCGGAAGTTGTGAGATGCTTGGGAATTTCAGACAAAGGAATCGCTTCTTGCTATCCCCAAGTGGATAGCAGACAGAGAGCTTTCAACCTCTGTGAAAGACCCCGTCCCCCAAAGGTCATATTACAGTCAAAAATTCAGGTTTTTATAAAATTTTTTATATTTTTTGTATGGGAGGTACCACGCCTACTTCTCCAATCCCGCCTACATTTTGTGGGATGGTGTGTATTCATAAACTAAATGTTTGTACCTAACTTTGACACTTTGGCTCTTGCCGTTCTCCAGATATACAGAAAAAAGTAATACAAATACAACAACCACAAGGGATTTTTTTGGAAAAATTAGAGGCAGTCGTGGTTTTTTGGTCATATCTCAGCCATTGTTTTACCGATCTGGCTGAATTTCAATAGCAAGAAATGGTGGACTATATGTGACATAAATGTAAAACAAGCTAGCCGCTATCATGTCTGGAGTCTCCGGAAAACACATATCAAACGTAAGACGGACAGACGGACGGATATCGTTAAATCAACTTCTCTCCTCATAAGGACCCAGAATATCTATACTTTATAGGGTCTAAGATCAATATTGTAGAAATTACAAATGGAATGACACACTTATATTACACTTTTCCACCTGTGGTGAAGGATATAAAAAGACATAAGCTCTCTCTTGTACAAAAAAAAAATAAAAACATTCTGGATAAAATAAAAAAATAAAATAAAAGTTTTAAATTTAAAAAAAAATTTTAAAAAATTTGTTTTCAAAAGATTGATCAAATAGCTATCGAAACTACTTGGGACAAATTTTGCTAACACCAATATGTAATAAGTTACATGTCAAACTTTGACCCCTTCTAACTCAGAAACTTTTTGACCGATCTTGTTGAAAATTCTTAACTACTATTCAATAGGACTAACTTTGGTGCAAATTTCATCCAAATCGGAAGACATCGATTTAAAAATTGGTTCACTTGACATGAAATCCCCCATATGTGTATTTTCTTTTTATAAAATGTTTTAAGCCTTCTCTCCATACATCAGAAGTGTAAAGGAAGTGACGCCTGGTTATTTCTATATTCTATCGGCTAAATGCTTGCAGGTATTTTGCATGTGCTTGAAATGAATGCAAGCAAACTGCCTCACATTTGTGTTTGTATGCGTTTAAACCACTTCCGTTTTATTACAACACACACACATACCATAAACCATTGTGGTATTTGTTACACATCTAGCTGCATGTGTTGGTAGGAATTTCTAACGTTGACATTAGCTTTACTTGAGTCGATTATTGCCAGTGCCTTGTAGAAATAAAGAAGAAAATTCAGGTGTTGCTGGAAATTATATTATAAAACCTGTTGAATAAAACAAATTCGAAGTTTACTAGATGCCAAAGTCAACGTTTCTGCTGACTTCTAGGCAGGAGTAGAGCCTGCTTTAGAACTATGACAGGTATTATTACGGGTTACTGCATTAGAAATTAATGGTGGCATTGGGTTCTGATTCGTCAGAGTTTTGTAGGTTGTTCGAGAACACAGGGGGGATAGATACAGTTGAGCACATTTTGTGTCACTGTCTTAGGATGCAGATTAGCAGGCTGAAATAGCTGGGCAGTAGGTTCGTAGGCGAACTGGAAAATTGGAAAATCTTTCGGGCTGTGGGCTCCAAAATTTGACGGG